>CM076678.1:107142301-109542301 GCA_038501925.1 Xenopus petersii | reverse complement strand
CTTCCTCAAGGAGTGTTTTAATATTGTATCGGGTATATTTTGCTGTGCAATAAAAAATTTAAGGCCGTACAGTGCAAGTCAGGAAATGCAAATGGTGGCATGTTTTTCAATCTCTGTGGTCTACAGTAATGTTAGAAACACAGTTGTCTTTAGTTTTAGCAGGAAAGAACAGCAGCAGTCTATTAAATACTGGCTTCATCAGCAGCTGCAGTTTTTTATCTGCTCATTGCCCCTTTACAGCCAGGCTCTACATTCCTGCTGAAATAAGACATTCTTTTCCTGACATTCCTGGATAACAATCCTTCCTTTCATCTTCTGGCTAGGATTTTACAGGTGAAAGAAGCAAACGTGTTATTTTATCCTATCCAGTACAAATTAGTGAACTGATGTAAAATAGAAAGAAAAGGTGAGACAGAACAGCGATTTCCAAAATATGAGCAAAAAATGATACCTACTGCTTTTCACTGGTATTTCAGACATAAATAATCACAATAGATATAAGCTCTAGCAAGTGTATATTTTAGGATTCATTGTCCTTTAATTTTTGTAAACTGTTATAATTAATACATATTTATACAGTACTAACTTGTTCTATAGGGCTGTACAATAGTGTATAGATTAAGAATTACATTACAAATTCTGACCAATACAGGTGGAAACATGGTCCTTGCTTCCATTCTAAAAGGACAAGGGTGTGTGAGAAACATCTGGGAATGGGCAAGACTAGGAGTCAGACAAATTAGATTTGGTGCTAATTATTGCACTTTTAGGTGAAGGTGGCATCTGGCATGTAATATATAGTGAATCAATGGCAGGCTAGATGAGGGTAAGATGAGATAATATAGTATATTTGAAGAGATTGTTTAAAGGCAGAGAGATAAAAGTCTAATGAAACATGGAAGGGTATTCCAGAAAGAGGATGTGACTCTTGTCAAGTCTTAAAAGTGTGTATGTGAAGAAATGATAAATGAGGTGTTGAGGAATAGATAGTTAGAAGGGTGTGATGAGTGGTGTTGTGAGTACTTGGAGATAAGTTCATAGGATGCAGCAGCACTTTGAATTTTTATACTAAATGGTAATAGAAGCTGGTGTAGGAATTTACTAAATGACATTGAATAGAAGGGGCACTTTGGGAAGAGTATGAGCCTGATCACTACATTTGAACTGGATTGGCGGCAGTCTATAAAGGAAAAAAAAAACAATAAATAAAGAGCTGCTAAAGTTAATGTGTGAAAAATTATTATATTTTACAAATATTCAGAGGTTAAAACTGACATGATTTAGTTAATGATTGGACAAGAACACTGAGGGAGAGGGAAGGAACAATTATAATAGAGTTTTTGCGGAGGAAAGGAGAAACACTTCAGTCTTAGACAGGGGCATCCAAGTAGAAATAACAAACAAGCAAACAATAAGACACCTGAGTTTAAAGATCTGGGACAAGACTAAGAAAGGAGATACATTTGAGTATTATATACATAGGGGTGATATTGCAAATTATTCAATGATTAGTTGGCCAAGGCAGGAAATATACAAAGAGAATGTAAAGGGCATAGGACAGGGCCTTTAGGAGTCCCAACAGATATGGAAGAGGATGATAGTTCACATTGTGAGACAAAGAGCTAATTGAAAGGAAAACCAGAACAGGGTAGTGTCAAAAGAGAATATGAACAATGAAGGTGGATGATCAACAGTGTCAAAATTTGCTGAGAGATCTAAGAGTATCAGAGTATTTTTTTTGAGTTTTACAGATAGCAGGTCATTGGCAAACAGTGTTAGTAGATTCTATGAAATGGTGTGGTCATAAAACAAATTGTACCAGATTATAAGTATTCAATTAGTTTAGTGGTAAAGAGGAGCAAAGAGATGCGACAGAAGATTGTACAGTTCAATAATTTTTTTTTTAATGGGGTGGTGTTTTAGAAGGAAAGGGAATATTTTAAATAGATAGGCTAGGGCTTTAAATAAAAGGGTGTTGGAGCACAGGGGAGACGAAGGAGTTTTAAGGGATAGAAGTGGATAACTAGGAGGATATATATATATCAATTAAAGTAGCATACCCTCCTTTTAGTAAAAAAATGCCTGGGTGCACAAAAAAGTCACATACAGAAAAAGTTTTCCTCATATTGTCCTGAGCTGCATAGAGAAAAAGCCACAATCTTCATGGGAACATCAGTTCTAGCGGTGTAACATAGCAATTCACCACAGGAACAAGGTCATGTTGCTCATATATTAAAAATGTTTTGTTTGTTTGTCTTGAGAGGATCAAAAAGGACAAAAACATCATTTAGATAATACTTTTTAATAACACAGACGAAAACATAATCTAGATAATACTTTTTAATAACATAGACAACACAGACAATTTAACTGCCAAATTGCTGTGTTGCAAGAACAGATTGATTTTTAAAACTGAGTAGCTACTATAAAATAATGTTAATATTTGAAAGATTAAAACCACAATTATGCTATCTGAGGCTATTGAAAGGATATGAGATTATAAATACAAATCTTAGAAAAGAAAAAAAAACTACTTCAGGATTTGCAGCTGTAAGAATGGATGTAAAGTTTTAAAACATTTTCTTCTATTGTTCTATTTGTAATGCTTTAAGTTAGCTATAATGATAATAAGCTAACTATATAAGTCCAATTGCGCCTAGATTTTGTCAATATCCTACTTTCTTTGCTAACTGGCAGCAGAACACTAATTTACTTAAAACAGAGGGCCATTATATATGGTTGGACCACATGATTATAGAAGGCAGTGGTCGAAAATAGAGGAAATTAGCAGTTATCCCAAGGCCCACTGTAGTTATAACTCAACCTTTTAACTATCAGAGAGGCAAACTCCCTTAGCTACTATGTTTTCATGCAACATGCTGCAATGGTAGACTTCAAATTCACTGAACACTCTGTTTGTGCTGAAAACATAAATAGCATTTAGACTGTTTGTGTCTAGAGCATGTTAGTTTAAAGGACGGTTAGCATAATTGACAGGAACAAGTCACCTCACCTAGTGAAAATAACTGGATTTTCTGTGACAAAGTGCTTCTTGTGCAAAAGAAAAGAAATAAGAAATTTGTACTCTGTGTCTACTTTTTAAGAAGTGCTCATTTTCACAGAACCGTATGAGTAGAATAATGGGATTTATAAAATATATACTGCTTGGAGTGTGAGCAAAAAAAGACTACATGGCTTAACTTCTAACTTCACTTTATTGAATTGTCTGAGCTACATCACAAAGAAAACAAGGTACAGGTATGGGATCTGTTATCCGAAAGCCGATTATCCGAATTATGGAAAAGTAATCTCACATAGACTCCACTTCATCCAAATTTTAATATATTATTTATTTTTTCTCTCTAAAAATAAAACAATACCTTGTACTTGATCCAAACTAAGATATAATTAATCCTTATTGGAAGCAAAACCAATCTATTGAGTTTATTTAATGTTTGCATGATTTTCTAGTAGACTAAAGGTATGGAGATCCAAATTACAGAAATATCTGTCATCCAGAAAACTCCAGGTCCTGAGCATTCTGGATAACAGGTCGAATACTGTGCCTGTACAACATTATAATTAACCGAGTTAACTATTAAACAGATATTTATCATTTGAAATATCTTTGAGGATCAAAGGTCAAACCAGAGCATAGGCTATGAACAATAGAATCAAAGATAAAACATTGATTATAGATTAATAATATATATATATATATATATATATATATATATATATATATATATATATATATATATATATATATATATATCAGTCATGTCACTGGATTTGTCACTAATCTGTTGACTAATTATTGCTTCATTGATTTGACCTTCAGTCATTTGCTATATCTATGGATGAGAGAGACATAGCTCATGTTTAATGCTCATGTTATTGTGTAATATGTGTTGGATATCATAGAGGCCTCTATAGGGCTAAAGACATCTATGCCTACTATGCTTTGTCATAGCATGATATTCCATATTGTTATTTAAAAATGTTTTGAGGATAGAGAACAATAAATATAATTCTTCAAGTAAGGCACAAGCAAACTAATATATAAATTGTTATATTCCTATACAGATGTGTTCAAGCTCTTGCAATTTAATTCAGTAATACTGTCCACATTAGCCCCATCCCATTTTTCTGCCTTCAGTCTTTCACAGAATCAGAGCCTTTTCTTATAAATCCTGCCTTTATAATACATATAGTCCAAGCGGTTTCTTAGTCTTAGTCTAAATATCAGTCCTTACACTGAGCACATTGGGTTTATTTCCCTGAATACGAATTCTTGTTTTTCTGGCAGCCCAAGGAACTGTCAAAAGTATTCTCCTATACCACGGTTAAAAAGCCTAGATTTTCTGGCACTTGGCCTTTCTAATGCTCCCACTCTCACTACTATATATGTTTCTAATGGAAAAACCATAGCAGTGTTTACAATGTGACTTCTTGCTTATTATTTTTTTATTGGTTTTGAAATAAAATAATAGAGAACAATAGACAGTGTTATAAACAGTCAACTGGTAACATCTTTACTTTTTAATATCTTGCTCAGAAATGCTATAGCTTTCCTCCTAAAAATCAAGCATCTTTTAATTTCATGGCTTCAGCCACCATCTGCAGAGATCTTTGAGCCAAAACAAATAAAATCTGTCATTGCTTCAATTTCATAACTTCATCCATCCTTTTTTTGCAAAGAGTCACAACGGCTACTAGACATAATCCTAGTTTTTTATGTTTAGCCGCAAGCCAGCTTTTTCCCTTTCCTTCTTTTACCTTTCACAACAGGCACCTCAGATCCTGAGCCAACAGAGCAATACCATAATCTACATCATACCCAAGAGTATTAAACTGAAAACCCAAAATGGGAGTTATGACACATACACTGACATATCTGACACATAATAGACACACATTTGTGTAATTTGCATAACATCATCTAATATTGGACAGTGAAAAAGTCATCTCAGCAGGGTTTAATATATAATATATAGAAAGAGCAGATGCCCTATACAGTAGATAAAACATATATATTTTAGGGGAAAGCTGCAGGCATTACATGGGTAAAAATCTGCAGTAAACTAGAGGCAGGCAAGAGTACTCCCTTTTGTTAGTAAATGTAGGAAACTAATCAGACCAATCTGTGTAGCTTCTGTGTATACATCAGAAGAATCTCTATGTGGAAATGACCTGTCCTGGGTCAACAAGATATCCATTGGGAAAGTATTGAGAATTCATGTGGGTAGTATCATTCCAAATAGAACACATGGACAATGGCTAAGAATGAGGAGTCCCAAACACATATAAAAGTTTCTATGATAAGCATCAGGTGGTATGCTATGATATGTAGGTGTATAAAGATCTGCAGGTTAGCATCATCACCATAGACAGAGGTCCAGAAGCAAAATATTGTTTATCCTGATATCTTATAATACAATACTGCAAGCACAATTAGACTGTGGGTTGGATAAAGCTGTGGATTGGATAAAGCTATCCCAGCAGATTGATTGAAACTGATTTAGAAACTGGATATGAAATTTGTTAAGACATTTTCATAAGTGTTGGATTATCTGGAAACCAGAGACATGATATTGCCTATGTTAAGCATTTGTAGTTTACTTTATAGATCATTGCTACATAACATCATGCATTTTCCTACATTATTCATAATGAATTAAAAAAAAATCAGATGTTGCCTTTTGTTATTGTAAATAAAGTAGTATTGTAAATAAAGTAGTATTGTCAAGCTAACTTGATTTGTTGCTATGAACATTATGCTATGGTGTTAGACAAAATCCTAGTTTCTTATGCAACAATTTCCTAGCCTTTTTTCACAAGGCAGAGTTAAACACTTCAAATAATTAATGGGACCCCTCTTGATCAATGCCACTGCTCCTTTCCACCCACAACATAATAGAGCCTGTGGGTCTGGCCAAAAAAAAGGAATTTGGAAGTATTCACTTAAATCTGGGCTATAAATATACATAATCAAATTGTGGGGCATTAAAATGGCAATAAAAAGTAGCATGTGTATGTTTTAAAATTAAAGGAAAGAGAAAAAACGACTTAAATTTAGAATAAGTCAAATGATTATGGTGCAATAATATATCTTTGGGAAACAATCTGTGAAGTATTTTTGAGCAATAATAAAGTAAATGAGCAGTGCTATAATTTTGCACAACTATTATTTATGGTGATAAATAGAAATACTGCTGAAAGAGTTTAGATGTCAAGTTATATAGTGCATACACTTTACTATAACTCCAATGCATTTGCCATAAGACTTTGATGCATTTGGAATAAGAAAAATGCCCATTGACTTCAATACATTTGACATGAGAAAAATGCCCAGTGACTCCAATATATTTGGTATGAGATAAAAAGGCCTTAACCCCCAATGCATTTATATTTTGCTATTTCATGAACTTTTCCATGGTTTTGCAATTTTTTTCTCTGAAGCAAGGCAGGGCATTTTCGCTCATCACTAGTTCCTAGTGTGGGACACTCCAGCCTATTCCCACTACTTTGCTGTGAGGTTTTTCACACTCCTTCAGTGGATTTGTATGATTGTATAATTTTCTCCTGATCATGGGCAGTTTCTTGGCAGCAATACATAATTCTTCAGTAGGCAAAATCCATTGGGGCCATGACTTATTTCTGTAAAAGCTCTGCATAAAATGTATGCGCTATTTCAAGGATAATAACAATAGATGAGTATGGAGTAAGTTCTAGTTCCCTCACTTCTCTTCCATTTGGACCAAACTATATACTATTTTGTGAGGCAGAAAGACTTTATATACATTTTGTATCTGTGACCAACCAGTGTGTGCATTTTCCAGTGTTGTTACTGAAATGTTTTCAGTAGAATTTTGATAATTGGGTAACTATGATCAAACAATACACATTTTTTGTATAAAGTCTATATGCTGAACTCCTTACAACTTTAATACTTCACATACTCTTCCCCAACTGCTTCATAATCAGGAGAGGTAGTCTAAACACAGCCTTTTCTGTTTGCATTGTGTTGGTGGTGCATCCTTCCAGACTACAAATCAGGATTTGTGCTTTGTTGTTATAATGTATCTATGCCCCCTGCTTTTAAAATGCCAAACTTCAAAGAAAAACAAAGCAGGATTTCACTTTTTGTGCACCAGAGAAACCTTTTGATTTTTTACGGTGAGGTCTGTTATTACTGTATATCGAAAATGCCTAATTTACAATGTCAACATAGTGAACATACAGCACCAAGCTGGAATTGGTTCAGTATGCAATTCCTTTAAACAAATCAATCAACATTCTCTGGCTGGACAGATTAGTTCCAGAATCTAGAATTTTCTTTTGATTGCATTGCATCAATGCAACTCAGAATGCTTAGGATTAGTGATAGAATCAAAGGTAAATGTTTGTGACAAAAAAAAAAGAAAAGAAAGTTGGTGGTATCAAACCTGTTCTACATTATAAGTGGTGATCATGCAGTGGACTGGGTCCCTTGGAGAACACTGATGGAAAATTGTATGCAAATACAAGTAGAACAATTAGTTGAAGCTTTTCTACACCATTTATCTAAGGCACTTATTTATAAAGGGGATTTTATGGCTGAGCAACTTGAACATGACTTTACACTTTCACTTTCACCTTTTATATTAAGTGAATTTTGTGCAACTTTTTTAATGCAGTGGCCAGATTATTTCTCAAACTGCATATTTAAGAACCTGATAAATGATGATGTTGTACAAAGAGATCTATGGAGCCCATGAACAAAGTATATCTAGTAGAAGTAAATCTAGAGCAACTGGAGTAATCATTGAAGATGTTTCACTACTCATCCAAGCAGCTTCTTCAGTTCTAACTAACTGGTATGGGAAGTCCTCGTCATATAAACTCTTCCAATAATCTAATCACAATGGTGCAGTGTAACTATCTTGAACAGAGTAGGGTCCATGAAAATCCCTTGGAGACCCACAAGCCTCCAGTTAGACAGCCTTGTGTTAGGTCATTTTTTCACTCAAATCTTTAAATAAATTTAAAAAGTTATTTTTTTAAAAAAATGTAATCCTTTAGAAATTAAGTACGCAAAGGTACTTGGCAGAATAACACATGTTGCATGAGGCAGGGTTTACTTACAATTATGGACAGCGCATGTGTTTGCTGACTCCATGTTTGCTAAGGAACTTAATGTTTTCTATGTCCGTTTCGAGGTTAGTCAGGTGAATTGTAATGATACTAGTCTGGTTTTTAAAGAGGATTATTGTATATTAATGAAGGGTGTGAAAGCCATTACTATTGCAGAGCATGATGTTCATAGGGCACTGCAAAGGGTTAACATCAGGAAAGCACCAGGGCAAGATAGTATTTTTTGGCGCTTGTTGTGATGCTTCGCTGATCAGGTAGCTGCAGTTTATACATCCATATTTAATGAGTCTTTGGTTCAATCTGTGTCCTGTATTGTTTTAAAATATATATATTATTTTTTATTTTACCCAATAGTAAATAATAATACACCTTCAGGTTTGAATGATTACTGGCCTGTTGCATTAACATTGGTGGTTTTGAAAGTCTTATTAGGAAAGTTATTACATCTACATATTAACATACAAAGTCACATAGTAAGTTAGGTTGAAAAAACACACATCCATCAAGATCAATCAAGTCTGTATAAAAAAATCCTTCCTGACTTCAAGATGGCAATCAGACCAGTTCCTGTCATCCCTAGTAATGTTGACCCAATAGAATTTGCTTATTGCTCAAATAGATCAACAGAGGATGTTATTTCTTGTGTTTTACATTCTTCTCTCAACCATGTGGATAAGAAACTAGGAAATAACATGAGGCTACTATTTATTGATTATAGTTCAGCATTTAAATAGTTGCTTGTGTGCATGGGTTTTTAATTTTTTAATGGAAAGATCACAGGTGGTGAGCGTTCGTAGTTGTGTTTCTAATACTATCATATTAAATACAAGCGCTGCACAAGGATGTGTACTTAGTCCTTAGGCCATATCCAACTCTAATTCCATCGTAAAATTTGCTGATGACACAGTAGTGCTGGGCTTCATCCTTGTAATTATCTGTTTGATTTACTAAAAACAGGAAAATGTTTTAGGAGCCTTAAGGTCAGAACAGAGAGGTTTAGAAAAAATTGGCACATTACATTTTAGTATGTATTGTTTAAAATTATATATCACTTTGCTCTCAAATGTATGGATATTGTTAGTGTTTCACAGTAGGAAATTTAGTATATATTTTCATATTATAGGCACAATGCAACTGTGTTTTTGAAAAATATGGGACTACATTTTATTTATTATATATTTAGTATGTATTGTTTAATGCATTGCACAGTCATTGTTGCATTATTGCATCTTTTTATGCACGAGTACATTGTTATTTAACAAAATTACACCATTTTGGAATGATCAGGGTACATTTCACTGTAGGTTGTACTTGTATAACTTTGTATGTGACAAACAATGGGATCTATCTATAAGTACTTCTAATACAGCCATGGCTGAAATGCATTTTGCTCTTCAGGTTTAATTGATATTATTCAGGTTTTTAGCATGCAACTTTATAAATGTGCCCTAAAAAAAGTAATAGAATTCGATGGAGATATGATACAGGCAAGGGATGCGCTATCTGGAAACACTTTATCCAGAAAGCTTCAAATTATGGGAAGACTGTCTCCCATAGGGTCCATTTTAATCAAATAATTTACATTTTTAAAATTGATTTCCTTTTTCTTTGTAATAATTAAACAGTACATTGTATTTGATATATTTGTTTAATTAATGTTTAAATTATTTTTAGTAGACAAGGCATGGAGATCCAAATCATGGCAAGAACCCTTTTCCGGAAAACCCCGGAACATTCTGGATAATAGTTGCCATATGGCCCATTCTCTGATATACACATACACTGACTCTTACTGATTTATACTAGGACAATTAGCATGCCAGCACTTATCTGAGGGCCAGGACCTTCTACCTTATAAATGTGCCCTATTAACAATTTACTGATTAATGTTTCACCAGTTCCAACTATATGAAAACATTATGGCATACAAATAGTTTTCTTCCCTGGAGTCCCAGTTAATGAAAGCTTAAAGGGTAATGTCAAATTAAACAATGAGCTAATACTATGGCAACATATTGTTGATGTTCACCACCTTTTCTACTTACCAACTTTAAAGGAGAACTAAAGCTTAACTAAGAATTAAGCTAAAAATGCTGTACAGTATATTATGTTTCGGGCTTCTATACCAGCTCAAGGCAACCACAGCCCTTTAGCAGTAAAGATCTGTGTCTCCAAAGATGCCCCAGTAGCTCCCCATCTCCTTTTCTGCTGATTCACTGCACATGCTCTGTGCTGCACTCACTTACTGAGTTTAGGGACCGTCTCAAAATATACAGTACACATAGAATATAAATGTCACAATATAAGGCTGATTAGTTATTAATACAGGTCAACGTCATTTTCTTATTGATAATTTGCAATGAACCCTAAGCTTAGCTTCTTAACTGCTGCTCAAAGCCCACTGAGCATGTGAGTGTCACAGACAATTTCCAAGATGGTGACTTCTTCTGACAAGTTTGAAGTCCTGGATCATTGCTGCTATTGAGAAGCTGAAACTTTAGGCTGGTGCAATAAATAGAGTATATTTTTAGGGCTTAGATCTCCTTTAACCTCACCACACATCTGCCTGAAATAAATGCACCATGCATGACTTTAGGTCAAATTAACTTGAATATATTTGTATGAACAAACGCAGATTCTGCTAGCTAACAGAGAACTCCTAACGGACAAACTTGGCAGATGGCCCATGGAGAGCAGACATTTCGTTGGCTGGACTCATTTACCCATTTTTTTCACCAATACTTCAGAGGCAACTTTCCAGCTGCCACTGCACTGGCTCATTGAGAGCCACTCCAATATCTCCCTCTTCACAAGCTCCACATGGAACTGAGGCCCAGGAGGGTACCTCTAAATAACCACTGAAATGCCCAAGCCTTTGGAAATTTTGCAACCAAGGACCTGCTGTTCTCATGAGCCATCACCCACTAACTTGACACTGAGACAACTGATTTCAGCACATCTGCCTGGCACCCAGTGATCCACAGGCAGGGTGGCAGGGTGATTGTGTTGGTCAGATAGGAAACCTGAAATGGCCCCCAGATTAGCCTGCTCTGTAGAGCCTGTTCCCTTCCTCTGACAACTAGCCTTGTTTACCCAGGTAACTCCTGCCATGTACCCCTCTGCCAGTGGACTGCCTCCCAATTCTTGTTGCCATGTCTCCCTTCAGCCTATCACTGTGGGAGGCCCGGCATTGGATGAGTTTATTACAAATTCTCAAATCTACAAAATATCTACAAATAACAGAAGGAAAGTGAATGCAAATTTGAGAAAATACTATCAATTAAACTCCAGATATAATTTCACCAACTGCCTCCCTTTTTGTGAAACCCCCTTCCCCCATAGTGTTTTTGGTCCATAAACTATTCAGTACTGGATATGATTGCAAATTCAAATAAAAGAGAATCTATGATTGCAGCTCATTTTGGAAGTTAGCCCAGAAGAATCCTGGCAAGGCTTTGTACAGTCTACTGTCTGAAATAACTGTTGCCAATGCAAGTAACAACAAAAGTCTCTTCCAGCTTTCTTCACACCGGTTTCACCTACTCAGAATGTCATTTTAGTAATAAAGATGTGCAGGCACGATTATCATCTTGGCAGAACGAAGAAACAGACAATTATAATCAATGGCTGGCAAAGATTTCACATCTGTGGATGTGTTTTAAATCCTAAATGAAGGTGAAGTTGTTTTGCCGTTGCTATATGTATACATTGTACAGAATAACCCAATGATATATATCTTTATCTAAAATTTAACATTTTTATGTCAGCACTACAAGCATGAAATTAAACTCTGCAATTCTGCAATGTGAGTAAGGGAATACTATTTCGAGTTACAGTATATGTACAGTATTTCCTATTTTACTTATATAGTGGTGCCTATGCATATACTGTACAACTCCTAGGGGGTTATTTATTGAAGGTCTAGTTTGTGAGATTTGTTTCTACCTCAAATAAATTCACAATTTAAACAGACTTGAATGTTTGCTAATTTTTGAAAAAATCTGAATGTAAAAACTCGACTTGGCTAAATAATCTTGAATATCTTGAATTTATCGAGTTTTCAAGTGCAAACCAGCTTAAAACACCCGAAAATCATGAAGGCAAAAACATCTTTAAATGGTTAGAGGGACCTCAGCAATTGACTTTTACATGAATTCAAAAATGCTGTGATAACCTGCTTGGAGCTGAACCAGGGATCTGGTGTTCCAGTGCTGTTTACCACTGACAGACAGCCAAGGCCCTGGTTCACTCCTATGGCTATGCTTGGTAATTGCTAATAAGCATGGCTTGGTTCACCTGTTGCCAATCTGGCCACAGGTGATTTGTGTAAGCCATTTGACTGGCTATAAAAAACCCTACTCTGACTCATTGCCCAGTATAGGTCTATGTTCCATAGTTTCTGGGTGTGATATCTCTTATGATCCTGTTATTGAGCATTGCATGTCCTTGACCTTGCAAATCTGCTGCCTGAACTGACCCCTGCCTGTGTTTGACTATTCTTATGATTTTGACTTTGACTACGATTCTGCTTCCTGAATTACTACTGTACAGTCTGTTTGGTTTTGACCCGGCCTGTCCCCTGACCTCGCTCCTTGTTCTCAGTTCCAGTTATTCGTTAGGGTTCCCTTGCCTGCCCAGAACTTTCCCCTTGGTCCTCTTGTGTTAAGTCCTGGTGGCATCTGAATAGCGGAGGCCTCCTCCCGAAGCCAAAGATGGCTGCTATAGGAAGAAGTGCAAGCAGTGACCAAGACCTTGGGGTTTACTCTGGGTATTGGGATACTATACGGTACAAAAGTTTTCACTGGAGTATTTTTGTATTTGGACTTTTAGCAGCTTCAGTGCACAATAAATCTCAAAAAAAAATTAATTAATTCTAGTTTTTAAGTGAAACAAATCTACAGAAACTCTAAATTTTCAAGAATATACAACTCAAGCTTTAATAAATAACCCCCTACTGTACAATTTATTTTTTAAATTGAGGCAGGCAGCACAGTTGTGGGTATACATTTATGACAGTGTATTTCTAATTGCAGTCTAGAAAGCATTCAGTTTTGTGATAATCTCTTGTTCTGTTTTTGGTTGAAGCTGTATTTTTTTTATAAGAAAAATATTTCTAAGAGTCATGAAAGTTGTAATAAATAGGAAATTTGTCAAGATCTCAAGATTCCCTACTTTGATATGTGTTAAATCAGCTCCTATTTTAATAACTCAAAGTATAATATATGCATTCCCAAACTATAGGATAAGTAAGTGGTATTACAACCACAATCAAACAGGTTTTAAGGACCAGTGATGGCGTGTAAGGGGATCTCATGAAGCAAAGATGAAAAATTGGCAAGCTTTAACTATGAAGAGTGAGCCAGCCAGGAAACTTTATTTTCTGACTAGTATGACAACTTTTGCAAGTTCTCTAAATGAAAGCTAAAAAAATAGAACATACAGCACACCATCGATGTATTGAGCAGAATGTTTTATATATCTTTATTTACCATGCACTGAATCCATAGAACCCTCCCTATTTCCACTACAATCATCAGGGAGCATCTGGTGCTCATTTGAATGCATCACATCACCATAATGCACCCTTTAGGGAACCACCGTCAGAAGCACTGGTTAAACACGTTGTGAGGAGCCGATGTGCTGAGTAACTACTACCAAAAATTCTGAGGCTTGACACAAACTGCTTTTGAATTAAAGGTTTAATAACAAAAAACTTAACAAAAACTAACAGAAATGTATATGTAGCAGACAGAAAAATAAGTTTTGAATACAAGCAAAGGTCTGGGCAGACAAGATTCAAACAAGACTGGAAACAGGTACAGTGTGAGGGCAGGCGGAAAACAATCAATGTACACATAACAGATCAAGGTCAAAACTGTACCAAATGTAGGCTTGGTCACCACAACAGAGCATAATAGTCCAGCACAAAGGTATGGGAGAGGCAGATTTAAATAGCGCTTTTATTTGGCTACTACCTGCAGTTGGATCATAGGTGGTGTCAGCCAGAGAAAATGGATAAGAGAAAGTGATTTATTCCAACTGCGGCACCCAAAGCATAAAGCATCCTGTGTCTCAACACGAAGATATAGCAGATCCCTAGTTCTAGACTAGACAGTTCCTGAGAACCACACAGTGCCTCAATACTCCCTGCACTGCACCACTAAATTGTTACCTTTCATACAGACAGCAAATTCATTCATTAATCCTCCCCATGACCCCCTGGGCCTATATTAATGATACCTCTAATCTGACCTGTCTTCTCCTCTAAACCAAAACTTAAGGACTCCTGCAAAATACAGGGCTAGAGACTATTGATTATCCCACTGTGCCTTAGTATAATCAGATCTGGGCATGCAAATAATATCACTATAGGGAAAGAATAGGGTTCTACATTCAGCTACATTGCCTGCTGCTTTATGTAGGAGGTGGTGTATATATATAAAATATTGGTCCATAATGATAAATATTTGTATCATCTATTTATCCCCTGTAAGTCTGATTAGGTATTTAATACTTCCCCCTCCAAATAAATATGCTTCCTAGAATCTGGAGAGTAAGAGAGAACTTGAACATTTTTCACCATCTACGATTTCTTCAAGCTTGTTTCATCTGTAGGGTTATGCAGTAGCTGTTTTTTTTTATCAAGCCTTGGGTATTAAATAAACAATACTGGAATGTTAAGCAGGAAAATGTATTCCCAGAAGGCTTCGCAAAATGAAAGACTGGACTGACTGTAAAAAGGCTTAAATAAGCTCTCTGTTCCTCTTACATCTTAGAGAGCTTGCTGTGGGACTTTGGTTTGTATTTTTTTAGAAATGCACCGAGGGCTTGTGCCTCAGGCTTCTACTTAAAAAGGTTACCTGTAAAATTAAAATGGCCCGCAAATCCAGAGCTTTATATGACTCTGGAAGTAGATGCAACTTTATGGCAAAATTTGCAAACTTAATTTAAATGGGCTAGGTCGCCAAACCCTAGCCAGTACCCTCAGACTGAATATACTCATACCATAGGAGTGACCGTACAGAGCATAGTAAGCCACCTTTCTACTGGTTTGTTTATTTAGGCCAAGAAAAACTGTGATATACCATACATTGGCAGACATGGTCAGTCGGCAGATGAAATTTTCAAACGTTCAACAACAATCTGGATAGTATTTGTGATACAAAGATATTGGTCAGGGTCGTCCCAGTTTACATAGTAACATAGTAAGTAAGGTTGAAAAAAGACACACGTCCATCAATTTCAACCTTTTTTTGTATGTAGTATATTATCCAGTTGAATGTGCAATTAAGAAATAAAATGAAAATACACAGATACAAGTATAGGATCCGTTATCCAGAGACTCCGTTTCAATCAAAGGATTTAAAAATTTAAAACAGTACCTTGTATTTGATCCTAACTGAGATATAATTAATTCTTAGTGGAGGTTAAACCAGCCTATTGGGTTTATTTAATGTTTACATGATTTTTTAATAGACTTAAAGTATGGGGATCCAAATTACGGAAAGATCTCTTATCCAGGCATATGACTTTTTCAGCTATGACACCCAAATCCTATGTTTTTTTGAGTTGTCGCCCGACAAACCCAACTTTTTCAGATTATGCAGAGCAGATCATGGTGTCAAAAAACATGGGGGTAAAGGCCCCTATACACAGGCCGATAAAAGCTGCCGACAGACCGAGTCAGCAGCTTATTGGCCCGTATGTGGGTCCATCTGATGGGCTTCCCTGATTGATATCTGGCCTGGGCAGGCTAAAAAATCCGCATCTGTACATTTATGCGGCCCCTCGATCCGACCACCCATATCAAATGCATTATGATCCAATTGTTGGGCTCTAGGGCCCACGATCGGATCAGCCCGATATGGCCCACCTCAATGCGGGCATATTGGGGAGAGATCCGCCGGTTTGGCGACATCGTCAAATGAGCGGATCTCTGCATCTATGGCCACCTTAAGAAAGGTAATGGAAAAGCATTAGACAAATACTTTTATGGCAAAATTATAAATAGTATTCAATTATGATGTTATGATGGATATAAAAAAGGTTATTTTCTGGTGTCAGTATCTCTTTAAGGTGGCCATACACGGTAAGATCCGCTAGTTTGGCAAGGTCACCAAATGAGCAGATCTTAACCCAATATGCCCACCAAAGGCAGGGCAATATCAGGTAAATCTGATCGTTAGGCTCTAGAGCAAAACTATCCGATTACAAGAAAAAAATGGGCGCTAATTTTTAGCCTATCGATCGGAGAGATCCGTTTGCAGTGGCGGAACTACCAGGGGAGCAGGGGGTGCGAGCGGGCCAGGGCCATCCCCTCAGGGCCCCCCGAAAGCTCGCGCGCCACTGAATCCCAGGTCAAAAAATCACGTACGGAGGGGACAGGGGCCCGATTGCTAGTCCCGCACCAGGGCCGCCCCCTCCAGTTACGTTACTGTCCGTTTGAATGCTCCATACACGACAGATAAGCCGCCAAATTGGTCTAAAGGACCGATATCGGCATCTTTAATCTGCCTGTGTATGGCTTTACAGAAAGTCTCTCTCCCGTAGACTACATTTTATCCAAATAATCCAAATTTTTCTCTGTAATAATAAAACTATCTTGTGCTGGATCAGAACTAAATATAATAATCCTTATTTGAAGCAAAACCATCCTATTCTGGATAACAGGTCTCATACCTGTATATGTAAGGAAAAGTGATATGACAATATAAAAAATGCATTAATAGAGTAGAGGATGCAATGTTTATTTGTATGAGGTTGAATATAGTAAGCTATCCATCCAGCTGGCAGCAATTGTTGCAGTCAGATTTTCTGGTTAAAATACAGGGTATTGCTTGCAAATAGGAAATATGTATTTTCCGATCAACTATCATTACAAAACAAATTGCTTTTTTTTTTTTTTTGTTTCTAGCTGAGGTCATAAAAATTTCTTAAGCAGATGTTTCAAAATGTCTCTTAACAAATGCACACAGCAGCTAACTCAATCCGTTTAGAAAGGAAAAACCTGGGGCAACATGTTCCAAATATTTGCAGTATTTTGCTTGTGGCTTCTATGTGCAGCAGAAATATCTCTAAAGTAGCATATAATTAGTGGCCGAAAATTGCTTGGCTTTTTATTAAATTCAGAGCTTTAATTCAATAAAAAAATATTATATACAGTGTTAGATTAGTGTATTTTGTTTCTTTACACTAGGATATCAAAGAGCTTAAATATATATTTAATATATCCATATATTCCTATCTTTGTTTATAGATATATAATTATGTACAGGTATGGGATCCAGAAACCTGTTATCCAGAAAGCTCTGAATTACGAAAGGCTGTCTCCTGTAGACTCTATTTTATCCAAATAATCCAATTTTTTAAAAAAATATTTCCTTTCTCTGTAATGATAAAACCTTCCCTTTACCAAACTAAGATATAATTAATCCTTCTTGAAAGCAAAACCAGCCGATTGGGTTTATTTACTGTTTACATGATATTCTAGTAGACTTATGGTATGAAGATCCAAATAACAGAAAGATTAATGATCTGGAAAACCCCAGGTCCCAAGCATTCTGTATAACAGGTCCCATACCTGTAATAGTTTATTGTATGGAGTTAAAGGAGAATTAAAGCCTTTATTGAAACCATAAACCCTCTACAGAAGCCTTCTTCCACCTCCCATACCTTTTCAGAAACACTTGTAAGTTAGTTTATAGTATATAGATTATACATTTAGTGGTAAGTAAGCAAGTCTGTGATATTCTTCTGTATTTAAACACACACAAAATATAAAGGAATGCAGATAGCAATAGTCTTCCCTATTGGGCTTCTGTAGAGTTATCAGAGGGAAACTGTGGCAGCAGTCTCATGGTCCTCTGGCTTAACAGAGTAACTGTCTTTTTCCAAAATCTGCTTTGCCTTTTCCTTTTTGACACAAATGTCCTTTGTATCTCATGGCCCGCCTGTAATTTGATATTGTCCTTACACTCTAAAGAGGAATAGGAATGATTGTATATGTGAAGACCAAACAAAACAGCATAAAACTGAAAGAACAGAGGTATTTTTCTGTAGCAAGCAAGAGATCATTGTATAGTTGTGTTACTTAAAGTTGTGCTTTTGGAATCTGCAGGTGTGAAGAAGAACACTGTACAGAAATGCTTTAGGGCTGGGACACCATTTGTAAAATATTTGATGACCAAACATTTGCTTTGAGAAATGAAAACTGGAGTGTTCTGAAAAAGCCACCCTAACCTACGGTTGGTATTTTGTTTCTTGTTGTCCTTTTGCCGGAGCTAAAAGAGCAATGATGTCAGTTCTAGATGTTGTGGCAACTTGTTGGGGATTGGAAAGCTCTGAAATGGCTGAGATTCCAAAGATGGTTGCTGTTGTGTTGTAGAGAGTAGTACAGTGTGTAGAGAGTAGTACATTATTACTGCAGAGGTAAAAACTGCCCAGAGTCTTGTTTTCTTAGAATTGTGAGGCTGAATTATGGCTGAACAGTGTAAGCAGCTAATGTGGCAGCTGGGCTGGACAGAAGTGTAATGTACCTAGTAGGGCAGTTTCTATACATTTGCAAATATAAAAGTTGTAGTATCCTAAAATGATTTTTTGTGGGGTTTTCTAACTTTTACATACTTTTCATGTACCTTTTATTAACAGTAATAGTAAAAGAACAGATTCAACAATAGCATTGATTTATGATGAATTTCTGCCCTGTGGATCTCATCTGTTCATTGTAGCATCATGCATCCACAACAGGGAAGCACTTGTATCTGGAGATATCCGGAATTGGGTACTGTGCCTTTAAAATAATTTATTAGAGTTTATTTACATCCCCAGATACAGTGGGCAACTTGCATTTTCCCCTGCAGTGAGTTGCATCCAAAACCACTTCCAGCGCAGTTGTACCAAGTGAATTCTAAGATTTTAGAATTCTATGGAAAATGCGGAATTGTGTGTGTGGGGGGAAACATGGCGATTGCATTTCAAATTGCACTGTGCACACTGTATTAGGATAAGTGGATGCATCCTTTTGCTTGCTACTAAAATATATATTTCTCACATTTTGAAATATCGATAATTTCTTTTCTGTACTGTAAACAGTTCTCCTAACTTAGATGACACAGATGTCACTGAAGGTGACATGGAAAGAGTAATTAGTAAAAAAGAACACAAGAACACAATATAGGAGGAGAAACTCATATAAAGCCATTTTTGTTTGTTTTTATGTGATTTACGTTTTATGTTCAGAGTGGTATATATGTCTGTGTGGCATGTATGCCTTTATTTTCTGGAAATATCTAGTTAATTTTATAGGCAGCATGTCTTAAAGGGAAACTGTCAGTCACTGTCATTACACAATATAATGGTTTACAGAAGATTGGTTGTAGTACTCATCATTGTATAATCTAAAAATCAAATGCTTCTGTTTGCTCTGCCTTAGCATTCTGATCTCATACATTTTCAGAATAAAAATAGCTTCTCGTGGCAGGAATTCACTAATTGTATGGAGGCCTTTAGTTAAAGGCTTTTTCTTCCTGCAACTTGTTGCTTTCATCCAAAGGGGTCATTTGCAATTGCACATTGCTAAAATGGCTACAAACTTGTGTGTGCTAAATATGTTGGTGATGCCAAGGTTTCCTTAGCAGTCTGAGTTTACATTCACAACTGATTTACTTCCAGTGAATCAGATGCTTTACCCCCCTCCCCTTCTATGCCATATACAGTGCACTGGACACTAAGGGGCACATTTACTTAGCTCGAGTGGAGGATTAGAATAAAAAATACTTCGAATTTCAAAGGTTTTTTTTTGGCTACTTCGACCATCGAATTGTCTACTACGACCTTCAACTATGAATCGAACAATTCAAACTAAAAATCATTTGACTATACGACCATTTGATAGTCGAAGTACTGTCTCTTTAAAAAAACTTTGACCACCTACTTCGCCACCTAAAACCTACCGAGCACCAATGTTAGCCTATGGGGAAGGTCCCCATAGGCTTTCCTACCAATTTGGGATCGAAGGAAAATCGTTCAATCGATGGATTTAATCGTTCGATCGAAGGATTTAATCGTTCGATCAAAGGATTTAATTGTTCAATCGTACGAACGAAGCAAATTCAGTAAATCCTTTGACTTCGAGATTCGAAGTTGAAGGATTTTACTTCGATGGTCGAATATGGAGGGTTAATTAACCCTCCATATTCGACCAATAGTAAATGTGCCCCATAGGGTAATGTAATAAATGTTCTTCAGTGTTCTACTAGTCTAGTCTAGACTAGTAAGCCATAGTAACCAATCAGGAGGAGTATATTCTGATCGTGTGTTTGAAAACACATCTGGACAAAATATGCAAATCTCATTGATCCTAAAATGTCATAAAAAATAAAAGCAGGTATGAGGACCAGGCGGCAGCTCCAGGTTTCCCTCAGCACACAGAGTCCATCCCCACAATTGAGTTGTGTCAAAACAACTCGCATGCCAAACACTCTAAATGAGACCAGGAAGACTTTGAAAACATCCACGGCACCTCGCCCATTTGATGAAGAACATGCATTGTTTTGGTAAATCCATGATATTGTGGTAGGCATGGCACAATTTCCTAAAGAGCATTGCCTCTTTGCGAAACTGGAATTCTGGGGAAAATGCTGCATTGTGGGGAAAAAAATATTATGTTCTTGAAATTGCACTTTGCTCACTGCACTTCTGGTTCTGTTTATGCAGAATTAATCCAGCTATTATTATTATTACTTTTTGTCCATTGCACCTATTTTTTTTCCCCTAATTCTGGTAATAGCTAACCATGCAACACTACTGTATCACTACCCTATCCCTTATGCATATCTTCTCCAATATTATTGTTAAATTCCTCTTAAAAAGTGAATGCAGCTTAGAGAAGAGTATTTTAAGCAGTAGAATATAAAACAATAAAAAACAGGTAAATTTTATTTTTAAATCTAAACAATGCACTAGTTAATTATAGGGCACATTCACTGTAGCATGGGCATGCAGCAATATATAGCAGACCCAGTTGCTGCTGGAGGCTCAGATGTACAATTTCTCGGATTGTGTGTACACAGATCATTTTCTGTAAGGTTTTATAGGTGAGGTTGTATTTTTTATATTTTATTAATTAATTTCAAGTTATATGACTGATTTGCTGCTTTTTGTACTGACGTTTTCACCCACTATTATATTATATTTGAACCTTTAACGTTGCAGATTCAAGAGCACCGCGCCTAACTCCATCACCTTTAATTCTAATCTTCAGTGGGAACAGTGTGTGTGTGTGTTTGTGTGTGTGTGTAGAGGGTACCTGTTTCATTCTGAATAGACTTGCTTTCTAGGCACACTATACCTTCAGCTCTTTAGTTAAATGCATCTGCCATCAAAAAGCATCAAAATACACAATGGTATTGTGCCAAAATAGCTGACATATTTTCCATCTGCTTCTGATTAATGTAACACTCCTTAAAAGAAACTAACATTTATAGCATTTCAACACAGAGAAAATGATCTTCATATTTGCGTCTGCATCTGGAAAAATACAACAACTGAAAATATAAAATTGTCTTAACATAATAATAATAACAGTTTAGGGTTTTCGAAACAGTCACGTATGATGTCCAAAAGAGAAGTGAAACTCATTGAATTTATCTTAATACAATAAAAAAGAACTACTGGACCTATTCTGTGTATAATGTTTCTTAATTCTTGCTAATAGCTCTGTGAGCTGTGACGGAACCACTGCCAAAATGAGCAGATACTAAATTGAGAAATCAGTGCATATTTTATATGCACTGAATAGTTATATGGTTCTGACACAACACTTTGCTGCAGTTTAGACATTTAGGCATGACTAACCGTTAAATAACAGTGAATAACAGTGGACAGTGTATTTTCCAGACTCTGATACTCTATAGTGTATTTACGAGTATGGTGCTCAGTGTGAAGTATAGTTATGGAATAGAAAAGAACTCTAAAACACTTGGAATACAATTACTAATTATATCATTATCCAAGGTAAAAAAGGCCATTTATGACCACAATTTCAGTGTGCAAAGTGCAATTGTGGATGCACAATACCCACAATATAGCTTATTTTGTCCCATAATTTAAAAATATGTTTGACCATGTGGGGGTGTTGCATTAATGGAATTGGGGGACCATACGTAAAAACCCCCTGCTAATCCGCTAATTGGACACAATTACTACTGAAAATGTTTGTAGTAACTTTCAGCACTTACGTCTTAGGAGCCCTGGAGTAACCACCCCCTTGAGAAAACAGTAGCGTCATTAATTCACAGAATAAATAAGCAGAGGCACACAACTTAGGAAAGAAAATGGGACAGACAAACTGGCTAGTAGCGATGTTTGGGTCGGGCTTTTCCCAACCCGCACCAACCTGTAAACTCGCCCTCCATCACCTGCGCTCGCTTGTGCCCGACTTCTGGGTCTCTTTTATAGACCCGCCCCACCAATGACGTCCCAAAAGGGGCAGGACGAGAGCCACATGTATAAAAACTCAACCTGGAAGTGGGAAGCTGGCATTTGGAAGGTCGTGGGCAGAGAAAGCAGTAAGAAGAGCTCAACCCGCCCATGACCTGGAAAGGAGTGTGCGAGCTTGGCCCAAACTCGATGGGTGTTTTTTCCGTTTGACTTTTTTTCCTATACATTAGCGTCTATGGGCATTTTTTGTGGCAAAATGATACCTAAGTCTATGATACGGCAACCAGTGGGAAGTAGGGAGTTGTCTCCCTTCATGCAAAGATTGTAAGGATCTAACCTGGTTGTTCTCCCAGACATTCCTGAGGGTATTAAGGTTAAGCGTATACCAGATGCCCCGGGGGTTTCAGTGATGCGAGGCCAGGAAATTGCATATTATCCCATAGGGGTGTTTGTGGAAGATAGTGATTGTACCGTGTTGTCTTATGTGCTTGGTTTAGTATTTTTGCCTGAAACGTGACCAAGGATGAGGTGAATTAGTGGGGATTTCTGCTAAGCAGTGCCTAACACAGAGAATTAGCATACCCAGTCATGGTCCCCCACAGATGGTAAAGTTGCGGGGATATTTCCTGATAAATCATTGGGGAGATGTGTGTTAGCTGGGCTGCGATGTAGTATAGGTAGGTGTCTGGGAGGACCATATCCACATTATCTCTCAGTCTCACTAGTGTGGTTAAGCACAATCGAGCTCTTAAGGTTCCTCAAATAAATTTGCCAAAAAGAGTATTTATTTTGTTACATAGTTACATAGTAACATAGTAAATAAGGTTGAAAAAAGACACATGTCCATCGAGTTCAACTTTTTTTTTTTTTTATTAACTACCTATCTGCGAGTTGATCCAGAGGAAGGCAAAAAAAAACCCATCTGAAGCCTCTCCAATTTGCCTTAGAGGGGGAAAAATTCCTTCCTGACTCCAAAATGGCAATCAGACTAGTCCCTGGATCAACTTGGACTATGAGCTATTTCCCATAACCCTGTATTCCTTTACTTGTTAAAAGCTATCCAACCCCTTCTTAAAGCTATCTAATGGATCAGCCTGTACAACTGATTCAGGGAGAGAATTCCACATCTTCACAGCTCTCACTGTAAAAAACCCCTTCCGAATATTTAGGTGGAACCTCTTTTCTTCTAATCGGAATGGTTGACCTTGTGTCAGCTGGAAAGACCTACTGGTAAATAAAGCATTAGAGAGATTATTATATGATCCCCTTATATACTTATACATAGTCATCATATCACCCCTTAAGCGCCTCTTCTCCAGCGTGAACATCCCCAATTTGGCCAGTCTTTCCTCATAGCTAAGATTTTCAATACCTTTTACCAGCTTAGTTGCCCTTCTCTGTACCCTCTCTAATACAATAATGTCCTGTTTGAGTGATGGAGACCAAAACTGTACAGCATATTCTAGATGGGGCCTTACAAGTGCTCTATACAGCGGAAGAATGACCCCCTCCTCCCTTGACTCTATGCCCCTTTTAATACAGCTCAAGACCTTATTTGCCCTTGATGCTGCCGACTGGCATTGCTTGCTACAGCCAAGTTTATCATCTACAAGGACACCAAGGTCCTTTTCCATAATGGATTTGCCATTGTTAAACACTGCTTTAGGTATGTAGGCTGGGGAGTGCCATAGAGTATACAACAATTTAGGTAGTATGAACATTTGAATCAGGTGGCTTTTGCCTGCTGGGCCGAGTGGTAAGGTGCCCCAGCTTTTGTATTTGTCCTGCATCCATTGCATCAGAGGATCTAGGTTGAGTGCCTTAAACTGTGAGACAGGGAGTGAAATGTGTATCCCCAGGTATGTAAATGTATTAGTGGTGAAGATCAGTACATATTAAGTTAAAGCGTAGGGTTACTTTGGGGTATTTTTACAGCATCTGGACCATATTAATGAACTTGAGTCCCAGCCCAAACGTTGATAATACCTGCCAGAGATAGGGCCATTCGACAGTGTCTAAGGCCTTGGCCATTTCCAGGGCCGCAATGGCTCTATCTCACTTGTTCTCATGTGAAGCCAATAGGTTGAGGTAAAGGCATCTAGTGTTCAGGGCAGGGGTTTTACCTGGTATAAACCCTATCTGGTCTGGGTTTATTAAGTGGGTTATGAACTTTCCCTTAGTCTTCCGGCTAACACTTCACACTTTCACGTCAGCTGTCGATAATGAAATAGGGCAGAAGGATTCACACATGCAGGGGTCCTTCCCAGGCTTTGGTAGAAGAACAATTGCTGCCTGATAAAAGGACTGGGGAAAGTGGCCAACCCGTAGTGCCTCCTCATAGAGGTTCAGAAGGCGGGGGGTTAGGGTTTTAGGGTGACTTTTGCAAATTTTGATTGGGATACCATCAGAGCCTGGATCTCTATGCTAGTAAGATCAGCCTCCATGAATTTCTGCAAAAGTGCAGGGAGCCTCAGTGGGGCAAGGAATTGCATAATATTGTGCCCAGTTGCTTGCAATTTGGAGGCATAGAGGTCCTTATAGAACTCAAGCAGCATCCCCCTAACCTTGTCTGGTTCAGTATGGAGAATACCCTGGGTATATTTCAGGGCTGGGATAGAGGGGTGGAAGTATACACCTTGGCTAAGTGGGCCAGCAGTTGACCAGGCCTTTCCCATGTTCAAAGATATTGACTTTGGAGAAGTTATGTTTGCTCTGTGCCTTTTGCCTAAGGTACTGCAAGTATTTTTCTTGGGCCTCTTTTAAAATTTTGAGGGCTTCTGGTGTGGGGTTGATAGCAGCCTGGTTGTCTAGTTGAGTTATTTGTTCCTCAATGGCTTTTTGCATTTGTAGTTATCTCGGCTGATATTGAGTTGCGTAAAAAGGTTTTTAGGGAGTTCCAAAAGTTAAGGATGCAGTTGGCATTGAGATTAAGCAACATAAAGTCTTTAATGTTGTTTTCCACTGACTCACTATTATCCAGGATGTTTAGCCAGATTGGGTTGATAGAGGGTCGGGAGCGTGCCACCTTGTAGGGGAATTTTATTTGTAAGCGCAGCGGGCATGGTCAAATATCCCCCCTAGGGAGATATGAGGCAGCTTTGATATAGGGTACCATGGCTGCATTAGTGAATGCCATGTCTATCCTCGAGAGTGCTAAGTAGGAGGTGGTGAAACAGGAAAATTGTCGTGTGTTCAGGTTGGCTGTTCTCCAAGGGTCCATGAGGGACAGAGAGGACATCAGCCTGGCCAGCTGTGTAGATTTTGGAGGGGGTTTAGTTGGGTGTCTGATTTGCCTATACAAGGCAGGCACAAGGACCTCATTAAAGTCCCCAGCAGTTATATCCAGCGCATGTGGGAATAGGGTCGGTTGATCAGTGAATATTTATAACTTCTGCTTCAAAAGGTGGAGGTATATAGATGTTGACAAACAGAACCTCACAAGCATAGATAAAGCAGTTCAAGAACAGGTAACTTCCCCTATTGTGATTTAAGGCTGCTAAACCTAAAGGGGGCCATTATGCCAATCAAGATGGAGACTCCAGAGGAGTGCGTAGAGTAAGGGACATGATAAGCCCAGCCCACCCATGACCTCCTTAGTGCCATTAGTTTGGCCCCTGTGAGGGGGAAAAAACACTATAATTATGGTATGGGTTTTTAGGAAGTCAATTACAAGTCTGCGTTTAATAGGGCAGTTAAGCCCCCTCACGTTCCAACTTGTTAGGTGTAGCGACATTTCACTGTTAAGTAGTTAGTGTTACATGCATTGTCATACTTCATTTTTCTTACCGCTTTGATAGCTTTTTGAGCGTTAACATGCCATTTAACCAGTAAAACTAAAGTTTTTAACAGCATTTCGTGCCAACAATTTTTAAGTATTAACATATATATTAACAGGTTGCCTGTAGTGCCCCCTCCCCTTTCACCCCACCCCCAACTGGAGGTATAATTCATCCCCGAATCAACTATAACAGTCAGTGGGGTTGTGGCACTTTAAACTGGTCCGCTTGGGACCGTGAATGGGTAGTAAAAGTAGGGTGGGCCACTGCTTCCTCTCACCCAGGCAATGGGTAATTTAGAGATGAAGCACTCAGTTGCTTGGGTAGGGGCTAGCAAGATTGAGCAGTTGGTGCTGCTGGAAGTGCTAACCGTATGATTATTACTAGAGTGGAAGTAATGTATTTGGACTCCAGGTCCACTGCTGGGTGGGAAAGCAGTTACTTGCCTGTCGCTGGTGGGGTAATGGAGCTGCTAGGGTTATTATAGTGGTGGGATGTTGTTTGCATCCAGCCAGGTACTCGTCTGGCTGTTCCACACAGACGGGCGTAGGCGAGGTTTGCAGGCCTTAAAGGAGAAGGAAAGCTAGCAAAGCAGTTTATTGCCAATAGATTAGCCACAATAGTGCAAGCTATAACACTATTTATTCTGTAGAATGCTTTACCATACCTGAGTAAACTGCTCAAGAAGCTCTCTGTTTGTTTAGGATAGCAGCTGCCATATTGACTTGGTGTGACATCACTTCCTGTCTGAGTCTCTCTGCTCACTCATATCTCTGGGCTCAGATTACAGCAGGGAGGGGAGGAGGGATAGGAAGAGTAACAAACAGAGCATGCTCAAGGCCATGCCCTGGAGGTTTAAGCTGAAAACAGGAAGTCTGATACAGAAGCCCATGTGTACACAATAGAAGGAAATAAATGCAGTGTTTCTTTTAACAGAGGACTCAGAGCAACAATACTTTGAGGTTTTACTGGTGTATTTATATAGACCTTTCTGATAAACCTTGCTTAATATAAGCCTTTCCTTCTCCTTTAATGAGTTTACCTCCATGAACTTAGTGCGCTGCTTTTGGACTTCAGCTGAATAGTCTGCTTAGATGGAAATGGAAGCTGACTGGTACCATGGAGCAGCCTGGTGATGAGGGGTCTCTGTGGTGCATTCAGTAGTTGTGGAACAAATCCAGGGCAGCAACTTGTCTGCAAAGTTCTTTATTGGGAAACTGAGTTACACAACATGTTTCGGGCCCACGCCCTTTATCAAGTGACTTGATAAAGGGCGTGGGCCCGAAACATGTTGTGTAACTCAGTTTCCCAATAAAGAACTTTGCAGACAAGTTGCTGCCCTGGATTTGTTCCACAACTACTGAATGCATTGAACTATTGGGTATTATACACAGAATACCTGTGGAAGAAGCCAACAAAGAAATTCGGTGAGCTTGCTCTGAATATTATATTTGGGTCTCTGTGGTGCTCCTGGTGGCATCAGCCTGGTTGCGATCCGGTGGGCTCCCTCTATGGTGAATGCCTGGGAAAGGTTAGTGCGGCTGACCACCTCTGATAGCCACTTTTCACGAACTGGAAAAGGCACACAGCACCACAAAGATTACACCAGATATATTTTTTCCCGAACAAATCATGGGTAATAAATCATAACTAGGGAAGCTGATTCATAAAACCATCATGATTTATTAGTCTAAAGACCCCTACCAGTTTTGGACATGTGCCTAGGTGTTCAGATCTCAAACTGAACAACTATACTACAAGCTTAGAGACTTCACTTGAGCTGTGGACCTTCATAGTTGCTAGCTGTTCCTTGCCACACTCCATCCATACTGTCTCACTTGGGGTTACACTAGTCTCCAGATAATGAATAATTCACTAAACTTTTTTTCAAAGACCAATTATGCCAAATAGTGTTTTTTTTTATATATCAGGTTTTAAAGGTTCATTACCACCTATAATTAAACAATTTCTTGTAAAAAAATGTCTTACTCTCTCTATACGAGTGAGGTATTTATCCTATAGTTATAATCTTTTCTTTACACTTGATAAAGGAGGTTGTGCCTCCGAAACGTTGTGTTTGAGATCACAATAAAAGCACTTTAATTTAAGCATGTTTGCAAATGTGTGTGCCATCCTATTTTTCTAACGAATGGATATTGGAACCCAGTTGAGCAGCAAGGTTTCTGGATAGAGCACCATAGTGATACAGTTGCAGTCTTTTGAACTGTTCTATGTTACAGTCTTTTGTTTATCTTCCTATGAAATATGTAAAAACACTGTATTCTACATAGCCTATGTGTATTTGCTATGTATTTGTGTGTCCTGCAACCAACTTGAATAGCGGCTTCTGTGGCTTTACAGCATTTAAATGGATACAAAAAGACCCTTTTCAATGTTACTGGTTCTTTAAGAGGGGAAGATGCCCTCACTGGGTCACATATATACAATTTCTATAGGTTAATTTGCCTGTTTAAAGGCATCTACTTGATTCTAAGTCTATGTAGGATTTCTTCATTTGTAACATTTCCGTACACATACATTGCCCGGAGGGAATTGTCTGTGAGTCACCAGCTCCATAATTTTTCCTTTAACTGACAATATAAATTTTTTTCTAGATAATCTGTCTTTAGCTTGCATGTTTATATCATTTTCTAAATGTACAGCATATTATGTGGTTAATGCTGCACACTGATTCTTTCTCTGTCTATACAGACATTTCTTGGAATGGAGAAATGAAGTGGGGCAGGACTAGGAATGCAAACATAAATGTTCATGTGTTCACAATCTGGCCTGTAATCCCATTTATGTAAATCAATACTGCCAACTCACTGGTACGCTCAGCTTTATTGCTGAGACTCCAAAAATCTTTAAACCAGACAGTGTTTTTTTTAATGTGATAGTTCCCTTCCCATATATGATCTTCAGATCCATTCTGATCTCATTATCTCACTTTAAAAGGAAACTGTCATTATTAGAAACCTTCACTCAGATTGCATATAACTTTTTGTTTACAACATTTTTAATATATTTTGTTTTTAATTATAAATTGTTTAAATGTGTGCTTCCTCATTTAACAACTCATCCATTCTATGTGGCAGATTTACTAAAGGGTGAAGTGGCCGTCGCTAGCGAAAATTCGCTAGAAATGCCATCAGCAGGAACATTGGCAAGTTACATACAGGCATAAAGGACAATTCACTAACAAAAGAGACTGTCGCTAGCACAGTTTTGCGCCCTTTCAACATGCACATTTTCGCTCAGACAAATGATAGTTACTCCGCAAATTTACTAAAGTGCAAATTTTACAGAACATTACCTTTTTCGCCAGAGTTTCCTTCACCAGATTAGACCTGGTGAACTGATAAAATAACCAGGATTTAGTAGAGCAGGCACTCAAATAAAGGCAATCCTATCCAGACAGTAGAATTTGGTACTCACGTATTTTGTTTTATCACTCAGGGGCAGATTTATCAAAGGTCATGGTGAATTTTGGAATTCCAAAAATTCGAATTTAGAGCTATTTTTTTTGTACTTCGACTAGGGAATAGTCCAAATTCGATTCAAATTTGCTGTTTTAGCCTATGGGGGACCACCTAGAACCTATTTGGAGTCAATTAGAGGACTTTAAAAAATCAAAGGTTTTTTGGGAAAAACTTTGAATCGAATTCGATCGAATGTGCTATTAATTAAATTCGTACAATTCGAATTCGGCGGAATGCGGACCTATTTGATCTAAATCTGACCTATTCGACCAAAAAAAACCAACTTCGGTTGGTCTTTTTGAATTTGAATTTCAACGTTTTTTCAATTCGAAATTCAACCCTTGATAAATATGCCCCTTAGTCATAGGCTACCACTGATATGATGAAGCTACATCCACCTCAATCTTATCTCACTGACATCATATCCTGTATGCCAAAAAGTCATATTATGGGGCAGATTCACTTAGGGTCGAATTTCGAAGTTAATATTACTTCGAAATTCGACCCTCGAATTGAAATCCTTCGACTTCGAATATCGAAGTCGAAGGATTTAGCGCAAATCCTGCGATCGAACGATCGAAGGATTTTTCGTTCGATCGAACGATTAAATCCTTCGAATCGAACGATTCGAAGGATTTTAATCAAACGATCGAAGGAAAATCCTTCGATCAAAAAAAGGTTAGCAAGCCTATGGGGACCTTCCCCATAGGCTAACATTGACTTCGGTAGGTTTTATCTGCCGAAGTAGGGGGTCGAAGTTTTTTTTAAAGGGAAAGTACTTCGACTATCGAATGGTCGAATAGTCGAACGATTTTTACTTCGAATCGTTCGATTCGAAGTCGAAGGTCGTAGTCGAAGGTCGAAGTAGCCCATTCGATGGTCGAAGTACCCAAAAAATACTTCGAAATTCTAAGTATTTTTCATTCGAACCCTTCACTCGAGCTGAGTGAATCGGCCCCATAATTTTAAAAAAGGCTGCCTTTTTCATATTTTAAAGCGGGATTGTCTATTAAACATTTTTAATTTAACATTATTTTTACCATTTGAGGGGCATACCACATTTGTTTTAGGGTGGGCTCATGTCTAGGGCATTGGAGGATCTTTTTTGCTTTTATTTTGCTTCCTTGAAATGCTTAATAATAAGTGGCCACTGCAAGCATTTGCACCAACATCTCTAATATATGACCTATATGAACCTGCCCTATTCAAATTTACAATAAATCATAAGACCCTTCCATTTATTATATAGCAGATACTTTTCTTCTCTCTCTGTTTCCACTTATGTTAATTACTGCCTTATGTTAATATTTACATAATTAGTTTAAATAGTCTGATGTACAGTATGTTTGTCTTATTAAGAAATGATTATTATCCTGCTGTTTATGAGTAACTGAATGTATCAATGCTTACCTTAAAATTCCCATGATTCAACTAGTATGCAGCAGCCGGTAGTCAGGGGCATATTACGTTACCCCCAGTGATTGCAAATTCTGTATGTACATTAGAAAAAAATTGAGCCATTCTATGAATTTCTGTGGTTTGTCAGTAAGTTTGCTAATGCAGAGCTGACAAAGTTTTGATGTGTTTTGATGTTGTCTAACATCTTGAAATTAACTAAAATACCAAAACAGACATTCCACCCAAACAGACTTGAAGCATTTTACTCATATCTATATGTAGCACCTTCTTGATAAATGAGCCCCTAGACCAATATGTACCGTAAATATGGAGCATTTGATGCATAAAAAGCATGCAGAGTCCCTCAGAGATCCACAAAGAGGTATTTCTAAGAATCTTCGATTTTTTTCCAACTTCATCTGAAGCAGTAGGTTTAAAGTTCAGAAATCACATATGGTTCTGCTTATATGTAGAATAATATAATCTTGGTTGAATAAAATGTACAGAATGTGTTGTAAAAGCTGAAATTCTTTTATTTCCAGTGTTCTTCTGAGGGCACAGATATGCTTTTTCCTTGGTTTCTGTATGGAAAATTCAGCTACTGATGGGGCAGTACATTCTGCAGTGCCAGTTTTTTTTTTTGTCAGATATACTTATAATACTTATTGCCAATAATGAAATAGATACAAGTACAAATCTCCTTCAAATGGAAATGATGCACTTGTCAATAAACCTCACCTTACTATTTCCTCTCTTATAACAAATCATTTGTACGGTACTTATTTTCATTTAGCTTTTTGTAACGTATCATGTAAAAAATGCATTCTCTGCATATTTATTATTTATACAGAATAGATTGCCAAGGGCCATTTTCCATAGAGATTATAAAAGTTATGACTTCAGTTTTCTTTCTAGAGATTTTTAGTTTAAGCTGTTTTTTTATTTTATCTCTTTGTTAAATCTAATTTGGCCACAAAACACCTTTTTATCATCATTTTTATTACAATATTGTGAAGCAGTCTAAAAAGTTTAACAGTTTGCTTAATTTTTGGCATTTTATTGCTTCCAAAACATTTTTAAAATATTAACTGGGAAATTCTGGAACATCAACAGTGGAACCAAAAGTAAGCATATGTGGCACCTGAAAAAATGTCTTTTTTTTGAGAAAGGGCTTCATAACATCAAAAGAAAACAATATTGTTTTTTCAAAATGTTTTGTTACCAGAAAGAAACTGCCGTTATTATTTCTGTATTTCAGTAATGATTGCGGTTGTCATTACTACTTACTCCTTTGAGTATGAAAGTACTTTTCATATCTTATCTTTAAAATTTCTGGAAAACTATAAGAAGAATTAAATGTCTTGATATATTTTCCATTTAGGAGACGCATATATATATGTAATCTGTAATACAGCATATGAAGAGCTTTTTGTTGACATTCCTGATACAGTAGTCCTAGCAGTTTTACCTCCCCTCTGTTATTTGGGTTTCTAATTTTGCTTTCTTTCTTCTAACTTACTTGGTCCAAAATGCAAGTGGTGGATGCACATATCTTCCTATTTGAATGCTTATAGTGATTTATTCACTTTTTCTGACTCTTGACTCCTTCCCTGGATAAGCTCCAGACATTTTACTGCCATTTGCAGTACTGTGTTTTCTTACTGTCTGAGTGTTATTCCAACCCCTTAGGAACAAATGGACATTCAAAACAAGCACAAAAGTCAGGAGTTTGCAGTATATATATGTCTTGAAAAGTATTCAGACCTTCAACAAATTGCCTTAATGTCCTTTAAAACAAATCCTACACTGAGGATATTGTTCTTTCAAAGCACTGAAAATCAAAGTCATATTATTTTAGAGGAATTAGAGGAAACAATTCTTAGGAACAAAAAAAATAGTGGAATAAACTTATACAATTGTTTGATCCCTACACTAAGGGGGTTATTTATCAAAGTCCGATTTTATCTCAATATTTTCTGCTACAAACTCAAATCTGCTCAGGGTTTTGTACGCTTATTTATCATTACATTTTCCCGAAAATTTGCTTTGCAGGAAAAAATCTGAATTTCACAAATTTTCACCTGAAAACTCCGATTTCTTATGCTTTTTTGCCCAAAAGCGTTGGTCTATTGCATGAAACCCAGCACACATCAAAAAATCATTGGGACTTCTCCCATTGACTGTTATGCAACCTCGACAGGTCTGAGATGCCGGATTTTCTGATTCTGACTTTTCCATCCTCGGGGTTTAATTAATCCCGAAAAATTCATGATTTTTTAAAAGTCATTTTATATATATATATATATATAAAAAAAAAAATCACTAGTTTTTCAGGATTTTTGCATTCAGGGTTTTAATCTTGAGCCACTCAGTATTACTATGACTTTGTGCTTGGGATCACAGTCCTGCTCAAAGATTAAGGGGCCGATTCACTAACTTTGAGTGAAGGATTCGAAGTAAAAAAACTTTGAATTTCAAAGTGTTTTTTGGGCTTCTTCGTCCATCGAATGGGCTACTACGACCTTCGACTATGACTACGACTTTTAATCGAACTATTCGAATTAAAAATCGTTCGACCATTCAACCATTCAATTGTCGAAGTACTGTCTCTTTAAGAAAAAACTTCGACCCCCTAGTTCGCCATCTAAAAGCTACCGAACTCAATGTTAGCCTATGGGGAAGGTCCCCATAGGCTTTCTTAAGTTTTTTTGATGGAAGGATATTCCTTCGATCGTTGGATTAAAATCCTTCGAATCCTTCGATTCGCAGGATTTTATCGTTCGATCGAAGGAAATATGTTGGTTTTTCAACGTAGCATTTGGGTCATTTTCTTTCTTGGGGTCTCTGCTCCCTGACTGTCAGGGGGCCTAATGGATGCAGTACAAATAGGAATCAGGTACAATAGTTAGTTAAAGTCCAGGCAAGAGTTCAAACAGGCAGGATAAGGATCAGAGTCAGGATCACAGCACGAATCAAAACCAGGAATCAGACAGACAATAATAAACCCAGGTACTCACAGGATTGAAGACCTATAATTGGGCAGAGTTTCAGTGTCCAGGGCGCCCTTTTATCACAAAACACCGGCACCAGTGATGACGTCATCATGCAGCGACGTCGCACCCATGTGTTCATGGGCCATCTTGGATTTTCGACCGCTGGGTAGGTAAGCAGCGCCGTCGGGTGCTTCCAGCAGTCCAGACACTGACTTACAATAGGGGTGAAATTTATTATGTGGTGTAATAACTGAAGGAATAATTTGTAACACATTGCCAGGCATCACAGTGTAAAAAATGGCAGTGCACAAAGTGCAAAAAAAGCACAGATTGTTGCCTTTTTTGCACTTTGCGTGCTGCATTCTTAAACATAACTGGCCCCTGTTGTGTGTTCTCAGCCAAAGGGGCATGTTTACTAACATTGGAGATAAATATTTGGAGAGATTTCTGGAGATGTTGCCCATAGCAACCAATCAGATCTTTGCTGGCTGTTTAAATCTAATTGCTGATTGGTTGCCATGGGCAACATCTCCAGAAATCTCTCCAGATATTTATCTCCAATGTTAGTAAACATGCCCCAAAGTGTCTCAAATGGCAGAGGAAACATGCCACTACAAGATCAATATATCAAGGTAGCAAATCAAGGAAAACAGCAAAGAGCAGAATAACTGCTGTTCAATCTTTATTGTGCCTTTCACACAACATGTTTCGGGCAGCAAGTACCCTTTATCAAGTGTGTACAAACCAAAGTGAAAAAGTGCTTTATAGTGCCATACAGGAAGTCCCACCCCTCCATCAAAAAACTTTTTTGCCACAGTTAACCCTTACCACTGGGAGGTTCAATAATCAATTGCATAAGAGCACAATTCGTGTATAATATAATATAGTAAGATATAAGGATAAAATAGAAAATTTAAAACACTTTAAAAGTCCAGGATATCATAAAAATATTGTGTAACTGTGCAGGTTCACGATTCAATCCGTTGTATCATAACTCCATAACCATTAAAATGAGGTCGTCTGTAGCGGTTTCCTCATGTAATAGTAGAGACAAACTACACATAAATAAATATAAAAACAATAACCAAATTACTTGAAGGTACTGCTCATAAAAAGAGCCTACCAAAAGGTTACATTGTTTCAACTGCCTATACATTCATAACTATTGATACAAAAGGTCTTACCCTTTGCCGAAACTTGCAACAAAGTATTCTAATCACAAGCTGTACTCAATATCTGTGAAGAAAGAGATACATGAACAGTTTAACTATAAAAAAGGAGTTAAGCTCCAATGATCATTCAAACCTGCAGGGGCCATTGTATTCATTCTTTTTATCCAGTACGCTTCCCGTTGTCCAAGGGATTTTCGTATGTCACCTCCCCTTTTTGGCTGTATAATTTTTTCTAAGACCAACCATCTTAGCTGGCTAACGTTATGGCCCTGATTATGAAAATGTCTCGAGACAGTTGTATCAGTTGCTGTACCAATTTTATAATTCCTTATGTTATTCCTATGTTCTTTAATTCGCTCCTTGACCATTCTAATGGTCTGTCCTATATATGCCATGCCGCAAGGACATTTCAGCATGTATACTACAACTTTTGTCTCGCAGGTAAAAAAGTTTTTTATCCTTATGGGAGTACCCTTCGTTGGGTGGTTAACCGTATTGTTTTTTATAACTGAAGAGCAGCAAACACAACTGAGGCATGGGAAGGTACCTTTTTTTGAGGTTTTAGCAAAATTATATTATACACGAATTGTGCTCTTATGCAATTGATTATTGAACCTCCCAGTGGTAAGGGTTAACTGTGGCAAAAAAGTTTTTTGATGGAGGGGTGGGACTTCCTGTATGGCACTATAAAGCACTTTTTCACTTTGGTTTGTACACACTTGATAAAGGGTACTTGCTGCCCGAAACATGTTGTGTGAAAGGCACAATAAAGATTGAACAGCAGTTATTCTGCTCTTTGCTGTTTTCCTTGATTTGCTACCTTGATATATTGAAGTTAACCTCGTGGTTGCCTGTGACGGAGCACCAGTGCAAATCAGGAATATCCAACTAATGCTGGGTGCATGCGTGTTACCTTTGAATGTGTTTGAAGCTATCCGTCTTACACGCATAAATCCCAAGCTGAAAGATGTCGGTGGAATCCACCCAAAGCAATGGAAACCATACAGCCACCTTTACTTATGATGATAAGGATATTGACCGTATCTTAGGACGGGTCGAGGATATAAAACTAAGTACCGATACAAAACCAGCTGATTATGACCTCTCCAAACACATCTTGAACCTCCAGAAGAAGGAATTAAGCACCTCTCTACATGCAAGTACGTTAGCACAATATATAAAATCCAAGAAAATTCCCAGAGGTTTGCGCTTGGATATTAAGCCAAGCCTGGGCACATTGGATTCAGCATTTATGCAACAATGGCATGCAATTTGTAACAAATGTAGCCTTGATTTGATGTTGCTAACAGTGGAACACCTTACCTCGCGTATCAGTGACTCCAGGAATGAAATAGCGGGTCTGCGAGAGAGATTCGTGGAGGAGAAGGGAGAGGAGTTTGTTGCTAAATCATTGGCGCAACATACTGAACAGCTAACATAACGTTAGCCAGCTAAGATGGTTGGTCTTAGAAAAAATTATACAGCCAAAAAGGGGAGGTGACATACGAAAATCCCTTGGACAACGGGAAGCGTACTGGATAAAAAGAATGAATACAATGGCCCCTGCAGGTTTGAATGATCATTGGAGCTTAACTCCTTTTTTATAGTTAAACTGTTCATGTATCTCTTTCTTCACAGATATTGAGTACAGCTTGTGATTAGAATACTTTGTTGCAAGTTTCGGCAAAGGGTAAGACCTTTTGTATCAATAGTTATGAATGTATAGGCAGTTGAAACAATGTAACCTTTTGGTAGGCTCTTTTTATGAGCAGTACCTTCAAGTAATTTGGTTATTGTTTTTATATTTATTTATGTGTAGTTTGTCTCTACTATTACATGAGGAAACCGCTACAGACGACCTCATTTTAATGGTTATGGAGTTATGATACAACGGATTGAATCGTGAACCTGCACAGTTACACAATATTTTTATGATATCCTGGACTTTTAAAGTGTTTTAAATTTTCTATTTTATCCTTATATCTTACTATATTATATTATACACGAATTGTGCTCTTATGCAATTGATTATTGAACCTCCCAGTGGTAAGGGTTAACTGTGGCAAAAAAGTTTTTTGATGGAGGGGTGGGACTTCCTGTATGGCACTATAAAGCACTTTTTCACTTTGGTTTGTACACACTTGATAAAGGGTACTTGCTGCCCGAAACATGTTGTGTGAAAGGCACAATAAAGATTGAACAGCAGTTATTCTGCTCTTTGCTGTTTTCCTTGATTTGCTACCTTGATATATTGAAGTTAACCTCGTGGTTGCCTGTGACGGAGCACCAGTGCAAATCAGGAATATCCAACTAATGCTGGGTGCATGCGTGTTACCTTTGAATGTGTATGCCACTACAAGATGGTGTCTCAAATGGCAGAGGAAACATGCCACTACAAGATGGTATTCTGTTCCTGAGAAATATCACAAACTTTTCCTCCAAGATGTGTTGGAGATATAATTCAGGCAAAGGCACCTTCAAACATATATGGTTTACTTGTCCTGTGATGAGCCCATATTGGGTTAAAATTTGTAAGTAAAATAACAAATACTGATGTTTTCCATACAGACCTCTCCTGCCATTTCATCTCGATGTTCGTGCCGTGGACGACAGGGAGATTTAATTTTTGTGCAACTCCGAGCAACAAGTGTGCTAAAAATGTGGCTCCATTGGAAATAACTGAAATCGCTGGCAGTAAAACCAACATATCGTAAAGTTGCCCAAAGTTTCCTCCATAGGCAACTTCAGGAGATGTCTCAATATGTTGGTTTTACTGCCAGCAATTTCAGTTATTTCCAATGGAAACACATTTTCATAAGATTTGCCGCTAGCAGTCATGCATAAATGTCACACAACAAATCTCCCCGTAGGCCACTGCCCTCAAGAGAAACTCTCCTTTATCGCACAGGCTAATACTACATTTTCTTCAAACTGAGAAAGCCCTTATCCATACAATGTGTACCCCTCTCCTGTTTAAAAATGCTCAGCCTGATGTGCGATTAATCTTTACATTTGTTCCATTTAGTCCTTTTATATTTTTATATCAATACTCCTATTTTGTAATAGAATCAATATGTTTTAGAGAAAATGGTGTTATCTATATAACCCATTATAAGATGTTATCCCTAACAGAAGGACAGAAGGACCGTCAAACAATTTATTTTTTGTTAAACTTTTTATCAGATCTGGATGTCTACAAATGAAAGTGTATTAATGGGTATGGAGTGAAGGCAGTAATTGCTGAGGTAGATTTGTTTATTTAGATTGTATACTTCATTTAAATGTACAAAGGAATAAACTCAAAAGGGAGGAATATAATTATATATAGTATAGCCCTTTATTGTAAACTAGACTGAGCAGAAGTAATGGTCACATGACTGTTTGCAAAGTTATATGAAAAGCAACTTAATTCTATAAATAAGTGCTCTGCACATAAAAATAACTTTTGCAAATACTGACTGCATATATATGAATAGGTTCTTTTATTTCAGATGTGCTTTTAACATTTCAGGAAGTAAGAAAATTAATCATCTTCAATTCTATATTAATATCCAGTCCGCATTCACTTGGCTTTCGCAGGGTTCTGTTCCAAAGCATGTAATTTGGGGTGAGTGACAGCAGATTTTTCTACTCTGTAATGTCTTAAAATATTTTCGTAATTTGCAATCTAAACCTCAAAGAAAATCTTTCCCTTGCAGATCAGCAAAGCTCGACACAAGCCTAGCATGGTCACAATTACAGCTATAACTTAGGGGAAACTATACTGGGTAGTTGCCTCCCTCCCATGCTGCTGTGTACCTAGGGCAAGGAACAGGTTTTTATGGCAAGGGTGACTCTAATTATGGCACAGCCCTTGGTCATGCAGCTAGAGAATGACCTTAGGACTTAAAGGTAGCATTGGGGTCCTCACCCAAGGACTTGCATCCTTTGCAGTTACACCTATAGCAGTGATTCCCAACAAGTGTCTTGTGAGCAATATATTGCTCACCGACCCTTTGGATGTTGCGCTAACTGGCGTTAAAGCAGGTGCTTATTTTTAAATTCCTGACTTGGGGGCAAAATTGGTTTCATAAAAATCACTTGTACTGCCAAATTGAACATTGTGTAGGGTACCAGTCCATGTGTACTGCCAAACAGAGCCTCCTGTAGGCTACCAGTCCACGTAGGGGCTCCCAATCGCCAATCACAGCTCATAATTGTCACCCCTAGGGATTTTTAGCATGCTTAAATTTGAATGTGGCTCACAGTTAAAATTGCTTAGGGACCTGGCCTTTGGCTTTGAAAGTCCAATTTATTTAAAGAAACCTATACTGGAACTGTATAGGGAAACCTATACTGGGATCTCCCTCCCTTGTTGCTGGGTTCATAAGTCAAGGAGTAGGAGTATGGTCTGATACTAGAAGGCAATAGAAGGCAATAGAGGGACACAGGAGTTTCAAGCTTTTTTTTTTAAAAAAAAAACTTAATAAGGTAATTATTAACAAGAGAATTAAGAACATTGGGAATATAACAGGGACCTAGTGGATCAACTTATTCTCTTCTCAACGCTACTAACTTATTTACAGAATAGCTAATTTCACTACCTAACACTAGCAATCCCCTGAATGAAAAGTTCAGGAGACTCAAACTCCACCTATACCTAGAGGGACATCAACTTCCCAGCTGGGGGGACCCTGACTACTCTATATACAAAAAAATATCAAGAAGCATGATTTATTCAGGTCAGGCCTAGAACAATATCAAATAAAGCAACTAAGAAGTGTCTTAAATAGACCATGTCAACACTTGGAAGTAATGTTATTTTTCTTATTAGATGAAAAATTGGTTTGCATTACATTTCCCCTCTACAAGTACAGAAGCTAAACTCTAATTAGATGCAGTACACACAGACTGTCATTGCAGTTTTATCACTAATTAAAACCACAAGCCAATCCACATTACTTTGATTTGTAAACCCTCATGAATTTAATTCCGGAGTGGAGTAGTGCATTTGTTTATTCCTTGTGGAATTTAGTGGATTCTATTTCTACTTGTAGTAGAGTCTATAGCTTGCATTTTCTTAAGGGTTATAAAAAAGGAATCATTTATACAAATATTTCTAAGCAGACAGGTTTTGCTAGTCATTTATATCTTGTCCTATGTTCTTCAAACCGTTGGTAATAATCTGCTACAGACTAGGCCCACGCCCATCCCTTGGTCAACACATGACCCAATATCCTACTAATAAGGATTCCAAAGAACCCAAGAGTATAACTACCCACTACTGGTTGATTAGGCAGTTGTGTGTGTGTATCTAAATATAAGTGGACATTTGCCCAAGGCTCTTTAATTAAAGTATCTAATTTGCATTAACTTATCAATACAATTATTTAATGTGCTATCAATACGGAAAAAAAAAGACACCAAGAGAACTATACATGTGGAGGCCTATTTATCAAAGGTTGGATTTTAGTGGTATTAGAAGTTTTCGAAACCACGACTAAACTCTCAAACTCTAAAACTACGAACGTCATGGAACTTATGGAAATCTCTGAATAAAAACTTATGAACGGAAAATAATGCACTAAAAAAAAAGTTTGGACAATTCCCAGTGGAAAAAAAATCTGAATACTTTTAAAATTCCAAATTGATTTAAAATGGTCAATAAGATCACCGCAGCTCCCATTGACTTCCACAGGATGCACAACTGCATTTTTCACCTGGCAAAGTTTTGTTTTGGTGGTTTTTACACTTGATAAATCTTGAATATTTAAATCTTTTTTTAAATAAATAGGAAAACCATGATTCTTAGAAATTCGTGGAAAAAAAACTAAATTTGATTGTTAGTAAATGGGCCCCTTAGTATCATTTTACAGTTTTAATTACATTTGTGGCTTTAATCAAGCCTTCCTTTCCCAACACAGGTTGGAACCAAACTCGAAAAATACTGGTTACCTGCTTCATGGGATAGAACCTTACATGGCACAATACTCATTATAGGATTAGTCTGCCTGCTGTGGCAATGAACAGTGTTGACTACTGAGTTGGATGTTCATTATCACATTCTCCTGCTTATCATAATTCTCTGAAGTAATTATAAACATCTTGTTAACATGATGTCTGCTTCTGAAATTCTCATTTGCTATTTGCTTCATTGGTAATATAGCTGGGCAAAGATAATTCAGTGATAAATTCGAGCATCTGATGCTGATTAGTTACTTTTACAATCTTCACCATAGATGCTGGCAAAGTGAACTGACTAGAAAATGAATAGCTGAAGCCATCCCAGAATGAATACATATTTTGGAGATACTCCAGGGTCTGCTACTCTGAGATCTATTCAACATAGTAATAATACAAAAACAAAGAGGGGGAATTCAGTCACCTTTCAGAATGAATAAGTGTGATGGACTCAAAGCGGAATGTTCCAAGAAATTATTGTATCATAATAAAAAGAGGCTATTTTGACTCAGCTTTTGTTCTTTGTTATTCTTGCATGTGGATGGAACATTTCAGAGTTCTGAAACACTTTGCAGCTATAAAAGAGATCATGCTCTTGGAATTCCAGTGTTTCGATTTATATAAAGATTTTTTCATTGAAGATTGTTGTCTGATCAATATCTCTGTCATATTGTTAAAGTAACTGATTTATATGCATATGAATGCTGATTCTCCATATATTTGGAAGCAGGTAATCATTTGAAAAGAACTTCCACAAAGATTAATTTAAACTCATGTGTTCATCAAAGGATTCAATTATGTAATTGTGCCCATGTACAAAACATTGGTTAGATCACACATTGTGTTTTGGGAACCTGTCTACAAAAAATACATAAAGAAGTTGAATCATTGCAAAGAAGTTTACCCAGAATATTAAAAGAAAATAATTCTCTAATTTGCCTGAAAATAATTAATATGAATATACATCAGTTTCCATTGGTCATACTGTGGACCAATAGAAACCCGTCCCTGTACTAATGCATCAATGCAGTCCTCAAACCTACGAGATATATATCTGGTTGATAGATATCATTCATAAACTGGCAAATTAGCTGCCTACTCTGCCTGGATGGACCTAGTTCTCAGCTGTTATAGCCCTGTATATGCCCTTTAGGGTAAAAGGGTAGGGGGAAATAAATATAGCAAGAGCCACATGAGTACCAGTAAATAGCAAGAATAAAAACTGCCAAGAACTTAAATCACAAATCAAGATGGTCAGCAGTCCAGAATAAAGTTAAAAATGCCTTTATTCACAATCAGCAGGACAGCATTTGCAACGTTTTGAGCCTAGCACCGCTCTTTTTCGAGCTCAAGCTTTTCAAGCTCTTTTTCATAGCTTGAAAAAGAGCTGTGTTAGGCTGGAAACGTTGCAAATGCTGCCCTGCTGCCTAATCTTCCAAATAGGCTGGACGGTAAAAATATAATATGCAGGTAGTCTAACACCCAAGTCCAGTTCTCTTGCTTTGAATGGTTATGCATCTTTGCTCAGTATGGAAGTGGGTTCCAGAATTTTTATTGGTCACAACTGAAAATATAGGTGTAGGACCTGTTATCCAGAATGTTCAGGACCTGGGGTTTTCTGGATAATGAGTATTCCTGTATGTGAAATCACATAAACCAAATAAGATTGTTTTGCCTTCAAAAGGGATAAATTAAATCGTATAGGAACAGTAGCATCAAAAAATTAAAGTGTGTTAAAGTAATACAAATATAATGCTGTGTTGCCCTGCACTGGTAAAACGCCTATGATTGCTTCAGAAACACTTCTATTGTTTATATAAATAAGCTACTGTTTAGCCATGGGGGCAGCCATTCAAAGGAGAATGGCACAGATAAGCAGAAACGCTCTGTAGAACATAATGGTGTTATCCGTTATCCACAATTTAACCTCTGCCATATAGTCTTTTTTCAATTTCCACCATTGCTACGCAACAGCTTGTTTATATGCAGGGATGGGCGAATTTGACCCGTTTAGTTTTGCCAAAAATTCGCCGCCGGCGAAATGTCGCAGACGCCCATTAAAGTCTATGGGCGTCAATAAAAATTTGTCGCGCGGCGAAATTATTTTGTCGCACATCTTTTTTTTTTTTTTTTTTGACGCACGTCTCCATACAAGTCTATGGGCGTCATTTTTTCGGCGAAACGAGGCGAAAAAATTCGCCCATCCCTATTTATATGAACTATAGTAGTGTTTCTGAAGTAAGTTCTACTTCATCCACATAATCTCATGTATCACTTGATATTCCAAATAAAGTTACAGAACTAGGATAACATCTTGGGAGAACCTCCATTCCCAGTTCTAAAATGGTCCATAAGTGTCACTGCTTGATGTGGTCCCTATGATCTACACAGTGTTCCTTTTGGTATATAAAAAGCCTTGTTGGTCTTATATTCTAGATACCATATCATTTATGGAATACCAAACGTATTATGTTTGAAAATATTTTTAGACATTTTGCTTTCTGTGCCATAAGAGTCTGCTAAAGGTATTATCTGCATAAGAGAAATTATAGCATGATCTTGGAAGCGACTTGAACTGTAATTATGACCAAATCCTGTGTTATGTTATACTTACTTTGGGACTAAACTTCATTTTAAAATTCAATGGCTTGTTAAACACATGGTATTTATTCCGTGGACACTAATTAAAACACAGTGTGTGTTTAATTGTTGTATTATTCTCTCTTAATAAATATTTTTAACATATTATTAACTATTTTTTTTTTTTTTTCAGCACGGCTGAGATTTTCTTGAAGAGCTGCCACAATGGTACTATATATGTGACTGATAGCATGTAGCTATTAATTGAGGATTGAGAGAGAATTTATTATTTTTGGCAGATTACTATTCTTGTAGCTTCATTCTTGAAGCTAGGAGATGCCTTTTTGATGACGTTTTGGTCCAAGACAACCTTTCAGCTATAGCATATGTCTGTTCTTTAGATAATGTTTGTATAGAGCCAATGTTAATCTATACAGTCTAACATAGTGAAGCCAAAGATAACTTTCAATTTGTACTTGTCCCACCTACTTGATTTCTTGACAGCAAGTGTGGGAGTACAAGAAGTTATGTCTTTTTTGAGCTGGTCAATCCTTTCATCTTATGCATTACATGTTGCTATGTATTTATCCCAATGGCTTAAACCAAGTCATGACTATAGTCATGACTATAGTACATTTATACCAGAAAAATAGATTCTATGATCTTCTGCACTATAAGGGACATCACACACACACCAAAGTTGCACAGATCTAGCTGTTAATTGTATAAACCTAAATTAACATATGTTATATATATATTTATAAAATTTGTTTTAACATAACCAGGTGCATAGTATGGTGCAAATGTTGTGGTTTAATGAATGCCACAACAACTTTCAGTACAGTACAAGAAAGACAATTTACAGTACGAAATAATTTCTCTTCCATCTCAAGGGGGACAGGGAACGATGGGGTTAAGCTCCATTCGCCAGAGGCAGGACACTTAAAGGGGAAGGAAACCTAGTCGGCGCAAACCCCCCACCCCCTCCTGTTTGTTGCCCACCCTCCCTCCTCCCCCCTGGCCTAACTGTCCCGCTGGGCAAATGTCCCTAACTTGTTACTTACTTACTCCAGTCCAGGGAGTTCACAGACGACATCTTCTTCCACGCGATCTTCTTCCTGCTTTGAATGGCGCATGCGCAGTAGGATCATTTCGCCGGTACGATCTACTGCGCGTGCGCGTGACTTTTGGCGCATGCGCAGTAGATCCGTACCGGCAAACTGATCCTACTGCGCATGAGCCAAAACGCTGTTCACAGCAGGAAGATCGTGTGGAAGAAGATGTCGCCTGTGAACTCCCTGGACTGGACATGCACAGAAGGGTAAGTAACAAGTTAGGGGCATTTGCCCAGCGGGACGGGTAGGCCAGGGGGGAGGAGGGTGGGTGGGCAACAAACGGGAGGGGGGGTGGGGGGTTTGCACCGACTAGGTTTCCTTCCCCTTTAAATATTAAATTAAGGGGGCGTGCCAAAGCAGGCTTAACCCCCACACTGTACACCACATTTCAAGTGTCCTGCTCTTAGGAGAATGGACACCCACGACAAGGATGGATTCTTCGTTCAGCCAGAGGCTGACAACAGGGGTGAGACCTAAAGCAGGGCTATCTGTTTTAAAATGGTTAGCCCTCTATGAGGAGAATGCCACCAGGGTCAATTCCTAGCCATCCTGGCTATACTGACCACCCAGAAAAATTCCTGCATTGAAGGAACTAGGGCAGACGGTCTGGCCGGTGTGAGGGGTAAGTGGCACATGTATCTGTTGGTGTCTTGCCTGGGGGGCTCTCATGCTGCCGATTCCATCCCCCCACTTCTGCTCCTGAGCACCCAACATAGTCTTCACAATGCCCTCTCCCCCCTGGTTCTTGGCTTGGCACCCAGACGTGTGCAAGATAGTAACGCATTGCGGCGGGCAGCAGATGGGTAGGGTCAGGGAGAGGGAAGGAGCCGGCTCGCCGCCCAAGTCAAGCATGCGCTGAATGGAATGCACTCTGTGTTCCAAAGGCGGTCACACTGCTTTTCAAGGCTTTTCAGGTGTTTACTATTGACACATTCGCACTAACTGGAGCTCATGCGCTCCAGCAGCCATTTTGAGCCTGTCGGTTCTAGGCAGCACTGCAGGCACTAAGGAAACTCTCTGCACCAGCAGACCAGAGACTCGGCAACACCCCCTTACCCTTACACTACCATGGCAGAAGGTAGGACAGGGGGGCTGTTCACCAGGGCAGAGGAAGGGCTCCTTCCACAGCACAGGTGAAGTACCTGCCTTTGCAGATCCTGCACAATGGGGGCAGGGGTAGTTTCCGCTTCTGGAGGTCACCCAGGCCCGCAAGAAAAATTCACCCCAAGACAATTCCCAAGACCTGGGGTCATCAACAGAACTACCCCCTCTGTGCGGTTCAACTTTCTCAATCCCTGGCATCACTGCTGGGACTCCCAGAATCAAGAGAATCAAGAGTCAGGTTCAATCTCTTCTATCCAACCAAACCACAACAGTACACAGGGCAATGCAGGTTCTAGGAACGATGGTATCTGCCATAGTGGCAGTCCTATTTGCACAGATCCATCTGTGCCCTCTTCAAGCCAACATTCTATCAACTTGGAAAGAGGGATCATTAACATGACCGCTCCAGTTGTCGTAGACAACACAGGAGGCACTCCCACAACCTGGCCATAGGACAGTCCTGGGCAACTCCGGATTGGAAGGTGATAGCCATGGATGCCAGTCTACAAGGCTACATGGGACAGTTGATCAGCACAAGGTCACTGGTCTCCAGATGAATCCAGACTACCGATAAACATTCTCAAACAGAGTGCAGTAAAGTTAGCACTCTATCAGTGGACACAACTTTTTCAGGAACAACCTGTAAGCATACAGAGTGACAACGTTACCACGTGGTGTACATAAACCACCAGGTAGGAACACAAAGCCAATTGGCGCTGGCGGAAGCCAGGCAGATTCTGCACTGGGCAGAACTCAACTCAGTGAAGCTATCGGCCATACATATTCCGGTAGTATCCAACACAAAGGCAGATGGGAAGTGCACCCAGAGGCCTTCGAACAACTCATAAGAAGCTGGGGACAGCCAAGAATAGACATAATGGCGTCAAGACTCAATCACAAAGCGCTAAGATTCTTTGCTCGCTACCGAGACCCGCTAGCCGTAGGGGTAGGGGCGAATGAGGATGCAATACGCAGGGAGTAGCTCATATATCACCTCAATTCCATCCACCAGTGGCAGGATGGTATCTCAACCTAGTGCTGGAAGCACTGCTCAATCCTCCTCCGATGAGCTTGATTTCCGATACGTGGATTACATGGAGAGTTGTATTCCTCATGGCAATTTCATCCACTAGGAGAGTGTCTGAACTCAACGCCCTTTCCTGTGACCCACCATTTCTAAACTTTCATAAAGATAAAGCCGTACTACTCATGGCTCCAACCTTTCTACCCAAAGTAATTTCATCATTCCACATGAACACAGAGTAGTGCCTTCTCTGTGTCTGGAACCTAAGAACGGTCTATGCCAGTGCTGTCCAACTTCTGTGGTACCGAGGGCCAAAATTTTACTGGCATATGTGGTGGAGGGCTGATAATGGAAGTCAGTGTTGGCCACTCCCCCTTTTACACCACACCCACTGTAAACCACACCCATATTACCACAAGAACTTTTAAGATCATATCCACATTAACGGTGGTACCACACCAAAAAACCAAATGATTGGGGCTCACTGCAGGGAAATCCCTCATCACTCATATGTGAAAAACTGAAGTCATGTTAAAACATACCCTTAAATCCATATGCCTCATCCTCCCCTGTGGATAATACAGCAACCCCCCAACACACAATGAAACATCTTAGGGACCCTTAACAACAATTTCCACATGCTAACAAACCCCAAGAACAAACCTCTAATAGGCTTTCATCCCACAGGTACTGTAGGGCAAGCACAGAATGGCACACACAAGCAGCACTGGGCAAGCAGAGAATGGCACACACAAGCAGCACTGGGCAAGCAGAGAATGCCACACACAAGCAGCACTGGGCAAGCAGAGAATGCCACACACAAGCAGTATTGGGCAAGCAGAGAATGCCACACACAAGCAGTATTGGGCAAGCAGAGAATGGCACACACAAGCAGCACTGGGCAAGCAGAGAATGCCACACACAAGCAGTATTGGGCAAGCAGAAAATGGCACACACAAGCAGCACTGGGCAAGCAGAGAATGGCACATACAAGCAGCATTGGGCAAGCAGAGAATGGCACACACAAGCAGCACTGGGCAAGCAGAGAATGGCACACACAAGCAGCACTGGGCAAACAGAGAATGCCACACACAAGCAGTATTGGGCAAGCAGAGAATGGCACACACAAGCAGCACTGGGCAAGCAGAGAATGGCACACACAATCAGCACTGGGAAACCAGAGAATGCCACACACAAGCAGCACTGGGAAACCAGAGAATGCCACACACAAGCAGCACTGGGCAAGCAGAGAATGCCACACACAAGCAGCACTGGGCAAGCAGAGAATGCCACACACAAGCAGCACTGTGCAAGCAGAGAATGGCACACACAAGCAGCACTGGGCAAGCAGAAAATGGCACACACAAGCAGCACTGAGCAAGCAGAGAATGGCACACACAAGCAGCACTGAGTAAGCAGAGAATGGCACACACAAGCAGCACTCGGCAAGGAGAGAATGACACACACAAGCAGCATTGGGCAAGCAGAGAATGGCACACACATCGAGGGAAGGCAGAACAGAGCAGGAGAGTATTTGTTTGTATAAAGTGTGAACAGTGAACAATGTGGGCAGTTTCAATCTGGGTCTCAGGTGTGAACTGTACAGCGCTTTAGGATATAAACAAAAGAGGTGTCACAAGATTGAACAATACGGAGAGGGATCACAGGTGTGAACAATACAGGTGATTACAGTCTGAATTTGAGGTTCAAACAAAGCAGGAGCCAGTTAATCTCTGTAGTGATACCTTTTAAATCTTACATATGGTAAGCAGACACAGCATGTGGGGGGCCACAGAAGGGGGGTCAGCCCGCAGGCCGCCAGATGGACAGCCCTGGTCTAAGCCATTCAGAAAATCACAGTCGCTGTTCACTCGCCCCTCTGGTCCATGTAGAGGTCAGGCAGCCTTAAAAACGACCATTGTTCGATGGATCAAGGATACCTATTCGACAAAGGGAAGAGCACTGCCGGAAATAATTCAGGCTCACTCCACCAGATCGGTGGGGGCCTCCTGGGCATGGCGTAACTCTTCTTCCTTAGAGCAGATTTGCAAGGTGGCTACCAAGTCTTTCGTTCATATGTTTACCAAAAGCTACACCGTTGACACATTTTGATTGGCAGAGGCTTCCCTCGGATGAAAGGTGTTTCAATTAGTGCTAAAATAAATTAACAACATCATTCTAGGCTTGTTCCCACCCTCCTGTTTTGGGACTGCTTTGGTAGGTCCCCTGTGTCCCCCTTGAGACGGCAGAGAAAACAGGATTTTTATACTCACCGTTTAATCTATTTCTCAGAAGTTGAAAAAAAGACACTGCTTCCCGCCCGTCGGTGAGCTGTCAACCTTGGCTGTTTGGTCGATAATGAATACTCCCCTGGTTACCAGTTCTGCCAGTTATTGTCATAATGTTATAAAGTTTCCTTAGCAGCCTTGGAACATACTGTATATGGTGTACAGTGTGGGGGGTTAAGCCTGCTCTGGCACGTCCCCTTAATTTAATATTCAAGTGTCCTGCCTCTGGAGGATGGAGCTTAACCCCATCTTTCCCTGTATCCCCCTTTCGACTACAGAGAAACAGATTTAATGGTGAGTATAAAAATCCTGTTATTGCTGATATTCAGATGGAGGAACACGATTTAATAACGTGCAGGCAACAACTCCAGAAAATTGTTGGTTATTGCAGTTCAGGCGCACCAAAGGGTCTAGATCTCTGCGCTATTTCAGGCCATTTAGATAAAGTATAAAAGGAATAACGGGATGTTACAGGGGTTGTCATAAATCAGATACTGGATTGATATTGTTTTAGGAAAAAAAAATTGAAGTTATATTGTTAATAGCTGAGCAGTATATGTTGGGTTGTGGACCTCACAAATGTATTTTATTTGGTGCTTCAAATCGTGACACAAAAAACAAAATTAATTGACAACACAAAAATCACATAATCACATTAAAAACAATACAATTACAGGTTGATGTGATCTGCAAAGAACAAACATACATGGAGCATTATTGTAATAATCATTATATACTGTATATACAATTACAAGTCAAGTTGGATATACTGTACCTTGTTTATACCACGTGTCTTGGTGCAGAGGAGAAAAACTTAACATTGATATTTTTATATTTATATAGCACTAATAAATATATAATGTACTTCATTATGCAAACACAATGTCCCAGCCCTGTAAAGCCTGACACACACTTTTCTTGCAGCAAAATTCAACACAAAGTCAAACACTGAGAATTATGTGAATTATGAGAGTTATAAGAACTGAGAACACTGAGAATTATTAAATAATTTTTCCCTTATTAGAAACATTCAAATGGCCTTCTTACTGTACATGTGTTGGACTTAATCTTGGAATAAATACTTTACATGTGTCTTTGTGTAAATGCCAGGTTGCAACCAGATGTAGGACTTCCGTAACACTAGGATAGGACATTATAGACCACTGATCTTCAGAGAAAGCTTGCATATTCTTGACAAAGAAAACAATAAAACCTGCCATCCAACCACAAATAAGATGTCAGACAAGAACTAAGAGTAGTGGACTCTTAAATACATGTGGGAAATGTGTTTCTGAATGGGACACTAATTATAAACACTTATAAAAAGTTAATAGTGCTGTTTCAAGAAAAAATGCTTATTTTTGTCAACCAGTATAGGAGCAAAAGTCCAGAACATATGCTGAAGGAGTTGGCATTGTTGCAGTTGATCTTGGGCACAAGATGCATATTAGGCAAGTTTGTACTGAAATGAGAAGCCAAATATGTTACAGTTTTGGATGCACACTAAAGAAGGCCAAATATTGAAGGAACAGCTGTTTACCATATGGCTAGAACTGTATAGATCATTTGGGTTAACTAAGCTCACAATATCACTGACATCAGTCAGTGGGATGTATTTCCTCAGTATGACTTCCCAGGGGAGAAACACTTCTCATGGGTGGTCCCTACCTTTGTTTAGCCAGTTTATTTGTCGTCATTAAGATTTATGGAAACAAACATTAATGGTGTACTGAATAGAGTTATTATTAATGACACCCTGTGTTCTTGACAGCAGTAGGCCCTATTTTTGCTGACGAAGGTGGAAAACATTGCCTATTATCATAATCATCATCATAATGACCTTCCAAATACTTGCTTTTCTACCCTTACTATTGCTGTCAGGATTCACTGGATATGGTCATTCCTGAGTTCAATCTGATTTTGTATGCATACTGTTGATTCCAGGGGTGTCTCCAAATTTGTTTGCTACATAAACTCGAATATTTCCCTTAGCCATCCTCACTCCATCTGCTGATGCTCTTAAAGGGGAACTAAAGTCTAAAATTGAATAAGGCTAGAAATGCTGTATTTTGTATGCTAAACATAATCATGAACTAACTGCACCACAAGCCAAATGAAACAAATGATTTATGCTTTCAAAGTTTTTCAAAGGGGGTCATCATCTTGTAACATCTTTTCAAGAGCAAGACCATGCACATACTCAGTGTGGTTTGGGCTTCTGTTGGGAGGTTAAGCTTAGGGATCGTCATGAATTATCAAAACAGCAAAAGTGAAATAGTATCTGCCATAGAAGCTGACATGACAAGACTGATTAATAATCAGAAAATGCAGACTGCACTGGGCCTGCAGATATGAATCTCTACATAGTCACCGGCTGCTCTACAGGAAAACAAAGAAAGTTATTCGAGTTCTGGGAAGTAAGGGGGGCTCCCACTTGCCATTTGAAAGTATGATTGTTTCCTTGCAGAGCAGCTAGGGACCTTCTGCTGCTACACATTATTTAATTCATAAATAATTAAAGTATATTGGAGATAGATTTCTTTTTAATTAAAGAAAGTAAAAATAGTATTTTATTTTTTTTGACTTTATATCCCCTTCATGGGGATTGTTCACCTTTGAGTTAACTTTTAGTATTATGTAAATGTAGAGTCATATTCAGAGACAATCTGGAAATGGGTTTTAATTTATTATCATACGTTTTTTTTTATTTATTCGGCAGCTCTCCAGTTTGTAGTTAGGTAGGGTAGGTAGGGTCCAAATCACCCAATCAACCATGCATTAATTTGAGTAAGAGACTGGAATATGAATAAGGGAGTGCCTGAATAGAAAGATGAGTAATTAAAAGTAGTAATAACCATAAATTTGTAGCCTTGCAGAACCTTTGTTTTTAAATGGGGTCAGTGACCCCCATTTGAAAGCTGGAAGGAGTCAGACGAAGAAGGCAAAAAATTTAAAAAAACTATAAAAAAATAAAAAATGAATACCATTTGAAAAGTTGCTTAGAACTGGCCATTCTATAACATACAGCATGTTGGTATGCTTTTGTTTTTCTCCTCCTTTCTAAATCCTTTATGTTCTTGTATGTTAATTGGGTTTTGCAACTGTCACTGTTTTTGACTAATCAGCTCAACTTCTGTTAATACTATCTTGTTCCAAATGTATCTCCTGAGGTCCAGCTCAGTCATATTGCTATGGTTCATCACTAAAAGCCAGAGATAATAGCATATAAATGCATGCATTGGATTGGGTTAGAGTTGGTCACAGGCTTCTTGGCTAAACTCACTGCATATTGCTTGTTTATTTCTAAGCATTTTCATATTTTTAAAGTGAAATCACAGGATCACTAACCAATCAAAGGTAGCAGAACATATTATATTTCATTGCTTTTTATTTAACATGTTTTATTTTTTACATTTAATAAATATACAGGTAATATCTACAGAAGTAGAAAAAAATACTCTATGAGAAAGTTTGTTGTGACTGGTCAGTAGTTTTGGAAATAGAACTTCCTTTCACATGTTTTCCTATCTCTAACACTGAATGGCCAGACTGTTATGAGTTTCATCCTGATGTGCTCAGCGTGTCAGGACCTTGAGGAAACAATGTGCAGCTGACTATTAGCAAAGGCAGTAAAAGACATTAAGCACTGTATTGACTCACTTATGATTCAGCTTGATAAATTCAGTTTTTAAAACAGGAAATGTTCTAGAACCACCTTCAGATTAATGAGACAATGCACAATACACAAGTAAGATGAAATAAATTCTCATGAGACATTGACTTGTTTTTTTTTTCTTCATTATTAATATTTATCTGAAGTTCCATGGGATAACTAAATATGAAACTATATACAGGTATGGGATTTGTTATCCGGAAACCCAGAAAGCTCCAAATAACTGGAGGGCCATCTTCTATTCCCCCATATGTAATAAAAGTTGCTATGTTTGCACAAGGACAGTAACCCATAACAACCAATAAGATGCTTGCTTTTAAACATGTGATCGATAGATTCTACCTGCTGATTGGATGCTATGGGCTACTGCTACTGGGCAATTTTGCTGCAAAAAATTTACTGTGGCAAAAAGTTGCCTGTAGGCTTTAAAGTTTTTTGTTAAATTTTCAGCAACTTCAACAACTTACCAGCAAATGCTCTCCCCTCACCAACTTCTTTAGTTTACTAGACCAGAAGCAAATTTGGAACCTTTTGCTTCATTACCACTTGTGTTGGACTTTCTGCATCATATTAATCACAGATGCTCTGATATAAATTAAGATGGATACACAGATTCAGCTCATTGAGAAAAGATTTATCATGTGAAAACTCATATACAGATAAATAGAGAATCCCTGCTTTACAAAAATAATGGGCCAGATTCAAATCAGTGAGAAAAAGGTTTATCAAGCGAAAACTCTAGACGAGATTCAAAACTTATCTTGCGGTTTGTCATGTGAAAACCCTATTGAAGTCTATGGAAAAAAGTGGAACTGAATTAGGAGAAACGTTTATTTTCAAATTGAATCTCGTCCATGAGTTGTTACGTGCTGGGCCAGATTCACTGAATTGAATCTGGCCCAATATGTGAATATTAAGCCTTTCAATGGATAGTGTCAAATATCCATTTAAATGATAATAAAGCAACTTTTAATGATGATTCCATTTTAAAATGAACTCACTCTGCAGGTTGAATACTCCATAAGAGTTGTAGCCCTTTCGTTAAAGTTCTAACACAGTTACAGTCAACCAGTGTGCTTTTCAGCTGAATTTGTTGGCATTCTGGTCTTTGAACGGCTCATGAAAGGATGGCTCTAACTGCCCTCGTTCCTGATCTTGGAGCACGTCAAGCATTTGTCATCCATATCTCTACTCTGCAACAGTTTAGCTAGTTCTGTTCAAAAGCATTTTTAAGTGGCAGGAGGCAAGACTATTTGTTAGCACCTCCCCCCCTCAGCAATTGTTTGCATGAAGGATGTACTATTTTTCTAAATTAATTTTCTATTGATGTAGGAAAAATGTATCCTTTTTTTGGCACCAAACTTGTTATTGTTTTATTCATTTTCCAGGTGTGCCATAATACTGTATGTTTGACAGGCCAGATGACACCCTATTTATATACTTCCAACAGCCATAAGCAAAAATATTTAACAACTTTCTCCCTAACATAAAAATTAGTTTCTGGAATCCACATGCCTGTTTTGTCTGTAACCGATCAATGCAGGTCTTTTGCTTGCTCAGGCAAAATTCCAGGGATGTCTACACGGTAGCCCGTGCTGCTATAGTGGAATGGATAATTACACAGGCTGGGTACTCTACATATTTAAAGTGTAAATTATTGAGATTTAATGGTTTATTTGTTATTGCCCTGGATACAAGAGCAAGAGCACTAATTGGTAGAAACCGTGGCCCTTGTACCTGGGGCAACGGGTTGTGCAGGCTGAGTTCTACATGTTGCTACAGATTACAAATTCCTGTGCAAGGTGCTGAGCAGGTGCCATCTTATACTGAATCCCTGCCATAGGTAGCGTTGACAGATGTAATCACGATGGTATTCAAAGAAAGGCACAACCTTAAGGTGAAACTTGTGGGACAATGTGAAAAGCCCCATGTAAGGCAAAACATACCTGAAATAGCACACAAGCACCTGCAGCATCGAGTGTAAAGGCAGTCAAAGATAAATATCCTCCTCGAAGGCTGGAGAAGGTAGTTTTCGGCTGGTATGGGGGTACACTATAAGATATGCTTTAGTTGTGAGAATGCACATGGGTGTTTGTTTTGCAAGACCAAACGTACCTGGAATAGAGGACTTGGAGCACACAAACACCTGAGGGCAAAGGCAGTCCCATAAATCTTCCAGCAACTCTTTTTTATAGCGTTGCTATGTCTGGTTGTGATGTTGAAGTAATATCCTTTGATTGGTTGGGATGAGCCAATAGAAGATGGTGCTAGAAATCTTAGGCAGCATTGACTTTTGGAGGGTAACTAGAAGTTATTTTCTGCACTAAAAAATTAAAATGTTGTGAACTTGACATATGTTATATCAATGCAATTTTAGACGGAGGTAGAATTTTGCATGTTAAGTTATAGTATGATCTGTGAAAAAAAGAGCAATGACATCTATTTCTGAAAAAAATGGTAGTAAAAATTGGATATGGCGATAAAGCAAAGTTTACCATTTATTGACTTAATTCCATTTCACAATTTAAACAGGAGAACCCTAGAATTATTGCTACTTTTGTAACAAGTGGTAGACACCTGCTTTAATCGGCACAGCACACTTGCATCTAAACAATCTGGCACACAAGTCACTCTCATGCCAAACACCGGTAATGTCGCCAATAAGACTTGGATCTTTCGGCATAACTGCGCCTGATTTTCATTTTGATGCATTGCTGCAATTGCATCAGGTGCAACTTCACCTGGTGAGTGATATCTTTCTGGAATTCTGGGAAAAAGATGCTGCAATTATGGGGAAAACCATAGTGCTTGGGAAATAAATTGGACTTTTCGCATTGCACTTGCAGACACAAATGATACCGTCTAAGGGGCATATTTATTATAGTTTGAGTGAGTGTGTTTGAGAAAATCGTGGCCAATGAACACTTTCTAATTTGAATTTGTGAATCAGCAAATAAAAAGACTGCAAAAAATACAAGTAAATGAATATAAAATCTATTGCGATAATGTAGAAGTCAATGGGGGTTTATCTCAAGCAATCAAGCAAGTAGATGCTTGAGATTTTACAGATTATGTTGACAGTTGTTGGTTTTTAACAATTAAATGCACTTGTATTTAATAGTTCTCTACTAAAAAAACATTTAGACATTAATGAAACAGTATTGTTTTGCCTCCAAGAAGGATTCATTATATCTTAGTTGAGATCACATAGGTACTGTTTTATTATAACAGAATAAAGAAAATATGTTTTGGATTATTTGATTAAAATGGAGCCTATGGGAGGGCTTTTTGGATAATGAATCCCATATAAGTTCCAGGCTCCAGTCTATTGGGAGGTGCAGAGTTAATAGATCAACTGGAATCTCTTTATAACACATACTTAACTTTCCCCTCAGTTTTGTGAGACATTAGCATAGAAACATTTTTCTGAGCTATTAAGACAGAGACATAAAATGTGGGTTTAACATGATTCAGAAGGATTCAACTGTAGAAAAGTAGTTAGCAAATATTTTGCAACAGTGTTTATATTGCGAGTGCCAGAAAATACAAAAGCCTGAAAATAATAGGCTGTCTATAAAAACTAAATTGCGCAGTAAAATTCAATTTTTCATTTTCTCTTGAAAAGGTGAAGGTACAGAGGGGACGTGGCTTGACACGGAGCCGCATGGCAGCATAGTGGGAGGGCTCCGTTTGCGCTGACCTGCGCCAGCTCTTTACAGCATCGGGGAAAATGGGGAAAACGCACAGAGCAAAGCCAGAGAAAGACAAACCTCCTGGGCAGCCTCAGGCGATATAGCGCAGATTTTCTTTAAAAAAAAAACGGAGCGTCTGGAATCCAAGATGGCGCCCATGCGAGATGCTTCTGAGGAGGAGGAAGCTGCTTCATACAAAGAGCAGTCTGAAATGGACAGCGAAGCGGAGGAGGAATTAGGCTTAAGGGATTACATTGCCAACCTCCCTTCTAAAGATGATATTAAAGAGATGCTGCAACAGGTAACCTCTACAATAAAGGAGGAAATCCAGGACATTAAAAAAGATATGATTTCCCTGGCTGCACGCACAGAGGATGTAGAATCCAATCTAACCAAGTGCACATCTAACCAGAAAACGATTTTCAAACACATTCAACAGCAAGATACTATTATACAAGAACTACAGAGACAGCTGGAGGACCAAGAAAATAGGAGCAGGAGGAGCAACATCAGAGTCAGAGGGGTCCCTGAAGTGGTGCAAGCAGAAGATATCCACTCAGATATCCACTCGCTGAAACATATCTTTAATAGCATTTTAAAGAGAGACCCCGAGACAGAAATCCAGATTGATAGGGCTCATAGAGTCCAGAAACCTAAAGCAGCTCCTTTGAACACTCCAAGAGACATCCTATGCTGTCTACATAATTTTTTCCTAAAGGAGGAAATCATGTCGAAGTCAAGAGAGACTACCAACCTATCGTATGGGGATAATATCATTAAACTCTTCCAAGACATGTCAAGAACTACCCTATTTAAACGTAAGATGCTGAAACCTCTCACTGATCTCTTAAGGGAACAAAATATTCCCTATAGGTGGAGATACCCTTTTTCCCTATCTGCTACCAAGGATGGCAACTCTGCAGTAATACGCACGCCAATGGACACTGAGACTTTCATGACAAAACTTTGTCTGCCTAAAATCGATCTCCCAGGATGGATCCCTGAGCATGGCAAAATATCGGATTTGTCTTTCGATCTTCAAGGGGAATGGTCACAGAATTACACTCCTAAAAGAACACCGAGACCATCAAGAAGACTAGAGAAAACCTGAGACTTACTTAGCTTCACCTATGTTTCTTCAAAATTTCCCAGAGACATCTTCTTTGTTTCTGTCAGGGAGCCGGGAGCTCCCTCCAGGGAGGTAGTCAGGATCGAGGAGGAAGCCCTCTTGAGGGAGCAAGGTCGCAGTGTCCAAAGGGTTAATCAAAAGAGTAGTCGAGATCCAGGCAAGAATTCACAGGCAGGCAGATATCAGCAAAGTCCAAAGTCCAGGCAAAGGGTCAGGATATGAATCAGGAACAAGATTAGCAATTAAGCTTCACAGGAAACCCAGGATACTCTTAGGGAAGGTATTCCTATTCTTGGGCGCCATTCTGGCGTCTAGATGGCGTTTTTATTTTGAATTTGGCGCCATTGTGATGTCATTGACGCCATTGCGCCGACGTCGGCGCGCTGACGTCATCACGCCAGCGCCGCTACCCACGTGGCGGTCATGGGCGCCGCCATTTTGGGAGCAACGCCGGCAAGGAGGGACGCGCCGCCCGGAGCTCCTGGACCTGCTCCGGGCGGCGATCGTGACAGTTTCACGAGAACACAAGACCTCCATGACCGTCTGAACTTATAACCTGGGTCATTGGTGAAGTATATATAATGTTGAATATTTTCGCTGTTCTGATCCTTTGTTCTTTTTTCGTTTCTAATTAACATGAGAGACTTTAAACTATTTTAAACGCTTTTATATTTCCTCGCCTTAATATACAATTTTTTCTCAATTTTATTGACAGGTAATTAAAAGCTTGATATAGTGGTTCTCTCACAAGTTATACAGTTGTTATCTGTTGTTCCGATTTTTGCTTTGTTCGTTTCTTCTTCATGGCCAAATAGTGGCACTCATACATTTCCCCACATTCTCCCTTATCTAGGAATCAACTTTTTCAGCTTGGCTGGACCTGGTCAGTTCACCCTGGGTCATATTACACAACTACTTTGACTCTTTACTCCTAGCCAACCACTAACCCCCAAAGAACATGGTGTTATACACCGTAGCCGCTGTTACAACCCCCCAGCTAAGGGCTTTGGCCCCAGTAAGTCTACTGCAGCATTTGCTCTCTCCCACACTCCTTCTTTACTTTACGGGTGTGTTGATTACACACTGTTTTCTTCCCCTGTTTCTATCCCACATCTTGCAAGCTGACAATGAGTTTGAGCGTTTTTGTTCCATATGGAAAAGATTTCAGTTTTTAGACCATGGCTGATACAAATAATATAGAATGTACAGTTCTTTCTTTTAATGTGAATGGGATCAACGAACCTGTGAAAAGAGCCCAAATTTTCCATGTATGCAAAACATATAAGGCCAAAATAGTTATGTTTCAGGAGACGCATTTCAAAGAAAGCCACCTACCTGCTTTGTACCTTAAATCTTACCCCCACATATTTATGAGTAACAATCCTGTTAAGAAATCCCTAGGGGTCTTAACATTAATCCATAAGGATCTACCTTTTCAACTTTTAGACACATTAGTGGACAAAGAAGGGTGGTTTATTATAATAAAAGGAAAACTAGCTGATCAGGTGTGCACAATAGCTAATGTATATGTTCCTAATACAGGACAGGTAAACTACATCAAACACTTTCTGAAAGTATTGGACAACTTTAAGGAAGGTATTTTGATACTAGGTGGAGACTTTAATCTTACGCTTAACCCCTTGTCTGATACATCATCCAAGAAGAGTAGCATCTCTTTTAACCCTTTCCCTGCCAGCCGTTTTGTACTAGATGCAAACATCTACTGCCAAGCAGTTTTTAGATATTTTGCACTCTTTCAATTTAAGGGCCCTTCCTGGGGCGGTCTTTTAGTTTACCCAGGAAAACAATATATTGTTTTTTTCAGGAAAACCTGAACTTTCAAAATTTGCAAGAATTTTGGTGTAATTCTACTTCTGTAAAAAAATATAGGCTTCTAAGTGTCCAATAAAATGAAAAAAATCATGTTTCACAAAGAACAATCACATATATCAGAAACATTATTTACTTTATGTATGAGAACACAGCTGATTTGGAAAGGTCTATGTCTCCTGAACGCAGCAATACCAAATATATATAGTTTTATGGAGATTTCTCACTTATATAGATCAAAATCTACAAGCAGTACACTAGATATGTCCAAAGCACCGCTCCCCAAACGGCATACTTCTGATTTCAAGGCAAAACATTCCACTAACAGTAGGTTTACCCTAAAAAACTACCCATTATTAGAAAGAACAGATTCTGGTGAATCAAAAATGGGTAAACATATTGTTGTACTCCAAACTACCAAGTTGCAATTGTTTCCTAAAGTTATAATGTTTTATAGAAATTGGTGAATTTTTTGAAGAATTACCTCAAAGCTTCCAATCTACAGAATCGTACCTCCCACACATCATTAGGTATCAATGTAAAACACCCCAAATATGAAAGCCTGGGGTCCACTGAACAGTTTGATGCCCAATATGTATAGGTGTACCCAAGCATGTGACATATAGGGGCCCTAAAATGTAGACACCTCATTTGAGCTATCAGTTCTGTAATTCCAGATACTGCAAAATCAACACATTTGCATCGTTTTGGGGTGGGGTAAAAGTAAAAAAAATAAGTTCACCCCAGAAAACCATATATTTTCGGAAAGTACACATTCCCACAAATCTAAATTGGGTATGCATGTCTTTGTACTACAAAGTACCAAGCCGCAAACCATTCCTAAATTTGGTGATTTTGGTGACATTTCCAAAAATCACCTCAAAATCTCTAGCCTGCAGCATCGTATTACCCACATACTTTTAGGTATCAAGAGAAATCACCCCAAATATGAAAGCCTAGGGTCCTCTGAACAGTTTGATGCCCAATATGTATAGGTGTACCCAAGCACGTGGCATACAGGGGCCCCAAAAGTAAGACCCCCATATGGTCTGTCATTTCAGGTACTGCAAAATCAACACATTTACATCGTTTTGGGGGGGGGGGTCAAAAGTAGAAAAAAGTTCACCCCAGAAAACCATATATTTTCGTAAAGTACACATTCCCCTGAATCCAAATTGGGTATGCATGTCTTTCTACTCCAAAGTACCAAGCCACAAACCATTCCTAAATGTGGTGATTTTGGTGACATTTCCAAAAATCACCTCAAAATTTCCACCCTGCAGCATCGTATTACCCACATACTTTTAGGTATCAAGAGATATCACCCCAAATATGAAAGCCTAGGGTCCTCTGAACAGTTTGATGCCCAATATGTATAGGTGTACCCAAGCACGTGGCATACAGGGGCCCCAAAAGGAAGACCCCCATATGGTCTGTCATTTCAGGTACAGCAAAATCAACACATTTACGTCGTTTTGGGGGGGTCAAAAGTAGAAAAAGGTATGTTCACCCCAGAAAACCATATATTTTCGGAAAGTACACATTCCCCTGAATCCAAATTGGGTATGCATGTCTTTGTACTCCAAAGTACGAAGCCGCAAACCATTCCTAAATTTGGTGATTTTGGTGACATTTCCAAAAATCACCTCAAAATGTCTACCCTGCTGCATCGTATTACCCACATACTTTTAGGTATCAAGAGAAATCACCCCAAATATGAAAGCATAGGGTCCTCTGAACAGTTTGATGCACAATATGTATAGGTGTACCCAAGCACGTGGCATATAGAGGCCCCAAAAGGAAGACCCCCATATGGTCTTTCATTTTAGGTACTGCAAAATCAACACATTTACATCGTTTTTTGGGGGGGGGGTCAAAAGTAGAAAAAGGTATGTTCATCCCAGAAAACCATATATTTTCGGAAAGTACACATTCCCACGAATCTAAATTGGGTATGCATGTCTTTTTACTCCAAAGTACCAAGCCGCAAACCATTCCTAAATTTGATGATTTTGGTGACATTTCCAAAAATCACCTCAAAATGTCTACCCTGCAGCATCGTATTACCCACATACTTTTAGGTATCAAGAGAAATCACCCCAAATATGAAAGCCTAGGGTCCTCTGAACAGTTTGATGCACAATATGTATAGGTGTACCCAAGCACGTGGCATATAGAGGCCCCAAAAGGAAGACCCCCATATGGTCTTTCATTTTAGGTACTGCAAAATCAACACATTTACATCGTTTTTGGGGGGGGGTCAAAAGTAGAAAAAGGTATGTTCATCCCAGAAAACCATATATTTTCGGAAAGTACACATTCCCACGAATCTAAATTGGGTATGCATGTCTTTTTACTCCAAAGTACCAAGCCGCAAACCATTCCTAAATTTGATGATTTTGGCGACATTTCCAAAAAATCACCTCAAAATTTCTACCCTGCAGCATCGTATTACCCACATACTTTTAGGTATCAAGAGATATCACCCCAAATATGAAAGCCTAGGGTCCTCTGAACAGTTTGATGCCCAATATGTATAGGTGTACCCAAGCACGTGGCATATAGGGGCCCCAAAAGGAAGATCCCCATATAGTCTGTCATTTCAGGTACTGCAAAATCAACACATTTACATCGTTTTGGGGGGGGGCAAAGGTAGAAAAAAGTATGTTCGCCCCAGAAAACCATATATAAAGCCGCTGATGCAGAGTACAGCATGTAAAACTGCAAGCACGTACAATGTACGTGCTTGCCAGTTAAAGCCCTTGCCTGCCAGAACGTACGGTGTACGTGCTTGGCAGGCAAAGGGTTAAGGGTTTGAAAGAAGTTAAACAAGTACTCACGGAGTTGCAGTTGGTGGATGTGTGGAAAGTTCTAAATCCTACAAAAAAGACCACACATTTTTCTAAAGTTCATTCTGTTTATTCTAGGATTGACTATGTCTTTGTTTCACAATCTTGGCTCCATTTATTTACAATAGCTGCAATAGGAAATTCTATTTTATCAGATCATTGCCCAGTAATTACATTGTTTCTTCTCCCAAACACATTGAAAGCCGATTTTAATTGGTGGCTTAATGAAACTCTGTTACACACAGATGATAGACGTCAACAAATTCAATCCTGGTTATCACAAACAGTTCAAATAAATAACACCCCGCACACATCACCAGCGACACTTTGGGAAACCCTTAAATGTGTCTTGAGAGGAAAATTATTGGCCATGGGTAGCACCCTTAAAAAAGAAAGAGAGAAACAGATAAAGGAATTATTACAGGAAATAGCAGCATTAGAACAAACTCATAAAAGGACACTTGCCCAAAAAACTTTAACCAATTTAGAGAGTAAGAGGCTGCAACTAAAGGCTATATTAGACCAGAAGGTTTAAAAAACCTATATGAGGGTTAAACAAAAACATTACGAACTAAATGATAAATGTACTAAACATTTTGCTAATTCACTTAAAAAAATACAACCCCACACACACACATTATATCTATTAAAGATAATGATAAGACTCACTATGATACAAAAGGAATTGCTAATGCTTTTCAGGATTATTATCAGTCCCTCTATAAACTCAAGACACCTTCACCTCAGACTGATCAGTCTGCTAGTATAGAGAAATTTATAGATGAGGCAGGTCTTCCTCGAATTTCCCCAGAACAAGCCCAACTATTAGAGGATCCCTTCACTTATAATGAAATAGAAGAATGTATAGACTCCCTTCCTTCAAGGAAAAGCCCGGGACCTGACGGCTATACCGCGTTATTCTATAAAGCATTTAAAAAAGATATCATCCCCCTTCTCCTTCCATACTATAATTTTATCTCTAGAGAAAATGAAATTCACCCCCAAGCTCAAGAAGCTTATATCACCATAATTCCAAAACCGGGAAAAGACCCCCAACTATGCCCTAGCTATAGACCCATATCTCTGATCAATTTGGATATGAAAATATATGCCAAGATAATAAGCAATAGACTGAGAACATACTTGCCCCTCTTGATTCATTCAGATCAAGCTGGTTTTGTTCCTAAATGAGAAGGGAAAGACAACACATTTAAAGTTATGTCGTTAATTCGATACACACAAATGAAAAACATACCTTCACTGATACTTACCACAGATGCGGAGAAAGCATTTGATAGGGTCTCATGGCTTTTCCTTGACAAGACTTTTGCCGGATTTGGTTTGGGCCCTATTATTAGACAAAGAATTATGGCACTCTACAAAAAACCCACAGCAAGAATTAGAGTGAATGGCATATTGTCCCCAACTGTCCGAATCTTCAATGGAACAAGGCAAGGTTGCCCACTTTCACTAGTTCTCTTTATATTAGTTATGGAAACACTACTGTCACAAATCAGAAATAACCCCAATATTTCAGGAATTGTAGCTGCAGGTAAAGAATACAAGTGCATTGCATTTGCAGATGATCTACTAATGTGCATTACCAAACCCACCACATCTCTTCCTAACATAGTTTCGCTGATGAAAACCTTTGGGGACCTGTCCAATTTTAAGGTTAACTATACTAAATCTGAAATTTTAAACATAAATATTCCAGAGTATCAAGCCAAAGTAATTAAACAGAATTTCTCGTTTAAATGGGCTCAACCATTCCTTACATATTTGGGCATTAAAATTAGAGCTGACCTGGACAACTCCTATCAAGACAATTATATTCCATTATTACTTTCCCTCCAAAAAATGGTAGAAAATTGGAATAAGTTACATCTGTCTTGGTTCGGGCATATACAATCTATAAAAATGATATTAATTCCGAAATTACTTTACCTTTTCCAAGTCATGCCTGTCTGGATTCCTCATTCCTTTTTCACCTCAGTTAAATCACTAATATTGAGATTCATTTGGAATGGGAAAAATCCGAGACTTAAACATCACTTACTAATTTTACCAAAAAGAAAAGGAGGTCTGGGTTTACCAGATACTTACCTTTACTACTTGGCAGTACACCTGGCTCACATCCTCTCTTGGGCCTCTGACTAGGTAATGAAAGACTGGTGTGTCTTAGAACAGAGTCTATTTGATTACCCTATCATAAATAATCTGTGGATGGAAAGTGGAAATCTTCCTAGGGAAATCAGCCAACACCCATTGGTTGGGGCGACTTTGAAAACATGGTATAAAAACAAGGAATCATATAAGCTAACCAGCCCTCCTTATGTACTTCAACCTTTATTGTTTAACCCAAACTTTCCCCCTAGTTTAGAGAAAGGTGCTTTCACCAGGTGGGGGAAATTGGGAAACAGAGACACAAAACTCTGTGACTTCATTAAAAATAATAAAATGATCCCTTTAGCTGAAATCCAAAAACGTTGGGGGCAACACCCGCGTGATATATGTGGTTATAACCAACTTCATTCCCACATCCAATCTAGAGACCTGAAACCTCGTGGGAATTACTATTATCTACACATTCAGTTACTGACAAACTGCTTTCTAAGCTCTATAAACTCGTATTAGAGGCAAAACCCCTATGTAACATGACTTTTTGTAAAGCGTGGGAAATTGAACTGCAGATAACTTTACCAGGGTATCTGTGGGAAAAAATCTTCAAGAATATCCATAAAACCTCAAGAACTTACAGAACTAATGAATCAATTTATAAATTAATCACTAGGTGGCATTACACTCCTGCTAGATTGAAAAGAATGTATCCTAACAGCTCAAACAAGTGTTGGAGGTGTAATCAGGCTGAAGGAACCCATATCCACATATGGCTTTCATGCCCCATTTTGGTTAAATTTTGGAGTGATATATCAGAAGCTATAAACAAAATAACACAACTTAATATCATGATACAAGACCACCTTATTGTTATGCTGAATATCTTACCAGGTACTAATGATATGATAACTGATCCTCTTACGCTTCACCTTTTGCAAGCAGCAAAAGCTCTAATTCCTAAGAAATGGAAATCAGTCAATCCCCCCACATACAAAGACTGGTTAACTTACATGGAAGAAATTAGAAAACTAGAGGAAATATCACATTCGATGAATAATGACAGTGCCAATTACTGGAAAATTTGGTCTCCCTGGTTAGAATTGTTAGAGTACTTATTTTATTATTCATAATCAAGAAGAATAGTTTATGTAATAAGTATTCATGTGTAGCCCCACTCACATTATAGACTTGTTGCTGTAATCTGTTGATTACTTTTTTTGTATAAAACGATATCACTTTTTTTATTAAGCTATGACTCGTTGTTGGACTTGCTGATTTAAATATTACGAATGTGTAAATGTTTATTGCAAATATTCCTTTCTTTCCCAACCCTCTCCTTTCTTTTCTGTACCCCTTCCCCCTTCCTTGTTAAAATTATAAATAAAGAATTTGAAGAAAAGGTGAAGGTACAATAAAATTCACTGAAAAACTATTATGTTGCTTTCAGTAAACTGAGGAAACATTGCAGTAAATTGCAGCAAGTATAAAATCAGTGAAACAACATACAGAGAGAGAGTGAAGTTTACAACAGGAAAATAGTTTACACCTCATTGCACAATATGGATTGTTCCAAGGCAAAATTTACACACAGCACAGGCCATTTATGGTTTTTCTGACTGAGGAAAGTTAGGTGTCAAACTATAATAGTGTAGGCTGCTGAGGTTGATGCACAGTGCATTCAACACTGTTCAGATATAATGCAATGGTACAATTGATCACTTGTGTATAGGATCCATTATCTGGAAATCTGTTATCTAGAAAGCTCCAAAATATGGGAAGGCCATCTCTTATAAACCCAATTTCAATCAAATAATTCACATTTTTAATGTGAAAAAAGTATTTCCCTTTTCTCTGTAATAATAAACAGAATCTTCTACTCGATCCCAACTAATATATAGTTAATCTTTGGTACGGGCAAAATAATCCTAGTAAGTTTAATTGATGTTTTTTAGAGGCTTGTGAGGTTTTTTATACCTCGAATGGACTAATTTAAGAAAAACTTTGAACCAGTGAAAAAAACTCTAATTAATCAAGTTCAATCAAACTCAAATTGCTTGAATTAATTGAGTTTTTGAGCGAAACCCACCAATAAAAACCCAAACCTCATGAAGGCTATTAAAATCTTCAAATGGTTCAAGGGACCTCTGTCATTGACTTCTACATGACCTCGACAGGTTTTAGCTGGATTCATTTCGAATTCAAGCTATTTACAACTTCGGTGTATAATAAATCTCACAAAAAACTGTGAAATACAGCAAACATCCTCATGTAAATGCCATGCCCAAGTGAGAAGTTATTAGCAATCAAAATGTCCAGGCACGCTGGTCAATGAGCCCTGCCAAAGAAGTAGAATGACGTCCAGTCAAATTAGCACAGCTTGATAAATCACTACCATCTTATTCTGACATGATGTCATAGCCACCAGGGACAGTTTAGGCCACTACTAAGTTACCCGAAACTATACAGTATGACAAAAATCTCTGCATGATTACTGCTTTTCACAAAACAAAGGCAATGTTTTCTTGCCCCGTGTATGCAGAAAGTTTCACCAGAGTTGAGCCACAAAAATTTGTAGAATTGTGCAACTTGCCAAATGATTTAGCTGATGTCTGTTTCTGGGCAAAAGACCAGGGTATAAGTTTAGACTGCAGCATTGGCTGCAAGGGTTTATTGCAGTTAAACAGTAGCCTGATACTTCTTCCAAGACAACCAAGTTAACATTTGTTGAATTTATCAGAGTTCAAGGCCTGACAGTGTTTTTCCATTCTTTAATGGGCTCCTGTTCAGCACAACCCCTTTTCCATTATACCACTTCCCAAAATGCATTGCATTGATTCGGCCTCTGGAAAAGGAACAGGACCCGGCACATAAACTTTACTCAACTTAGTGTTGGTAAAGTGGAAATAACAATAATTCCCCTCTCCTTCTATTATTTCAGGTTCACCCACTTACATTTCTTGTTCTGTTTGATGCCTATATTTTGGAAATATTTTATATAAGAAACTATACACAATAAACATGTCATGAGTTAACTTTTAGTATGGCGTAGAGAGTGATATTCTGAGACAATTTGCAATTGGTTTTGATTTTTGATTATTTCTGGTTTTTTTAGTTATTTAGCTTTTTATACAGCACCTCTTCAGTTGCAATTCAAGCAATCTGGTTGCTAGGGTCCAGATGGAATATAAACAATAGAGGGTCTGAATGCAATAACAATAAATTTGTAACTTTGCAGAGCATTTGTTTTTTAGGATGGGGGTCAGTGACTCCTGTTTGTAAGCTGGAAAGCGACAGAAGAAGACAACTAATTCAGTAACTATAAAAAAAAATAAAGACCAATTGAAAAGCTGCCTAGAATTAACCATTCTATAACATACTTAAATTTAAGTTAAGTATTTTGTGTTTAGGGCAGCATCCTTCAGTATTTCAGAGCACAATAACAGAATTTCCCATCACTTTTGCACATTGGTGCTGTGAAACCTGTGCCTGTATTTGTTGCCGGAAAGATTGCAAGAGAAGTAGCAAGACATACAAAAAGGATAACAGTAGCTTGTGGATGTAAGGAGTATCTTTTAATACAAGTACCATTAATGAATCTACCTCAAGTTCGTAATTATACTGGAATTATGAGAGAAATACTGCTTGCTCAGCAGACTGTAGTTGAGCTTCCAGCTTAAAGGCCAAATATATATTTGGTTAAAATGGGTATTTAACATCCTAGCTACTAAATTAAGCCTGGCTTCTAGGTCAGTACGGACTGACATACATGAGCCAATGTGGTATATTCTCCAACCAATTGTTCTATGACTGAACTGGTAAAAAGTGAACTAGGGGGTACACATTATGGGGGTTATTTACTAAACTTCTTTTTTTGAGATTTAGGGGGTTATTTATCAAAGTCAAAATTTGCAAAAAAAATCAGACTTTTACAATTTTTTCGGTATTTTCACCCAAAAACTCAGAAAACTTCAGGGTATTGTACGAAACCCAACGCACGTCAAAAAATCATTGGGACTTCTCCCATTGAATTACTGTATATGCAACCTCAACTGGTCTGAGATGCCGGATTTTCCGATTCTGACTTTTCAAAAGTTTGATTTTATAAAAAAAAATATCAAATTTTTCTTGATTTTTGCATTTGGAGTTTAGTAAATAACCCCTTTATACCCTGAAGCTGCTAAAAGTCCAAATCTGAAAATCTGCCATCAAAAACCTACTGAGGTCATGTAGAAGTCAAAGGCTTTTTTTTTTACAATTTTAAGTTATTGTGATCTGCGCTGGGTTTTGTCCAATAATCCAAGGTTTTTTTTGTTCTGTTTTTACATTAGAGGAGCAATATACAGCACATTGTAAAAAGAGCTTGTCTTGAACATGAAAACATGTTGTCTCCAACAGATGCATTGTTTTTATTATTTTCTTTATTTTAAGTACATAGTGTGCATGTGTTTCCTAAACTCCCCCCTACATAATGAATATGACTATGGGCTGAGAGGGAACACAGGAAAAGTGAAAACATCCTTTGTGTATTCTACATATTCTGTCTGGTTGTTCAATGTATCTGTCTGGGATTGTTCACCATACAACATATACTGTATATACATCCAATGCTCCATATACAGTCGGTGTAAATCACCTGCTTGCCTAGGTGCAGAGCCAGCCAATCACATTCAATCCCATGTAGAAGAAGTGCCACTCACAGGTCTTATTACCGGTCAATATTTCTTATATATATATATACACAGATCCAGGGTAGTGAACAGTGCACACCGGAATTTAAAACATCATAAATTTATTTATCAAAAGTATAAAATCATTAGGATCAACATTACAGTCCGGGTCTGGGACTGTTATCAAGAGAAAAAGGTCCCCATGTGGGACTGAAACGTCGGATAAGATGTGATATTTTTTTAAATAAATCAACACAGTTTCACTATATTACAGAGAGTGGTGATATATTTATACACACACACACACACAATTTGTGCCTTTCTTGGTGCAGTATACAGTAATGAGAAGTTAGAGAGTAAGAGGCAGCTCTGTAGTATCACTTGTGTTTGCACAGCTGGTTGATCCATATGAAGCTAAGGAGAAGGAGGAGGAGGAATAGAGTGGAGGAGTAAGTTCCTTTCATGCACAAATTCTTCCCAAAGCAAAGAGAATTTTGCAAGTGTTCCTCTTTCCTATACATGCTCTTGGGACAAACGTATTTACCTACGTGCAAAGGAAAACAGGGGTTATTGATATTAATGCAAACAGCTCAAAGGAATGTATATCCCGGTAGACTTTTATGTTGACATCTGGAACCAATTCCCTTTTTTGTCACTATCGGCTATAAAAGTGCATTCTTTCATATAGGCATGCACTTGCAATCGCTTTAACTATTCCTGATTGCCTTATATTGAAACCTCTTTTATTCACCTGAAATATTTCTGTAGATTGTATGGAAAAGGGAAATTCTGACTGCATTTTCTTGGAAGCGACTGACATTCTCACACATCTGTTTCTCCTCTATTCCTGACTGTACCTTGTGAGATTATATACTGCACAAACCCTGAACAGGCAGCAGGAGCGGCAATATTACAACTTGTGGGTTATCATGCAGATAGAAATCTGGACATCGAAAGGACACATCTTGTGTATGAGCATCAGTAAATCCATTAGAATGATTTATGTCTTGACTCTGCTCCAAGTAACAAAGATGTTCATTTTTATATTCCTGGTTTCCATTGACAGCTTGCTTGTCCAATTTATTTCCCTTAAATTCCTTTGATAAGGGTTATAAAATACAATCACTTTTCCAAAAGGAATGCCTGCCCTAAGCCTTCAACTTGATAGATGAATGACCGACAGTCATTAGCACTTAGTACAGCTGCACAAGTCTAAGGGCATCTTTGTAATATGCTTATAGCTCAAACTCCAAACCACTGCATTTCTGTAAGAAAGTAGCTGAAGTTGTAGGCAATAGAAGAAATAAAAGGAAAAACCATAGAGTTTTTATACTGTTAGTCGCTGCATATCCATAATAAAGTTAAACATAAATAGAACCATGAATATCCTCTAATTATATTCTTATAAACGGTGTTTAGTGATGTCATCAGTTATAATCAGTGCTCAGTGATGCCATTTCTGTCACGACTCACTAAACTATATAGCTGCACGTGTAATTTATGAACATATTAGAAGTCCTAATAAATGCCTTGTGCTTTTAAATGACATGGCACTGCTCAGTGACTTATAATAACCTTATATTTTACAAAATGAGGTACATTATTCACTATATATACATAAATACATGTGGGCAGGGGCAAAACTGAAAAACTAAAAAAAAAATAGATTTTAACCTATTTCATAGGGGGTTATTTATCAAGGTCCGAATTTATGTCAGTATTTCGAATATCCAACTCTGATTAACTCCGAATTCCCAAATGGACCTTGTTTATGAAGAAAAAAATCTCAAAAAAAATAGGGTCGGGAAAACTTCGGAGCTTTCCCTGAAAACCCTGAAATCATCTGATATCGGTACAGACATCAGCGAGGCCTGTACTGGCAATCTGTGGGTTCTGGCAAATGCCAGAGGGGCTGCAGTATGGTTCCATAGAAAGTTACCATATAGTGGGCTGGTAGGGGGCTATTTGGGCTGGTAGGGGGCTGTTTGGGTCTTTGTGTACTTGGAATGGCAGGGCCTATTTTGACTCCCAGGCCTGCATCAGCGCAGACACTGGGACCTTCCCCATTGACTTATACAGGACCTCAAGAGCTTTTAGATGCCGGGTTTCGGATTCAGAGTTTTTAGGCCATCTCATAAATCATAAATCTCGAAAAATTTGTATTTTTTTTTTTTTTTTTTTGCCCTGAAAACTACGCATTATTAGAGGTTCGGATATTTGAGCTTGATAAATAAGTCCCATAATGTTGCCTGTGCATCATAGTATGATAGGCCTTGTTTTTATTATTGCTATTGGAGCCTCAAGTGCAAGGCCCCCAATTGTTATATGAAAATGCATCTACAAAGACCCCACCATGTTGTTATAATAAGTCCACAGAAAAAAATATATTCTCATTATTGGTTATCTAGGAATTTCTGTAGAATATCATATCCTATGCACAGCCCAAGCATACAGCTGCCACAGTTGAAAGAAACCAAGGTGCTCTGCACATTTTGCAATCAAACTTGACTGTTCCCATTGAAGGCCTAGCAAAAACATACATAGGACAATTTCAGAAGTTCTTGTCTCTGTTTGCTCTGGTGGGGTACAAGGAATACAGTATGTTTTTCTTTTCATCAGTGGCAACGTTCCATTTGGTCAGAGCAGATGATTCATTATTAACCTTAAATCTGAATAAACAGATAGCAAAGTCACATCCTGAAATTTATTTAAAAAATGAAAAATGCAAATATAAAAATTATTGTATTTTCATAGGACAATGAAACTATTTTTATTTTTTTGGAATGTAAAAATATAATGTAAATGGTCAAGCATGGATCAGCGTAAAAGTAGAGTTTTCAGAACAGATCTGCAGAGGCTTTGGATAAGGTATCTGCATTATGAAGGAAGTATCTGTGGAAAAAATATAGCTCAACAATAAAACAGACTATAAGCCCCATGCACAATTACCCTCTTTAAGTCTCCCATTGCCCACAGAGGCTATGAAAACTTGGTTTTATTCAGAGGAATGCTTTCCATCTGGACTTCATTATAATGAGCTTGCCAGATTCTGTACACGTAATCATCTGTTAACCAACTAGCGTGCAGTCCTGCAGTCCACTCTTTTTGTATGGTCCTGTATTTATGTGTATAGCACCACAAATGTATGCTGCACTTTACAAGAAATAAACACAAACAGCGGTACAGTTATATATTCAACCCCTCGTACCCAAGCCCCTCATAAACATTGCTACATATTGCTAATTATACTTTGATTGATGCCATTATTACAGATAGCTGCACTAAAGTTTGACTAGCTATATTAGTACATTAGTGCCCATTTTTGTATGTTTATGTATGTATTTATATGAGTCGGCAATTAAATGGCATTATATCAATCAGCAAACTGGCATATTTACTAACAATCGAGATAAATATCTAGAGAGATTTCTGGAGATGTTGCCCATAGCAACCAATTTGCTTTTATTTTCTAATTTACAGGTGACTGTTTTGCTGATTGGTTGGGCAACTTCTCCACAAACGATATTCATCTCCAATGTTAGTAATTTTTTTTAGTAGCTAACAGCAAACAGAAAAATGGAGCAAAAGCTCAGGAGTAATTGCATTTACAATGCTCCACACAGTGTGCAAGAAAAGGCTGCATTTTATTTGCACTTTGCATGGGCTGTTTGAAGAAGCACAGAGGTCTGCCCTTAAATTGAGAGCTACAGTCATTAGGCAGCATTTGAGACAAAAGGGGCGGTTGAACAAAGGCACCAGTATAATAACTTGTTTGTCATTTAGATGCATAAGTTAGGGAGTGTGATGAGGCAGATCCCGCATCAGGTCCTTAAAGATGGGCCTACTAGTGATGTGCGCGTTGGCTAAAATCCGACCCACACCCAAAACCTAACCCGCCCACCCTTGTTCCTTTTATAGACCCATGTCCGCCCCGCCGATGATGTCACAAAAGGGAAGGGGCGAGCAGGCGTGCGTCTATAAAAAAGAAAGACGGAAGCCAGCAGTGCAAGGTGGCAGGCAGGGAGAGCCCGCCACCTGAAAATAGGGGTGCGAGGTAGGCCTGGACCCACCCGACCCGCTGGTAAACCCAATCTGTGTGAAAGAACAATACAGATTAATGTCAATATGAACCCTTATTCTGATCCTTTTGTGTTGGCCTACATATACCTATGTATCTATACATCAACATTGTCTGTTTTTAAAGGCCAAGGAAAGGCAATATCACAAATGAACCCCCCAAGTGAAATCATTTAAAGGAGACCTGTCACCCTAAGAAATATTTCCAAATTCTTTTCTATCATGTTAGTTGATCAAAATAAACTTTACTTACACTATATTTATTATTTACATTTTTACTTGGAATTACACAATCACAGCACACAGTCAGGAGCCATTTTGTGGACACTGTTATTAAGACAAATTGTGTATCACCCCAAAATCTTGTGTATGCACCGGAATGGAGGACCTAATGCCCATGCCCAGTGCCCTACACAATTACAAAGCCTGAGGAGGGAAGGGGCAATGTGAGAAGTGCAATGACGTAGGAATTGCTGAATGGAAAGTGAAAGTAATTGACTGTTCCACCTCTATGTCTCAGGCTTAGCTAGGGTTGCCACCTTTACTGAAAAAAGATTACCGGCCAGTGGGGGGCGGGCACAAAAAGGGGGCGGTCCATGATGCAAAAAGGGGCAGAGCCACGCATGGCAACATCACAGCAATGTCCACAGCGCTGGATACAGGTAAGTTCTGCGTGAATCGGGGGCAGGCCAAGGGCTTTTTTTTAAAGGGTATTACAAATTACAGGCAACTGCATTGCCGGTAAATTTGTAATACCGGCCCCGGCCTTGGCAGGTGTTTTACCAGCTAGGCTGGTAAAATACTGGCCGGGTGGCACCTCTAGGCATAGCTTGTTGTCAACACCTTTATAACAGGTATGGATGTTTTAATGAAAAAATACTTTGTGTCCCATATTTAATTTGGAAAGGACTTTGATTATACAGCTTTTTTATGTGTAGGTGACAGCTCCACTTTAATGTTTTTCCCCCGAAAAAACTGCACAAGCTCAGAAAAAAAGATAGACTGCCACACCACCATTATACCTCCCAGGCATGCCTTGGCCTTGTCCCCACTTGCAAGTGTCAGACAGTCCTAGGGATACTCGGGAAAAGGTAATTTAAATAAAAAGGAACACTTGCCTGGGAAAATACAAAGCAATACCCCAATCCCCAGTAAAGTAGCCTTTGCTTGTCCTTTAAGTAGCTAAGAATTTAACTGTTTTCAATGTAAATGTATTGTTCCGCCATAACCTTAAGTTGCACCCTACCTATATCATGCAATACTTTTATGTGTATGCACAATTTTTTTTTTGTTCCATGGTTTTGAGTTTCCTCTGTTCCTGCAGACCACTCTGTCATCTTTTTATTTTCCAAGGTTTATGTTTCTTGACAATTCTTTGGAATTGTCAGTGAATGACTCGCTGTTCCTAAACATAAAAATAAAATATCTGAGTGTAAATGGCACTTGCGCGTCTTGCTGGAGGCGTAAAAAAACTTTGCAAGTGCAGTGGGAAACCAGGTGGTTGCATGCCTATATAAAATACCTTTTACTGCCAAGTAGAAGCTAGGGTTTCAAATCATCATTCAGGTTAAGCTGGAAATATAAACAGGAAAGAGAAGGGTTGACAAAAATAATTACAACATAGCCTGTTCCAGAAGCCTGAATGCATAATTAACACACATCTCTCGTACAAGTGATGACTATGTGCAGCATTTACAATATATCCAATTAGTAATTTCTGCAGATTTCCAAATAGGGGTCCAACTTTCAGTAAGATCAGAGTTATCTGTAGCACATCCAAGTTGTGTAGGCATAGATTTATAAAATGCCGCTGATCTGCACTTGGGTTACCACCAAACTCAAGTGCATTAAATAGTATCATTGCTGCTACAAGAACAGATGCTAAACAATAGTTCTCTGAAATATACTGTATTTGCAATCTAACAAGCATCTCAGTTACATGCAAATAAGGTTACGTGTTCAATTAACCTGAATTGCATGTAACTAAAATAGCAAGTATGCAGAAACCTCTAGAGCAGTTCTGGGGATACACTGAAGCACTGCCTCATTTGATGTATTGGTGTTACTTTTAATTTAGTGTTCTTATACTCAGGATTTCATGGTTCTAAAAAGGGTACCAAGATTCTCTCTGTACCACTTGTTACCCAGCATTATGCCTGGTAGTTACTACAGGGAGGAAGAGGAAGCTAAGGCTTTATTTTTTCTCACTCTCTTGTCACAGATACCAACTCACATTACAAAATCTGTCAAACTGCATAGCTTCTATGTTATAAGGAAGATTATTTTCCAAACACCTCCTCTCTAGTATTTGTCACTGTTTTGTAAGTATCAGAGAGGTAAGAGTATCTCTTACAACACAATTCCTATTCTAATTTTCATGAGTTCCAGCCATCAAAGATACAGGACTCACTCTATTGTATGCACAGTGTAAAAACCATCATAACTCGCATATAAATAAAACAGCGCATATCTCTTTATGTTTGATACCTGGGATGTCAATCCTTGATACCATCTATGAAAAATAACTAGTTGTGGTATTTATAAAGGTAGTTGATCATTTATACCCCAAAATGCCATAATTTACACCATTATTGAGAATTAGAATGCAGCCAAACTGGGAGATGCCAGTCTATTAAATATAATAAATAAATAAAAAATATATATTGCCATGAGTAGATAGTCACAACCACCATTTGGATTTACCTTGACATAGAGTGGTGGCCTGGAAACCTAGTTATTATAATGAAAAAGGGTGGGGTTAATCAATGTGCAATACACAGCTCACCTGTTTTTATATTTACATTATATTTAATTAGCAATAGTATTCTGCGGTCCTCCTTCTGTTTCAATATTGTCCTTTCAACAGTGCAAATGGAGGCTGGTTTATTTTTACATTCCCTCCTTAAAAATGCATTATGGGAAGAGAGAAGGAAAGGTGAGCAGAAAGGAGGCACAAATACAAGATAGACAAGAAAGTGACAGAAATAGAATAAACTGTATGGACAAAGGGAAAACAGGAAGAAAGAAAGAAAGAAAGAAAGAAAGAAAGAAAGAAAGAAAGAAAGAAAGAAAGAAAGAAAGAAAGAAAGAAAGAAAGAAAGAAAGAAAGAAAGAAAGAAAGAAAGAAAGGCAACCACATCCCTTTAGCAGTATCTCCAAATTTGCTCCTGTAGCTTCCATATACTGTCTAGTGATGGGCGAATTTGCGTTGTTTCGCTTTGCCAAAAAAAATTGCAAATTTCCGGCAAAAATTTGCGAAACATCTGTTTATTCTACGCCGGTGTCCTTTTTCGACGCTGGCGTCCGTTTTTTTTTCCGAAATTTCCAGAACACTACTTCCTGCTTTTCAGCCCTTTTGGTTTCCACTGATTGGTTACCAGGCAGTAACCAATCAAAGACTTGAGTGGGGCCACATGGGTCATAACTATTGCTTTTGAATCTGAGCTGCATGCTGAGGATCAATCTCATGTAGTCCCTCTTCAAATCGATGACTAACTCAGAGTTAGAGAGCTGAAAAGCAGGAAGTAATGTTCTGGCTGTTATGTTACACATCCAGTCACTCCAGCCTTTATACATTACATTTTTGGCTAACTAACTATATTAGAAACAATTTTTATTTTGCACATACTATCTTTTTACCCAGTTTTTATTTTTACACTGAACTTTTAAGTGTCAGTGTATTGGGGTAACATTCTCCACTCCAGTGGTTTCTCTGGTTCTGTACCATTTAAATAAAAAATGTATAAACGCTTCTCATTTGTATTGTTAGTTAGCAATAGTTATTTTTCTAGCATTTCTTTACTGTACACCGTGATAATTTGAGCAATAGCATTGAAGTGCAAAGTGTCCCTTCTCGAAAAGTTTTGTTTATTATTCCATTGGTGAGAGCGCTAAACAGCACAAAAGTGTTACTATTAGCATGCCATACACTTTATACTTGCATCTACCAATCGTACAGTGCAAGTAAGCTCCAGTTGCTCATGAGCACAAGGGAGCCCTGTACTTAATCCCTGCTTGATAGATACTAAGTGCAGGGATATCAATGCTACTACATTTCAGAATCTCTTCTTTATGATTGTTTTCTACTTTAAATTCTGCACTGAATAGGTTTTTTTTTAAGCCTGATAGGAATAGTAGTGGTAATTGGGTATAGTAGGGCAAAATGCTGACATTAGAGCAAAATGTCATTGGGAACAGTTAATATAATCATTGCCATACCTCCCAGCATTTGAAAAATGGGGGATAAAAATGTACCACACCCTTGTTATGGCCACACCCCCTAATTACCATGTTACAAAATTTGCATGTTATGAAAGTTTGAACACATTTCTGGGAGTTTTTGTGTAATGTTTTATGTGTTGTTACAGTTTTGCTAATGAAAGTGAACTACCCTTTAAGCGGCTAGTCTCAGTTCTCCTAAGAGACCTGCTTCTCTTAAATAGTTACAATTGTTTGTTTGCTTATCTTAAATTGTTACAAAAGTATCTAAGTGCAGTTTCTGACTGTTATGGGCTCTTTGCAAAAAAGGCACTTATTTTAATTACATTTTAGAAACAATGGGTCAGATTTACTTAAGGGCAAAGTGGGCTTTTGTAGCGAACATTTGCCTAAAAGACAATTCACAGGGACATTGCCAATTACTAACAGGTGAAAAGGACAATTAGCTAGCGAAAATGCTCAGTTTTGTTTTGTGCTGTTTCGCCAGGAGAATTTTTGCACAGGCTGATCATTACTCTGCAAATTTATCAAAGTGCTAAGTTTCCAATCAGTTACCTTTTTTGCCAGAGTCTGTTTCGCCAGGTTATACCTGGCTAATCGATAGGATAAAGCTACATCCTCAACATTATTATGTCAGTGACATCATATCCTTAATGCCAAAAAACTCATAAAAAAGACAGAACTCTTGGTTTAAAAGTTGTTACATTTTTTAAAAAAATTTTTTTAAAAAATATTTTTAACCATTTGAAGGTCATGCCACATTTTTAACAATAAGTAGCCTTAACTTCCAGCAATTTCATCAACATCACTAATAAAGATTTAACCTGACGTAAGCGTAAGTGTACAAAAAACGTTTTACTAGGAACAAAGTAACGCTAACGAAAATTTTCTTAGAAATGTCCATGTTGATGAATTTTCGCTGACGAAAAACTTTGCCAGCATTCATCTGCCGAGACGAAGCTTTGCATTATAATAAATACACATATTCGATTGTTGTGTTGTACAACGTATGGTGAAGCCTTCCAAGGCAAAAATTCACCCTTAAGTAAATTTGCCCCTGTGTATCTTTTTCTGGCGTCAGTGCAGGAGATCTAAGAGAAAATCGGGACATTTCAGTAAGAAACCCGGGACTGCAGGCTGAGCTGTCATAATTGGGTCTGTCCCACAGAAAACGGGACAGTTGGGAGGTATGCATTACCAGACCTGCAGTCCTTCAAATGTTTTTGAAATACAACTCCCAGCACACAACTACAACCAAAGATCCTCCTTTAAAAGCAGATATTGGCACATGACATTCATTTTTGCATTTTTCTTATTCTTATTCATTATTCTAGAATGAATTGGAATGTAGAAAGGCAGATGAAGTTCAATTGATAAGCATAAACAACATGTAAATTCTATTCTGGCAAATGGAAGTATTGGCCAGCTTCAGATGTTACATATCTATAGCACAAACAAGAGCCAAACAAACACTGTACATAGCACTGCACTTTAAAGTCTGATTCAACAAACAAGCGCACCAATGCTATATGGAATGGATCATTGCACGCTCATAAATCACTGAGACCATAAACAGGAAAACTGGCTCATTTTTAGAAAACTGAGTTGATACGTTTTGTATTTGTTGCTTTAAAGCTGATTCTGATGCATTTTTTGGGGGAGTAAACAGTCCCTGGCTGGTGTAAATGTGGTCTAGAAGTGCCCTCCAGCTGAACAAACAGAGGAGTTGTTACTACAGGGGATTTATTGTTCCTCTGTCAGTGCGCCTCTCCACCTGTTCTCTAAGGAATTTACTTTCCATTAGCCAGATATTTGTAAGCAATGTGCTAATTGTTTTTTAAAGTCCTTATTTCTGTTGGAAAGAGAATAAAATGTATCATTTCAAAATTAACTTAAAAAGTAAAAAGTGTTACACATGGATCAGCCATTTCATTGTGCTCATTATTATGGACAATTGTTATCTTGCCTCTATGTAATTACAGTATAAAACATCCTGTAATTTCATTCCATGCTTCCCAGATGTCTCTTGTTATCCACAAAATATTCTGAGGTGTGCTGTGTAAAAATGGTTAGAACCACCACAGATTTTGTCTTGGTCTAGGCAAATTGGGGGGATGGTAACGTTCAATAAAGATTTTCTGTATTAGGGTACAATACATATGGACATGATGTTTATGTATTTCAGTATTGTAGTCTCCTTATTTTTAATGCAATTCTTTTAGGGACAGATTTGGATTAATATAATATCAGTGTTTATATTTCTACATCATGAATTATGTTTTCATTTGTATACAGTAAATGCCTATAAAAGCCTATGAAAGGATTATGCTAGATTCACTGTGCGTTATGCATAAGGGTTCCTGAACCATCCCATAGTCACAGTGGCTGATTTCAGTGACAGCCCATGAGGCATATTTATTATAAGGTGAAATAAATCATATTTACCACATCAGCCATTTTGTAAAATGAAAATGTGATAAATGCAGAGCCTTTACTTTTGCAAACTGTGTTTATTCACACCATTTCCTCTCGCATTATTGCACAAAAGTGCCACTTCTGTTTCACTGCCACTTTACACCAAAAGTAATTGTGCTAAGCTCGGACTGATGAACTACAGCTATAAAGATGTAGCACACCGCATTAGCATCTTGTAATACACAAAATCCACGAATATCCTGTAAATTATATAGTGAATAAAGTACCCCCTCTTGTAAAATATAAGGATATTATAAGTTACAGAGGAGTTTCATGACTATATAAAAACAAGTGGCTGAAGGCCAAGTTTTTATACAGGTCATGGAACTCCGAGGTAACTTCTAATATCCTCATATTTTGCAACTGGGGGTACTTTCAGGGCTGGATTAACATAGTGGGCATCCCTAGGCCCACTACCATTTGTCAACCCTGTCCCCTCCGGGACTGGAGCAATGGAGATTGGCGCACGGGAAATTTAAAATTCACTAAAGCGCGAAGCGGCTAACGATAGCGCAAATTCGCCAGCGTGGCGTCATTTTGTTACTTTGCCGATTTACTAACGGCGCTATTTCGCACCCTTACGTCAGGCGAAGTTGCGCTATGGCGATGGGACGTAACTACGCTAATTCACTAACTTGCACATTTTACTGAACTTTACCTCTTGCGCCTGACTTGCCTTTGCCACCTCAGACCAGGCGAAGTGCAATAGAATAGATAGGGCTTGCTTCAAAAAAAATTGAAGTCCCAAAAAACGCTGGTGTCTTTTCCTTTTTTAAGGGTGATAGGCTGAAAAAGATTGAAAACTTTTATGGGGGTACCCTCTTTCCCCCCTACATTTCCTAACATATGGCACCTAAACTATACAGTGGGCACATGTGTAGAGCAAAATAACAACTCTATTTTATTTTATGAAGCTTTCCCAGGCTTGTGTAGTGCAATGTATTTGCTGCTACATATACGTCCATTCAACTTTAACTTGGCGCCCTATGCAAATTAGGCATCGCTAGCGTAACTTCGCTTTGCTTGACGAATTAACACTATCACAAATTCGCTACCGTTCGCCTCCCTGAGAGCAACTTCGGATTTTAGTGAATTTGCGTAGCGCTGGCGAAACTACGCCTGGCGAAGTGCTGGGAAGCTGTCACTGGCGTAACTTCGGATCTTAGTGAATTTGCCCCTTTATTTATTATAATACACAGGTTTCAGTGAGTCATGTGACAGAAATGACATCAGAACTCACCGTTTATAACTAATGACATCAGAACTCACTGTTTATAAGGATATAATTTACAAGATATTCATGGCTTTTGTGTATTATATCCCTATAAACGGTGCTTAGTGATCTCATTTGTTATAATCGGAGCTTAATGATGTCATTTCTTTCACATGACTCACTGAAACTTGTGTTTTATAATAAAGTAACCCCTGTTGCAAAATATGAGGATATTAGAAGTCACCTAGGCCTGCCCTGTATAAAAACACTCAGTGTTCGGCCTCATACTTTTATATGGTCATGGAACTCCTCGGTACAAATAGGGGTACTTTATTCACTATATATTATCTGCATCTCTGTAACCTCTATAGCTATTTGAACGCAATGGAGGAACACAAATACTTATAAATAAAATTTGCTGAAAAATTTTGTGAAACTTTGGAAAAATTCAGAAACAGCATAAATTAGCAAAATGCAACATTTTTTCCCACACAAAATACATTGAAGTCATGGGTTTTTCACTACACTTCTTTTCCACTGCTTTTTATGGTGCATTTCTCCTTTTTCACAGCATTTTTCTTGCACATTTGCCTCAGTTTTGTGAAATAATTAGGCAGTGGCTAAACACAGGATTTTGCAGCATATCTGTGCCTGGAAAAAATTTTTACTAATCACCTACCTCACCCTCGCGACTGCAGAATACTCATGCTGAAGGTGCTCTGAGTGCTGTGTCTAAGATACATTTAGGGAAACATTAGATGAAACTAGGCTGACATCTGTTTAATCAATCTTTTACCTAAATAAGTAAAGGGAAAATATCTCATTTATTATTTTTCTAGTAGAGGAAACACAAAATAATTATTATGTATTCGCAAAGCAAGCACCAATATATTCACTGTAAAATAGAGAGAAGAATGTATCAACAGTACAGATTGAATACCAATATACTGAGGGTCCTGCTCATTAGAGATTATAATCTAAAAGGAAAATGGGGTATCTGACAAAAAACTATTTTTGTGCAAAGAAAGAGCAGAAAAAACAAATCCACAAAATAAGATTTTTGACATTCAAATTGAATTTAACCCAAACTGATTATATTTTGATCCAACAAAACTGCTAATGTGCTGGTGCTCTAGCTTATTACATTCTCACATATGAATATTAAGCTGTGTCAACCTAGTAGCCTTCTAGAAATAAAATTGCATGCATACATTTAGGGGCCCATTTACTTAGCTCGAGTGAAGAAACAGAGGAAAAAACCTTCAAATTTCAAATGTTTTTTTTTTTTGGCTACTTAGACCATCGAATGGGCTACTTCGACCTTCAACTGCGACTTTGAATTGAACGATTCTAACTAAAACTCGTTTGCCTATTCGACCAATCGATAGTCAAAGTACTGTCTCTTTAAAAAAAAACCTTCGACTCCCTAGTTCGCCAACTTAAAGCTACCGAAGTCAATGTTACCCTATGGGGAAGGTCCCCATAGGCTTAGCTATCTTTTTTTGGTCGAAGAAAAATTGTTCGATTGATGGATTAAAATCCTTCAAATCTAACGAATGAATATCGCTAAATCCTTCAACTTCGATATTCGAAGTCGAAGGATTTAACTTCGACAGTCAAATATCGAGGGTTAATTAACCCTCGATATTCGACCTTAAGTAAATTTGCCCCTTAATATCTTAGACACAAAATGCAGTAATGCCACATTTTACTTTTAAAAAGTGAAGGCCCTTCAGCAATAACAATGAGAGAAATGAGCCTTCTGCTCATGTCTCTAGACTATAGATCAGACAAACTACATCTGGAAGTAATGTCAAGCGAAGGAAAATACTGCTGGATCAAATGATGTTCTATTCTGTTACTAAATAATTCAGCCAGCCCTGCTCCAAGACTGACAGAGCAAAATTAAACTAGACAGTTACAATATATGGGACAAATGAAGCAAATGTTACCTGTTCTGCAAGACAAATAGGTGTAAGGATATAGTGATCCCTGCATATTTCCATTTATACATATGGTAGAGATGCCATCACAAATGATACCCATAAACTTTACATATTGATACATTTCATATTGATAGCCCTTTCCTTTTTGTCTTTTTTGGGATTTAAAGCAACAGATATTTAAAAGTGTTAAACAGAATGAAGGGAATAATTTCTTCTGAATCATTCTTTGTGCCCTTTCCCTTCACGTCCACATTGTTTGATTTTACAATTTTATTGCAACCAAAAACAGTAGGCAGGCTAGCACACACACATACTCATTTGTTTTTGTTATTTTCTTCAAAAAACTGAAATAAACATTATGTTATGTCTTATGACATATGGCCCTTAAATGAATCTGGGACATAATAAGACAGATGTGGAAATTTTAGGGACCCTCTTTCAAAGAAATACAGACAACAAATAATCTCACCAATTGTGCATTAATACTGGATGGTACAATAATATCTAATAAAGCAATTCCTTTTTTCCTTAAGGAGATTGCTCTATTTCAATAGCCTTGTTTATTTACATTCTCTCTTCAATAAATTATCTCTAGGTGAGAATAGTCTGGAGGATTTCTTTTGTCTTCTCTTAATATATGGCTGAAAGCATTTTATTTCCCATCCAACCAAGGTCATAAACATGGCCAATATTGTCACCTTCATTAGAGTCTTCATATGTAAACGGGAAAATCCATTAGCATTTCAACGCTTGAACTTTCTGACTGTTTGACTCCACTGAGGAGTAAACAAGGCTTTTCACTTTTCTAAACATTTAGGTCACTTTCACATATAAAACAATGCCACAACGATCACTTGGAATGTGCTATTGTCCCTGTTGTTTGGAGCTTTCCTGCTACATACCTATTGGATAATAAGGCAGTGAAAGCCTCTCTAGTTAACTGTGTGAAATCTGTTTGGGTAATATGGTAGTGAAAACACACAATTAGCAGAGTGAATAAGTGAATAGAGATTGTGTCAACAGATAGGTCGCCATGACCTTCTCGTCACTATTTTAACCTCATTGTGAGAATAAGTTATTGTGAGATACAAGGACATAGGCAGATATACAGTATAGTGGTCACTATTACATTACAATTAGTGATGTGCGGGTCAGGGTTTTCCTGACCCGCACCCGACCCTAACCCGCCCTGCTCCAACCCGCGTCCGCGCTTCCGGGGTCCTTTTATAGACCCACTCTGCCCCGCCAATGACATCACAATGACGTCACAAAAGGGGCATGGCGAGCAGACGCGAGACTATAAAACCGGAACCCGGAAGTCGGAGGCCGGCATTTGAAGATGGCTGGCGGGGAGAGCAGGAGAAGAGCTCAACCTGCACCTGCTCGCCACCCACGAGGAGCAGTGCAAGGTCGACCCGAACCTGCCCGACCCGCGGTCTGTGGTGGCTCTAACCAAATAAAACAATTCTGTTAATATTATTTTTCCTTTATGTTTTGTGTAATTAATTGTAAACAAATGCAATTACTAAGGGGCACATTTACTAAGTTCGAGTGAAGGAATAGAATAAAAAAAAACTTGCCTACTTTGACTTTCGACTACGACTTCGAAACGATCGATTCAAACTAAAAATCGTTCGACTATTCGACTATTCGATAGTCGAAGTACTGTCTCTTTAAAAAAAACTTTGACCTCCTACTTCGCCATCTAAAACCTACCGAGCATCAATGTTAGCCTATGGGGAAATTTTGTTCAATCGATGGATTAAAATCCTTCAAATCGTTCGGTTCGAAGGATTTAATTCCTTTGATTGTTCGATCAAACGATTATTCCTTTGATCGTTCGACCGAACGAATAGCGGTGAATCCTTCGACTTTGATATTCGAAGTCGAAGGAATTAACTTCCATAGTCGAATATCGAGGGTTAATCAACCCTCGATATTCGACACGTAGGGGCCGATTCACTCAGCTCGGGTGAAGGGTTCGAATGAAAAATACTTCGAATTTCGAAGTATTTTTTGGGTACTTCGACCATCGAATGGGCTACTTCGACCTTCGAATTCGACCTTCGACTTCGATTCGAACGATTCGAAGTAAAAATCGTTCGACTATTCGACCATTCGATAGTCGAAGTACTTGCCCTTTAAAAAAAACTTCGACCCCCTACTTCGGCAGATAAAACCTACCGAAGTCAATGTTAGCCTATGGGGAAGGTCCCCATAGGCTTGCTAAGCTTTTTTTGATCGAAGGATTTTCCTTCGATCGTTTGATTAAAATCGTTCGAATCGTTCGATTCGAAGGATTTAATCGTTCGATCGAACGAAAAATCCTTCCATCGTTCGATCGCAGGATTAGCGCTAAATCCTTCGACTTCGATATTCGAAGTCGAAGGATTTCAATTCGAGGGTCGAATTTCGAAGTATTTTTAACTTCGAAATTCGACCCTTCGTGAATCGGCCCCCTAGTAAATTTGCCCCTAAGTGTCATTCACACCACAGTTTTTCTAAACTGATTTCATGGACTGAATCAGATCATGCCATTTAAAATTCCAGCATAGGAATAGGATCTATTATCTGTAATTTTTGGAACCTGTTTTTTTTTTTTTTCATATAAGGGATGTTTCAGTAATTTAGATAACTAAAATCACTACAGACAAAACATCATTTAAACATTAAATATGGATTCATGCAGCTTTGCTAAGGTCAAGTACAGGTATGGAATCCGTTATCCGGAAACCCGTTATCCAGCAGGCTCTGAATTACAGACTTCCATAGACTCCATTTTATCCAAATAATCCAAAAAATTTTAAATGATTTCCTTTTTCTCTTTCATAATAAAACAGTACCTTGTACCAGACTGTTGATTTTATAGTAGACTTAAGGTATGAAGATCCAAATTATGGAAAGACACGCTATCTGGAAAACCACAGGTCCCCCCTGGCATTCTGGATAATAGGTGTTTTATTCAAATTATTTGCTTAAAATGGACTATATGAAAGATGGCCTTCCTGTAATTTGGAGCTTTCTGGATAACAGGTTTCCTGATAAGGGATCCCATAATACTTCTAACAGGCAGAAAATGTAATATATAAACTAGAAAACAAGATACAGTAGTCAACAATTCCACTCAGCACTATAATTGGCTAAGCTTTCCATTTTTGCTGGATCAGAGGGAATTTGTAAAAAGTTATAAAACTATCACTTTATTCCATCACTGTAAATATGAGGGAAGAAATCAGTGGCAATAAACTGGCTGAATTCCACATCCTTCAAAAACACTAGGGTAATTTTTTGTCCTAAGTCTTCTGTCCTCATTTGATTGTTTGCTTGGCTTAAGGACTAGTACTTATCCCGCTTAGAGCTGCCAGATTCAGCTATCATAAAATTATAATGGGGGACAGAGTTCTGATGAAAAGCACTTGGATTCTATGCTTTTTGGGGCAGGGTACTCTTGGGAGCATGTTGTAGATGTTGCCCATGGCAAACAAACAGCAATTAGATTTAAACAGTCACCTACATGTTAGAAAACAAAAGTAAAGATCTAACTGGTTGCTGTAGGCAACATCACTGGAAATCTCTGGAAATATTTATCTCCAATGTTAGTAAACTGACGTCAATTTTGAACACTGACTGTAAAGTCAATGGGCATCCGAATAATGTTGACGCGCATGTTTTGACACAATCGACTTTTCCAACGCGCGTCCCAATTTTTTTGACACCGGCGCATTTACGCAGGAGTTTTGCAAATTCATTCATCAGCATGAAACGTGGAAATTCGCCATGAATTTGCGCCTGGCAAATTTATTCTCCCATCACTAATTCTTATATGTTGTTCTATTGTTAGCTCTTCTATTAATGTATTGTTTCATTGTAGAGTGCTGCATAGACAAGTAGTGCTATGTAAATACTGAAAATGACCAAGCGTTGCAGTCACTTTAAAGGAAAACTTTACCCCCAAAATCCATACTTAAGCAACAGAAAGTTTATATCATATTAAATGACCTAGTGAGGAATATTACCCAGCTGGAATATAGATATCAGTAAATATTGCACTTTTACATCACTTACCTTGAACAACCATTTTGTGATGTCTGTGTGCTGCCTCAGAGATCACCTGACCAGAAATACTGCAGCTCTAACTGTAACAGGAAGAAGTGTGGGAGTGAAAGACACTACTTTGTCCATTAATTGGCTCATGTGACCTAATGTATATGTACCTTCAGTTTGTTTGTGTGCACCATGAATCGTATGATCTCAGGGGGCAGCCCTTAGTTCTTAAAATGGCAATTTTCTATTTAGGTTTAACCTATAAAAAATACTACTAAAAAAGTGTATTTTTTTGAAAACTGTTCATTTCCATGAAGCAGGGTTTTATATATGAGCTGTTTTATGCAACATCTTTTTATAGAGACCTACATTATTCTGGGTATAGTTTTCCTTTAATGTGTGTGTGTATGGAGAAACATACCTAATTGAAATTTAGGAATTGTAAGCGCTATTGTGGATAAGTAACAGTGAGTAGGGATGAGCACATTATTCTTGACATCTTGAAACAAGCTTGACGTCTTTATAGACTATTCCTATTTACTTTTATAGTCAGTAAATTTTACTTTACTTTACTTTCTATTTTTTTTCATGCCAATTTCTTAATTTTTTTCCTAAATAAATTTTGATTACTAGTGTTTTCAAAAAATAAACTCAAGTATATTTGTGGTCATACTTGTTTCTCAAATAATGGAAAAACACAATGGGGCAAATTCACTAACCTTTCAAAAATTCGCCAGCGACGGCTTCGCTCACAGCGCAACACTTCGCCAGTTGTAGATTAGCGAGGACAATGCCATGTCACTAAAATCTGAAGTTGCATCCAGGGTGCCGAACGCTGGCGAAGTTGCACAAGCGTTACTGTGCGAAACGAAGCTAGCCAGCTAGCATTGGCTAATTTGAATACAGTGGGAAGTTAAAGTACAATGGACGTATATGTTGCAGCAAATACATTACACTACACAAGCCCAGGGATACTTAATAAAATAAAATAGAGTTGTTATATTGCCCTACACATGAGCCCAGTGTATAGTTTATGTGCCATATGTTAGGAAATGTAGGGGGGAAGCCGGTTACCCCAAAACGTTTTTTATGATCTTTTGCAGCCTATCACCCTGCAAAAAGGAAAAGATGCCAGCATTTTTTGGGACTTGAGGTGGCGAAGGCAAGTCTAGCGCAAGAGGTAACGTTCAGTAAAATCCGCATCTTTGTGAATTTGCGAAGTACCAAAGTCACGTCACACTTCACCCTTTAGTAAATTTGCCCCAATGTCAAATAAATCTGCCCTGTTGTGTGGCAATGTCTAGAGGGGTTAAACATTCTCATGGTTTTAATATATTTTACTAATGTGAATTTGAATTTTTTTTACTTCAGACAGCAGGTGCAAAGCCAGATGTTCAGTAGAATAAATAGGAGATGGAAAAGGATAACTATTGCCAGAAAAATGACAGCACTGGAAACAAAAAAAAAATTACAAAATGAAACTGTATCACCAAAACGAACATTTTGCCAGAAATGTTTCCAAAGTCTTCACTGTTTTGTTAGCATATTGCACAGACTGCCAGGCAATTATTTTTGTTTCACTGTTAGTTTGCAATTGGTCTCCTTTGTCTATTTTTATTTACTTTGTCTTACCTGAAATGTTATAGCCCTTGTAACAAGTGTAACTTTTAAACTAGAAAGGCACAAGAAAAAAATCAAATTCATTAAAATCTATGAAGAATAACAATGCTCTCAATGCTAAATGTACACTAGTATCCTATTTAATGCATATTTATTTATATCAGTTTGGTCCCATGAGGTCTCCACGTTTCAAATACAGTTGTACAAGGCTTTAGCAAGCTCTTTATGAATCCAGTGAGCCTCAGGAATTTACAACATGTGCATACACTTTGATGGAAATTTCTCTGGTGATAATTTCTTTTCCTGGAATAAATTGCAGACATGACGTTGGGTTAAGCATTTGCTTTGTTGAAAAGTAGAGGATTTAAAGTTTTATGTAAAGAGAGCAGTTGCGGCTGATGGTGTGAGCAGCATTGATCTATGAAGGTAGACTCCTTTGCAAGTATTAAGTCTCAGTGCACTAGTGCAGTATTCAGGAAGCACAAGCCTTGTCTTGCATTTCACATGTCCCCCTATACTTTCCATTCCGTCTTAATTCTGCAAGTGCCTTTTACTTCGAGGGCAAGCTGTTGCATGTTCAGCTAAGTCATATCATATGAATGGCTCTGTGAGACACATCTGTGGCTCTTCTGAAACATAGCATAGAAGTCTAGGAATAGGTGACAAAAGAAAACAGCATTCAGAAGCAATATTTTTATCCACAGAGACATTTCTAAAGATGGCAACTTGTCATCAGATTGATCCACAGAAACAATGATATGAATTGTATGACATTCAATTCAATTTGAACATTTTTGAAATTTGAAAAAAATGTGAAAACGTTCTGATGGTTTATTTTGTGAAACTCTGTGGTCCAAACAGTAGAGGAAACCTGAAATTAAATATTTTTTTTTTCAGCCCAATTAATTTTATCCCATTGTATCAACATTTTTGACACAAAAAGGGATGGTATTGGATTGTAAAAAGAATTTGGATGACATATAAGGGACTGATTTTTTATAAACATAGTAGATAGTTGATTACATATTCTTTGTTACATTTATTCCTTTTCTTTAATATTGTACGAGTCTTTATTTTCAATTTTATTTGTTCAAATTTTTCGTTGAATACCTATTGCATAGTACTGGTATACACTTGTCCTGCACAAAGATGAATTATTCCATATAGCTCCTCGAATGGAATGGTTTCCCTCTGAGTAAGATGGAGAGAGAACAACTGTACATTGCATCAAACAGCAAGCCTTGCCCTGTCAAAAAAGAAATGTATAGCCCTAATAGCAATAGTAGATATGTTGGTTTTTTTTTAAACTTTTTATTTAACCTTTTGACTGTCTGTTATTATTGCAGGTTATATAATACAGCTGTATATTCAAATGATAGCATACACAGGCATGTAGGTCATCAGAATGTGTCAACTGCTGGGAAACAGACTGTAATATTATATAGAAATTAAATAGAAGAAGTCAAAAGGAGATGAAAGGAAAAGGATAGGGAGAAGAGGGTAAAAAAAGGGGGTATAACTCTCCCTAATTTGAATCTACAAGTTAGTACAGGGCTCTAATATAAGTTACCACAGCCACCAAAGTCATCGTTTCTAGACAATTATAACATCATTGATATCAATATACAATACTTCACGTTTTACTATTTCTGTCGAATTCATGGGGGTTTGGGCTTCACACCAGTTTAACCATGGGGTCCAGATGGAGTTATAGCTGTCCATTTTATGGTGTATCACATATGGTGTATGACACCCACCTTCTGACTTCCAATATTGTAGGGGTGCCTTCTTTCCATTTATGAGCAATCGTACATTGTGTAGCTAAACAAATTTGTGAACACAGCTTAATTTCCTTCTTGGAGAGGGAGTCAGAGTTGAAAGTAAGCAGGGCTAACCAGGGATCTGGTTTAATAGGTTTGTTTAACAGGGTGCTTAAGAGAGTGAATATTTCCTTCCATAGATCAGAGATTAGTGGGCATTCCCACCACATATGTAATTAATCTCTGACTTTTTCACATCCCCTGAAGCATTGAGGATTGGAGCCATAGATTTTGTTTTATTTTGCCGGAGTGAGGTACCAGTCATACAAAATTTTATAAGCATTTTCCTTAACAATTATGTTGATCGATGCCTTTCTGATATGGTCTAGGCGGGCAAACTCCCAATACATCTTCTCTTGCACCCTATTGAGTCTCCTTTCCCAATGCACCATATATTTGTTTTTATCAGGAATGGCATATGACCAGAGGTTGGCGTAGATTAGAGAGATTTGCCCCCTGTCATGGAGATGTGCACAGAGGTGTTCAAAGAATGTCTTTGATTTCGGGGTCTTGCAAGTCTTTCAGGGATATATTTGTGCCAAGTGGGGTCATGCTGTTAATAACATAAAAGTCATCAGTTGAGCAATTACTTTTTAAAGTTTAAGATGGAGGCGTTTCCACACCTCGAACCAGATATAGTGAGCCATATTTGCTATTTGGTTAATCTAATCAGTTAAAACTCTGATTTTAACTGATTCATTGTATCTCTCCAGCCAATTCAGTGGGGAACCATTACATTTATTAATTGTATTTATTATTTATTTGTGCAGGGTAAACCATACTATGCAATAAGTATTTTATATTATCTCTACAAGCCAGTCAAGGACACACAATATCGACTTGGTCACCTTCTATGGATGTATATGTAGTTCCAGAAAGAGCTCATGGCAATCTCCAAATGTCATCATGCAGTCAAGTGTTACAGTTCTCAATGTTTTCCGAAAGTTGAAACGAGGACACTTGCAGAGGCAGTGTGTTAACACCTTATGAAAATGCTTTGACTGGCCTCAGTTTTAATTAATTAAAATGTTTATGATCCAGCTGGATAGTTTCTCAACTCTCAGAAAAATTTCCCTCTCAGGCAATTCTCCTTTGTAAGTATGAAGACAGTCAATTAGTCACGGTCGGCACCCTAAATCCAGAACCAATGCTAAGCACCCTGTTCACGGCTCTTACTTCTGCCTTTAACAGCCGCTTTCACCTCAGGAGTAGCCCTCGGCTAATCGGATGCCGCCAGGTCTTAATAAGAGAAGTGCCAAGCTAAGGGTTCTGGACGAGCAAAGGGGCACGACGGTAAAGCAAAAGTCTTTTGGGCAGAAAGTCACAGTACAAGGCGTAGGCAGAAAGCGTAGTCAAATCAGGCCGGGTCGGGGCAGGCAGAGTACAAGCGGAGTCAGACAGGCAAGGCTCAAACCAGGAGGGATACGGATATAGAAGAGTCGGTTACCAGGCAGGGGTCCAGATACAGAAGTCAGAATCGTCAAAGAATAGGCTGGGGTCACAACAGGTATCAGGAAACAGAAGCTTTACTGCACAAGAGCACCAGGAAATTTGTGGATAAAGATCCTATAACAGGCAATGAGAAATACAAACTGCCAAATGTAAAAACATATGTTGCAAGTCTTCTCTATTACATGACACTAACATATGCAGCTTTACATAGATGGTACAGCATTCACAAAGTCTCTGGCTCAGTGGAGTTTACAATCTAAGGACTTTCTCTCTCAATCACACACAATGTGGTAAGTTTTATCAGTAAACAAACTCCACCTGGAATTAGCCGAGGTCCCCAGTGCTACAATGTATGAGCTCTAACCAATGTGAGACCATGCTGCCCGTGAAATGTTATTATTTTGCCTTGAAAAAAATGTGTAAATGTATGATTTTAAATCCTGTGAACCAGTGGAAAGGTATTGGAAATGTATTTTTGGTACTTCAAATGAAAAACTAATTATAGCACATAAAAAATGTATTTATAGAGCTTAAGGAGTAGTACAAAAGAGCTCATTTGCTACTCGTAAATGCTGTAGTAACGTATGGCAACCTATCAGCACTTTGATCAGTAAATGTAGAAAGCCAAGGAAAAATCTGATTGGTTGCTCTAGGTTACTGATCCGTTACATGTATATCAATATGCCACACAATATGCCACATTTTATTTATGGCATGTGACAAATTTTTGGAAGTAACATGCCTGTCTGCATTTCATTAGTCGAGAAGTGATGAAATAGAGGTTACTCAGAGGGAGGTTGGGTATGTTATTGTGCAGAGGCTCAAAGAAAAAAAGGCTTATTTCCCTGTGGCTTAGTACAGTATCACAGAATTGAATGTACAATACAGGAGGAGGCTTGGCTTGTATGGATCTCACCCTGTTCTCACTCAAGCACCATGTGTTTGGCATTATACAAACCCAAACCTTATGTGTGACTTCTGCAATTAATCCTGTAGCCACTATGCTTCAAGAATAAGAGATTTCTTATCTTTTGTCTTAGTTTCTTAGTTTCTAGTGCATTATAAAGTATAATAATAATGAAAAAGGGACTGCTTTTCATATTTGGACACAGAGATGACCCCTAATAGGACTGCCTTTATGGAGGCTAATTGGCCAGTTTCAAGTCCTTCAAGATTTTTTTTTGGCCCCAAGATTGTTTGAGTTCCAGTGATATTGTAAAGATGACCACACATGGGCCAAAAAGAGCTGCTTATTTAGTTCTTCTTGGCTGATTCAGCCCATGTGGGGCTCTCCAACAGGCCTGCCTGCCTGATATCTGGGCAAAAATCATTCTGATAGATTGTGCAGGCTTAAAAATCCTGCAACGCTGAGGACAGCATGAGCCTGTTGTTGCAGTTCTCACCCAGCACCCGCCTGCATTTACCATTTGCTGGGATCAGCCCAATATTGCTCATCTTAAGGTGCGCATATCAGAGAAAGATCCAATTATTTGGCAATTTCAGGCACTTGCTCTAAGGCTAATACAGTGTTCCTTCTAAAGCCATATTTTTGGAACCAAGAATTTGAATCTTAGACACAATTTTTAAACCTTTCTAAAGGAAAATAATAAAAATAATTATTATTAATAATTATAATCAACTAATACAAAACACATTTTTTGAGCTGAGGAAACCACCACAATGAAAAAATGCAGGTTGAAGAATTTGAAGAGTGGATTTTTGTTTTGTTATCTGTCCAGATATTGTTTTGATATCTCTGCCTGGAGGTTGTATGTATAGAAAGGTGTACAATGTGGTACCCCATATCTGTCGAATTAAACCTTTACAAAATAATTAACTGGCCAACCTACAAAAGAGCAGCTTGCCTAAATATTTAAAGGGTTGGTGCCAACAGTAAGGGGCAGATTTATCAAAGGTCGAAGAGAATTTTCGAATTAAAAAAAATTGAATTTCGAGCTATTTTTGTGTACCTCGGCTAGGGAATATTCCAAATTCGATTCGAATTTGAAAAAAAAATCGAACATTTGAATATCGAAATTTATCATGTACTGTCTCTTTAAAAATTTGACCAATCATTTGCCGTCTAAAATCTGCTGAATTGCTGTTTTTAGTCTATGGGGGACCTCCTAGAACCTATTTGAGTCAATTGGTGGAACATTTTCTGGAGCATTATACAGTTAGGGGCATATTTATCAAGGGTCGAATTTCGAATTGAAAAAACTTCGAAATTAAAAAAGTCCAACCGAAATTAAGTTAAAGGGTTTTTTTTTTGGTCAAATAGGTCTGTTTTCAATCAAATGGGTCAGTATTCGGCCAAATTCAAATGGTACGAATCGAAGGAATAGTGCATTCGATCGAAATGTTGATTTTTCAAAGTCCACCAAGTTACTCCAAATAGTTTCTAGGCTAGGAGGTTCCCCATAGGCTAATACAGCAATTCAGCAGGTTTTAGATGGTTGAAGTTGAATTTAAAGAGACAGTACATGATAAAAAAAAAATTTCAAATTCAAATAAAATTTGGACTATTCCCCTTGTCGAAGTACAAAAAAATAGCTCAAAATTCGATTTTTTTTTTTCATTCGAAAATTCACCTCGACCTTTGATAAATCTGCCCCTTAATGAGTGTATATTTTAATCATAAACAACCAATAACCAACACAAGAGGTTCAGATATATTACAGCATTCTTGTAGCACTGGAAGAAAGAGCCTACACATTATAGTAAGAAGAAGAAGAAAACACTGAGAGACAGTTGACTTATGATTTAGGATGCTCCTTTTATCACATTTCATATTATTTGTAGCGATGGGCGAATTAGCGGTGAATTCGCACAATTCGCCGCCAGCGAATAAATTCACGAAAAGACTGCAAAAATTTGCCGGAAAAATTCGCCAGCGTCAAAAAAAAAAAATTTTGCCGGCGTCAAAAACGAGACGCCGGCCCAATTTCACAAATTTTTTTTTTCACCCATCACTAATTATTTGCATACAATTATAACTGGTATTTAATATTCTTGTAGTGAAGAATTTCATTCTGGACAGTAACTTACATTTCCAAGCAGTACATAATTCAAATACTGTACATTTTGCTGCAAGATATATAAGTACAGGTATTTTGTTAAATGTAACTATAGTAGAGCTTGTTTTGGAATATAGCAAACTGATGATTTCAACAAACTACGTGTATATAGCAATTTTCCAACTAACTACATAATATATATAAATAATCCACAAGGTAGACAGCACTCACGAATAAAGGTGAATGTTATATTTACCTGAAGGAACAGAGGAAAAATAGTTTGAAAATGGTCGAATATGGCTACTTCGACCATCGAATGGGCTACTTCGTCCTTGACTACGACCTTCGAATCGAACTAAAAATCGTTCGATTATTCGACCATTCGATAGTCGAAGTACTGTCTCTTTAAAAATTTATTCGACCCCCTAGTTCACCACCTAACAATTTCCTGATCAAAGGAATATCCTTCGATCGATGGATTAAAATCCTGTAATCGTTCGATCGAACAATTATTCCTTTGATCGTTTGATTCGAAGGATTTAATTGTTCGATCGAACGATTATTCCTTTGATCGTTCGATCGTAGGAATAGCGGTAAATCCTTCGACTTCGATATTCAAAGTTGAAGGATTTTACTTTGACAGTCGAATATCGAGGGTTAATTAACCCTCGATATTCGACCCTAGGTAAATGTGCCCCTTAGTCTCTAGGGATGGGCGAATTTGACCCATTTAGTTTTGCCAAAAATTCGCAGCCAGTGAAATGCCGCTGACGCCCATTAAAGTCTATAGGTAATAAAAAAAAAATTGTTGCGCGTCGAAACTGTTTTGAAGCGCGTCTGTTCTTTTTGACGCACGGCGCCATACAAGTCTATAGGCGTCATTTTTGAGGCGAAACAAGGCAAAACAATTCACCCGTCCCTATTAGTCTCACATACGGTAGTTAAGATTTCTACATACGGTTGCTTATGGCCCCGTATATGTACAATATGGGTTTGACACACACGCCCATGGGTTTAAATAAATACACTTACAACTTAAGGGTTACAGCTAGATGGTGATAAAGGGCTTATTGATGTGGGTTAAGCCAGCACAATATATCCAATTTGTAGAGGCAGGGCCCTGACTGGATATTCAAATAAGGTGAACAAACATAGGAACCATTAACCGGCTTAGAGAGTGATATTATTTATTAAATATTTGATAAATATTTAGTATAAACAATTAATGACTCTCCGTTTAGGACTATTATTTTAACTCAATTTTAGGATGTTTTTAGAAACAATGTTTAATGATATGCTGCATAGTTATGTAGATACAATATTACTAATAAATTGCAACATTGTTACACAATATTGTGGTTTTATCTGTATAAGGGATATATTGTTTTAAATGAGATGACATAACTTTTAGTTGTACATGTGCTTTGCAGTTTTTAGGTTTGCTTGTATGAATGAGTGATACTGAAATCATGTTACGTTTCTGCGATGATGTTGCCACAACCGTTCCAATTTGTCTAGTTTACCGCCAATGCCTGTATGAAAGTGCAATTTTACCAACTACCAGACACTCTTAGAAAGGCCTTGGAGGAGGCCGAAATGTTAGTCTCACATAAAACAATAAAAACATTTTTAGATTTACTGTATATAAGACCTGTGAGCGCATACCCTCTTTGCTGGTTATATATATATATATATTTTTTTTTTTTTTTTGTCTGTATTAATAAAACGGTAGCTTGTACTCGATCCCAACTAAGATATAAATTATCCTATTGGATTTATTTAATGTTTACATGATTTTCAAGTAGACTTAAGGTGTGAAGATCCATATATATATATATATATATATATATATATATATATATATATATAGTCAACTACAAGAGGTCCTCTGCACTCAACCCATTATCAATATATTTAAGACAGCGACATTTTGCGCATACTGCTACTGAAAAATGCCTTACCCTTTAAACAACACAGGGATTGTTTGTCCATATATTGCAATATATTTAAGCTGGCCAACTACGTCAAAGTCATCCCATATCTGGCCAGTCCTACGCTTAATTTTCATCTGATTCATTAAGAATTCTATTGCTTCATTATACATTTTACAAAGGGACTAAGTTTTACCTGCAACTTACTAGCTGCTTTCAAAGTAAACCTCCATACTTGGCTGCCCTTTTATTAGACACCAGTGGGATCACCTGACTATAGCTGGGAAGGGTGGGAGCTACAACATGGAGCTGGTCACTGCTCCTGTATAACTATAACAAACAAGGGAAAGTTGTGCTCACCACTATTTTTTAAAAATACATATATACATATATATATATATATATATATATATATATATATACATACATATATATATATATATATATATATATATATATATATACACATTCAGTATATATACAGTCTGACCTCATGCCATATATAATACATGTGCATACTTGTTCTGTCCAGTGGAGGCAGAAAAGAATTTTAGAAGTAGGAATACATTTCCGAAGGTTTTGCCATCAGTCTTGTTTCCTTTTCTCTTTGGTCATCATGATAACTCTGTTCTATTTTTTCAGTGACTGCACTAAGCAAGAAATTGATTTACAATGAGGTTTGAACAGACTAAACAAGACTTATGGAATGTGCCGTGTTGGAGGAAAATGAAACCTTGCATTCACAAGCTCATGGAAAAATAGCTTCCAAACGTGAAGGCCTTAAGTCACAGGTCTAGCTCGATAATCAAGAATTTATTTTAAAAATAATTTGAAAACTATTTTTGTGAATGAAATCTGTACATTTCAAATGCTTGTGACTTTGTAACCAATGCTTAAAAAATCATATTTAGGATTTCAAACCTTCATTCTGTTCTGTTCATCCATGCTACCTATTAGTCTGGAGGGAATCATATAGTTTTGGTACCCATGATTCATTCCATTAATGACAATTCCCATCAACCCCAAAATGCACAGTTGAAATGTGTACAAACATAGGCATATTGAATTACTTTCTTTGCACAAATAAAATTGGTTGAGAAACCAATGTATGGCACATTAGCCTAGAGAAAAAGTTCACAAGGGATATCACATCATAGTAAGCCTGCTGCGTACTAATCAATCAAACTATCTCGCTAATAAATTTCAAGGATGCTTTTGAAAGAACTAAGGCACAAGCTGGATTAAACTGTCAGTTAACTTAAAAGGAACAAGGGAAAGTTGTGCTCACCACTAATTCCTATAACCATTCGGCGGGGGTGCAATGAGGCTGTGACCACAAAATACATAAAGACAAATACAAGAGTCCTCTGCACTCAACCCATTATCAATATATTTAAGACAGAGACGTTTTGTGCATACTGCTACTGAAAAATGCCTTACCCTTTAAACAAAACAGGGATTGTTTGTCCATATATTGCAATATATTTAAGCTGGCCAACTACGTCATAGTCATCCCATATCTGGGATAATGTAAAAGGGGCAAAGGTTCACCAATCAAATAACCCGTAGCAGTCAAATATTCTTTATTATACCAGTTCTAAGCTATTGACTAGACATCTTTTTTAAAAAAAAAAAAAAACTATGGGAGATGGCCATTCTGTAATTCAGATGTTTCTGGATAAAGGGTTTCAAGATAAGCGATTCCATGCCTGTATTAGCCCAGCTATTACAGATCTGTACAATTTACATGTATAATGTGGCAGATATGTAAAGGATTATGAAAGGAAAATGAAATATTTTTTTTCATGTGTTTTTCACATTTGAAAATGAGGATGTGAAATTGCTCTTGTGGAACTTTCTAAATTCAGTTACTGCATTAGATTTATTTTTTCATTTTCTGAAGCATTCGTTTTTCATTTGGATGCAAGCCTTTTTCCTACCATAAAAACAGTAACAAGCAAATAATTTGATTGAAGTGATATGTAAATAATTGCACTGTAGTCTTGTTATTGTGGGTTAATATATTCTTTAAGTCTTTTACACAACTTTTTTTACAAGATCAGTAATAAATTATTATTTTATTTTTTTACCCCCTTCGGGCTGGTAAAGCAGACTCTAGTAAAAACACTGTTGTGCATTTAAAACTTGGAATTTATTGTTTTAGGCAATGCTAAGAATATATTTTTCAGTACCTGGCAGAGCATTCAATGTGAGTACGTGGGCTTGAAAATTTGAATATCGAAATGTACTGTTAAAAATTCGACTTTGACCATTTGCCATATAAAACCTGCCGAACTGCTGTTTTATTTGCTATGGGACCTATTGGGCATAAAAAAAACTTTGACTTAATTTCAGTTGGTCTTTTTGAATTTGAAATTCGAAGCTTTTTAAATTCAAAATTTGACCCTTTATAATTATGCCCCTAAGGGGGTTATTTATCAAAAGGTTTTGTGTTTTTTTTTAACTCGAATGAACTCGAAACTCGAATGGTATTTTATTTAAGAAAAAACTCGAATGCGAAAACCCGATTCTGCAAGTTCAAGGCCTGCAACTCAAAAACTCGAATTGATAGAGTTTTCAGGAAAAAAAAAACTTCAAGCTGTTCAAATTGTTCAAGAGACCTCTGCCATTAACTCCATTAACTCCATGACCTCAACAGGTTTTAGGTGGTGTATTTTCAGATTCAAGCTATTTCCAGGGTTGGTGTATAATAAATTTCAAAATATTTGATTTTTTTTTTTTTTTTTTTAAAAACTCGAAAAGTCTATGGGAGATGGCTATCCTGTAATTCAGAGCTTTCTGAATAACACAGTTCCAGATGTCAGATCCCATACCATAAGTCTAGTGCTGTGCATTAATATTTTTAACATATGAATCAACTTTGAACAAACTGCTTTTGATTTCTTCTTATGAGATGCTGGATAATCATTTGGACAAAGAAAAATTACAAGGCAACACTGAATTATCTCATTTCATTGTATCCAACATTTCATTATACATTATGGCCATCTGCATCCCAAAACATTATCTAGTATAAGTCATTCTAAAACAAATGGACTTGCTAAGTAATCATTAAAGACGTTTCCCTACTCATCTGAGCAGCTTCTTCAGTTCAACTGACTGGTGTGGGAAGTCCTCGGCATATAAACTCTTCCACTAATCCAAATTTTTATTGATGTTGGACCTCTAATCATCCAATCAAAGGTTTTGAAAAATTTCTGCCAAAATTGAACTTTAATATCAGATCCACCTTGTTAGTATAAAAAACTTCCAATGGTTCTTTTCTATAATATTGTAATTGTCACCAACCCTGATACCCTGATCATTAACCCAAAACAAGCAGAGCATTAGGATTCCAGTATAAGTATACTTATCTGCCAATAACATGCAGGTTTGGAGGAGCCTCTCTCCCACTGAGGAACAAGAGGGCCAAATGTTAACTAGCTGATTCTAATAGGAGTGAAATGGGTCAGTACTAGGTTGGTTTAGAAGCATTAAGGTCCCAGGGAAGAAGCCATGGCTGTTGAAGTACTATGAAGGTCATTTTCAGAAGATAAAACACAAATGGACAAGGCAAGAACAGAAAGTTGCCATTATCTAGGTCTGTCTCCAAAAACATGACAGTAATAAACAAGCAGGAAAAAGGCAAGCTAGATCAAGTCAGGAGTTTAAAAGAAACTGACTTGAGAACAAAATATTGTTACTATTTCTTCGTCAAATGGTAACTTCTGAAGAAGCAGGAATATTGCTAGATACAAAGTTAAGAAAGCATAAATTCAAAACCTAGATATAAAACAGCCATTGCTACTGTTAGTTCCAGCCCATGAGTAGTGAGAGAGTTCATTGTATAATAATTGAAAAAATATGCTTGAGGCAAAAGAAAAATGAATCAATTAATCTTTATTTTCACATTAATAGAAGAGTTTAGCATAACAATAAAATAAACTCTAATTAAAACTGTCTCTTTGTCTCAGACAGATTGTTCCTCACAAAATAGTAAATTAAGTGACTTTGACAGTAAATGTCCCAAAAGTGAATAATTAAACCCACAATTTGTGAATTATCATACATAAGAGGCTGGTAATATAAACACAGATAAAAAAAATACACGGCTTACCAAATAGATACGAGAATATCATAAGGAACATGTACTGTGTGGAAAACTTAAAAGAATAATATGTCATGGCATCAGTAGTGATATTTGTCTAATTCACTTGGCACTGTAAGCATTACAAAGCGGTGTAGTCTAGTAATAAACCCCCTCACAACATCACCAATTTAAGGCTCACTTACCAGCTGCATGCCCAAGCAAACACATAATTGTCCAAAATCTGAAATTCATAGTTTGCTTTTTGGTACAGGTCCACATCTGTATCATTTTATATCAAATGTTTCATAACTAAATCCCTCAAAATATATATACAATAGAGGAATAGGGCCCTGTTATACAGAATGTTAGGGTCCTGAGGTTTTCCATATAATGGATTTTTCTGTAATTTGGATCTTTATACCTCAACTCTACTAGAAAATCAATTAAACATTAAATAAACCCAACAGGCTGATTTTGCTTCTTATAAGGATTCATTATATCTAAGCTTGGATTAAAAATGTACAAGGTACTGTTTTATTATTACAGGAAATACTTTTAAAAAAAATTGGACTATAATGGAGTCTATGGTAGATGGCCTTTCTATAATTCAGAAATTTCTGGATAAAGGGTAGATACATAAAAGTGTAACACTCTCCACCCTTTTGTGAATATTTTTTTTTTTCATTGGACAAAAAAATATATTTCTGCCAATCATAGCAGACCACGCCCTCTTGCATGCAAAGTCAGCCGCCCTTCCTACTCCTTGGATGAGAATTATCACACTGTTGGAAGATTTTGGGATAAGGTTGTCACTAAATGAAGAATAATATAATCTTATGCAAGTTACACATTTACAAAAGTTACACATTTGCAGAAATTCAGGAAAACAACAGAATAATAGCTAAGATAATTCTATTAGACATAAAAAATAAGCTTTAATAGCTTTTAAAGATTATATTTTCTTACATAAAGAACTTGGTTATAGTCCAAAATATATGTGCTATTTATTGCTTTCTCTGAACTATCACATATTAAATGTAACTTTGCAAAAATATATTCCATTTAACAACCATTGGCTGCAGTATTTTAATTAGCCATTGCAAGTCCTCGGTAAAAATATATTTTTCTAATACTTCCTCACTACTCTTTAGAATGCTTAAACTGTAGCCTACTCCATTAAATAAACATAAAACAGAGTATTTCAGTTAGACATTGCCCACCCCTATCTGCTTAAACAGTAGCCCTCCTGGTATTCCACAAACACTCACTTGTAAACTAACATTCCAGTGCTAGAATTCACAGTTTGCAATCACTGCCACTCTTCTTTAGCTAAATCTTTCTGAGTATTTTTGAAACCGCTTTCTGACAGAGCACATTTGTACCAAATAACTACAGCAATTCTGGAAGAGGAAAAAGGAAAAAAACTGCCTTTTTTGCAGAAAAATAAACCCCATTCCCTACAGAGCATGAAAAGTTTGTGGTAGAATACTTCAGTTCCTCCCAAAGGTTACTTCCTGATTAGTGATGGGCGAATTTATCGGCAGGCATGAATTCATGGCAAATTTATGCGTTTTGCCGCTGGCGAATAAATGCGAGAAATTGCTATGAAAATTTTTTGACGCCAGCAACAATTCCGACGCCAGTGACAATTTTGACACCCGCAACAATTAAAGCATGCCTATTGACTTCAATGCACGTCGGAATTGTTCACGGTGTCAAAATTCATGTTTCTCAAACTTTTTCGCTGTTTTGCGAATTTCGCAGGAAATTTGCGAATCTTTCAGCAAAGTGAAACGGGACAAATTCACCCATCACTATTCCTGATAGGTTAACATTTTGGCATGTGGCTATGATTTTAATTTGTTGAAAACAGAATAGCCATGTGGGCTATTCTGAATAACTAATTCTTTATAATAAATATATGAATTTATTAACATATTATTAACAGGTATGGGACTTATTTTCCAGAATGCTTGGGACATGGGGTCTTCCAGATACCGATCTTTCCATAATATGGATCTTCATACCTTAAATCTACTAGAAAATCATGTAAACATTAAATAAACCCAATGTTTAATTTTTTTATGGCATACAGTTTTAAAGGGTTATTTAATCACGCTGCAGATTGCACTAGTTTCCCACATCAGTCTTACAACATGTAGATTTCAGATGTTACACTGACTAAACCACCAGTACATTTTGTTTCTTTTCTAACTCAGCTTTTTAGAAAGATTAGAGATTCATGCAAATTGGACAGCACTTTATTTGGAATACAATGACACAAGCTACCAAACATGATGTTTTAGGCCTATTTTGGCCTTTGGTACAAAAAGTAGTTTAAGATTTGAAAAAAAAATTTGAAAAATCGTTTAGTGCTGTCCAATATTTTTGTCTTTTTCTGTCTGTGAAAGTTGACCTTACTGCTATACTAATATATGAATATATGACTACTATGGCACTAATTAGCGGCAAATTTCCTACTTTCGCCGCCGGCAATAAATTCACGAATCTCACTCGAAAATTCGCTGGTGAAAATTCACTGGTGAAAATTCACCGGCGGAAATTTTAATTTTTCACGATTTTTCAGTGAAAACATTTGAATTGCTTGTTTTTTCCGTGAAAACGTTTGAATTGCTAATTTTTTTGTGAAAACTTTTGAATTGCTCAATTTTTTTGTGAAAACGTTTGAAGTGTGTGATTTATCCTTGAAAAACGTCAGAATTTCACAATTTTTTCGTGAAAACGTTAAAATTTTTCACTGTTTTGCAAATTTTGCGGCGAACCGAAATAGGAGAAATTTGCCCATCACTAATGACTACTACTCATATACTAATACTACTACTACTGCTACTATTTATAACAAAGTATAGCTTTATGCTAAAATGTAACCTGACAGCTCTATTTTTAAACAAATTTAGAAAAGGATGAACAGACAATAAGTGAGGCAATTTTTTTGCCTTGATTAGGGGCATAAACGGCATATTAGTTTGCACCTTTAATTTAACATTTGTTTCTGCTTGGCAGCTTGTGCAAATTACTGACTAATGTTGGAACTTAAGACCTTTAAAATTAGTTGGTGACAGCAAGAAATTAGTATACAAAATGGAAAAATGTTGGATTGAGGAATATTAACAATTGTTATATGTTGAAAACATGTTTATAAAAATAACTGCATATTTGAAAAACAACTGCATATTACTGTATTTTTATAGTACTGACAGTTCACCTTTATTAATAGACCTGGGTGGAAAATGCACAAAAACAGAAATGGAACTGTAGTTGTGTCAGTCAGGGTCAGGGGCAATCTAATAATTCCTGCCCTGTGAAACAGTAATTCTGCATTCAAAGAATTGTTTCTGACTACTGTTACAATGTTACAATCCCTATATAACTCATTGTACCTGTGTATAAAAAAGATGAAATATAGACACGTTCTGTACTTTATTCTAAAGCATAAATTGCATTGTTTAGCATGATACTGAGCTTGAAATATAAAATGATTCTTTGTTTTTAATCCATAGATACAAACGCAATCCATAGATCCACAAATACAAACGCACACAAATACTGACAGATGAAGGGGATAAAGAGGGTCCTGCACATTTGAGGCTATGGTTAAAAGAAAAAGGGAATGTTAGACACAGGAGAGGTAATTTAAACATGGTGGGACAGGGTACGAAATGCAAGTAATCCATCTCAATTTGAAAATCATAGCAATGCTCCAAGTGCTGGGGGAATGAGCACTGTGAGGCACAATATTACTCCTCTTATTGTCGTAGCACTTGCGTCTAGGGCTTTTGTATGTAGGGACCCATAGGGCTAACAATCCCCTATGGCTTTAAATGCCTACACTTCCTTGTATTCTGGTTGCTTGGCAAAAGCCAATGTATCTACTTTTGCTTATTAGCATAATGTGTACAGTGTATCATTGGCCCAGAGGCTGATGACAAGTTCCTGCCACACTTCAGTATAATACTAGGCAGAGCATTGGGCTTCCTCTTGCTTATACCACTCCAGGAGGGGGTGGTTGGTAATGGGAGCCTGGAGCTTAGGCCCTAGTAAATGGAATGCCTTGGTGAAGTCCGGGATACAGGGACCCTGTGAATGAGCTGAAGTCAGAACAGGGTAGTTCTCTGTAAAAGCATTTTCTAGGGAAGTAAAGCAGATAGAAGTATTGAGCAAGAGCAGCCTGGCTCCAACTAGGAGGGATAACAAGGGGCAAGACTGGCTGTAGTGTAGGGATCACAGCCTGATAGGGATTTAGGTTTAGTGAGTTTCCTGATCCCCTGCATGAGGATTCAGATCACAATACAGAGATCCTGAGGGTGCATCTATCCAGTGTGGTAGGCTATCTCCACAAGGGTGTCACAAGGTGCTGGCTGTAACATGCTGCCATGTACCTGACATAGACCTTAGAGGATTGTGAGAGTATCCAAACCCTGATTTGTGCTTTAAGAGAATTTTAAGAGAATAAAGCCTGTTGCTGTTTGTTTTGTTCAAGAACTTTCTGGTGACCAATTCTTTTGTTTAGTCACACAGCACAAGTGGGGTATAGTTACACAACAACATTCCTTCACCCTTTCATGTAGCAAAAGCCCATCCTGTGGAGAGAGGGTCAAATGTAACTGGTGCTCTGTCTGTTTCTTAGCTGGACAAGGTCTAGCCTAACCTAGATGGGGTTACATGTTCATAAGGAAAGTTGGAAAAGTAAGGCATTGAGTACAGTTGGCAAAAGAAGGCTTAGCTAGATAAGGGTAAACTTTGATGGAGTGGGAATAGCATTTCGGAAAAGAGGTGCAGCTCTACTAAAGCCTTGAATTTGGCTATGTAATGTGAGGTGTTGAGGAGTAGATGCTTTACAGTTGCAGAGTTGTGAGCTTCTAATATCACTGCCATTTTAATTGAAATGGTATCAGAAGCCATTAGTATTGGCAGAAGAAAAAAAGATAATGAGAGTTTCAGTTGTCCTTTAGTGACATTTATATATGTTTTGAATAATGGGGGTGGGAGAGAGGACCATTTCTGTCTTGGAAAAATTAAGGTAGTGCTGGGACATTGAAGTAAAAATGGCTTATAGGCAAAATTAAAGTGATTGAAGATGAGAAATGAAATTAAAGTGGTATCAGCAGTGAGATGTATTGGAAACTATATCATTTGTTTACTTAATCAAACAAGCAAGTATACCAATATAATAATTATGGGGGAATGAGGACGTTATTAAAGATGTCAAAAGCCTCCATTTTTAGGAGGGGGGAAATTATTATAAATTGAGGTGCATTGGATTGTTTTTATTTTTTCCAGCTTGGTTTGTGCTTATTGACCCTAGTCCTGTGCCTTGTCTAAATTGGTGTTTCGCTACTATTTATTAGCATTTGTGAAATATTAGATCCTAAGAAATGTAAGAATTAGTTCCTTACCCCTGGAAGTAGTGCCTTCCCCAAGCTAGTGCTGAATATATAGCCAAAGCATAGAGAATATCAGTGCCTATTGCCAAATTATCCAATTAATCACTGAGTAAAGCAAGCCAGCTATGCAGGAAAGAGTAGAGCTGGTACCGCATGAGAACAGAAAAGTGGATTGTTAAAATATCAATGGAGCAATAGAGACACTGAGCAATAGAGACACTGAGCAATAGAGACACTGAGCAATAGAGACAGATGTAATTTAGAGAGGATTATCACAAATTAAGGCAGATTAAGTATATATGGTTAGATTTATAGCTTTGGGGCAGATATCGGTGTTGTAAATTCACAGAAATTCTGTATTCATTTTATTTAAGCATGTTAAAAAAAATCGGCTGAATAAAAAATAAAATGTCAATTCCTATTTTAATCAACCTTTGTGCATCTCGTTCCTGCATCAACGTGTTGTGCAACAAACAGTAAATACAACAGTTCCTAATTTACTAACATAGGTGTAATTTTGCACCAGTGCATTAAACCATAGCATCAGATGCTTTTGTTAATATTCAAACTGCACAAGACCGTTCTATTGGTTGCTAACGGTTACTGCACTGCTGCCTTGTCCATCTCTCTCAGCATATGTAGGACTATTATTTTTAAATGTAACCATTTTTAGCACCTGATTCATTAAAGCATTTATTTGATAAAGTTGGAGAAGCACTGCACAAAAATGTACACGTACACTGACCTGGTCTCACACTTAACCAACCCTGCTGTTACAATGAAGCTATTTTGAAAATAATTTTGACAGTGAAACCTTTGTGTTTCCTTTAAACCTGCAATCAGACCTGTAGAGGACTCTTCAAATGATCACACAGAAGGCCTTTTTTTCATCTGCTCAAACTTCTCAACATTCACCATCTAGAACGCTCAGCATAAAGGCTCCATTCATATATGTAAAAAAGCTAAAATTCAAATCTATTAGATTACCATAATATTTACAAACAGTTCGACAATATCAATAATAGAATTATGAATTGCAGTGTTGTGTTACTAACTGACGAGGGCTTTGATATTCATTGCATTGAACTATATTAATCTGTATGGTTTAAACGTTTTAAAATGTCATTCTTTGATGTAACCTCAAATGTAATTATTAATCAGCAAACAGTACATGCAGTGATTTTACTCCAAAGCAGGCCAGGGTGATGCCTGTCTCTCACACCTTAAAAACAGATTAAATGAAGTGCTTCAGTGAATATCAGTGGAAATCCATGTAAGGGAGGGAAAAATAAAGCTACAGGGCAGACTGGGGCTCGTCTGCAAGTGAATGAACGCTAGTCTCATGAGATATTTGCATGCAGCAATATCCTATTCTTGGGCAACCTGAGATTTCCTGCAGCAGTTCTCTACTTTTATATGATGGATACCAGTAGCAGCTGACAGCAAGTGCATTTAGAGTTAACTATCCAAGCCAAACCATGTGGATCAATATATGTTCTTCTGCCTTTGGAGCTTCTTCCAAAGCATTTCATTGCACATGCCCAAGGCTAAAGCTGGCCATAGACGCAAAGATCCGATCGTATGAATCAACGTACGATCGGACTTTCCCATCTCCTGACCCTCCACTAACCATTCAGATCAAAGTCTTTACCATTCCGATCAAATTAGAACAGATCAGCCAATGTTCTGCCCCTGACAGCAATCGTACGATACTTATGTCTGACAACACTAGTGACAGTCTCCCTCTGAAAATCGTACGATCGGCAATACACGCAGAGATATTATCGGCAGGCGACAGAAATTTTCTAACCTGTCCGATCGACCAAACGACCGATCTCCGACGGACGAAAAATGTCGGGACTCTCCACACATGGTCCGAAAATCGTACGAATCCACGATTCGTACGATCGGATCTTTGCGTCTATGGCCAGCTTAATACTTGGAGTAGTAACCAATTGAGGAAATATATCACTTCATCGTGATCCTCCTCAGGGACCTTCAGGTTTGTGATTGAAATGTTGAAACTTCTTTTCTTTAAAATCAGTTACAAACTGAGCCTGAGTGTGGCACTTTCTTGTGGCTTTGTACACATTTTATGTGCACCCAAACATTCTGTATTTTTGTTTGATGAGTCATTGTGAAAAAATAAATAGATGTAATCGCATTCACTGTGCATTCCAATGGATACAGCATTAGGACCCTTCTACTGGCATACATTCAATTTTTGATCCTGGACCCACTTTATGCAAGTTAAGATGCCGATGCACAGTTGATTTTATTTATATATATATATATATATATATAGAGAGAGAGAGAGAGAGAGAGAGAGAGAGAGAGAGAGAGAGAGAGGTCCCACAGTGCCTGCACTCGATCCAAAGGATGAAGCCAGAGGTGCACAATCCAAATATGAATAATATATATATATATATATATATATATATATATATATATATATATATATATATATATTGCTTATGGCTAGGTGTTTACATTGGCTGATATCACAATCAACACATTTTAATGGCAATTCTTGGTGGAAGATTATGTCTGCTTTTGCTCCTGCCCTTATTAGTTGTAACTGTGTTAGTAAGCCAATAATATATAAACTATAGATGACACTTTTTGGTTAAACAGCAATATAGTTACTGAGTGTAGTAGTAGATACTATTACTGATCCACCAAAGGTAATGTCAAAAATCATGTTTTTAAGAAACTGGCAACATGGGAGCCTTTTTTTATTGAAATAGTTGTAGCATAGTGGATAGGAGGTGCTTTAACAATGCAGGGCATGTGTGTAGCAGCATAGTGAGTGAAACATGTGTGTGATTTTGCCTTGCCATTGACTCCAAAGCAATTCAGCATATTTTTGACACTGGTTTGTGAATTCTGACACAAAACAAAACATGGCAGATTCACTCAATACAGTCAACAAGACTTGAAAGTAAAGTAGCCCCAAAGCAGAAACAATATGCCACGAAAAAAACACCCATACGGGGGAATGTAATAAAAGTCACAAAGAGCAAAACAATTTGCACCAAAAAAGAATAAAAATCCACATCTCGCAATGTTATATTGTTCCTTAAACTAATATTGCATTGCAAATTTTAATTTGCACTCTTAAGAAGTACTTGAAGGTGTTGTAACCTTTTGGAGCAAACATAACGACTTTTTCAGTAAGAAGTTTTATTACATTGACTGCGCATTGGCGCAAACTATAAAATTTGCAAACAGTCTTCCACCATTGGAAGTGGTCGCTAAACAGTTTCCAGGTTCGCTGAAGCTAAATTAAATTCGCGCAAACCAAAAATTGTTTGCGTAAAGGCATAAATTTTCGCATTGTAAATAGTTTTTCCGTTACTGACTTTTATTACATTCCCCCTAATAGATTGAAATTGCCTCAGTAAAAACAAGACACCCATAGACTAATACATTTTGCTATAAAAAAAGTTGAAGCAAAAAGCCGTTTTGCAGATTTTCCTGCAGATTTTCAATTTTTTAGGAAAACTGGACAGATTCACTATTCGCTAGCAGTGGTTTCTAACTGGTAAAGAAGAAGCACTGACTTTCACAGGACTGATGCAAAGCAGGATGAATAAATAAATAAACAGTGCCAAAGGAAAAAGTAAGCGGCAGAAAAAGGGACAAGCTTGTAGTCACAAAACCAAACATAATGCAGCAATAGAAAGACTAGGGAGTGCTGAAAGAATATCTTCAGGGAGATAACTCTTCAATTCGATAAGAAGCCGAAACAAGTGAGTCCACTGTCTAGTTGGTCTTGGATCATAATTCAACCTCTCTTTTGAAAGGAACAGCAGTTTTACATTCTCTTCCAGCTAAAGTACTAATACAAGGGAAAGCAATTTCCTAGAGTGGGTGAAAGCTTCCTCTTTTAGGAACACATGTTACAGGTCATCCTTTCCTCATGGGATTTAGAGCCCAATAATCACAGGCAGGCTGTAAATTAAAATTGAACCTTGGACTCAAAGTTGTAGAAAATGTAGGCAATTAACAGTAAGGAAACCAAAAATAGGGTGTGGATTCAGGTAAATGACAATCACAAGACTGAGTCTAAAAGCAAGCCAAGGGTCAGGAACAAGGAGATCAATCCAAGAGTGACTTTTAAATGGCTAGTAGGCATTCAAATGTAGTTATTTAGCTGCTTCATATGTTGGAAGCAGATTTATAACCTGAGTTCTTTTCAGTGAAGCATAACCTTCTGGAATGAGTTTAAATTTCATCCATCTCCAACATCTTGTCATTAAGTCTCACCCCCTGCTGCAGCATTCAGAGGCTCAAAAGCCTAAATTCTGGCTTATATGTCTATTAGATATACCGGTATATGTCAGTTAATATGTTGGAGTGTAAGGCCCTGAGGCATGTCAGTTACAGCAGCTGATGGTCTACTGCTTGGAAAACATAACTGGCTTTTACAATTCTGCTTAAATAGAAGTGGCAGAGTTGGCTTTGTTCCCCCTGGAGTCCTGGCCATTGTGTCAATGACTGTACCATTCACACAATTAAATGTTTCCTTTTATGTAAAGCTTAAAACAATCAAACAAGATATTTCTTGCATTAAAGAGAATATTACTTCATTATATACCACAATATATACTCTAGTGTCTGGAGTAACTGTATAGTCTCTTTTTCCAGATGACTTACTGTAAGAACGTGTATTATTAACATCATTGTTGTTATAGTTATTATATTATCCATTGATAAAGTGCCAAGCCCTTCTACAGCACTGGAATGAGTAAAACATTTGATAAGGACAGCACTGTGCACTGTAACTGAAGCCATAGTTATCAGCGCTAGTCTGAATCAGAAACAGTTGATAAAGAGGCTTAGTACAGCAGCAGTACTCATAAAATGCAGCAATGTTTCTTGATTCTAGAAATTAAATGTTGTTTGTAGTCATTAAGACACGCAAGTGAATAACATACTGTCTTGATCCTAATGAGTAGGATCATAAAAGAGAGTGATGTAAAGGCTATAAAAGTGTGTATGCTTCAATGCTTCCTTTAGGGAATCATGATTTTTAAAGATATGGCAAAAATATTGCAAGAAACGCAATGCAAACAAGAAGGTGAAGCCACTTGGTGTAAGGAATCCAATAGAGAAGATCCACAGAGAGATGAATATAAAAATTTAGCTCAGCATTCGCGGTAAGAAGAATTAAATCCTAAATCACGGAGAGTGCTGATATGTTAGACCTCCTAATAACTCTCATTTCTATCCTTTTATAAAAAGAAAAAAAAATACATAGACCAGGGTAATTTAGTTAAAGTGCCCACAACAGCTAGAACTATTGGCATAACTATGGTGGCCTGACCCCTCTAGCAAATTTATGTTGCTGGTCCCCCCCACCCCCAGGCAGAATCACAGTAGACCTGCGCGCATGGGTCAAATGTCATGCAAAACAAAATTGCAAGTGACCCGCAATATTGTGTGCACCCCAGGTCACCCACAGGCCCCCCTACAGAGTAAGCAGACTCAGGCCCCCTACAGATGTAATGTCCGCTTCTTCTGTAATTGAACCACTGTCTAACATAATATTGCTACAGTATATTCAGTGCTCTCCTTATGGTTCATGCACATACAGTAAAACTGGAATGGGCAAGTTTATAAACTTATTGCACAACACTTTTTTAGCACAGGTTGTTGAGGAGCCTACCAGAAAAAATGCTATTCTTGATTTAGTGATCTCTAATCACCCAGAACTTATAGCAAATGTGCAAGTCATTGAACCCCTGGGTAATAGTGACCATAATGTTATATCTTTTAATGTCTGGTGCAAAAAACAAAAATATACTGGGGCAACAAAAACCATGAATTTTGGAAAAGCTAATTTTAGTGCCTTGAGGGCTGCCCTACAGAGCACTGATTGGGGCATTAGGTTTTCAGCTAAAAACACAGAACAGAAATGATTGTCCTTTAAAATGATATTAAATCATTACTGTTCTTAATTTATTCCCTTAAGGACTAAACGTAGAAGCTCTAAGAATCATCCTGTGTGGCTTAATACAGAAGTAAAGAAGTTAATGGGAAAGAAGAGAAAGGCATTTAAAAACTACAAATCTGTAGGGACAGAAGCTGCATTTAATGAATATAAACACTGTAATAAATGTTGTAAATCAGCAATCAGGAAGGCTAAGAAAAGAAATGAAGAGTTAATTGCGGTGGATGTGAAAACTAACCCTAAAAAGTTTTTTAAATATATTAATAGTAAAAATATGCAGGTTGAGAGTGTTGCTCCATTAAATAATGATACCAGTATGGTTGTAACAGATACAGATAAGGCAAATGTGTTAAATCAGTTCTTTTCTTCAGTGTATACAATAGAGGAGTCTGGGTTCACAGGCTCACTTAATAACTGCACGAATGGTTCAGCTCAATCTAGTCAGTGGCTGACTCAGGATATGATTCAAAAAGCTTTAATACAAATTAATGTAAACAAGGCTCCAGGGCCTGATGGCATACACCCCCGGGTTCTAAGAGAGCTTGGAGGTGGGAGGAAACCCATATTAATGCGAAACAGAAAACATCTGAAGTTGTATATGCGCTATATAGACGATCTCCTGTGTATATGGCAAGGGACTGAGGAAGAATTTAGCAATTTTGTGAGGGATATCAATAAGAATGACTTAAACCTTGGTTTTACTAGTCAATTTAGCCCAAATCAAATAGAATTTTTGGATGTAAGGTTAACAGTAGAGGATCAGGCAATAAACACGAGTATTTACCGTAAACAGTGTAGTGGCAACACTCTTTTGCATGCCTCTTCCTGTCACCCAAAAAAACTAATAGAAGGAATACCGGTGGGACAGTTTCTGAGGCTCCGAAGAAACTGCTCCACGGGTAAGGACTTTGGGAACCAGGCACAGGACATGCAGCAGAGATTTGCGGAGAGAGGTTACAAACACAAAACTATACAGAAAGCTCTATGGAGGGCAAAAGGAAGTGTTAGGGAGGACTTGCTAAGGATGAAAACAAAACAGAACAAGAGCTGTAACTGGTCAGACAAAGTAGTACTTACTACTAGGTACAGTAAGCAATTTTTTGAAATTTCGAGGATTGTTAAGAAATTTTTACCTATTCTCTATGGGGATGAGCACTTTTTCAGAGTGTTGAATCCAGGGATTAATGTGATTCCTAAGTGAGCCCACACTCTGAAAGACATGTTATCACCTAGTCATTTCAAAAAGAGAGACCAGGGACGAAATTTGGGGCCACTCACATCAGTTGGGAACTATAGGTGTGGCAGTCAGAGATGCATAACGTGTAGGCATATGAAAATATCAAAGAAATTCAAATCAACGGTAACAGGGAGTGAATTTGACATTAAGGGCTATATTTACTTACTTAAGGGCTATAATTACTTATGTAGTATACTTGATAACATGCCTTAACTGTCAAATACAATATGTAGGTTGTACGACCAGGAAACTGAAGGAAAGAGCGAGGGAACATTTGAGTCAGATCAAAAATGACTGAAAAGAGCAATGTTACTAGGCACTTTAGTACATGCAATGGAAATTCTCTATAATTTTTTAGTATTCAGGGGATAGAGAGAGTCAGATTGGGAGAAAGAGGAGGAGATCAATTGAGCCTCTTGGAGAAGAGAGAAGTATTTTGGATATTCCATCTGGGCACGCGTTTGCCCTTAGGACTTAATCATGAATTTGATGTTACCTGTTATACGTGAAAGGGTTAACATTGTTTAGGGGTCGAAGATGGGGCTATCTAGACTAAAAAGGGAGCAATTGACGGTTTATGAACAACAAATGCAAAAGAAGTGAGTGATACTGATTTTTGAATATTATACGTTTTTTTATGATATACATTATTATGCATACTTAATGATTGAATTTATAAATAGTGACTATTATACATACTTAATAATTGAATCTATAACAGTAACATATGGAAAACAATGCAAAAACCCCATATAGGCATGGTTGAAGAGTAATTAACACAATAGGGTTAATCCCTCAAAGATTTTGATTGGTTTTAAATAAAGTGGGAGGGACTGACAGGGTATAAATCCCGTAGAGGTTGTGTGGTCTACAGATACACCTATGACTAAGCGCCGGAGGGTGTGAAACGCGTAAGGTGGGCCTGGGGGGACTGTATGTAACTGATTTTTAATGATAATTTAAATAAAGAAACTTTTTATGGAAAAGTAAGCCTTTGGGACAGCTATCTTTGGATACAAGGAAATTTGAGATTAAGAGTATAACACAACATAGAAGGGCTAACTGTTTAGGACAAGACTCTGTAGTCTGTCAGCATATAAAGGCAAAGAGACGCTCCTCATCAACATGCACATTTTGGACAGCAGACAGTTTAAAAGAAGTGTGAAGGAGGCCAATAATGCCAAACTGCAGCAACCATCCCTGAAAGAGGAAGGGGCCTGTCAGCATCCTTACCCCAGCGGTTTCACAATTCACACTTCAGTCATGTAAATTGAAAAATGAACACCTACCTCAATGAGGATCATGGTACCATTGTGACTGCATCACACTTTTACATTTCTGTTAGTTTCAGCCAACTGAATAAATAGGTTTGGTCACATCTGTGATTAGATGTTGGTGACTGTATTACCGTTAAAGCGTTTGTTCACCTTCCAAATATTTTTTTTTCAGTTGAGTTGTTTTCCGCAATAAAGATCTTTCCCAAAAGCTTTCCACTTTTATTTATTACTGTTTTTCCATAATTGATTATGCCAATTATATGTATCATATGCAGTCAAGCTCCAAGGTGCCCTCTGCTTAGTTCTAGTAGGCCACCACCAGGCATGAGCGCATAATATTATTATTTATTATTATTATTATTAACATGTATTTATATCGCGCCAACATATTGCATAGCACTGTAAAGTAAATGTGATTATACAACTAAATCACTTGAATTACATACATAGAACATATGGAGTAACAAACATTACAATCAATACAGGTACAAAAAGGTGAGGAAGGCCCTATGCCTATGATAGTACAGGAGGTATTGTTTATTAAGTGCTGCCAATTCAGGTTGCCTACAAATTGCTGGCACTCACCCACTTTGTCAATGGCAAAAAAGAAGCAGCCCATGTTAGCGAGACAAGTTACAGTTCTCTTTTTCCCTCTGGCCCCAAAATACAGGATAGAGCACCCACAGCATTTTATCACTGTAATTTCCCTGAGAAAGAACTGTCCCCATATATACAGTTGTTATGTGATTCTTTGATGGCTTTTAAATATGCTTATTAGCCTAATGTCCCAGCGGATAAGTTATCCAATAAAAATAACTACCCTCAAAACATATGAAGTCTAAATGCCATACATGCTGTCACATACGTGGGCACTACTGTACAAACAACAGTTTGTTTCTGTTTTTGACTGTTCCATTACAATTTCACACAGTTCTGACAATAAAATCAGTAGATTTTTTATTAGCCTTTCTGGCTCTGCTACTGCCAAGAATGAGTGGCTATTGCAGTAATTAGAGACATGTCGTGATTACAGGTTTACTTCAAACAGCGCAGCCCACTGATGAATGTAATTAGATGTTCATAAAGGGTGGGTACCATCTTACCTTCTGCAGAGGCTCTACAAACTCCCAGCCTACGTACATCCAGCTGCATCGGTGTTTTATTATAAAGAGGTTGTTTTAGCTACTGAATAAAAAGCCTTCATCAAATATCCCAGGATGTCTTGTGCTCTATATTGAGTATCTCACTATGCTTTAAGGTCAGTGTGCTTTTAAGGAATTCCATTCTTTCATTCTGTAAAATAAACACAAGATCAGTAAAACACAATGGACACATTCAAATACTAGCTAGGAGTCCTACAGAGCTTTAAAGGAACATTACACCAAGCTCATTTTGGATTCTAAAATTGTGTATGAATTAACTTGCTGCACAAACTGACTGTAAATCTGCTATTCATGCACGTTCATTTGTTCAATTTGCCATTTTACTTAAAAGTAACATAAAATAAACATATTTTTCCCCTTAGAGCAGAAAGTTCTTAAAGTGCTTCAAATGTTCTTTAATGGAGCAAACAAATGGCAAAAAGTATAAATGTGGCCAAGTTTTCTTTTTTTTACATCAGACAGGGTATCAGAGATGCCAAATAGGTCACAGCATTACTCTCTATTGGCGAAAACACATGGCAGAAGTTTCTAGTTGGACATATTTACAACATGAACTATGTACGGTTGCTTGATTTTTTTATATTAGGCAAGCGTCTCCAAGCTCCTCACTCTTCTCTCTGATACCACATGGCCATTCACACTCGAGACTTTTATCAGCAGGTCAGTGCTGGCTCTCTTAAGCTGGCCATAGACGCAAAGATCCGATCTACTAATCAACACACGATCGGACTTCCCCATCTCCCGACCCACCACTAACCATTCAGATCAAAGTCTTACCATTCTGATCAAATAATGTAGTAAAAGAACAGATCAGCCGATGTTCTGCCCCTAACAGAAATCGTACGATAGTTATGTCTGACAAAGCTGGTGACAGTCTCCCTCTGAAAATCGTACGATCGGCAATACACGCAGAGATATTATTGGCAGGTAACAGGAATTTTCTAACCTGTCCAATCGACCAAACGACCGATCTCCGTCAGACGAAAAATGTCTGGACTCTCCACACACGGTCCAAAAATCGGATCGTTGGGTCTATGGGCAGCTTTAGGGGCAAATTCACTTAAGGGAATTTTTTTTCAGCGACCGCTTCGCCACACTCCGTGCCACTTTGACAGGCACAAATAAAATGTGAGGTTGCATCTCAGCAGCCGAACGCTGGTGACTTTTCCCTAGCGTTACTTTGGCTGAATAAACATTTCACAGAGAACGAACGCTAGCAATGGTCTCTATCGCTAGCAAATTGTCCTCTATGCCTGTTCGTGAATTGGCGATGTTCCGGTGGATGGGATTTCTGGCAATATATCGCTAGCATCAGCCACTTCACACTTTAGTGAATCTGCCCCCTAGTGGTTCTGCAATGTCATGTTAAGTAGGTAAGCTTCTCGGCAATTAGATTTGAGGAGCACTCACTGGGTATCTATTTGTTGACCAAGTTCAGTAAAGGTACATTCCTACCTACACTTGTGCAATCTGTGGATGCAGGATGAGCACCCAGGTCCCCTGCTGCCTTCCCCCTCTGGACCTGCACTTATGCACAGAATTTAGGCCCAGAGGCTTTCATGTCATCAACACATTAAAATGGGTTCTACTTTTTTTAAATCCATTTATGATATCATCCCTATGATGTAACATATCATGGTGTCAAGGTTGACAATATGTCAGCTAACATGCACAGAATACTTTAGTGTATTCCAGCAGAGCAGAAGAACAGTGTTCCTAATCCAACAATGTAATGTAAAGTCAAAAACAGATAAATGGTCCTGCTGAACAAAGCTATGCACCATGGCAAAACACTAGTTTATAGTAAAAAGCATACACATGTCTAACACATACATACTCCAAACAGTTACCTTCACTATATAGGTGTAAAATCTATGGTGATGATGAATACATATTTACTGTGTTTTGGTCTAATTTGATTTAATATGTATTGGCTTGAATTATGGACAGTTTTCCACTCCAGAAGGCTAATCCAACATCATTGAAACATCATGTTATCCACCACAGAGAACTAAAAATAAATGCAATCAACAGAATACTGACTGTTATTTATTTTTGTGAATCAATTTTTTTTTAAATATCCAATCTCATTCAGGCATATTATCAGAGTCCAAAGAATATTCAGCACAACAATTAAATAGAACAGTGATCCCCAACCAGTAGCTCGTGAGCAACATGTTGCTCTCCAACCCCTTGGATGTTGCTCCCAGTATCCTCAAAGCAGGTGATTATTTTTGAATTCCAGTCTTGGAAAAAGTTTTAATTGCATAAAACCAAAAAGAGCCTCCTGTAGGCTGCCAGTCCACATAGGGGCTACCAAATAGCCTTTATTTGTTACCCTAAGGGACTTTTTCATGTTTGTGTTGCTCCCCAAAGCTTTTTGCATTTGAATGTGGCTCACTGGTAAAAAGGGTTGGGAAACCCTGAAATAGAACAACAAATTTTCTCACATATTTTAAGGAAAGCTTTTTCTTAAACTATAAATGTGTGATTGTTTCGTTTTTGTGTACCATTCTTGGGGTGGGGCAGTCACAGCAAATGTTGGATCATGGTGAAGGTTGGAAAATGCATACACAACATAGATATGTAGGCATTGTATACAACTTTTCTTGTATAGTGCAATGCTGGATCTCAGAAGAAAGGGGCTTGAACCAAAAAGGAAGTGCAAAAAAGAGTGACAATAACAGAACTGTTCCAAAGCAGATATCCAACTGGTTGTTATAAGTTTCTAGTACTGGAGCAAACTTTGCACCTGTTATTACAATGTCCACTTTGAACAACAGTGCTGGAAATGAACACCCACAGTGTGAAAATGGCTCAATATTACTCTAACCCTACAGGATGAAATCAGTATCCTACCAAACCATATTCTAGAGCAACAATAAATGGTAGCTGTATTAATTCTGGTTCTGGTGAGATTTTGTGAAATCAAATCACAGAAAAAAAACCACATCTAGAATTGAATAAATAGGCTCCTTATACTCGAACTTATACCTAGAAGTATAATAGCAACAATATTATGCCACTATTCTTACTTCTTCAACCATTTATACATAATGCCATGTGTCTGTCTAGACAGAACATCTTTGTATCATCTTCAGAATTGCTTATTTTCAAGAATATGAAGCTTCTTGCTTCCTAACAGTAATAATCACTGCCTGCTTATTAGGCTTGCCACTACCTATGGGCATATTCACATGGGCATTTCTTTTATCCAGTCCAACTCTCCCATCACAAGCCTGTTTTCTAATGCCAAATACAACCTGATCGTTATCAAATCTTTCGTGTATGTAAAATGCAATAGAGCGAAGGAATTAAGAGACAAGTAATGGTGCACTGCTTCTCCCAGAACTCACAGTTGTCCAGGCTGCCTTTCTCCTAGGTGGTCTGTGGGGCAGGAGAGGTTGTTGCAGAAGTAACTTTAGTAGGTCACACACAGGCAGAGATAATCTGACATGCTTTAGCGTCTGACAACAAATGATAGATTTCATGCTATAAATACTGCATTACTGCATAGATGTAAGAAGTGAATACCCAGTAAAAAATGCTATTTCCTCCAAAATGGTGCACAGTCTCCAAATTTCTGACCCCATATAAAAAACAAATGCCCTGTAAGGCTACAAGTTTATTGTTATTGCTGCTTTTTATTGCTCATCTTTCTATTCAGGCAGTCTCCTATTCACATTCCTGTCTCTTATTCAAATCGGTGCATGGTTGCTAGGGTAATTTGGAGCCTAGCAATCAGATAGGCAAAAATTGCAAACTGGAGAGCAGCTGAATAAAAAGCTAAATAACTCAAAAACCACACATAAACAATTAAAACCAGTTGCAAGTTGTCTCAGAATATCACACTCCGTCTCATACTAAAAGGTAATTTAAAGGTCAACAACCCCCTTTAATTACAAAAAAGTTATCATATGCTACAAACCCACTAAAGCAAACTTACTTTCAAAACTGATGTTTTTATACTTGCATTTTTTTCCTCTAAACTATTATTTAACTACAACTATTCATGTGATATTGCATCCCTTAAAAAGTGCAACGTTTACAAATTTAGATTAGATGATATTGGGAACATGATCTTCTAATCCTTCTGTTTAATTCTGCAATCTGTTCATATAATGTGATCTCTGTTTTGAAGCAATGATAAAATGCCTTGGTTGCCAGAGATGAACACATTCCATGTACTGGCAATATGAGCCTAAAGTAGATTTTCCTACAAAGTAGATGATAAAAAAATCCCATCTTTCTTTTTTCATGGAAGTTTTGGGTATATTCTATTTAATCCAACTAAGGAGTTGCACCTGTGCTGACAGACCTAAGCTGGAGCATGCTGCGGGTCATTCAGACATTCTTTGGGGCATATTTATAAAGGTATGTTAAATATTTTAGGCCACAAAAGATGTAAAAAGGGTTGTAAAATATGGCATATTTACAAAGCTCAGTTTTTGTGCTTGAAATAAAGCCATGCATCACAATCACGGAAATAATGCATCAGGTATAAGATCTATTGTCCAGAATTCTGGGAGCTGGGGTTTCTGAGGGGAAACCAGGAGCTTCCCTACCCTGAATATGGCAGTAATTCCAGATTTCCCATAGTGAGCTATATTCCTTATTGGGGAACTGTCCCACAAATGAATATGTAATATGAACGTTATCTCATGGAAACAGGGAACTTTCTAATATGAACAGTTAACAATTCTGTATCGTTCCCCCTATTAGCGATCTCCTCATGCCGGCAGGACTGTATTAAGGTCTGATGCTGACCTAAACATGCCCCCTTACATAACACGTGTGATGTCAGTGTGTCGTGCACGTGACATCACACGCACGGACATTGCAGAAGTGATGTCACGTGACTTCATTATCGCTAACCAGTCTGGCCCCATACCCCCCCCCCCCCCAGTGCTTTCATTGGATTTCCTATGAAAATCCGCAGAATAGGCTGGGTGATTTTTTTTTTTTTAAATAAATTTATAAGCACCCGAGGGCCACCCCCCAAACCTACCACCCTAGGCACAGGCCTTAATATAAATACACTCCTGCATGCAGAAGGCAAATTAATAACAGTCAGGTCAAATACCATGGTGTATGCTTTTGCTTAGACAATGTATTAAAATGAACTGTCCTTCAAAATAACTGACTCCAACAAAGCTGCTGGAAGAGACAAACGATGAGAATTTTTAATTGATTACATTATCGTGACTCAATAGCAGGCACAGAATCTGTTCTAGGTCTAGTAACCCGTAGCGACCAATCAGTTGTATTCAAAAGACGTATCAGTTATTTCAAACAACGAACCAGTAAAGAGCCTTAGTCTCTGATGATTTACTAACACTTTAGCAAACTTTGTCCATGTTTCCACATTTCCCTTTCTGGCCTTTTTGGGTGCATACTGTATCACCACTTTAATCCAGTTGTCAGTTTAAACAGAGTGCAAAGCAGTAACTGGCTATAACACAATGTCAGATATTTTTATCCCCCAGAGCCGCAGCTATGGTTTTTAAAGTCAGGGGACCCAAATTAAATCCAAAATAGGAAGCTATTTCATCATATAAAAGGAGAACCAAGCAAAACCTATATTAGGAACAGACCCATAGGTGAAGAATCCCTGGTGTATGGGCTGGCGTGCCTATACACCTGAATTGTAAAGATTTTAAAACCATCAATCTGCAGGCCTACAGGGTTCCATTTGGACGAGAAACTGCATCAACGAACAAATGTGATGCTTGGCTAATTGGATCTTCAATATATATATACGTAGATATATTTTTTTATTGTTATTTTTTTTGCCATATATACATCAGACATGGAAGACCCACACATGAACCAATAAGCTGCTGACTATCTGGAAAGGTTTTGCCAGAGCAATTCCACAACTTCAAAAAGCAAGAATATAAAGTGACTAAAGTACACCCTATTGTAAAATATAAAGATGTTATAAGTTACCGAGGAGTTCCATGACCATATAAAAGCATGAAAACTATGAGGTAACTTCTAATATCCTCATATTTTGCAACAGGGGTTACTTTATTTATTATTTTATTTATTATAATACACAAGTTTTAGTGAGTCATGTGACAGAAGTGACATCCGAAATGACTAAGATCTGATTATAGACGATGACACCTTTTATATAGTGAATAAAGTACCCCCTCTTGTAAAATATAAGGATATTATAAGTTACCAAGGAGTTTCAGTGTTTTTATATAGGACATGGAACTCCAAGGGTAACTTATAATATCCTCGTATTTTGCTGGGGGTACTTTATTTATTATAATATACACGTTTCATTGAGTCATGTGACAGAAATGACATCAAAACTCACTGTTTATAACTGATGACATCAGAACTCACCGTTTATAAGGATATAATTTTCAGCATATTCATGGCTTTTGTGCATTATAAGGATATCATTTACAGGATATTAATGGCTCTTGTGTATTATACAAATAGTATGTACAACTATCTTAAACTGCCCCAGTAAAAGGGGATATAAACCTAAAAATAAGATGTTGTTGATTGAAAAAAAAAAACAATCTAACCTACTTTCCAATATACATTCTTAACAACTGTTCAGTGACTTTAAAGTTGAGGTGGCCATACACGGATAGATCCGCTCGTTTGGCGATGTCGCCAAACGAGCGGATCTCCCTCCGATATGCCCACCTTGAGGTGGGCAATATCGGGCAGATCCGATCGTGGGCCCTAGGGCCCAACGATCGGATCCTAGCATTCACAAATGGGCGGTCGGATCGCGGGACCGCATCAATGAACAGATGCGGCCGCGATCCAACTGGGTTTTTAAACCCATCCGATCGAAAGTCGGCCAGATCTCGATCGGGGAAGCCCGTCGGGGGCCCCCATACACGGGCCAATAAGCTGCCGACACGGTCTGTCGGCAGCTTTTATCGGCCCGTGTATGGCCACCTTTAGTTATAATTGCAACTGAAAGCAGTATTTGCCTGTCCCTTTCTGCACTGCTGCTTCTGTCTCTTGAAACAAAGTAGCAGAAGTCGGCTTCACACATATCCTCACAAGTTCTTTTGATCAGTTGGCTTCTGCTACACTGTTTCAAAAGTTACAACCAGCAGGGCAGGAATAAACAAATGCTGCTTTCAGTAGTAGTTATATTTACAAATAACTGTAAAACTCATTGCAGACCATTGCTTAGAATTGCAAGTGTCAGTTTAGGCACAATGTGATTTTTTGAGTTAAGTTTATATGCCTGTCAGGGCACACAGGCCGATTAGTGGAAATAATTTGCCCGGTCGATAAATCTCCTCTTCTTCGGGGGCGACTAATCTCCCTGAACTGCCTCCCCTGCCTTCCCGCAGGCTAAAATGTAATGGCACTCCGAAGTCGCCCGAAGTTTCCTCGTGAGGCAACTTCGATTATTAGTCGCCCCAAAGAAGAGAAGATTTGTCGCCAGTCAACTAATCTCCCAGAATCTGCCAGTGCCCTGACCCTTAAGTTACGAACAAACTTTGAGGGGAAAACAAAGCCCTAATTTGCTTTATATTCTAGGATAGATGTCTGTATTAGTGATGGGCGAATTTATTCGCCAGGTGCGAATTTGCGGCAAATTTGCTAGTTTCGCTGGCGACTAATAAATTCGTGAATTTGGCGTGAAGATTTGCTGGCGAAAATTGTCGCAAATTTTTTGCCAGTTTCACGAATTTCGAGGCTAATTCGTGAAATTTGTGGCGAACAAAACGGGACAAATTCGCCCACCACTATTCTGTATTACTAATTGGTAATTGTAGCTGCCATTGCACTGTCTACAGGGTGGAGTATTAGTCTTGCTATGACTGTGAATTGACTTTGTCTGTATTAGTAATCAGTGATGCAGGAAAACAAGGCAGTTGCTACCATTTAAAGAACATAAAAAAGTGAATGTGACAAAAAGACACATTGTTTCCTATTCTATTTTTTCGGGTTATATGTTATATTTTTATTCTCTTGTATTTGTCTGTGCGACTAATGTGGTCACATCCTCGTTGCGACCCTGGCTACTGGTTTCAAAATCAGTTGTGCAAGTTTCCCTTTTTTGCTATATACTGTCTATACGACTATATATTATATATACATACTATAACACCAGTGATTTTATCTCAGGAGCCAGGTGACAGTCAGACAGCAGATGTTTGGCATATGGCAGATCATTGTATAACCCCAATAAACACCAGTGTGTGAGTAGTGTGAGAGTGTATGAGAGCGGCAGCAGAGCAAGCGCAGCGCAGAGAAGCAGAGAGAGAGTTATGAGTCGCTAGCGGCAGCAGCACAGGACAGGTTGCGAGTGCGACACAGAAGGTGCCATTGTGCAGAGCAACTGGCCGCTACTTGGAGCTGTCACTCTCTCCCCATTCCTCCCATGATAAAAACCGCTGAACAAATATAGCTGCCCCTCTATTTTGGGAGGGTGGGATGGGAAGGCGGACCAACCTGAGGATTCTTTTCTTTGGGGAGGGTCCTGGGTTTTTTGAAAGTGAATACCATTTGCTGGCAAGTGAAGGCTAGATGAGCCAGGAGTGGGGTCTTAGGCCAGCCCTCTGACGGTGGGACTTTAGGAGGAGAAAGGGAGCTTTGCATTTTGATTAAAGCCCTTAAACCTTCTTCAGTCTGTAGGCAGGGGACTGGGGAAGGACTCCTCTCAGCTGGGCAAAGGAGAAGAAGAAAAGACCCTAATCCCCCCCATTCCCCAGCCACACATTGGGTTTGTTCCTCCTTATGGCTGTGTAGTGACCGTGGACTCTCGCAAGGAGCTGGTGCTGTTCAATTTCAATCCCGAGGTTCCTTATCACCTGGGGATCCCCAGTCTGTGGAGTTGGACATGGAGAGGTGGAGCACAAGGTGGAAAACGAAAAGGAGGTTGTGGGATTTATCCCTCAGCTCCTTAGTTCTCATCACTTTGACTTTCCTTTTTCAAGCTGCAGAGGTCAGAGGAGGTAAGATAAAAAAAGGAGGTGGTATTTAGAGGTTCCCCCCAAACCCGGCGCATGGTATAGTCCAGGGCAAAGTTCTACAGAAAAAAAAACAGCTTCGCGCAAGTCTCATTGGAGGGTTTCATTCATTTGGAAAGTTAGCGAGTTAAAGGAGCTTTGACTGCCCGTGTGCTCTCCTGTCCCCCCTCCTCCCAATTACACCCTTTAATGTAAGAGAAAGGGCTACAGGGGCTTGTTATAGGCAAGTAGAAGCGCGGGGTGTGAGGGCTCCAGTGACTGGCTGCCGGTACAATCGCTACACAAGGGCACGACTAGCGCTTCCAACTGGGAGGCTACTCTGAAACATCTCCGCGCTGTTATTCATTAGGGAGGTGGGAGCAGAGCACGAGGGCTGCCTCCTGAAACCTGTGGTCCGTTAGGTGTCTATGGACAGGGCTAGAAGGGTGGAATTTCTTCCTCTCTAATGATCCCTCTGTGCTCGGAATTCCGCCCCCTCCCATGGGATGTCACATTCAGACACGTCTGATGGAGGGGAGGCTCCTAGACACACGGACCCTTCCACCTCACTGTTCAGCCTGGGGCAGGGGGGAATTAGTTCTAAAGCAAAAAGGGCAGTCGCATCCTGGGGAAGAGAACAAGTGCAACATCAGGCAGGGGGTGATTCACTTTGGCAATGGCTTTGGGAATATTAGGCTAGTGTACTAAATACACTTACATCTGTGCTGTAAGTTACAGCATAATTATTTAGGGCCCCACCTACATACTTTTTTTCCATGAACATAAAAGTTAGTCTGTGCCTTCCGGTCCCCCTTAGACACCCCCCCCCCAGCAATTATCTATTGGTACACTCCTGATTTTATAGCCATGTGCCATTGGCTGGATGGGTTCCCTGGGTGCACTCAATTGCTTCCATCAATATCAAGCTTCTGATTTTTCTCTTACATCCAAATATGTCTGACTTTATGGATGCACGAAATCATCAAGTGTGTCCAATAGATCTATGGATAGTAATAACACAGCATATACATCTTTTCAGCCTTTCTTATCCAGCAGCAGTAGGTCCATCTCTAAGAACTCAGAACCTTCTGAGAGCCAAGGTGTAACCTTGTGTTTTAGTAACCCAGTAAGGATTTGTAGCTTTGCCTTGACTTCATAAGGTATATTTACCTTAAAATGTCTATACCGTATGCATTTAGCTGGAATGCTATTAATTCATTTCCGTATCCAGGGATCTCTGGGCATTAGGTGGAAGGCTCACTACATGAATAGGGCACTGTGTCCAAAAATCACAGGGCAGTAGTGGGGAACCTGATTGGCTCACTGCATGAATAGGAGACTGTATCCACAAGTTTGTGGGTAGCAACAGGGGTAGCTGTCAGGCTAGGTAAATCAATAGGGCACTGTATCCAGTAGACGCTGGGAAGCATTGGCATATCTCTGGGTTTTAATCACTGTATATAAAAGTAATTCTTTGATATTTTAGGTCAGGATACATGGCAGGTTGTGTATACTGCAATCCATAACTCTGAATAAAGTGTACTGGGCAATTTACCTGTTCGTAGTGCTGGGCAATCTGGAGATCTTGGATCATGAATACTACTGTATAATCTCATTAAAAACCCTTACCGTATGGGGTATGCGGTTTATACTGTGTATCCTGAAGGCTTTGTTCACCACGGGGTCATTTGTTCAATACAAGGGTCGGATATCCTATATGAACGTTTTTTTTTTTGCAGTAATGGACTTTTTGGCTGGATCTCTCATTGCTGGGATTCTGTCTGGCTCTGTATTTGTTATGAGTTATTTGGCCAGCTGTGTACACTGGGGAGGTCCTGTGTGTGCAGAAGGCTATGTACAGTTACGTGGAATTTAGCATAATCCTGGATGTTCAATAGCAGGGAGCTGCCACTGGAAGTTCAGTGGTAATTGGTATATGTAGCATTACTTAGGATCCACAACATGATGTTTGGCAAGCTTTGTAAAGTATATTCATGAACACAGAATGACAGACAGGTAGGGTATTCATCAGGCTGCAATAGTGAGCGCTTTCTTTGAGCAGTAGTGTGCGGTATATGAGAAACTCAGGTCAGAGACACATGAGAATGCAGGCTTTGTTCAGTAATGGCATATTAAACAGACTGTCCTTTAGTAGGACATGAGAACACAGAATACTCTCAGAAGTGGGGAATTTAGTCGGTTTTTACGGTAGCAGCAGAAGGCGAGCATAAGGTGTAAGGGAAGCGGTGCATTGTATTATAAAGAAAAATAGAGAATCAGACTGTGTCAGCTTGTAGAATATCTGGATACCGTATAAGATTTACCTGGAATAAAGCAGTATTAGGGTGTTAGATCCCATAAGAAAGACATGACAAGGCCTTCTTTGTCCTGTAGCGGGGCAGACAGTGCATTCGTGCCCTAAGAAAAGCTGGCTGTGTGCAGCAATGGGGTATTGACTTGATTAGTCACGTGACTAGGCCAGATAACCAGATGGAGGATTAGCAGTATTATATTTAGACTTGTGCTAGACTGTATCACTGAGCTATAGCAGGGACATAGTAGTTCTATTGCAAGTAAAGAGCATTTGGGTGGGTCTGTGCTTTGGTCACTCTCCATCTGGGCATCTGGAAAACTTTACAATATTGAGCCTCAAGATAGAAAGTATTTTGCACAGCGTATTCAGTTGCCTGTTATAGTGGAGCATGTGGCAGGCATACGGTAGTGTGTCTGGCAGTTATTTTACATATTACTGAATCTGGCAAACTGTGTTACAGTGGGGCCAAGGCATATAGTAAGCTTCTATGTGCAGCTTTGGATATAATGAGGTACTGTGTCCCTAAGGCTCTCTTTAGCACTACTCTAATGTGCAGACGGCCTGTATCCTGCCTTCTTCTGATTTCACACATTCTCCAAGTACTTTGCTGGCAAAGGTGAACTGAGGATTCTTTATGCAACAGAATCTAAAATAAAAATCCTCTCAATTTATTACAGACAGGACAGATCAGTTGTATGAAGCCTTATTAGAAATGGGTCTTTCACTGATGGCCCTAGAAGAATAGCCCACAGCCTAAAGTGAAATTTTCAGTCCTTAATCACACAATCAACACACATGCATACTGTTTTTTTTTCTCGCTCGCTGTCTCTCTCTCTCTGTTGATATGCAAAGAAATCTTACGTTTTCCATGATATCCAATATCCTTATTTTCCTCTCTAAGAAATCTAAACTGTTATTTGCTTTGTCTGCTCTTTTTTAGAAATGTTCAGTAGGATGTGGAGTTGGTAATTGCATGTTGAGACTTTATAGTCCAGGCACGGTCATAAAGAGACCGCAGCCTCTATCATTAAAGCAGCTTGTTAGAGAAATACCAACTTAGGCAATAATTTTATTGAACAGAAATCACTGTAGAGGGGAAAAGTAATGTAAAATGCTCCCTATCTACCAGGTACATTACTTAAAGAGAAAATTTGTTTAGCACTCATTAAGCTTATAGATTGCTTTATTGGTTTATACATTATCAAGGTACTTTGTGACCCTGTTGTACCATTTAGGAAAGAGGTGTTAAGTACTATTAGTGCGTAAGTAATATATATTACTCATTTCCCATTCCAGAGTGCATACTCTTCACTGTTGCATCTTAAAGGCCTTTCTTCAAGTACTGAGCAGTTCTGGCTAGTGTATGATAGTGGGACAGTAGGATTTGCTTCATATAATTCCTACTATATATTTTTCTATCCTCCGAGAGGAATAAAGTCCTATTTTGTTCAAACTACAAAGGAGTGTTACAGAGCTGCAAAGCAACACGTTCCCAGACTTCTGGGTGTAACTCAACTCTAAAGCACTGATATTCTGTAGGACGGCTTCCACAAAAGGCCCCTTAGGATCCCAGACATGTGGTGGCAAGCAGAAAATAATCTAGCTCAGATGAGACTAGCATAGTGAAGAAAAAAAAAAAACTTCTGTTTTGAGTGCTAAAGAATGTTAAATAGAGAAGAGATTTTAAGAAATTTAAGGATCAAAGTCTTCTTCTCCTAACCATGAAGGAGCATGCTGAAAGACTGAAATACAAATCCCAATTGATTCCTTTTGTGTGTACATCTAGAACTTAACTGATACAAAATAAAATCTCAAGCAATTTCTATTTTATTATAGTTTAATAAAGTAATGGCCAACACAGCTGGTCTGTATATACTGTTAGGATAAGTAGCCTTCTAGCCTTCTTCACTAGGGTTATTACTGACAGTTTTAGGCTATTTACAGTTTTACAGATTTTTTTCTGCCTATGTCACTGGTCTTGATAAACAATGCCTTAATGGCAGTTACATTGGGATCTATTCCAAAATTGGGATACTCAAACTCTGCAAGGCAAAAGCTGTAGAGCCAGATTTCAGTGGTTTCTTTTGTAACAAACTCTCATGGCTGCTACTGGCATGTCCAACCTGTAGTGCTTGAGCAAGAAACCTACAACTCCCAGCAACCCCTGAAAGCCAACAGCTGTGGGGGGAATGCTGGGAGATACAATAGGGCGAACCATGGAGTGCTGCAAGCTAAGGTAAAGGAAATTTCCATATAATTATGTATAAAGATGCTAGAGATCTACTTTCAGATTAAAAGGGCACTAAAAATGTTAAAAATGTTACAAAAAAAGCAGAGAATTGATACTTTGTTTAGGTATGAATGGAACAAAATTATTAAATAAACCTTTCAAGAGATGAGAAATATTTGGTTGGTGGTAGAGAGTTTGTGTTGAGTCCCAAGGATCAGGAGGTGAAATGGTTCTGTCTGAAGGAACAGACACTGAGGGTTTGCTAAGAAAACAGCGTGAACAGGCCTTGAGTCGTTCTCTCTCTCCTTTCCCTGTCTCCCCTTTCATGGCTGAGGGGCGTGTTTAAGGTTCCTTGCACCTCTGACTTGTAACTGACACAGAAGTATGAAAGCTATGTGGATTTTCAGAATGTCCCTTTGAGCTGAATTCTCAGTGAGGCCCATTGATTCAGCCCTGCAGATTGAGCATTCCTCATGCCTGCTCCAAAAGCAGAAAACTTTTTTTTTACCTCCATTCCTCCCCCCCCTGAAAAAAAAACAAACTATTCTTAAAAACTGACACTTTAACGAAGACTTCATTGTAAATATATCAATGTTTTAAGCAGCCTGCAAGCTGCTGAGAAATATTGCAGCCCACTGCAGATTTCACAAAATGTTTGCAATGATAGTTTGAGTTGTGATGACCTTTGCAGAATGTTTCACTTGTGGCCAACTGTAAAGTATTTTCAGAGTGACCTCCCACTTGAAACAGATTTGGCCCCTGAATCCTGGTCGCCCAGTGTGAAGAAACAATGGTGACATTTACAGCCAAGGCCTGTTTGTTTTTGGTGGTGAAACTCTTCACCCAGTTTTACTTCACCAGTTTTAAAACTACCTAATCCTTCATAAAAGATTTGGCTAGTATTCTGAACCGAATCAAACCCATAATTTGCATATTTACATGAGAAAAACAAAAAATTGCATTATATGTGAACCAAAAAAGGTTGCATTCAGTTGCCCAGTCCTTTAAAGTCACATGAATTTTAGGGTTTGGGTTTGGATTCGGTTTGGCTGAATAGAATAGAAGTGTGCTAGAATTTGGACAAGTTCTGGATCCCATGCTGTCCTGTGAAAAAAGGAAATGCAGAGAGATATCTGTCCTCAAGTTAAAAAAATAGCACAGACACTGATATATAGGTACAAATATACAGACAAATACAAGCTGGGGGGCAAGATGTACCTTGACTGATGTGGAATATTACTTTATGTTTGTGTTTATGGGTTCAAGTTTTGCTGAGACCTAAAATCATTTTGCTGTGACACCCAGTTATTTCTAATGACACCTTTGGGTCTAATAAAACACTTTTATTGGCATTGACAGGAAGGCTACTAAATCAAACTGCAGGGCCATATGTTCCTGTGTGTCAGTATTTCTCTGTTTAGTGCAACCTCCATCTTTATTCCGCTTCCTGTGCTGTGCTGCTAGCAAGTTAGGGCTTCACAAAGAATTACTATATAAAGTATCTATTGCTTCTTAAAGGTACCACAGGACATATTTATGCCCACTGTAGAAAGAAAAACTCTTCTCAGTCACCTCCCCATATGTCTGTCCATTTGCTGTGTCTAGGCATTACAAGGGAAAACAGTGATCTATGAAATCTAAGAGAAAGAAAATATAGACATTCCCAACTTATTCAGCAAGAAGACCTTTTTTAGCACTGGAGTGGTGTAAATAATCTTGCATATTATGGATCACACAAATCGGCTAATTCATCCAACATGTCTTTCTCTTGGTAACACTGGCCCATTGTCTTACATTCAGTAGTTTATTGTCAGACCAATAATTCAGATCTTAAAGTGATACTTCAATTTACATTAAAATTTACTTATAGGTCATGTTGACTGTTTTTTGCTGATAGAGCTGCTTTTGTTAGTAATTGATACTTGTATTTCCTAAACCTGACTGTTTTGCCAACCTGACTGTCCTTTCCCGACCTGTCAGTTAGATATTCTATTGCTAATGGACTGCACAAATATGGCAGCCCCCTCATACAGGAACATGGGGCATCAGACAGGTAATGTAAAAGCTTTGTGCAAATACTTTTATGGCAAAATTACAACACAATGTTATGATACATGTAAAAAAATAATACATTTCAGGTGTCAGTATCTCTTTGAGGGACGGAAGTTTACATCTTAGTAGTAACAGGCCCCATAAAATGCTAAAGGGCCAATCAAATAATTAAAATAGACACTGTCTTAGGATAACAATATATAAGAATACAAACACCTGCTCTGTCCTAACAGTTTTTTCATTGTATAGACAATAAAATATTGGCCTAAGGACCAGACAGTACTGACCCGTAGTTATCATATCACTTTTCTTATACATTTTTCTTTAACAACTATAAAAACAGCACCATCTATTTCTGATTACAATATGTTCTGTTCAATAACTGTCTATAGAAAGTACTTCAGCAAATGCAAGTCATTTAACAGCTTATACAGATACCTTGAATTCACCCATAATATTATAACACAATTGGAACTCATTTATAAACATTGGGCAAATTTGCTCCTGGGTAGTAACCCATGGCAACAATCAGATGATTGCCTTCAGTGTTCAACCTGCAGCTGACTGAAAGAAAGCTAATCACTGATTGGTTGCTATGGGTTACTAGAACTGATTTGTGAGGTTCAACTGAGACTGTGACAAATTAACAGCAACATTTTCCTATTCATGTACTAGTAGAGGAAGATTGTCAGATTGGCAACTGTATCAGCCACAGTTGAAGCAGTGGAGTTATTCAGCTTGTCTGCTGTCTGTCCAATCCCTATTGAAAGTTACTTCTTGCATCTGTCAGCAAACGACTGACATATACTACTTGCCTGTCCACAGTTATTAGGGCCAGGTTTGAAAAATAAATACATTTTCAGTATATTGTACATTCAAGGGCTTAATTTATAGTCTAAATACAGAATACACAATCTGTGTTAAAGATCTACAGAGGCCTAGGTAAGCCTGGATCAACACCTGCAACCTGAGCTTCCACCCACACACATCTAACCGCTCATTTAAAAACACTGGGCAAATTTTCACTTGGGCAGTAAGCAATGGATACCAATAAAATGTTTCCTTTCATTGTTCCTCCCACAGCTGGCTGAAAAAAGCTGATCACTGATTGGTTGTTATAGGTTACTGCCCAGGTGGGAATGTGTCAATTGTTTCTGATTTCTGCTCTTACAATGAATAGTGGTTCAGTGAGGTGTTTATTACAGATAGCACTAAAGATGGCCATACAGGTTTAGCTCTGGTAGGGCGGTTGGCCATTTTGAACTTCCTACTAATAATTCTGCAATCTTGTTGGATTGAGGATTTTCGACCCCCAAGAGAAATATTTAATCGGCTGGTCAGGAAAACTGAAATGTAAATGAGGAGAAAACACACCTCTGAGGCTCTCCTTAAGTTCATGCTGTTACGAATGGTCGGGTAGTTTGCCCAAGTTGAGTAAAAATGTAAAGGTGGCTATGTATATATTTATGACATTATCAGCCCACATATGACTACTTTAAGAGAACAGAGTTTTTATTATCCACTAAGGCAGAGAAACACATATTAATTTAGTTACCTTGGTATTAATGAAAACATAACTAGAGATGGTATCTGAGAAAAAAATTTATTAGCCCAAATTGTCAAGAATAGGATAATGACTTAGGTGTGGGCATTCTCAACTCCACAGGTTGCTTTTGCTGTTGACAACTGTGAAGATACATATTGTATTGTGCTTTCCACCACAGCTAGCCTTTGGCACTCAAGGCAAGATCTGCACCCCTAAGGGCCAATTTCCTGACCGGGAGTTAGTGGGGATACAGACCAGCTGATATGAGAAGGGGGAGGAAGGACAAGCACATGATCTAAATGATGAGCCTCACATAATTTCTAAATTTGTGCTCCCCCCTTCAGATAATGGTTGAACCCTAGGCAGACACCACTTCTTCCTAACCCTAGATCAGACCATGGTCAATTTGCTTTGTGTTCTGAAACATTGCCATGAGCCTTCTACTAGCTGCTGACTCTGTTAATGATGTATTAATGGATAAAATATATTCTTATGAAAAGTTCTTAATGATGTCACCCCTAGTCACATAAACATAGAACATTGTATATTAATATAAATAACGTAAGCCCTTCTTAAAAAAAGACATGAAAAGTCACATTAGTGTTCCAAATTCTGTATAAGTCTCTCATTCTGTGGCCTTGTCTTTTTATATGTTAGTGGTACTCAATGGTGAATTGCAACTATACAATAGAGGCAAATTATTTCCTGTATGGGGTTCTTTTATTACATTGTTATACCACAGTTGTGACACCACTTGGTGTACTGTATAATATAAGGGATAATGTGCCATAACAAAACTTAATAACATTGTTGTATAAACTATTGTTTTCTACCTGTTGCTGAACTGCAATCTCTAGCATCCTGAAACTATAGTTGTAAATAACACATATCGATATAACATATCGATATACATATTGTGGCATGCTTCTGTTTAGAAGTTACAAGGATATAAGACAAGCAATACACCAACTCTTACAGGTGTTGTTGAACTGCAGCATCCACTGCCATATATGAGTTATGTTTTTATATTATTAAATTACCGAAAAAGGGGGACATAGGACACAATATATGTTGATCACTCACCACATGGAATAGGTTGTCCAGACCCAAACCCTCAGCTTAGGGAGAGGATAAACCAACAAAGTACAAAAAGAGGAGTATTTGGCACTCCACAAGGGCCACCAAAAATAAAGTTAAAAATGTAAAATTCATTCTAAATTCATTAATTTCCCAGGTGGGCACGAAATGCGTAGGGCCAATGGAGATTATGTTTTTATATTGTCATAAAACTCAAAGCGTGACTAATATCTACAGTACTTTCAAGATGCCTGTGTTGATAATAATTGCTGCCCTGACTTCTCTCATTAATCTTTTCATTAAAGGGCATGTAAAGGCAAAAAAATAAAATATAATTTTTACTTTCTTTGATAAAAAAGAAACCTATCTCCAATATACTTAGTATAACTAAAAAATGTGTACCGTTTTATAAGAAACCTGACTGTATGCAGTGAAATTCTCCCTTCATTTACTGCTGTGGATAGGAATTGTCAGATGGTCCCTAACTGCTGAGCAGGGAAACAATCATACTTATGAACAGCAGGGGGAGCCCCCGCCTTACTTCCCAGCCATGCAGAACTCAAGCAGCTTTGTTTATGATGATCCCTAAGCAGCCCAGACCACACTGAGCATGTGCACAGTCTTGGTCTTGCAAAGATGTTTAACAAAGTTACAAGATGGTGACCCCCTGTAGCCAACTTTGAAAGCATAAATTATTTGTTTGATTAGGCTTGTGGTGCAGTAAGTTCATGTTTATATATAGTATATAGTACAGTGCTACGCAATATGTTGGCGCTATATAAATACATGTTAATAATAATGTTAATAATAATAGTATACAAAATACAGCATTTCTAGCCTTATTGTATTTTAGACTTTACTGTATATGCCCTTTAATGTATGGCGTATGAGTGAATGTTATATTTCCTCACTTCTACCTCCATTTCATTATATTTCTTAACTTTGTATACTGCACCTTACCTCTTCATTCTACACCCCCATTAGTTTAGCAGCTTGGTAAAAAAAATGCTGATTTGCCAGTTCATTGTTCAGGGGTGGTGGGGTCTGGCCTTGGCTAAAAATACATTACATTTGCATCAATTATAACCTTCCTACCTTGCTTGCTTTTCCTGCTGCTTTATTACATCACATTTTCCATTGCTTTCATTTAAAATAAGTTACTATTCAATCTATACTCTGCATACTTATTTATTTGATTAATGATTTCCTAAATCATTACTCATTTGCTTCACCTGCACCTGGTGAAGTATCCCAGTTTGAAATGCATTTGTCAGGTTCAAAAGTGATTCTTTACTGACAATGTTAGATTTAGGAGCAGATTTACTAAGCTCGAGTGAATAGTTCGAATCCAAAAATATTCGAATTTCTAAGTAATTTTTTGGGTACTTTGACCATCGAATTGGTCAAATCCAATCGAATCGAATGATTAGAACGATTCGAAGTAAAAATCGTTCGACCATTCCATAATCAATGTACTGTCTCTTTAAAAATTCCTTCGACTCAATACTTCGCCAAATAAAAGCTACCGAATTGAATGTTAGCCTATGGGGACATTGTAGGTTTTGGGTACTTTTTATGATCGAATAAAAATCATTTGTTTGATCGCTTAAAATAGTGTGATTAAAAACGATTTTATCATTCAATCGAACGATTTTTATTCGATCATTTGATCGAACCTTTTGTGCTAAAATATTCGAATTCTACTTTGAGGGTCGAATTCAAGGGTTTTTTAACCCTCGAAATTCGACCCTTGATAAATCTGCCCCCTAGATTAAGAGTAGATTCACATTTACTATATAATGTACCAACTTGTTAAGAGTGGGACCAATAACTTTAATATGTGTATGCTAATAAAAAAAACACAAAAGGCTGCTTTGTGAGATGCTACAAATAACATTTGGAAACACAAATGACCTGGAAAGCACAATAGTTTTCGATATTCAGTAGCAGTGTATCCAGAATAATAGAATGGCAACAATGGGGCTTCTGTTTGCTGTGATAATGCATCTCCAAGATCCAGCAATAAAAGATGGTTTCAGAACATGCTTAGAAAAAGGAATCCACTGTGTGCATATAAATCACTAGAAAGACCTACACATGGGAGCACCTTCATGGTTCAGATTAATGGCTGTGTTTCTACATCTGTCAGAGATAATTTATTGGGACAGACCAGCATGTTGCAACAACTTCTTCTGTCCTGAAAATATCCACCTCATTTACCTTCAGGCATAACAATCCCTCATAAAAATGAAAAACGATGATGGGCAGATCAATCGTTGAAGGAACACATAGAGAAGTGATTGCTAAAAGCCAGGTTGTTAAGTTAGACCACGTTGTCACGTTCACTGATATAAATGTAATGCTCCCAATCTCTAGTTTGAGATGAAGATCTACAATGTGACATTGTGTATGTATTAATAGGCTGTCTGGGAGTCATTTTTAAAATCAGCCTTCCTAACTATTATTTTGGAGGAAACAAGTAGAATGAGGCAGGGATACTTATGGGGAAAATAGCTTGCAAAATTATGTGAAAAGTAGCACATATATTATATTATGAACATAAGGAAATGGTTTCATGTCAAGGCCAACCATTATAATCCTGATGCATTATAAAATTAGATTCATGAGACACATACAAGCGTTGTTACCTGACTGGATGCCAGTTCTGAGTCCTGACCAACTGGGAAAAACACTTGCAAGAGTAGTTTATCTAACTAGACAATTTAATTTCATATAATGCTTTCTTTATATGGAAAGTCAGATGTTGGCTAATGGAACCAAGTGAAATTATTAAAGCTGGCCATGCACAGCCAGATCCAGAGGCACCAAATAGATCTGGGCTCCATTTGGCCACCCACAAGGCCCTGAGCAAATGATCGGATTATACAGTGGTGCCCACACATTGGCACATAGATGTGCTCCTCAGACAGAATTTATTGCTAGAAATCTGCCAGGCAGGCCTGTCACTTAGCTCTTTATACAAGCCATTAAGTTTTTGACTACATGTTGAGTCAGCAGCTTATATGAGCACGTTTATGTCTGTGTGAATTTGTGATTTGTGTTCTCTAAACTAAACATAGTCAACTGTCAAATCTCTTGCTTTTTCTCCATTAGTCCTTCTCTCTCTCACATAGAAAAAGCAGTGGCCACAGTAGTGGTTTAGATGAACAAATAATTGAGGGTCCACTGACATCTGAGCAATCATTAGGAACTGGTACTGTACCTGATAGTTTACCCAAGAATGATTAGTGTCTATTTTTGAGATACTGAATATGTTTGGTTTCCAGAGCTGCACCATTAAATAACATTATTCTCTGCACATATAAACCTGTCTGTTCTTAGAAGTGCCTCACACTCGACTAATTTATTGTGCATGAACTCTGGAAGATGACAGAAATGCATTTTGCGACTCCTAACCCCCTACTGCTCACCCAGCACATCAAACGCTTCACAGCAGTCTTCTTTCTCCAAGAAACAAGGGCATGATATGTTACAAACAAGCAAAGCTTTTGTTTGAAGATACACTGAACTTGGATTAATATAAATGGGTAATATTCTGCAGTGTATCAGTCAAGCACATATACTGCATTTCCCTGTGAACCAGGGAGGTTTGGTAGTGGGATACCAAGAACACTTATCTGGAATTGCCTCTAACATTTGCCATTGTCATTTATTGTGCTTAGGAATTTTGCATATTTATAGACTGCACTAAAATTCTGAAAATTGCTCTCCTTTGGCTTCTACTTTTTTATCTCATTGAGGTGATTTTCACCTAAACATGACCACTGCTCACCTATATACTACTCAGAAAGAGCAGGAACATTAATTGAATCAGAAAATGAACTTTTTTCTTAATGATCGACTACCATAAAAGAGAAATTCATAAAAAAAGCATTCATTTATTTTTTCATTTATATGTCCATTTAATTGGACTTTTGTTTATTAAGAATTGTTTTTTTGTTGTGTTCATGCCTCTTTTTTTGGATGAAGGACCCACTTTTTAACAGTAGATGGTATTACACCACTTTGATCTGTGGAGGAACTGAGACATTGGTAATGTTATTCTCAGTATTATGCTTTGTTCCAGTAGGTGATTGGCCTCTGGGATGTTTTCCTATCCTTAGAACTTTTTGGTCACAGGGCATTTTTAAAATTGTTTTTGGTACTGGTACTAGTGCCAGTTTTAAAAAATGAAAGAGAAAGAAAGGTGCCTCATGATCATTGCCATCATTCATTAGTGGTATTGCTCCAACATGTTGGACAGGGATTTCCAAAACGAAACAATAAACAGGGGACTTCAATTTACATAAAAATATTTTAATATAAACAGTGCATTTAATATTCTTCATCTGAAAGTGCTGAGTTCAGTCAGAGCAAGTCCTGCCAGCAGAGGGAGTTTTTCCTTAGATCAATATAATCTTATTGTATGTTTGGAACCTCAGGACTGTTGTCGGTTGGTGTTGACTAGCATGACTGACCTTGGTGCTGATTTAAGAAATTAAGAAGGCAAACCGATTAATAAATTATTAAGTTATTTTTAGAGTAACCCTTGCGTTCAGCTATAAACCCCACGTTAAAAAAGTGATTCAAGATTTTTTCACCTTGCCCTTCTTAAAAGGCATTATAAAAAATAAAAATTGTTGGTGCTTCAGTGAAAAATTACAAAACTATAGGCTTGCAACTGCTGTCAAACTTGGGTTCTCCCATAGGGCTAACAAAGCACAGTAGCAGTACTAAAAGGTATTTAGCAAAGAGGTTTAACAGCTCACTAGACAGTTGGAAATGATTCCCGAATCGCTATACAAAAACACGTGCCTTGATGATACTCCGGTGTTGTAATGAGATGAGACAAATAACTGATTTTTGCTCTGAGAAGCAATTTAGTCTCACATCATCAAAACATTCTCTTAACGTAATATCCTATTCGGATGATTTGATCTGAATGAGGGAAATTTACCTTCTAAAGAAGTAATACCATGAATGTAATTTGTAAACCTTATTTATTTTTAAATGGTGTTTTCTTTCCAGCTGTGGGAAAATAAGCAGCTGATTTTCCACTACAGTGCCTTCTCATTTTACAACATGATTTCCATAATCATATTTAAGTGTTGTAAGACTATTTACAGTATTATACCTTTATATTCAGGAATGCGATCCTTTTTTCCCCTCTCTTGTAGTGTAGTCTAAAATACTACCCTGTAATGTTAAAGGATTTGTTTATGAAGAAGATTCAGCTATTAAAATTTGGACAGGTGTTATCTGTTGGGACCACTAGGGAAGGTTGTACAGAATTTTGTATTTCCGGCATTTCATATGTTGATTCAAACTACTGTTCATCGTCGTCTGGCTAATCTGTGGATTCTAATGAGCCATCTACCCCTATGAGCTAGGTTTTATATGTTAAATCATATTATGGCAATATATTTACATTGTTAGTGATTTTTATATTATCTGTGTGTTTCTTGGCTTCATTGTCTAAACCTTTAGGAGAAAGAAATGGTTCCCAATATATGTCATGGTTTTTCAGAATAAAAGTAGAGTACACATATAAAGAGTATTATATTGTTGGATTTATTCTACATAGACTTAATCCATTAGGAAAGTGTGGCTTTGCAATTCATGCACATTACAAAATATTGTCACCATCTAACATTTAAATGGTAAATGTCTAGTTTTAATTGTGTTGTTAACATTTAGTTTTGGCTTTGAAGATTTGGTTGGTCTCAAACTGAATGGGATTCCCTGACATAAACCAAGTTTACAATCTTTACTAAAGCACTTACTGAAGACTCATATATAGGCTATCTTGATACATTCTCTGCTTACTATGGCCAACCTTGTATAGAAAATATGTTTACCAATTTTGACTCATTAAATTATTTATTTAGATGTTATTTAATAGGGTTGTGGCACAATATCCACACTAAGGGGCAGATTTATTAAGGGTCGAATTGAAAATTCAAATTAGAATTTTTAATTTTTGTTTATGGTTATAACTCTCAACTTATCCAAACTTGATTTGAGTTTTAATTTGAATTCAGATTTCGCGATTTATCATACTCTGGCCCTTTAAGAACTCAAATTTGACAATTTGCCGCCTAAAACCTGCCGAGTTCATGTGGTGGCCATAGACACACAGATCAGATCGAAAGAATCGAGGATTCGTACGATTTTCGGATCGTGTGTGGCATGTGCCGACATCTTTCATCCGGCGGAGATCGGTCGTTTGGTCGATCGGTCAGGTTTGATTTTGACCCGACCGATCCCGCCGGAGCCCATGGCACATCGTAATCTGATTGTTCGCTCAGATGGCCGAACAATCAGATTACCCCCGATATAGCCATGCCTGTTAATGGCATATCAGGGAAAGATCCGCTTGTTTGGCAACATCGCCAAACGAGCGGATCTTTGCATCTATGGCCACCTTAAAGCTGGCCATAGATGCAAAGATCCGATTGTTCGAATCCTCGAACAATCGGACTTCCCCCAACTCCTGATTTGCCACTAACCATTCAGATCAAATAAAGTAGTAAAAGAACAGATCAGACAATGTTCTGCCCCTGACAGCAATGGTACGAAAGTTATGTCCGACAATGTTCTGCCCCTGACAGCAATGGTACGAAAGTTATGTCCGACAAAGCTGAAACTGAAAACCGTCATATCGCCAATACATGCAGAGATATTATCGGCAGCCAACAGAAATCTTTTAACCTGGCTGATCGACTGATCTCAATGGGACAAAAAATGTCGGGACTCTCCATACACGGTCCGAAAATCATCATTTGATCTTTGCGTCATTGGCCAACTTAAGTCAATGGGAGACTTAATTTTAGTAGCCTTCCTGACATTCCATTTTTTTTTCATAGAAAAAACTTGAATCAAGTTTAGTCTAATTCAATTTGACTTTGATTCGAGTTTTCAAGTTTTTTTTATATGAATAACCAACCCCCCAGTTGAATTTCTAGTACATTTCAATTTAAAGGAGTTTTAAAAACTCACTTAAATTTGAAATTCAACCCTTGATAAATTTGTCTCTCAGTTTGCCAAACAGCAGCTGGTGTCCCTGCAAATTTTTCCTGAAATATTGGAACCTACAGAGACACACTACTTTTGCTTTTATATGAAGAATAACATAGCACTATTACCATTACTATAAGGATATTATTATAATAGAAAATGCATTGTATAAATGATCACACCCAGCTCTGTTTCTTTTTAATGGTAACTGACAGTAACAGTAATTGTTACTGACAGGCTGCTTATTAGTTGAGCTGTCCTTCACCCTCGAACTTTGAGACATTTAAGGAGTCTCATTAAATCTTATCTAGGGAATCTCTTAGATGAGCAGAACATTTTAACATTCTACACTTATAAGGTTCAAATTTTCGTGAGACATTTATGGCTTTATGGTCTAGTAATTAGGGATAATGAGTAAAGGGTAAAAATAAAGCAATGTATGACTGAATTTAGAATGGCAATGCTCGTCTATAGTGTCCCAGATAATTGACTAATTACTAAGAGGAATAGAGGTGAACATAGTTCAGAATAATGGCAAAATAAGTGAATTGGTGCAGTATGGTGTCATGGTGAAGGGATGCAAAATTAAGCCAAGATACTAGAGATGCTTGGAGGAAAGGGGAGAGATTACAGGAGGGTTGGAAACAAAATGTCATTCAGTAGGTGGAACTTAGTTGATGGGAATGGGATAGAGGAGGGTTATTAATATGTAATAAAGGAACTAAGCTGAGTAATAAAAGATATAAATCACATGTTTAATTCCTGCAATTGTTAAAGATTATACTTAAACAGATCTCAAGGCCAATTTCATTACATTTTATTGGTGGTTTGGTAAGCCTTGCAATATAACATTTGTTTTTTCCTTTATTTTCAGCTGGACCTGTTGATGTACTCAGAAAATTAGAATTTCACAGTTTACCACAAGGCGTATCTAACACAGCAGGATTTTGCACAAACAGAAGGACAGCCAGAGGATCAGATACAGCATTTAGAGTTCAGAAAAATGCCAAGCTTAGTGTCCCAACAAAGCAATTATTTCCAGGTAACTTACATGATTTTCATGTTTTGTTTAAGAATGTTATACATTTATGTACCCATATACCGTGAACTACCATAATAGAACAAGTATGAGTTCTATTATGCAGAAAGTTTGGAAAGTGGCATTTCTGCATACAGGCTTTTCTGTCATTTGGAACATAATACTCTAACGGGCGAATGTAATAAAAGTCGGTAACGGAAAAACTATTTGCAAGGTGAAAAGTTATGCCTTTGCGCGAACAAATAGCTTTTGCGAGCACTGGAGCTGTTTAGTAGCGACCACCTCCGACAGTGAAAGACCATTTGCAAATTTTATCATTTGCGCCAATGCGCAGTCAATGCAATAAAACTTCTTACTGAAAAAGTCATTATGTTTGCTCCAAATGATTATGACACCTTCAAGCACTTCTTAAGAGTGCACAATTACAATTCGCAATGCAATAACAGTTTTAGGACAAATATTACATTGCGAGTAGTGATGGGTGAATAAATTCACCTGGCGCAAATTTGCGGCTAATTTCCACGTCTCACCGCCAGCGAATAAATTAGCGAATCCCAGTGAAAATTCACCGTCGTCAATTTCCAATTTTCAAGCTTTTTTGTAAAAATGTCCGATTTTTGCGATTTTTTTTTTAATGAAACTTTTATGATTTTTCTGCCAATTTTTATCAAACCAAAACTGGAGAAATTCGCCCGTCACTACGATGCGAGCTGTGGATTTTTATTCTTATTGGTGCGAATTGTTTTGCTCTTTGAGACTTTAAATATATTCCCCCGTATGTCTTCTTAAAAAAATTAAACCCATGAATTCATCTAGTACAGTTAAATACAATTTGCTGTTTTATTATTACAGAGAAAAAGGAAAGGATATTAAAACATTATAATTATTTGCTTATAATGGTCTGTATTAGAGATGGTCTTCCAAAATTCATAATTTTCAGGATAACGGGTCTTTAAATAAGGGATCCCATACATGTACAAACTAGTCAGACAGTATATCATCTTCCATGAAAACTACAAACACTTAAGTTGGCCATATATTGAATGCTGGGGCGATCCTGGCCCCTCAGCCGCCTGAGGCAGCAGCAGTTGCTGCTGCCCCTCCTCCCTCGGAAATTCACTCTTAAAGTACCAGGAGCAGCATTTTTGCCGACCCTGGTACCTAGTGGGGTGCTGCCGCTTGAGGCGACAGCCTCAACTCGCCTCATTGGCGAAGCACCTCTGATTGAATGATCTGCTCATTTGACAAGGTCGCCAAAAGAGTGGATCTTTTCCTGATATGCTCACCTTGAGGTGAGTGATATCAGGCTGATCCAGTAGTTTGGCTTTGGGTCTGAACAGGGGATACATGCCATCTAAGGGTCCTTGCCCCAGATGGATTTTTAAACTTGCCCAACTGATTTCTGGACAATTTTCCGCCAGATTTTGGTTAGGTATTCCAATCGGCCTTAACCATTTGGTGTATTGAAGAGGAATTTACAATATAGGCAGTGATTTGTCAATGGAAAACCTTGGTAATGTAATGAGTCTAAAGTTTGCACATCTAGTAGCAACCAATCAGATGTGATAGCAGTAAACAGTAAATACTACCTACATAGCTACTTGCTATGCATTGCTAGACAAGTAGCAAACTTTAGACCATTTATTACATTACCCCCTACAGTTTCTCTCATCAGTTTTTTTGGTGGTGATTAAAATGTATCAGTATTGCCACTTCGCACAGAGAAGCCAATTGTTCAAACTGTAGAAGCAAGCACAGGCTAAATTATGGTTTGTGTTTTAAGGTCCACCAGTATATCTTTTCATATGAATGCATACTTGCAATTCTCTGTTGCTCCTTTACATTCTATACTGTTTTATACTCTGCAAGACCACCCAGCGTGATTGAATTCCCTAACCCCTGAAAAAGAACAAAGTCGCCTTTGAGTAGTTTGCCCAGAAAAACAAATAAACCTATTTTGATTTTATACAAGTAGAATTTCTAGATAAGATTAGTTTTATTTTGATAATTCATTTCCGTTTATGGAACAATTTCACAGTAAATGTGAATAACTTAAGGCTTCCTGTTGTTACATTTGCACAGCGAGCACTAGTTAATTTTAATGTATGAATGAATTATTTGTACAGAAGTTCAGATGTTAATAAAATAATCAAAATCAAACTGTGAGCAACAACAGAAGCTGCCCCCTTGGGGGGGGGGGTGGCATCAAACAAAAATGTAACATTACAGGGGTTATTTTTCAAAGTCTGAATTTATCTCAATATTTTCTGCTACAAACTCTGATAAAATCCACTCCGTTTTTTTACGCTTATTTATTACTGAATTTTCCTGAAATTTTGCTTTGTCGAAAAAAAATCTGATTTTCAAGATTTTGGGATTAACTCATATGCAACCTCGACAGGTCTAAAATGCCGGATTTTCAGAATCTGACTTTTCCATCATCAGGGTTTAATAAATTCTGAAAAATGTGTGTTTTTTTTAAAAAAAGTCAGATTTTTCGTGACTTTTGCATTCAGAGTTTAGTAAATAACCCCCTACATATCAGTTGAAAGAAAAACAAATAATTAAATACTGTTTACTTACTTACAATTTGTTGTTTCTCGGTATATGTATATGTTACTGGTTTTGGTGCTGGTTGATTGTTTGGGGAGTAGGGATGGGCTAATTTTTTCACCTAGTTTAGCCGCAAAAAATTACGCCTATAGACTTGTATGGCGGAGTGCGTCAAAACAATTTCGCTGCGCGACAAAATAGACTTTAATGGGCGTCTGCAACATTTCGCTGGCGGCGAATTGTAGGCGAAACAAAACGGGTGAAATTCGCCCATCCCTATTGGGGAGGTATTGTCTGTGAAGCTTCATGCCAAAATCACCATCACTATTGCCATGGTGCCCCAATCATCACTGCTAGAAAGCCTCCCTTTGATATCAATAGCAACTGGTGACAGGCAGATTTAGGCCCAAAACCAATCAAGAGAAAGTTTTCAGACTGAAATTTGTCTGCCACCTCTAATAATTCCAATGAATCTGCATTGTTTTTTTAGGAGTGGCAGAGATTAGCAGACAGTAAGGACTAGTTTGGCCCTTGATGATGCATTCTACTCTTTTTGCTAGATTTTTTTATGTGTCGCAAGGTGCAGTTTGCGGCACTGCCCCTGCAGCAAGTAGCATGTAAATGATCACGAAGAGGCACACTTCTGTGGCAGGGGCAGTTTAAAATGAGACTTAAACTATTTCCCTTTTTGGTGTTTTAAAAGCTCATTTATGAATGCAGTGCAATGTATAAAGTTCAAAATGTAGATGGAAAAAGCCGTGGTGTTAGATTCCAGTGTAATAGTGGACATCAGCATCCAGTCCAACTTTTCCACAATGCACCAATATGGATGCAAAGTAGTAACATAAGTTTTTTTTACTGTGCATGAATGTCTTCATTCACACGAAGCAAGCCAATTGTGTTGTGTGAACTCTAGAATTGCCTCCAAGTTCAGACTGCTGGTAATTCCAAGGTTCCCTTGTGTCCATGCAGATGTATACAATTTATCAAAGGAAGCTGGGCCGGTGCACTTGCAAGGAGCAAACATGATTTCAAATATGTGCTTAATTTTGTGTACATTCTACTTACTGCTTGACCCATTCCATTTATTAAAGAGCCTATGGTTTCAACAAATGTATACTGTACATTTCATCTTACAAGATTGCAGGTGATATGAAAATCTTAATAAAATGTGCAATATCACTCAAGCCTAGTAAATATTCCTTCTTGGTTGGAGAGGAATTGTTCTTGAGTTTTTCATGCCTTGGCTTGTGAGGGCAGATCCGAGGGAGATTCTTGTAAGAACTTGTTCACCAGTAGCTAATGTTCAGTAGTCATAGCTAGTTATAGCTGTGTAGTACAGCACAGTCTATACAAGCTTTGTTCACTTTGGGTAGATTCTTTGCTTCCTTTTGGTTCCCTTTGAAGTAAGAAGTATGGACGTTTATTAGGCAGATGTGTACTGACATGTCTTTGTACAAACCTCAAAAAACTAGTAATCATAAAATGTTTGCCTTTTGGTTATTCTTCTCCATGTCCCAGTGTTCTTGCTACTCAGTACAAGTGAATACTAGAAGGTAGAAAAACAACAAAATATCCTATTCTTAATAACTTTGCGATTGGTCTTTATTTTTTGTTATAGATTTTTTTTTAAATTTTTTAATCTTCTGTTGCCTCTTCCCAGCTTTCAAATGGGGTTCCTGACCCCTGCAGCCAAAAAAAAAACTATTGAGTGAGGCTACAATTTATTTGTTATAGATACTTTTTAATACTTACTGTATATTTCTATTCAAGCCCTCTTCTATTTATATTATAATCTCCCCTTCAAACTACAACCTGGTTACTAGGTTAAACTTGACCCTAAATGTCCCAGTTCTCTGAACTAAATGTAACAGAATGCTTTACTCTTAATCAGGGACCCCTTGTTGTATAACATATCATCTGGCTATGTTTAAGATGCCTTGTGAACTTCAGTCAGATCTTGTACTTAAAATAGTTTTACTAAAGCAATAACATTCTCTTTTTATGCTACAGATGCTCTCAGCTGGACTCAACTTTTTTAATAGCATAAGCCCTAGCTGATTTAAGAGCCATTAAAAGAGTAATAGAGTCCATAAATATTAATTAAATAAATAAGAAGAATGGTTCATATACTTTTAGCAAGAGATACTTTAAGAATAGGTACCAGTTTGAAAATACAATTGGTGAAAAGTTAAAAATCATTATAAACTGCATTAAATGAACCTGGAACCCAGATAAAATGGAAGCCATAGCTCTTATAGCCTACACACACCTTTAACTTTCCCTTTAATAAATGTGTTGGGCAAAATAGATTAGAAAATAAAGGGAAACTGAAGACAGCATTTCTTCCCTTGACTCCCATGCCTGTAGTATTTCTGTTCTGCAACACTTACTGGCAATTCATCTAGGCAACTAGAATTTATTTTGTCTGGTACTGTCCGCAGTCTGAGAATGAAATCCTGTACGTATTCCAGTTAAAGGCACATTTCTGGAAATAGCCTGTCTTTTGCTATACACCTTCACTCTTGACTGGTGGGCTGTGTTCCTTTTGAATACTATCTAAGTAATGCACACAAAAGTTTCAATTGTACCATTTTTAAGGGGTAGTTCACCTTTAAGTTAACTTTTAGTATGTTATAGAATGACCCATTCTTAGAATCTTCATTTTTTATTTCTTATGGTTTCTGAATTATTTGCCATCCTCTTCTGCCTCTTTCCAGTTTTCAAATGGAGATAACTGATGCTGGCTGCCAAAAGACTATTGCTCTGTAAGAGTACAATATTGTTATTTTTACTTTTAATCACTTATTTTTCAATTCAGGTCCTCTCCTATTCATATTCCTTTCTCTCATTTAAATAACCTGGTTGCTTGGGTAAATTGGACACTAGCAACCAACTAGTTGCTGAAATACATAACTGGAGAGCGCCTGAACAAAAAGCTAAATTGAAAAACCACAAAAAATAAAAAATTAAGACCAATTGCGAATTGTCTCAAAATACCATTAAATCATACTATAAGGTAATGTACATATGTGCACTGCGTATATGCTGCTTACTCTTCTATAACAACCTTTGCAACCTGATAAATGGAATATTTTTTGTATGCAACTTCAAACTAAAATACACCATAAGGCTCCTACTTCATCTTGTGGTTTTTAAGTTATTTCGTTTTTTATTCAGCAGCTCTCCAGTTTTGCAATTTCAGCAATCTGGTTGCTAGGATCCAAATTACCCTAGAAACCATGCATTGATTTGAACAAGAGTCTGGAATATGAATAGGAGAGGGGCTGAATATAAAGATGAGTAATAAAAAGTAACAATAACAATACATTTGTAACTTACAGAGCATTTATTTTTAGATGGAGTCAGTGACCCCTATTTGAAAGCTGGAAAGAGTCAGAAGAAAAAGGCAAATAATTAAAGAACTATAAAAAAAATTATAAAGACCAATTGTAAAGTTGCTAAACATTAACCTCAAGTGGAATTACCCCTTTAACTCTGTATTCCTGCAATGGGCCCTCTTTATTTGGAAGTCCAGGGTAAAGGCACTTTTTATCCATCACTAAAATGCAACTTTGGCCCCTAGGTGCTAAAGCAAGGAGGTCCCCATCCATTAAAACTAATAATGGTTATATAGAGGGAGAAAAAGAGATCCTAGTTGACTATTCATTATTATTAATTAATAAGGTATGGGATCCATTATTAGGAAACCCATTATTCAGAACGCTCCAAATTACGGAAAAGGGCGTCTCCGATAGACTCAACTGTATCCAAATAACGAAATTTTTTAAAAATAATTTCCTTTTTCTATGTAACCAAGTGCTTTGTATTTGACCAGACAAATATATAATGAATCCTTATAGGAAGCAATACCAGACTATTGGGTTTATTTAATGTGTACATGATTTTCTAGTGGAGATCCAAATTCCAGAAAAATGCATTATCCGGAAAACATACATTTGTATATAACAACCTGTTGTAATTTTTCCAAATAAGTCATGTTTTACTTAAAAGTTCTCTACTCACATGTGAGGGTTCCATTTCAGTGCTAAAATAAAAACATAAACGACATTCTACCTTTCAGGCATAGAAAAGAAAACCTGGGCCTAATTTGGTATTTAAAAGACGAATTAAAATCTTAAATCAAGCTACTGGTCGTGTCACTAGTGGTTGTATCAAATTATTCAGGCGTGTTAAATGAATGTGACTCTGACGCACAAGGTAGTTAACCCCAGTTTTCACTCCGGGGTCATTCAATTGAATACAAAGTGACTTTTCTCAAAAGGCCACTTTTGACATTTGAACCATTATAAAGCAGAAGTCATATTTTTAGTTTACACTCTATTTGTTGAAAGGCATGGCTCTTCTTTATCCCCTGTTCTGTTCAGTGAAGTTCTCTGTATAAGGTATCTCATGTATAATCTAATTCTTATCGAGTCCTCAGTTCTGCTGTTTACTGAGCTCACTGTTGAAATTCTGAGTTGCCCCCTTGTAATACATACCTGATTATCTTTAAGTGCTCCAAATTTACAAATGTATTCATTGGGAGTCCAGTATATGAAGGCAATATCATTGACATCTGACAATTTAAGCTTCTTCCTTTTTTAGGCGGAGCATTCCCAAAAGATTTCTCAGTCCTGCTGACAGTCAAGCCAAAGAAGGGTCTGCAGTCATTCCTCCTTTCCATCTACGATGAAAAAGATGTAGAGCAGCTTGGAGTGGAGATTGGAAGGTCCCCTATCTTCGTATATAAAGATCATCTAGGAAAACCTACCCATGAGGAGTATCCCATTTTTAGCTCTGTTAACGTTGCAGATGGCAAGTAAGTAGTTCATGGGGATAACTTGTATTTCTTCTATAACTGGAATGTGTCTTTTTGGGACTGTATTGTCAATTAATGGAAAGTATTTGTAAATGTGAGTACAATTTGTATGTGTTTGTCAGTTTCCCTCTGTCTCTAAGGAATTTCACAGTTTTTTCTGACAAATCAGAATGAGAAAACCGTATAAACAAGTAACCCATTTTTTGTGTGCACTAAATTTGACTGGTCTGTCTACAGGTGTGCCTACACTGAACAATAATTTGTGCGGTAATTGTTCAGATATTCTGAAAAATGGCCGAAGTATCATCATAGGAAGACCTCTGGCACACTAGATCAATAATTCAAAGCATTTCACATAGTCTATTCTAGATCATACTTTACTTCAGTCTACTTAAGGGGTTGCCTATCTGAAGAAATAGGAAAACTATACCCCCGAACAATGTAGGTAAAACCATACTTTATGTAAATAAACCATTTTCATAATACTATACTATTGTAGTACTATGTGCAGTTGTGTAATCCTAAATAGAAAATGTCAATTTTAAAAGTAAGAGCTGCCCCCTGGGATCCTACAATTCACAGTGCACACAAACAAACCGTATGTGTTAGGTCACATGAGTGATTAACGGACACATTTCTGTCTTTTGCTTCCCACTGCCTTATTTCTGGTCAGGTGATCTCCGAGGGAGCACAGAAAATATCATAGATTGTTGGCTCAAGGTAGAAGGTGGAAAGGGGCAATATTTACTTAAACATCTATTCCGATTTCTGTAAAATTCTTTAAAATGCCACTAATATATGATATATATCTGTTGCTTAAGTATTCATTTTGGGGGTATAGTTTTCTTTTAAGAGTGCCTATTTTAAAACGTAACCTTTTTTATATTTTATTTTGTTTTGAGCAATAGAGTAGAATTCACATCAAAGCTTTATATACACCAGTGGCTTCTTTGGCTTTGAATGGGTTTTGTCAAAGAAAGAAAAATGCCAGGAAATATATTCTTAATGATAAACATCTGTTTGGACGAATGTGTTCTTCCTTCTATTCACCAACATAATCTTCCTGGACTTTGCTTGCTTTTTTGATTAGAAGCTGCTGTCATGTTGGTGCCAGGGACCTGTTCAGATTTCACTTTAATCCAAAAACTAGTAACCCCAGTTTGCTACTTGTAGGGCTGGTCACATTATTTTGATTTTATTCAAGGTGTTGCGAGTGCCAAGGAATAAAAGCAAGAGATTCCAAATTATTACGGACTTCTGAAAGCTGCAGGAAGCTATGCATATAATAAAGGGTACATTTTTTTCTGGATAGTAAAATCTATAACAGGCAGCTATACAGCTAAAAAAATATTGGCGAATGGTTAGAAAAAAATGAAATGTATGAATTATATCTAACAATTGCATTTTCCTATATAACCCCTCTGATTACAGTCTTTATGGCCGCCTGGCATGAGCAATTCCACAACTGAAAAATAAAATCTGCATTCTTATCCACCTCTAAAAATCTAATTTATTTTCAAACTATCCTTAACATTTCCCAGGCAGTCTTCATTTTCTTTATTCATGGCTTTATTCATTTTGTATTTTTTTTTTTGTTTAGAAACTGTCCTTTACCAAAATGGATACTGGCAATATCTCTAGATCTGCTTATTTCCAAAATGACTCCTGTTGCTGACTATTCTAGGCACACTTTAAATTAGCAAGATGGTTATTCCTTTTGCAGAACAAAGTGTCTGCAAACGTTCTAAGAAAACCTTTACAAAAACAAATTTGTTCCTGTGCTTGGACCTCAGCCACTACAATTTTCAGCTGATTTTCCCACCCTTGTGCTGCTTCTGTGCTCATCTTTGTTTTCCAACTCGCTTGAATCTCTGCTTCAAGATTCTGTTTGTCTGCTGTCCTGTGCTAAGACTAAAATGTTTAGTGGCAATGGTAATGGAGTTTTGTCCAGCAGCAGTGAGCCTGGACTATAAAAAACAAATTAGGGAACAGCAAACAAGTTTACATCCTACTGGTTCCCTAGAGATGCCCCAGAAACTCATTTAAACTTAACTTCACGGATCACATGGCATCTCTAATTATTGTTGTTAGACCTTTTTCAAACGATTGAGGTCCTTGTGTTATAATAGGTGCTATAATAGGTGAGCAAGGTCTTGGGGAAAAACACGCAGAAAATCTTGGCTGTCTTGGGAACCATTAAACCATTAAATCAGGTCTCTGCATCAACATATACTCAGGTGTAAAGTTCTGACCCACCATTATCCTATTTGCCTTCTGGGTAGCCTTGTTAAAACCATACAGAACATCCTCTGGATACTGGAGATACTTGAGTACTAAATTTTAAACTGCCATATATATTGGAGTTATGCCAATAGTTTTAAAGGGGACATTGATCTACACACAGAACTTGATATATAATTACCCAAGAACGAATTATAATGTTTTTCCTTTTCAATATATTAGCAGTTTTAAACTGATGATTTCATGAATGAGTAAACATTGATGATATGCGTTAATAAAAATCCCTTTTAATCTATAATTTATTGTATTACACAGAGGAGGATGTGGGCTTTTAGGAATCCCTGTGAAAGCAGATATATTTATTTAAGCTTACCCTCTTCCATAGTAAACATTTTAATTAATAACCTATTTTTGAAAGCACTTTTTGCATATTAAGGGAAGAAATTGTTTAATATCTATCATTTCACTGGAATGTAGAAGGAGACACATAGGGACAGCCAATTCTTAAGTGAGGGACATAATAACCAGTCCATGGTTCATTTATACTATGTATATGTAGATACACACATGGTCCAGAAGTGACTTTGGCCAAATCACATTTATCATATTTTTGCAAAGATCCCTCATAAAAAGTGAATTATTCTTTTGCTTTCATCTTTTCTTGTGATGTTTGTCATTTTGGTACCTATGTTGTATCTGGGTAATGGCACATGGGCAGGATTCAGGGTGTTTCCAGCTCAGCAGACTGATGAGTAACTATTTCCTCAAATATCAGTCCAGGTGATTTCTATTGAAGAGGAGCAATATTGAGCATTTTGCCAACTACTTACTTAGCTGAAGAAGGAAGAACTTTTATCTTCTGAAACTACAGTAGTATTTTCATAGTGGTAGCTGCACCTGCAAAGTTTCACATGACGGATTTTAAATGACCTATAACTAATGACTATATCAGAGTATACAGAGCTGTGTTCCATATGATATGTGGGAGTCAGGCAAGGCTTATAAGCATTCCCTGGTCACAGCTACAGACTAATTGGTTGTGAAGCCATCACTTTGATTACAATCATAAATATATGTTTTTGTTTTGTTTGTGTTGTATTTTATACTTGATTTGAAGAATGATATATCAGTAAACCTTCAGAAGTGCAGTGTCATTGCAGATTTGAAGTTGAAAGGGCAATTCGATTTCACAAATCTTATTGGTTTTTAAATACTACACCACAAATACTGTAATAAATTTGCCAGCTGCTTTTTTTTCTATTTTTACTTTTCCCTAAAAGTGAAGTGGCATAAATTAACTTCTGCACTTTGCACCCTGCACTTGTGCTAAACAATGACCCCATAGAGTTGCCACCCATTCTTGTTAATGACTGTAGAAGGAATGCACATTCTTTATCGCAGCAATTAAAAAAACATGTATTTCCTATCTCCCCTTTTCCACTTGACACTCCAAACTAAGCTCCGTGTTTGAAAAATGTTGGTATTGCATGATAATCTATCAGGGCTGGGAGTATTTAATAGTTGGTAATTCATAAACAATGAGATTGTGAAGAATGGGGAAAAGTGAAAATGTTGCCTCATTCAAGGCCTTTAGCTATTTAACAGAAGTTTGAGATCTTTTTTAAAACCACATGGTTGCCATTTATTTACTTAACTGAAAACAGATTTCTTTTATTCTATTAAAAAAAATACATATTGTACTATTTAGCGTAATATGTTTAAGCAATCTTTTATTTTTCCTTGAATGCACAAGTCCTGGTCTTTTTTATTGTGATTGCTCGGGGACTGTACTGTTATTATGGGCCAGCTATGAAGATAAAATAACAGGTATTTTAGCTGCTGAATATTCATTTAAAGCATATGTATTGTGCAAATATATTATTCAAGGATTCAAAGAATAAGTAATGGTAGAGAAGGCAGTGAAAGACTGAAAGAGAGCAAAAAGATATAACACATACTCACGCTACCTTTAATATGTCTTAAGCATATTCTAACTTATGTGCAGTATGCAAATTTCTTTTAATCCTATGAAAACAGACTCTGGTTATATCTACAGCTAACTTTTGTAAGCTTTCTGCTCTAAAATGTCTCCTTTGTTGACACTGCCTATGCCTGATTATACAGGTGGCACCGCGTTGCGATCAGCGTGGAAAAGAAGAAGGTTACAATTATCGTAGACTGCAAGAAGAAAACCACATTACCCCTCCCAAGGAGCGACAATCCTGTGCTGTACACCAATGGAAAGGTTTTGTTTGGATCCCGCATATCGGATGAGGAAGTATTTGAGGTAGGAAATGGTTAAACTTCCAGATTCTTGTCCAATCTGATCTAAAAGTATGGTACATTAAAACCTTACACAACTCAAAAAGCATCAATCACTGTTGTTCACTTACATATCTGATTGAGACAGTCCTTATTGCTCTGTTTGAGTAAAACCTTATCCAAACCATATTCAGAAACAATGCTTTATTTTAGTGTGCAAAGAGCTTCTCTTGCCAAAAAAAAGGCTGATAAAGTAAGAACAATGTAGTGACCTCTGCTTGTGTGGACATTTTGGTTAAGGGTAGTGAAGGGTAGGCGGATTTTCGGGGTTGTGCAGACAGCGAATAAATTGGTTTAAAAAAAAATTGGACACATATCAGAATAGTCGTGCGCATAAAAACTGTTGAACATCAAAATTATTTGGACACCCAATGCATTTGGACAAAATAGGTGCAAAATAGGACAAAATTGTCATGAGCGTCAAAATTGCAGCGGGCATCAAAATTCACATTTTGCGCAGAAATTCGCCCATCGCTAGTTAAAGGACTTACTACTTCCATTTGCCTTGGTATGATTCATTTTCCCATTCCTGTTTCCACATCCTGATAGCTGAGAGCCAGGCCATGGAGAAGGCCAGTTTTCCCTGCCATAATGAACCAGAAGTTTGTGTCTATCTTCTTCAACTGTATTAAAGGGGTTTATCACCTTTGAGTTAACTTTTACTGTGATGTAGAGAATGATATTCTGAGATGCAATTTGGTTAATTTTTTTTTTATTATTTGTAGCTTTTGGGTTTTTTAGCTATTTATTCAGCAGCTCTCCTGTTTGCAATTTTCGTTGTTTCCAAATTGCCCTAGCAGCCATGCATTGATTTAAATAAGAGGTTGGAATATAAACAGGAGAGTACCTGAATAGAAAGATGCGTCATAAAGAGAAGCAATAATTATATATTTGAAGCCTTACAGTGTATTTGTTTTTAGATGGGGTCAGTCACCCCTGTTTGAAAGCTGGAAGGAATCAGAAGAAAAAGGCAAATGATGACAAAACTATATAAAAAAAAAAATAAATAATGAAAACCAGTTGAAAAGTGTTTAGAATTCCCCATTCTATAACATACTAAAACTTAATTAAAGGGGAATTAAATCCATTTCTGGCCAACTAGTTTATCACATACAGTTCTACAGATGTTTAGTGGATTTGATAATATTTTATATACTGCAACCAACATTCACCACAGTTGTTTTTTTTTCCATTTTTCTGTGACCTTAGTTTTCTGTTATTTGTTGACTCATTTTGAATATCTCATAAATATTTCCTACTTCTTATTCCACATTATTAGACCTACAAAATCAAAATCACTGCAAAATCCCATAATGAAACTGAAACGTAATGATTACTTTTAAAATTAGTGATCTGCAAATCTGACTCGTTTCACTTCACCAAAAATTTGCGAAATGGTGAACATTTGCCAAAATGCATTAAATTCTATGGGCGTCAATTTTTTTGTGGCGCGATTTGGCATGTCAAATTTTTTTCACCCGTTGAAGTCGATGGGCGTCATTTTGGAGAATTTTGCTCACCACTACTTAAAATGCTTACTTCAGATGTTTCAGGAAAACCATTTTCTGAATTACACAAAGCAGTCAAGTCACTTGTGAAGAATTTTCTAATTTAAAAAAAAGAAACAAAAACAAACCTAAACATGCTTTGATATATTGTTATATGCCAGTTCATCAAAACACGTTAGTATGTCAATTATAATTGACAAACATCACTAAAACTGGAAAACACCATCTTTTATCATTCATAAACCTTTCAAGAAATATCTCAACTTCATATTTGGAATGACTTATGTAGGTATGCAGTATATAACATTTGCAGATATTCATACCGGGATAAAAAAAAAAAGTCCTTTTAACTCCTAGTGAGAGTCTGCGCCTCCACCATAGAGATTGGTGGCCTGAAAACGGAAGTCTTAGTATTCACCAAAGCTATTTGAGTCTTTTTGTCAAACTATCCATTTACACTGTATTTGCACCTATTGTCTCATAAACCTTGTTTATTAGGGCTTACATGCTCTTATACAGTAAGGTTTAAAAATTACAGTGGAAGTTTGTCACCTTATATACTGACTTTTACCTTTATATTACAAAACACAATGTGGAACACATTTGATTTTCACACTGTGAGGCATGGAAACCTCTTCCTTTTACAGAAGCCAATGACTTTGACAAGTAACATAAAGAACGCCTGCTAAGTACTTGTGGCCCCACAATAAGTCACAGAAAGTAATTGAGTTCAGTAAACCAAGCAACCATGGCATCTCTCTTTGTGCTGGATTTAGAGGAAGCCTCTCAGACATCTGTATGTTACTCTATAACATTGCTGCAATCTGGCACCCAAATGCCTTGAGTTGGGTGTTTATTATTGAGATTTATGAGGACCAATGTGAACACGGTTGATTGTAGCGAAGCTCTGGAATTCAGATCAGCTTCCAGATGGGACTCATTTCACACACGCACTGTGTAGGAGGCCAGCACAATTTGTTGTACAAACAGTCTGACAATTTTTCTTCAAAGACAGCTTGAAATGATAAATACACACTTAATGCTGCTTGTTTCAGCACAATGACAGCTTTTGTTTTATCACAAGGCTAAGTTGCTTTATCATAGCTGATTTGTATGTTTTGTTGTACATGAGCCCTTTCAACCATTGGATGTATGTCTAGCTATGCAGTGGTTAACCGATTACCTGCATTCTTTTTTTTTTTCATTTAAATGAGGCTATTTTACAAAAGCTGGAAGGCTATGTTTTAGAGAAAATATATCCAACGCTTTACTGGGGTTGCCAAGTTAATACCACATCCGTTAGGCCAACTCTTGGTAAATAATTAATTATTAACTTATTATCCCGCTCACCATTAGTATATCATGGCCCGGGTGCACCCAGCCCCGGACTTAGCACTTCTGTTTTGGAGCGGTTAAATCTTCCCACATATGTGAAGTATGAACATCGTTTATTTAGAGTTCTTACCCAGTCGGCGTTGTGACCCAGGTGCAGCCGCCTTGAGTCCGTCACTAAGAAGAACGTATCCACCACTCACACCAATCGTTGTAGCGGCGCACTCCGTGTTCTTTTAAGAAGAATCGCTTATTCTTGAGATGTAGGTAAAAAAACTTATTTTATTAGCACATCATGATACACTGATAATAAACTTTTTTTTTTACCAGTGTATCATGATGTGCTAATAAAATAAGTTTTTTTAAGCTACATTCTTCTTAAAAGACCACAGAGTGCGCAGCCACAACGATTGGTATGTGTTATGGCATCCCACACTGTAGTGCCAACCATTAAGTGCAACACTGGGCTGTTTCTCAGCCCCGCATGTATGATACAGCCTATCTCGTACATTCTGTGTCTGCACCCAAAGCAAGAGCGACCGGGCCTGGGCAGAAGGACAGGGGCAAGGTTCTTCTGCATTTGAAAGTAATATCATATTCTACTTCCTGATCCCATCAAGCACAATCAACAAATCAGCAGTCCATTGACAAGTCCTCTGTATAATGAATTTCTCCATATCTCACAGCTTGACAAGTGACATAGCTGGTTGAAGGAAATTGTTTATACAGAGGGCTTCTCACTCTACTTGATTTGCTTTTACCTTGCCTGTAAGAACAGGAAGTAGATTATCATACCTCCCAACTGTCCCATTTTCAGCGGGACAGTCCACTTTTTACAGCTCAACCGGCAGTCCCACATTTGTAGTGAAAAGTCCCGACTTTTTCTGCACTGAACAGCCAGAAAAAGATACAAAGTTTCTAACTTAATTGGCTTTTGACAGCGAGCCAGGTGCAGCTTAAGATCCAACTAAGGTACTTTTGTAACAATTTTGAGATAAGCAAATAAGTAATTTTAGCAATATAGATAAACAGGTCTCTTGGGAGAAGTTAGACTGACAGCTTAAAGGGCAATTCACCTTCATTAGCAAACTGTAATAACTGAAAAAAACACAGAAATATGTTCAAACTTTCATAACCTGCCAAATTTTGTTAAATGAACATGTTAATTAGGGGGTGTGGCCACAAAATTTGCATCGTGCTACACTTCAACTTTTTGTGTCCCTCTTTTTATTTCCAAAGTGTTGGGAGGTATGAATTATGACTTTGCTCTTTTTAGTGAAGCCTTTAGCAAGTAAATATGGGGAGGCAAAACTGAAGGCTAATTCCTAAATATGCAATGGTGAGTCATGTTTTAAAGGTAGTAATAATTGTATTTATTCCTAATAATCTTAACCCCTTTTTTAGGGCTTCACTTCAATTAATGAACTTATTGTACAAAATCTTGCTTAGAGTGGGGTAATTGGATCTAAAAGCATCATTAAAAAAATTACCCATCATTCTCATATATCATTCAAATGGTGTGGCAGGCCAGTGTCTCAGTGCATAAAGGTTTGGGTTAATTTAGTTCCTGGTAGAAAGTTTGTGCTATTTAGACAGGGTTAATTTCAGGAATAACTTTTTGAATGTCTCATTTCTGGCACAGATGGGCACTCAAGCTCTGGGCTGAAGAAAGCAGGGACAAGTAATGAGTTTCCCAGAGATGAAATTTACAGGTCTCAGACGAGTTTTTTTCCTGCATTTGTGTCCTGTAACATTCCTTCCTGATGAGGTTTAATCCACTCAGTGCAACAGGGCAGAAGTAAGGAAAGAACACTATGCACAAGCTGAATTTAAAGAAGGGAAGCCCACAGGACCATAATGTATATGTCTGAATGCTTTCAGGCCTGTCTAGGACTAACTAACAAGTTTAACTGTATTGATCTGTGGCTTTACAGTATTTAATGGTTAGTTCACCTTTAAATTTACTTTTAGTCTAATGTATAATGATATTCTGAGGCAAATTTTAGTTGGTCGTCATTTTAAAATTTTTGGGTTTTTTTAATTATGTATTTTTTGTCCAGCAGCTCTTCAGCTTGAAAATGTATCAGCTATCAATTTGCTAGGGTCCTACCCTAGCAACAAGTGCCAGGAAGATGAATAGGAGAGGCTTGCTTAGAAAGAGGAGTAATAAAAAGTAATAATAACAGTGTAAGCTCACACAGTAGTAGCTTTTTTGGCAACCGGGGTCAGTGAACCCTATTTGAAAGCTGAAAATAAACATAAGGAGAAGTCAAATAATTCAAATGAAGACCTGTTAAAAAGTTGCTAAGAATAGGACATACTAAAAGTGCTCCTTTAACAGATATAATAGAGGTGCCTTTCTCTTTAGATTTCCCTGTCAGTGTAAGGGTATAGCATATATAACTGTGTGCATCATACCTTCCTAGTATATTTATACGTAAATAGAGTAATGTAAAAGGCACACGTTCTTAGACAAGTCTAGTAACCCATAGCAACTGAATAGATGCTTTAAACAAGTGGCGTACAATAGGTCACTAAACTATATATTGCATCTTAAACTTGAGTGGCAACGGTTAAAAATCCTGCCTAAGATTCACAGTGTCAGCATCCTCTGCTGCTCCATAATTTACATGTCGAAAAATCAATTTTTTGCACTTTGCATGCTGCCTCAGGGGTCATAAATGACCTCTTCTGTAAGCTAATAAGGCAAAAAAAAAAAAGAATTTGTAATGTAAACTACAATTTGGTGCACAGTTTTTCCAGTTCTAGAAGCTTTCTGGATTACAGGTTTTCCATATAATCATATAGTATTAATGTATATTTCTCTGTAACTTGTCAACTCTACGTTATAAATATTGGCATGGCAGTACTAAAATATGTTGCAGTTGACCTGTTTGTAGGGGTAAATGGAAGCTCTGAAGTCTCTGTTCAGAGAAGTATTGAAACTTTGTTCCCTGCAGTGTTCTTGTGCTGTATATCATCATTTATTTACAGTATATAGCACTGGCAGGTTTTACAGAATACTGCAGTAGAAAACTATCTTTCTGAAATATTGTCGTTCCATGTGTGTACAATTGCAATACCATGCCGCAACAACAGCCGTTTGGCCAATAGACATTCACTGGAGATAAAACCTACTCTACTGTACTCTACTGTGTAATATGACAGTTGAAGATAAATACATTTGCAGTTCTGCGGGATTTTAGCTAAGTTGTCTACATACTCCTTTTATAATATGATGTTACTTTGTACATTGCATGTTCCTTTTGCTATCATTGGAGGCTCTACATTTTCATTTTGCTATGTGTTGTGGTTGACAGTGGGGCTCACTGCGCACTGTGATTCTTGCCTAGAGATTTTGGCAGTTGCCTTTGCTAAATGTTTGTTGACATTGAGAATCTGGAGACTCATTTTGCTCTGTGATGTTAACTGAAATTCTCGAGTTTCCTGGAGCTTTGTCGTTTTGTCATTTTATATTTGAAGCCCTTCTGGTTTGTGTTTCATTGAAATCTGTTAGGTAATGTTGACATTGAAACTCTAGCGCAATGCCTTTTTGTTCAAGTGCTAGATTAAACACGGACATATGTATCACAAACAGGTCGAATAGACATAATGGAAGAAAAACAATGAAATAAAGAGGCACTAGGAAATCTGGAAATCTAAGAACAGATTTATTTTAATATGTTGAGACACTAGTTATTGTAACCGTTTTAACATAGGACATTAGTAACATTTTCTTTCTTTATTGTTTTATCTAGGGTGACATCCAGCAGCTATTAATTAGTGACGACCCCAAAGCTGCGTATGACTACTGTGAATATTTCATGCCGGACTGTGACTCTCCAGTCCCCAACCTACCGCAAGCCCAAGAACCACAGGTGGATGAGGTGAGCACACAGTAGATAATTCTGATGGATTCAGTATATACTGGTGGCTTATATTATCAAGGCATTTAGTTAGGCTTGAGTGGTGTCATCAATTCATTTACTGAACATATTCAATGTCCCTCTGTGTTTTTTCCCCATGCATTTATATGGAACTGTTTCTAATGTTGCATTAATTGTGTTGTGTGAAAGTATGGTATGAAGGAGCTTAGATGATGAGCTATAGAGGGCTCTCTACCTTCCGCCTAGTGGGGAGGGATCTAACCCCATAACTTTGAAAATAAAATGATTTATCATTACAGCTATTGCCATAATTGAAGAACAAGGTTTCTACAAATAGCCCTCCCCAGGCTAATGTCCCTACATTTATCTGTCCTTTTCCCGAACTGGGGGAGGGAGGCACAATCACATTTTAATTCTTTATACCACTTACCTCACTGACTATGAGGTTAACTTGTGGTCAGAAGAACTTGTTACATAAAGTAATGTACATACTGTATATACGTTAATGGCCATAGAAAAATGTAGATTTACAGGACTTTTATAACCCTGCTAAAAGCAACCCACACACTATTTATAACATTTACAATCATGGACACAAAGAGGTAAGGGATATCAAAGGTCTTCTAGGTCCAACAATGTAAAGCTGGCAGTGCAGATGAGAGTTTTGTAACAGAAGGAAGGTGGGGACATGTCATGTGTGTAGGGTGTGATCCCTTAGTCAAGTTGAATTCCTCCCCCATTTTTAGCTCCTACCCCAAGGAATGAGTGTAGCAGGGCACAGTTTTCATATACAATGCAACGAGACGCTTTTGTTGAAATATCAGAAACATATATAAAACACATAAGAGACGTTCTCTGCAGCATATATCTGTGGTCAATACTTCTTGTAAGAGGAGGATTAGTTTGAATTTAAAAAAATTCCTGGCCTCAGGTAATAGTATAAAAAATGTAGTGAAGGGAAGAAGGACTTGTTGTTTTAACCACAAGACCCATGTCTGCTGTGAGTCTGACACTGTACTCTGTTCCAAATAAAAACCATGTGTTCTTGCCATGGGAGAGCTCTCTGGAGACCTTGGCTTCTGAATGTACAATCCATTGATACAAGCATCCTTCAGAGCTACTGTGTAACATGATAACACTGCTTCATGTGGAAAATAGGAGTGCTGAGATCATTGTGGAAACATTGCGAGGCATAAGGAAAAATATATATTAAAAAAAATACTTCACCTCTGATGCATTTTCCAGACTAAATCTCCACACTGCTATGATTTGCAGCTCCTAGCACATTTGAAACCATTCAGCCCAGAAAAGATGATCATTTAAACTTGTGCAGAAGATTTAAAGGCAGGCTTCCGGTTCATTCCAGGAGGGTGCAAAGTCAGTGCGCTCACTCTTGAATATGCAAAAAATGATAATGAACATCTGGATTGTGTAGTGAAAGGGCATATTTTAGATCTTCTATGATTATATATGGTTTTTGGCAAGACTTTTTAACGCCCTGAGGGTTTGTATTATTTGCTTAACTATGGAAGTATTTACATATTTTGTATGTAAATGCTCCTTCAGCTGGCTTCTGAATTCTTCATTGGTGAATAGCAAGACTTGTATCCATAACAAAAGAAACACATTTCCTGCATATATGTTGGCTAGGCTTGTGTATTAATCTTTATAATAATAATATAATGTTGTAATGTTCCTTCCATCTGAGCACCAAAACAGCGCAGGCAGTTTTGGAATGACAGAACAAGGAACAAAACTGTAACCAGTCACTGCAATAGTTTAATTAGTAGGGGAGTCTGAGACTTTATTCAGATATTCAGATATTAATGTTAATCTGTATATGTGTTTGTCTTGACTATAAATGTATTAGTTTGACTCTGAATATTAGAGTTTCTGCCCTAAAGAATGTACATAAGTCAAGCAACTATTTAACTATTATTTAAGGCAGCACTGGATTGCATGTATTTGATTTGGATCATACCAAGGCTCAGGAGCACTGTATGTAATGCTCTAAAGTGTGCATTGCTATACTGTGACTCCCAGCATCCTTAAAGAAAAAGGGAAGGCTTGGCTTTCAGGGACTGCTGGGAGTCGTGTGACCATCATTGCTGTATGTGTGCTACTGTAGACATGTATTTATTATTCTAGAGCTTTACTCTAAGCTGTTTGTTGTCGTGGGAAAGAGAAGACCTCAGAGCTATGAATTATTGGTCCCTCTAGCGTAGGAAGGTTAAACCAAAGATCGATGGACCCACTCTGAAAGGATTTTCTCATCCTTTCCTCAACTTTATGGCTTTGTCTCTTGAAAGATTAATGATCAAAAAAAAATTAGAAGTAGGGCTCAGAACTGACCCATAACAGATAAGCAAGCTGTGTGAATAAAATCCAAAAGATCTTTGCTTTCCAAAATGCTTTTTAATGCAATATTAACACATGCCACTCTGCTCCCTGTTTGTATGTATACTGTATGTGCATAATATGTACATATACTTGTATATTCATACTATGAATCCTTGTGAAACTGGCCCTTTGTCATACTAAGGATCTTTCCGTGAGTGTGTGCCCAGGAACCCAGTCTAAACAGTGATATACTGCTTGATATTTACTGAGGCAATAAAGAGATCTGTAATTCACTGAGTACCTAGTAAATTTACATCACTGGGCCACATAAAGACATTCAGTGAGATTTGTGGTGGGAAACCCTGCCAAGGGTTTATATGTGTTGAGTGGTGTGTAAATATTGTATTGGACACCTAATACTCTAGTAAGCATAATGCCAAACACTGCCTTTTCTGGTTTGCTAACTATGTAGAAAAATTACTGTTTAATTTCTGATAATTTCTGATTTGTTTCACCATCTGTCGATTTAGGCCTTGATCACATTAGCCACTATGATTGTAACATGAATATCTTATCCAACTTATCTCCATAACCCCATGAGAGAATATTTGGTCAATATTCAGTGCCATTTTTTACACCATCATTTTGGCGCCCAATTTATTTCCATATTTGTCATTAGTCTTGTGAAAAAAAAACACACCTTTATACACAGACAATATTGTAATGCATTATTTCCATAATGCATGACACATAAAACCAGCAATTACACACCTTTATAAATATATCTCTTAATTTACAACTGCATAAGGATAAAATGAATTTATTTGATCAGACCTGCAGCTCAGTCTAACTGTCAACTCATCAAAGTAGCTAATGTCAACAATCCCATGTTTTTTTCCATTTTCCTATTACATAATATTTTAAATGAAAAGGTTACACGTTAGGAAACCAGAGCATGAAAATTGTGATAGACAATTCAATCCATTTTGTCATTCAATACAAAGGGTGGATGTCACAAAACAAGGAGACTAAGCTTCCTAATCCTGGCTTTTAAAAAACATACACCCCGTTAACCAGTTCTTCTTTTCCTTTGCACAGTGCCCGTTTACTGAATACAAACAGGCTACTCCTTAAAAGGAATGGTAAATCTCCTCTATGATTCACTTCAAGCCTTTTTGGATCTTAGCCAAACACAGAGGAGAACCACACTGTAACTGATTCTAATGCTGTAATTTCATTGATCCCTTGATCCCTTAACCCAATGAAACACTGTAATGTGTGAACTTAATACTAATTTATTAAAAAGAAGATACAAAACATACCATGTATTTGCTTAAAGTCAATGAGGCATAACTTATTTCTGTGATACTTCTGCTGAGAGCATTACATTTCAATCTTTATACTCATGAGGTAACACTTGGTTTTGAGATCAAGTGCTTACCATCATGGCTTTAATACCTAAAGTGCTCCATTCTGTGATGGACTCTGCATCATCCTTTAATTTATGTCTAATTAAGGATGATGTTAGAGAGTGCACAGTTGCTGATGGATATTCTTCTGTAACACAGCCAATAACTGATGTCCTTTAAGGACAAATTTGCTTACTAACACAGCCTTGCCTAAAACCTTTCCCTTTTGCAATGTAGTATGCACCTGAAGAGCTAATCGAGTATGACTATGAGTATGGGGACCCAGATTACAAGGAGACTGAGCTTGTAACAGAGGCACCCTCTCTAACTGAAGAACTCATAGCTCAGACAGAGGTATAGTAACTCTGTGTTATATATGTCATGTGTCTGTTTGTGTGTTTGTGTGTTTCTGGTCATTTACTCCTAGCCATTGTACCTCCCCAGAGTCTGGAGGACAAAGTATTAACAAGCAAGATCCTCTGCTTTGCCCAGTTAAACAGTGAAGATACAGTGTGAAATCTGCATAAAATTATTGAAATATCTTTGTTGTCTCCTTAAGGAGTTATTGTTGTGATGTCAGTTTTATAAGCATGAAATGGGAGGGATCACACTATTTAAGAAAAAATATCCCACAGCATTCACAAAAAACAAACAAACCACCAACAGAGAACAAATAATGTTCCTCTCCTGTTACATTATATATAACTGAATATGCAAAAGGCACTTCTTGTGGAACTTCCTAAGAAACACAGATATCTCAGTAAGGTTATTTTAGATTTCATTTGGATTGCTGAAACGTGCTAAAACTATAACCCATATTTTCTAAGTAGCGCTATGCAGCTGATTCATCTTCCCCATTCAGTTATTTTCAGGGTGCTACACATAGCACTGGATAGAAAATATGGCCTCAAAGAAAGGGTGGAGCTTGCCCTTTATCCTCCTTGCTCACCTCCTCCCTTCTTTCATTCATTTATGGTTTCCATTCGGTGTTTCACCACATTTTTGCAGAGGAAGAAAGCCAGTTCCAAAACGAAGAAGAAGCCAGTACCCCCTAAATCAAAGGACAAACCCCAAAAGGTCACGCCCAAAAACTCATTTGCAGCTAAGAAGAAGAAGGGCAAGACCGATTACCAGGCGTCAGCAAGAAAAAGAATAGGGGTAAAGGTAGAAAAGATATCAAGATCTTCAGTAGGGCCAGCCCAGAAGATCTCTGATCATGAGAAATAAAACGCCCTAACCTCACTAGATACCTTCAAAACCTCTGGCTAATACCATAACCTGACTATTTCTCGACGCCTGATTTTATTCTCACAATTTGTACATAACATGGTTTCTTTATTTAACACAAAGTGTTTTTTCTCCTCTTAGGCCAATGTGGTTGACTACAATCAATACAGTGAAGGAGACTATGGTTATCAGACAGATACTCCTGCTCTTACTACAGGACAGAATGAGGTATAAGGAACAACAGTCAACCTGCATTAATATTAATGGAATATTCAGAGTAGGCATAAAGCTTTGCCATTTAGTAAAAATCCTTGTTTTACTACAGAATGTTATAATCATAATGAAAAATTATCTAATTTTTGTTTTCCTTATTTATAAATATAAAATATAGTACATGTTTACTCATATACTGTATGTGTTTGCAATTATAGATTAGATTGGGAGACACCATGTCATTACCAGATCAATGTAATGTTTTTGAGTCTGTCAAAAATCTATAGATGATTCAATAGGCAGATTCATTATGTATACACGGTGCTTATTTCCCATGTAAAATATAAATTTGTCTATTCATCATGCAATTAGCTTATTTTACATCCTTCCGGCTGCTGTTGATCTGCAAACCTAATGATCAAGAACAGCTGGAGGACTCCAGGCATAATATGCCTAGTTAATTCAGACCCATGATTACAGTTTGATGATACCACAAACAGAAAACCAAAGTATTTGTCCAGTTTTAAAAACTGACTACATAAAGTGGGATAGCATGTAAATGCTTTTGCAATTATCCAGTTGGTAAAAAGAGAAAGTCTCTCACTCAGCTTATACAGTTGGGCCAGTAAACAGTAAAAGTCTCAATTTAATCTAATGTGCAAGGAAGTTTTAGAAATGCCTGCATGAACAATATATGGCTGAAAACCAACCAGATATAAATGTAGCAGGGTTGAAAATCAATTGGATGAGGAGCACAAGGAGTGCTGAGGTTATTGTTCGACTGTTCTTCATAGACCCCACTGTTAAAAGTTAAAAGTCTCCAACCCTCATGTCTTGTGAGCACATGCATTTTGTAATTGTACTGAAACTATAACGGAAAGATTGTTTTCTTCCAATCTTTATTGGATTTTTATTAAGAAGTTATTTGGTAAAGAAAATAACATTACTGTTGAGGACATACCAGTAGACTATACATGTTTGAGCATCTAGCATACATGGCCCCACCTTGTGCCACAAGCAGTAGGTATCGCAGTGAAGTCTACTGCATCTGTAATCTCCATGGTAGCTTGAAAAATATGGGTTTCAAAAATTTGCATACACAACATTTAAAAAAGTAATGCATCATCAAATTTTCTCTGTTAATTACACAGTTCAACAACGGCATTAGCTATGCAGGCATGGCGCAATTATCTCCTTACCATTGAAGAACAAGTTGCTTTAAAACAGCAGTAATCATGAGCAATTAGATCTTTTGATTTAAAATAGTTATGAAACGACATAAAAGATCTTGTAAGATCTTCCAAGACTGGAAGCATATTCAGTGAGTTGCATATCATAGCTTCTTCATCTGCCTAAAACGCCTCTATACCAAAGTCATAATACTTTATTTTCTTACATCAATGCTCTCTTAAAGTATACATCTTGTATAAAAAATACAAAATATCATGCACTGTAAATTGCAAGAGGTTACAGTTCATGGATGTATGCATAGTGGCATAGTTATTGCTACAGCTTCTGCGTCCAGGTGTGAGGGCTTCCAAGAGGGGGTGAGAATTCGTGTCTTGATTTATAACCATACAGTGAGAATTTCTACCTCTTTTGAAAACCCGGCACGTCTGTAGATGTTGTTTTGCATTTACTGATCTCTTTAGCTATGCTATTTGAAATTAAGGTTGCAAAGTTTCTTTTAAACATAAAAACGTTAATTTTTAAAATGTATTTCAATTGCTTGCAATTTTATATTTGATTTACAAGGTGAGTTTTGGAATGGAGAACTGATGCTAAAATACAGGTTTAGGTATAGACCTATTAGGTAGCTATTAGGTAGCCATTAGTTATTTTTGAAGGCCCATTTCTGTAACAGTATGAACAGACAGTGTCATACAAAATGCAGACAGACAGACAGCTGTCTCAACACAGTGCTGTTGACATGACAGCTGTAAATGAAATGGAAAGGTTTGTTTGAGTGACAAAATAAACTCATTTAGAACATTAAAAAAACTTTTCAGTACATCTGGTGCATAACACATGTCTTGCTCTGAAGGGACCATAGTATAATTATATAAATTGCATTTAGAATAAGAACTCTAAGGTCATGATTTAAAAAAGGCCATCGCCACTGCTCAGTAAAATGTTCCAAGACCAGCCATGTGGCAACCCTAGTTTGTAGATAAAACATATTGGCTGCTACTGATCTTACAGACTGAATAATGTTACATCTATGGTCATCTCAGGAGGTAGTTTGGGCAGTTTTGTCATAGCATGTGTGAGAACTAGTACTTGTGTTCAGATACACTTGTTCAGGCCATCGGCCAAGCAAGTGGAATTTGATTGTATATGTGAATTTCTATATCAGACATTGTGCAAGCATTCACTGACCAACTGCCTGGGAAACCAAAAGTTGTCTGGTGTATTGTTGCCTTAACAGTTTAGTAGCAATAGGTGGAGGCTTGACATGGCTGTGCATATTATAATGTTTAGCAGTGGGATCCACCTATGTTATATACAGTTAGCTTTTTCCATCCCTGTTATAGAAAGGACAGGGATAGCAACTTATGCTTTTTACTATCATGGTCATATTCTGCAATGTGTACTTTAGCATCATTAACAAATATATCTATTCCAAGGTCAATAATCGACTTGTAAAATTGCGTAAGCCATTTTCATTGTTTTATACAGAAAAAAAGATTGTTGTTATAAAGTGCATTTTCTCACACATTATTTTATATTAATCCAAATGAGAAAGCTTTGTAGCAGTCCTTCCTTAAAAGCCACTGTGATGTTTTCTAAATTACTATAGATATTGCCTGATTATCATATAACAGCATTGCAGTTGGCACAGTTGGGGAAATACACATAGGCCACTGTTTTGTCATTAAAAAGGCAAAAGAGAATGCACATTTAAACAATACATCTTTATTTTACTGAAAACAGAAGAAAATAATGCTGATTGCTTTAATTGCTTTTAGTTGATGAGATATGTTCTCTAAACCTCATTTTGGCTACGGAGTCTCACAATTCAATGAGAACCGGTTTAAAGGATGTTTAGACCTTGCTTTAAAAGCAGCAGTACTGGTTTAATCTGATGAAGGTGTAAATATTTTGTGTGAAGAACCATAGGAAAATTAGTAGCTGCTACTTGTCGCTGGTTAGAAATAGGTTTCTTTATTTTCCACTGGAATATACATTTACAGCCCCAGACAATATAATTGAAACAAACATATGGAGTGTTCCTAGCCATCTATCATTGCAACTTCTAATCTCCCAGTTTGACATAAGCCTTAAACTAAACCTGTTCTAACTGACTTCATTATAAACAAAATGAAAATGATAAAATTATTCATTGTATATTCAGCATTTCCTCTTCCCAAAAGTACATTTTTATTTCCAGTACTGCTCCTTTGCAAACTTATGTATTTATAAAACTGATTAAGCTAGCTTGCGTTGCCTTCCTGAGATGAAAGAAAAATAAATAAGCATATTGCCAATGCTTTATCACTTAAATGCTTCTAACAGCTTTGACTAACCATAACCTGTGTATTCCCCCTACTTCTCATGTCTGCGTGGAAAGCAAAAACCAGAGGAGGAGTCCTTTGTGGAGGAATCCATTGTGGAGGACCCATTTGTGGAAGAGTACATAACAGGAGAGGACTATGACTCAGAGAAAAAGCTGGTTGAGGAAACAGAGTATGGGGTGAAAACTGTTAGCCCCACAGAGTCTGAGCCAGTAGTAGGAGGAGGTTTAGGAGAATATGATATTTATGACTATAAGGAGTATGAAGAGAAGCTCCCCAACCCTACCACACAAGAGGTCGGCCCTGGTGTACCTGCTGAAACTGATATCTCTGAAACCAGCGTAAGTTTGTGTTGTGAAAGCAATGAGATTCTGATTAGCTTTTGTAGCACATAGTTCTCATGGTTTTGAATTAAACAAAAGTATATATACATATTTCTCATATTTCTCATCTAGCTCTCAAATAGTAAATAAGTGGTGGATGTTTCAAGAGCATCTACAATTACTGAAAATAACATTTTTGTTTTAGTCCATATTTAGTGATTACTGAATATGGAAACTCATTGAGGTCAATAGGTGACAATTTTTTTTGACGCCTGACAATTTTTTAATGTACACAACTTTTTTTCTCTCTCCAAATGCAGTAAAGTCAATAGGTGTTTTTTGTTGCGGCAAAGTTTTTGTGGTGCATTTTCACCGCAGTTTCGTAGCAAATACGAAGATGACGAAATGCAGAATTTCTCTGCAAATCCATGACTGGGGAAAAGATTTGCTCATCACTATCCATATTAATTGCATATAACTGATCAATTCTTAACTAAATTGAATATTAACACTGGATTCATTGCAATGAGGTGACAACATGACTTGCTGCCTCTACTTTATAAATAGGAAAATACATGTGAGGGAATGTCACTCCACTACCTATAATAATTGACAGTTTGGGTCAGGCATTTAGGTCAGGTCTTCGAGCTGTATGCGGCATTTACATTAAAGCAACATATTTTAGGCTACAGATCAGCATCTGTTAAAGCTAAAGATAACCAGGTGCAAGGTAACCTGTTGTGATTAGCTGCCTGTGCATTATGGGGATATATATATGAGAGACACGTTCCCTTTCCTCAATAGACTTTAGCATAATGTGTTTAATTCCTAGTTGCAAACAATATTACAGCCAGTCTCACGCCGTATGCATCTGGTCTTTGTAATATTTATGTTTATGTAGGGTAAAGATCATATTTAGTTGGTATATGACTGTTTATAAACAGTATAATAGGCATCCATTATTTATTATTTGTATTGTTAGTATAATTAGAGATAAATATAACAATAAATACAAAACTGCAATTGTTTTCTTCAGATCTATAATTACTTGCAAGCAATCTATCATTTTCTACAGCCTTATCTAATGAAATAATTGCTCTTTTGTTCTGGCAGATAGACATTGCAACCAATCATTTCTAGCCAGTAATTATTTCAAATAAAGAGCAACTTTAAAATAAACCAACTGTACCTCACCGCACCTGTCTATGAAGTCCTGGATTTAAAGGAAAAGAGGGTTCATTCTTGCAGATAGTCTTGTGTTTTAACTAGCGTTGTGATCTTGCAGGTGACCAATTATGGTGGGTATGGCGAGAAAGGCCAAAAAGGAGAGCCAGCAGTAATTGAACCGGTAAGTAAAACTATGAGGTGTTTTACAGATTAAAAAATACTAAAGCCTTAAAATCATTCTTGATTTTTGTTACTGTTTGCAGTTGGGTTGAATTTGTGGTTTTTCAGTTACTTAGCTTAATATTCAGCTGCTCTCTAGTTTGCAATTTCAGCAATATGGTCGCTAGGGTCCATATTACCCTAGCAACCATGCATTGATTTATAGGAGACACTGGAATATGAATAGGAGGCCTGAATAGAAAGACAAGTTATAAAACATTGCATCAACTATTAGGGGCAGATTTAGTAAAGTTCAAATGGTAAATTCGAATTCAAATTTTATAAAAAAAAATGGTGTCAAAATTCACAAATTCTAATTTAAAAGCACCAACTAGAATGTGAGATGTATCACACCTCGACCATCGAGACAGTTCTATTTAAAACCTGCAGAATTCATTTACAAGTCAATGGCAGAGGTCCATTTAGCCATTTGAAGATGTGAATAGCCTTCCTGTCATTTAAATTTTGTTCTGAGAAAAGCTCAAATCATAGTTACATAGTTACATTGAGTTGAAATTTTTTTATACATTCTAGTTTTTTCTTTTTTCTAGTTTTGAGTACATTCAAATTTTTTAGATAGGGTCAGTGACCCGCAATTGAAAACCTATAAAAAAGAAAAAAATGAATGCCGATCAAAAAGTTGCTTAAAATTAGCCATTCTATAACATACTAGTTTAAAGGTGAACAACCCTTTTAATTCAGGCATTAAAAGAGGCTTCATTCCATTGTGACAAAGTGTAAAGGGGTTATGTATTAAAGGACACTAAATTTGCCCAGGTGCAGTAACCCATAGCAGCCAATCAGTAAGTAATATATTCTGGTCACCTGTCTAATAGCAAACGTCTTATTGGCTGCTTTGGGGTACTATTCCTGGGCAAACTTGGTGCCTTTAATTACATATGGGGGGAAGAGTTTGAAGGTAAAGATAAAGTGTAATAAATAGTACAGCGAAAATACACTCCAGTGCACATCCTAGAAACCTAGTTTATATATTCATTTTCAATGTTTTATATATTTTCCCTATTTGCTAACATTGTTCTTCTTATTAGGATTATTCCGTGTTTTTATATGTTCCCTATTTACTAACATTGTTCTCCTTATTAGGATTGTTAAAAATAATTATTATTAAAAATATTAGAAAGTGGTAACAAATTAAAACACAAATGACATGATTGCAGGTCTGTAAATCAGCATTAACACAAGTAATGTCCTTTGGGTAATTCCACTGTTAATTGAATATTTTTTTTTAGGGAATGCTAATTGAAGGCCCCCCTGGACTGGAAGGACCTGCTGTAAGTATTTCATCACCTTTTTGTTGATTATGTGATTCTGACTTAAATCCTAATGCTTCTACAGTTAATGTTTACTGTATGTATATTGTTAATCATCACAGTATTTACAGGGAAGACATGTCCTACATTTTCTCCCTGGTGATAACAATTACTCTGTCTTTCTCTTATGACTCAAACTTCCAAAAGGCAGGTTACATGTCTAGGTAGTCCCACGTGGCTCATATCTGCTGTTGTTCTGTCTACCCTGTTTACTTTAAAAGAGGCCCTATGCCCTTTTGTGTATGACAAATCATTTTCTTTCTGTTTAGGGTCTTACTGGTCCACCTGGTTTGCAAGGACCTTCTGGTACTCCTGGAGATCCTGGTGAGAGAGTGAGTACATTACATGCTGAGCACATATATATTGTATATATATTAGTATTTTTACAATTATTTTAACACTGCTTTATCTTTTATGTGTTAAAATGCCTCTCACTTTAGATGTTCTCTCTCTTCATTTCTTTTTCACATTTTTTTGGGACACATTTAATTTAATGAGACATATCTTGTTGTTCAAAGACCAGAATAGCAAACAAAAAGATTTTTTTTTTCAACTGGTGCCTCAGAAATGCTATATGCTGATTGCTTGATATAGGTGACTAGGCTGTAGTATCTTTGCACCTTTTATTACATACCCTGAGAAGCATCATCATAGATCACTTACCGTATTATTAATGGTTACCACCACCAACATGCAGCAGTGTGTATTTACTGTCTAGAAGCAGGGAAGGGTACATTTTTTATGGTACAGGGTGACATTTATTTTTCCCCAGACAGAGGTGCAAAGAGCACTAAGGAGTGAAAGAGCCCACGCAGAGTCCACAAAGTACTTCTGCTCAGGGAAATGATTTTGCTGTTTACTGTTCAGCATATTAGTAATCCAACATAGCGTACTCAGTGCAGCATCAAGAAATGCAGCCCAGCCATATAGAAGGTGCTAAGGACAGGGCCCCATTGTGTCTTGGGTCCTCTGTTGCTCCCTAATGTGAGCTTCTGAATGATGCACAAGTTAGGGGTTGGGTAAGGAACAGGAAGGGGATTTGCTTCATGCCTCCCATTGCCCATTCCTTATGAATACATCAATGAAATAGTAAATATAGCGCACAGAGACCAGCTGTGCCAAGATAGGGTGCACATTGTAACTGTTGTTTGCACTTTAAACGCTGGCTTTTTAATAGTAAATGACCCCTTGTGTTTTAGTGCACCATAGTGACTGAGATTTCGCTTTATCATAATGGAAAGCCCCAAAAATCCCTTCCTTTTCATTTTCACAATTTCCATAGGAAAATCTTGGTGAGAAAGCAGTATACAGTATGCATCATAAGCTTATGCTCACACCTATTCCTCCCAGACACTGTTTATGCATATCTTGTTTTTTTTTTGTTTTTTTTTACTTTTTCAGGGTCCACCTGGCCGACCCGGATTACCAGGTGCTGATGGGTTACCAGGGCCTCCAGGCACTATGCTGATGTTACCGGTAAATGAGTTAATATATCTGAAATATATATTGTTAAGGGTAATATTTTTGTGCCAACTGAGGGCACAAAGCCGTCTTTCTGGTTTCTCTCAAAGCAAGCTATTGGCCTAATATATATTATATACATATAATATATCCATTATTATATAATCCATTTTCCTGGAAACCCATTATCCAGAAAGCTACGAATTATAATCAAATAATCCAAAATTTTCAACATTATATCCTTTTTCTCTGTAATAATAAAACAGTAGCTTGTACTTGATTCCAACCAAGCTATAATTAATTAATTAATTAATTAACCTAATATTAGAAGATTTGACTGATTTACTAACATGGTTGCTTGATTGCACCAATTGATTTGCTCTCCAATGAGATTTTTGCATTCATGTTAGTAGACTGAACAAAACTAATTGATGATTGATTGTTTATTATTGGCAACTGCACTGATGCAGTTTAGCCCCTCTGTATGTAAACCAGCACACAGGACCAATTTCTTTGTTAAATCTAATTGAAGGCTTAATCATATAGGATTAATGCTGAAGAATATAGAAGGGAGCCACAGGGAGCAGTAGCTTTTTACTTATCTTTATCTTTTTTTGTAGTTCCGATATGGAGGCGATGGAGAAAAAGGACCAACAGTCTCAGCCCAAGAAGCACAGGCTCAGGCTATTCTTCAACAAGCTCGGGTAGGTGACAGAAGTTGTATACCTTAGGCCATAAAGAAAACATGGATGACATTCCTACTATGGCATCAACATACCTTTCGGTCTTGTTTATATATTTGTTTTGGATGTTTTGCTTTTCTCAGATGTTGAACTGGTTTGTTTTGTATTTTGTTAATGTGTATGTCTTTATATTTATATAATCTATTTTTTTTAAATGGATAGTTTCATAAATTCCAACAAACACATTTGAGACAAGCAAAACAGTGAGGTTGGCAGTTCCATTGAACTGTATAGTGCTGTACATATAAGACCACACCCCAGATATGCCAAGCCACATACAGTTATGCCCAACCATGCCCTTTGTGCTGACCAAAAACCTGTCCACTTATCTAATGGCCATTTAAAGGACAGTTGCTATTTGCATTTATCAGGTGAAAAATCATGTATTATTGTTTCAAACCAAGCATTAACTATAACCTGTTTCCCTTTCAGATTGCCATGCGTGGGCCTGCAGGCCCAATGGGACTTACTGGAAGATCTGGCCCAGTGGTATGTAGCATTTATCACAATTTGATCACAATTTATGGACTTGAAAGATATATTCTATGCAGAATTTTAATAAAAACATCAAGGGGTTTATTTATTAAAGTCCAAATGGTAAAAACTTTTTCACGTTTTTCACTAGAAAACTCAATTTTTTAGTGGGAAAAAAACTCACATTTTTCGAGATTTTTTAAACCCTGATGCTGCAAAAGGCCTGAATCTGAAAATCCATCAAGGTCCTGTATAAGTCAATGGGAGAGGCACCTGTTCCAAATCGTAGGTTTTTGCCAGAAAATCCGTCTTTTTCTGGGATTTCGGGTGAAAACTCTAAAAAAAATCGGCGATTCAGGAAAAAAGCCTGAAAGATTTACATATGCAATTCTGGAAAAAAATTTGAATGATTCATGTTTTTGCTCGATTTTATCTATTTATCTATATCTATATTTTTTTATTAATATATATATAAGCTAAAATCGGGCATGGGAGTTTGGTTGTGGGTTTTTTTTTCCAAAAGATAAGAGATAAATTCAGATTTTATTAAATAATCCCCTAAATTTAACCAAAGTACCAAGTAGAAATCAGACTTGCATTTGTCTGGTTTAAATAGAAAAATAAATAGTATAATTCATATAAAACATGTTTTTTTCAATGTATTACTGCTATTACTGATGCGTTCTGTTTCAGTTTAAAAAAGAAATTATTAAATGCAACAAGAATAGGGAAATGTGCAATAAAATGTAATTAAAAAAACCCATTATATAGTCATGAAGTTAAAGTCACCCAAATAGTGTTGTAATTTAATTTCTGAAGCAGAGATACACGCTTTAGGATGCTGAGTAAACCTATTAAGCATATTAATGCTCACACAACCCTATAAAAAAATTAGAATAATCCTCCTACTGATATGAAGTTTGGAAGGGTTAATATCAATTCTGCAAAATGCAGGCTGCAAAAACACATTTCATCAGCTCAAATTGAATGCGTCTAAAATCATTTCATGATCCATTAAAGAGGACACGTGTGGACAGTTTAGATTTTTGCCACTTTATGATTGGGCTTTCTCTGTAATTAAGTATACGAGACACAGACTATTAAAGTAGGAATCTGAGCAGTAATAAAACACTCTCATTAGGTTTGCAATGGAAACAAGTGCTATTATAAAACAGAGCTGAAATTGTATTTATAAACAGAAGTACGTGCAGGATATTTACATAGGATTGTTTAATAAAATAGGATAAAGGATAAACCATTCAGCGCAAGCTATTATTTAGGGGAAATATAAATGTTCTGCAGGCGATGCTTTGCGAACATTGCTGCAGTAAACGATTTGTTCTCTTATGTGCTCCCATTGATGGACAGGGCCTTGTCAACAAGGATTATGATAGAACTGATTTATAGAATTACTTAGAGATCAGATGCTGGCAATGAAGGGATTATATCATTCTATACAGGATTGCAATTCACTCAGTCATTGACATATGCACTGAGATCCACATGATTGCATTGGGTCACATATGTTTAGGAGTAGAGCACAACTTAAAGGGCAGAAACGAGAGTTCTTTTATGTCAGTGCTAAATAGACTTATTTTAAAGGAGAACTAAACCCTAAAAATGAATATGGCTAAAAATGCCATCTTTTATATACTGAACTTATTGCACCAGCCTAAAGTTAAAGCTTGCCAATAACAGCAATGATCCAGGACTTCACACTTGTCACAGGGGGTCACCAACTTGGAAAGTGTCTGCGCCACTCACATGCTCAGTGGGCTCTGACAGCTGTTGAGAAGCTAAGCTTAGGGGTTGTCACAAACTATCAAGTGGAAAATGACGGTTTTCTGTAATATAAGCTGATGCTACAAGGCTAATTATTAAATTCTGATGCTAGTTGCACTGGTTTCTGAGCTGCCATGTAGTAATTATTTGTATTAATTACTAATCAGCCTTATATTGTGACATTTCTATTCTATGTGTATTGTATATTGTGAGTGGGTCCCTAAGCTCAGTAAGTGACAGCAGCACAGAGCATGTGCAGTGAATCAGCAGAAAAGAAGATGTGGAGCTACTGGGGCATCTTTGGAGACACAGATCTTTACTGCTAAAGTTGTGGTTGCCTTGGGCTGGTACAGAAGCCCAAAACATACTGTACAATATTTCTATCTACATCTTTAGTTAAGCTTTAGTTCTCCTTTAAAGGTTCAAAAAAATTAATTATCAGCTGTGCAGTAAGGTTTCTTTAAATAATATTTTAGCCTTCAGTGTTATTCTGGGAGGTTTCATCAGATAAGACAAAAATTGCCTTTAGGTTTCCTCAGCATACTGATAGCAAACTGTAATAACAGGTTTGTCTTCTGGTTCAGACCGGGGATTAAAAATGGTTGTATGTTAGGAGCACTTTAATGTGTGTTAGATTTACATTCTTAGTGATAAAACTTTCTGTTTAAGGGTGGCAGACTAAGGAGCTCATCTATGAGAATGCCAACATATGCTTTGGGGCTTTTGATTTCTAGGTCAGACAATAGATTGACCAGCAGGTGGAGCTCCTAATGCTTCACTATTAACTTGCTGGCGGGATCATTGTGATGGGATGATCATTGATCAGCCATTGATACGTATGTGCGCAATGTACAGAGATGCAATCATTTACTAAACCCAGTTTAGAGGTATTTCTAAATAAGAGGCTCTTGAGTCTTGCTTATAAATAGTATTCCAGGTCCCTTTTTTTATTTATTTGATTATTTTGAACACAGTGTTATGCTGACCATAGGCACAATTTTAAAAGCTACGAAAGAATAGAACCTCTATTGCACCTTGCAACAACTGCTTGCACTCCTAGAATACAAAGGGAAAAGGAAGGGAGTATCGGAACACCTCTTGCTTACTCGTCTTTCTAGGCGCACAAACTTTTGAACACTTGGTAATGTAGTGTAGATTGCTGGGGAACCCTGTCCTTACTGGCTGTCTATGAATGAAGAAATACAGGGCCCCTTTGTGCCTGACAGTGCTGTGTGTTCATGTTCAGGATTCTGGTGCAGTACTCAGACCTACATCTCCAACAGGAGTAGGTAGGTAGGTACAGAGGAGCAATATTAAGAGCCATAGGGGGAAATGCAATAAAATTCACAAAGAGCAAAATTTTGTGAATGCAAATTCGACTGTTGCAATATAATATAGGCTTTTATTGCATTGTGAATCTTTAACACCTGCTCAGAAGTTTCGTTAAAAATGTTGTCACAAAAAAACCATTTGCAATTGCGTAATTTTATTACATACACTGCGAACGTTCACAAAAACTGTTTGGTCGCAAACTTTGCGAGGAAGTCGCTGAGATCTTAATGAGTCAAAAAAGCCGCAAACATGGTCGCTAACGTTCACATGTCTTCATGCCTTTGGAATCATCTAAAAAAAGTCTCTAACCACAACGATAATAATCATGTACCTTGACTCCCTAAATAACATGCTTTGGTAGCAGAAACCGGCGGATTAACCGACCTGAAGGACAGCTGCCTTCTGCATTGTTATAGGCAACAATGTTGTAACCAGAGAAGAAAAAGAAATACTACTTTCAATAGCAATCACAGCTGCAAATACATTTAAAGCACTAAAAACTTTTAATGAATGTAAATCAGAACATTTCATTATCAAAAATAAGTTTTGAGTGGCCATCCTGTTTAAAGGTTATACGTTGCAATATCACTGCGGTATTTTAACTGGGCAGAGCGCGTCATTATTGATACATCATCCCTTTGTGAGTTGTTTTGCACTGTCACCACAAGGAGGCTGTATAAGTCCAGCAACTTCATCAAATATTGCATTAGTAACACAAACACAGATTATATCAAGTTTTAAGGCTTCAGCACAGATTTGATTTCAATTTTAGCACTGGAAATGAGAAACTGGATCCCCGAGCAACTAAAGTGTCAACATTATTGCAGATGTAACTAAGTTTGAATAGATAATAATATGATAATTTATTAAACAGGGCTCAGACATATTCAAATATTGCCATTGCCTCTGCTGAGCCATTATAATGTACACCTAATATCATTTCACTGTATGTTATATGTATTTTTTTTCCATTCCCGCCCAGAAATAGTTTTCCTCCCAGGTTATTAATGTGTTCTGTTTTATGCAGGGATCACCTGGAGCTCCAGGAATTAAAGGAGACCCAGGAGACCCAGGCCCTCAGGTACAGCAACTTTACATTTATGTTTGTATTCGTTTTTTCATCCCAGATGTGCTTCCGTTTCTTTTCTTTCATTTCTATACCTCCCTGAGGTCTTCTTTAAGATGTGGTTAATATTCTTGCCTGCAGCAAAATCTAGAAATACAAAATACAATAAATGTATTTAAAGCTCTCTGAGAGTTTTCTCTTCTGGGTGATTCTGTGTATTTGGGTTACTGTATTTAGATTGCTTCCCATAACTCTATAATAATGAGACTGGACCAGAACTACAATGCAGGAAACTCTGCCAATGATGTTTCCGGAGAGAACATATCAAGAAGTTCAGCCTTGCACTATTTGCTTGTTTCTTTCCTACAAAAAGATTTATTTTTATATATTGACAATATTTACATATTGTCAACAATATTATGTGCATTTTAAGTATATTTGGGACTGGAGGAAGCAGCAATGAATCAATTAAGTTGCAGTTTTGGGAAGCATAAATTCTCATATACTTGTTGTATTATGCAGGGTCCTAGAGGAATTCAGGGATCATCTGGACCCATGGGAAAACCCGGGAAAAGGGTAGGTTCTGTGAGCTGTGATGACTTTGCATGTGACGACATACATAAATGCCCCTAATCTAGGTCAGCCCTATTTAGGATTTTGTATGAAATAACACCACACACCGTGTAGTACAAGTATGCGACCTGTTATCCAGAATGCTTGGAACATGGAGTTTTCCAGATAAACGATCTTTCCATAATTTGTATCTGCATACCTTAATTCTACTAGAAAATCATGAAAACATTAAATAAACCATACAGGCTGGTTTTGCTTCCAATAATGGCTAATCTTAGTTTGGATCAAGTACAGGGTACTGTTTTATTATTACAGAGAAAAAGGAAATCATTCTTTAAAAATTAGGATTATTTGAAGAAAATGGGGTCTGTGGGAGACAGCCTTTCCGTAATTTGGAACTTTCTGGATAATGGGTTTCCGGATAACAGATCCCATACCTTTACTTTCATAAATATCATATTGGCTTTCATAACTCTGAGACATCATGTTGCAACTTATTGGACTTCTGTTACACCATATTACATGATGAGCTGACCATGTTAAAAGTTGATCATTAATTTTCTGGCCTTTTAAGCTATTAATCATTTTACCCAATTGGGGTGAAAAATGCAGAAATGCAATATCCCATGTCCCATGTCCACACAAATCTTACTTGAGGGTCTGAGTTACAGAGTTTGACAACACAATGGATTTTGGTGCTTAGACTTAATTACAAATTGTTTCTCATTCATCTAGCTTATGGTATATCTATAGTATAAAGGTGGCCATACACGGGCAGATAAAGCTGCCGATATCGGACTGATTTGACAGCTTATCTGCCCGTGTATGGGGGCTTCCGACGGGTCTTCCCGATCGATATCTGGCCACGATATCCATCGGGAAGGTTTGATTTTTAACCGACCGACCCGTCGGAGCCCCTTGGCGCATCATAATTCGATCATTCAGCCATACAGCCGAACGCTCGAATTACCCCCGATATAGCCATGCCGTTAGTGGCATATCGGGGAAAGATCCGCACGTTTGGCGATGTCGCCAAATGAGCGGATCTTTGAGTCTATGGCCACCTTAAGTCAAATTAACTGGGCTTTACCTTGAAGACGTTTTGCTAGGCATCTGACTTATTACTATAGATAAATTACAGATTAATTTATTAAAAGGGTACAGGTATGGGACATATTTTCCAGAATGCTCAGGACCTGGGGCTTTCCGGATAAAAGATCTTTCTGTAATATGGATCCTCATACCTTAAGTTCACAAGAAAATCATTAAAACATTACATAAACCCAATAGGCTTGTTTTGCTTCTAATAAGGATTAATTATATCTTAGGTTGGACCATGTACAAGCTACTGTTTTATTATTATAGACAAAAAGGAAAAATTGGATTATTTGGATAATCCAATTATCCAATCCAAAGAGACGGCCTTTCCGTAATTCATAACTTTCTGGATAACAGGTTTCCAGATAATGGATCCCATACTTGTACTTGAAATCTACCTATCTCCTTTACAGTTTATTCAGGAGATAACACTTAACGTCCACAAATATGAAAAATATTTAAGCAAAGTTATTCTTGTCCATGATACCATGTTTTTTTATTTTAGGGACGATCTGGAGCTGATGGAGCCCGTGGAATGCCAGGAGAGTCTGGATCCAAGGTATTCTCTCATTATGTTAATGTTAGTTGATAGGGTATTGTGTGAATAATGCTCTTTAATGGCATCTCAGGGTTCTGTGTGGGTGTCAGTATAGAATTCCTAGAAACAATATCACTAGCAGAATTTTGTATATTCCGATTAGAGATCCAGTATCAAGGCTGGAGGATCAACAGATAAAGCCTTGTCATTGCTGACCCCCATATTTTCATTTTGCAGGGTGACAGAGGTTTTGATGGTCTCCCAGGTCTCCCTGGTGAAAAGGGACACAGGGTGAGTCTGCTCTTTTGGCTGGAAGAGATTTTGTACCTGTTACTGAAGACTTTGCACTAGAATAAATTACCCGTTACCATTTTTTTGATCTTGTGTTCTTATATCTTGCCACCAGAGGATGCTCTGAACCATATAGTTATACTGAAGACAATTCAAGCAGCACTTCACAATATCTGTCCTCGAATTCAGTATAAAATATGTGTACTAATAATATGATATAATTCACACATAGCAATATGGAAATAAAGTTAGTAACTGAATATATTTTACATTACATTAAATATTTATTATACTTGAATATGTCATAATACGAATTACCACAGGTGCCCCATTCAACTTTGTACATTGTAGAATTTATGCTGCATAAATGATTTTTTCATACTCACAGATATATGGAGGCCAACTGCCAACTGATGTTGAAAGATCCATTGTCACTTGATAAATGAACACTTGTTTCATACCTCATACAAGACGTCAATATGACAAATATTTATTATTCTATGCTTTCAATCTAGCTTTATCCCTATTTACTTAGTTACATAGTTAAATTGATTTGAAAAAAAGACCAAAGTCCATCAAGTTCAACCCCTCCAAACAAACCATAGAGTACATATATACACATACCTTTACAGACCTACCTATACACACAAAATATATAAACTATATATGCCAATATCTATGCTATTTGTAGATTTTAGTATCAGATATTATGATATTATGCTCATTTAAGAAATCATCCAAGTGACTCTTGGATGGATTTGTTTATATAACATCAAGACCAGTGCTGTGAATGTCCCACCCATAAATAGTTGTCAAGAGTTGTTTATGTCTCTTTTCAGGGTGACAAAGGTCCTCAGGGTCCACCAGGACCTCCTGGTGAAGATGGAGAGAGGGTAAGAATGCTGACTTACTATTTTAACATTTTTGAAAGACTAGCTTTTTTGTACCCCTTTTACTGTCTTCACTGTTCAATATTGCCCATCACTTTCTTACTATTTGTCTATTAAGTTTTCTTTGTTCTAAATATGTCAAACATAAAGCAGGTGCACCTAGTTCTGTGCCAGATGGGTGGCACGTGGTGATTACAGGTGGGCAAGTATAAATAAGTGTTACCACCATATATATCCCGTACTTTCACACTTATACAGCCTAGAGTTATGATTATTTCTGCCACTTTTTCTGTCTATATAAAGAACATAAATGTCCATAATAATAAGTACTGACTGATACTGAAGCTTTTCCAGCTGAAGAATCAGTTACTGCCTCCTCTGTGACCTTATTGATGCCTACAGTTTTTAGAATAATGCAGACATTGGCAATCTATATTATACATATCCTCATACATTCCTGCAGATTGCAGGGATCAAAGTCAGTTCAAAGATATAACAGTGATCCCCACAGAATAATACCATGTAGAAGTATTTTCCAGATATTGATTGTACATCAATTAATTTGAATCACGTTAATAGGACCACACATAATAATTATATTTATAATATTTATATCCATGTCAGACTTTGCTCTAATGTGGGGCATCATTAACCCTGTATAGCCCTGTGGTTATCTGGTGTATGTTCCAACAGAAAGCAGGAGATGTTAAAGAAGACATCATTCCATATATACCTGGCATGCTTTTCAGATGATCTTCATTAAGTTTCATGCCTGCAAAAAGAGAAACTGTAAAAATGTAAAGACTTATAGAAATATATCAATGGAGGTCTGGGGTTCTAAATGAGCTTGCAGTTGGCTTAGTTGGTTTATGCAAAAAAAAATAAAAACATGGTCTAGATGGTCTAGATAAAATCATAGAAACAGATTTTTTTATTTATAACAGGGAGAAGATGGAGAAGTTGGACCAAGAGGGCTTCCCGGTGAACCTGTAAGTGATCCATTTTCTGCTATGCTTTACACATTCTCTTGGGTGGCTATTACGTGCTTTCCCACAACCTTAGTCATACTCTCACTGAGCTATAACTTCATGTTTAGCGTGGCTAATAGCAGTACTACCTACTATATTTATATTTCATAACATTTGATCAGAGAGAACATTTCCCAACACCGTAGGGCTATCACTCAGTACTAGGATGACTGTTAATCTGCAGCAATGAGTTTAGGTACAGAAACTACTTCAGATTTTAAACATTCTGTAATCATGAATTTTTTTTCTAGGGTGAAAGAGGATTATTAGGACCAAGAGGATCACCAGGACCTACAGGACAGCCTGTGAGTATAGTATTTCTTTTTTAATTTATTTGAAGATAATGTTATGTAAATATTTTCTCACAAGAAACTGAAATCTTTCCATGCACACAGGTCAAAATATCTGATGATAAACTTTAGTAATCTGAACTAAGATCTTTAATTTAATTCATGCAACAGAACATATTTCTTGTTTAAATCCCAATACCCTACTAGGGCAGCTGTATGGATTCTGCAGAATCCACAGGCACTACAGTCATTTACCCTTCTTGATGCAGGATTCAGCCAAACCAAAATTCAACCCTAATACTTATGACTGGACAGCTGAAAGATATATTTTTTTTAGGGATGCACCAAAGCCAGGATTTGGTTTGTGATTCGGCCATGATTCTGCATTTTTCAGCAGGTTTCAGCCGAATCCTTCTGCCTGGCCGAACCGAATCATATATGCATATGCAAATTAGAGGTGGGGACGGAAAGCGCTTGACTTTTTGTCACAAAACAAGGAAGTAAAAAATGCTTTCCCCTTGCCACCCCTAATTTGCATATGCAACCAATATTTTGTATATATATTTGGCTCTTGAGATGCCTTGTAATCATGGGATCGGGTCCACCTTGGTGATTCAGCCCATCAGATATTGTCAGCTATGCACGTCTATTCAGTCATCAGCCAGTCTTTTTCAGAAGGATGTACAAGAAGCACAGGGCAGAGACTCTTAACCCATGGGATGGAGACCCAAAAATGGGTCCCCATGCTGTGTAGATTTGGGTTTTCTATGATCTATCTTAATAATTTTTATAGCAACAAAAAAAGAATACAAGTAGGTTCATTACAAATTCTAAAATCATGTTTTGGTCACCAAAATGTTTTCAGTGACTTGGGTACCCTGAGATAAAGGTAAAAACACAGTTATAGGCCAACTCATTTTATGGCCATTAATGCTGATGGCATCGCTGAAATCCTAACCTTAAAAAACTAGGTTTTTCTGTATAAGCTTTATTTTTCTGACCACAGATCTGACACTTGTCCATCCTTTCTATGTCCTTGTCTCTGAGGATGAGGCTTCCTCTGTACCACAGGCTGTGGGATTTTAACTTTGATAAATAGGAAGATGACTCTGCCAGTCCAAATTTTAATGTCTGGACCTGAAAGTAGGGTTTCTTTAGAACCCAGACCCAGAGCAAATAATGCCACAAAGTAATGCAGCCCTAAATTAATTGAAAGTAGCCTTTCTCAAGGGGTAGGAAAACTTTCTCACAGAAGGAAACTGAAGGGAGGAGGGAAGAAATCCATAATAACCTTTCTCAAGCACAGATTCCTTCATTTGCACAACAACAATGTCACTGTTTCTTATAAATAGTAACATGAAAATGCAAATGTAATTACCAACACTGGGGCTCATTTATTAACGCAGCGCAGCGCATAAGTGGACGCAAAAGATTGTCTGCGACATCACGAGTGTGATCGCTAATATATTTGCGTGATATTGCGCATAACACAGAGCTTTTGCGATGGTTTTGTTTATGCGCATTGCGCAAAAGATTGGGCATTTATGTCGCAAACGATGCCGTGGTTGTTAGGGGCGTGGCTGTGGGCGTGGCTACAATGCGCTTGCACTGCGGCCGTCGCAGATTTGCGTCTGTATATGTGCAAAACTGCACCCGGTCAACAGCACCACAATTTTTACGACTGCCTCTTTGTGGCGTAATAGTAACGCTCTTCAAAATGCGCATTCCTGCCCAGCTGCGCTAGCAGAGCCACACTGCTAAACTGGGTTCTGGCAAATACAATGGTGCTGCTGTTGGTGGGGATGTTTGTTAACTCAAAGTTTACTCAAAGATGAACAACCCCTGTAAAGTGCATATTAACCACGCCTTCCACCCAACATGTTTATATTGACCAAGGTTCCTTTAAGGGTATCAGGTAGGCTAAACACCTTTGCAACCAAACAAATATTAGCACAGAAACAAATGCAGATGCGTCTAAGTGAACGCAATATGCGCAATATGTGACGCAACTAATTAAAGCAGCGCATTCATACATGAGCACAACTAATCCTTACCTTTGCGGTATCTTCCTGTGCGCACAATTTATTATAAGCACTGCGACAGCTGATACGCAGTTTCACACAGTTTCACAAGTCGCACCTACATTAGCGCACAAAATCGCACTGTTAAGGTATCGTGCGCTACATTATTAAATACTCGCATGCGCTGGGCAAATGTCAGGCCACTGCGCTCTTTTTAGCACTGCGCTGCGTTAATAAATGAGCCCCACTGTGTTTATCCCCATACAGAATTCAAATTATAACTAAGAAACAATAAAACCAGATATTGTCTCTGCTAAAAGTTAGGAAACCTTTAAGTTGATTTTATACAAAATTAGTTCAGCTGTAGTGGATGGTCAATCTGTTTCACATACAGTCTTTGTGCATTTTTGTACTGTTGGTTACATGTTTCGATTATTTGTGAGCTCCTCAATGTAACTTTTTGGAAGCTGCCACCAACACAGAGATGCTGTCGCTTACAGATTTCTTTTCTGATTGGCTCGTTCCAGTATGAGTCAGCGGTTTGCAATGCACCAGTAAAAGCAATTCTTAAGCATCCACTTCAGTGTGAAGTTGGGCAACTGAAGTGAACAAAATCTGGTCTTTTTAACCTGTGAACCTGTAGTAGCTGTTAAAAGACAACTCTGTATCCTGCTCAAAAAAAGAGAGGCTGCGTGGGATACCAGGAGGTCTCCTTTTTTCTCATAATATATTCCCTCTCAGGCCAGCCCTATGATTTAGAAAAGTATTATACAGCATTGCTTAATATAGGATCGGAGAATTTTAGGCCTACCCCCATCTCCTCTGGCCATGCCAGTAGTATGCCCAGGCTCTGAAAACATTCCATAAAACCCTTCCCATTTTCTGGTAAACTCCACAATCTTTGAGGTACTGGAATCATGACTGAGCCACCTAAAAGAAAACACTGGAAGGTAAATAGTGTAAAACAAAAAAGGACGATCTCCAGAGCGGCAGCAGCATTATGAAAACTTTTTAACCCTAGAGATCATGTCTTCAGATTCAGAAATATTTTTTTTAGGTTTTGGCACATCATCAATATTTTGAAACTTCATCAATATTTTTCAGTCTTTATTTGAACAACTAGGCCTTATTCTCTTCTTACTTCCAGTAGTGTGCTATGGTAGATGTAAAGGAGGCTTTAACCAGGCGACTGATGGCAAGATGAATACATAGCACCTTCATCAAATTTAGGAGAGTAGGGGGTAGAACACAATTATGTATTCAGTTACATATGCACAAAGTAAAAACAGAAGGTATGATTTCTGTTTAATGATTGGTTGAAAATATTATTAACTCACCTACATATGAATCTGCCAGATCTCCAAAAATATAAACAATTGTATGGACCCTGAATGCCTCTTGCTAGTATAGAACATAATGAAGAAAGAGAGGGTTTTAGTGCACTGATTTGTGTCTGGGATTCTCTGACATCCTAAATTACACTCTGATCATAATAAAGCATTTTAAGCACTGGGAAGCATAAGTAGTTCCAGTCAGTGTAATAAGTTCATACATATTTAACTTCAACCAGAGGATTCTGGGCTACACTTGCAGCCACCTCTTAAGAAGCCGATTCATATTCAGCCAAAGTGTATAAAAATGAAAATACGTTGTCATGAAAGGAGAATGTGTCTATAGAAATGGCACATGGTAAATTCACTTTAATAAAATAATACCGACACCGTTTATATCTCGTTAAATTATCAATAGATCCACTTGTTATTTCTATATATGCAAAAAGGCCTGCAGTATTGGTAGAAGGCACTGATTATGTTTCAGTTGTAGCATGTTTCCCTTTGTTATTGTGGAATTGATTCATAATTAACATTATTTAATTTCACTACATTGCATAAGTGCTTTATTAGTATTTTTATTAGGCACTGAGACACACAGCCTCTGCTCCTTTTTATTATGGCCTTATATTCAAATATTCTATATATCAAGCATATATGTACTAATGCACATTTTGTTCTTTTTCATTGTTCAGGGCGTTGCTGGTGTGGATGGACCTCCAGGCCCCAAAGGAAACTTGGTTAGTTTACAGATCCTTTTTAACATGGTTTCATGATAAATTAAATCTCGAATTAAATATTCCATTTTAAAGCTCATGCTCTTTCTCATGTGGCACTGTTTGTACAGTACTTTTATCTTATTGTATGCAGTCTTGCCAAATATCATATAATTAAGTTTTAGTTTAGATTTATACAGTACATTTGTGGATTCTCGCTCCTGATTTCACATTACTTATGAATTGCACATCTAGGGGATTATTTATCAAAAGTTGAGTTCTGTTTTTCCCAAAAAATTCAAGTTTTTGAGGGTAGTTTCAGTTAAAACTTGAATTTTTCAGGATAAAAATACTCAAATTTTTGAGATTTATTATGCCCTGATTCTGCTAAAAGCTTAAATCTGAAAATACTCAAGCTAAAACCTGTCGAGGTCATGTAGAAGTCAACGGCAGAGGTGCCTTGAACCATTTGAAGATGTTTTTAGCCGTCATGATGTTTGGGTTTTTTCAGTGGTTTGCACTCGAAAACTCTATCAATTTGAGCTTTTTTCACTGATAACTTAATAAATTCCAGTACAGATATGGAACCCGTTATCCAGAAAGCTCCAAATTATGGAAAGGCCTTCTCCTATAGAATCCATTTTATATAAATAATCAAATTTTTTCTAAATGATTTCCTTTTTCTCTGTAATAATAAAACAGTAGCTTGCACATGATCCAAACTTAAGATATAATTAATCCTTATTGGAAGTAGAACCAGCCTATTGAGTTTATTTAATGTTTAATGTTTACATGATTCTCTAGGCATGAAAACCCAAATTACGGAAAAACCAATTATCTGGAAAACCCCCCATGCAATCTGTATAACAGGTCCTATATTCAAGTTTTTCCCCGATTGCACTGATTCAAGTTTTTACATTTGAGTTTTTCCTTTAATAAGCATACATTCGAGTTGTGAGTTTATTCAAGGTAGAAAAATAACCCGTCTAGTGTTGCAGAATCACTTTCTCTCAATGTCAATATCATACACCCAGTCAGCATTTATACTCAATAGATCTTGAAATCAAAAGTGTGACTTGAGTTTATCAACAATACGTTATTATATGTTATATGTTCCAGGTCAATTAGATGCAATTATTTTCTATGTAAACAATGTACAAATCTTTCTGTCTATGTATATATTTTAGGGTCCTCAAGGAGAACCTGGCCCTGCAGGTCAACAAGGAATTCCAGGCCCTCAAGTAAGTATCCTGTGCATTTGTTCTTTAAGGTCACTGTTTTTCTTGACATATGCAGGCCAATCTAATGGGAAATCACAGTTTCCTGTACTAAACTGGCTGCCCTTTTGTACTTTTGAGAAATGACTTCAGTCTGTTGTTGTTGTTGGTGGTAATTGGATGACATGGTGGTTTCCTTTTGGTCAGTGAGACTAAAAAGACTGTAAATATAAAAGCACTAATTCTCCTGTTCAATGTCACGTCAACATTTATTTTCAATTGTGTGAACTGTAATGTCTTAATCGTGGATATATGATTTGAAATTCAGAGTACAATATGTAATACCCCAACTACTGCCCGAAATAAGGTAGCATCAATCCATATTGTTGACATAATCTTTTTGAAATCGTTTTAGTAGTCTTAAGTCACAGTGTTTCAAAGAGGATCCATCTTCCTCTGCAGCCTTTGTTTGTATGACTACTACATGGTTGCTACATTTATTTTATTATGTCATTTGTGTTTATAAATTCATTGTATGCTATCATTTTGTTGCCAATGCTTTTATAAGAGCTCATTATGGCCCACCCAGAAGCAGATATTAATTAACATGGCCTGTATTGATGTAGTAAATTAATGTTTATTTAAATGTCACACTCAAATGACAGAAGCAGGGGTATAACTTTATTACCACATGCCCCCCTCAGCAAAATATTTTTTGTGTGACTATAAATGGCCCCATTTTGATCTGGACCCTGCCGTAGGACCTCCTCCAACTATGGTTACACCATTAGATAAAGGGGCCAAATCAAATTGGTGACATTCATTGAGGGTCACTTTATTTGTAAGCAGAGCTGAAGAATATAGCAGTGTATAAGTATATGAGTAATAGAAAACTGCCTCTCTAACAAGGGATACAGACAGTTATAACTCAGGGAAGTGGTAAGGGCCAACAAAAGTCAACACCCAAAACACCAACTTGATATTCTTGAATTAAATAAAATGTAAATCAAACTGATGACAAAAAAAAATTATCACAACTTATATGCTTATTTAAAATTTTAGCAGTGCAAAATGTATATTCTCCTCTATTACACTTTGCCAAGTAACATTGAACATTTCAGTTGTGCAGATTTGCCTAAATATTCTAAGGGGGCACATTTACTAAGGGTCGAATATCGAGGGTTACCCTCAAATTTCGACCCTCGAATTAAAATCCTTCTAATTCGAATATCTAATTTGAAGGATTTAGCGCAAATCCTACAATCGATTGATCGAAGTAAAAATCAAACGATTCGACGATTTTAGCGATCGATCAAACGATTTTTCTTTGATCCAAAAAAGCTTAGAAAAGTGATGGGGAAGGTCCCCATAGGCTAACATTGTACCTCGGTAGGTTTAAAGTACCGAAGTATGTAGTCAACGTTTTTTTTAAAGAGAAAGTCAAATGGTCGAAAAGTCGAACGATTTTTACTTCGAATTGTTCAAGTCGAAGGTCGTAGTAGCCTATTCGATGGTCGAAGTACCCAAAAAAAATACTTCGAAATTCGACGTTTTTTTCATTCGAATCGTTCACTCGAGCTTAGTAAATGTGCCCCTAAATATGCAAATTCATATAGACAGTTTGCCAGGCTTTTCTTTTCATTAGGCCTAAGTTATTAACAATACTAGATGATTTTACATTTCCATTGATTTAAAGGAATTATTAGTTAATGTATTAGTACTCTTTTCTTGATTTCTGCAAAACACCACAGCCAGTCCCCTAGTGAAGCACCATCAGATAAAGCTGGCTTTCTACAAGGTGCCTGAGCCCTTTCCCAAACTGCTCTGAAATGTTAGTGTAAAGAATAATAAGGGATTGTAAGTCCAGCTCCTGGCTGCAGTGTGTGGCTTCAGGAATGTGAGAGAGTGCGGCTATACCGTACACTGCAAGTCTGTTCTTAACATTCTGTGATGAATGAGATTGGGATATAATATTTTCTTTCTTTCCAGGGTCTCCCCGGTCCACAAGGCTCCATCGGTCCACCTGGTGAGAAGGTAAAGTCTCTGTTTTTTTCTTACTATGATCTAAAAACTGCAGTTATAATACCTTTTTGTGCATTACTTATGTCTTTTTAGATTAAGATTTGATCTTCAGCTTGTGGCTTCCTGTTTGTTGCTGAACTACAAGTCCCAGAATCCCCAGCAGCTGTCAGATGCTGCAGGGATTTGTAGCTGTAACAAAAAATTAAAACTGCTGATCTTATAATCTGTAACCCTGGAGTGTGGAATTTAGCATTTTTATTGTGGGGGCAAGATATTATAAAGAGAGTAGCCTCTTTAAAGGCTATTGGTCTTGGGCCATAAATATAGCCCATGGGTTTTCGGTTGGACCAATCTGTTATAGAGAAGAGATGCAAAGACATATGGGTAAATGAACAACTGAACACCAGTGCTAATAAATACAAATCAGGTTTTTTTCATTCGTCAGACTGCACTAAACTGATCAAAGCTAATTGCTGTTATGAGTTTACGCATTAACTTATACATGTTAATGAAATTACCCAATAGTGTGTAGCAAAATTGTAAGTAACAATATAGTTGTTCCAGGTTATCTTTTATAATTTATGTTTCATGTACAGTATTTATTAAAATGTGTCTTTATGTGCACAGGGTCCACACGGAAAGCCTGGTTTGCCTGGATTACCTGGAGCTGACGGACCACCTGTAAGTGGAACCTTTCAGATATATTTAGAGAACAAGGACAGAACATTGTTATATATATAGCACAGAATTGTCTGGGACTTGAGGCCCAGGCAAGATAACTTGTACCCACGTGTGATGCAGAAGCTGTGATACATATAAATGTATCCTGGTTTGAGGTATTTTAATTTGCTCTAATTGCTTTTGTGGTTTAGCAGGTAACATAATCTCAAAATCAGAAAATCCTTATGTCAGTCCTATGTGACTGTTACTAAGTGAATTATTGGCAGTTCCTTTAAGTAATTCACCAAAACATCATTCATGTTTGTTTCATTTTATGGCTCAATACAGGAACTTCACGCATAAAATTATGTTACTACTCTTTGGTATGTCCCATGTGTTTTATACCCCTACTTTCATCAAAAGGGGCTTTCTAGAAATGATGTTTAACTTCCCAGTTCTTTGTATGTACTCTATGATCATCAAAGCTTAAAAGAGAACTAAACCATAACAATTAATATGGCTAAAACTGTCATGTTATATATACTGAACTTATTGCATCAGTCTTAAGTTTCAGCTTCTTAATAGCAGCAATGATCCAGGACTTCAAACTTGTCACAGGGGGTCACTATCTTGGAAAGTGTTTGTGACACTCACATGATCAGTGGACTCTGAGCAGTTGTTGAGCTAAGCTTAGGGGTCGTCACAAATTATCAAGCAGAAAACGAGGTTGGCCTTTAAAATAAACTGATGCTACAGGGCTGATTATTAAATTCTGATGCTAGTTGCACTGGTTTCTGTGCTGCCATGGAGTGATTATCCATATTACTTACTAATCAGCCTTATATTGTGACATTTCTATTCTATGTGTGCTGTATATTGTGAGTGGGTCCCTAAGCTCAGTAAGTGACAGCAGCACAGAGCATGCGCAGTGAATTAGCAGAAAAGAAGATGAGGAGCTACTGGGGCATCTTAAAAGACACAGATCTTTACTGCTAGGGCTGTGATTGCCTTGGGCTGGTACAGAAGCCCAAAACATAATGTACAACATTTCTAGCCTACATCTTTAGTTTAACTTTCCTTGTCCTTTAAAACCTAGCAATTGGTTTGCATTGCAGCATTCACATTGTTTGGGGAACTAGATTGGGATCACTTGTCTCATCACCAAATCAAAGGGGTGCAAAGTAAATGTATTTATAAAGATAGAAAGAATAATTAGATAACTACCAAAATTACCATAAATGCCCACTTTTCCAATTTCCCACAAATATTGAGTAATTGCTGTAAAACTGCCTTATAATGTATGTCTTGAAAGTCTAATGCTGAACAACAGTACTACTGTGATTAAATATGTATTATATTCAGCACTGTGCATAATGAAACCATTTCAGTAGCAAACTACTTCCATTTGCCCTTTACATGCAACAGAATAAAGGCCAAAGCAACGCCGCTTTTTTATAAAGACTTTCATAAAAATGACTTCCATCAACATAATTTTGTAATTAAAGTTCATTCCCACTGTATGTACATTTCTATAAGCGTTAGACCAATGCAGTATTCTCACCATATTTTCTTGCAAACCTTTTCAGAGCCCCTAATAAAAACCTCATGTGTTCTGTATATTTAGTTGTATTTAACTCAAGGATTGTTGAAGGTTTGGAGGTCAGGGATTATTATTACTGAAAGGAAAGGCTATACCACATGGCACTTTCAATAATCTTTTTGCTTCTCTTTTCTTTCAGGGACATCCTGGTAAAGAAGGCCCCACAGGAGAGAAGGGAGCAGCGGTAAGGATAAATTCTATCCATTTCATAAAGGAAGGGATCTGGGTTAATTCTGAAATAACAGCCTAATATACCATATTGCAGATATTCTATGCCTCACTGTGCCTTAGAACTGATATAGGTTCACAGTTAGTCCATACATTATTTATATATTTTTTGTTGTAGTTATATCTGATTTTATTTCCTATATATAACCTTAAATAATTTTAGTCTTTGTTATGTTTGCAGGGGTTGATATTTTTTATATTATTCTCTTTAAAATACTATAAATCAGAGATGTTCTCAAACTGTTCTGAATTACAATTTCCCAGTAGCAACTTTAAAAATTATATATATATTTTGTAGGGTCCTGTTGGTCCCCAAGGCCCAATTGGTTACCCTGGACCTAGAGGTGTTAAGGTAAGTTTCTTGAATTTTACTGGTTAACAACAACTCAGTTTCTAATGCTGGCTTCACAGGGTCCAGCTTCCATTGTACCTGACTGACTGACTTATTTATTTAAGACACTCACCAAACTGAACCACCCCAGTGTTTTTTTTTTGTTTTGTCTAATTAACTGTGGTGTAGCTGCACTAGAGGCCTATAAATCCAATTGTTAGCTTTTGGGGCAAAGCAGATTATTTTACAGTTTGTGTAGGATTTACCCACATTTTACAAAAATCTGTTTGTGTGTGTGGCTTTATATTGTTTGTTAAATAAGAGATATACCCACACAGAATTCTTTTATAGCAATGTTGTACAAACGGGCTGATACTGTTATTATATAGTCAAAAATAAACAAAATACTGACAATCACAAAAGAAAACTCATCTCTCAGCTGGTTCAGTTTGACAAGTATTTCTTTCATCTCATCTATAGAGAGCCCAGTATTGACACTTGTTAAGTATCCAGTATTGACACTTGCTTAAGAGCTGGTGTTAAACTTTGCTGTTTACAAAGGACTATGTCTATATTGATCCCAAACATCTTACCTTATTTTTTTTTTTTTTTTGCTTGTTTTTTTTTTTTTTTTTTAAATTAGGGAGCAGATGGTGTCCGAGGATTGAAAGGAGGCAAAGGAGAAAAGGTATATAAACCTCAAGTACTATGGAAATGAATTAGGATGTTCAGTTTTATCAATACAGTCCAAAATAGATAATTAACCATATCTTTTTCTTATGTTAGCAACCTTAAGTTAGTTAATTCAATGTGATCAGTGAAATAATAATCTGCTTATATTTTTAAAGGCAGGGATGTAAAATGGTAAGAAGCAATAAATTGCATGGCCCAACCAGGAGTGGGTCAGTATGTCAATGATGACATGTAATAAATAGATGTCGATCCAGCTATCCAGGTTTATGTATTTGAAAAGCTGGATAGGCGAAATTAACTTCCAGGGGCATTAAATTTAATATCTTCTTGGCCCACTTTCCATCTTGTTCAGAAACCAGAAGTTATAGTTTCCTGGAAATTGTAACATGAATGTGTTTTATAATGCCATAGCTAGATTATCCATACATATCGTGTAAATCAGCCTCTCTTCACTGCATTGCAGTTTAAAGCTACACCAAGCATTGGATAGTTCTTTACCACACAGATCATGATAGTGAATGGGAAAAGACCCTATAAGGTCTTAAAGACCAAAGTTCTCTACTTAAAGGGCCTAATTACCCATGTTTAGAATTAGTCACAAAATATTTTTTTTATTTATTATAAAGTACAAATTGATCATTGTTTCAGTTTATGCCTTTACATCATCCCATCCCACCCCCTGCATCTGTTTGTTTGTCTGCACTGGGAATCGCTTGATTCCAGGCGGCGGCCCTTGATACTTGAAATGGAAATTTTCTGTTTAGGATTACTCACCGGCTCATACTACTAAAAAAGTATATTTTTATGAAAATGGTTTATTTAGGTGAACCAGGGTTTTACATTGAGCTGTTTAAAGTAATATATTTTCATAGAAACCTACATTGTTTGTGGTATAGTTCAGATGATTTTGAGTGTTTGAATTTGCTTTGGTTAAAGGAAAACTATACCCCCCAAACAATGTAGGTCTCTATTAAAAGATACTGAGTAAAACAGCTCATGTGTAAAACCCTGTTTCATGTAAATGAACCATTATCATAATAATATACTTTTTTAGTAGTATGTGCCATTGGGTAATCATAAATAGAAAATTTCCATTTTAAAAAATAAGGGCCTACCCCTGAGATTGTAAGATTCACTGTGCACACATACAAACCACATGTCAGGTCACATGAGCCAATTAACAGACAGAGTTCTGCCTTTTGCTTCCTCACTTCTTCCTGTTACAGTTAGTGTTGTAGTATTTCTGGTCAGGTGATCTCTGAGGCAGCACAGATAGAGTCATGAAATGGTGGTTCAAGGCAAGAGATGTAAAAGGGCAATATTTATGTAAATATATATTCCAGTTTGGTAAGATTCTTTAATATGTCATTCAATTTGATATAAACTATCTGTTGCTTAAGTATTCATTTTGGGGGTATAGTTTTCCTTTAACACTTACAATTTGGGTGTATGCGATTTGTGCAAAAAGTATTAGGGTTCATTGGTATCCCATATTAAATCCAGGTTTGGCACATCCCTAGTATAAACAAGTCCTTCCCTTCCTCCACCTGCTGCCTGTTTCTCACTCTTACAGATAAGGAGGAGTTTGTGTTGTTTAAGTTTATTTAAACTCAAATAGGGAAACTCTGCTTATTTTACATATAATAAAATATATATATTTTTCATTCCACTAATCAAAAATATTTATTATTCTGAATTTATTCGTAAATTAAATAATAATCGTAATTGTCACAGTGTCAAATACAAGCAGTATTTACTGGACATAGGTAAAACACACACATGCATATTGACTCTTTATCATTTAAAAGCCATGGTTCTCTTCTTAGAGGAAGCTAGTGTTTTTTAATGTTTATAGTTCATTTTTTAAAATAAAAAAATAGATATGTTGTGAGCCTACATCCCCTATGTACATGTTTATAAGCAGTGTTTATCATCCATTAATTATAAATAACATTTGTATAATGTTTAAGAGCCAACACCCCTTACTGTGTGCATAAAATCCCGCTCTATATATTCGTTTTTTTACATATCAGTGGGCACTGTCATACTGATATCATGTCATTAGGCCAACACTATCATGTTAACCAATGTTTTTACTTTTGGCATTTGTACAGATTATCTTACTTGTGGCAAGCAAAATGGCAGCCTGCAGCCATAATTACAAATGCATGTATGCTAAGAATTAATGTTTTTATTGATTATTGTAGTGAAGACAAATATAAATGGTTGTTGCAAATGCAACACACGTTTGTAACAGTCTATAAAAAGCATATATCACTAGTGTAACGTGTAAACCAGTTACTGCTGCAGACAGTAACAGGTTACATTATGGAAACAGGAAAACTCAATATGATCATGTTCAAATGTGTATAGGACTACACTGATGACTAATTTGTTTTCATTCTCTTTAAGGGTGAAGATGGATTTCCAGGATTTAAGGGTGACATGGGTCTTAAAGGAGACAGAGTGAGTACAATGGGTTTCAAGAAAAAAATAGACGGTAGAAAACTGTCTTGCTTTTATGGCATTCACTCCTTTGTGGTAAACCCTGTAATAGTATTGCATTCCACTTTCAGTTTTCTAGCCTATCTTGGAGCATTGACTTCCTATTGCTTAGGCCAATGTATCAGAGATGGATATAAAATCAGTTCAGCCCAGCTCAGTTGTATGTTTTCTTCCTGAGTAGGGAAATTTTTTTTTTCTGTATGTGAAACTGAATTCTTCTTTCAGGGAGACGTTGGGCCTTTAGGTCTGAGTAGGGTAATCTCCTCTGCTTTCTGTATGTGAAACTGAACTCTTCTTTCAGGGAGAAGTTGGGCCTTTAGGTCCTAGAGGGGAAGATGGCCCAGAAGGTCCAAAAGGAAGAGCTGGTCCAACAGGAGAATCTGGTCCTCTTGGTCTTGCTGGTGAAAAGGTTAGTTCTACCCAACATTCCAAATCCATGCGATTTAAATCCATGGCATGCTGATCTTATACAATTTGTTTGTTGCTGTATTTCAGGGTAAACTTGGAGTCCCAGGATTGCCAGGATACCCAGGTCGACAGGGTCCCAAGGTAAAAGGCAGACATTTTTAACATTCACATCAATTGTAGTTGCATAAAGCTTATGTTACTCGTGTTTATTTGTTGTACTAGAAGGTACAACAAATAAATATGAGCATTAATTATTTTAGACCTAAAAGTTATGATGATGGTAACTTTATCTATGATATATTATGGTTCTCTTTCCACCTACATATTACATTGTGTGTGTGAGTGTGAACATGAGTAAAGTATGGGGCAGGTTTATTATAATGTGAATTTAGAACTCATAACAGTAAAATCCCACAGTCTCTATTCATTCCTGTGTGTGAATGTGAGCCCATCTCCCTATTCTGACAGGTAACACATAACCATACAGCAGCCAAGATCTAGTCAATTGTAAATAAGGTAAAAAAAAACAACACAGAAGCATTTTCCTGAATTAAAGAGCTTATGAAATTCCTCCTTGTCCATTTGATTAATAGTTGTAAATGCTCAAGGTGGAGAAATGTCATGTATCTCAGCTATACTTATTGACTGAGAGCAATAAATTAACCAGTCAAGTCCTCGGTGAGTTAGAAAAACCACCTGACCCTCTGCAAATCTGCCTCATTTTTACTCTGACTGTCAGATCGATTTGTTTCCACTGTCTTGTTCTCTACTTGTTTGAAGAGATTTTCTGCCACTCTCTGAGATCAAAGTGTTTCTGTTGCTATCGGACAAACAGATATGTACATCTGGTACTACAGAGGCCTTGGATAGACTACTATAGCTCCAGTGAGACTCTTTTAGAATTATCTTATCGAAAAGTGACACATTATTTTTATTCTTTCCGCCAAAACTATTTCTGCCGTTTCATTAGGAAAGTACTTTCAAAACTGTGTGTATGTGAAATTCAATAATTCCCCTTCTAATTTTTCCTGTTTATTTATGTAATGGATACATATTACTCTCTGCTTTACTGAGAGAGTGTTCATTATTCATATCTGTCCCTGCCCTACTTTAGCATGCAGTTCCCTGCCATGCATACATACACACTAGGGTCACTTTCATCAAGAGCCAATTAACCTGCCTGGATGTTTTTGCAGTGTGGGAGTAAAATGGAGCAGCCAGTGAAAACCATTGCACACAAGAAGAGAAAATCCTGTACAAACTGCACTAGACTTCAGTACTGCATAGAACAGATTCTCCAAAAAGTATATAATTGGCAGGCCTAAATGGCATGTGTAAACTTCATGCATCTTAAGCTGGCCATAGACGCAAAGATCTGATCATACGAATCATCGTACAATCGGACTTCCCCATCACCCGACCTGCCACTAACCATTCAGTTCAAATAAAGTAGAAAAGAACAGATCAGCTGATGCTCTGCCCCTGACAGCAATCGTACGAAAGTTATGTCTGACCAAAGCTAATGACAGTCTCCCTCTGAAAATCATACGATCAGCAATACACGCAGAGATATTACCCGCAGCCGACAGAAATCTTTTAGCCTGTCCGATCGACCAAACGACCGATCTCCACCTGACAAAAAATGTCGGGACTCTCCACACACGGTCCGAAAATCGTACGAATCATCGATTTGTATGATCAGATCTTTGTGTCTATGGCCAGCTTTAGATATATATGTATACCTATTTTGCCATTGCTGCATATTACTAATTTTTACAAACACGAAATGCCACCCGAGATGTCAGAAAGCAAACGAAACCCTAATAAGTCTCCCTGGGTGTTAGGATTGAGATAAAAGGCTAATTAACTGCATTGACTTCCAGCTGGTTTGATGAATTATTCTGATCTATTCTATGCTTTCCGGACGCGCATGTTTCTGGTAAGAAATTAATTCTGCAGATACAATCACGTATTCTAGGTGCATGGAGGTCATTTTATCAGTACAATTCTCTCTGCTGTATAAATTTGCATATTCATACCAAATATATTTATATCTTGTCAGGGTTCTACAGGTTTCCTTGGATTTGCAGGAGCCAACGGCGAGAAAGGAGCTCGGGTATGATAAATTCAAGAACTGTACTTCTATATATCCCTTTAATAATTATTGAAGCAGAATAGAAAGCAAATCAAGCACAGGGTGTTTAAAAGAAAAATATGACATAGTCACAGTTCCATCCACTGGTTCAAGGATGATATGCTCAGTCTTTGTATTTCAATGTTTTCAATGGGGGTGCTTCATCTATGTGGGGTGCTCCATCAATAAATCACTTTTTTATCAATCAATTTAAAACAAACCCCAAGGTCTCAGCTCGGATCACACTTCTGCCTATAACAACTGCCTTTTGAGTCAAGAGGAGCCCTCTGCTACTCGTATGATGCCAGGTCAGCCATAGTCAGTAATCTGGCAAGGTCGGTTCAGGCAGCAAATCAGCACAGGTCAAGGACAGGTAATGGTCAGGAACAGTAAATCAGTTCACGAGCGCATCATGGAACTATCTAAGAATAGATCTAAGTTGGGCAATGATTCAGTGCAGAGCAGGGGGGTTATATAGGCAGCCTAATCACTTACATTGATCATCTGTGGCCAAATTGGAAACAGGTGATACAAGTCATGCCTACTTGTAATTACAAGGATAGCAATAGGAGAGAACCAGGAGCTTAGCTATCTGCGCACTCAGAGCAGCAACAATGTAGACAGCACAGAAACACCAGGTCCCTGGTTCAACTCCAAGCAGGATGTTCCAATCCCAATTGATATTCATTGTCATATGTTAGTTAGACCTCTTAATTCATTTTTATAAAGTTGAAATAGCACCAATTAAGCATCATCAATATTTGGCACATTTAAGTTATTTGCTATTTATCTGATGATTGAGTTAGGTGGTCATTTAAACCATAATACCTCTTCATATACTGTAGCTCATAAACATTACCCATATTACCCATATTTACTTTAAAATAAAGTAAATACGTTTAGATATTCAGTTCAGTATTTATTGGCTTTTATTGTGTTTCTGACTTAATCCAAAATCACAAAATGTTTTACCTACTGCACTATTGCTCTTCTATAGGGTGTAGCTGGCAAACCAGGTCCAAGGGGACAACGAGGTCCAACGGTGAGTTTCTTCTTTATTCATCTTCATCTCTCCTGTTATAGGCCTTTACAAACAGCAACCTGTTATCATGTTATTATATTGTGAAGAGTCGTGTTTCATAGAATGCTTATTTTTCTTGTTCTACTAGGGTCCACGTGGTGCTAGAGGTCCAAGAGGTCCTACAGGAAAACCAGGTCTTAAGGTAATTATCTTCAAAATTGCTAGTTCTTACAACTCAAATAGAAAGCACACATAGTATAGAGATATAATGATGAGATGGTACGGTGGAATAATACATATTTCATGGTACTTCAATCCCAAGCTGCCATCTGTAATATCTGCATTTGTTTTTTACTTTTGCAGTGTTAGCAAAGGGACTGGCATAGGACTACATATTTAACTTGAATATTGTAGAAGATAAATATTATGTTATTTTGGTTTTTTTATTGTCAATGCTTTTACCAGTTTTTTTCATTTTTATTTTAGGGCACAGCAGGCAATGATGGTCCACCTGGCCCACCTGGTGAAAGAGTAAGTCTTGCTGTGGCATGAGAAACATTAAAAGTCCTGTATTTACTCTTTGGTTGGAATTTAGAAAACAGTGAGGTGACAATCTCTCAAAATGCAGTACACGAGACTAATTTTATCATTAACAAGTTTATCTGCAAATCCAGTTACCACAGTAATATCTGTAGAACAGATAGCAGTTTTTTTCTGTTTTTTTTTATCAAAAAATTTTCTTTTGCTCCATAATAATGTTTTCGTCTATTGAGTAAAGAATGGTTCATGGAAGTTACATTGACAGGACTTTCTCATGACCCCCCCCCATGGTTTTCTTGGATTACTTCCTATGGTTGAAGAACAAATCTTGGGACACAATATTGATCCACAATGGTTCTCTGAAAGAAAGGGAAAGCTAAAGAGCTCCCTCCAGTGAACATGGCCTCCATTCATATGGTCTAGTTGATTTTTAAAAAAGACCTTGAATTTTTTTTCCTGGACAGTGGTGATGCATTTCCCTAAATGAGCCAGTCATAGTTTAATTAATTTTCTCCCATAGTGGAACATCTCTGCTCCTAAGAGGATTGTGAAAAAGAGTCCTTCTAATATAATGCTATTACCTACTTTATTTTGATTTTTTTTTCACTATTTTTGTAAAAGTAAAATTTGTGTTTGTTCTGCCTCTTTCAGTATTCCAGTTTTGACATTTTAGCTACAGTTAGGTGTATCCAATATAAAACAACAGCTCATGCAAGAAAACCTGTTCTATGGGGTGAGCATGCTGCAGCTTGCTATTGAGATGAATGGCATGGATTCAAATTCAAGGAAATCAGGGGACTGGAAATAATGTCCATTTGCTGACTTTGCTATTTAAGTGGCATCTCGCCGTTTATGTGCTGACCTTCATATCGCTTTAGTAGACTGGCCAACTCATTTGCTAAAACAGAAATCATGGATGGTTTTTAAGAACAGTTTAGACCGCATTTTATACTTGCCATTATGTTACCGGTTTCTAAGAACTTAGTTACATTCAATTTTTATTTTAGCATTTTCATTTAATTATTTTACCTTAAGCTTCTAATATCTCTGCTGCAGATCACATTGGATGTCCACTCTTCCTTAATTCCTCCAGACTATGTATATTAAATATAATGAGATCAAGATTACATGCTTTGCCCATTTGTATATATATTGTTTTTCAAAGCTTTACCTTCCCTATGTCATGGAAGCTTTTATCTGAGCTTTTATAATAGAATGCCTCCATTAGAATGCAGACTATTATAATTATCTGCATAGCTCAATGTGATGCATTATGAAGCGATGACTCCCTGCAGGATTCCAGTGTTAATCTGCACAGCGGTTGGAGATATTATCATGTTATCATCTTAAAGCACCTGTGGAGTGTAAAGCAAATACACACATGCATATATTTAAAAGATATACAGCCTTAGAAGGGATTCTCTAAAACAAGAAAATGTCAAAAGTCATTGCAGGCATTTATCTTACCCTTGTGATGAGACACAATTACTCCCTTAGATTCCTCTGTTCCTTGAGTGGTTTTCCTATTATCACTTACTCAATAAACTGTTAGTCCTTATAGCCTCCAGACTCAGAAATCAAACGTATGCCTTGTACTCTAGTATCCAAAGATGCCCTTTGGCCTGTTAGACAGCAGTAGTGTCTGCTAGTGTTTTAGGTCTTCTAATATCATTTTTTTTATTTACAAGATTTACTACCTTATGTTAATTAGGTTATGGCATGGCAATTCTGTCAAATAACCTCATGCTCTGAAACAATATTTCCGTTATTACTATGAATAAAATGGGTTGTAATACGTTTGTATGACTATTACACAGAAAATGCTGTTGCAATAGGATATACAATATGATACCTGGTTAAAATCTTTGGTTTGCTTTTATGTTGGGCGAATTTTTCCCGTTTCGATTTGCCTCGAAATCCGTAAATTTCCTGTGAAAAATTTGTGAAATATGATTTTTGATGCCGGCGACAATTTCGAAGCCGGCAACAATTAACGCACATGAAAGTCAAATTCGCAAATTTATTCTCCTGTGGTAAAATGCACAAATTTGCGCCTGGATAAATAAATTCACCCATCACTAATGTTAAAGGGGTGGTTCACCTTTAAGTAAACTTTTAGTATGAAATAGAAAGGCCAATTATAAGCAACTTTTCCATTGGTTTGCATTATTCATTTTTTATTGTTTTATAATTATTTGCCTTTTTCGTCTGATACGTTCCAGCTTTCAAATGGGCGTCACTGACCCCATCTAAAAAGCAAATGCTACAAATTTATTGTTATTGCTAATTTTCTTTTCTCATCTTTCTATTCAGCCTCTCCTATTCATATTACAGTCTCTTATTCAAATCAATGCATGGCTGCTAGGGTAATTTGGTCCCTAGCTACCAGATTGTGTATAATTCAAACTGGAGAGTTACTGAATAAAAAGCTAAATAACTCAAAAACTTTAAATAAAAAAATGAAAACCAATTGCAAATTGTCTCAGAATATCACTCTCTACATCATACTAAAAGTTAACTCAAAGGTGAACCACCCCTTTAAGCAATATTTTTGTTGGCAGCAGACATCCATTGTAGGTACAGGCATAGTATCTATTATTTAGATGCCTGTTACCAGAAACCTCTGAAACACATGAATACCATTTTTCATACATTCCTTCTGAAGCAATCAGTTCTTCATTTTTATTGGGCAGGTCCCAAGCATTTGAGATACTAGATCCCATATTTATATCACCTCGGTTCCTCTACAGTCCACAGTTTAACAGACTTGTTTTTTTAATATGCAGCACTATTTAAAATGCCAGACAGTTGTCTATATGACAGAATAACACCTGCCCACTTTAGAGAAGACAAATACAAGATTCCTCTGCACTCAACCCATTATCAATATATTTAAGACAGCGACATTTTGTGCATACTGCTACTAAAAAATGCCTTACCCTTTAAACAAAACAGGGATTGTTTGTCCATATATTGCAATATATTTAAGCTGGCCAACTACGTCAAAGTCAATATATTAAATATATTGATAATGGGTTGAGTGCAGAGGAATCTTGTATTTGTCTATATGTATTTTGTGGTCACACCCTCATTGCACCCCCGGCTAATGATTTTAAAAACTAGTGGTGAGCACAACTTTCCCTTGTTTGTAACACTTTAGAGAAGCCCAATACAGCAGCTTTAGGGGACACTATAAAAAAGGCTGTTGGATAAGTTATAGTGTTTAAATAGTGGTACTGCAGACTGTCATACACTGACAGTAATATGGACCAAACTTGGACTAAAACGATTTGCAAATGTCTTAGATGTCTTTAGTTATGGTAGGTTTGATACAGTTGCTTTTTGGTTGTACCTTTTAGGATTCCTTGTCTGCATTTCTTCCATTGATTCATTTCCTTTGTGTTTCAGGGACCTCAAGGACCACAGGGCCCAGTTGGGTTCCCAGGACCGAAGGGCCCCCCTGTAAGTTCCTTCTTTCTTTAAGATTCCTTTATGAAACATTTAAGGTCCTTTCTATGCCTAGATAAACTATGTTGATAAACGTAAACCATTTAAACTTTGCTCCAAAGCATTCAAACTTTTTTACATTAAGGCAAAAATACATCATAGATATGCTGGATATGAGTCTTATTTGCAAACAACCACATTGTATATGAATTTATATTTACAGTAACATTTTATATATAATAATAGATTTTTGAGTTTCAATTACATCTCTTTTATTTCAGGGACCTCCTGGAAAGGATGGATTGCCCGGCCACCCCGGACAGCGAGGAGAAACAGTAAGTGGACAGATCAATTTGCTTTTTGGTGGCCACCTCACTTCTGTTCTTACCTCTGTGAGCTGCTTTCTACCCACAGTCCTGCCCAGGTAGGAGAAGACCCTCCAAATATTACGGCAGTGGTGTTCTTGTACCTGGTCAGATTGTTTGTGGCAAGTAGCGACAATTCTAGCTCAGAGGAACTGGAGTCACGTGGCTGCTATCCGGTTATACACTATATGCCGAATGCTAACAGCCAAGCAGATATGTTCACTCAGACCTTTTCATACGTGTGTTCAGATCTCATTGGCTGCAACTGAGAATTACAGTAAAGCATTCAGTCAACAATTTATTATCAATGATAAACTCAGTATCTGTGTGTTGGATTGTTGTTCCCTCTCCATATCAACATAATTTTTTCAGTGAATAAAGTTTAGGAGATATCCATATAATGAAATAAATGAATCCACAGAATACTTTGAGGACATTAGGAACTCATCTTAAGGCTGGGTAAATCTGCCCAAAGGCATTTTCCCATAGTAACCAGTTAGCATTTAGCTTTGATCAATCTACTGCAGGTTGAATAGCAAAGCAATTTCTGATTGGTTGATATGGGTCATGGCAATGGCGCACCTTTGCCAAGCTTAATCTGTTCATCTTCTATCTGAATAAAGAGAAAAATATTCTATGGTACTGCCATCTACTTTTATTCTTATTCAGGGACAGTTCCTTTGGCATGATGATTGTATAATGTTTCAAATAGATTTTATGTTACTTTTTAAAGGTTCTTCAAGAAATTATATTCTCTATAAAATTGGGCCAGATTCAGTTTGTTGCAGATTTATCTCAGCCTTAATCTCGTAGAAACTGGAGACTATACGGCATGCATATCAAAAGTATTAAATTCACGAATCCACACACACACTGTTCTCTGCAGTCGGGGATGTGGCCCCTCTTTTTATTATTATACCACCAACAAGATCAACATTTGGGGGGGGTTTAACTTCCCTTCATCAGGATACAATCTCAAGTAACACACACCTATATGTGCAAAGCCCCGCGGGCCACATCCCCGACCCCGAGAACAGTGTGTGTGCGGATCTGTGAATTTACTACTGTTGCTAAGGGACCTTACCGAGTCGACAAGCCATTTGAACACATTTTTGCAATCAATGATTTGATATATTTTGCGCACAATGGCCTAATTATGCCAAACGCATTTGTTAGGAGAATGTTTGCATGTAAATATACCCTAAAATCTCCATCAAACTGAATCTGTTCCTTTGTTAAACAGTCTTACAGGTTCTCCAAAGTGCTGTACCTTAAGGGTATATTTATCAGAAGGTGAAACAGAATCACCAGCTGTTCTTTTGACTAAGGAGCATATTTATCAACTTGAACTTTCACCCTTATATAAATATGCCCCAAAAATTCCTTATAAGTGAACAGAGAGTGGCAACCTCTGGAAACCTGGGACATGCGCTGTTTTACCTTTTGATAAAATGCCCCTTCGTACCTCAGCAATTAAGACTTTCTATTTATTTTTTTATTAAATCAGTTTCTTCGCCTGCCATAGGGAAGTCAAGTGTTAAAAATTTGCTGTTTTATATGAATGCCACTAACCTATGGATCTTCAACCTGTGCTTTGACTACATCTGCCAGCACGCAAGTGTGCTGAGAATTGTAGTTGAACAGTGTTGAAGATCAGTAGCTTCAAAAACCTTGCTCTGACCTTTAGCTTCATGTACATTGGCAATGTTGCCTGTGCTGCTTTAAAGCAAACATCTATTCTGGCATCATTGCAGGCTAATTGCTCTGCTGTTACCAACCTATGCAATTACTTTGTATTGTTGTATTTATGAGCCCTTCTACCCTTTTCTGCACTTTAATGTCTACTATGCCGTTCAAAATGCTGATCTTATAAGAAGATTTAGCCAGTTTCATACTCAACCACAGATAGATGAACTAAATAGCAAAGCATATTTTTAATAGCTTAGCTTTAGACTCTTAGACTATTATTTAAAATTAATTATATATTTTAGGTTCAAGCATTCACCTGCCTGCCTTAATTTTACTTATTTTGCTTCTTGCCTCACATGGAGGAGCAACTTTTTGCTCTGGTCTAATTACCCATAGCAACAAATGAGCAACCTGGCTTTACCAGTGCTGATTTAGTTATAATAATAACAGCAACATCTAATCAAGTTTTAGATTAGCTCGGTGTAGGGATACTTTTGTCCCAGAAGGCATTAATACTGGCAAGATCCATTTTTGGACAAATAGTCAAAATGTAGCCATCCATGTCACATGGCTTCTGTAGGCTTGAGAGCAAAAGGTACATTGAGGCAGCTGCAGTGCAGTTTTGTACATGGATTTTAGGAGGTGGGGTATCTCTATGGACCCACTGTCCTGTGAGTGTTGACGCCACTTAATACCTGTGTTTTGACCTACCTTGTAAACTGATCATCAACTTATGCTATGCAGTGTCATTAGGGCTTATAATCAATAACAGCAGGGTTTCCATTTAACATTTATGCCACTATAGGCTACTTCACGTGTGGTGGCATACGTGGCGATTCCGGGGGGATTAATCGCCCAGCGATAAATCTCCTCTTTTTTGGGCAACTAATCTCCTTGAAATGCCTTCATGCCGGCAAGAATGTGAACCGCCGGTGGGATGGCACTCGAATTGCTTCAGTTTTCCGAAGTCGCCCGAAGTTTTCTCGTGAGGTTTTTAGTGCAGCAGGGAACCCTTAATTACAAATGGTTTGCCCAGCAGGCCCTGACACTTTCACAAATTTAGGCCTATCAACAGGGCCCAACAGGGCTGCCACCTCAGGGGCCTCTCTTACCTCTGGAGTCCCCGCTTCAGTTCTGGGGTCTTCCACGCGTCAGAGCTACAAGCTCCTGCCCCCTCTCTTCTGTGCATACCGAGGCTCATTTATTAACGCAGCGCATAATTGGATGCAAAATTTGACTGCGCCATCACAAGCGACACCGCAAATATATTTGCGTGTTATTGCGCTTATCACTTAGCTTTTGCGATGGCTTTTTTTATGCGCTTTGCGCAAAAGATTGGGCATTTATGTCGCAAACTATGCCGTGTTTGAGAAGGGCGTGTCTGGGGGTGTGGCTACAATGCGCTTGTACTGCAGCCGTCACAGAGTTGCGTCTATATATTCGCACATTTGCGCCCACACAACAGCACCACAATTTTTACGACAGCCTCTTGGTGGCGTAATAGTATAGCTCTTCAAAATAGCTGTGCTAGTTTGTTCGCATTTTTGCGATTCATGTTGATTGAATGTCAATTTTACTTATGTGTGCAGGGCAATACTGCTAAATTGGGTTCTGGCAATTAGTGTCTGCTGCCTGTTGGTGGGGATGTTTGTTTTTCAGATGACAAATATTACTCCAGTTTCTATTGAAAGCCTAACCTTTTCATATCTGAATCTATTACTGAAATCAATGCATGTTTGCTAGGGTAATTTGGACCCTAGCAAACACATTGCTAAAACTGCAAACAAGAGAACTGCTAAATAAAAAGCTAATTAAAACAAACTCTACAACTAATGGAAAATGATAACCACTAACCAAATGTTAAACTAAAAGATAACTCAAAGGAGAACAAGCAACCAGGTCTCACCCCCAACATTTTAAAAGAGACCAAGGTTCCTTTAAGAGTTCCAGGATGCCGAAAAACCTTTGGAAGCAAAGAAATATTTGCGTAAAAATAAACGCAAGTGGGGCACATTGAACGCAATATGCGCGATAGGTAGCGCAACTAAAATAAGATGTGCGTTCATACATGCGCACAACTAAGCCTTACCTTTGCGGACTTCCAGAGCGCGCAATTTATTATAAGCATTGCTATCTCAACTGCCTGCGTCTACAACAGCGCACAATCGCACTTTTTAAGGTATCTTGCAGGGTTGTGCGTAACATTAATAAATACACGTATGCTCTGGGCAAATTTCAGACCTCTTTTTTAGCGCTGCGCTGCGTTAATAAATGAGCCGCACTGTGTTCTTTTTCATTGCGGCTGCAATCAGAGGGAGATAAGGAAGAGCGCCAGGGAGTCAGGAGGGGAGTGGGTCTGGGTTGGCGAAGCCCATGAGGGTTGGGGCCCACCAAGTTTTTTTTCCAGCCTGCCCAGTCCGACCCTGCCTATGAACATCTAAGGAACTGCAACTAGATTTTGAGCTGTTTACATACATTATAACTGCCTTCAGTAAGCCCTGATATATTAAGGGTCTATTTGTTTTAAAAATAAATATATAAAATTGTTGTTTCTCAGTGTCATCATCCATTGAAGGGAATAAGCATTTCCACCATAGAATGTTTCCCTATTGGTTTTCAGGTGATAATATTCTGAGGGCATGCAATTCTAGTAATTGGGCTACTTAAATGCTCAACGAAGAGGTGACTTTATAGTAAAATATACAGATTCTTGCTCTCTGTTACAAGCTGTCTGTCTGTGAGGCAAACCAGGCATTTTCTCCTCTGTTGTTAGATTAATTGCAGTGAGTAGAGTGGCCAGAATGACAGCAGTAAATGCACAGTCATGCCCAGATCTATCAAATGCTGATGTTATCTCACAAGATAATATCACTTAATACCATGGTAAAGCAGGCACATGAAATAATATAGCATTAAGTGATATTATCTCACTTCAGATCAGAAGGCATTATCTGATCTGGTCTAGGTGATGTGTTAGTTGTACCCATGTATTTTCTATTTCTGCTTAAAATTCTGCATCTTGTGTGTAAAGCTGGCAAGCTCCCTTAGCAAGAAATAAAAGCCATTCATTCTCTCAGTATGCTATTAACTTACTTGTATAATTTCTTTCTAACACTTTTGTAGTAGCTTTTCCCTATTCACAAAAAGCTTAATGTCATTTGTTATGGTTTGCACTCTTGCCATCATAACCCCCTTGTTTCCAGGCAGAATAAATGCTTTTTTAGCTTTCATCCTGAGCTGCATCTTTGCTCCATGCTGAAAGAGTTAATGCAGCTTGGCACAAGCTACACCTGCTTCGGCTTGCTAGAGCGTGCTTTAATTGTGTAAAAGACGCGGTAAGTAGAGGAGATTAGGCATGTCCTAAATGTCAACCTTTTTGCTGGTAGGGGGACTTTAAGACAGCAAACTATTTAAACTTGAATGCTGTACCAGCAGCCCTTCAGTATTTGCTGAACTACATTTGTCATTTTTTATTCAATATTAAAGGATACTCAGGTTTGTAGTTCGCCAATAGCTAAAGGTTTGGGCGTCCATTAGTTATAAGATAATAGTAAGTCTACAATGTAGGTTAAGGTTTGCTAACAGCATTCTAGTCTTGTTAGTTAGAGAGGAATGTCACTGCTAGTTTTGTAGTGCCCCCCAAGTTGTAATGCTTCAGGCTTTATAAATGTATTAATATTTAGTTCTATATATCCATACTAGGAAACTAATTTTATATTAACTTTTTTAGGGTTTCCAAGGAAAAACTGGGCCTCCAGGTCCTGGAGGTGTAGTAGGTCCTCAGGTAAGTGTCTACTACATGTTCACCTATACTTGTTTGCCTCTAAACATATTTGCCTTCAGTCATCTGCCTCAATCTTTGCATCATATAAAGCATATCTATTCTACTATTTTATTATTTAAACATCTTTACCCCTCCAGACAAATTGCCATTTGCATACATTTTTCAAGACTGTTATCTATAATTGCCTGTTCATTTTTAAACCTTGCTTTCTGCATAGGGTCCCACTGGAGAAACTGGTCCCATTGGTGAGAGAGGACACCCTGGCCCACCAGGACCCCCTGGAGAGCAAGGTTTACCTGGATCAGCTGGGAAGGAGGGTGCTAAGGTGCGTGTATATTTGAGAAATGCCACTGTTTATATTAAATAGATTGTACAGTGATGGCCAAAAATGATGTTACACAATAACATTTTTGTTTTATGAGAGGGAAATCAAACCATTTTTATTTTTTCTATTTATTTGTCTAATGGCAGTAGAGAAAATTTCCCTTGTACTTTATTTCCTGAAAGACTCTGTCTGTTTATCCTTGCCTATGTAGCCATTGTATCTCTAGTTATCTGTCCAAAAGCTTCCCTAATGGCTCCATTGTCCTTCTCTTCTGTTGTAATTCCATTATAAATGACACACAGGGTGATTAGTCTCTGCAAGTTTTAAAACCCCTGATCGCCAAAATTTCCCTCGCAATCAGGTTTGTAAAAAATGTGTCAACTAATCATAATCCATAACAAGGACACATCTTAAGGCACTGTGGGTGGATATCCTGCTGGATATTAATTAATGGCCCAGTCTAATTTAAATCATGTCAGTAAAACACTGAGTTAAATTACAAACTCGTAATTTTTTGTCTTGTAATCCAATCTAATGTATTCTAAAAGGAGAAAAAGAATGGGGAAAAGTAAATAATGATATAACAAAACAACGCCTATAAGTGAACCAAACACATTTTTATACTGTTCGGCTCATAAGGCAGATGAGGCTGTAAGAAGAGCCACAGCTCTACTTCATATTCTGTCAGATCTACTAGAATGATACAAGTTATACCTGTTGTGTAGCCAAAAAAGACCCTAGCACATGGCCATGTTTATATGTATATTTTTAACCTAACTTACAAAGCTAAAATATGAATTTGGAAATTGAAATGTTTAAAGTAATTTGATACAAAGTAAAAAAGTTCATATCATATGCACATATTCATATAATATATTCATATAATCAGAAGTAACTGAGCCAAAGAGAAGCTTTTTTGAGGTCAAGTAGAATTATTTTCAGCCAGGTGGTAGATGCTACGAACAATAACTCTAGTCACTGTTACTACTCTAAATATTGATATTAAAAGTGTCAGGGAAGCTGCAATAATTTATTTCTTTCAAGATCGTAGTAGTTTTAATGAATCTTTTTTTCTTATAAACAGGGAGATCCCGGTCCTTCCGGTGTGTCTGGAAAAACTGGTCCCCCAGGTCTGCGTGGTTTCCCTGGCGAAAGAGGTCTACCTGGAGCTTCGGTATGGCGATATTTTATATTCTACATAATAAATTAGTATGTGGTTCATAAAACACCATGCACCATGTTACAATCATAACTGCAGTTCCACAGATTAGACTTACAATGTTGCTATAGTTAGTAAGTGGGTGAAGATTTGGGGTATAAACTGGCTTGCGTTTTTACAATATGTTAATGTGAAAATAGTGCTTATAGCCAGTAACTGCTTTTTTCTTTTGCATAAAAAGATTTTGTGGGCTTATTTACAAAAACAAGTGCTAAGTGCTAGACACCGAAATGCCACGAATCAGCCTGTTTTGTTACCCACAAAGCAGTCATTTAAACCAGATTTCCAACACAACAGCTTGATCACAATTTGCGCCTGTATTAGTAAATGCACTCAAGTTTGTGTCACAGTTTTTTCTTTCAACGTGGGTCAAATGGTAGCATTTCCAATGAACTGATGCACATATAGGGGCATTAGCGTATGATACACTAGGTGCAAGTCAGTTGTGTGTAGGTGCAACAGACAAAGGTAAGCCTGAAACTACTACCTCCTCAAAGCAGGTGTTTGGGGCTTCGTTGCTTCATTGTACCTTATACTTTGCACTTTGTGTGCAATTGCATACAATTACGAAGCATATTGCATCAGCATATTGGTGTTATACACAAGCAGCAAGGAGCATGTAAGTCCAACCATGTTTGTGAAGATCAGAGTAGGGAAAGTCTGACTTCAGGCACGGCAATTCTAGTGGTATTAATAATGGCATTAACGTACAATTTACTTGTAGCGAATCAGTAGAGGCCATTAACGCTGCCACTTGTGGAACCCTGCAACTAAAGCCGTGTTTAGGCTAACAGTGTTCCTTAGCATTAATGTTTGCTAATGATATGGAGCATTGGGAATGGAAATGTCATATATTTATTAAGACTAGCAAAATACATGCAAAAACGGATAAATAATGAGACATATAAATAATGATAGATAAATAAATAATGCGAAAACAATATCAATAACATAAGTTAAACTTCATCATAACTTTCCCTGGCATATGTGCTGAAATAGCCTTATACTACAGTAGGCCATCTACTATGTTGGCAGCCACAGTAAAATGGTAAGGTGGGCAAGCAAAGAAAGGTCATTTTATAATGTTTCCTAGGACCAATCAAAATGATATCCTAGCTGTCAGCCAAAAACAATCAATATGACACCAACCAGGCAAACATTACAACCACAAATATTCCAACAAAACAACCACAACTAATAATATGAAATAAAAAGTGGTAAGGGAACACTACTGCTCTTACAACTACTGCCTATAGGCTGCTACTCAGTTCTCTCTTCTCTTGCCCCTGGCACTGATTGGTTCTTTCAAATTATACATTCCCCAGCCCCTCCCCTAGCTTTAACTATTTTCGCCCCCCTCCTAGTTAAATGACCACAATGTTATGCTGAGCCCCTAGTTTGTACATTTCTGGCTTTTTAAGGAACTAAATCAAGCTTTTATGTAGCAGGTTATATGATTTATTACTTTTTGACTAAATGTTTTTTTTTTTTTGTGAATGCTTTGAATGGATCTCAATGTGGCGATTTTTTCTGTTCCATTTTAGGGTGCTGCAGGTTTGAAGGGAGGAGAAGGACCCCAAGGCCCACCTGGTCCAATTGTAAGTAGCCATTGTTGTCTGTACTACACATACTGTATAAACACTGTGATCTGGATTATCATAGGGATAGGGAAAGATGAAATAGTTAATGCTTTGTATCAATGTTGAAAATTAATACTTTGCCTATTCTCAGTTTGCTTTTTTTAGCTAGGAATTGTACTCTATTAAAAAAAAACAAGTGGCATTAATCAAAAATATCAGAGAACCCTGCACTGATGAACCCCAATTAAAGCAAAACCTGTAGTTGGTAATCTGATCAGCATACTGACCCCTGTACTTTAAAACCATATTAATGACCTTCACACTCAGGTATTACATAAAAATGGAAGTGATCCTCTGCTTCCTTCTGTTAATAAAAAATAGGTAGTCAATAATCTAATCTCTAGTAAATAAAACATTTTCATTGTTTGTAATAGCATTGTTATCAGTTTTGTCTTTACATTGTCTTCCTGCTGTCAATCATACAAACTTCCTATACTTTTGTTGCTGCTCTCTGGCAAAAGGTACTGTTATATTACAGCAGCAGTATGTAGTAAGTCACAGATCAAAATAAAAATATTTTTGAAAACCTTAATTTGCATATTCAAGTTTGCATCTTTCAAAAAATCCTGTCTTTTGGTGGCTGAATCCCAAATTAAACCCAAAAACATATGTATATAACTGCACTATTGCCCAGGGAATCGCTGGAGTGCTAAGAGATGCAAAATATATATATATATAAAAAATATGGATTGAGAATCAGTGGGAGGGTGCTGAGAGCAATATTAATGGGTGCAAGGTAGTCCAGTTTGTAACACTTGCTCTGAGCAGACATTAAAGGAGTTCTACAACTTAACTTAGACATAGGCTAGAGATTCTACACATTATGTTTTGGTCTTCTTTACTAGCCCATGGGAACCTTAGCCATTCCGCAGTGAAGATCTGTATCTCTGACGATATCGCATGTAGATCCACACCTTTTTGCCTAAGCTTATAGGAGAACTAAACCCTAAAAAATAGCTAGAAACACTGTATTTTATGTACTGAAGTTACTCCTAAAGCCTAATGGTTCAGCATTTCTATAACTGTAATGATCAAGGCATTCAGCTGTGCACCGAGCTCACCATCTTGGATTTTGTTAATAGTGTCAGTGACATGCACATGCTCAATTCCCCCTGGGCAGCTGTAAAAAAAGCTAGGATTAATGCAATACATAAAAAAAATTAAGTTATTCAATTCTGATGCTAATTACACTGGTGTTAGAGGTGCTCTGTAATGACAACCTGAATTAATTACTAATCAGCCTTATATCATTAGATTAGTAATGAATTCAGACTCACATTACATGACACTCAGACATCAGAGTATTCTGCATCATAATGTAATAATCAGCTTTTATATTGAACATTTGATGATGAAGCCTTTGATGACTTCCAGTAACTTCTTAGTTTAACACCTCAACATCAGTCAGATCATACTGAGCATGTGCAGTGTTATTGACACTCAAGGCATCACCTAACAAGGTCCAAGATAGTAAACTGCTGTGGACACCTTGTAGGCCTTTATTATTATTACTGCCTGCTGTTGAACTTCACAGCTGGTACAGTAAAGTTAGTATATAAAGTACAGAACTGCTAGCCGTATTTATTTGAGGTTTTAGTTCTCCTTTAAATACAGGACTTTTGTGCACGTTGCATCCTCTGGACTTTCATATTTGCATGAACAGCACAGTTTAAAATGAACAGCACATCTAGCTAGCTAAACTCATACACACATAAAAATGCCAGGGCAATACATATTGAATGTGTTCCAGATTATAGGGTAAGCCTCAATAGTTTAGTTGTATGGGGAAAATTTGCAAACTGCAGGTGCCAGTTGGATATGAAATTCAATGTGTCTCTCTTTCTTACATCAATCACCAGTGTGTAACTGGAAGCTGCTGAGTCTATTTCCAGATATCTAGTCTCCTGCTGTTTGCACATGGGCTCCCTGCTGTTTTGCAGTGACCATGCCTGTGAAGACTAGTACAGCCTGTGTTATTTTTAAATTACATATGGAGATTGTAAGCTCTCCCAGGTAGGGCTCACAGCACTCCGTGCATTTGTCTGTTGACTGTAACGCTACAGCATGGCAGCTGTAAGCTTTCTAAATATATAATAATAAGCATGGCAAATGCCAAGGAAAATACATTCATCCATTTTATTCTAATGCAAGAATTGCTGTGTTCATGATCAGCTCCTCTGGTCTTATTGTTGAAATCTAGTCTCTGGTTTTGATTTCTATGTAAGTGTAATGTATATAAGTTCGAATTTATCTCAATATTTTCTGCTATAAATAGGCTTGGGTTGGTTTTTCCAAAAATTTGCCGCCGGCGAAATGTCGCCAACGCCCATTTAAGTCTATGGGCGTCCAAATTTTTTGCCACGCGCGTCATTTTTTTTTCCGCACAATGCCATACAAGTCTATCATTTCAATAATTTCCATGGTGAAACAAAAGCGAGGAAATTCGCCCATCCTTAGCTACAAACTCCGATCAAATCCGCTCTGGTTTTTATGCTTAATTATTATTAATAATATTATTATTATAGAGTTCTTAATGAATCAGATGAAAATTGAGCATAGGACTGGCCAGATATGGGATGACTTTGACGTAGTGGGCCAGCTTAAATATATTGCAATATATGGACAAACAATCCCTGTTTTGTTTAAAGGGTAAGGCATTTTTCAGTAGCAATATGCACAAAATGTCTCTGTCTTAAATATATTGATAATGGGTTGTGTGCAGAGGACTCTTGTATTTGTCTTTACCAATCATATTTCTACATACATTCATGGTTCCATGATTGATACATTGAATCAATGATCGTTGCTCCCACTATTCTCTGTCGATGTTGCTATATTGCGCCCAAGCACAGTCCACTGCAGGACTTGCTCATATATATAGTTGTCCAGAATAGACCTTTAAACTAATATCCATATTCGTACATGAAAAAAAAATCTCATTATCTAGTAGTGTTAGAGGCAGCCCAGCTACAAAGTCTGTGCTAGCTTTTTTGTCCTATAATGAGATATCTAAAAGGAAGGTCAGTGATATAAAAAACTGAAATCTTCCATTTAAAAGAAGTGTTGTAACGTGTATCAAGCTTCAGGGCATTTTCAAACTAGTCACATAGGAGAATACTTTACTGTAATTGGTATTTCCTGTGCGCCACACAGTTCCTTATCTTTGTTCAGTCCTGACTTCAGCAGTCTGAATCTCAAAGATCATCAATTAATGAAGGCTTGCTACAGCCCTGTATCATGAGAGCAAAGAAAGAGGATGTCAGCGATGCAACAAAGTGTAACTTATATCCACTGGTACGTTGTGAGTTTGGCATTAATGACATATACCTTACACCTTAGGTTGTTTAAAAGAGTCAGTATAAAAGCTTCCAGTTTACATTATATGTATGTTAGGAGAAATTTAGAAGTGAACATGGAAACACTTTAATACAAGTTAGTAGGAAGCATTCTTTTCAACTGCCCTTAATTCACCAACATACTTAAACTCTAATGGGGTTTGGGGCAGACTGGAGAGTAACTGGGTATGCCTGGGTGGATATGGGCATGGGCTAACTCATTAAAAATGTTTTGATTCCATGCGACTTTGAAATGAACATACGTTACCTAACAGTATAATGAAAGAAAAGTTGAAGTTTGCCCTAAAAAATCTCATTAGGTAATAATGGCATTAATAATGGTTATAATAAATCAAAGTCTAATATAATGTGTTATGTCTCATGATTTTCAGCATTCCAGTACTGTATCAATACATTTATATTATTACTGATGGGTCTGTGTTTTATCATATCATAGGGATCTCCAGGTGAGAGAGGAGCTGCCGGCACTGCTGGACCAATTGGCCTGCCAGGAAGACCAGGACCTCAAGGCCCACCAGGACCAGCAGGGGAGAAGGGGGCTCCAGTGAGTGATGCATTAATCATTTATTTTAGTGTTTTGTGATGGTGGCTGGCTAAACCTTATTGTGAACCTTTTGTCCTAAAATATCTTAAATGAAACAAATGACCCTGCTGATTCTGCATATAGTCTGTGATTGCACCAGTTCCACCAAGTCACATGGCCTTCATTCAATCAGACAGCCCATTAATTTTTTAAATTAAAAAATTAATTGTTCACTCCCTGGTTATTTCATCATAGCCTACCTACACTGATACTATCATCCTCCCCCTGTTGAGCCAAACCTCTGCTCCCAGGTTGCATTACAGTACATGTCTCCACTATTCGCATACAGATGAAGCAACCTTGTGAAAGTAAATACATTTAAACAACATTATAGCCATGATTTGGCAACATTTTGGCTCGCAGAATTCAAAAAATTTATGAATATTTCCAGCTCACGTTTGTGAAGACTGGCTACTGTGAGATGCCACATTTTTCTGAAAATGCATGTTTGGTGTCCTCATATAAAATCACAGATTATTCATTTGCAGGTCAGTTTATTTAAAGGCCTCTCTGAAATAGACACACATGTGGAAAAATATGATGCCACTGGTTTACTGCAAAAAAAAAATCCCCATATTTAGAGAAAAAAATGTGCTGCCAATGCAATATACTTGATATAAATTTAAAGGCATTATATTATGCCAATGCAGGGAGAGAAAGGACCTCAAGGACCAGCAGGACGAGATGGAATACAAGGCCCAGTTGGACTTCCTGGACCTGCAGGTCCCCAAGGGCAACCTGGAGAAGATGGTGACAAGGTGAGGACAGTCCTGCAACATTCCTTCAACATTCATATATCAATTTGACAGGCAATATACTTTAATCTGGTATGTATAGGTAATGAGAAGATACAGTATGATAGAAGAATACAGTCTTATTATATCAGGTAGCAGTATTTGTCTTCTGCCTTTATTGGGTGATTGCTGAAGTATGAAAATTGAATGCTCAGCTTAATTATTATACAAGATATGGAAAAGTGCACACCTTTGCTACACAAACATTGAAGGGAAGATAGCACAGATGAGTATGGATGTATCAGTCAGTAAATGCAGAAACTTTTTCTATTAGTTGGTTTTCTATTACATTAAAACCTCTGACTTTTGAAAGATGACCATTGTTGTCGGTTAGCAACCAGAGTTCTGCAAATAGCTATTATAAAAGAAACACAGAAACACTCATGGCCACCAATCAGCAGGTTCCATTAGCTTACCACCTATTTTATAAATAGTGTTGTTTGGTGGGGCTGATGACAAATTGTGGCTTTGCCCAGTTTGTACCAACAGTGTAGAATTTGTATCCCCCAGTAGTAACATATTAACTCAGATATATCAACTTTTCTAAATAAAGAACCCACTGGGCAGTGTGTCTAAATGGCATGCTTGGACATAAAAAGGAAGTAGAAATACCATACTGCAGCAGGTCAATAGTAAACCTTCTTTGTACTTTCCAATCCCATATGCCATATACTCACTGAGAGTCTATTTAAGCCTCTGAGATAGTTTGCTGCAAATCCCTAGAAGCACCATGCTAATCAATGCCAGGATTAAGCTGTCAGGGTGTAAAGAAAAATCAATGCAAGCAATTCTTACTCCTTTGCAAATATGACATTCACAGAGATTTCTGGGAAAGCTTCTAAAATGTAGACACTTCGTTTTTTTAAAGGGAGAAATTGGAGAACCAGGACAGAAAGGAGGAAAGGGCGACAAAGGAGAACAGGTGAGCATGTCTTTTTCATTACCGTTTTCTTCAAAATGCTGACATCAATAACAATACCCCACTTTTACCCATTTTGCACATAAAATGTTTCTTTACTTATGTAGGTATTTACTCTTTTAAGGTTTTAATGGCCACCAGAAACAGTTAAGCCTGATGGACTTATGTCCTTTTTCCCAAGCTATGGAAATTTATAGAATAATAGGCAGTATAAATATCGTTACTGAGCCAAAAAATAGCTCACTGGGTTCTTCATCATGACAAATGCAAAGATCGAAGCAGTTTATTACTCTTAAACTGTGTGTTGGTTCAGTAAAAAGTATTGCACTATGTCACCCACATCTGGTAAAACTTCATAAGACAGAACCAATTCAGATACCCTTGAGTTGAATAACATAGGCACTAAATGGCATCACCCATAAAAAAAACAGCATTTAGATTCCTTGCAAGCCAGAGAAGGAATGAAATAAAAGCAATGGTCAACCCAAAGCAAATGGCTGTGGGATAAAACTGGGATGTAGTGCATCTACCTGTTCATTTTAAACCACTACTTTTTCTAGTTGGAATTAATAATGTGCAAATGGAAAGTGGAAGTCGAGCCTTGGCCTACAGAGTGTTTAAATGCTGAAGGAGTAAAGATCCAGATGAAAATGCACAGTGTTTAAGAGGCAATGCAAACCGAAGGAGCCATTGTATTGTGTCAATAGATACTTCAGGGAATTGCTTTGAAGTGAACAAAAGATTTTTTTTAGCCTTTTGGGTGATAGGTTACCTTCAGAAATTCAGTATTCGCCACACTTGAGTCTGCAGTTGTATACTGTGTTTTTTCTCTATGATAAAAGTTTGTATATTTCCTCTTTATCACAGGGTCCTCCTGGACCAGGAGGTCTACAAGGTCCTGTTGGAGCACCAGGTCCAGCGGTAAGTCCTGTTAAATGAATAATGCGGAGAGTAGGGGCATTATCTGAGCATGTATTCCCACAGACATACTCTGTAAGCTAAAACAAAATCTATAATGGGGGTTTAATAGCCTCTTTTCAAATTTAGTGACATTAGATGTTTTAAAGGGTTTCAGGGTGAACTAGCATCAAATATAAAGTATTTCATTTCAGTGAAATAACTTGCTGGCAGAGGAGATAAGAAAAGAAGCAAAATCATATCATACCTTTTCCTTTATCTGCCAAGCCTGTTAAACAGTTATTGGTGATTTAAATTCACCATGCCTTAACAGATAGCTATAATCATGTAACTTGAAGGAGGCACAATTAAATATATTTGATAAACCTCTTATTTTAGGTTTTATTAATTACTGTAAAACATTATAGAAAACAATTTTTAATACTGTAAAACACAATGTTCAATGACACAGAGAATCGGTAGATGACTTTCAGACTGGGCAAATCATATTTGATCCAACAGTATTGCAGGATGGTCTGTAGAATCTGACCCCCTTACCAATATATACATAGCAATATATCTAAAATCAGCCAATCTGCCTGCCATCTGAAGCCATACCCATGTTTATGTCTACTGCAGGTCTGCCATAGGAAATATATACTGAAGTGATCAATTTCCACATTTTTCCATCTAGGGTTCTGATGGAGAGCCAGGTCCTAGAGGCCAACAGGGAATGTTTGGACAGAAGGGAGATGAAGGTTCTCGTGGATTCCCAGGTCCTCCTGGCCCAATTGGTCTTCAAGTAAGCTATACCTTACTGATCTCATACTGCATGGTGTGCAAAGAATAAGAGATACTAGAAGAAAGTATAGCTAATGTATTGTATAGAATCTAGTCTACATCTCTGTTCCCCTCTATTCTACTCAACAACATTCCGACCTATTAGGTTTATATAACCTCATATTTATTCAATTCTTGTTCCATTTTATAAAGAATGAATGTGATAGCTGTGTATTTTATCTTGTTGATTCTGTTTACCTGAATGTGCATTTCTCTATATGGAAGCACAGTTCCCCTTTTATTACTTGAAACATGTCCCATTAAGTAACTCTTGCATAAAACTGTTTTTTTTACTGTGCTGTTTATCCCCAGTTTAGTAGTAACGTCATTATTTTGAATAAATGATAAGGGAAATAAGTTGAATAAAATGATGGAGAATAAATGCAGTCCTTGCTGACAACACAGAATGTGGATATTATCAGTTCATATTTTATATTTGATTAATTCCTCCATCATTTCTGGCCTAAGATAAAGACGTCACAGAAATACAGGAGGTGCCCTGTGACCTTAGAAGATGAAATGAGCATATAAGAGATGGCAGAGCCCATATCTGCAGGTTTCATTCTGGCCAAACCTCAGTCAGTGTGGCTGGCAGACTTGATGAATGGGTCATCAGCTTAGTAATCAGCATGGCGCCAGCTGGCAGGGTTAATTCATGTGACTCTCTGCTCAGTACAGAAAGATATTGATGTTACCAGAGACGGAATACATAGAGAATATCTTGTCTCTCAGTCACTTGTCACAGGCAAGTCTACATTACAGGGTCCGGAGAAAAATGTTTTTCTGCCAGCAGGAATTTAGAAACAACTTTGTATATGACACATACTCTGAGTATAATGCATGTGTTTGAAGTTAATCTCAATCCAGAAACAATTTCTTCTGCACATCCCTAACTTGAATCACCAGGTTGCATTCACTTCCTTGGCTGCTCCCAAGCCCAATCTTATTCAGCGAGTTGTATGGATGAAGCACACCTGTACACCGGCAAGTGCAGCAAAAAACAGCACAAGCTTTTGGGGAGCCCTTAGGGGGCACATGAGGAAGGGGGCAGTCCCCAAAAGCTTGTGCTGTTTTTTTTCTGCAATAAATGGACAGAAAAAGCAATTGCCGATGTACAGGTGTGCTTCTTCTATACAAAGTTGCTATAATGCATGTGTTCCCACTGCTTTATGTATAATACAGATGTGCTCACTGCTTAATATATATATACATATATGAGATATAACCACTGATATATGTTTAATTTAGATATAACTCTGCATAAAAAAATACACTCAGTGCTCTGTGTGTTATATAAAAGCAATCACTGGTCTGTTTATAATACAAAGACCCCATGCTTTGAGTATAATACCTATACACTTCCTTCTTTGGGCATAACACACAGACACAGATACAGACTGCCTTATGTACAATACAGATGAACAGACATTGCTTTGCATATAATGCAGATACACATTTCTGTACATATTAATGTACCAGTAGCTGCAGTAAGGGAATGAATTATGTGCCTTTCCATATTGCCAGTTGCAGCTTCTCATACCATCAGTCTAGCCCAGCAGGGTATAAATTATTAACATCCCTCTCTGTAGAAGTGCTGTGTACAGTTTACATCATCTGTTTATAGCCGCCAGCATCCTCAGGCCAATGTGACATTCACATCTCTTACAGAACAATAACCAGGCATTGATAAGTATGTAGCCTTAGTGTAAATTAGCAATAGGAGCCAATGTCACAGGATACAAGTGTTTATCTCCATACATACCCTCTCTTGCTATTTGTATCTCAGCATGAAAAAAGTAACATAAAGTTTATACAATAAGAATGGTATCATTTTACGACCTAATCTGAATTTATTTTCTCATTATTGTCTCATAAAGGGCATTTTAATATTAACTGAAAGCAAAGACCACTTGTCATAAGCAATCAAGTTTTTTATATTATTAAATAAGCAAAAATCAGGTATGGGAGTTTGGTCCAGCTATTTTTATTGATACTATAAGATAAGTTCAGATTTTAGTGAACAACCCCCAGTATTTTGGTGTATGCTATAATGTAGAAACAATTTGGCAAAAAAAGGTGGTTTAAAAGTCAATTTTTACTATTTGTTCAGAAAAACATTTTATACAGACAATGCCTTACAATATGGCATAATTTGTCAACGACAAAGGCCTTGGTGCCGCAACGTTGGGGCCATTCTCATTTTTCTGGTAGGTGTATCCGCTCCCTTGCTGTTTCCTTTTCTGCTGTATATAACTAATGGGTGGTTGATATTTTCTATTACTTTTTAACATTATGCCATATTGTAAGGCATTGTCTGTATAAAATGTTTTTCTGAACAAATAGTAAAAATTGACTTTTAAACCACCTTTTTTTGCCAAATTGTTTTTGTTTTGAGTGTGCAAACATGTGGATGAATCAGTGATGTGGGTTACCTGAGGTAGGGGTAACACTTGTTTCTGCACCTCTAACTAATCTTTGAACTTTTCTGGTGTGCCCTCCATTCATTACTAATTGTGTATGCTATAATGTATACATGTATGTAATTGTATGGCATACAGTATAGGAGGTTTTCTGCCTAGTGATCTGCTGGTTTTGATATGTCTTGGAATGTTGAAATATTTACCTTCCATCTAGTCAGTGTATATGGGTGGGTGGGAAAAAATATACATATCTGGACACATGTAACAAACTTGCCACCCTTAAAGGGATACTGTCATGGGAAAACATGTTTTTTTCAAAACGCATCAGTTAAAATATGACTATGAAGATTTTCATTCATCCAGGTCATGGTATATCTAGTATAGGTAAATCTAAAAACACCTGGACTTGCTGAGTAATCATTGAAGATGTTTCACTGCTCGGATGAGTAGTGAAACGTCTTCAATGATTACTCAGCAAGTCCTATGCATTCAAGGATTTCCTCAACACAGCTGTTCCCCACTGTTAACATTACATTAAATGTATGGTACCTGTTATACATCATTAAAAATATTTATTTGACTTTTTTTTACAGGGTCTTCCTGGACCCCCAGGCGAAAAGGGTGAAAATGGAGATGTTGGTCCTATGGTAAGCAAGTTGCATGGATACCATGTTCTAATCTGCTTTATAGGATACGATTTAGTACACAAACATAAAAATAGGACTTATGTAATAAATAAATACATTTTAACCATAGAGGAGCTATTAGTGATTCTGCTGTCCTTCAGTAAAATATCCCTTATAGACAATAAGAACTATAGAGATCAGATTATAAACTCACCCCTCACTCACTCACTCACTCACTCATGTTTGACGTTAAACCTTTAACTTTTTGCTTTTGAGTACATAATCAACTTTAATAGGTAATATTATCTATAGAAATAGAAATCTCTTTCCTGTTTTCCTTGTACTAGACTATTGTTATGAATCATTATGTTATATGACATAGACACCGTTTTGTAAACCTATGTGTAAAGCTGGCCATAGACGCAAACATAAGATCATACGAATCGAGGATTCGTACGACTCTCGTACGGCTTTCGGACTGTATGTGGAGTGCACCGACATTTGTCGTGCCATACCCATCGGTTGATCGGACAGGTTAGAAAATTTCTGTCGGCTGCCGATCTGCGTGTATTGATGATCTGACGATATCCATGAAAATTCTGACGGAAGTACACGACAATATCCATGACCTCTGACGGAAGTACGTTGGGCCAGTCGTAGGTTGTGGCCCTATATTATGTGACAGACCCCTTTTTCCCCAAATATGTTACTACATAACTTAACTATATACAGCTGGTTATGAAATGCTGAAACATACTTGAAACTCAAAACAAATTTGAATAATAAAAATCTCAGGTTACATGTGTTTTGTTTCATGAATATCTCCCATATTTCAAATATTGTTATGCATTGCTTAAGGAAATGAGAGAAAAAAATCTAAACCTTTTCATATTATCTTATATAAGCATTTACTATATGATTGAGTTTGTGTTTACTATTTTTTTAATGATCTGCTTTTTTACAGGGTCCACCTGGTCCCCCTGGTCCTAGAGGTCCTCAAGGTCCTAACGGTGCTGATGTAAGTGTACTGAAGATTTTAAGATTTTTATCTTCTAATTCCAGTGAGATTGTTGATAATGTAACTTTTGTTTTTATTGTTTTTACTTAGGGTCCTCAAGGTCCTCCTGGATCTATTGGATCTGTTGGTCCAGTTGGTGAAAAGGTAAATCGGTTTTTGATTCTACATTGCATGCAATTAGTCAGTTAACATAAAATAAACTAAAGTTTCAGAGGAAAGTATAAGCCATACCATACCTGACACTCACAGAGGGGGTTCCATGTACTTCTGCATTTTGCAGAATAGAGAAATACTGTCACTGATAATATGTAATATCTTTAGGTAACCCATCTAAATGATACTAAAGTTTATGAAAAAACACTACATAGAACAATTACTAATGTATGGCAATATGCATTGAAGCTGCAGTGTTAACAGCTTTAAAGGGGTGGTTAACCGTTAGGTTAGCTTTTAGCATGTTATAGAAGGCTAATTCTAAGAAACTTTTTAGTAGACCTTCACTTTTTATTTTTTATAGTTTTTTAATTACTTAGAGGTTGTATTTTTTAATTAATTAAAGGTGGAGTATATGTGTTTATGGAGCTGGTTATTCATAATCAGCCAGTTCCACTGTCCCTAAGAAGTGACAATTTTAACAGTTATATTAGTGTTTTTGTGGTTATTGTGTCTTAGTAAAATAAAATAATAAAAGTTTTCAACAAGTTTAAATCACACAGGCAAATCTTGAATTGGGTCAGATGGTGTGCTGACTGATCCTTAGTTTACTCCTTATTGGGATTTCCACCTTGTTTAGATGTGAATTGATCTGAATGATATGTTTTTCCCTAATGGGAATTCACTTGCCATTCATTCACTCATCTCTGTCTGAGAATTAAATGAAATGTAAGCACTGGGCTAAGTGTAAAGTGTTTTAGAGTAATATCAAAACTAAAATACAGACCTCAGAAGTATGGCACTGAATAACTTTTATTAATTTAATGGGATTAATATTCATCTGCATTAATAGATACATCTTTTTTGCTTTTTTTCCCTTGCATTATGGGAACATTCTGTCTACAGTGCTTTTATCCATCTCTCCTGAGTTTCCATGCATTAAAGAGATTCTGTCTAAAGTGTTTGCATACAGACATATTGTATATTAATAGCTGCCTTCAATCATTCCAGGACAAAACTGTGTTCTTAGGATGTGCAGCCTTATGATACAGCAACACTCTGGACTTATCATCTCAAAATAGAAATTGTTTTATAGATTTTGTTCTGCAGATTCAAACATGAGATGAAATCGTTATGTCTTTTATGTCTAAGGAATTTGAGGTCTGAAGAATATGTAATTTCCTTTTATTTCAGTTGCCAACACAAACTAGGTTATTGAGAAATTAGCATCTTTTCTTTAAATGCTAAGCACTGCCATTGCTTAACCTTTATTCTTATATTGAATGGCCTTGCATTATGCAAAAAGGAAGAGGAAAGTAGAAAACAACTAGTGATGGGCGAATTCACTTAGAATTCGCTGCGATCAAATTCGCGAAAACTTTTTATTTCACATACTACTTGTGTCCAATGTTACGGCCCATATTAGGACCTTTATCATGGACAACAAATCTTGTGTAAATCTTAAATATATATATGAGATCTTTCCATAATTTGGATCTCCATACTTATTTATCTAAGGTTTTTTTTACCTTGAATGAATGCGAATGATCTCAAAACCCAAATAGTATCTTATTTCAGAAAAAAACGAGAATGTCTAAAATTCAAATGAATATTACCGACCTGAATACTCAAATCAAATTCGAATAGAATTTGACGGAACTTGAATCAAGTTTTTTCTCCAAAAATACAACTCGAAAATTTTAATCGAATTACCATTCAAACCTTAATAAATCTACCCCTAAGTTTATTAAAAACCATGTAAACATGAATTAAACCCAATAGGATTGTTTGCCTCCAATAAGGAAAAAATTATATATTCGTTGGGATCAACAGGTACTGTTTTATGATTACAGAGAAACGGGAAATCATTTTTAAAGATTTGACTTATTTGATTAAATGGCCTCTTTGGAAGTTGGCCTTCCCATAAATCAGAGCTTTCTTTCCAGATCAGAACCCATACCTGGATATATCCAAAATAAAGCATTTCCATTTCCTATAGAGTTCTATTTAAGTCATTCACTCTTAATTTCTTATGAATTTGTGATACTCGGGGCAAAAGTACCATTATTATAAAAACTCACTAATCTGTAGTGGTGGTTTAATAGCTCTGTTTAAAACAAACCACTGCCATTATTTTTTCTTACAACTGGTTTGATATTTAATTATTCATTTGTGAGTTCCTCAACCTAACATTGTGTGCCAGCTGCCAACATCTCACTCATGCTGTGAGTCACCAATATACTTTACCTTGTCTAACAGGGCATGAATGGGAATGCCAGCAGGAAACCAGCATAGACGAGTTGCTTGCTACAGTGAAAATGTTAGTTGGAAGAAGCACATTTATATCTCAGAATTTAATAAAACCTGCAAGTAAAAAAGAATAAATTAAAATCCGCTACAATGTGGGTGCGTGTTTATAGCATTAACAGGTGCCTTTTACAGAGAGACTAAAGGATAGACTAAAGAAGTGCGCCCCTGTTTATAAGTGTAATAATGAAAAGCATCAAGATATACTGTTTATACTGGACATGCAAAGCCTCTCAGCCCTGTGTGTATTGATCTTGAGACTGGATTTGTGTTTTTGAAAACCAAGCTGCATTGACATTGTAACAGTTGATAATAATAATGGACTTGTTCACATCCAACAGTTATTTGCTGTTAGGGAGAAGTGCTCTTTTTATGGCAGTGGGGCACTCTCTCTGGTTTTTATGAGAATGCGGCCTTTAATACTTTTTTTTATGAGGCTGCATTCTTTAATCTCTCTTTTTATGAGCGTAAGCTCTATAATCCTGACCTCTAAGTATAAGCTTTATTTGATTATTCATGCCTCTTTGTGTATTTTACTATATTGGGTCTCTGCATCATTTTTATTTTGTTACATTTCTCCGTATCTCACTGCAGCAAGCCAAACCATACAATGTTATTTCCCATAGTTGATTTCTTCTTTTATATTTCTTTGGATCAGTCTGTACGTGACACTGTCTGGTATAATGTAACCATTTAATGTAACCTTTTATAGTAACATCTTAAACCTACTTATCGTTCTGTATCTCTTTTTCATTTGTTTACCTTGCTGCATAAATGACTTCTATAGTATAGCTTCTTCTAATACCTGCTTTGTGTTACATAATGTCATAAATACCTCCACACACTACAGACGGAGCAGGGCTATTAAAGTATAGGTATATGGCAGTGCTGTAACAACCCAGGGTTGTAAATTTGTGGTTCCATAGCACTGGCAACAAAAAAAAAGTTGTTTGCCCTTCAAACCTTTCATGGTCTTATGAGCAGGCCAAGATTTCTATAAAGGCCACAAAACCCAGACCTAGGGCAGCAGAATTTTAGGGACGGTATGCTGCCCAACTGCATCTGAATTGGTTCTCAAGCACTGGGGATGAGCAGGAGATTTTGTAATTTTTTAAATCTCCTTTGTGTCAGCCCCAACAATGGAAATTTGCATATATGCGTGGTGACAGGGTCCAAGGGGGACCACCACAGCTGCGGGATCTGTCCCTCTGTATTTACACCACTTCTCAGGGCCATTCCCTTAACAGGAAAACATGTTATTGTCAAATGCATCAGTTAATAATGCTGCTCCAGCAGATTTCTGCGCTTTAAATCTGGCTTTTAAAAGAGCAAGAGAGAACATTTTTTATATTAAAATTTGACATGGGGCTAGACATGATATCCATTTCCCAGTTGCCCCCAACTGTCTGATAAACTTCAGTCACTCTTAACTGCTACACTGCTACAAGTTGGAGGGATATCACTGCCCTCCCCAGCCTATTAGCTGCCCATTAGCAGGCTATCAAGAGAACAATTGGCAGATAACCAAATAGCAGCCACTTAATAGCTTTGCTGAACGATTGCTCCTTAGCCCCACCCAGTGGTAGACACAAGAATAGCACCAAAGCAGGAAAACCCTGTTTTTTGCTGCTTGGGTGCTATTCTCATGTCTATCATTAGGGAGACAGACTTGGGTCGCATTGAAGCTGTAGAGGCCCCAACAGCCCCTTGTCCTGGTCTCTGTTGCTAAACTCCTGATACTCGTGCATTGGGCTCAAATATGGAGATACCTGTACCATGCAGCAACCTATACTTACCTTGATTTTCAAACCATAGCTACAACATAAGCTACAAGTTACAACACAGCTACATATATTAGCCTTGAGTTAGTTACTTTGGTTACCAGGCTATTATGTGTTAAATTCAGTTTAGTTAGAAAGATTTTGGCTTGACACAAAAAAAATAATGCACATGTATTTGTGTTGAGCTTCTTTACCCAAAACAGGGCTTTCGATTTTGTTTTACCTGGGAATAAGATGGCTGGACCCTAATTTGCCTCTTTAATACAGTGTGGTGATGCTATTGCTAACCAGAGGCTACTGTTGGTTTTTGGAGATCAAGGATATCGTTTCTTGTTGGGTAGGCTGAGAACCAACTAACTTCAAGTCACCAGACATACTTAATACAGAGAATTAGTAACATTTTAATATTAATTTACTCATGTCTGGATGCATTTATCAGTTCACTGAGCTAGAAAAATAATACTGAGAGGCATAATGTGTGCTTTAGGATTTTAAATCTAAGTCTCCCTGTAGAACAGATACAAATGTTTACTCCCCAAATTATCACTTTTTAATACATTTTAAAAGAATATTTATTCAAAAAAGTCCCCAAATTATTTGAAGCTCTATGCTACACATTCATTTTTCACAGGATGGTACATTTAAAGCAGGTGCTGAAAACTTTTGTCTAATTCTAAATGAATTCAATATCAGTCCAGTGCAACATCTACACTTTAAATGCCCCATCTGTTCCTATGTCAAAAGATTTTGGTAGTGTTACAAGAAATTGTCAATTCTTGGCTTACATTTTTCACAGGGCCTACTATTCTAATGGACCTGGAAAGTGTATTAAATATATTTTTCATTGACTGCTTCATTGTGAGCCCATTTTTTTTAGAGAGCAGCAACAAGCACTTAGTTCTTTTAAATTACATGCTTTTTTCCACTTGTGAGTGTATGTGTCATTAAGCTTCATGACATGCATTGACCTGGGTGGGAGAAATAGGGTTATGACGTTTAAGGTCAAGACCCAAAGGACTTTAACACAGTAGGAGTCCAAAGTCTTTACATTCTAGGAGTCAGAGCCACCAGTCAACATGACCAAGGGCATTTTGCATTCTCAATAATCAAGTTAAAGTGCAACTGCACAAGACATGTTCATCTGTTCTCAACTGTTTTAGATAAATATAATGTAACGCAAATTATAGTTAAATGCTTATCTGGCGTCTAAGCGTTGGCCTATACTTTGTAGGAAGATGCAGGAGTTTATTTCTGTTTTGGTATATAGTGGAGGCTTACCTTATGTAAGGATTCATTGGAGAAGACATAAACATTGTCCTTATGTGTATAATGCAGAGCTATTAGCCATACCTGTCCAAAAACAATCAAAACCTACAAAACATATATGTAACTCTTGGGCAGGTTGAGGGCTATGCTTAGAAATTCAGGTCTTGTGGTCCATTGGCCTTAAAAGGGTTGTTCACATTTAAAGCATTGAGAGTGATATTCTGAGCCAATTTGCAAGTGGTTTTAATTTTTTATTATTTGTGGTTTTGCATTATTTATCATTTTATTCAGCAGCTCTCCAGTTTGTAATCTCAGCAATCTGTTTGCTAGGGTCCAAATTACCCAAGTAATCATACATTGGTTTGAATAAGAGACTGGGATAAGTATAGGAGAGGTCTGAATAGAAAGATCAGTAATAAAAAGTAGCAATAAGAGTAAACTTGTAGCTCACAGAGTGTTTGTTTTTAGATGAGGTCAGTGACCCCCCCCCCATTTGAGAGCTGAAAAAAAAGTAAAATAATTCAAAGAAAACCACCCTTTTAAGTTGGATGCTATTGTTGATAGACAAAATTGTTGAATGAAAATATATTTTGCTATGTCTCAAATGCCATTTGTAAAGCAGAAACCATTTATGCTCAGTTATTAGCCTAAAGTTAAAAGAAATAAAGATATGATATAATCTCCCATCTCTCAGACCTTTTACCCATTATAGTTACCTTGTGGCACAACAACTGAAGGCTGGATTACAGATCTGCGTATCCAGTTATTTTAAATGGTACACATATGAGGGAATAGCCAGGAACTAAGGGGCTGATTCACTAAGGGTCGAATATCGAGGGTTAATTAACCCTCGATATTCGACTGGGGATTGAAATCCTTCGACTTCGAAAATCAAAGTCGAAGGATTTAGCGCAAATAGTGCGATCGTACGATCGAAGGATTATTCCTTCGATCGACGATTAAATACTTCAAAGGAATATCCTTCGATCAAAAAAAGTTAGCCAAGCCTATGGGGACCTTCGGTAGCTTTTAGTTGGCGAACTAGGGGGTTGAAGTTTTTTTTAAAGAGACAGTACTTCGACTATCGAATGGTCGAATAATCGAACGATTTTTACTTCGAATCCTTCACTCGAAGTTAGTGAATCTGCCCCTAAGAGTCCAAAGGAAAGTTTTTTTAAGAAGAAGAATTTCCAGAAGAGAATATAAATGTTTCAGGAGAAATGGTCAAAATAAATTAAGTTTAGTAATGAACATTGTATGCTGCGAATGTTTCTTTGTGCTTTCTAAACTGCCATTCTATAGATCATTATTAGATAAAAGAAGTGAGCGCAATTTTCTGCAGAAGAGACTCTAAAAATGTCCAGATGCTACTCCATAATGGGACTGAATGTTCAGCTAATAATAAAAGAATATAAAAATCTACCACTGCCTCTGGAGATGTCCAGCTTGTAGTTCTCCATCTGTTGTTGAAATTAGATTCCTAGTTGAGTGTCGACTCTCTGATATAAAGTGCTATGGATTGTACTCATTTATGTCCAAAGCAAGGAGATTTGTTGTTTCAGTTGTGTGGACATACAGTGGGACATTCCATGGAACATACAAGCTTCCACTGCAGGAATACTGGTCTTTGTAAACCAACTGACATAATGAACATTTGTTAATTACTTAATTACCTAATTTTGTTAACAATTTCTTCATAGGGTGAATCAGGAGAAGCTGGAAACCCAGGTCCCCCAGGAGAAGCTGGCATAGGTGTAAGTTTCAGCATGAAATCAGAATACTGTATATGGTAGCTTTCTCTTAAAATTAGTTCAGTTGGAGGGCATTTCTATTTCAAAAGAGAACAGATATCCAAGCAGTATGTATTAAACACTTACTGGTGCCACGGAGCTCTGAAAGAATAATTATCACTCAGGGAGATTCTTTGAATGACTTATTTTAGTGTCGGAGCTTATTAAAATTTTATTAGCATTTTATAACCAAACTTCACTTTACATAGATTTTGACTGCTTTCCAGTCTTAGTAAAATTTCACATATTGGTTTGACTGGAGCCAACCATTAAGGGCAAATAAGTACAATTTAGATAAAGAGAAATTAATTGAAAAATGATTACCTATTCATACCATTTGTATTAGTAACACCAAGACAGCAGGCACACCAAATCTACATATATGAGTTGCAGCCATCATGATGGATTTACTAATATTATAACATGTTCCTTGTATACATACCTTTGCCAGGTTTCTAGGCCCATTATTTTGGCACCATGTACAATGCCCAGTTTTAGCCTACTCTGGAAAATACTGCCCCTTCGATTTTTTTGTCCTAACACAGTGCCTCATCTAACAGTGGGTTAATATTTCTCAGGGTCCTAAAGGCGAAAGGGGAGAGAAAGGCGAGGCTGGACCCCCAGGCTCTGCAGGGCCTGCTGGTCCCAAGGGACCTCCAGGAGATGATGGTCCTAAAGGAAATCCTGTAAGTGTGAGACTGAGAATAGTTTGTTTTATATTTTACTTATCATTCTCGAAACCTTTAACCTGGTATTTCACTTTTAGGGTCCCGTTGGATTCCCAGGAGATCCTGGTCCACCTGGAGAACCTGGTCCAAGTGTAAGTACTATATTTTGTCTTTCGTTTATCATTGTAAGGGTGTTTTGAGGTTTTTTTTTTGCTAGGTTTATCCATTTTTAACAATGATCTCACAAATTTAAATATAAAATGCTTATATTGCCTTTGAATTGGGGTAACATTCTTCCACTCCCCTCTGAACCTACCATGTGACTTCTGCCATTGAGACATTAGCCATGGGCTAAGCATATGTGTGTATATTCCACACACCTATGCAAGTATGAAATTTCTGAGTGGGCAGATAGACAGGAATCTCCCTTCTTGTTTAACTCAACGGAAGACACATTTTCAAGCATTTCAGAAGCAATGAATCCAAACTGGATAAATGCAGAAAGAACATAGATGATGCATAGTGTTTACAAGAAACACAGCCAAGTACATAAACAAATCATAGGTATTTATAGATCATTCATTTTGCTGAGGCTCTTGACTTTGATTAGCAAAAGGTAATTTATTTACATCATACAGTTCCAGCATAAAGGCACCTTGTAAAACATTCACAGATAACATGGAAGTGTCCTTTAATTATGCATATAGAGATGTGTTAAAAGTACTTTTTCTTTTTTTTTCTTAAAAGGGACAAGATGGTGTTTCTGGTGATAAAGGAGAAGATGGAGAATCAGGACAGCCTGTGAGTATTAAACTTTTCAAACCATTTTATTCTTATTTTACTTGCAATTTTGGTTGTCTTTTTTTGAGGAAGGTCCCATTATTTATTTTAAATATTCGATAGCATGTGTAAGGGGCATGTTTTATTTAGTTTATATACTTGGCATGTTTTATTTAGTTTATATAGCATTTGACTAATATATGAATTGCCCCCTGCTTACGGAGTGTGTTAAGTACAAAGCTCCCTTGCCCTGAATGCTCTGCGCTCTACATCTTGTACTAGATTAATAATGTATTTCCAGGTACTTGCATAGCTTGCATCAACAATACCATAGGCGAAAGTGGATCAACATTAAGCATTCAACAGCCAATAGGACACTAATATTATCTACATAATGCATAACTATTTGCTACTAGTTATTACAACTATCTAGCCACCTTTTAGTAAAGTGGAATTTGCTAACATTGCTAATTAACTAATACTTGTTTTAAACTGCTATTGTTAGATTGACATTGTATTTATTTGCAGTATAAAACAAAATTCCCCCTAGTTATATATGGGAAACATGTACAAAGCAGTTTTCTAACCCATTTATAAAAACGTGCCGTTAGAAAAATAGGAGTTGATCATTTTTTTTGTCGTTGTAGGGTCCACCTGGTCCCTCAGGAGAAGCTGGACCACCAGGACCTCCAGGAAAGAGAGTGAGTACAGTCTTTTGTGTGTGTGTGCTGGATCTCTTATACAATATGTTGTGATTTTCACCGAAAAGTGAGTTAAGACAAAAGTTCTGTATATCTACATAAATAAACTGTGATAGAAATAAGAATTGGAAGGGTCAATAAAAAATAAACAGAGCTCTCAACTTGAGCAAGATTTAGGCAGCTGCTGCTGTGGGAGTGTGTAGAGATGAATAATTATTGCATGGTATAATAGGATATTGATTTACCTTTGTATTGTACAAGAACTAGGGAATAAAGACAGGAAATAATCAGGCACATCACTGAACGGTGGCAAGTTTGAGGGTTCTGCAGTCAACAGACCATGTACATATGTATATTTAGATAACTGTGTATAGATTTGTCATTTTGCCTGTATAGGTGACAATTTAAATATCACTATGACTGCATGGATGGCTGCATATAGACTTTTTAGGTGTACAGTTATGCATATGTGGTTTGTAAACCTACCACGTGAGAAATTTGGTAAGCATTCGAGATTAAGTAATGTACTACAGATTTATTGAATATATTGAGAAAACACTCTGATATAGGTACTACTTGCCTCTCTAATTGCAGTAGCAATGGGTGTTCATGAGTAATTAAATGCCTCTCTTTGTTGCATGTCCATTTGTACTTGCAAACCTGTCTGTTCTGAAATGAAGAATTGAATTACTGTTGTGCTAAACACATTGAACTTGCTCTTGTACATAGTATATTGCTGCCACATAGACAAAGATAGAGCCATTGCTTATTGATGCATCAGGCCAACGTCCACTCGTCATTTGCACAGCAGAATGTGCATTAACAATGGCTGGAACAACGCATCTCGGTAATGGCAGTATTACTGTGTTTTATCTATGTCAGCTCCAATTTAAGGGGCATGTTTACTAACATTGGAGATAAATATCTGGAGAGATTTCTGGAGATGTTGCCCATGGCAACCAATCAGCAATTAGATTTAAACAGCCACAGCCAAGTTAGAAAACAAAAGCAAAGATCTGATTGGTTGCTATGGGCAACATCTCCAGAAATCTCTCCAGATATTTATCTCCAATGTTAGTAAACATGCCCCTTAATATCAATATAAATGCATCCCCCATACTCAATAAATGTCTCGAAGCTTGCAAACCATAGCAACCAATAACATACCTGCAGATTGGTTGTTATAAGTGATTATACCTGTAGCACACTTTTATCACATAACACTAATATTTATTTACTAAATGTGTGTATACTTGAAAAGGTTAACTCGAGTGCAATGTTTGCCTTTTATTAAAGGGATAACATCATTTGAAAAAAGGCTAATAAACGGCCCTTACCTAAACCACTAATAATTGTTTAAAATGGAGAGGAGATAAGAAAACGTAAAAGTATATTACAATAAAAAAAATATTGTATAAACTGAGCATTAGGCTGCAATGTTGTTATTTCAAAGAACCTCACTACTAATTGCTTGGAGAACCAGGAGACAGTGAAGCAAAAAATTGGTTATAGGTTAATGGCAAATGGGGTGCTTTGTCACCTGCATGAAGCTTGTGCTCCCCACAGGTGACAAAACAGACACAAAAGTTTTGCCCTAAATGTAGATGGCTACACTTATGCCACTAAATTCACATAACTGGATTGGCAGGTATTTTTGTGTGATTACTGAATTGAGTAAGGTACGTTCAGCAATTTACAATGCAATGACAAGGTATTATCAAGTGTTTTTCCCCATGGGAAGCACAATGTCCACATAGGCATCAAAGCATCTTGTATGACTTTGTCCATAACATTTGTAAAATCAATCTATTTTTTTAGAGCTATTCTTATTCATTTCCGTTATAAAGTGTGTAAGTGATATCCTGGCTAATGCCTTCTCTTTTACAGGGACCTCCTGGTGCTTCTGGTTCAGAAGGAAGACAAGGAGAGAAAGGTGCAAAGGTGAGAAACAGTTATGTTTGATGCTGACCCTATTACCACTTACATTCATTCACTAATTAAATGGATAAGAATGATAAATGGAAAGCCTAGCCTTTGTTATCATATTCCAGGGTGAGGCTGGAGCAGAAGGAGCACCTGGCAAAACTGGTCCTGTTGGACCACAGGGACCTGCTGGGAAACCAGGACCTGAAGGACTTAGAGGAATTCCTGGGCCTGTGGTAAGAATATTTAGCCAGAAAAAATGTTGTTTTTTTTACTTTAAGTCTGATTGCATGTACTTACAATATTATTATTATTATTAGGTATTTATGTGCAACACATTCCACTGTTCTGTAGAATAAATAGTGGTATACATTGAACCTATAGATTACATACAAAAACAACAGATAACTGATACACGAGGACCTCACCCAAAAAAGCATACTAAACTAAAAAGGATAATGCGTATTAGACAACTGGTCTTTCACGTGGCTTTTTAATTATCAGTTCAGCACCACAATCTCAGAGAAGAAAAACATGGAATATAAAATGATAGAATGATAGTGATAAACCATACATTTAAATGCTGTAACTGTTGAATTACATTTTTTTGATTGCATCTAAATTTGTTTTCTGACATTAGGGAGAACAAGGCCTTCCAGGTGCCCCTGGGCAGGATGGACCTCCAGGCCCAATGGTAAGAGACATGGACAGTATTACAGTATTTCTTGTCTATCAAGAGATTTTTTGGTTTTCCTGAATGGTCTGGTCATATTTACATCATGCTTAGTCAAGTTTGTACTTAAAATGTAAGGTTAATGAATAAATTCATGTGGTACAATTAACCAATCTATAGTTTTCAAACAGACAATAGGCTATATGTTAACTGTCAGGTAATGCATTTGGATGAGTCTAAGGGGGTTATTTACTAAACTCCAAATGCAAAAATCAAGAAAAATTTGTGATTTTTTTATAAAAATCAGACTTTTAAAAAATCACACATTTTTTGGAATTTATTAACCCCATAGGATGGAAAAGTCTGAATCAGAAAATCCGGCATCTCAGACCTGTCAAGGTTGCACATAAGTCTGTGGGAGAAGTCCCAATGATTTTTTGATGTGCGCTGGGTATGCAATACCCCAAATTTTTCGGGGCAAAAATCAATCTCGAAAATCGGATGAAAAATCGGAAAGAATTGTGAAAATTTTCGGGAAATTGTAATAATAATTAACCATTTGTTCGGAGTTTGTAACAATTAATGTCTTTCTTTTATTTAGGGTCCTCCCGGTTTACCAGGTCTAAAAGGAGATCCCGGTACAAAGGGTGAGAAGGTAAGGCTACCATTGTAGAGACTTGTTAATCAAAAGCCAGGGATCATTAGGATGTGGTTTTACGGAGTTATACAGCAGATAGTTTTCCTGTAATCACAGGGAATAGTTCTAGAAGAGGAATCCTGCTGTCTAACAGTCAGAGGTAGAATATAACACTAAAGGGCAAAAAGTAAAGACTGCACAGGGCAACTTGATTGGTTAAGATGTGGAATTATGTATCTAATAGATATGCAACAGTATCAGTACCTACAGGGGAACAATAAGGAATCTTGTTTTTACAAGATCAGAGTTTTTACAGCAGTGGGAGAAGCATTTCAGTGATTTTCATGTGAACTTGATGATATAAGAAGATGACATACACGTTATATGGTTATTCATTTTGTTATGATGAGCCACATCTAACCAACAGAGTATTGCTGAAAGATGTAGTAATGACAATTTAGGAAATAGTAGGAAGCTTTCAAAGAAGGGTACAGGAAGGGTTACCAAAAGGAGTATATACAGTAACAGGGTGGATTCCAGGAAATAGTTCAGTTGATCTATTCACTATTTCCAGTATTCAGTTAAAGTTGAACCTACTGCATACATGACATCATGCCTAGAACTGGAATTCTTTAATATTAATTAATCTTTCTACCACAACAAATCCTAGGGACATCCAGGTCTGATTGGTCTGATTGGGCCACCAGGAGAGCAGGGTGAGAAGGGTGACAGAGGACTTCCCGGTTTACAAGGTTCTCACGGAGCCAAAGGAGATGGCGTAAGTACATCACTATCCTAATAATTAGCTAGTTTCATAAGAAATGGAATATCCAATCAAGTCCAGAATTCCCTACAGTAGTAATGTCAAACTGTTTTCATATAGTGTGCTGATTATTAACTAAATGACATTTTAGAGAGGCATATTACTATAAAACCATGATGTTACCCAAAGAGATTATGGGGTTCATACTCTTCTGAAGAGTTACATCTGGCCCATAAGATTTTAATCAGACACCCCTGCCCTACACACTGCTGTGACATTTTACTAGTAAACTGAATAAGACCTAATATGCCTATTGTTTACAAATATACAACAATCCAATCCAAAGGGAATTGTCCAGTTTCTTTGAATCTACTGTATCTGCTGATGCAACTGATCTAAATAATCCATCTTGTAAATATTTTAAGCAATAACTATTTATCGTAACACGTATCTTTTACATTTTTAGGGTATAACAGGCCCGGCTGGTCCCACAGGTCCACCTGGATCCCCCGGTTTACCTGTAAGTATTATAAAAAAAACTATATTTGGAATTCCAGGCAATGAACAATTCACACGTAAACATATTGTCAAATTTGGCCAACCCAGGCACAAAAATAGAGAAATATTATTTTTATCTGATTTTTACTCTCTATCTGAAATTTACTTGAAAACACATATGACATGTTTGAGAACCATGATAAAGATGTGAAGAAAGGAACTTTCCAGTATATTTCCTACATTTGAGGAACACATTAATACAAACATTTGTGGCATATTATAGTTTAGTTATTGTGGGCCACTGTGTCACTGCTGTAATACAAAATGTTTTTCTCCACCTTTTTATATAATTTAACAATATATTGCTTTCCAACATCAGTGTACTTCATGGCAGAGTTGGTATGCCCATACAGTTGCTGGCAGACAATGCATGCATAAACCAATTTGTGAAACATTTTGTTAACATCCACTGTGATTTGGTTTTAGGGTCCTCAAGGTCCTAAGGGTTCAAAGGGATCAAATGTAAGTAGCTTGTACCATTTGACTTGCCCTTAATGTTACTAACCCTGTAGATTCTCTTCCATCTACTCCCCATCTACTTTGTAACATTCCATATCTGGCCATTCATGCAGTTCATTAGAAGTCTCTATCTGTGATTTATTTACTAACCTTACATTTGCTATTGCTGACCATTTTTTTCATTAGTTTCAACCGTATTCTTCATTATTTCTTTTTAAGCAGTACTCCCTAACTGTATGGTTTTCCTATAGTTAGTTTTATATTAATTCTAGATGCAGAGGTGGCTTCATGTGTCAAGCAATGTGATACCATTACTTAGGAATGCATTGGTGTGGTATATGCAGAAGCAAACTAATGTATTATTTACTCCACCTAAAAAACAGTCATCTATATGGGGTGACAGACATTGAGCCTACAAAACTGTGCATAATGTAAAATCTGTATACTATACCAATATCCCTGAATTTAGCAATCCCTTTAACTTATTTTCTTAAAAATGAATATGTATCTTTTTTAACACTGATCATTGTTACTTTCTAATGAGCATGCTCTCCATTGTCTCACCACAAATGTCGGTTTAAATTAAATGCAGCATACCCTCAACCTTTGTTTCTCTTCATTGCAGGGTCCATCTGGTCAGAAGGGAGATGGTGGTCTTCCTGGACCTCCTGGTCCACCTGTAAGTATTTCTTCAAGTATGTGTATAGGACAGTAATTATTGAAGCAGTTGGTATCTATTTGTGATAAATTGACTCATCTCTACAGAATATGTATATTGGTATGAGGGGCAATATAGTTCTGGGAATTTGTGTAACTAACATGGTATAAAGATAGTATATAGTCACTTGGGCTGGGACTGATATGGACAATAATCAAGCTCTGCTCTGCTATGTTATATCAGCTCTATGAAATTATTAATATAATAATAATAATTTGCTTAATCTTTATGGTATATCTTATGTTAGGGCCCTCCTGGGGAAGTGATCCAACCATTGCCTATCCAGTCACCAAGGAAGACCCGAAGATCTTCAGATGATATGATGGCAGATGCTGGAGACTACACCATGTACGAAGATGAAAAGATCCAGCTATTTGGATCTGTGGATAAACTAATGAAACAAGTTCAGGACATGAAATTTCCCACAGGACAGCAGGACAACCCAGCAAGGACATGCAAAGACCTGCAGCTTAGTCACCCAAAATTCACTGATGGTAGGTCATGTACTGAAAATTCATTATTGTTGGCTTTGAATCAAAACATGTCGCTTCTAAAATGAATCCAGTATGAAGAATGTTAATATCATACCTCTGTGATGATGAAAGTTGAGTCCATTGTTTAGGTCAAATTTTGAAATAATAAATTAATATTTGAATTTAAATCACTTTCTGTTCTTCAGTAGGATGTCTTCACTTCACTTTACAACCATGTGAGAGTTGTTAAGTTTATTAAATCTACAAAATAAAACAGGCTATGAATGACACAATGTATAGACCTACTATGCCCACCAATGTTCTGCTTAATAATTATATTTACACTGAATAGTTTTGAAGTTCAGGTTGAGTGACATTTTTGTAGGTGCTACATAATGATGCAAAATAGTGGGACTTGTTTTTTAAGAATGCATTTTTTTTTTATTGTTCAGGTGAATACTGGATTGATCCAAACCAGGGCTGCTCCAGTGATTCATTGAAAGTTTACTGCAATTTCACAGCTGGAGGAGAGACTTGTATATATCCAGACAAGAAATCAGAAGGAGTGAGTAGAGCCACATTTGGCTGTGTAAAGTAAAAATGACTTGTTTTATCAGTGGCAATATTTAGAGAAAAGCAGGTAAATTAACTGTTACTGTATATAGTTTGTATAGTTTGGCAGAAGTATTGCTCCAGTCTGCCTCTGTGTTTAAAAGGATTTAGTATCTCAAAGCAACCCCTGCATAATGGTGCTGCTAATCTGAAGGGTGACAACAAATGGGGAAGGGGAGGAGTGTTTGTACAGAACTCTTGCATTGTATCTTGCACTTTCCAAGGTGAATACAAATTTGGATTTGTGCCATAAATTGTTCCATTTCCAGTGAGCCAAATTTGAAGCATTGCCAGAAATTGTGAGCCAATGCATGATTATTCTGTAATTCATTAGCGCATGGCATATGTGTAGATACAGCACACGCAGAGGGCCTTGGAAGTAGCATATCCTTTATGCAGGTATTAATTCCAGGGCTAAGTTGCCTTTTTTCAGCCAGGTACATGTATAGAGGGCTACCTATAGATGGAAGGAGCTTTGTGAATAGCATTTTATTGAAGTCAATTTTGTGCTTTGTGTTCTTAAATGAGTCCTTAATTCTCTATTGTGGTAACAGGTGAGGATATCATCCTGGCCTAAAGAAAACCCTGGCTCATGGTTCAGTGAGTTCAAGAGAGGAAAGCTGGTAGGTTACATCAGAATGACATGGCTGCATATTACCTTCTTAATCAGATATTTGTGTTTTAGTCATGCACTTATATTAATATTAATAAGAAAAAGGTGAATTTTGCAATAGTGATACTAAAATTTGCCTTTTTGCTCCTTTCCCTTAGCTGTCTTATGTGGACATTGAGGGTAACACCATTAACCAAGTACAAATGACCTTCCTGAGACTCCTCAGTCAATCTGCCCGGCAAAACTTCACCTATACTTGTCAACACTCTGTTGCTTGGTATGACAATGTGGCCAAGCACTACAAAAAGGCCCTGAGGTTCCTTGGATCCAATGATGAGGAAATTTCCTATGATAACAACCCATACATCAGACCTTTGCATGATGGCTGTGCGGTAAGTACAGTATATAGGTAGTATATTTGTAACCTACCAGTTATGTAAAAGGAAAAAAATAGATGGAAGGAAGTTCCCTGTATAAATAGGAAGAGTCATAAAAAGAGTTATAGGGTGATCTACGTGAAGCTACCTAAAGTTAATAGAATTTGTTCTAATGAGTAGTAACAAAAAGCAGTTAAGCATTAAAAGCCATAAGATGAATTAATATAAATTATTCTCAAAAACTGCACTTAAAAGAAATATTTACTTATTGATATCCCTAAACTGAACCATTATTTCCAAACAAACACGCATTTAGGCTTTGAGTTTTCTAAACTATTTTGCCTTTGCTGTGATTTTGATGTACTTTTGTTTTAATTTGTTCTGAATCAGTAATAAATATTACTGCACACATAAAGCAATTAGATATCTCTGTATTGATACTGCCATGGTTTTGACTTATGGAAGCCTTTCCAAGATCAAATGTATTTACCAATCAATACATTCTCTGAATCCACAAAAGCAATGATAATATCCATTCTAAGGATAATATACATTCTTGTACAAGCAAGATATTCTATTGACATAATGTGAAGGAGTAATGGAGTGAAAGATGGAAAATGAACCAGCCAGGCAGGGTAGGAAGACAGGAAAAGGTAATGTCATCAACAGAAAAGAATATGTGTGTTCACCCAAGGGGAGAGCTTAATCTAATGGAGACATGGAATGCACTGAAAATAGAGTTTTGATTTGCAACTCTTGTAGTATTAATGTTGAAATAACATTCTCACAAACAGCCAAATAAAATGAAATGCACAAAAAAATGAATACATAGAAAAATACAGGCTATGGCATCAGTGGTCAGTCGCTATGGGTTAATGCAATTTACTAATGTAGCCAACTTATTGAAATGAAACCAAAATATCATCAGGGTTAAGTAATGTGAATCCCTAATTTGTTGCTCAAATTGTTGTATTTTTTAGGAAAACCTATTAGATTCATTGTAATATTACATAACATTTGGTTTTATCCCAGTTTTGTTTGAATTGCATCCAACACTTTGCCAGGGCCTCTGTTAAAACTTGTATTAAAATATAAAATAGTTGTTATAAGGTGGCAATATGCTTGGGTATCCTTGACTCAAGTTTGAATTTAGATTACAATGGTGTTTTTTCTGTTTCTTAGTGAATTTAATTAGGCTCAATGTATCTAAAAGCAGAGCCACAGAACGGGAAAAACATAAATGATTACAGGTGTTTTTATAATTTATGAATTGTCATGTAAAGAACCATTTCTTAGGGTAAATATTTATACCTGACATTAGAGTGATCATGTTTTATCTTTGACAGCTGAAGAAAGGATATGCACGAACAGTCCTGGAAATTAACACCCTGAAGATAGATCAGCTGCCCATTGCAGATGTAATGATCAGTGACTTTGGGGAGCAGCACCAGAAATTTGGATTTGAGGTCGGACCGGTCTGCTTCTTAGGTTGAGACTGGAATGTGGACAAGCAGCTTAAAAAAAAAATTTAAATATGTAAAAAAATGTTTTCTTAAAAAAAAAAAAGCATCAGGCTTGGGATGTCATCAGAGACGTGTTCGCCACATGCAAGTTTTGAATTCGGATGGTGCACAGGGGAAGAAAAGACAAATAACTAAAGAGCAATTTCTGCGCGTGCGAATTACCTAGAAATTGCCTGCGGCCCAGATTTGGGGCAGAATCACATGACTTAAACAGAAAGTATATGCCAAAATATGAAGGACTTAGACATGGTACTGTATGGATAGCATTGTCCTCCTTCCACGGAAAATTTTTTTTTTGGTGCTGGAAAATACCAAAAACAACAAGCTTCGTCCATCATAGGTGCTATTAACTCTCGTGAATAGGTTTAACAAATGCTGTATACATTTAATTATTCTGCATACCTAGTTTAAGGCGTGCATGTCCTTTCCCAAAACTTGCATGTGACTCTGGGTTGAGCCTTCCTCTAAAAGACCCATGAAGCATAATAGGTTCCCCACTGTGTAGAAAAGAAACGGCTTGTTTACTGTGCAAAATAATGTATAATTCCAGTGGACCTCCAACCCTTCTTTCGGACACAAAATAAAAATCCCTTTGTATATATTGATGTGGAAGACCTCTCTTATTTGCTGTTGCTAGAACAAAATAAATATATATATTTTACAGTCATTATATATAAAAGCCTCAGGTGGCCAAACTGGAAAACAAAAAAAAAAACAAACAAGATGATCTAAATTGCAGGATTTTTCATGCTGCATCTTGCAGATCAAAAACCTTTTAGGTGCAATATTTGATGGTGCTAATACCTCATTCCAGAATGTCATGACATGCATGTATATACCTAAAATAACTTTTTTAATTATTATTTGTGGTCAGGGGAAAATGTATTAAGAGTAATATTTCTGTATAAGATATTTGTCGGTTCTATGTGAAGTCAATGGTCAAATAGTTTAAATTTCTGTGTCATCGAGGTTCATGCATCTTCAGTCACTTATTATAAAAACCTGGACTCAAAGCATAATTTTATGTTTGTGTTCCGTGTTTGAGAATATTTTAAACTAGGTGAGAGCAGTTATTTCTTGGAATGTTCTTAGGTGCTGTTTGTAACTATTTACATCTTTATTAAAATCTTAAATGCCCAAAGACCACAAAGAATTATTGGGCAGGACTCAGCCCTTCTTATAATAAAGAGATTACATTTGGTATTTATATAGTTAGGCTGTATATGCAAATTTAATCACTTTGTAACAATTTAGTTTATCTTGGTCATGTGATTCTACCCGGGTTGCATTGAAACCTAAGAGGGGCTGCTATTCCTTGGTTAATTTGTCACCCAAGTATTTTTTTAATTATCCATCAAGAGTTGTTCTGGTCTTTCCTCCCTATTTTGGTTTAAGCTGGAAGTAAAGATAACTTTTTTTCATGTTAAAAATAAAAACAAAATTCTTTTGTAATTATTTTTCATAATATATGTAAGACTTGAAAATTGTGTGTTACTCTTTCATAAATAAACTGTTAAATTAATTGGTCTCATATCCCACTAGCTCATTTTTCCCATGACATTTAATTACTGGAAAAGGAAAGTTAATTTTTATTTTGTTGAAAGCTTGTTCCTTTTTCTTTTTCAATAGATTTTTTTGTTTTTTTTTTTCCATTTCCCTCCCCCCCAAAGTTTGTTACCGTCACCACAAAGAAGATATGAGAATGTTATCAATAAATTCAAGTCTTGTTTACGTTCAAAGTTATTTTTATTTCTTCGAATTCCACTTGTTTTATGTCTAAACTGAAAGTGCACTGCCGACAGCATTGTAGCATTTCCAATGGAAACTATTTTGAAGTAGGCAATATTTTTAAACAGTGAGAGCTTTGTGGTTGTATTCTTGTGCCAAATAGAAGCTGACAAATCATTCCTAAGAAACATAGCTGCATGGAAAGAAACAAGCCTATCTGTTCCAAAACCCTGCATTTATCCAGAGAAAGATGAACAAAACCTGCAGAAGGCTAGCTGTTTATTCAACTTCACAAAGGGACAAGTAAACTCCTTTCTGGCCATGAAACAATGACTTTGGATAATGTTCAAAAGAATACATGCACTTAAAGGAATACTGTCATGGGAAAACATGTTTTTTTCAAAATGGATCTGTTAATAGTGCTGCTCCAGAATTCTGCACTGAATCCATTTTTCTAAAGAGCAAACAGAATTGTTATATTTAATTTTGAATTCTGACAAGGGGCTAGACATATTGTCAGTTTCCAAGCTGCCCCCAGTCATGTGACTTGTGCTTTGATAAACTTCAGTCACTCTTTACTGCTGCACTGCAAGTTGGAGTGATATCACCCCCTCCCTTCCCCCCCCCCCCCAGCAGCCAAACAAAAGAACAATGATAAGGTAACCAGATAGAGATAACACAAGATAACAGCTCCCTGGTAGATATAAGAACAGCACTTAATAGTAAAAGCCAAGTCCCACTGAGACTTATTCACTTACATTAAGTAGGAGAAATAACAGCCTGCCAGAATGTAGTTCCATCCTAAATTGCTTGTTCAATTCACATGACAGCTGGGACTTGTGGGGCAGCTGGGAAACTGACAATATGTCTAGCCCCATGTCTAGTGGCAAAGACACTGATACCATTATTTTGAAAGTCAATCATCATCCCTACACTAAGAGACTGGGCACTTAAAGTAAATGAGATATACCAATTCGAACAACACAAGATAGACATCAGCAAACCAAACCAACAAGAGAAACTAACTCAAATGTGGTTCTACTGGATACAGTATACCAAATCCCCAGAATACTTATCTATGATAACCTAAAAATGCAAAACTAAAACAGTTTTACCAATGAGACTCTTGGCAAATCACAAATTATAAGCATATTTAAACATGAATTAACTCCCCCCCTTTGCCCATTATTAGAATATAGAAGCTATTGATGCTATCTGCCCAAAATCATTTTACTGTCCAACACTTTATGCAGGATATGGAAACTTCAGAATGCAAATGAACAATAATGTGTTTTTAATAAGCAGTGCATAACTTGATAACACCTCATGTTTCAGATGTGATGTGCTTTTGGGTTTCCTGTATCTCGCACAAATTAAAATAAAGAATTTATTTTTGAGAAATGGATTTCAGTGCAGAAGTCTGCTGGAGCAGCACTATTAACTGATATGTTTTTGGAAAAAACATGTTTTCCCATGACAGTATCCCTTTAAGGCATCAAACCTGTTTCTGAATCCCCACCAATGAACCAGCCATCATTGCTACTCTCAATTTGTAATTTACAGTTATCCAGACCAATGCGACATACATTTTGTAACTAATTCTCTCCCTAGCATGATCACACCACTAAAATATATTCAGAGATTCTTAGGACTGATTAATATCTTGTAAAGGAATCCAACACTTGTTTGCTTTTAGAAACTTGGAGCATAATATATTGTTGAAGGGCTAACTGCTGGACCTATTATAAATGTAACCCCCTTTCTTCCATACGGAGAGCATGTCCAGGCAGTGCAAATATAGAAATGTTCCACTAATGCACTGTAGCAAATGCTTTTCAACAACTCTCATGCATGATCTTGTGCATCAACAGTCATGGTGGAATTACATAAATGAGGTTGATAAATCTTCAATCTAATGCAGAACATTATAATAAGCGATTTGCTTGCCTGTACATTTTTCATTTTAAAATGAATTACAGGGAAAGTATGTAATCCTTTGCACTCCAGACGAGAAAGTAATACCACTGAAAACGGACTGCTAATGTCACAGCTAGCAGGAAGAACTGGTAATGAGTTGCTTCTTGGTAAATCATATTTGCACCTAACCGTCTGCCTAATTTGTTCTGCACAACTTCAATCATCTCTGGTTATGGTCATTTTTTTTTATTAAAATCATGTTTAGATGCTACATAAACATCACTTTCCTAGAAACTATCATTATAATAATAATGTATACACTGTATTCAATAACTGCGGGTTGTCATCATCACACTAGGAAGCATCAGTCATCCCTATAAAGTAATAGACAGATGATTCTTTTTTGATAAAGACTTTTTTTAAAGACCTTGATTTGCATAAAAGATGCTTTCTGCTTATGCCAGTGTCCACTTCTCTGAAGGACAAATAATTTTTCTTCAAATTGCCATTTTGGAGGCTCAAGTTAGAGCACTAGAGCAACAAATTGCAACAATGTGGTCGATTGACAATCTTGAAAGGAGTCTTTTGCTCACTGAGCAGGACCTAACGGGGTCAGATAGTTTGGGGGGAACAGAACAGCAGCAGGATATTGAGGCAGCTAGCTGGGTGACAGTTAGAAAATCTAAGGTGGGCAAAAGGAAAATGGAGGCTGATCCGGAGCTTATACATCGCAACAAATTTGCCAGATTGTGTGAAGATGATGGGAGTATGAACTCTGGATTGCCAATTCTAGATGGGGCTGATCTCACTAACAGTCGGGAGACCAGTTTCTCTAGTAGTGGTGGGGGGGGAGAGTAGAGTCAGGCCTAAGCAGATTGTGGTTGTAGGGGACGCAATTATTAGGAAAATGGATAGGGTAATTTGTCATCCGGATCATTACAACCGAACAGTTCGCTGTCTACCTGGTGCCAGGGTTCGGCATGTGGTTGATCGGATAGACAAATTATTGGGTGGGGCTGGGCATGACCCAGCTGTCTTAGTGCATATCGGTACTAATGACAAAATAAATGGTAGATGGAAGACCTTAAAGAGTGATTTCAGGGATCTAGGCTCTAAGATCAAGGAAAGGTCTTCCAATGTCTTCTTTTCTGAAATTTTGCCTGTGCCACATGCAAGTTTAGGAAAACAGCGGGAGTTTAGGGAGCTAAATGCGTGGCTCAAGTCTTGGTGTAGGAAGGAAGGGTTTGGGTTCCTAGAGCAATGGGCTGATTTTTCCTTGGGGTACAACCTATACAGTTGTGACGGTTTGCACCTCAATGGAAGGGGGTCCCCGGTGCTAGGGGAAAGAATGGCTAAGAGGTTGGAGGAGTGTTTAAACTAGGCAAGGGGGGGGTGAGTGAGATAAAGAATTATGGGAAGCTAAGGTAGACGGGGCAGTGGGGTTAGTAAGGGGTTGTGGGGGAGGAATGAGGGGGGCATACAGTTTACCAGCTAAGGAGGTCCCTCTGTTACAAGGAAAAACAGAATAATACTAACTCAACATATAATTCTCCACTAAGTAATGCAAATTTCAAAAGTAAAAGTAGTAACCGACACTGTATGCTGGCAAATGCACGGAGTTTGTCAGGTAAAATGGGAAATCTAGAATTAATTGCATGCTCTAAAAATGATGATATAATTGGTATCACTAAGACCTGGTAAGATGAAACATGTGACTGGATTGTGAATTTAAATAGTTACACCCTTTTTAGGAGGGACAGAGGGATTAAAAAGGGTGGAGGAGTGTGTTTGTATGTAAAGCCTGAATTAAAGCCATGTGCTAAAGAAATAACCATTGCTGGCACTGGTGAGGGTGTAGAATCACTCTGGGTAGAGATTTTGACTGGGCAAAAGGTAACAAAAAGAATTATCATTGGTGTATGCTATAAACCACCTTGTATATGTGTCGAGTATGAAGCCCAGCTACTCTTGCAGATACAAGCGGCTTCACAGCTGGGTCAAGTTTTGCTATGGGTGACTTCAATTATCCAGACATTGACTGGGGTAATGGAGTTGCTAAGACAGAAAAAGCTAGTAGGTTTGTAAATATGCTGAATGACAACTTTTTATTCCAGCTCGTTCAAGAACCTACTAGGAATAACTCTCTTTTGGACCTTGTAATAGCTAACAATACTGAACTCATCTCTAACATTTGTGTGGGTGAGCATTTAGGGAATAGTGATCATAACATGGTCTCCTTTGAGATTCTGTTGCTGAAGCAATTCTATAAGGGAGTAACTAAAACACTAAATTTCAGACGTGCAAACTTTTACAGTATAAGGGCATCTCTGCAACATATTAAGTGGGAAATGCTTTTCACAGGGTTAAACACAGAACAAAAATGAGAAATCTTTTGCTGCTTAATAGATATACTTGTCAGTATATTCCACTTGTAAGCAAGGAAGATCGTTGCAAAGCAAAACCTTTTTGGTTCAATAGAAGTGTTGGTGTTGAGGTGGGTAAGAAAAGACGTGCTTTTAAGGCTTTCAAGTTAGCTGGGACAGCCGAAACATTTATAAGGTACAAGGAGGCCAATAAATCATGCTAAGAAGCTATAAGGCAAGCTAAAATTGCTATAGAAAAGGATATTGCAGCAAGCAGTAAAAAAAATCCAAAATTATTTTTTAAATATGTTAATAGTAAAAAAATGAAGCAGGAAAGGGTGGGACCCTTACTATCAAAGGGGGGTCAGCTGGCTGATGAAAACAAAATAAAAGCGCAGATTCTGTCTACACAAATGAGGAACCAGTAAGTAAAGGTTTCCTTCTTAATAGTACCAATTCTAGTAATACAACTAATGATGCATGGTTCACACATGAAGAAATTCAAAAGAGACTAGAACATGTTAAGATTAACAAAGGTCCGGGGCCAGATGGTATTCATCCCAGGGTAATTAGCGACCTTAGCTCTGTGATTGCCAAACCTCTTTACTTAATTTTTAAGGATTCATTGAGATCTGGCATAGTGCCGAGAGACTGGCGAATTGCTAATGTGGTGCCTCTATTCAAAAAAGGATCCCGTTCTCAGCCTCAAAACTATAGGCCAGTTAGTCTGACGTCAGTGGTAGGAAAGCATTTCAAAGGGTTAATAAAGGACTTCATAGCAAATCATAATACTATGAGTTTGTGCCAGCATGGTTTTATGCATAATAGATCTTGCCAGACTAACTTAATTTCTTTTTATGAGAAGGTAAGTAGAGACCTTGATTCTGGGATAGCAGTGGATGTGATTTACTTAGACTTTGCTAAAGCATTTGATACAGTGCCACACAAAAGGTTACTGGTTAAATTAAGGAATGTTGGCCTGGAACATAATATTTGTACCTGGATTGAGAACTGGCTAAAAGATAGACTACAAAGAGTGGTGGTAAATGGAACATTTTCTAATTGGACCAGTGTTGTTAGTGGATTACCGCAGGGCTCTGTTATAGGTCCCTTGCTTTTCAACTTATTTATTAATGACCTGGAGGTGGGCATTGAAAGTACTGTTTCTATTTTTGCAGATGATACTAAATTGTGCAGAACTATAGGTTCCATGCAGGATGCTGCCACTTTGCAGAGTGATTTGTTTAAACTGGAAAACTGAGCAGCAAACTGGAAAATGAGGTTCAATGTTGATAAATGCAAGGTTATGTACTTTGGCAAAAATAATATAAATGCAAGTTATACACTAAATGGCAGTGTGTTGGGAGTTTTTTTAAATGAGAAGGTTCTAGGGGTCTTTGTAGATAACACGTTGTCTAATTCTGGGCAGTGTCATTCTGTGGCTACTAAAGCAAATAAAGTTCTGTCTTGCATAAAATAGGGCATTAACTCAAGGGATGAAAACATAATTATGCCTCTTTATAGGTCCCTGGTAAGGCCTCATCTGAAGTATGCAGTGCAGTTTTGGACTCCAGTCCTTAAGAGGGATATAAATGAGCTGGAGAGAGTGCAGAGACGTGCAAGTAAACTGGTTAGAGGGATGGAAGACTTAAATTATGAGGGTAGACTGTCAAGGTTGGGGTTGTTTTCTCTCGAAAAAAAGCGCTTGCGAGGGGACATGATTACACTTTACAAGTACATTAGAGGACATTATAGACAAATAGCAGGGGACCTTTTTACCCATAAAGTGGATCACTGTACCAGAGGCCACCCCTTTAGACTAGAAGAAAAGAACTTTCATTTGAAGCAACGTAGGGGGTTCTTCACAGTCAGGACAGTGAGGTTGTGGAATGCACTGCCGGGTGATGTTGTGATGGCTGATTCAGTTAATACCTTTAAGAATGACTTGGATGATTTTTTGGACAGACATAATATCAAAGGCTATTGTGATACTAAGCTCTATAGTTAGTATAGGTATGGGTATATAGAATTTAATTAAAAGTAGGGATGGGTGTATGTATGGATGCTGAGTTTTCATTTGGAGGGGTTGAACTTGATGGACTTTGTCTTTTTTCAACCCAATTTAACTATGTAACTATGTAAATGCTTCTAATAGAAGATGATTTGCCATTTATACTCTGCCCACAATACATTTATTTCTGTATACCATACTTTTTTCAGAATACCTTGAATGCTGTTCCATGAGGGTCTAATGATCCTTTACTGTGAAAATCCATTGACACTTTGCTGTACCCACAAGAAAACCTTTATTCTTATTGTTGATAGTTGTAGAATGTCAGGGGTCCCCAACCTCTTTTTACCCATGAGCCACATTACATAAGCATGTAAAAAGTTGGGGGGTTCCAAATAAGGGCTGTGATTGGCTATTAGTAGCTCCAATGTGGACTGGCAGCCTACAGGAGGCTCTATTTGGCAGTACAACTGATTGTTATGCAATCAAAATTTGCCTTCAAGCCAGATATCAAAAAATTAATGGCTGCCTGCTTTGAGGCCACAGGGAGCAACATCCAAGAGATCATAGAGCAACATGTTGCTCACAAGTCACTAGTTGGGGATCACTGGTTCAATAAGGTGACTGGACTTTTCTGAGTCACTTTGAAAACATTTCACCACTCATCCATGACATGTCTTTGCTTTAGCTGGGTTGGTAGTAAAATGGAAACAATAGAAATCCTTCAGGGTTATTGAGGAGTTACAGGGAAGGGAGTAAGTACAATCAGCATCACCATCACTTTTCTGTGCGAGCACAGCAACAAAGACAGCATAAGTGGAACCAGAGTGGAAGTCCTGACATGGCACAATGCAAATAATGATGTGCTCAAAACTTTAAGTACAATGGTAACATTATGAAATTTAAAGATACCTAAGCTGATACAGTCCCGTAACAAATTTATGTAGGTGGAAGCATGTTGGCATAAAGGAAACTGACTTCTGGTAGACTAACTGGGTAGTAAAATGTGACAAATATGTTACTAGTTACTTGGTAGCAACCAATCAACAAGTAGAATTTATTTCTATTCTAATATATTGGTATGGGTTACAAGACGTGGGCAAAATGTGTGCCTTTTATTACATTACCTGTTAGTCTCCTAATCACCTTATACACTGTTGCAGATTGCCCTGACAGCTAATCGATAAAAAGTCGCATCTCTTAATGCTTTGGTATCACACACATGCATCAACCAATCGAAATTTATTGAAAAAAATCAAATTTTTTGAACTCGGATGAATAGAATTGACCCGAAAACTCTCTTAAAAAAACTTGAATGTCAGGAAGGCTGCAAACAACTCATAAATTATCCTTGGACCTCTCCCATTGACTTAAATAGTAATTCAGCAGGTTTTAGGTGGCGAATAGTCCAGTTCTTAAAGGGCCAGAGTATGATAAATCTCGAAAATCAAATTCTATTTTTAAAAAAAAAAAAAAAAAAAAAAAAAACGTATCTATTATCGCAAATTGTAAATATTTATGCACACACTCTGCATTTGAGTTACGCCAGAACTTTGGTGGTGGAGAAAATATTTAAATTACTGTCAATACTATTTTTGTGCACAACGACCTTGCACAGTCGAAAACACCCATCTCATTTGCGAGCCATTCGTGAATATTTTTTTCGTAATGTGAATTTGCAAAAACTGAAAGAAGGGCACAGTGCAATATTTCAGCATTCAGGAAAAAAACACAACATTTGTGAATAAATATGCACTGCACAGGCTTTATAAAAGACCCCCACACACTGTATAACCTAAATCAAGAAAAATAATTGATCAAGAGCTTTTTTTTGTGGAAAATGCCAGAATTGTTTAAATAAATGTCTATTAAAGAAAATGGTATAATAATACATAATAGTGTTTTTTTATGTACTGCTTCATATTCTTCCGTTTACCATTCATAATAGCTCATTCATGGCAGACTGTATGTTTCAATTTCTACTTTTCTTGTATTTACAGAAAACTATAGCACTAATGGGAGTAACATTAGCAAATAAAAAAATAATATTACCCCGTATCTCTTAACACAGCCCTTTTTACACAGTTACACTAATTTTTCACATCCTCATTGCTCCTTACACTGGTTCTACACCTGATATTAGTCTAAAAGCTGTTTAACAGAAAAGGCCTGAATAAAATGTAATGTGTGGACAGTTTAGGAGAAAGCCTAATAACCCAAGGCACCCAATTAAGAATCGGAAGAATTGGTTTAAAATGAAACACGTTAGTATAATAGCATATGCAGAACAATACTATCCATATAAACAGTTTAAATGTGTGACTTCTGAGAATTCATCAAAAGTTAAAAAAAATATGGATTTATTTCTTATATAAAGGACCTATTGTTGCTACAGACAAGAACTGAAAAGATTGTGTAAATAACCCAGGTACCAAATTTGTAAGACATAAAGTATCCAGGCAAAAAGATGTGCTAAAATATACAATCTGTATTTCTATGCTATGTACCATATGACTATGAAGATTTTCATTCATCCAGGTCATAGTATATCTAGAATAGGTCAATCTAAAAAACAACTCGACTTGCTGAGTAATCATTGATTACTCAGCAAGTCTTCATTGATTACTCAGCAAGTCCAGTTGTTTTTTAGATTGACCTATACTAGATATGCTATGTACCATACACCAGGTCGGTTAAACAGGTATGGGGCAAGATCTGCCTGAAACAGAGAAGGCAACAAAAGATTGTACAAACAAAGAGAAAGTCATCTCCTTTGCAAAGAAAGTCAAGATAAAAATATGGATCAGCGCCACAGGCTATGGAAAAAAGAACAAATAACAGAATCTAGCTCTATACAGTCCCCAGGGTGTTGCAACATAATTCTATGTGTGTCTTGAACCATAAAAAGTCTATGCACAATTTTTTCTGTGTTTTCTAAAGTGCTATTTCCAAAAACAAAATTGAATTAAACAAGGTGCGTATAGTGCTTTCTTCATAAGGTAAAAAGGTCCTTTTCAAATTAAACATGAAATCCAAATTCTTTTTTTTTTTATTAAAGCATTCATAGCTGTTGTAAACTCATTTAAAAATCTCAGCTGTCAATAAAATATTGCCTGCCCCTCCTGTATGCCTTAGGGGCAGTCAATTACTTTCACTAGTGAAAAAAAGCTTTAAGGAGAAAACAGTCAGCATGGCATATAGGAAACTTCAAATGAATAATCATTTTTTTAAAAGCAGTTTTTTTGGTGTCAGCTTCCCTTTAATACCAGTGTCCGCAAGTGTCCACAAAATGACTCCTGCCTGCTTACTATAATGATGTGTTCCCAGATGGAATAAAACAATATACGAATACTAATTATTAATAAATTAATTTTGCTTCACTAACATGATAAAAAAGGATTTAAAAAATGGAAAAATGGAGATGTGGAAGCACTCTAAAGGCTAAGTAATAGTATATTTAAGTATAATGGAAGTGCTAGTTTTAATGCACATTCCCTAGTCCCCTGTCTCAAAAGTTTACAAAACAGGGGTTTTTAGTTACAAAATTATGATCATAAAGTTGAAAAGCCACCATACCACGTCAAGGTAAACCCCATATGGCAGTCCAGGGAATGTGCATTAAAACTAGCACTTCCATTATTTTCGGACTCGGATTTTTAGCAGCTTTGCGGTATAATAAATCTCTGAGAATTTGAGTTTTTCCCTTTAAAAACTTGACCAAAACAAAATTGAGGTTTAATAAATAGGCCCTTAATTGCTTGTAGAAAGAAAGAAACTTGCTTTAAAGGGGACCTATCACCCCAAAAAATATTCTAAATCCTATTTTATGTACAAAATAGGGGTGTGGAAGCACTCTAAAGGCTAAGTAATAGTATATTTAAGTATAATGGAAGTGCTAGTTTTAATGCACATTCCCTGGTCCCCTGTCTCAAAAGTAAGTTTACAAAACAGGGGTTTTTAGTTACAAAGTTATGATCATTTTTGATCATATCAAAAAATTTTTGAAAAATATTTTGTACATTGAATTGTTGCCGGAAGCTGTGGCTGAGCTTCATGTGGTTTTTAATAGCACCCCATTTAAAAATGGGCGTTGGTTGGACAATTCCTCTCCCTTAAAAGCCGCATACTGGCAGGGGAGGATAGATCCTTTACACTGAAACCAAGGTTCAACAGACACTGAATGCTACTATGCAGTAAGGGTAAGTAAGGTAGGGACTGCCATATGGGGTTTACCTTGACGTGGTATGGTGGCTTTTCAACTTTATGATCATAACTTTGTAACTAAAAACCCCTGTTTTGTAAACTTACTTTTGAGACAGGGGACCAGGGAATGTGCATTAAAACTAGCACTTCCATTATACTTAAATATACTATTACTTAGCCTTTAGAGTGCTTCCACACCCCTATTTTGTACATAAAATAGGATTTAGAATATTTTTTGGGGTGATAGGTCCCCTTTAAAGCAAGTTTCTTTCTTTCTTCAAGCAATTAAGGGCCTATTTATTAAACCTCAATTTTGTTTTGGTCAAGTTTTTAAAGGGAAAAACTCAAATTCTCAGAGATTTATTATACCGCAAAGCTGCTAAAAATCCAAATCCGAAAATACTCTAGCTAAAACTAGGGATGTAGCGAACGTCGGAGAAAAAGTTCGCGAACATATTCGCGAACTTGCGCAAAAATGCGAGCGGTTCGCGAACGGTTCGCGAACCCCATAGACTTCAATGGGAAGGCGAACTTTAACATCTAAAAAAGACATTTCTGGCCAGAAAAATGATTTTAAAGTTGTTTAAAGGGTGCAACGACCTGGACAGTGGCATGCCAGAGGGGGATCAAGGGCAAAAATGTATCTGAAAAATCTGCCTGTGTGTGCTTGGAAGAGATAGTGTAGGGGGAGAGCTGTTAGTGATTTCAGGGACAGATGATAGTAAGTTTGCTGGCTAGTAATCTGCTTGATACTGCTCTGTATTGGAGGGACAGAAGTCTGCAGGGATTTGAGGGACATTTTATCTTAGGTAGCTTTGCTGGCTAGTAATCTACTGTTCTCTTTAAACAACTGCCATACGTTGACCTTGTAGGCATTGTTTGCCCAGTTTTTTTGGACGCAGCCACTGAAGCACAGTTGCCAGAAAAAATATGCCATATAAATGCTGAAAATAGTAATTTTTCGCCATACGTTGACCTTGTAGACATTGTTTGCCCAGTTTTTTTGGACGCAGCCACTGAAGCACAGTTGCCAGAAAAAAATATGCCATATAAATGCTGAAAATAGTCATTTTTCGCCATACGTTGACCTTGTAGACATTGTTTGCCCAGTTTTTTTGGACGCAGCCACTGAAGCACAGTTGCCAGAAAAAATATGCCATATAAATGCTGAAAATAGTCATTTTTCGCCATACGTTGACCTTGTAGACATTGTTTGCCCAGTTTTTTTGGACGCAGCCACTGAAGCACAGTTGCCAGAAAAAATATGCCATATAAATGCTGAAAATAGTCATTTTTTGCCATACGTTGACCTTGTAGGCATTGTTTGCCCAGTTTTTTTGGTCGCAGCCACTGAAGCACAGTTGCCAGAAAAAATATGCCATATAAATGCTGAAAATAGTCATTTTTTGCCATATACGTTGAGTCAACGTATGGCAAAAAATGACTATTTTCAGCATTTATATGGCATATTTTTTCTGGCCTCTGTGCTTCAGTGGCTGCGGCCAAAAAAACTGGGCAAACAATGCCTACAAGGTCATATAAATGCTGAAAATAGTCATTTTTTGCCATACGTTGACCTTGTAGGCATTGTTTGCCCAGTTTTTTTGGTCGCAGCCACTGAAGCACAGTTGCCAGAAAAAATATGCAATATAAATGCTGAAAATAGTCATTTTTTGCCATATACGTTGAGTCAACGCATAGCATTTATATGGCATATTTTTTCAGTGGCTGCGGCCAAAAAAACTGGGCAAACAATGCCTACAAGGTCAACGACGTTGACCTTGTAGGCATTGTTTGCCCAGTTTTTTTGGCCGCAGCCACTGAAGCACAGAGGCCAGAAAAAATATGCCATATAAATGCTGAAAATAGTCATTTTTTTGGTCGCAGCCACTGAAGCACAGTTGCCAGAAAAATTATGCCATATAAATGCTGAAAATATAATTTTTTTTGGTTGCAGCCACTGAAGCACAGAGGCCAGAAAAATTATGCCATATAAATGCAGAAAATATGCATTTTTTTGGTCGCAGCCACTGAAGCACAGTTGACAGAAAAATTATGCCATATAAATGCTGAAAATATAAATTTTTTTGGTTGCAGCCACTGAAGCACAGAGGCCAGAAAAATTATGCCATATAAATGCAGAAAATATGCATTTTTTTGGACGCAGCCACTGAAGCACAGTTGCCAGAAAAAATATGCCATATAAATGCTGAAAATAGTCATTTTTCGCCATACGTTGACCTTGTAGATATTGTTTGCCCAGTTTTTTTGGTTGCAGCCACTGAAGCACAGAGGCCAGAAAAAATTAAACCAGTAGGGTTTGCACCCTAGTTTGTAACGGTGGCGGAGGGAGGAGGACGCTAAAGGACAGCTGTGTGTGGAGTCATGAGGCTTGAAGAGAAGGACAGCTGCATAGAAGTCAGAACAAGTCTTCCGGCGTGCAGTAACCCTCCGAGATCCACCCCTCATTCATTTTAATAAAGGTCAGGTAATCGACACTTTTGTGACCTAGGCGAGTTCTCTTCTCAGTTACAATCCCTCCTGCTGCACTGAAGGTCCTTTCTGAGAGCACACTTGAGGCTGGGCAAGACAAGAGGTTCATGGCAAATTGTGACAGCTCTGGCCACAGATCAAGCCTGCGCACCCAGTAGTCCAGGGGTTCATCGCTCCTCAGAGTGTCGATATCTGCAGTTAATGCCAGGTAGTCCGCTACCTGCCGGTCGAGGCGTTCTTTGAGGGTGGATCCAGAAGGGTTGTGGCGCTGCCTTGGACAGAAAAACATTTGCATGTCTGACGTTACAGACTGGCCAAAGGGCTTTGTCCTTGCAGGTGTGCTCGTGGCAGGATTACTGGCACCTCTGCCCCTGGAATGTTGATGAGTTCCTGAAGTGACATCACCCTTAAAAGCATTGTACAACATGTTTTGCAGGCTGGTTTGTAAATGCCGCATCTTTTCGGACTTGTGGTATGTTGGTAACATTTTTGACACTTTATGCTTGTACCGAGGGTCTAGTAGCGTTGCGACCCAGTACAGGTCCTTCTCCTTAAGCCTCTTGATACGGGGGTCCTTCAACAGGCATGACAGCATGAAAGACCCCATTCTCACAAGGTTGGATGCAGAGCTATCCATCTCCGCTTCCTCATTATCAAGGACTGCATCATCCACGGTCTCCTCCCCCCAGCCACGTACAAGACCAGGGGTCCCCAAAAGGTCACCACTAGCCCCCTGGGAAGCCTGCTCCTGTTGGTCCTCCTCCTCCTCCTCCACAAAGCCACCTTCCTCCTCTGACTCCACTTCTGGCACCTCTCCCTGCGTTGCAGCAGGTGCCTGGGTTCGTTCTGGTGATTCCGACCATAAATCGTGCGCTTCCAGCTCCTCGTCACGCTGGTCTACAGCCTCATCTGTCACTCGTCGCACGGCACGCTCCAGGAAGAAAGCGAAGGGTATTAGGTCGCTGATGGTGCCTTCGGTGCGACTGACCATATTTGTCACCTCTTCAAAAGGTCGCATGAGCCTGCAGGCATCGTGCATAAGCACCCAGTAACGGGGGAAAAAAATCCCCAGCTCTGCAGATCCAGTCCTACCACCCAGTTCAAAAAGGTACTCGTTGACGGCCCTTTGTTGTTGCAGCAGACGTTCCAACATAAGGAGCGTTGAATTCCAGCGAGTCTGGCTGTCAGAAATCAAACGCCTGACTGGCATGTTGTAGCGCTGCTGAATGTCAGCAAGGCGTGCCATGGCTGTGTAGGAACGTCTGAAATGGGCCGACACCTTTCTGGACTGGGTGAGAACGTCCTGGAATCCTGGGTACTTGGAGACAAAACGTTGGACTATTAAATTTAACACATGTGCCATGCAGGGCACATGTGTTAAATTGCCCAGTCTCAACGCTGCCAACAGATTGCTTCCATTGTCACACACCACTTTTCCGATCTGCAGTTGGTGTGGGGTCAGCCACCGATCGGCTTGTGACTGCAGAGATGACAGGAGTACAGATCCGGTATGGTTTTTGCTTTCCAGGCACGTCATCCCCAAGACAGCGTGACAACGGCGTACCTGGCACGTCGAATAGCCTAGGGGGAGCTGGGGGTGCACAGGTGTGGAGGAGGAGAAGGAGGACCCAGCAGCAGAGTAAGAAGAAGAAGAGGAAGAAGACGAGGTAGAGAGCGATGGAGGAGTAGAGGTGGTGGCAGAACCGCGTGCAATCCGTGGCGGTGACACCAACTCCACTGTTGTTGTTGTTGAGCTACCCATTCCCTGCTTCCCAGCCATTACCAAGTTCACCCAGTGGGCAGTGTAGGTGACATACCTGCCCTGACCATGCTTGGAGGACCATGCGTCAGTAGTCATATGGACCTTTGGCCCAACACTAAGTGACAGAGATGCGGTAACTTGGCTCTACACATGTTGGTACAGGTGTGGTATTCCCTTTTTAGAAAAAAAATTGCGGCTGGGTACCTTCCACTGCGGTGTCCCAATTGCTACAAATTTGCGGAAGGCCTCAGAGTCCACCAGCTGTGATGGTAAAAGCTGGCGGGCTAAGAGTGCAGACAAGCCAGCTGTCAGACGCCGGGCAAGGGGGTGACAGTCAGACATTGGCTTCTTACGCTCAAACATGGCCTTCACAGAAACTTGGCTGGTGGCAGATGACTGGGAATGGGAACAGGTGGTCAAGGTGGAAGGCGGAGTGGAGGGTGGTTCAGACGGGTCAAGGAGAGCAGAGGTAGAGCAGTAAGATGCTGGACCAGAAGGAGTGTGGCTTTTAGTTTGCCTGTTGCCTTTGAGGTGTTGCTCCCAAAGTGCTTTGTGCTTGCCGCTCATGTGCCTTCGCATAGAAGTTGTACCTATGTGGCTGTTGGGCTTACCAAGGCTCAGTTTCTGACTGCACTCATTGCAAATTACAATGCTTTTGTCAGAGGCACACACATTAAAAAAATCCCACACTGCTGACTTTTTGGAAGTGTGCGATCTGGCGGTAACAGTAGAAGTTGGCGGCATTGGCGGCAATGGCGGGTGCGTTGGCCGGCTGAACACAGGTGCCGATACATGTTGTTGCCCTACTGATCCCTGCGGGCTGTCCTCCCTGCTTCTTCTAAGTCTTATTCTCCTACTGCCTCTCTGACTCTCCGTCTCTCCATCTGAACTACCCTCCTCTTGCTCTCTTCTACTAGGCACCCACAAAACATCAATCTCCTCATCATCATTCTCCTCAGATGCATCAATTTCTTCTGACACATCACAGAAGGAAGCAGCAGCGGGGACCTCCTCCTCATCACTCATCATTATGTCCATCTCTGTCGTGTTCTCTGCCAGAATTAAATCTGGTGTAACGTCCTCATCTCCTTCATCTTCTTCTGGCAATAATGGTTGCGCATTACTCAGTTCAAGAAACTCATGGGAAAATAACTCCTCTGACTCCAGTGAAGAAGGGGCACCGGTGGTGGAGGAAGTGTTACGTGGGGTGGCCATAGCAGTGGAGGATGAGGAGGATGTTGTGGTAAAGTTAGAAACGGTAGAGGATGGGGTGTGCTGTGTAAGCCAGTCAACTACCTCTTCAGCATTTTGGGAGTTCAGGGTCATTGGCTTTTTAAAACTGGGCAATTTGCTAGGGCCACAGGATTGCATAGCAGCACGGCCCCTAGCACGGCCTCTGCGTGGCGGCCTGCCTTTGCCTGGCATTATTTTTAAAAAAACAACAACAACAAAAACTCAGTTGGTTTTTCTGGAAACGATAATACACACAGCTAGATGGCAGTTTGAAGAAAACAGTGTGCAAATAATGCCTACAAGATCAACGTATACACTACTACAGCGGTGGATACGGATTACGTAAAATATATGAATGCTGCTTGAAAAAAAGTAACTCAAGTGGTTTTTCTAGAGACGATAATATGATCAATATTTAGACAAAATGTGAACAAGCTCACACAGCTAGATGGCGGTTTGAAGAAAACACTGTGCAAATAATGCCTACAAGGTCAACGTATACACAGCGGTGGATACGGATTACGTAAAATATATGAATGCTGCTTGAAAAAAAGTAACTCAAGTGGTTTTTCTAGAGACGATAATATTATCAATATTTAGACAAAATGTGAACAAGCTCACACAGCTAGATGGCGGTTTGAAGAAAACACTGTGCAAATAATGCCTACAAGGTCAACGTATACACAGCGGTGGATACGGATTACGTAAAATATATGAATGCTGCTTGAAAAAAAGTAACTCAAGTGGTTTTTCTAGAGACGATAATATTATCAATATTTAGACAAAATGTGAACAAGCTCACACAGCTAGATGGCAGTTTGAAGAAAACACTGTGCAAATACTGCCCACAAGATCAACATATACACTTCTACAGCGGTGGATACGGATCTCGTAAAATTTATTATGGCTGCTTGAAAAAAGTCACTCCGGTGTTTTTTCTGGAGACGGTAATATTATGGATATTTAGACAGAATGTGAACAAGGTCACACAGCTAGATGGCAGTTGGTTGAATAACACACTGGGCAAAAAATGCCTACAGGGCAAATAATGCCTAAAAGGTCAACTTATACACTACTACAGCGATGGATACGGATTACGTAAAATATATTATGGCTGCTTGAAAAAAGTCACTCCGGTGTTTTTTCTGGAGACGGTAATATTATGGATATTTAGACAGAATGTGAACAAGGTCACACAGCTAGATGGCAGTTGGTTGAATAACACACTGGGCAAAAAATGCCTACAGGGCAAATAATGCCTAAAAGGTCAACTTATACACTACTACAGCGATGGATACGGATTACGTAAAATATATTATGGCTGCTTGAAAAAAGTCACTCCGGTGTTTTTTCTGGAGACGGTAATATTATGGATATTTAGACAGAATGTGAACAAGGTCACACAGCTAGATGGCAGTTGGTTGAATAACACACTGGGCAAAAAATGCCTACAGGGCAAATAATGCCTAAAAGGTCAACTTATACACTACTACAGCGATGGATACGGATTACGTAAAATATATTATGGCTGCTTGAAAAAAGTCACTCCGGTGTTTTTTCTGGAGACGGTAATATTATGGATATTTAGACAGAATGTGAACAAGGTCACACAGCTAGATGGCAGTTGGTTGAATAACACACTGGGCAAAAAATGCCTACAGGGCAAATAATGCCTAAAAGGTCAACTTATACACTACTACAGCGGTAGTAAAATAAAAAAAAGTAAAATAAAAAAAAAATGAATATTAAAAAAAAAAAAATTAAAGTTGGTGCTGCTGAACTACTAGGAGCAGCAGATTAGCACACCAGTCCCACTCCCCAACACTGCTAGACTAATAGCACTGGGCTCTTATAGTAGTAGTAGTAGTAGTAGTAGTAGTAGTAAAACAACAAAAAAATAAATAAAAGCAGTCCTTACAAGGACTACTGTTATTGCAGCAGTCAGCAGATGAGATCAGAAGCAGGACAGCTGCCCACTGCAGCTACATACAGAGCACTGCAGTAGAAGGTAGATTACTAGCCAGCAAAGCTACCTAAGCTTAAATGTCCCTCAAACCCCTGCAGACTTCTGTCCCTCCAATAACAGAGCAGTATCAAAACGATTACTAGCCAGCAAACTTTCAACTGTCCCTGAAATCACTAACAGGCAGCAGCTCTCTCCCTACACTATCTCTTCAGCACACACAGGCAGAGTGAAAAAACGCTGCAGGGCTTCGGTTTTTATAGGGAAGGGGAGTGGTCCAGGGGAGAGCTTCCTGATTGGCTGCCATGTACCTGCTGGTCTGGGGTGAGAGGGCAAAAAAAAGCGCCAACAATGGCGAACCCAAAATGGCGAATGTCGCGCGATGTTCGCGAACTTCCGGCGAGCGCGAACACCCGATGTTCGCGCGAACAAGTTCGCCGGCGAACAGTTCGCGCCATCTCTAGCTAAAACCTGTCAAGGTCATGTAGATGTCAATGGCTGATGTCCCGGGAGATGTTTCTTGACACTGTGGTCTGCGTTGGTTTTAGTTTGATAATTTGATAAATTCGAGTTGTCACAACTACAATTTGGTAAAGCCGAGTTTTCAGTGTGTCAGTTCAAAAAAGTCGCACAATTTGAATTCACACACAATTTAGTCACAATGGTTTTCAGCACTGACTTTTTCGAGAAGGTTTCGGGTTTGGGACAATTTTTTTTTATTTCGAGTAAGAAAAAGTTGAGTTTTACTAAATGCCCGCCTAAAACTCAGCATGTGGCTTCTCCACTCTCTGGTGGGATTAGCAATTTACAAGATTCCTGATTTCAAAACAGCATATCAGTATCAACTCCAGGGTACTTATTTTATCTTTGCTGTATTTAGAAGAAATATTACTTTATTGTAGATAGCAAGAGTAAACAGAACTTTATTGTAAATTTATTATATTATCGTGTTGTCTTGTCTGTCAATTAAGAATTTCATTGTACAGGAACAGGTTTGGGATCCATTATCCAAAAACCTGTTATCCAGAAAGCTCAGAATTACAGAAAGGGCGTTTCCCATAGACTCCATTCTATCCATCTAATCCAAATTTTTAAAATTTTAAAATTCACTGTAATAATACATATAACAGTACATTGTACTTGATCCAAACTAAGATAGAATTAATCCTTATTTTAAACAGAACCGCCTATTGGACTTATTTAATGTTTACATCATTGTCTGGTAGACTTTTGGTATGAAGATCCAAATTACGGAAATATCCTTTATCCGGAAAGCCCCAGTTCCCAAGCATTCTGGATTAAAGGTCCCATACCTGTACTGTGTACGCAGTACTCTGTACATATAACAATAAACCTTTGAATCTTTAATCTCTTTCTATAAAGACAATAAAAAGCAGGGACAGCGCCCATAGTGTAATTTGCCTTTATTTTAAAGGCTTTAACACTTATTGCACTTACATTAGTCACACAACTGAGAACATATCAAACAATCACTTTTTCCAGTGTTATGGTGGAGATTCTGGATACAAAGAGCTGAATTCTGCTTGGAACACTCTCTTTTGTGTTTACAAGTGTGCATTCACTAACTGCTATGACCATAAGTGGTGTCAGGCCTGATGCGTTTCCCTGGGGACAGTTTTTTCTTTTTTTGCGCTATATTCTGTTATTTGTTCTTTTTTCCAAAGACTGTGGTGCTTACCTATATTTTTATCATGTTTTGGAAAACCATTCTGAGGCTTTACTTTTATTTAAATCTTAAATGTTTGTTTTTCAATTATAACTCTGTTATCCTTTGCAAAGAAGTACACATTTCAAAAGAATTTACTAATGAAACATGGAGCCAGGGAATGTGCATTTTATGTATATGTTTGTAGTAAATTATGCCAGATCAGCAATACTTCCATTATACTATACTTGGAATGCTCCCACAACTCTATGTACTTTCTAAGAATTCTTAACTGGACCTGATGCACTCAACATTTTGTTGGGTGCAACTACCTGTAAATTAGTTGGGTGCAAAAGATATTACTGTTTGTAAATTTACTGTTTGTAAATGATACATAGGTTGCACTCTTTCTTGGCATGCCACAGGTGGTCCATGGACCTACATTGCGTTCAGTTTAGTTGGTGCAAAACAAATGACTTGTGCGGGCACAATGTGCAAAAGTTGCCCTGAACATTTTGTGGTCAATAACAGAAATGTGAGCAGGCGTTTGTACTTTCTATAGTAACTGAGCTCAATCCCCCATATGTAATAAAAGGCACTATTTTGTTTCTAGTAACCCATAGCAATCAAAAAGAGACCAGTAAAGGCTAACTACTGATTGGTTGCTATGGGTTGCTGCAACTGGGCAAACTTAGTGCATAACCCCTAATATATTTTATATTTTCTTTTTACTAATATTTTTAAGAGCCTCTCATAGCCAAGCAACTTTACTGCATATGGTCAATTGAAATGCATTGGAATGTTCCAAATCAGTGATTAAATGCAGTGCATAAGGCCTTCATGATTCAATAAAGCAGAAGAAAATGCTCCCTTTTGAGATATGACAGCTCTGCCTGGTGAGATGCCATCTTATATACTTTGAAGGAAATGAATCCAAATAAGAATTATTGTTAATCTCTAGCTGCATATATATACCAGACTCAAGCTGCTACTCGCTGGCAGCAGAAAAAATATAAAGAATATTATTGCAAATGATAACATCTTCCAGTTAATTTGCACCTTGAAGTTATAGCTACTACTACTTTAAGCAATGCCAGGTCCATTAGTGCCCCTCGATAACATAATGCTTCATACTATACGTACAGTGCTGCAGCAATATGGAGGTCATGGTCAGAAAGCAAAATACAGTTTATTCTTCTGAAGTAAATATGATTCTTTATGGAGGCATGAATGGAGCTCGGCTCTTGGGAATGCAATTTGGTATTTCTTTTACAAAGCCTAAAAAGGAAATGATCCTGTGTTCTGTAATGGTGACATACTTCCATGTTGTGCTGACATTGCATTATGTTATCATGTACTTACACTATACACCAGCAATCCCAGCTTATAAATTGCATGATGCAGTTACAGAAAACACAATTTATTTCTACCAATAATATCCAGGGGTTTTAGTCTGTGAAGACATTTTAAACGGTGGCCTCTAAATGCTATACACATTAAAAGTAAATGTGACGTTTCACATGTGTTCAGTAGCTGCGTCTTGTAACTGGAAAGGGATGATTTGTTTTGTAATAAATAAAAAAAAACAATACAGTATAGTACAGTGAGCAAGTGTATGTTTAGGCCTGTTTTTGTTTTTGTTGACATATATCATAAACCCATCTTAACTAGACCCTTTCATGGTATGGTATAGTATGGTCCCTCTAAGAGGTCATCTCTTCTACTCATTTTATTTACATGACAAGGGGACTCCTCAATTGACCCTTCGCCCTCAGCCATCCCACTGAAACATATTGTTACAAGCCTTAATGTGGTAAAATGCCCCAGCATTTATTCACATTTTAAATAAACATGTAAGACCTTGTCAACCTAACCCAAGGAAATATTCTAAAGCCAGAATTCCATAAGAGATTGCTACTATGTTCTGCCGTTCCTCACTGAAGTCTTGAGATCAGCACTATGTCATTATATCCACCACTGAGTATTAGGCTGCCTCTACCTTCTGAGAGGATGGCCCAAAACTCTGCTACGAGCAGGAGCTGCATCTCCCACTATGAGAGAAGTTCAGCATTCCTGCTGCCGGTCCTGAATCTGCAGTGTGTCGATGATAGGAAATACAAGTAGGCTGTCACTTAGCTCAAGCAGTAGAAGCGTCTGTATCAATCCAGCCACAGTGCAGTCACAGAAGAGAACCTCCTTTCTCCCTCTTCTATAATTTCCTTTGCAATACTGGAAAGGTTCTACCACTGCTGTGACAAATAAAACTTAAAATACGTTATCATATATCCACTGTTTTGGTCCAGAGGAAGGCCCAGCCTGAAGCCAGTGCCAGTTATTGCTCAAAATCCTTCCTGACCCCAATGGCAATCAGAAACATTCCCTGCATCAAGCATTTGACATTCATTTAACATGATTGAATACAATACTGAATCTCATGTTTATACCGTAGAACAGTACAGAATCCACAATATAAAAGCACATTGAGGAAAATATCCACATTCAGTTATCAATAAATAATATGAAAACATTAAGAAGAAAAACTCCTGACATTTGTTTCTCAAAATATGCAAAAAAAAGGGGAAGGGTGGGAGGTTTCTACCTGCTTCTTTCCTTGACATCACATCCCTCTCTTTCTCAACCCCAGCCCAGCTTTCCTCTACCTTATCGTATTGCTTCTCACCCAATCACAGCTACATCTTTGTCCATCTCTACACATAAACCAGTGTAATCTGGCTGGTGGTGATTTTCTTCCCTTGTTATGCAGCCCCTATGCTTATAGTTCCAGGGCTTTCCTTTATGTAATTGCCATACATTTTTATTTACTTTAGCAAGTTAATGGATTACTTGAGCTACATAAAACAATTAAACTTATTTTAGTCCACTACAAATAGCATGACATAAGTTTTCTTAAAGAAAAATGTTTCAAGATAAACATGGGAACAGGGAGTATGCACACAAATCATTATACATTTATAGCAATGTATGGTTGGTATATCTTGTGAATAAAGGTGAAAGAAAATGAAAAATAGAGAGCAAAAACACTTGAAGATAAAAAAAAGTGCCAGATCACTATGTAAACCACTAGAATCCACAGTTCCTAACTGGTACATGAAATATGTTTCTAATAAAAGTAATCTTAATCAACTCTAGTGAAGCTGAAACCCTACATGAACCTAAATATGCCTGCACTACAATGTTTAAGATCTCGTATCAGATCAGATAAACTTTTTGACATACTGTATCTAGTGATGGGTGAATTTGTGGCGTTTCGATTCACCGAAAAATTTGCGAATTTCGCACGAAATTCTCGAAACGGTGCCGGTGTCTCGTTTTTGATGCCTGTGCCCATTTTTTGACGCCAGCGCCCGTTTTTTACGCCGGTGTCTAGTTTTTTTTCTTCGGCCGAATATTGTGGCCGTTTTGCGAATTTATTCGCTGGCAGCGAATTTGTCCAAATTCGCGCCTGGCCAATAAATTCGCCCATCACTAACTGTATCCCAAATATTACATAGCATCAGCCATTTCTGTCAGTACAAGGGACTTCTCTTACCCTCTCACTTGCCCCTTCCATTCTGCTATTTATTTATTTTTCCTGTTTAGTGGGTGATATCTCAGTTGTGCCATAATGGAACTCCACAAATACACATTTATAAATAAATATATAATAAAAATAATTACTGTTTTTCTTGGCTTTGCCACATCATCCTGTGCTATGATGTTGAGACAATCCATAGCTCCCCAATGTTTCTCTTAAACTGGAGGTTGTTTGCTTCCCTTTATTTCAAGATATGACATATATATGTCATTGGTTGCATAAGAGGTTGCATTTGGGATAAATAATAAACTTTTCTTTAAATCAATTATTGTTTGTCATGGCACTGAACTTATTTTCAAAAGCAGGGTTGGTTTGTTTTAAAAATAGGCCAAGAGAACATATGCCCATGGTCAGCAAGGATAGCTGGCTCACCATAGATTTTTCAACTCAAAGACTATTGAAATAGACATGTCCAAGAAACAGCAGACCCCACAACATCTTGAAGAGCTATATAACTAAGTGGTAATTGGTATTGATGTCCCGAAGCTGCATAGAGCCCATTAAAGGCAAGATTGTCAGGCTCTGCAGGAATAGAGCCAGGGACCTTTGGGGTTTTGGCTCTGTGCCCTAACCATAGCGCCAAGTGAGCAGCGTGCAGAGTTGCTCACTATCTATTACCTGGCCTTTGCAGCCCTTGCCTAGCAGCAGCCAGATTTGTGGTTTGGGGTCAGCCAATCAGGGCTGATCCTGCCCTATTTAAAGCCAGCCCTCCTCACACTCCTTGCCTGAGCATTACCTACAATAGCACTGTGGCATTGACCCTAGCTAAGGTTCCTGTTTGCATCACCTTCCTTATTCTGCCTTGTCTTGTTTGAACCCTTCTCTACCTTGTCCTGCCTTATCCTGAACCTTGCCTTGTTCTGATCCTGTCTTGCTTTAAACCTTGCCTTGCCTGTTCCTACTCCAGTTACAGTCCTGCTTTGACCTTGATCTTGCCTTGCTTTAAGGATCAAGTTACAGCCGGCATTGTTTAAAGATAACACAGAATTCTTACAAAAATGGCGCGGTATTCTAAACCGCTGCAGTCTGGACTTGATCACCCTAACCGTGCAGCAGCTACAGATCGGCACACGTGAGTTAAAGCAACAACTCCATGCTGCAGAGGAAGAGGTTAAGTTACACGCTGACGCTGAGAATACGCAATTGAGGGAACTCGAGGTTAGAATGGAGAAACTGCAACAGGAGATTCTACAGATGAAACTGCGTAAGTTTACCCGTGACACCAGGGATTATGAAAGAGGGGAAGTGTACACCTGGCAGGATTCAAGATGGAGAGTGTGTAATTACAAGCGCTCGGATGCCACTTCACCTGATAGATCGTCCGTGGGAACGTCTGATGGCGGACAGGAGTCCTCCGCCTCTTCACAACAGTCCCCGGTTCCTTTTTTAGGTCCAAGCCAAGCAAAGCGCGGCGTAGGATCCGAAGGGGACAAAGGAAGTCGAAATGCCAACAGCAGTTACCGGAGCAAGCAAAAAAGACATTACCGCAGGTAACCTCGGTGTTTAACCTCTCTGATTATGAACTCAATGAACATGAACTGACTGTACTTGATAAGGGTTTAGGGTTTGTTCCCACATTTACAACTCCAGCCTTTTCTACTTCGATTGATATGTTTAAGTTTACACGTTCTTTAAAACTTAAAGTGTTTTTCGCTGATAAACAATTGCAATCTGAACCAGACACTAGACTGCTCTCCATAAGAAATAAGTTGGGGGTTAAAAGTAATTTCATGCCCCCGGGTAATTACCCCTGCATTGAGGCTTTTGAATCAATAGTGAATTCTGAAATAATTAAAAGACACGAAAGAGCGTCTAAAACACAAATGAATAATATGTCTAGTAATGATAAAGCTGCATTAGTTTCGCTACAACAGAATGACAGAATTACTATTACTAAAGCAGATAAAGGCGGCGGGATTGTAGTACTTAGGACAGAGGATTATAAAGGGGAAGCTATACGTCAATTAGATAATCACACTCACTACAGTCAATTAGACTCTGACCCTACATCGAGGTTTAAAAATGAACTAAATGTTTTTTTAAATTCAGAGGTCATGGAAGGTATAATTGGTGATGAGATGTGTCAATTATTGATTAACACTAATCCTAAGGTTCCTAAAATTTATTTTCTTCCCAAGATTCACAAACACCCTACCAATCCACCTGGACGACCAATTGTGTCTAACGTTGGGTCTATTTGGCAACCCATAGCCATATATATATAGATACTTTTTTACAGGATGTGGTATCCTCTTTACAACCCTGTTTGTTAGACACAACTGATTTCCTAAACAGATTGGACAAGATTGTTATGCCAGCAGGGGAATTCCTTTTATGTTCACTTGACGTAAAAGATTTATATACCTCAATACCCCATAATGAAGGAATAGAGTGTATTCGGGGATATCTTGCCGAAGGAACCCTGCCTAATCATATGATCACTTTTATTTGCACTTTACTGGAATTTGTTCTGTCTAAAAATTATTTCCAATTTGACAATGATTTTTACATACAGATGCAAGGCTGTGCCATGGGTGCCAACATGGCACCTGCCTATGCAAATATATTTATGGATCATTTCGAGCAGGCACACATTTTTTCAAATGACCACTTCTCCCAATATATTCATGCATACATGCGCTATGTTGATGATACCTTCTTCCTATGGTCAGGGTCCAGGGAGGCTTTGAATGATTTTCTTATGTATCTCAATGGCACCCACTTAACCATAAAATTCACAATGGAGGTAAATGCCAAAGAAATACATTTTTTGGATGTGAATGTTTCGCTAGGGGAGGGTAGATTTGTGACTACTATGTATACAAAGCCTACTGATCGCAACAATCTGTTGAAACCCACATCCCATATTGGCAGAATAAAAGGTCTGCCAAAAAGCCAATTTTTACGGGTGAGACGGATCACCTCGGAAGATGAGCTTTATGAAGCAGAATCCAATAAAATGTTGCTTAAGTTTGCAGAAAAAGGCTATGAAAAATCTACGTTAGAGGCTTATAGGGAGGAAGTGAGAAATATACCCAGGAAAACATTACTTGATAAAAGAACTATAAAGTCGAAGAAAACACAGAGAATACCATACATTTCAACATTTGATTGTAATTCTAAAGTGAATCGCAAAATAATTTTAAAATATTGGGGCATATTAAGCTCGGACACCAAATATGGGCATTTATTTCAACAAACTCCCCTATTCTCGTACAGACGGGGAAAAAATATAGGCGATTTAATTAAACCTAAATCATTAGGACATCAGAGACATAATCCCCTAATAACAGCTAGGACACAAGGCACCTTCCCATGCAGGAACTGTGGCCACTGCAACAGCATCATATTGGGTAATTATGTAACACATCCACAACATGGCTCTAAACATGACATCAAGGGTTGTTTTTCATGTGACAGTAATGATGTAATATATTGCATCAAATGTCCGTGCGGTCTTGCCTATATTGGTCAAACGTCAAGACCCATTAAAGTTAGACTGAACGAACACAAATGTATGATACGAAACTATAAACCACAGGTCCCCCCGCTTTTAGGGATGAAATAGCAGGAGAAGGAAATTAAGACACCCAAAAGGGAAACTTTACTGGCTAAACATTTTTTTACCCACGGCCACCGGGTGGCACAATTAAGGTGGCAAATTTTAGAAAAAATACGGGCTAATCAAGGGCAGGACAAAAAACGGTTGCTACACCAAAGGGAATGTTACTGGATTTGGTTACTCCAAACCAGAAGCCCAAAGGGTCTTAATGAAGAGTATAATTTATCTTGCTTCGTTTAATGTTTTTTCAGTAAATGTTTACAACATGTCGTTTCTCTTATGAAATAATGGGTTTTATGAAATTGGTGAGCATAAATATTTAGATAAAGCCTGTGGTAAATAATTTTATTTCTCTCATGTTTTTACAGATAAGGAAATTCTTGTTTATTCTCCAGGGACAGGTAATTTTTCCTCTGTTCTATAGTAGGGCAAGTCTGTGTCTCCAAAATTGATACTTTTTAAAGCCACTTAACTATTTTGTATCGTTTTTATCTTTATTACAGATACAAGATTGCTTATAGCACTTTTTAAGGGATTGAATGTCCTAGCACATGTGGATTGTTTTGACATAAGTTGTGGGTGTTTTAAAATAATTGTTTGTATGTAAATATTTGCAATGCTTTTAAAGTTTTATATAAAAACTTTGTTCTCACATGTGATAAAAGCCATTGGTTAAGAATTTTGTCTTTCAAACTGAATGTTGGCAATTATGTATGCTAATTATGTTAATTGTTCACTCTTTATATGGTTCACACTGGGGTCAGTTTGTATGCTTGATAAAGGGGGTAACCCCGAAACGTCGCACGTCTGCACAAGAAATAAAAGCAAGGGGGAACCCTGCATTTCACTTGCCTTGAGTGCCAGAGTTTCTTTCGTTTGATTATACATTGGGGATTGCCGTACCTCCACCCTGTGCACCAGGCATTCTCTGGTAAGCTATTTGAGTGTGCTCTGCTTCACCCAAGTTTCTCTTGCTTTAACCTTGCCTTGACCTTGCCCTGCCTTGTCTTCCTGAACCTTTCTCTGTTCCTTGCTCCGATCCTGACTTTGCATTCTCCTGCCTTGACCTTACCTTGCGCCTTGCCCTATCTTTCCTTCTCCTGTCTGTATCTTATCTGCCTAGCCTGATCCTTATCCAGTCCTCCTGCTATCTAGTCCTCCTATTCCTGATCTAGCCCACACTGTCCTGTCCTAGTCTTCCAGTCAGCTCCCGATCTACGCCCACACTACCCTGTCCTAATTCAGTTTGTTCCTCTCTACTTCCACTCCAGCCTGCTCCTATCCAGTCTGCTCCTGTTCTGACTTCACCCTCGTCATCGTGTCCAGTCTGACTCATCGCCCTCTTCATTCGGTCCTATTCTGATTTTACGTCCTCATCACCCTGTTTCTGTCCTGCTGTTCAGTTCCTTCTGTGCACAGCCAGTCCCTGCCTGAAAGACTCACCCTTCTCTCATCTGCCTCCACAGCACCCCCTACATTACCCCTTACAAAGATGGTCTGATCAAGCAAACACATGCAAGCCAGACATACAGTATTTTATCATTTCTTGGTCTCACAACATATACTCACAAGGTGCTAATTAATAAATAATAAAATCTCCACACTGAAATGATAATTAACAATTAATTAATATTTAATTTAAATATATTAATTATGGCTGAACAGAAACCAGGACAGTAAGTAGAATGCATGGAATCCTTTCTTAGTTAAAGTGGTTGTATAATGTTTTAACAATACAAAAAAAATAAGGGTTCGCTAAGATAAAGTAAGGTATGAAAGATAGCAGGTGGCTGTAGGGGAAAAGAAAAGATTGTGTATTAAACACATTGAAATCTATTGGCAACTCTTCTACTAACTAATTCACTTACATTCTCTTCTGTGTTATTTTTCTTTGAAATAACATGGAAAGAAGTTTATAAATCTAAAGATACCAGCAATTTTCTGATAAATACAGCTTAGTGAAAAGAAAATCAATAAATGATAAATTAAGCTATTAGCAAAGCAATTGAGAAAAAAACTATGGGTTAATGTTTACAGGAAAACTTTTCTTTGGAGATTCTTCTGGAGCCCTTCAAAGTAATAAATTTACCATAAATATGTATTGGAGCTTGTTGCCCTAGTTACATGTAGTCCATGTAAAACTTTCTTCAAAACAACTTTTTCAAGGTAACTTTGAATTGCATATACAGTAGTACAGGTATGGGATCTGTTATCCAGAATGCTCGGGACCTGGGGTTTTCCGGATAATCGATCTTCCTGTAATTTGGGTCTTCATGCCTTAAGTCTAGAATTTCATTTAAACATTGAATAAACCCAATAGGCTTGTTTTGCTTCCAATAAGGATTAATTATATCTTAGTTGGGATCAAGTACAAGCTACTGTTTTATTACTACAGAGAAAAAGGAAATCATTTTTAAAAATTTGGATTATTTGGATAAAATGGAGTCTAACTAATGTCCTTCTTATAAATATATGACCAAATATCTGTGGAATCAGCGACAATGACTCAATTCTTTAACTGGCCACTTCTAAATGAGGCGTATTAACATGAAGAATTAAGAACAATGAGCAATCATTTGCATTCATAGTATTTTTTTAGTTTCTTATCAGCATTTTTGAAAACCATTATTGTAGTAAACAAAGTCTAATGAACTGTGCAAAGTTTTATGAAACAGCTAAGAAGCAAGTTTTTTTTAAAGTTGTTGGGTGGAATTCAAGTGTGTGCACTACGTGTTTTCACCCCAAATACCCAAATCACTGGCCAAGGTTGCTTTCTATTTTCAGCTGAAGGTGCAAAATACACTCGTACACACACACCCATATATCAATGTCTCAGATGCAAGCGGTAGATAGTGATGAGCATCATTTTTCACTAGGTATGGATTTACAGCAAAATTAGACATTGGCAAACATTTACCTCCAAAAAAACAACAGCAACAAAACGTCCATAGACTCTTAGGGGCTCATTTACTTAGCTCGAGTGAAGGAATAGAATAAAAAAAACTTCGAAATTCGAATGTTTTTTTTGGCTACTTTGACCACCGAATGGGCTACTTCAACATTCGAATGGGCTACTTCGACCTTCAACTACGACTTCGAATCGAACGATTCAAACTAAAAATCGACTATTTGACCATTCGATAGTCGAAGTACTGTCTCTTTAAAAAAAAACTTTGACCCCCTAGTTCGCCACCTAAAAGTTACCGAAGTCAATGTTAGCCTATGGGGAAGGTCCCCATAGGCTTTGCAATCTTTTTTGGGTCGAACAAAAATCATTTGATCAATGGATTAAAATCGTTCGAATCGAACGATTCAAAGGATTTAATCGAATTGCGGTAAATCCTTCAACTTCGATATTCGAAGTCGAAAGATTTAACTTCGACAGTTGAATATCGAGGGTTAATTAACCCTCGATATTCGACCATAAGTAAATTTGCCCCTTAATGTATTATAAGCAGTATATTTTGCCTTGCTCCTTTTAATGTCACAAGGACTTTTAGTAACCTTTCCCATTTAAACTAAATTAAATGGGAAAGGTTAAGAAGAAAAAAATCTAGATGCTATTCAGATTTAGACCATTGTTTCACAACTTTTTACACACAGCCTTATATTCATTATAAGGCTTGATATATGCACATTTTACTTAGGGACAGATTTACCAAGGGTCGAACTGAAAATTTAAATTTTCAAGCTTTTTTATGGCCAAAACTGTCAAATTTGACCAGGGAATTGTTTTAAATTAGATTCGAGTTTTTTAATTTGAATTTGATTTTCAAAATGTATCATACACTGTCCCTAAGAATTCGAAATTCACTTTTCGCCACCTTAAACCTGGCGAATAGCTGTTTTAGCCTATGGAGGACGGCATGGGATCAATTTGGAGTTGTTTGCAGCCTTCCTGACATTCAAGTTTTTGTCGGAGAAAAAACTCTAATCGAATTCAATTCAAATGCAATTCGAGTTTCAAAAATTTCCAATTCGAGTTCCAAAAATTTGTTTTTTTTTTAATAAAATTTAAATTGGTCAAATTTCGAGTTCATGGGAGTTTTAAATAACTCCCATGAACTCAAAATTTGACCCTTGACAAAACTGCCCTTAGTGTAGTGTAGTGATGATGTACGGTGTATTCTAACTCCATGTTTTAAGAAAGATGCCCCCAAGAGCCAAGCAGTGAAAGCAATACTTGAGGCTTTGATCAAAAATTACATTTTTCTGGTTTGCTAAAATAAGAAAATAAGAAAGCAGAAACATCTAAGTATCCTTGCACAATTGTGTATTGAGGTATTCAATTCATTATACTCTGCAATAAAGCTACACAAGGCAAAAGGATGTACTAATCACATAACAGCTGCTTCAGTGTACCCATGTACCCTAACATCTATTTCCATGACTAGAGCAGAGGCTCTGATGCTTCAAACCATGGGGCTAATCCCCCCAAGGTGAAATCTCTAGGTCAGAGACCCAAACTGAGTGGTGGATTTGTTGTAAATGCTTAGTAGTTGTTCTGTTTAACTGGTCATATAACATTCTTGCATTATTTCCTCCTAATTAAATCAGTCAGGAACATCTTATCCATAGACTCCACAGAAACAGTGTCTTCCGGTGGACAAATGATCATAATAAATGGCAGAATTATTGTCGCCCATAGAAAATGTCAAAATGCTCCCTTCCACATGTTTTTTGCAATGAGAAAACTGTTTTACCTAGGATGAAAGAAGTCATTTGTGGGTTTTGTGGCCATATAAAGGTACAAGGCTGCAGTCAAAATTATACAGGAAACTCTGCATATATTATAAGGCAGGATGTTCCCCCTGCTGTAAATGATAAGGATATTAGATGTCATTGAGGGGTTCTGTGCCCATATAAAGGCACAAGGCTGCAGGCTGTGTTATACTGGAAACTCTGAGTATCACTCTTGTATTATACTGTAGGTGATAATGTACCCTTACTGTAAATTATAAAGATATAAGTCAATGATGAGTTCTGTGACCATATAAAGTCCCAAGGCTGTATATAGGGAACTCTGAGCATAACACATGTGTTAGAAGTAGTGATGAGCAAAACATTTTGCATGTATAGATTTGCAACGAACATCCATGTTTAGCTGGTGGAAAAAAATTTTTTGCACACTGGGTGACATCTCTTTTTTATATTTTGAGAGTTTTGGCATGTATTGTATATTGCTTTATACTTTATATTTAATTTTGGTTTAGAATATCATTATTTAAAGTACTATATCTTGTTTGCATGATAAAGAACTGAAGGTTACATAGTTAGGGCAAGGCCAGACGTGGCATTTTTGCAGCGTTTTTACATTGCGTTTTTAAAAAAGTACAGCCAGGCGTAAATACGCATAAACTGCACTACCACTGAAACTAATGGAAAACGCACATGGCAATTCACACAGGGCGCTTGCAAGCTGAAATCCGACACAGGACGCCAGTATTGGCGTTTTTTAGCAGAAACGCCAATACGTCAAGAAACTACCAGATCAATAGACTCTATGGGATCTGCATGTTTGAAACCACACTGTACTTAAATACGCAGCATATTTTAACTATGGCGTCCAAATTCAATGAGAACAATGAGAAGTGAATGTTGGGAAAATAATCGTACATGAAGAAAAATGCATGAAAAACGCATGTTGACGGTCATGTGTGGTTTCAGTAGCGTATTTACGCCTGGCTGTTCTTTTTTAAAAACGCAACGCAAAAACGCCACGTCTGGCCTTACCCTTAAGCCTTCTTTTTCTCTTACAGAGTGTTAGACAAACTAAACTTGGTGCTGATATCTAATATGCTATTTGTTCTCACTTTTCTAACATGCTGCTCTAAAGGAAATCACTGCCAGAACAAAAGGAAAATAAATGCATTTTTGTTTGATAAAAATAAACCGCTTGCATTCCATATTAAATGAGTCAGCAAATCATATCTTAGAGAATGTTATCATTCAACTACTTGCCTTTCTTAGGCACATAAAAAAAATACTACAACTCAGAAATACTCTAGAAGACTCTGGCTTTTCTCAGACTTCCTTTTATCTTATATGGTACCAATGGATTGGAGACATGTTGATATAATTCCAGTGTTTAAAAAGGCATTACTCAGCCATGTCTTTGACATCCATTCTTCTGAATGTTTGTTAAGGGATAACATGCTACCATAACATAAGTAGTGATCAGCATTGTGTTGTAAACAACAGATCCTGTTATACCAAAGTTATTGCTTTTTATGTTGTGGTAAGTATAACCTTGGACATTGGTGTTGCTGTAGATGTGGTCTACATGAATTTTGCTAAAGTTTTTGATACAGTGCCGCATAGACTAAGGTCTCTTTGTCTTGGGAATGCTGTTCATACATGGATAGAAATCTGGTTAATGGATTGAATATAGAAAGTGTTGCTTTATTCTTTACTTGGAATAGTAGCCTTAGTAAAATTCCTCTGGGCTCTGTATTGGGCCCATTTTTATTTAATAAGTCCATTTATGACTGATGAAATCAATCAATTAAATATATTTAGGCATGTTGACAAAATTGCCAATCTGGGTGACTATGGTGTATGTAAGGTTGTGCATCTGGGATTCGTAGGCTGTTTATAGCCTTAATGGGAATAAGTAAGGTAAATCTTGACAGAGAGATATTTGGGGATAATAAACTTTATCAAGCAATGCCAAACAGGAGCAGGAAGGGACAGCAAGGTATTGTCCTATTTAAACGGAGTATACAGTATATTGAAGGTAGAAGAGAGTATTTTTTTCTATTGAAATATCACTTGTAAAGCCTCTTTTATAACATGCCATGTAGTTTTGGACTTCTTTGCTCACTTTTTTCTAATCTCAGATTCTACATGTAAGTTAATTGAAGGTGAAAAAAAACTGAGGAAGAATACAGTATTTGGGCTCCTTTCTTTTGGGGTGTTGGTTCGGTGAGATATAATTAGAATATATTAAGCATAATTAGCTTTAAATAGTGTGAGTATAATTGTTCTCTTCAATGTGTTTTGCATCTCATTTGCAAAGTTAGTGCAGTGCAGATTTCATTGACTTTGATTTGCTTTTCTAATCAGTATAAGTGATGCAGTGCTGTACAGTAAATCAGTGTATAAACTGAACATACAAAATTAAAAGCAAAACCACCAATAACCAAAAAGAGGTCAATTCATTGTTTATTTTTTCATCTCCAGTTTGAATGTTGTTGTACATTATCACTGGATTTGCTGCTGTTTTACCAGATTTATAAATTAAGTTTAATTTCCTTTTGTTTATATTTTATGAATGTCCCTTTCTTTTTTTCCTGTTGCTTTTGTGATATTTGTTTGTTTTGTAACATTTGTTTCTATAGGGAATAACCAATCAGCTGTATTTATGTGCTAATGTCATTTAAAGGGCATGTAAAGTCTAAAATAGAATAAGGCTAGAAATGCTGTATTTTGTATACTAAATATAAACATGAACTTACTGCTCCGCAAGTCTAATCAAACAAATAATTTATGCTTTCAAAGTTGGCTACAGGGGGTCACCATCTTGTAACTTTGTTAAACATCTTTGCAAGACCAAGGGGCCCATTTACTTAGCTCGAGTGAAGGAATAGAATAAAAAAAACGAATTTTGAATGATTTTTTTGGCTACTTCGACCATCGAATTGGCTATTCAACCTTCGACTACGACTTTGAATCAAACGATTCGAACTAAAAATCGTTCGACTATTCGACCATTCGATAGTCGAAGTACTGTCTCTTTAAAAAAAACTTCGACCCCCTACTTTGCCACCTAAAACCTACCGAAGTGCAATGTTAGCCTATGGGGAAGGTCCCCATAGGCTTTCTAATGTTTTTTTGGTCGAAGAAAAATCGTTCGACCGATGGATTAAAATCCTTCGAATCGAACAATTCGAAGGATTTAATCATTCGATCGAACTATTTGCGGTAAATCCTTCGACTTCGATATTCCTATCCACAGCAATAAATAAAGGGAGAATTTCACTGCATACAGTCAGGTTTCTTATAAAAACGGTACACATTTTTTAATTAAAGTATATTGGAGATAGGTTTCTCTTTAAAAAATAGGATTTAATTTTTTTTGCGTTTACATGCCCTTTAAAAGACATATATATAGCGTGATTTTCTCTGAAAGGCTTGTTTTTCCTGGAATTTTGTGTTTTGTTCATCCCATGTACAGTATGTTTTGGGTTTTTTTGGTAACACATTTTAGATGACCTGTGCTATGGAGCATGTCCTGATTACATTATAGGGCAAATGCACTACGTATAATACTGATGCACACAGCACACAGTGTATAATAGAATGACCGCCCGTTCCCTGAATTTGTTCTCTTCTAATGATGATTAATCACTATAATCATTTTTCCTGCTGCTTTCAACAAAGCATCAAAATATGGGCAGGTCCATCTGCACATCATTTCTGTAGGGCAATAATAAATCATTTTGCTAGTGAGCTCTGAATTCTATGGCCTGTATGACACTGCCAGAGAGTTATGGGCTACCTCATCCCTTACACTGCAGCTGTCACACATTGTATTCTGTGTTATTTATGGCTACCTTCATACTGATTTACCATTGGTTGATCACCCAGGGAAAATGTCTTTACCTAAGTAAAAAAAAAGCAATAGGATTGTGGGAGCATATCTAGAGCTAATTTAGGTAGTGCTTCTGATCAAGGGTCCAAACAGGATTATCAATACACATTATTGGAACTAGTCATTTCATACTATACCAACACACATTTTAAACTAAGGGCTTTAGACACCTTATGAAAATGTGAAAGCCACCACAATCTATCCTATGATGCCAAACATGTTAGTGCCTCTATCTTTATATTTCCGTGTTATTACTTAAACCACTGTGTAATCTTGTGAAATGTACCTTAGTAAAGAACAACTCTGTTCTCACAAATAGTCAATGAAGTATTTCGCTTTTATTTTTCCCAAGAAATACCTTGATCTTCTCTCCTTGGGGTAGATTCACTAAAGGACGAAGTGGCTAACGCTAGAGACAATTCACCAGCAGGCGCCAATTCGCTAGCGAAAGAGACCGTCACCACTCTATCACCAGGTGGCTTTTCGCTCTGGCGAAAGGTCGTTACTCTGCAAATTCAGTGAAGTGAGGATTTTACTGAACTTTACCTCTTTCGCCAGATTTGACTTTGCCACCTCAGACCAAGCGAAGTGCTAAAAAGAAGCTAGATCTTCCTCAATCTTCTGTCACTTACATCATATCATTTGAGCCGAAAATGCATTAAAGTTCCAAAAACCCTGGTGGCTTTTCCTTTTTTGAAGCGGGATTGCCTGCAAAAGTCCTAACTCAAACTTTTTTCTGGGTAGCCATTTTTTTCAAGACATTTCCTAACATATGGAACATTAATTTTGCAGTGGGCTCATGTGTAGGGCATTATATAAATTCTCTTGTCTTTATTAAGGTTCCCTGGACATTTGTAATAAAAAGTGGTAACTTCAAGCATTTGCACCAACATTTATAATAAAACGAACGTGAAAAGTCGCCATTGGTTAGTGGCCAGGGCGTAACTTTGCATATTAGTGAGTTAGCGTAGTGGTAGTGAATTTGCGCCTGGCGAAGTGGTGTGATATGTGTTTGAAGTGGTTGCTGGAGACAATTCGCTATTTAGTGAATCTGTCCCATTAAGTGTATCTGAAATGACAACAAAGTATATTGAAAAGTAATAATATGAATAATATCAGGTTTTTAGTTTAGATGATAAACACAGGAGCCTATAACTGTTAATACTATTTTGTAGCTTGTTGAATCCAGTGATGATAATGTTTTAGCTGTTAAGTATTGTAAAATTATATTTTTGGGCCTAGTATCTCAGAATAATTACAATAAATATAAAAACTAGTTAAAGGGATACTGTCATGGGAAAAAAACGTTTTTTTCAAAACGAACCAGTTAATAGTGCTGCTCCAGCAGAATTCTGCACTGAAATCCATTTCTCAAAAGAGCAAACAGATTTTTATATATTCAATTTTGAAATCTGACATGGGGCTAGACATATTGTCAATTTCCCAGCTGCCCAAAGTCATGTGCACTACGCAATTAAAAAGATGCCATTCCACTTGATTATGGGTAAAGTAAGTCGAACCTCTGATGTTTTCTTTCATGATGTCATTTACTTTGATTCCCACTTGACTGATGTTACATCTATCCGATGGGAATTACTTCTGTCATAATTGATTTCCTTCCCCTGCCCATTTCAACTGAATTGTAGGTGCAATATATATTTCTTTGATTAAAGGTGCTGATACAATTTTACATGATGGGAGAGCGCCCCTTCTATTATGTTTATTTGTAGACTTTGCCTGCTTGGGACCAGCAGGATAAGGAGGCAGCACCCACATGAAAATTTTTTGGAGTTGCCGGATAATTTGCTTTTAACCCTTAGCAAATCGAACATTTGTATTTGACCTTCGGAATATTTGGACTTTGTTATTTGTGTGCATTATATGTTTTTACATATAGCTGCCTTAAACCAGTTAGCACCCCTTTACTCTTATAGTTTCAGTGAGTCATGTGACAGAAATTACATCACTAAGCTGTGATTATAACCGATGACATCACTAAGCTTCATTTATAATTTACAGGATATACATGGATCTTGTGTATTGTAAAATTATAATTAAACAGACTTGGAATGATCAGGGTACATGCCACTATACAGGTTGTATTTTATAAATAAAGTAATCTATCTACACTGTATATCTGTCATCTATCTCTCCATATAATATAGTATGTTTTATAAACATGTAGGCATCCAGGGCAGATATTGGTGAAGTTAATTAAGGTGGGTATTTATTAAAATTCTAATTTATCTCATTATTATAAAATTTCGACCTAACTCCCACTACAATTTGACTTAATTTACTAAAAAATCCAAATTCAAATTGTACAGGCTGGAAAAGTCTTAACAAAATGGCAGGACTTTTTCATATTGTGGTCCCAAAACCACACATTTTTTGGATTTTCGAAAGAAAACCAGAGTCAAATGCCCAAAATCTTGGAAGATCATGAAGGCAACAAACATATTTCAATTGTACAAGGGACATTTTTCATTGACTTCTACATGACTTTAACAGGTTTTACCTGGAAAATTTTCAGATTCTGATTTTTAGCAGCATAATAAATCTTGAAAAATTTATGTTTTATTTTTCCTCTAAAACACTTGACCAAAAAAATGTGAAGTGTGTGTGTCTCTACAGATTCCTACCTGTCAGTATTGTAATATCTCTGCCTCTTTTTATAAAATACAAGAACTGGGAAGGGATTTTCTGTCTCCCAAAAGAAGGATATATATATGCTTATACAGAGCAGACTGAGCATTATCAGTGGCGTTACCTCGGCAATAGCCAGATGCATTTTAAAAGCAAAATAAAGGTTTTTAATTTATTGAAAATTTGGTAAGGTATGCTTACTGGTTAGTGAGATGTGGGTACTGTATGAAGAGGCTGTATTTTCAATTCTACATGTCCCAGCAGCCTGCCAGTATTATGAAAAACTTGCCAACAGTGCATTATTAGCTCGGGAACTGAACTTCAGTTCAGTTAGAATCCACTATTAACTTCTGTTGCCCACTAGTTCTGTGTGTTTAGTGATTAGTTACATTTCTGAGCAAGGTTTTTAAAAAATAAATTCAAAATGCCTCTGTCCTATAACCCACTAATCAGGGTCCCTTTCAATATCAAATTATAAAAATGTAATATTGCAGGGGACCCTTACATAGTGTTAGGGCATCCTGGCAGCCCAGTGGTTAGTTTTGCTGCTTTGCAGCGTTGGGATCCTAGGTTCAGTTCTGAGCTGGAGACAATTGGGGCTTTGAGATTATTGGGAAAAGGGATCTCAACATGGGTATTTAGAAAATAAAAATCCTGAAATACATTTTGCTGCTACCTGTTATAGAGACTTGCAGGTATGTTCTGTAGCTTGTCCATACACGAAAGACACAGAGATTCACATACTTGTACATAAGGTAGCTTTAGCTTTACTTGCTGTGTTTTACATGATTCTTCTACTTTTCAGAAGAAGTTGCCTTCTCTGTTAGCTGGCATCCCCTACTTCCTTTATTATATCCCTCTAAGAATGGTCTTTTCACTTGACCACACTACTTTCTGTCTTCTAGTCCCATTTGCTCACTTTAACATAAAAACTAGAATCATTGGAATCATTCCTCTTCTATGCTGTTTGCCAAGGAGAAATGTCACAGTTCTGTGGTTTTGTCACAAAAAGCAATTCATTAAACAGTTTTAGATCTGCTCCTTAGAGCCAGGAATGGGTTAGTCACTTCTTGGCATGTGTCTCTTTAGCAGGGAAGAGGTTAAGCATGGTTTTCTTTCTGCTTGGCTTGGTACAAAGGATATATCAATATCTATCAGATTTTTTTTTCCTGTAAAACAAAAGAACCTGACAGCTCAATTTTATTTTCTTTGTTAGCTGTTCCCCTTTCTTTTGACATCTAAATCTGGTGCCAGAAGCCAGTAATGGCTCTGTTGCTTTGTATACTTTTAGAAATATTTGTACAGTGGGATTGTCTTTGTTAGTGATGAAAGGGTTACTGTTATGTATATGCTGACCTTTATTTATTTATCTAACACTACACCAACAAAAATGTGCTATGCAATAGTTATTTCTTCTTCCCTGCCATTATAAAGGGATACCTTTACCAGCGTCAGACTTTGGTCTTTGGGGACCACCAGATCTGCCACCAAGGGCCCCACATCCCAGTCTCAAGCTTCAGTTCCATCCTTCCGAATGTTACCCAATATCATCCTCCCCCTGCCCGTTTTTCCCAAACTGGAAAGGTGGCAACCCTACTACTGGGGCATCTTTGGAGGCACAGATCTTTACTTACTATGACATTTATATTATATATTCAGTATATTATGCATTAGTCCCTAAGCTCAGTAAGTGACAGCAGCACAGAGCATGTGCAGTGAATCAACAGAAAAGAAGATGGGGAGCTAGAGGGGCATTTTTGGAGACACAGATCTTTACTGCTAAAGGGCTGTGGTTACATTGGGCTGGTATAGAAGCCCAAACTATAATGTACAACATTTCTGCCCTACTTCCTTGGTTAAGTTTTAGTTCTCATTTAACCATAACATGAGTTCTACTTGTATAGCTTAACCTTGCTATACCTTTAAAATAAATAACTAAATCCAAAATGCATAGATGAGTACTTACTTTTAAAATAATCCAGATAATCCTTAGCCTAAATGAATCAAGATGCAAAGTTGTCATTCCCATCAACAAGAGACATACATGTAATATGCTGCTACATTAAAACCAGACCTTCTATTTTTATTAAAGGAAGAGAGAAGTTGCATGGCTTTGCCTTGTAGGACAATTACGTCTGTTATTGCTGTTATTTAGTGAACACTGATGGTGTTTTAATATTTAGTTTTGCTAATTTCTATGTTGAATTCAATTACAGGGTAGTATAGGTACATTTATGAAGAGATATATTGGGTAGTAACTTTTATGGGAAAGGGTCTCTTTTCATTGTGACAATATTTAGTAAACAATTGCTATACTTAGGTTTGCATTCAAGCACTAGAACACACATAGGAAGTCAAGGCAACAAACACATTTAGTCAGCAAAGTAACATCTTCAGTATAATACATTTTATGAGCTAAAAAGTTTGACAGAAATGAAGGTTTAAGTTGAAAATGCGGATAGCTGTAAATTAAAGAAAGAATACAATTGGCAATGAAGTGCCTGGATTAAGGCATTAGTGAAGTACTTTCATAAATCCTTGCAATCTATTGAATTTTATATGCATAGTCAGCTGGAAAAACATTATTTATAAAGTTGGAAGATATAACCAGTTGTTTGATATCTGTTTATAAAACGTCAACTTTCTTTACAGTTTTTTCATTACAATATAAGGGGTATTTAGGATGAAAAAATATTGCTTCCACTCTAATCAATAGTATTTGAAACCACTGGATCTACTAGAAAAAGTGATAACAGAATAACCTAGAGCCAGAACAGTAGGGTAATGTATATATATAGGACCTGTTATTCAGAATGCTTCGGATCTGCGGTTTTCCACATAAGGGATCTTTCTGTAATTTGGATCTTCATATCTTAAGTCTACTTAAAAATCATGTAAACATTAAATAAACCCAATAGCCTGTTTTTGCTTGTAAAAATTATTAATTATATCTTAGTTTGGATCAAGTGCGTGGTGTTGTTTTTAAAAGTTTGAATTATTGGATTATTATGGAGTCTATAGGAGATGGCCTTCCTGTAATTCTGAGCTTTCTGGATAATGGGTTTCCGGATCATGGATCCTATACCTGTACCCGGGATCTAAATGATCTAGTGCCACTTCACATGTTATGTTCTGTTGTGGAAATGTCAGGAAGAGGGATGAAAATGTATGAATGTAACCTTGTTTCCAGTTTTCCATTTATAAAAAAATAAACATAGACCCCTTTATTGCAATGGCTTGTTCAGTGCAATTATTTATGTAGAGTTCTAATGGGCAGATTAAGGAGTTATTTACTAAAAATCAAATATGTCTCGTATTTTTATTAAACCAAGCTCGACCAAAGTCCCATCCATGATTTTATCTTATTTATCGATAAAATTACACAGAGAAGTCAGGTCGGGAAAAAACCCTGAATTCTTCCAGCTTATCGGACGGAACCCAACTTAGATCACAATACCTTCACATTGTAAAATTACTTCTACATGACCTCGACAGGTTTGAGATGGTGGATTTTCGGATTCAGATTTTTTGCAGCTCTGTGGTATAATAAATCATAAAAAATATAGTTTTTTTCCTCTAAAAAATTTGAGTTTTTGCCCAAAATACCTCAAAAAGGAAAAAATTGAGTTTCATAAAAAAAAAACCTTAAGAGTTAGGATGGAAAAGGTTAGTATACTAGTGGTCCCGCATTTAGAAGCATGGCAATTTTGGATATAACTTTGGTGGGTCAGGTTTATCTTTCATAAAAAAAAACTCAAAGACATTGAGTACCACAGTCAGAGACATATACCTTTAGAAGGAAAACAGAAAAGTGTTCTGATGTTGTTCTGCTCAGGAAGGAGATGGAAAAGGGCAACTGAGGTGTCTGATCTCTTTCCTGAGCAGAGCAACATCAGAATACATCTCTGTTTTGTTTGTGAAGGTTCTCCTTTATCCAGGTCATTGTATATCTATAGTAATAAGTTACATCTACTGGACTTGCTGTATTTATATTTTATAAAGATAGTTGGATGATTATGGAAATGTCTTCAAGAGAAAAAAAATGATAGCAAGTCCAGTTAATTTGGCTTATTACTATAGATACTTCTGTGTATTCCTTTTGAAGTTCTTTAATTGTAGAGTTACAGAAACTGACCAGCAGGTGGGACTGTTGTTATAAATTTCATTACATTGAAATTTCAATAGTACTGAAACGGAAAAAAAATAAAAATAATGTAAATGGCAAAAGTATTTATAAAATCACACAGAGCAATTTTACATTGCATTTAAGGTTTACTAGACTTTGAGTAATATTTCGTAAACTTTGGTATAGAAAACTGAACAATGTACCATGCAGTTGCATTTACTCCAATAAATGTATTCCCAGAGCTTCATATTAAAGGGGTTGTTCACCTTTAAATTAATTTTTAGTACTGTGTAGAGAGTGATAGATCTGAGACAATTTGCAATGGATTTTCATTTTTAATTAACTGTTGTTTTTATGTATCAGTCGCGTAGCTTTTTATTCAGCAGCTTTTCAGTTCGCAATTTCAGCAATCTGGTTGCTAGCGTTTGTAGTTTGTATGGGAGCAAACAATGCCATCTCTTCATTGGCTGCTAGAGCTGAGAAAAACTGAGCATGCCCAATAGCCAACAAACAAAGTAAATTCCCAAGGGAGGGGGCAGAGTGGGTTACAGAAGGAGAAGGAATCCTAAGTAATTTGGTGGATGGTGCAGCATAACTTTTAACCTTTGAACTACCGGAGCAGCAGGTATTTATAGCTGTTCAATTATCTTTTTTCGTGGGAGGTTTAGGGGTAGTTTAATATATAAATTATATATATTAATATATACTGTACATCTGATGAAGCAGTTGGGACTTTTTTTCAACACATTATTATTATTATTATCATTATTAATGCTCTGCATGAAATAGGTGTGTATCATTGCATCTTTTTTGGTCATAGTGGGGTAGGGTCATTTATTCTGCCGCTACTTGACCAAGTCTACACTGGTTTGAGTGTTCCTTACTAAAATTAGATATACTACAACATAAAATGTTATAATTTTTATTTCTTGTTTCATCAAGGTAACAGTGCTTGAGTTATTTCTTGGAGGTATCACCTCTGAAAACATACTTTATGAGATATTAATACAAAAAAGTTTACAATTACCTGATTCATCAAGCTGAAAATAAATGGTTACAAATCCTTGTTTTTATCTATTTGAAATTGTGTACTTAGGGAAAGAGCTATTGTTTAATAAAATGGTAATGAGGCCACTTACCCCCATTGTTTTTCTAAGGGAAATTAGAAAGTTTTCCTTGGCATTAATGATAGGCTTGCCTATACATAAATCTCTTAGTTATAATGATCCTGTAAGAGGGGTTTAATATTAATTAATGTTACTAGGGAACACATAAATATCTGATACGGAAGAGATAATGAGAGTTGCTTTACTAATGTGTTAGAAAGAGTGCCTTATATGAAGGGTTCTATGAGATATTAACACAGAATCTGAACCCTAATTGGAAGTAGTAATGAATGTGTTCTACTCCTAATTGCATTTTATTGCTGTTTGAGACACAATACAGCATAACCAATCAAGCAAAAGCTAAAGAGAAATTCTTTGTCAACCATGTTTCGTAATTTAACAGGTTTTTAATAAAAAAATACTCCTGAGACTGTTTGCTACTGGTGAATAATAGTGGGTAGAAGTCCTATCCATCTTGCTGAACGTCAGATATACCCAGCTACTAGGGTTCAATCTACGAATGGAAAAGGAAAGTGCAAAATAGCGTGCCGTGTTGTGTAAAAGCTCTGAAATGCTGGTTCATCCTGCTTTGACACATTTTAAGCATTCATGCATGGAAGCCTGACTTCCACTTGGTCAATCACACACCAAAACTGTTATTGATGCAACACGGAAGAGGAAGCATTCATGCACAAATTTGCAATAGAAAAACTGATGCTGCTATGTGTGCATGATTTACCAAACTGAATGATCATTTTCTTCCTCAGTGGTAGATTGCATGCAGATTGCAGTGCACTATGTTACATTAAACTTCTGGGATAGAATGATTGCCATTAAAGCAACATTGTTTCACTGTTGCATTGTGGTTAACCTGCATGCATTTTTGCACCTAGCGCATTGCACTTGGCCCAAACTCATGTGTGCTCCTCCAGGGCATCTTCAATTTGATCTCTGAAAACTTCCATTATTATATGTGATCCAACATTTGATAGGACTTGAAACCAGATTTTCAAGGATGGTTGCAACCAAATGCCATGGTTGGTGAGTGCAAACAGTGACAAACATGGTGAGCAACAGTGGTGGAACTACAGGGGCCCACCAGATAGGTCAACAACATGAAGCTGCAGTGCTACTTTGTATGTAAATGTTAGTGATGGGTGCCACAAATAGCATTATTGGTAAGGAGGAAGGTGATGCAAATGTTGCACTAGGCCCCATAAGAGTTTAGTTACATTTTTTTTTATAGAAAACTCTCTATGACTAAAGTTCCAGAAAACCTGTTTGTACACCTTGTAAAATCAAAAATGAAATTTGTGCTAATAATTGTATATCAGTATATATTATCTGTTTGTGCTGATAGTCCATATATTTATCATTAAATCTGATTACATTTCATTAATGTAAACAAAATGCAGGAAAAGCTCCTGCTCCTTTCTTTAGGGATCAACAATAGTGTAGCCAGTACCCAGGAAGCATCCTTAAATAAAGCAGGTTTTTTTGCAATATGGTATCACACTGCTCTCAATAAAGCCAGCTCTCGGTTATGTCTTATAAAATATTAATAGCAACTAAAGATTTCATTTGTCTGTAAATCTGAAATACTGTTTGTCATGGAGCCTTCAGTGTTGCTAACAAAAATGGTTTTATTATTCCACAAGCATCTGCCTCATGAGAGAATGCACAGTAAAAAAATAAATATCCCACTATGACAGAAAAGCTGTTTCTATCCAATGCAGCAAACATAATATCTATACTGTAAGACTGGAAACTTCTACAGAACTCTCTTTACTGGATTTTTTTTCCATTTAGAATACAGGTATGGGATCTGAAACCCGTTATCCAGAAAGCCCCGAATTACGATAAGCCTGTCTCCCACAGACTCCATTTTATCCAAACAATCCACATTTTTAAAAATGATTCCCCTTTTTTCTCTGTAATAATAACAAAGTATCTTGTACTTGATCCAAACTAAGATATAATTCATCCTTATTGGAAGCAACACCTGCCTATTGGGGTTATTTAATGTGTATATGATTTATATGGTTATTTAATGTGTATATAAACATGAACTTACTGCACCACAAGCCTAATCAAACATCTTTGCAAGACCAAGACAGTGCACATGCTCAGTGTGGTCTGGGCTGCTTAGGGATCATCATAAACAAAGCTGCATGGCTGGGAAGTAAGGCGGGGGCTCCCCCTGCTGTTCATAAGTATGATTCCCTGCTCAGCAGTTAGGGACCATCTGACAATTCCTTTCTACAGGAGTAAATGAAGGGAGAATTTCACTGCATGCAGTCAGGTTTCTTATAAAAACAGAACACATTTTTTAATTAAAGTATATTGGAGATAGGTTTATTTTTCATTAAAGAAAGTAAAAATGGGATTTTATTTTTTTGGCTTACATGCCCTTTAAGGTATGAAGATCCAAATTACAGGAAGATCTGTTATCTGGAAAACTCCAGGTCCTGAACATTCAGGATAACAGGTCCCATTCCTATTATGAAATACTATATTTAGAGGCTTAGAAAAAGGCTTTGTGTGAGTGTTGCATTAACCCCTTCACATGAAGACATCCAACTGACTCATCTGGCTACCATTTTCATGTAATGCGGAATTTAAAGCTGTTATCAGAAATAGTATATAATTGTGTAAGCATGACTCTTTCTTATTCCTATTGCTTTCATGACTCTCTGTAACACCTTTTATGTTATTTTAGTCTGTTTGTATTCATTCATAGACAATCAATGCTACACTATTGTGTCAAATGACAGGTGCAGAAAATTGCCACCAAAGCAACGATATTTCAACTTTGTCCCCTTGCAAAATACCAGCAATATATCATTGATGATCCTACATGGACACTTGACCTATTTCTGCAACCGATGTAAACTCATTTTATTTCTGAAAGGAACAAAAGAAAAGCACTAGATGGCTGAGAGCACAGCACAAGCCACAGTTTTCATAATGAGAAGCTCCATCTTTCAGCAGTCAGAAAACACAATGACTTCCATATCAGTTCATTTGCATACAACTAGTACAAGTTCATTTTTGCTTAGTGCAGTTTGATGATAAAGTTCTAATCCCCCATGGGTTTCTTTATTGTGACAAATGTTTTATGAATAGTTCCTTTATGTGCAGAAATAGTGGAAAACTTATCACAATTCACTGGCTTGTACTGATCACCCTACTCTATATGCTGTATGACCCTGAAAACAGTATGACACATTTTACATTATATGCAAACCACATTAGAATATAATAGAGCATTACCCGCAGCCTCTTTAAAACTCAAATATATTTTACTGTGTTTTAAAGTTCGCACATATTAAATATACACGTCTGATATGGCACTTGGAATTGCATCTGTAATACAATAGGACAGTGGACACCATTGAGGCCTGGGGTGGCTGATAGACATCTATTACATTCATAAACAGATACATGTTTTTTGTTGCAAGAAGTAGACATGTAGACTATTCAGTGGTGTGATGAATCAGGGCAGACTTTTATTGAAATCAGCTTCATGTAGAGGCAGATTATAGGCCAGGGCACTGATTGCCAAATCAAGGATGATAGTTAAACAATGAACACTTCTCCCAAAGGTTCTCTACAATTCTTTCACAATCACAGTGTTCCTCACACAAAACCTCCAGGAGCCCTGTCATGTGCACTGACAGAGAGCCATTAGCTGTTCAGGGGGCCAGCTTTCCTAATCAAAGTTTCCCCCTCTTTCTCTGTGGTGTCTAAAATACAGTGGCCAAGCTTCTTCCCAGGCAGTCTCTCTACAGCTTCAAAAACCACAAGTCGCTGTCAAGCGCTGACCCAGAATTCAGGAGTCCAGTTCAGTTATCATCAAATATAGGCTTTTATTCGCACATTAAAAGGAGTTACAGTGGGGGGTGTGCAATTCTAACGCGTTTCATGCCCCATAGCTGGGCACTTCCTCTGATGAAGTGCCCAGCTATGGGGCATGAAACGCGTTAGAATTGCACACCCCCCACTGTAACTCCTTTTAATGTGCGAATAAAAGCCTATATTTGATGATAACTGAACTGGACTCCTGAATTCTGGGTCAGCGCTTGACAGCGACTTGTGGTTTTTGAAGCGGAATCATTAGCCGGTGTGGAGTGACCGGCATATCGCGAGAGCTGCGACCTAGCAGGAAGGCATGTCGGTCCGGATGAGCTCCGCCATTGACGCTCCGTGAGTAGAAGCGTTAGTCTCTCTACAGCCCCTGTAGGTTCCCTCTAACCTACACCTGAGCTCTCAATTCCTTTACTGGCATACACTCACCTGAGGCTCTACCCCAAAATACTCACTTCTCCTTGGGACAACAGGCTGTCCCTGCTGACTAGCTTCTCTATCTCTCACTCTTAAAGGAAGCTCACACCCCACTACTAGCCACTAGTCCTGAAGGAAACAGCCTTGTACCTGGTCTGGACATGACGGTCTTCAATCCTGTCTGCTTGATGCTCCTAGACCAAAGAGGAAGTCCTCTGCTCCTCCACCCCCTTATGAAGGGGAATTCCTCTACAGGTCAACCTTATGGGTGGGTGTCACCTGCTTGCTGAACTGTAATATTGCCCAAACTATTTACATTTGAAACGTATCCTTATTTCACCTCTACAAGTTGATTTATGTTCTAAACTACTCAATATGCTGCCTGACCCTGAAAACACAAGAAACAATGTGACTCAGACACATTTTATATTATTTGCAAACCACTTTGAATATAATAAAGCCTTTGTAAAACCTCAAATATATTTTACTGCGTCTGTCTTTAAAAAGTTCACACATATTAAATATGCAGATCTGACATGGCACCTGAAATTGATTTTGTAATACAATAGGACATGATTCACTGTTATCCAGTGGACACCAGTGAGGTCCATTAAGGGCCAGTAGAAAAAGCAGATACGGTGTACTAATATGCAAAGAGTATTACACTTCTTCAACTGTGTTGAAAATTGTAAATGGCACACAGGGTTGTAACAGGCAGTATGTTCAAGAGCATTATGCCCCCAATTCCTCCCATATATGAGCCAAATTTGCTTTCCCAGAAAAATGCATTATAATGTTTATGGCAAAAGTATAGGAGCCACTGTAGAGATATTCTTATGTGGATTCAATTGTATATCATCGCTAGGGATGTAGCGAACGTCGGAAAGAATGTTCGCGAACATATTCGCGAACTTGCGTCCAAAAATGCGAACGGTTCGCGAACGTCGCGAACCCCATAGACTTCAATGGGAAGGCGAATTTTAAAAGCTAGAAAAGACATTTCTGGCCAGAAAAATGATTTTAAAGTTGTTTAAAGGGTGCAACGACCTGGACAGTGGCATGCCAGAGGGGGATCAAGGGCAAAAATGTATCTGAAAAATACATTGTTGACACAGCGCTGCATTTTGTGCTGTAAAGGGCAGAAATCACACTACGTCACAGTCAGGTGATGTTTCTGGACACGGAATGTGAAAAAGTTCACACAGCTAGGTGGCACTTGGTTAAAGACTGGGCAAACAATGCCTGCAAGGGCAACGTATACAGTAGTGGATACGGAATATATTATTGCTGCTGTAAAAACATCACTCAGGTGATGTTTACCGACACGGAATTATTATTGTTATTTAGACAGAATGTGAAAAAGCTCACACAGCTAGGTGGCACTTGCATACCTCCCAACTGTCCCTCTTTTGACCACTCAACCCCCTGTCCCTCTTTTGTACTGGAAAGTCCCTCTTTTCTCTGCACTGAACAGCCAGAAAAAAAACAGTTTCTAACTTAATTGGCAGAGAGCTCAGAACAGCTAACAGGTGCAAATAAGATACTTTGTAACAATTTTGACTCTGGTTGGTGCTGGTAGTGGTGAACTACTAGGAGGAGCAGCACACCAGTCCCACTCCCCAACACAGCTAGACTAATAGCACTGGGCTCTTATAGTAGCAAAGTAAAAAAACAAAAAAGAAAATAAAAGCAGCCCTTACAAGGACTATTGGGTTATTACAGCAGTCAGCAGATGAGATCAGAAGAGATCAGTGCCCACAGCAGCTACATACAGAGCACTGCAGTAGAAGGTAGATTACTACTAGTCAGCAAAGCTAACGAACCTAAACTCACTGTCCCTCAAATCCCTGCAGAGTTCTGTCCCTACAATACAGAGCAGTATGAAGTAGATTACTAGCCAGCAAAGTTACTATAAACTGTCCCTCAAATCACTAAACAGCTCTCTCCCTACACTAGCTCTTGCAAGCACACACAGGCAGAATGAAAAAACGCTGCAGGGCTTCAGTTTATATATGGAAGGGGAGTGGTCCAGGAGGGAGAGCTTCCTGATTGGCTGCCATGTATCTGCTGGTCTGGGGGAGAAATGGCAAAAATAAGCGCCAGCCAAGGCGAACCCAAATTGGCGAACGTTGCGCAACGTTCGCGAACATTCGGCGGACGCGAACGGTCGATGTTCGCGCGAACTAGTTCGCGGGCGAACAGTCCGCGACATCCCTAATCATCGCTATATATTTCATTTGCACAATCAAAGATATGAACAAAGAAGCACTTTGGTGTCCTTCTGGGGGGCAGTGTTTAATGTCAAAGAACAACAGAATCAATTCAGTTTATTTAAATTACAGTATAAAACACTGCCCTTTATTTGGATCAGTTAAGCTTTTTCTCACAAAGGCTTTTAGGGACCCCTTAAATAATGCTTGCCCTGAAATACTGTATTGGCAATTACAGGCTTCTTATTCTTATTGGCATTCAAGCTAACCTGAATGCAATTTAAATTGTCCAGCCAATAGGTCAAACTACCGGATCTTATGTAATTTCACCACCTTTATAAATGACCATCAGAGATAAGCAGAACTGTCTGAACGAATGTATACTGACATGGGAGTAATATTCAAATATAATCCAAGGCAGACAAAGCCAGCAGTATGTATCAATTAAAGCAAACACGGGTGACACAGCAGGTTAAGCAGAACAGATAAGAATAATAATCGAAGGGTCAGGGTCCCAAGTTTCTGGGAGCTGTATGCATTTACTATGCCAAATGCTGGAAATAAAGATCCGAGAAGTTTATTACTAAGCACTCTCCTTTGTCTCTTTTTATCATTCATTACTTCAACTAGAGCTGTTTCCATTTTCTGTTACTTCCTTCATATAGAGAGGGAATCCTTATAGATTTTGATTGCAGACAGAGGACTTTTTATTTGTGACAAGGTAGTTATCTCAAGTTAAGTACATTTCCTAAGAATGTGAAATCTGTTAAAGCTATATAATAACAAGAATAAAGAAAAAATATTTTTATAATTAAAAGAATAGCTAGATTTCATTTTCAACACATATCCTATTTATTTTGCTCATATTGTGCTTATTAGTGGCTTAACAGCATTTCATACTTCTAGTCCAATCAGATCCATGAATATTGAAATTGCTGGGAGATAGAGACCAGTAAATCTCTGGTCGCATGCTAGGGTCCTCTAGTGACCAAACAGAGGTATAGCCTCAAAATTCCTGAAAAAATCCCAAGAGCATGCATATTTGTAGGAAAAAAAAAAAATATCTAAAGTTTATTAATACATGTTAAAAAGTATCAAAAAATGTCCCCACATGGCCTAATGCGTTTCATGCTTACCTAGCAATCTGTAATGTGTCAGATAATTTCTAATACTTAAATACCATCTTTAATAGACCCTCCCATTTTTAAAACCAATCACAGTCTCACACATATGTTGTGTATCACATCAATTAGAGCCTGGGCTTTTGCTCATTCATATAGAAACACTTAATATTTGTATAATATCTAATACATATTGCAGGGTACATATATATTATCAAGGTATAGTTACTAAAATCTGAAAACATAGTAAATACATTTTACATAGCACGTAACATCAAAGGTAAAATTTAAGCCTAATGGCAGCCTGGTTTGCAAATAAAATATCCAGTATACTTCTCTTCTGTGCAGTTTAGTCAAGATATTACCTCTTTGGATACCAGTCTTAATTTGTTCAATCCCTTGTATAGAGAAAATGTTTAGATTACTGTTATTGCATTCACTGAAATGCGTAGTGACATTGGTTTTTCTATTATACTTAGTTTGACTAGTTTGACTAGTTTGGTTAATGTGTTCCCTAGTTCGCTCCTTGAGTGATCTTGTGGTACAGCCCACATATTATTTCTTGCATTTGGTGCATGTAATTAGATAAATGACTCCTTTACTGCAGCAATTGATATATTGTTTTACTGAAGAACTAAAGTCTTTTGATATATTTAGATATTTGCACGTTATGCAGCGATTGCTGCCACATCTATAACATCCTATATATTTCGAAAACTCACTATGTTTCTTTTTCTCCTTGTGTAGACTCGGGGACAATAAGTCAGCAAGGGTATGTGCTCTTCGCGCTACCCCACTCACTCCCGGACTCAATGCATCCAGGAAATCTCCATCTGCATACAAAATCGGCAACATTTTTTGTATAACTTTAACAATCTTTCTATACTGTTTGCTATATCGTGTAATAAAAAATATTTTCTCATTATATTTTGATCACTGTTTTTGTTTTGGAACCAGCAGCATATCTCTATCTACATTTGCTGCCTTGTGCTAAGCTTTCTTGATAATGTTCTTTCCATAGCCTCTCTCTTTGAACCGGTCATTCATGTCATCCGACAAAGTTTTGAATTCATTCAAAGTCGAGCAGTTCCTTCTTAAGCGGAGCTGACCGATTGGGATCCCCGCTATTTGACTTCTCGGGTGACATGAGTGGGCATGTAGTAGGGTATTGCCGCTGCAGGGCTTTCCAGAGAGTTTCACATCCAGGAATTCAATTCCCTTCTGTGAAAAATTATCCGTAAATCGTAAATTTAAGGTGTTGGTGTTAATCCTTTGTACAAATTCCCTAAATCCCTTTTCATTCCCTGTCCAAATACACAGCAGGTCATCTATGTAGCAGACGTATAATTTCTGATGTTTTTTCTTATCTGCAGTGATGGGGGTTTCCTCCCACCAACCATGTAAAGGTTGGCGAAGGAAGGAGCGAACTTTGCCCCCATTGCCATCCCGCATCGTTGCAGATAGTACCGTCTGTCAGATAGACAGTAATTATGTTCCAAAAGAAATCTAATCACCAAGAGAAGAAACTCATCTGTATTTTAGCAATATTCATCTAAATTGTATTTTATTGCTTCCAAACCTTTGTTGTGTGGAATTGAGGAATAAAGCGAGGTGACATCTAGTGTGGCCCAGCTATAAGCCTCCTGCCAATTGAAGTTTTACTAGTACATCTGTAGTGTCCCTCACGTATCAAGTCTTAATACTAGTGGTTGTAAATTTTCATTGACCCATTCTGATAGATGCTCATTTAATGAGCCTATTCCCGAAATAATCGGTCTGCCAATTGGTGGTCTTTGTGCTTTATGTATTTTCGGCAAGTTGTAAAAAGTTGGTGTCACTGGAAATTTGGGTAAAAGAAAATCTTGTATTAGATCAGATATCAAGCCTTTTAACTAGTGACATCAACCAATGTCACTAGTTCTCTGGAAAACAAATTAATAGGATCTTTCTCTAATAGTGAGTATGCTTATTTATCATTTAATTGCCTGAGTGCTTCCTCTTTATACATCTTTGAGTCTAATACTACTATTAGTCCTCCCTTATCAGCATTCTTAATCACTATGGAGTTATCTTCCTGTAGTTCTTTTAGTGCTTTCCATTCTAATCCTGTCAAGTTAGAGGACCCTTGTGTTGTATCAACTTCCAAAGATAGTTGCCAGAGGACTTCCTCTACTTTGGCCTGATATAAATCTGTCAATTGTCCTTTAAACTGAGTGGGATAGAATTCACTACGATTCTTAAATCTAGAAACATCTATATTTTGGGATAAATTGCTCTCAGTAATCTGTAGGTTATTATCATTCATATCCCTTTGTGCAAAATATTTTTTAAGTACAATCTTTCTAACAAATTGCTTAACAAGTATTGTTTCAATAGAACAAAAAATCTAAATTTTTGCTGGGTGAAAATGATAAACCTTTTTCTAAGACTTTTATGTGTAGTGGAGACAAACTTTTAGACAAAAGGTTCTGTACTTTCTTGGCGTCTTCTTTCTCAGTGCATAACCGTCCTGGTTCCTTGGTGTTTCCTGTTCTTCCATAATGTTCCTTTTTTTCCATAAAATTCCTGTGTGTCCATTTTCTGTTTTCTGTTCCTACGGTGTCTTCCACTTCTAAAAAAAATTCTGAGCCTTTTCAGTTCTATTCACCTGTGAAGAAACAGGAGAGGAGCCAGCAAAAGAGCCTTCTGACAGATCATCCCCTTCCATACTTGAAAAACTAACTTTCTTTGGTGTACCATGCAACCTATTTAGAGACTTGAGGATCATGGCCCAAGAGGCTTGAGGATCATTGGGTGCAGATATGTCTAAGTGTTGAATCTTGTCAATGTGCATCTTATAAATAATATTCTTTTCTTGTTGATGGAAGGAATTTTTTTAATCGTGGCCCAAATATTAATCTTTTGGCAAAAATATTCAAAAAAAAAATTGATTTAGAACACAAATGACTCAAATAACACAAATGAAGAGGTCTAACGGACATTGGCAATCCATTAATATTATAATCTGGCAGCATGTGCAAGCAGTAACACAATCTGCACATGAAATGTGAATATGTTCAGGCTTATTATCTGGGCACAGCAATGCACATTCTTTTAGAAACTGGCTTCTGAACAATAGAAATAATATCAGAGCAGTATCCTCTCCCAGGGTTTAATTTGGTCATTTGCATTGTGTTCCGAGCCTCCTGCTGTCTTTGTCCCCAGTTCCATGCCTACCCCAGCTTTCCTTTCATGGTGTGGAAAACAGACATTGCTCTTTCAAGAAAAAACAGACAACACCGTACAAAGAGCAGAGACTGAAGTAATATGCAGTCACAACAGTTTGCAGCAATCTCCTGTCTTCTAATCTCCATGCTATTGTTCCGTGAAAAATCAATGTCTCAACTTAAAATGCTGACTATAATGCTGATTCCAGGAGAAGTAAGGATCAACGGGGAGGGGGAGACGTTGATAGAAAGTGGGACATGAAAGCGTGAACAAAGGAACTAAAGAGAAATGAACAGAGTTGAGACTTTGAGATGTGGTACAGGGAGACAGAGTGAGCAACAGAGAAAAACAATAAACAAAGGTAGGAGGGATAGAAAACTAAAAAAAAAAAGTGTATCTCGTTCTCTCTTATATCCCTGGGAGACCCTATATACTTGTTAAATCCCTGGGGATTACAATTTGTCTCATCTTCCAAAAGCTGTTAGGTATGAATGTTGTTGTTTCAGATTACATGTCCTAGTAGCTAGCACCATACCTAGAAATTCTCCTACATACTCCTATACTTGCAATATACTTGTAAAAAAAATATGTGGGCACGAATAAGCAAAAGACAATGAACAGAAAAGTATTGAAGCACAACAAATCATGCTGAAAATTAAGATAATGTCAACTGTACCACAACACATTATGGAAAGACATAATGGTGACCTTCATGGAGGCAGCAATGTGGTGCAATGGTCGGAGGTTCTATTCCAGCTGACATACTATCAGCAAGGAGTTTGCATATCCTTCCTTTGCAGAGTTTCTTCCAGGCACTGTGGTTTCCTCCAAAACTCCAATAAAAAATACAGGTAGGTTAATTGGCTCATGATGAACTTGACTATAGTGTTAATATAAAAAGGACCTTAGACTGCAAGCTTCATTGATGTGAGTTACAGCATCTCTGTAAACTCTCTAATCCCTGTAGAGCACTGCAGAGTATGTTAGTGCTATATAAATAATAATTAAAATGTAGGTACTGAAACAAATTTGTCTGTATATGAGATGTAAATGTAGAAGACTATAACTTTTTGTTGAAGTTGATGGGACAGGTGAAGGTAAACATTCTACTTTATAAATTATCAGTAATAGGATCTGCGTTGGGTAGATGGACTCATGGCCTACTGTACAGTATATCTGTGGGGTGGATTGGCTTTTTTCTTTTACTACTCCTTTCTTTATGGCATTTCTGCTGTTCCATGGAATTGTTTAGATGTTTATTGTATGTAGTCTATAGAGGATTGAGTTTCTTCTTGGATATGTATTATGTGTTTGTGACTAGTGATGGGGGAATAAATTCGCCAGGCATGGATTCACGGAGAATTTCCACATTTCGCCGCCAGCGCATAAAATACAAAACTGCGCTGAAAATTCTCTGATGGGAAAAATTTTTGCATGTCAGAATTGTCGCACGCATAAAATTGTCGCATGTCAAAATCATTCTGACACCCATTGACTTTAACAAATTTGGACAAAATAGTCATGCGTATAAAAATTGCCGCTTGTGTCAAAATTGCGTCAATGGGACAAAATAGTCTTGCGTATAAGAATTGATGCTTGCGTGAAAATTGTCACGCGTCAAAATCATTTTGACGCCCATTGACTTCAATGCGCTTTGCAAAATTTTCGGTGAAACGCCACAGATTCGCCCATCACAACAAAAGTTAAATTAATTTACAGTCAGTAAGAATGAATTCATAATAGTTTTAGAACCAAGTGTGGAGTGTGCCTGGAAACAAAGGACGATTTACTGTATGTAACACATAACCCCCCTCTCACTACACACACTATTATGTAAGCAACTTTTAGGGGCACATTTACTTAGCTCGAGTGAAGGAATAGAAGGAAAAATACTTCGAATTTCGAGGGTTTTTTTTGGCTACTTCGACCATCGAATTGGCTACTTCGACCTTTGACTACTACTTTGAATCGAACGCTTCGAACTAAAAATCGTTCGAATATTCAACACAGTACTGTCTCTTTAAAAAAAACTTCGACCACCTACTTCACCACCTAAAACCTACCGAGCACCAATGTTAGCCTATGGGGAAGGTCCCCATAGGCTTTCTAAGTAATTTCTGATCGAAGGAAAATTGTTCGATCGATGGATTTAATCGTTCGTTCGAACGATTTTTCCTTTGATCGAACGAAATGCGGTAAATCCTTTGAATTCGATATTTGAAGTCAAAGGATTTAACTTCGATGGTCGAATATTGAGGGTTAATTAACCCTCGATATTCGACCCATAGTAAATGTGCTCCTTAATGTGTGATCTATAAAAAAAAAAAAAGCTTTTATGCTTCAAAATTCTTCTCTCATTCATCGTTGCTGAGATCTACAAGGCAGATCACTACCTTATTTACACTGCGTGCAGATGCCCTGACCCCTGGCAATGGTAAGTAAGGGGGAGGCCCTTCACTGATGGCAACTCAGAGGAGGGAGTGGGCTTTTATAGCATACCTATAAGATAGGGTGTGCAGCAATTCATCTTCCACTTAACCTGGCCTCATTCTACGTTATTTAGTTATGGTGTTGGCTGGTACCAATGATCCTGGATTATATGGAGAGCCAGTCTTGTGGCTGCTCACAGTATTAGCTGTGTTTACTTAAATCAGTGTGGTTAGAAATTATATTTTTTCTTTTTTACCGCAACCTTGCTCTTTTTCATTCCCAATGATCATTATGTTCGTGTCACATCGACCGGTACGAAGACCATAGACACCAATATACTACAAATGTAGCAAACTTGGGCTGTCAATTTATATAGTAAATGTAACCATTTGGCATCAGGCAGATTCAGCATAATCTGGGGTCAGTGATAAATTGTAATGCCGATAGACTACAGCAACTTTACAGTCTATTTAACAAGCCTTCTTTATGATGTCATTTACAAGGGAGCGGTTTTTAACCCCTATGAGTCTTTAACATCTTAAATGATTTTAAATATTTAGGTGATAAGTGATTAAGGGCAGTATGAAACAAAATACTGTATGTAAATGGAGTTATTAAAAAAATATAAAAATTTGTCGTTTGCAATGTAAATTGTATCAGCACATTTGTGCATTTTTCAGACTGAATCATTTTTGTGATGTTTTATTATTGCATACACAAAGCAAATCACAAAACTCCCATTTTTCATTGGTGGTCACAGTCTAGATTTTTGCAAAACGTATTATAACTATGCGCAATGGCAAATAATTTGCACAAATTATATTTTTTTGCATTGTAAATATTTTTCTGTCAAAGCTATGTATGACACTCCTTCGTTTTTAACTTGTGTTATTATCCTGTTTGGCTTTGGTGGTAGTTCATCGTAGGTCACTCTAGGATTGCTGAACTGCATCACTGATAGGAGATTTGTGAACCAGCAATGACGTTTTCTATAAGGGTTTACAAAGGAGCATTATGCAGAGATATTCAGTGCAAAGGAAAGCATGAGGGTACAGTAATCCCTTGGATGCCATCATATTACAGCTTGCATAGAGAGTCCATAAACTGAATGGATATGGCATTTTTTTTAAACCAGAGATAGAATCAATTCAGGAATCAAACTATATAAACTCTTTTCCAAGTAATATTTCTGTATTCATCATAACTGTCTAAACTGCATAGAGTGATTGGTCTCGGGAAACACAAGCATGCAAAAAAGTAACATATAAATCCAAATATACTGTACATATTGCAGAAAATATTAATGGGTGATTACTGATGAGGGGGGCTGGGCAACTGCTGTTGCAGCTATAAATTGAAAGTGAAACACCTATTCAGCAACTCTGTCAAGATCAACTGCTAAATTCTTTGTTTGCTCATCCCCCAGAAAATATGGAGCCGGTCTTACAATTAGGCTGAGCTGTCACATTTGCAACCATAGTGTTCTGCTCATATGTCAAATCTCTGATAAACAGCTCTCCCAATCACTCTTTCGAGTATACAGTATACAGTTAATTGAACCATACAGTTCTGCTACTGAACACCTATGTTCTCACAAATGACACTGGTTATTTATCTCCTAAAAATGCTGTAACACTGTTTTTTGTTACTTTCCTTCAGAACAAGACTGTAACATCTATACAATATACATTTTCTGCTGTGAACTTTTTTTTCTTACCTAGTTATTCTACAGTATGCATATCAGGTCTGATAGCCCAACCACTATTAATGCTAGGGTCACTGACCAGCTAAGACTAGGTAAAAAGCAAAGAAATGTGTATTAAAGTGGTAGTTTATCTTTGAGTTAACTTTTAGCACGATGAAGAGAGTGATATTCTGAGACAATTAGCAATTGGTATATATTTTCTATTATTTGTGGTTTTTGAGTTATTTAGCTTTTTATTCAGCAGCTCTCCAGTTTGCAATTTCAGCCATCTGGTTGCTAGAGTGTAAATTTCCATAGCAAACATGCATTGATTCAAATAAAAGACTGGAATAGGAAAGGGCCTACATATACCTATTTTTAGATGGGGTCAGTGACCCCCATTTGAAGGCTGGAAACAGTCAGAAGATGAAGGGAAATAATTCAAAAACTATAAAAAATAAATAATGAACAATAAATGAAAAGTTGCTTCAAATTGTCCATTAAGTTAAATTAAAGGTGAACCACCATATTAAGGGGCAGATTTATCAAGGGTCGAATTTCGAAGTAGAAAAAGCTTCGAAATTCGACCATCAAATTGGAATACTTCGACTTCGAATATCGAAGTCGAAGTTTTTTTTTACATCGAGTTTGGCCATTTGCGGTCAAAGTAAAATCGTTCGATCGAACGATGAAATCCTTTCGAATCGAACGATTCAAAGTATTTCATCCATCGATCTAACGATTTTTCTTCAACTTCCAAAAACTTAGAAAAATGCTCTAGAAGGTCCCCATAGGCTAACATAGCACCTCGGCAGGTTTAATTTGGCGAAGTATTTAAGTCGGTTTTTTTTTAAAGAGACAGTACTTTGATTATCGAATGGTCGAATATTCAAACTATTTTACTTTGAATCAAATTCGAAATCGAAATTGTAGTATCCTATTCGATGGTCGAAGTATTCAAAAAATTACTTTGAGTTTTTTTACTTTGAAAATTCCCTCGAATTCACTTCAACCCTTGATAAATCTGCCCCTAAGCCATTCAGAATTTTGCTCACTTGCTAAAAGAGCCATTGGCTCTCTAGCCTATTGCCCTGTTTTTCACTTATAAAGATGGAAGTGAAAAATATGATGGCAGCAATGAAAATACTTTTTGTATTTATAACACTGTGTACTTTTGAGTTTTTACAGTATTATTTAACTAAAACAGATTTATATTCTCTAGCTGCTACTTCTTCAACTGGAAGCGTGTCAAAATGAAGATCTTAACCCAAAAACTGTTTTTTGTATTATGAAGGAAGATATCATTCTAAGCAACTTTCCAATATACATGAATTAAAAATTTTAATTAAAAACCAGGAATGCAGAGAATATAAACTGAGAGATACCGCTTTCAATAACAATTACGTTTAGAAATAGCTATAACATCATTAAAACGTTTACCAGAAGGCTGATTAGGATATGCAAAAAATATTTTTGCTGGCAATCCCTGACCAGAAAAGTTCAAGCCTTAATAAATAGGCCCCTTTATGTCCATATAACCTGTCTAACTGCTAGTTGATCCGGAGGAAGGGGAAAAAAATCGTATGTATCTTTATATTGCCTCATAGGGGGAAAATTGGACAAGATGGACCAAAAGCTATTTTCATTAACCCTGTATTTCCTCACTTGCTAAAAAGCAATCCAAACTTTTCTTGAACCAATTTGAATGTACGACTGATTCAGGTAGAGAATTCCACAACTTCACAGCTCTCACTTCAAATATTTAGATGGACCCTCCTTTCTTCTAAGAATGCCCTAGGGTTTACTGAAAGGAACTACTGGTAATTAAAGCATCATATCTTCCTTTAAGCAAGATAATTATAAAAAGTAGAGGCAGGGTTGAAAAATAGGACAAATTAAAGGGTAAGTTGCATTGGTTATCTAATAATTTGTTGCATTTTGCTAGTGCTATGAACATAATATTATGATATCAAATTATGGACCACATTTAATTCAGTGAGAAAATGTGTAAGAAAATGATGTGAAAGAGATTCGATTTGAGAAGATAAAAATGTTTTTCTAATTCAGTTACAGTTTTTTCCAATATATATTTCAATAGAGTTTTCATCTTGAACTTTTTCTCATCAAATTGAATCTGCCCATATATGTTATATAATATTATTAAATATTAGGAACTATGTGAATTCTTCACACACTAGGGGGCACATTTACTTAGTTCGAGTGAAGGATTAGAAGGAAAAATACTTCGAATTTCGAAGTATTTTTTTGGCTACTTCGACCATCAAATTGGCTACTTCGACCTTCGATTACGACTAAAAATCGTTCGACTATTCGAACATTTGATAGTTGAAGTACTGTCTGTTTAAAAAAAACTTCGACCACCTACTTTGCCACCTAAAACCTACTGAGCACCAATGTTAGCTTATGGGGAAGGTCCCCATAGGCTTTCCTAGCAGTTTGTGATCGTTCGGAAAATCGTTCGATCGATGGATTAAAATCCTTCGAATCGATCGAACGAATTGCGGTAAATACTTCGATATTAATTAACCCTCGATATTCTACCCATAGTAAATGTGCCCCTAGGGGTGTGTAAGGAGACATGTCTCACTAACCTCCCACTCCTCCTGTATGCTTCCTAGTTGAAGATAATAATAGTTATAATAATAATAATTTGTGTTTTATTCGAGGTGAACAAAGAGTTGTGCCTCTGAATAGAAAATATAAATTACACACATTGCATTGGGGGTAAACTGCAAAGACTATGGAAACACTACTGGAAATAAATTAATTTTACCATTTCAAGGCCCATTTGTCAAAATTCTCATTTTAGAGGTTTTTAATACTACAAATAAACGAATTTCAATGAATGCCATGGAATATAAGAACTGAAGAACTGAATATAAAAAGCAAAGATGAAAAAGAAATGCCTAAGGATCCGAAGAGAGATACAAAAATCTTGGCAACCTCTAATTATTCAAGTTTTTCAAGCAATTATGAGCGAGAAAAAAATCTGAAAAGTCTCAATTTATTAAAAATGGACAAATAGGATAAGCACTGCTCCCACTGACTTGTATAGGCCCTTGATAGCTTTTACATGGCAACGCTTTGTATGAGAGTTTTTCATGGTTTTTACACTTTATAAATCATGAATTTTTAGTTTTATTGAAATAAAAAAACACAAATTTTTAGAGAAAAAATTTGTTATAGAGGAGGACTTCACAAACTTCTGGATGACTTATCAGTCTTTTGAGTGCTTAATTTGTGAGTAAAACATTTGTGTTTTTATCTTTTTGGGTTATGACCATCATTTTCCAGGTTATTATTAGAATTTATTAATTATTATTTATTTTTACGTTTTTCAGCAAGTGTGGCATTATGGGTCCCACTCTCTTCTTCCTAGCCCAGAGCCTATTTTCTGGTGGAGGAATGGTAGAAAGTGTATATTTTTGGGACCTCAGTTTTCAGGCACCTTAATCTTAATAATCCTAGTGGATGCAAAGGTTTATGACAGGTAACTGAGGGATCATAAACAGAAGGAACTTTTCTTAATAAGGTGTTGGGGGCCTGTGATTTATCCCAGCCTCTATGCCACCAAGCAACTACCAGTGGTATGCTCTGCAGTTCACTATAAATCAGCCCATATATACAGGTATGGGACCTGTTATCCAGAATGCTCGGGACCTGGAGTTTTCCGGATAACAGATCTTTCCGTAATTTGGGTCTTCATGCCTTAAGTCTACTAGAAATCCATTTAAACATTAAATAAACCCAATAGGCTGGTTTTGCTTCCAATAAGGAATAATTATATCTTAGTTGGGATCAAGTACAAGATACTGTTTTATTATTACAGAGAAAAAGGAAATCATTTTTAAAATTTTGGATTATTTGGATAAAATGGAGTCTATGGGAGACAGCCATTCCATAATTCAGAGCTTTCTGGATATCGGGTTTCCGGATAAGGGATCCTATACCTGTATATATATTTATATTTGTGGTGTTTGCAAGTGTGTGTTTTATGTGTCCATTATGCAACGTGGTGGAATATGGTGGTGTTTTATGTTATTATTATTAATAATAATAATAATAATAATAATAATAATTTGTTCTACAGTTTGCCTTAACCCAGGGGTACCAGCCAGGAATCAACATGCTGTTTGTGTCTGTGAAGGATTTTCCAGAGTATTTTTATGTTAAATCTGAAATAATTCATTTTCTTTATAAGTCTTGATGTACTAGGTTTCTTTTCATGTTATACTTTGGTGGTAACAGGTGGGCTGAAGTGATGCATTACCTCATCTTCCAAAGTTTTGCAAGAATTATCCAGGGTATTTAAGAAGTAAGGCCAGAGCTACAGTTTGCCCTTGGTTTGTAATTGCTTGGAAAGGCATACAAACCTCAACCATACATTTATGTATGATTTGCTAATCCTTCCCTGTTTTTTCCATATAAATTTTCCCATGTGATTCATTAAGCCTGTATGCACACAACAATTTCAATGCGTTAACATTTTAATATAGAAATTGTCCACATGAGACTTATGCAGTATCCAGTCTTATACTGACTCTTTTATTACAATAAAGTGAATGTGACTATTCAGGCAGTACTTTCCTCTTCAAATGTACCTGATTTTCTTAATAAGGTCACAAACTTCATAGAGCATCAAACAAATTGTGCAGCACCATACAGATAGATAAACAGAGTATTTTCCATTTTTCTGGGGCTAATATCAGTTTTGATTTCAAAGACGTAATCCCATGTTCCTATAACTGAAATGCAATTGAAATGACAGCTATGATCAGTCGTTAAGCTCTTTTTAAATAGAAATGGTTAAAAAGCAATACAGTTTAGATAACCATACCCATGCGACTTTTTTTGTACAGTTTATTAGGCAGTTTTTAAGAAAATGGTAAACGTGATGTGCAAGTCTAATTGCAATTTGGCCCTTGATATTACAGGCATGGTATCCGTTATCCGGAAACCGGTCATCAAAATTAGAGAAAGGCTGTCTCCAAAATACATTTTATCCAAAATAATCCAAATTCATAAAAGTTATTTCATTTTTCTCTGTAATAATAAAGCAGTACCTTGTATTGATCCCAACTAAGATTTAATTAATCCTTATTGGACACAAAACCAGGCTATTGGGTTTATATAATGCTTACTAGTGATGGGCGAATTTGTCCCACGAATTTCGTGAAACGGCAAAAAATTTGTCAAATTTGGCGCCGGAGTCCATTTTCTAGCAGTTTCGCGAATTTATTTGCCAGTGCCGAAACGCGGGAATACGCCGCAAATTTTTGCCTGCCGAATAAATTCGCCCATCACTAATGCATACATGATTTTCTAGTAGAATTAAGGTATGACAATCCAAATTACAGAAAGATCCATTATCAAGAAAACCTAAGGTACCAAGAATTCTGGGTAACAGGCCACATACCTGTATTTCCAAATGTTGGCAGCTATGGACGTGAATGCGGTGAAGTACATTCTGAATTCTGACAAAGTTTTAACCCAAAAACATGTTAATCTGGACAAAACAAAGCCCTTGGGGGATTTTTTAGAAGGTCTCAACCAATGATCATTCCAGTACAAGACTGCAGTGCCTATGAAGTCATATACAGCAACAAAATCTGGAGAAATCGCCAAATGGCTTTCAGAGCCAACACAAAGACATACAATTCGACAAAGGAAAAGATCATGGGAGATTGGATAGTGGATCTAAGTCAGCTAAAGCAAAAGTGCTAGTGAACCATGTTTGCCATCTTTAAACCTTCAAGTATAATTGCAAAAGGGAGCACAAGTACAGGTATGGGACCTGTTATACAGAATGTCTGGCACCTGGGGTTTTCCAGATAATGGAATTTGGATCTTCATGCCTGATGTCTACTATCAAAGCATGTAAACATTAAATAAACCCACTAGGCTGGTTTTGCTTCCAATAAGGCTTAATTAAATCTCAGTTGGGATCAAGTACAAGGTGCTGTTTTATTATTATAGAGAAAAAGGAAATCATTTTTAAAAATTTGGATTATTTGGATAAAATGAGCCTATGGGAGACAACCTTACCGTAATTTGGAGTTTCTGGATAATGGGTTTCCGGGTAATGGATCCCATACCTGTATATTGATAGATCTAGAGAAAAAGGTTGACGAAAACATGCAGGCCTAAACAAGCAATTTCTCATAGTCACAGAAGGTGTCACGTACAAGGAAAATGACAGTTGCAGTTATGCAACTCTTGGAGCAATTGGTGCGCATACATTTTTAATTAAATTTAATAAAAATGCCATATTTTATATACTGCACTTTAACACACCTCCCAACATTTTGGAAATAGAAAAAAGGATAAAAAGAAAAATATTTGACCATGCCCATTTTTTAGTAGCCACGCCCTCTAATTACCATGTCCATTTTACAAAATTTGACAGGTGTTGAAAGTTTGAACACATTTCTGTGTTTTCAATGTGTTATTACAGTTTTGCTAATGAAGGTGTATTGCCCTTTAAGCTGCTAATCACAGTTTCCCCAAGAGACCTGCTTATCTTAAATTATTACATAAGTATCTAATTATCTATTCTAGGCTCTCTGCCAAAAGCCTATTAAGTTAGACATGTTGTATCTTTTTCTGGCTGTTCAATGCAGGAGATCAAGAAAAAGTCGGGACATTTCAGTAACAAACCTGGAACTGTGGGTAGAGTTGTCAATATCCTGCGAAAACCGGGACAGTTGGGAAGTATGAACTTATTGCACCAGCTTAAAGTTGCAGCTTCTCAATAGCAGCTCTGATCAAGGACATCAAACTTGTCACAGTTGGTCACCATCTTGGAAAGTGTCTGTGACACTCACCTGCTCAGTGGGTTCTGAGCAGCTGATGAGAAGCTAAGCTCAGGGGTTGTCACAAATTATCAAGCAGAAAATGAGGTTGGACTGAATTATAAGATGATATACCGTATATACTCGAGTATAAGCCGACCCGAGTATAATCTGAGGTACCTAATTTTACCTACGAAAACTGGGAAAACTTATTGACTCTAGTATAAGCCTAGACACAACTACAGCCCTGTCTCCCAGCAGCGCACATTCTGCCAAAGCGACCGCCCCAGCGATCAACCGGACTTCTTTGCAAAGTTGATGGTGACAGAGAATTGCCAAATGGATTACTGTGTGCATTGTCCCACTGTCCCACTACCATGTGCAGAGGGTGCTGTTTGATATTGCCATCACAGTTAATCTTTCGTATAACCAACAGAGGGCGCTGTGTGATATTGCAGTCACTGTTATTCTTTCATATAACCAACAGAGGGCGCACTGTTATTCTTTCATATAACCAACAGAGGGCATTGTGGGATATTGCAATCTCTCCCCAAGTGTACTGTTGGTATAGGAATGATTAAAAGTGACTGCAATCTCAGCTACTCGGGTTGGGTACCGCTGACCCGAGTATAAGCCGAGGTAGACTTTTTCAGCACATTTTGGATTCTGAAAAACTCGGCTTATACTCGGGTATATACGGTAGGTCTGTGGTTACCTTGAGCTGGTATAGAAGCCAAAAACATAATATACAACATTTCTAGCCTACATCTTTAGTTAAAGGGATACTGTCATGGGAAAAAATCTTGTTTTCAAAATGAATGAATCAGTTGATAGTGCTGCTCCAGCAGAATTCTGAACTTAAATCCATTTCTCAAAAGAGCAAACAGATTTTGTTATATTCAGTTTTGAAATCTGACATGGGGCTAGACATTTTGTCAATTTCCCAGCTGCCCCAAGTCATGTGACTTGTGCTCTGATAAACTTCAATCACTCTTTACTGCTGTACTGCAAGCTGGAGTGATATCACCCCCCTCCCTTTTCCCCCCAGCAGCCAAACAAAAGATCAATGGGAAGGTAACCAGATAGCAGCTGTTTGGTAGATCTAAGAACAGCACTCAATAGTAAAAACCCATGTCCCACTGAGACACATTCACTTACATTGAGAAGGAAAAACAGCAGCCTTCCAGAAAGCATTTTTCTCCTAAAGTGCAGGCACAAGTCACATGACCAGGGGCAGCTGGGAAATTGACAAAATGTCTAGCCCCGTGTCAGATTTTAAAATTGAATATAAGAAAATCTGTTTGCTCTTTTGAGAAATGGATTTCAGTGCAGAATTCTGCTGGAGCAGCACTATTAACTGATGCGTTTTGAATTTTTTTTTCCCATGACAGTATCCCTTTAAGCTTTACTTCTCCTTTAAATAAAGGTACTTGTTTCCAAAGCCACATCTTGAACTTCCGTATAGTGGTGTTTAGTGCCATTGCCTTTGTCCCACCTCCTATTTTATTTAGGTTGGTCAATTTGTTTTTCATGCACATAATTCACAGATTGTGAAACCAATAAAAATGTTGCATTAATCTCTACCCTCTGAAGAGAGGAAAGGGCATTGTAGCAATTCATCTTCACTGTGGGGTAGAGTGGGTTGGCCATAAGACAAGAAGCATAGTTTGATGGTGGCAAGATATGAGAAATTGGATACCATATTGTATATCAATATTTGGCTCACATGCTGCTCCATTTAAAAAGATAACTATCACACCTTGAAATGAATGGAGTTATGTGAGCACCATGTGATTCCAAAATAAAGTTTATTGCATCTGTATTAGGATGACAAGCTTGCATCAGTACATGTATCTCATCTTTTCTATCACAGTGTATGAATGTGACTCTACAATTACTGAATCCTTCTCTTTAAAAAGCTTCTACGGGAATGAGGTCTACTGTATAGGCACTAATTGTAAATATTTAGAATATCTTTAATCCCCATGCCTCAAGCTGATTCATTTGGCCCCAGCTGCAGCCAGGCTAATACTATCAGTGTCATGCAGTATGAATATATAGAGGACATTTTCCAGGCACACCAACAATTTACTTTCCCTATAGCTATGAATTCACATTTATAACATTTACATTAGATGCATAAAAGTGATCACTTGCTCACGAAAGCATTACTTCTGCTGCATGCTGCCTTATTCTAATATGAATATATTTAGCTGATGAACAGATACTTCCTCTCTGGTTTTAAATCTCACTTTCTGTAAACAATAAAAGTCTTTAATCCTCTGAGCGGTTCCGTGTATATTACCCATGTGAGTTTATTTTAATTGCTCTATGCAAACCGCTAACAAACAATATGCTAGCCTCAAAGGTCAGCTATATTATATGTGAATATACAGAAGAAACATCAGGTGATTTGTTTTGTTCAGCAAGGGCCTAGATTCATGCACAGACATGGAAATGAACGATTACAGAGGGATTTCATAGGGCTCATTGTTTCAAGTGTTGCTTTGAGGATTTAGTAACTCCCAACATTTCTAGGGGTTTGGTAGATGAAGTTCAACGCCATCTCAGGGGCTGATGGTAGACTATCTCTGATTAAAGTTATTGAATTAAAAAATTCACAAAAGTACCTGTTCAATGGTTTAAGTTCTTACACAGAAAGATAATCTGGGTCAAATGCCATTCAAGGCTCTACAGGACCAAATAAATAAAACACTCTGGTGGGTACCAGTCAGATGGTTGGGAAAAAGATAAAGGGGGAATTTAATATTGGTCGCTAAAGCAAAATCCGTTCGCAGTTCGTTTTCAATGCGAATAAATGGTCCCAAAGTGAACAATGTTGCCTTTCACGACAGTGGGATAGTTATTTTGCGCAGTGTATGTAATAAAATGTGTTAATGAAAAAATTGTTACGTTTGCTTCAAAACTTTACGCCACTTTCAAGTGTGTCTTAAAAGTTCACAATACACAATTAAAATTTGCAATGCAATAAAAGTCTAATGAAGAATTTTACATTGCGACATGCAACTTTTATTTGCAAATTTGTTCTCTGCAAATTTTATTACATTACCCCCTATATGTTGAATATTTGTCATCTGATTTGGCAGAATGACCAGGACCACAGATATATCTCGCAAACAAGCAAAGTTTATTTTTTTTAACTCCCAGGCAGTTTATCATCTGGTGATAGTAGTAATTCACTTAAATGGCATGTTAAGCATAATAGAGAACAGCTTCTGGATCATGAGAAAGCACTTGGGTTTAACATCACACTTGAGAACACAATCCTCCCTGGAGGTAACACGCTAGCTTCTGATGATTCTATCCCCAATATAGCCTATCCTCACACTGGAGTCTTGCTCCTTGTCATCCTGCTTTGTCCTGAGCTCACCCACTCATGTACCTACACTAACAGCTTGATCACCACAAGGTCCTAACCACACTAACCTCTTTATTAAGAGCTGCTCAGCTAACTTTTCTTCAGCCTATCTTTATACTATAACCATAAATTCACTGTAAACTAACTAAATCCTAATAGGTCTGGCACCATGTCCAGACCCAGTCCTGTACCCACCTCCCCTCCAGGTGGGATCCAAGAAAAGTGCACTGAGCACATGTAGCTCCCTATTTTATATTCTCAAACACTGCCACCTAATGAGCAAATCCTGAATTGCTATGACATCAGTTTTACCCTGGAAAGGGAAATAATTGCCCAGGGCTTACTAAGGATCACAAGCTATAGGGGAAACTACAGCTACTACAACTAACTGTCAGGGTCTCTACATTAATTTCCGTATATTCTACCAATTTGCATTCAGATTTAGGTTTTATTGCAGTTGTGTTTCACTGCTGCTTTTTTAAAAAAACTGCATACTGCTTATTTTGTACTTCACGTGCATTCTGGGATCTTAGCATTTGGACTGATTGTGTGGATTTCTTGGCAGTGGTTACTGTAAGTTAAAGATTCTTTACTTTTGTGTGTAAAAACTGCCTGCCAGTAAACAAATAACAATTAGCTAGTGGGGCTTATCCTGAGAGGAAGACTTTAAAAATGAGCCCGACCAATCCAATCAAACTGTAAACTTGAACACAATGAAAGAGCCCTGATGACAATTAAAATTAAACAGAGGTGCAATACACCCCCACATTTGACCTCTGCTTGCCCTTCCAAGCAAGGCAAGTGCAACTACTCTGGTAGTGGAGTTGTCTGTAATTATAAACTGCCTATTTAGGATTTGACAATTTTGTAGGCAAAAGAAAGGTTTCCTTCCAGAATAAAGCTTTCCAATTGGTTCCTAACATAAACATAGACATGTCACCTATCACTGCTATGAGACTGCCAAGTGAATTTGCTTCTAAAAAGTTTTTCAACAGGAATACTTAGCCAAGTGAATGTGCTGGATTGCTAAACTGGGGTTCCCATCCATACCAAGTTTCAGGACCGTGGTTCCTTTATATAATCCTTCCTGTAGTTACAGGTTTAAGAACATCCCTGTTTTGCTCCAACCCACTACTCAATGCTGCTGTAGGGGTGCCATATATGTGTTGACAGCAATGTGACAGTGCTAACAGCAGCTGCCACAAAGTATACTAAGCAACATTTTTTTGCTGAAATGGAACTTTGTTTCATAATCTTGAGTGGGTGTGATCAAGGAGGAGTGGTCAATGAGTAGGTAGTATGTAGGTAGAAACTAGCACCCCAGTTTGTGAAACAGCAATGCTAACCACAATGCTACCTCACTTCTGTGCCTCCTCTAGATTTATTAATAAACCAAAACTGCGAAAACAGTATGGCATAAAGTTGGCATGCCATATACTGTATAACATACAGTCACTGCAGGCATGTAAATTCATATAATCCCAAAGACTGAAAGGATCTTTTATCCATTGCTACACAGACACAATCACTATGTCTTTAACCCACAAAGTGTTATTTTCCATAGTTGCAGCTTAATTGCTACCAAGAGGAGGATATGCATCTAACACAAAAGCTGCCAATGCATTAAAAAGTACACAACTATGTTTACACTTTAGTTTGAATTGGCCTCAGTTCTTTGTTGTTGGGATGTTGTCATTCCCAGCACTCATCATCACAATGACACCTCCCTGCATTAGTGCACTGCGTCTATTAATTCAGGCCAATGTGGGAACCCTGGTGCTATTGCCACCTTCGGAGGCATTCTGGCACTAAACATAATTATATGGAAGTGCAAGGATTGGCTTTGGACGCAGTAACACCAAAAAATGAAAGTGTTTTAAACTAATGAAAATATCATGTAATGTTGCCCTGCACTGGTAAAACTGATGTGTTTGCTTCAGAAACACTACTATAGTTCATATAAAGAAGCTGCTGTGTAACAATGGCGGAAATTGAAAAAAGGCTATATGGCACAGGATAAATAGAGGATAACAGAAATGTTCATATCTGCTATCTGCTGTGTAACCTGAGCCTTTTCTCCTTTGAATGGCTGCCCCCCATTGCTACACATCAGCTTAATTATATAAACAATAGAAGTGTTTCTGAAGCAGTCACAGCATTTTAACCAGTGCTGGACAACACTGCATTATATTTTTATTACTTTAAATCACTTTCATTTTTTGGTGTTACTGTTCCTTTAATGAGTGGGGTATGTTTAAGGGGAATGCAACTGTATTTTTATTCGTAAATGATCCCTTATATCTTATACTGTTTTAATTGGGAGTTCACCTTCTATATGCAGTAGCTCAAACGTTAATCACAGAATAAACACTGCCATGGTAAATAAATCAGAGAATTTGGACATACATTTGCAAGGTTGCATAAGAATTTTTATTTCAATCAAAAGTAAAAGAAAACACCTTTTTACCATTAATCTGCTCATCACTTTGCATTGTTTCTAGGCATAAATACATTTTATTTTTAACCTTCTGTCATTGCCATTCATAGTTCCTTGTTATTATGGGTGCAAACCGGTTGGTTGCTTATGCAACCAACCATTATGGGGAAATCTCTACTGCTTCATACAGTATGTATAAATTTGTATGCAATATATTTTGAGTCTATCTAATTATTATTATTATCATTAAAGTACATGGAATAAGTCTAAAATAGAATAAGGCTAGAAATGCTGTATTTTGTATACAAATATAAACATGAACTTACTGCACCACAAGCCTAATCAAACAAATAATTTATGCTTTCAAAGTTGGCTACAGAGGGTCACCATCTTGTAACTGTGTTACACATCTTTGCAAGACCAAGACTGTGCACATGCTCAGTGTGATCTGGGCTGCTTAGGAATCATCATAAACAAAGCTGCTTGAGTTCTGCATGGCTGGGAAGTAAGGCGGGGGCTCTCCCTACTGTTCATAAGTATGATTGTTTCCCTGCTCAGCAGTTAGGAACCATCTGACAATTCCAATTTTTTGCCTTAACATGCCCTTTAAAGCTTCTATAGTGGCAGGATATTACTGAACACTTTAACATATAATTATGGTCCCTACCCAATGCGTTATGTTCTCTAGTCAAGGTACAGACCGTAGAGTCACAATGCAAAAACCCACTGTATCACCCTGCTGTCTATGTCACTAAACATGCCCATATTCAAATATTTAGTGGTCATTGCCACCATGAGTCAATGTGTGCAAGGAAATATATTTTATGTTCATGTATATGAATGCATTTAATAAATAATGCATATAAATAGCCAATGGGTTGTGGCTCATTATTCTCAACATTACTTCCATGCTGAAATCCCAAAACAGACATTAATTTCCCCTTAGATAATCAACGTAGATCAGTCCCACTGACTTTAATGGAGAGTGTTGATCCCATAACAAATAATTGCGAAAATCTATTCCGATTCAGCAGGGGCAGACAGAATCTGGAGCAACTGTAAAGTTATTGTGCACATCTTAGAAAAGAATCTGGTTAGATTCCAGGAAAAAAACAATAACATAATTGGTGGTATATACAGTATACACTTGCTTTAAAATACCCTACACAAAAGATTTTCACATCAGTTAAAGAAAATAAAAATACAAAGCCAACCGGGGTCTCTGTACAGAAAGCACATATAAGTAAGGCAAAAAGAAGAAATCAAAGGAGGTTATTGCAGGAAATGTAGATAATTATTCACCTAGAGGTCTTTATTATCTATCAATGCCAGTAAGAGATGTAATTTTGGGTCTCAGCCTTGCTAAGTGCTCATTGATTACTTGGCTACTGCAGTGTTGAACTTCTTTCTACAGAAATCTAAGAACCCAACATTCTGCCACAGAAATGATTTTCCAGCAAGTAGGAGTATAATTTCTACCTTTAAAAGAGAGAATAAGCATTATTTTAATGGAACAGGCTGGATGTATCAGTTGCAATTCATAGTGTGCCTTTCATGTCATTTCTAACATGTCCCTACTACTTTCGTTTGAAATTTTCTTTTAAACATGTAGATACCCAGATAAAACTATTGCAGTAGGGCCTGGGACCTTGGAGAATGTGCTATACATTATATCTAATACATTAAATCCCCAGCTACTGGACCTGCTAAGTTATTAACCCAAACACAAATAATTGATTGCTCCTCTACAGGGCAATGTTTTGCTCCTTCCTTAGGTTTCATCCATACCCCTGGGGTACAAGTGCTAGTGCAATAAGGGGCACTATGCCTGCCTATGTGCATCATGCACACAAAGACAGGTTTAGCACTTTTAAACCTTAAAGGGCATGTAAAGGCAAAAAAATACAATCCCATTTTTACTTTCTTTAATGAAAAAGAAACCTATCTCCATTATACTTTAATTAAAAAATGTGTATCGTTTTTATAAGAAACCTGACTGTATGCAGTGAAATTCTCCCTTCATTTACTGCTGTGGATAGGAATTGTCAGATGGTCCCTAACTGCTGAGCAGGGAAACAATCATACTTATGAACAGCAGGGGAAGCCCCCGCCTTACTTCCCAGCCATGCAGAACTCAAGCAGCTTTGTTTATGACGATCCCTAAGCAGCCCAGACCACACTGAGCATGTGCACAGTCTTGCTCTTGATGTTTAACAAAGTTACAAGATGGTGACCCCCTGTAGCCAACTTTGAAAGCATAAATTATTTGTTTGATTAGGCTTGTGATGCAGTAAGTTCATGTTTATATTTAGTATACAAAATACAGAATTTCTAGCCTTATTCTATTTTAGACTTTACGTGCCCTTTAAGGCAACAATGCTGTATAAAGATGGCTGAAAAGCACTAGATGGGCAAGTATGCTCACTAAAGCTAGTCCAATGTCAGTCGAAGGGATGAAGGGATTTGTGCTAGCTGGAAAGCACCAGGCTACAACTGTGCAATATGTAATATGTGACACGACTAATACATTTTGAAGGTATCTGTTCTCATCACTACACTTGGTTTCAGCACACAGGTTAATTTAACTGGGAAATCAGAATTGCATTAAGTCTTTCTTAAGACTTTCTGGGGGTCCCATAAATTCGACAACCTTGTGCACAATAGTGCTATGCTTATTCAATGACTAGAGAACCGCTGCTTTTCAGCTCTTGTCAGCTCACCCCAGCCATTAAGAGATCACATCTAAGCAACAGAAAACCTTATATTTTATATGTTATTATGATATAATACAACTGTTACTCCAACATACAAAATAATCATATAAGAAGTCACCTCTTGGCCTGCTGCTGCTTTTTGGCCTGCTGCCTTGTGCCTGTACATAGAAATGGATAGTGATGACCAAGATTTTTCGCCTGGTTTCACCACAAAAAAACTCCCATAGACAACATTGCAGCAACAAAAAAAAAGTGAGTTCATCGTGAATAAAACTTCCACTGACTTTGCACATTTTTGTTGCTTCACAAATTTTTGGCAAAGCTAAACAGGACAGATTCCCTAGTCATGGAACTCTGTCTGCTTACCTTTAATAATACATTTACATCATCCCTTGTAAATGCACATTTTAAAGCATTCAGTTGTGAATCGCATAATGGAAATTTAATATTTAAACCCAACAACATTTTCAGTCAGGTACCTCAGAGTATTTGTTAAGAAGTCTACCTGAAGAAAAATGACTGAAACAAGCCAATATTTACCCTGTGGCTTCTAAACAAAGCTAGACGCCTCTATATTGCTGTGTAGTTTATCTAATTCCACACCAGTGCACTGGGTAAAGAGTTACTCAAATAATATTTAAGTACTGCTGGTGACCCTCTAATGAGGTTGCTGTAAATACAATGATAATAAAGCTGATTATATAACATGCTCCATTCCGTCCAAACTATAATTATTATACTAAATAGCTTGAGAAATGTGATATCTATGACTAGTTGGTGACTGATTGATAACAAGGTTACAGATATATTTGTGTCTGAGCTAGACATCATTCCAAGAACATCTAGGGGTGCACATATATTTTTAATCCAATACTCACAATAATTAACCTCCAAGTTGGTTTTTCTGGTGTATATATAAACACAAGCAGGCCTTCTACACAAATCTCACTGCCACTGCTCCAAAGCTAGTCCAATGTCAGTCGAAGGGATGAAGGGATTTGTGCTAGCTGGAAAGCACCAGGCTACAACTGTGCAATATGTAATATGTGACACGACTAATACATTTTGAAGGTATCTGTTCTCATCACTACACTTGGTTTCAGCACACAGGTTAATTTAACTGGGAAATCAGAATTGCATTAAGTCTTTCTTAAGACTTTCTGGGGGTCCCATAAATTCGACAACCAAATAAGATTTTTAGACTTAGCGCTGGTCTGCTGGTCATACAAACCAAATTTTCAGTTTGCATGACTAGTTATACTGATGCATTTCTTATAGTTATATAGAAATGGGTCCATCTTACTTTCAATATAGTGCAATTTATAAGCAAACAATTGTCATGTTTGGGTATTTATTTTTTGCACAAAATTTCGTAATGCCCTTTTAATATATTTATATGGTACAGAAGTGAAGATCCATTTTGTGTCTCTGGTAATTGTACTATGATAACTCATGAGTCGAAGAGTAATTGAAACACTTTAGCAGGTTACTGGTGCTGCAGATATGAAGCCACTTCTTCGTGGGTATATATGTTAAAAGACTGCAATTTGCACTCAGTATTGATTGGTGGACTGTGATTAAGCTCTTTCTAACTTCACAGTCAAGGTCACTGCCTTGTGCACAATAGTGCTATGCTTATTCAATGACTAGAGAACCGCTGCTTTTCAGCTCTTGTCAGCTCACCCCAGCCATTAAGAGATCACATCTAAGCAACAGAAAACCTTATATTTTATATGTTATTATGATATAATACAACTGTTACTCCAACATACAAAATAATCATATAAGAAGTCACCTCTTGGCCTGCTGCTGCTTTTTGGCCTGCTGCCTTGTGCCTGTACATAGAAATGGATAGTGATGACCAAGATTTTTCGCCTGGTTTCACCACAAAAAAACTCCCATAGACAACATTGCAGCAACAAAAAAAAAGTGAGTTCATCGTGAATAAAACTTCCACTGACTTTGCACATTTTTGTTGCTTCACAAATTTTTGGCAAAGCTAAACAGGACAGATTCCCTAGTCATGGAACTCTGTCTGCTTACCTTTAATAATACATTTACATCATCCCTTGTAAATGCACATTTTAAAGCATTCAGTTGTGAATCGCATAATGGAAATTTAATATTTAAACCCAACAACATTTTCAGTCAGGCACCTCAGAGTATTTGTTAAGAAGTCTACCTGAAGAAAAATGACTGAAACAAGCCAATATTTACCCTGTGGCTTCTAAACAAAGCTAGACGCCTCTATATTGCTGTGTAGTTTATCTAATTCCACACCAGTGCACTGGGTAAAGAGTTACTCAAATAATATTTAAGTACTGCTGGTGACCCTCTAATGAGGTTGCTGTAAATACAATGATAATAAAGCTGATTATATAACATGCTCCATTCCGTCCAAACTATAATTATTATACTAAATAGCTTGAGAAATGTGATATCTATGACTAGTTGGTGACTGATTGATAACAAGGTTACAGATATATTTGTGTCTGAGCTAGACATCATTCCAAGAACATCTAGGGGTGCACATATATTTTTAATCCAATACTCACAATAATTAACCTCCAAGTTGGTTTTTCTGGTGTATATATAAACACAAGCAGGCCTTCTACACAAATCTCACTGCCACTGCTCCAAGCCCCAGCATTTAAGAACCTTTGCTGTAATGTACAAATTGGCTTCAAATTTGTACCATTCATAGCAAAAATTGTCTTTTTATGGTCTAGTGCAGTTGCATACAGATATTAAGGCTTCAATGGACTGCTAGACCAGAGCTGATGTTTGTTCTGATGTTGCTATGTGGGATGCCTTTGCACTTGGCCTGATTCTGCTATGTACTTATCAACCCACCATTACACCAGTGTGAGAGGTACACAGTAAAAACGACAGTAACCACAGTAAGATGTATACATTTTTTGCCAATTACATTAAAGGGGAACGCTATAAAAACACAACTTAAGCTTTTTGTAAAGTAACCATAATTTCAAGCAACTTTGCAATATACATCAATTAAAAATTATGCAGACTTTTTATGATGTATGATTTTCATGATTTTTAATGGTTTCTGGCAGTTCCCTAAGCCTAGGCCCCTGCACTCCTGCTGATCTGTCTGACTACTTTGCTGAGCTGGCTGACTACTGTTACTTTGTATCAACAGCCAGCTGTCCTTAGCCTGCATCCTCCAAACCCCACAATTCCCTGCACAGGTGATTTCAATAAGGAAAGGGACATCACAGTGCAATGCATTGTGGGTTATTTAGTTCCTGCATGCTGTCTGTAAGCTGTGTTACAATTTGTAACTTCCCTGCCAGGATTTCAAATGATGCAGAAAGAGAAGAACTGTTAACCAGCTGGATTGCAGCATAGAAAATGGCATTTATTCATACTTTTTGAAGAAACAGGTAACTGTGATGGGTATGTTAGGGGTTTCTGTGTTATGTGGGCCTCTTTATCAAATTTTGGTTTGGAAGCCGGAGTTCCCCTTTAAAGACAGAGGACTGTGAAATTACTTTGCAATTAAAGCATTTAGCTCAGCAATAGCATATACATTGCCATACCTTGTAAGAGATGCTCCTATCCACTATGCTACTATACAACTGTTTCGGAGGGTTCCAATCTGATTGGTTGAGGTGGAAGGCAAGGGGTGAATAATAATAACAGTGGGGTTTTTTTTTGTAAAAAAACCCATTTTTTTTCCATAATAAAACAAAATACATGGCTAAATTCCAGCATGGATTCATTAACATTTTCACCCTTTGCCAAAACTTACCTGGTGAGAAACATCACTCATCATTTATTTCCAGCAGTATAGTTTGCTCAGTGATCTTATATACCATACCTACCTGATTGACTTAAACTACACATGCTCTACCAACTTTCCAAAATGGCAGATATTTTTTAAACCCTACAGGAAACCTAATCTTCTGTTCCTCATAGACTCATGTACACCTTGTAATCACCCTAAAAATAAAGGAACTTTTTCAAGTCCGTTTTCCAAGCTTATCAATCTGTATGTGCGTTTGAAAGTGTGTATGTTTTGTTAGCCAGCAAAATACACTTTTCCTAAAATTCCTCTATACCAGCTTTCCATATAACTCAAACTGTGATATATTGTTCAAACATTGCTTCCTTAAACATTAGGGGACTGATTTCACGTCAGTGTATCTCTCTCTTTTTTTTCTTTTAACAAACTCCCTTCCACGAATTGAACTCATTTATCAATAATTTTTCTAAAATAAATCAGAGTAACAAAACATCACAACTAAATCAAGCATCAATTAGTATTTTATGGTTTTATCAAATTTTTATTGCTAAAACTTTTTTTTGTATTATTATGTCTCTTTATTAGCCTTATGATCCTTTTTTAGTACAATTATTTTTAGCTTTAGCACCATCAAGACTAATCTGCTCTGGATAATTCTATTGCTATCCTGTGATGATATAAGGACACAGGACTCCAGAGCATAAAGGTCTATGTGATTGATCATTTTGTACTGTATGAATATGTATGTATAAACGTTTTTGTATAAATGCCCATAATTGTTTAGAGATGTTGTTCATTGTTGGCAAAGCCAGGTCATTTAAAGGGTATGTAAAGGCAAAAAACATAAAATCCCATTTGTACTTTCTTTAATGAAAAAGAAACCTATCTCCAAGATACTTTAATTTAAAAATGTGTACCGTTTTTATAAGAAATCTGACTGTATGCAGTGAAATTCTCCCTTCATTTACTGCTGTGGATAGGAATTGTCAGATGGTCCCTAACTGCTGAGCAGGGAAACAATCATACTTATGAACAGCAGGGGGAGCCCCCGCCTTACTTCCCAGTCATGCAGAACTCAAGCAGCTTTGTTTATGACGATCCCTAAGCAGCCCAGACCACACTGAGCATGTGCACAGTCTTGGTCTTGCAAAGATGTTTAACAAAGTTTCTAGATGTTGACCCCCTGTAGCCAACTTTGAAAGAATAAATTATGTGTTTGATTAGGCTTGTGGTGCAGTAAGTTCATGTTTTTATTTAGTATACAAAATACAGCATTTCTAGCCTTATTCTATTTTAGAATATTATTTTGCCTTTACATGCCCTTTAAGGGACTTCTGCAACTAACGTCTACATGACCTAGATCGGTTTGAGATGGCATATTTTCTAATTTGATTTTTTAGCAGCTTTGAGGTATGATAAATCTCTAAAAATGTGAGTTTTTTTCCACAAAAAATGTGAGTTTTTCCCCTAAAAACCTCGACCAAGAAAATGGGGGTTTTATAAATGGACCCCCAAATGTTTGTAGATATTGGTTTCTACAAAGCGGCCTTGACTGAATTTCACAGTGGAAGTATTGTTGTCCATTTTTCTCATGCAGAGCTGTTTAATTAAATGATGAATAATCAATTATGACTAGATTATTATTCAATTTTACAATCCATTTCTTCCGCTTGAATTTATAGCTGCTCATAAATAGCTTGTTTTTTTTTTCCAGGCCCATTATGCTGAGCCTAGTTACATAAGCAAATACTGTAGCTCCAGCTAGGTTTCATTTTATCCTGGCACATTCCTGACACGACTGCCTTTCAGGATTATTAAATTAAGAGTTCAGTGTGGCATGAGGTCTGTGTATAACAAGGACAGATCTGAAATACACGTGTAAGAGGTTTCACGTAGAGAGATTTGATCCGGTAAATTTATATATTGCAAATGCCATGATGCATGCGTTGATCCCTTCTTTATGTGTGGTGCAGTAAAGGTACAATACAGACAATAACTATAGGCTATGGAATTGCAATAAAGAACATAAATATAGCAGTCAGTCTCCAAATCTCCTACCTATAGTGATGGTTGAATCTGCGCATTTCGATTACCCAAAAATTCACTGAAATGCATTGAAGTCTATGGGCGACAAGTTTTTTGATGCACAACAATTTTTTTCTCCCATTGGAGTCTATGGGCATCATTTTCAAAGCAAAACTTGAGAAAAAATGTCATTCATCACTACCTACCTGTCCTTTTATCTCAATCTCCAACCCACCTTGGGTTGGAGATTCTTACTGCACTGACTTTCTTCATACAGAAACTTGTAAGGTACAAAACGTCTTCTACTGAGATAATCTGTTTGGTAGGGTTACTTGCTGAGTGGAAACAGGGGCAAAAAGTGGGAGGAAGAGGATCTGTAAAGCGATTGGCCAATGGTTTCTTTTATTGATTGCAAGGGATTTTTCACCTGTAAATAAACTTTTAGTTTGATGTAGAGAATGCTATGCTGAGACAATTTGCAAATTATTTTTTATTATGTGCTAAGAATAGGCCAATCTATAACATACTAAAAGTTAACCTAAAGGTGATCCTTAGAACCACCACATTGACTTTAATGTGCATTTGTGATATGTGCATCTGCAATATGTGCATCTGCAATATGTAGGTAGGACCAGTAGAACACGTTACCATAAGAATAAATGTCTGATGATTTTCTGGGGTATTTTTTTATTGAATTATAACCTTTTATATTAGAGCAGCAAAAAACATTTTAGCTATAAGCACCAATGCTGCCTATGATTGACTATAAACAGTGCTCCCCTGAAAGCGGCTGGACAGCATGTCATCCTAAATATTTTGCCAACCCTAGTTTTGTGGCCTCACCCCTTGGCCTGACTATAAACGTATTACTCATACATTTTTGACCCAAAAAAACACTTGTGGGCCTGCTGTATACACAGTATTTTAAGGCTCCTACTCTTTAGCACATTATTGGGGGAATGTAATAAAAGTCGCAAACAGAAAAACAATTAGCACAAACAAGAATAAAAAGTCTAATTTCCTAATGTAATACTCTTCCTTAAAGGAAAACTATACCCCCAAAATGAACACTTAAGCAACAGATAGTTCATATCATATTAAGTGACATTAAGTTACCAAACTGGAATATATATTTAAGTAGATATTGCCCTTTTGCATCTCTTGCCTTGAGCCACCATTTCGTGATGGTCTCTGTGCTGCCTCAGAGATCACCTGACCAGAAATACTACAACTCTAACTGTAACAGGAAGAAGTGTGGAAGCAAAAGACACAACCCTGTCTGTTAATTGGCTCATGTGACCTAACATGTATGGTTTGTTGGTATGTTTGTGAGTACAGTGAATCCTACGATCCCAGGGGGCGGCCCTTATTTTTTAAAATGGCAATTTTCTATTTATGATTACCCAATGGCACATACCACTAGAAAAGTATATTATTATGAAAATGGTTTATTTACATGAAGCAGGGTTTTACATATGAGCTGTTTTATGCAATATCTTTTTATAGAGACCTACATTGTTTGGGGGGTATAGTTTTCCTTTAAACTGTTATTACATTGTGAATTTTAATCGTGCATTGCCCACTTTTAAGAAGTGCTTGAAGGTGTTGTAATCTTTTGGAGCAAACGTAGCAACTTTTTTAGTAAGAAGTTTTATTACATTCACTGCGCACTGGCGGTAACGATAAGATTCGCAAACCTTCTTCCACTGTCGGAAGTGATCGCTAAACAGTTTCCTGGTTCACAAAAGCTATATTATATTCACACAAAGGCAAATTTTTTCGCACAGAGGCATAACTTTCACATTGCGGATATTTTTCCGTTAGCGACTTTTATTACATTCCCCCATATATGTCCTTCTAAAGACTCTTAAACTTACATGCAGAGTTTTGTAAACGGAAAATTTGAGATGAGCGAATCTGTCCAATTTTGCTTTGCTGAAAAATTTGCGAAACTGTGAAATTTTGTGAAACGCATTGAAGTCAAGGACTGTATTTCAGCACAAAATTTTTTACACGTGCAACAATTTTTCTCGATCCAATGAAGTCAATGGGTGTTTTTTCTTATGGTGGCAGTTGGAATTCTCCTTTAAAGTCAATGTGCTATTTTCTTAGGGTGACTTTTTTTGTCCTAATGCATTAAAGTCAATGGGCGTTTTTTGTTATGGTGACTTTTTTCTCCAAATGCATTAAAGTTAATGGGTGTTTTTTCACAGCAAATTTTTCAACAGCTTATTGTTGCCGCAGTTTCACAAAAAAATTCGCACATGGCGAAATTTGGAATTGTGCGCGCAAATCCATTGCTGCCGAATAAATTCAATCATCACCACTGAAAATGTTTTCCAAATAGCTTTATCCAATAAAATTGTAGTTTTGTATTTTTCACCCCAGCACAACCAACATATTTACTGTTGATGCTGTGAGCGAGACAAGACAGATAGATTGTTCCTCTATCACAAAAGAAACCAGTTATTTGATATCCAAGTAGAGTAATTTTTACTATTACATTTACTATTATTACTATTATGTTGCACTTCTGAATGCATGGGAATTGTGGGAGATTTAAAGATAGGTGAAGCTTAAAAATATTTTTATTTTATCTGAAATATTGTATTGTCAAATGGCAAGAAAAATATATAGCAGATATGAGATTGTCTCTGCAGTGTTTATGTTTTATACTTGCATGCCAGTAGCAGAGTCGATTTCTTTACATTTTGTATTCTTTTAAGTGCACTGTTTTGCTGTTAAATTGTGGATGCATTTTCAATTCTACTTTATGAATCACAGAGGAATTGATAATCACTTGTATAAAGCATGAAGCTTTGTATATACTTTCTTTATTGTTGCCTTTTTTGTTTGAATTTTTTTTTTTTTGCTTGTACAGATCACAGACTGTGGCAACGTCTTTTTATCATATATAGCCTGATAAATATTGTATAAGGTATACAATGACATTTCACTGATGAATCACCTGTGGAAACATTTCTGCGGAGATCCACGTGTAGAACATATTATTTTGGTCTTCAAGCAGAACATCAGAAGGCATTTTTATAAACTGTCCAACCATATTGCAATGAGCCAAATGTCTAACATTTCAATAAACAGATCAAGTTCCATCTTTACATGTCCTTAATGTAGTAGATCTCCCCTTGGTTATTAGGTCATATGTGTATAATATTATACTTTTGTATAATATTTTATCAAGTTGTAAAAATATTAGATGACTTTGTAGGAAGTGAAAAAAAATACAAAGTTACTGAAAATCAGACAATTCCTCCCTCTGGAGCAACCGTAGCCCTGGAATATGTGGTTGTCCTCCAAGCCACTCTTAATTACATTAATGGAATGTGCCATCACAACATAGCCCTGCAGGGCATTCCACAACCTCACAGCTATCACCATGAAGAACTGTTTGTACAACTTAAGGGAACGTTCTGTTCTCCAATCTAAAGGGGTGACCTCTTGTACGTTGTTCTCTTCTATGTGAAAAAAATCCCACCCCACATGTCTATAAGGTCCACTAATGTACTTGTGAAGTGTAATCATATCCTCATGCAGGGGCCCTTTCTCTACATTAATAGTTTTTCTTGTAGTATAATACTTCGATCCCTTTCACCAGCAAGAGAGTACTTGATGCACTTTAGAAGACTGTCTGAAACTGCCTAGAGTTGCATAGCCTGTTAGCCATTCAGATCCCCATATTCTTTTTAATTAAGGAGGACCCAACACACTACAGTTTAGTGTATAACTTTGCATTTATCTGCATTGAACATAATTTGTAAATATGCAGCCAAGTTTAAAAATTAGGTCAAATCTCTCTCTAAAATGGCAACATCCCACATGATTTTATGTTATTTTAGGGCAGACTGGGAAAATCTTAGGATGAGAAAAAGAACAAGACTGAAAATACTCAAGAAGTATATGAGTTCAGAAAACTGCAAATAAAAGCAGTAGGAACACAGCAGACTTTATATAAAACACAAAAGTATAACATGCCTATGAATTCCTTAATGGCTTAAACAATGGAGAGTGGAGAGTGCCATGTGTACAATGAGCAACAGAGGTATGAGAAATATTTGCTCCATTTAATTCTTGCAAATATGAAATAAGATGAGAAGACCTAACATACATTAAGGGGCAGATTTATCAAAGGTCGAAGTGAAAATTTGAATCAAAAAAAAATCGAATTTCAAGCTAATTTTTGTGTACTTCGACTAGGGAATAGTCCAAATTCAATTCGAATTTGAAAAAAATTGAAAATTCGAATTTCAAAATGTATCATGTACTGTCGCTTTAAAACTTCGACTTAGTCCATTTGCCATCTAAAACATGTAGAATTGCTGTTTCAGCCTACGGGGACCTCCTAGAACCTATTTGGAGTCAATTGGTGGACTTTGGAAAATCAAAATGTTTTTTGGGCTATTACTTAAATTTGTATGATTTGAATTCGATCGAAACTGACTTATTTGGCCAAAAAAACATTTTTGATTTAATTTCGTTTGGCCTTTTTGAATTCAAATTTTGAAGTTTTTCAAATTCGAAATTCGACCCTTGATAAATCTGCCCTTAAAGGTTAATTCTGGAGAAGGAAAACTTTACCCCCGAACAATGTTGCTGTCTGTAAAACTATTTTGCATAAAACAGCTCATATGTAAAACTCTGCATCATGTAAATAAACCATTTTCATAATAATATACTTTTTTAGTAGTATGCGCCATTGGGTATCATAAATAGAAAATTGCCATTTTAAAAAATAATGACCGCCCCTTGGGATCGTATGATTCACAGTGCCCACAAACCTACCAAACAAACCATACTTGTTAGGTCACATGAGCCAATTAATGGACAGAGTTGTGTCTTTTGCTTCCCCACTTCTTCCTGTTACAGAGCTGTAGTATTTCTGGTCAGGTGATCTCTGAGGCAGCACACAGACCATCATGAAATGGTGGCTCAAGGAAAGAGATGTAAAAGGGCAATATTTACTTAAATATATATTCCAGTTTGGTAAGATTCTTTAATATGCCACTTAATACGATGTAAACTATATGTTGCTTAAGTGTTCATTTTGGGGGTAAGGTTTTCCTTTAAGTAATCAAAGTAAGTGTGTGAGTTTTTTTTTTCTTTTTTAACAAAAGCACTTCCAACAGAGATCTGTGTTCCGACACATTAGAAACAAAATCATGTACAATTAATGCTTAGAATGTGTAACCTCTGGCTGACATATTGAATATATTTCTCATACTGGGTAATTAGAGACTGCATCAACCTAGATTTATATTTGTCTAAAGGTACTGCTGAGCTAATCAATTGTCTCACACTCTAACTTACAGAAAATAGTACAAGTCATAATTAAATTATTTAATGTTACCTTGGAAACAAAAAAAAAACAGAAATCATCACAGGCAATCACAGAGGAGGTATGTATTGGGGGTTAAAATGTTGGCTTTTAAGCTTACTAGCTTTAGAACTTTCTTAAATGTACTTTTCTTTTTCTAATACAATCTAAAACCAAGTCATGATTTCTTCATTACAATGACTGATAAATTCTTTGCTTGAAGAGCTGATGAGCATTTTAATTTGTATTTGTTTTGTAAGGCAAGATGGAAAGACAGGAAAGAGCGCAAAGGGAGGGAAAGAGAGAAATAACCTAGATTTCAGAAAAACTGGAGATAATGAGAAACAAATCTTAGTTTTCCTTTTAACAGGAGGTGAGTTTATTGTTCTCTGTGTGTGAAATCCCTAGTTAAATTCCCTCATTTCTTTGACCAGCATCAGATGAGCAGTTAAACAGAAGTGAAAGTGTTTATTCTACATGCAAAGTAATATCTTTTTTCCTCAAGACAATAATTTGAGCAGAAATACAAAAGAAAAAGACTTGCGGATGCCAAACAATGTTGCAGAGTCTGTGTGGAATCAGCAGGGTATAATTTTAATGGCAAACACAATAGAGGCCAGTTCAGAGACAAAAACACTGATAATAAACTTTCTGGGGATAAAAGCAAATGTGAAATCTGTTGTTGCCTTCTAAAATTATCTCTTGAAATATTTACTATTTAGAACAGCAGAAACCAAAGGAATCTAAACTATTTATAAAAAGGAGCTTACTTTGTTCAATTACAGGGGAATGTATTAAAAGTCGCAAAGAGCAAAACAATTCGCACCAATAAGACTATAAATCCACATCTCGCAATGTAATATTGTTCCTTAAACTGTTATTGCATTGCGAATTTTAATTGCGCATTGCGACTTTTAATTGCGCATTGCGAATTTTAATTGCGCACTTAGTCTTTAAAATGTATTTAAATCCGGCATTAGGAAAAAAAAAGTAATGATACATAACAGAGTCGAATAAAAGGATACTGTATATTTGTACAATTTTAATTGACATGAATATACTGTAAGTTAAGGCAAGTAAATATAATAACAGATTTCTATCTAGATTTGAAAATGAAAGGGTAACACAATTAGCGCAAAATGGTCTTCTTACTTACGGCATGGCATTGGTCTGAATTTCCATGTAACAAAATCTGATCAACAGCACAAAGCTGATATGTATTTCTGTCAGTGAAAATGTTACTTTTTAATTGAATTTCTTTACATTATAAGCAGATCTAATTAATATTAAGGGCAAGTAACTGCTCATAGGATTAGAGAGTATTACTCCGTCTGTTGCAAATGTCCAGGGAATCCTTCCGCATACATAGTTGTGGCTGCCAGCCCATAACAAAAGCCCCTCTGGTCTTCTTGTTCCAGTACTCGTGCCAATAGCACTAGCTGAATGCAAATTAAACTGAGTATTCCCTTCTCCCTTTATACATATTTTCTATACCCATTATTATGGAGGTAATTTATCAAGCATTGATTTGAAAGCAGCTCAAACAAAGCCGTGGGTAATGTAAAAGTCACCAGCATAATGAAAATTGGCAAAATTAAAAAAAAAAACTGTATTTTTGTTATGTAACGCTGTTTATTAGGCATATATTACACAACCAATATCGTTTTTAAACTCGTTTTTGTTTCAAACTCAAGTAGGATTTTTTTTATGTCAACCTACACATGGAAGTTTTAATCTAAAAATATTCTAAACAGGCTAAACATATTTGGTCCCTGCAGAATGTATTATTACATAAGCTTCATTATGCAGTAAGCTAAAATTGTGCTTACATAACTGGCAGGTTTCATGTATTTGGGTAGAACCACATGGGCGATTTCCATGCGTTTTTCAGCGGATCCGACACACTGCGCCAAAACACAGGCATCAAGTCGGACGCAACGGAAAATAAGGTAAGCAACAGCAGCATCTGCATTCGACAGTCGTGTTGTGTCGGATGAACTCTGCAACACCATCTGACATTCGTATCTCTTACCTTATTTTCCGTTGATTGATGCCTGCGTTTTGGCGCAGTGTGTCGGATATGCCGAAAAACGCGTGGAAATCGCATTGAATAGTAAAAGCCAACAGAATAGTAAATAATCACCACCATTTTGATTATAAGCCTCATTTATAGCAATGAGAGACAAATTTCGCCCTCTCCTACCACTTCAACCAAAGGATTCTGAGCTGTTCCACTGTCTATATAATGACATACACATAAATATATGGTTTATTCATTTTAATATGGGTTAGAAAGCACCCAGATATGATATGTTTGTCGTCAGATGTATCATCAGTTATGCCTGTGTTTGTAAGTTAGTAGTAGTATATGAACTGTAGATGGTGTTTTTTGCTTAAACAGAAACATAGTATAGTAGTAGTAGACACCATTACCAGTCGGTTAGAGGTAATGTCAAAAATCACAGACATGTTTTTAAGAAACTGGGAAACATGGGAGCCTTTTTTCTATAAAAACATCAGTTGCAGCCTAGTGGATAGGAGGTCCTCTAAAAATGTAGGGCATGTGTGTAGCAGTATACTGAGCAAAAATGCATGTGATTTTGCCTTCCCAACTTTTATTGGTAGCCCCAAAGCAGAAACAAGGTGTCACGAAAAAAATGTCCATAGACTCTAATGTAGTTTGCTTAAAAAAATGACACATGACAATACTGTATATTCACAACAAAAAATTTCTTAAATTTTTCACAGTTCTGCACTGGACAGATTTTCTGCGCATTCTCTAATGCAAAGTGAACGCTTGCATGCATACAAATCCTATATATATATGCACGGGAGTCCTGGAATTAACACTTGTCTTGAGATGGTGTTACCTGCCACTCACCATTCTAGGTTGCACCTAAACATACAACTGAATCACATGCTAATTCTATTTTTTAGTGCTATAAAGCAATACAGTAGCGAACATTTAGGAATTCACACCAACGCTATAAAACTGCCAATGCAGCTCACCCAAAGTTGTGCCTAAATTGTGGAGCATAATACTTTGCAGGTACAGCAATAATGCTGGAATTCTAGGAAATTACACTGCGTAGTGAATAGAAGAACATTCTGGATTACATGCTTTATAAATGAGCCCTTTAATCCCATAAAAAAATCAGTTGATGAATATTCACATATTACATTTCTATATTACTTCATGATGTCACATTATGGAGAGGACTGTCCAATACTCATTATTACAATATTTCTATATATGACTGTTGAACAGCCATGCTAAATTGTTATGTCTTGTCAAAATAAAATGTATCTTCTGCTTTACAATTATTTGCCAAATATACCAACCCCCTAAGTCTTTATATGGAATATTTTTATGCCACAGCTCCTTTTTCCAAGTGGTGGGTCAAGTGCAGTCCCTGTTAATTTTATGTAAATTTATTCCTCAGGCTGTCTGGAGATTATAAAGTTTAACAACTCTGGAAATATGTTTAAGAACAAAGATATTTAATGATCTGCTTTTAATTCACTGCTCTTACACTGTAGTGAAGGCCACTGAATCATAGTGCAATGGATGGAATCAGGGTGTGACAATGATGTGAGACAATGATGGGAGGGTTGCCCCTTCCCTGGGTATTGATGGACTAGGGAGAATCCCGGTTGTAGGGGATTAGGGACAGTTCTTGAAGGTGCCTGTCAGTTGCCGTCAAGCAGGGGAAGGCCTGGAGTGTGGCACAGCCCTTCCTCCTTTACTCTGAGCCTCAGGGATGAGTTAAATTGGTAGTGGGCAAAGTGAGTTGGTAATTATCTAGGCCTGCAGTCCTGGAGGGAGCAAAATAGCCTTGGTTGGGTATTTTGAAAGGAGGCAAGGACCAGGCTTTAGGCCAGGTTCAAAGTCAGTCCTATGGATTTTAGGGCATTGTTTACTACTATTTGATGTTGTTGAACAACTGGTCTGTTAAAATAACGTATGGTTGTTATGTATTCATAAGAATAGATAATGAGAACAAGGCTTTAAACCAGGCTCAGAGTCAGTTCTTGGAAGGATACTAGAGCATTGTTTACTATTATTTAATGTTGTGGAACAAGTGGTCTATTAAAGTAACTTATGGTCGTTATGTATTCATTTATCCTAATTATTATTGTTAATAAACAATTGTGGCCTTCTCTTCCCAATGGTAGTTATGTGTCAATTCTTTAGTAAGGTTAATTAAAGTGGAAATAAGGGGGAATAGCAGATCTTGATGGTTCATTTGTCATGTGTGCTGCATTAGTCACAAAATCTAGGCAGTACATTGCTAAACATAAGGCAGGCACAAGGAAAGGCAAAATATTAGATAACACTTGTCAGGCTTTTTGGGGCAAAACTCGAATTTTTCTTTTAAAAAATGTTATTAAATTCCAATGCTGCAAAAAGCCAGAATCCAAAAATCTGGCATCTCAGACCTGCCAATGTATAAGTCAATGGCGGAGGCCCCTGTCCTATTTGCAGTTTCTGTGGTCTGTGCTGGATTTAGCCGGAAAATCCAACCATTTCAGGCTTTTCAGGCAAAAATATGAAAAATGTTGGGTTTTCCGGAAAAATCGGCCGATTTAGGAAACTACGCCCCCCCAACCCCCGGAAAAATTGTACGGTTTTGGTTTATGCTGAATTTTATCAAGTTTTTACCTAAACTGATTAAATCGAGCTTTATTAATAATAAATAAGATTAAATAAATGTTTTTTTTATTTAAAAAATTTGATTAATTTGGATTTTAACAAATAATCCCCTTGATCTTGATGTGCATGTAATGAGTGACAACTGGGATTTATTAATTGATTTATACTGTATAAATAAACAATGGACCATAATAATTTACTTTGGGAGCAGATAGCTACGATTCTCCCAAGACTCTTAAAGATATCCCTAAAATGTGATATGTTACCACATCTATTTTAGACTACCGTATATACTCGAGTATAAGCCGAGTTTTTCAGCCCCGAAAATATGCTGAAATACTCTACCTCGGCTTATACTCGGGTCAAGCACAAAAACGGTCACCGGCTATCTACGTAAGAATAATCGTCGGCGTCCAAGAATAGTAGCCGGCGTCCAAGAATAGTCTCCAAGAATATTCGCCGGCGTCCAAGAATGGTCGCCGGCATCCAAAAAAGAGATGCCGGCACCTCCAATGGGAGCTGAAACCCTCAATTTTATGATTGAAACTTACCAGAAACTGCTGCATTTTTCACCCTCGGCTTATTCAATAAGCTTTCCCAGTTTTTGGAGGTAAAATTGTACCTCGGCTTATACTCGGGACGGCTTATACTCGAGTATATACGGTATATAATTTCTGTAAATGGTATTTAACCCAGAGAGAGTTGTCTACTTAATCAAGTGCCCTTGTGGCAGAGGCTTTGTGAGACAAAATACTGAGACCAGTATAGGCAAGGATTGGGAAGAACAAATACTCCATCCATGCAAATAATCTCATAAAATACACAAACTGCTGTATCTTCTTGTACAGCACAGATCTCGATAAATAGATAAACCACTGTGGAGACTGCTTCACCTTGGCAATTGTAAAAATCATTTACGTGTATGTAATTGTGAAAAAAGAAAAACGTCCAATATTACTGTAACATTCAAGGTTTTTATATTATTTTGCAACAGGATTCATACAGCATGTCTGGCACTTAAACTACAATCACAATAACAAGTTCAATGAATAAAATATGTCTCATACAGATGCTCACCCATGACTGGATACCATGCTAATGACTTTAATGATCACATCAGGTACCCTCCTGCTAAAATGCTGGCATTTTTTTCTTGAAGAAATTCAGAAATCTGACAAAAAGGGACTGGGAATTTATAGACGCATCAGTGTTTGTAGCGGAGAAACCTTTTCATGCCTTAATCTCATATCCAAAGCAGTAATTCCATTTTACTAGCCGGTAAAAAGATGGCATTAGTGAATATATTGATTATTTTCTCACGCTCTCTGAAACACTTGACATCTAATGTATCTCTGAGTTAGAGCTGGGATGATTGAGCTCAGAATAAAGGAAAATAGCAATTTAATTAGCTATATAGTTTTTGTGGCGTGTATGTTGCACAGTGTACTGTTATAACCTTTTGATGATGTCTGTTTATTGTAATTGCAACTCACCTGATGCCTTTAATGAAAAATTGAAGTCCATCGGGTGTTATTGGAAAAGCTATGATTGAAATACTTGGTGCAACGACTTTCATATTTGATTTTGATATTAGGATATTTCTAGGGCAACTGCTTGGAAAATACATGTAATGTGTTATAATGAAAAATATCTCAATATTTTACGGAGAGTATTATAACAAATAAATTTGTTGTTGTTGTACCTTGTCTGGCAGCATTACATACAGAATACTATACACCCATTGAATAAAATAATGATATTATTAGTCACTAATGAGTTCCATGACCACTCTGAGGGTTTATTAAAATACACACGTTTCAGTCAGTCATATGCCCCATTTACATCACTAAGCACCGTTTATAAGGATATACAGTAACCATCCTCTGCCAAAGGAAGGATATCTCTCCCTCTAAACTAAGGGTTGTAGTACTTATACCATACTTATAAACACAAACAGGGCCAGATGAAATACACCCATGGGTTCTAAGAGAGATTAGTTCAGTTTGAGGCCAGCCTCTATTTCTGATTTTCTCAGACTCACTTTGGTATGCTACAAATGGACTGGAGGAAAGCTGATGTCATTCCTGTAATTAAAAAGGGATTACTATCTCAGCCTGGCAATTATAGGTCAGTAAGTTTGACATCCGTGGTGGGCAAATTATTTGAAGGCTTATTAAGAGATAATATTCAAAATTTTAGTGAAGGGCATTATGAGCAGCAATCAAAATGGCTTTATAAAGGATAGGCCATGTCAGACTGGAGGAAGAGGTTATTCTTCAACTGTACATAGCACTGATAAGGCCCCATCAGAAATATGCCGTGCACTTTTGGTCTACAGCACTCAAAACAGACATTACTGAATTAGAGAGGGTCCAGAGAAGGGTGACTAAGCTGATAAAAGGTATGGAAAATCTTAGCTATGAGGAAAGACTGGCCAAATTGGGGATGTTCACGCTGGGGAAGAGGCACTTAAGGGCTGATATGACTATGTATAAATATATAAGGGGATCATATAATCTCTAATGCTTTATTTACCAGTAGGTCTTTCCAGCTGACACGAGGTCACCCATTCTGATTAGAAGAAAAGAGGCTCCGCCTAAATATTCGGAAGGGGTTTTTTACAATGAGAGCTGTGAAGATGTGTAATTCTCTCCCTGAATCAGTTGTACAGGCTGATACATTAGATAGCTTTAAGAAGGGGTTGGATGGTTTTTTAGCAAGTAAGGGAATACACAGTTATGGAAGATAGCTCATGGTATAAGTTGATCCAGGGACTAGTCCGATTGCAATCAGGAAGGAATGTTTTACCCCTCTGAGGCAAATTGGTGAGGCGTCTCTCTCTCGATCAATTATCAGTTAGGCGGGTTAATAAAAGTCATAAGGTTGAACTTGATGGACGTGCGTCTTTTTCAACCTAACTTGCTATGTTACATGGTCCTTGTTGCAAGTAGACATGCTACTCAGTGGTGTGATGAATCAGGGCAGACTTTTATTAAAATCAGCTTCATGTAGAGGCAGCATTATAGGCCAGGGCACTGATTACCAAATCAAGGATGACAGTTAAAAAATGAACACTTCTCCCAAAAGTTCTCTACAATTCTTTCACAATCACAGTGTTCATTCCACAAAACCTCCAGGAGCCCTGTCAAGTGGAAGTGCACTGACAGCGTGCCATTAGCTGTTCAGGGGGGCAGCTCTCCTAATCAAAGTTTTCCCCTCTTTCTCTGGGGTGTCTAAATTTTTTTCACACAATTTCCCCAGAATTTCTGCATCAATGCGTGCACAATGCAGGCATTTAATTGGGATACGATTGTGCTATGTCTGACTCATGTGCCCAGTGTCTGGGACAACTGTGTTTGATTTGTCAAAATGGACAAAATGGGGCCAATATACCTCCTGGGGCCTCTGCAGCAACAGGGTCTGCTTCCTTTGTATATTTATGCCCCTGTTTGGAACCGAAGGCAAGAAGAACTGATCACACCTCAGTACAACTATAGGGAAGTGTGTAGAACACATTTGGATGCAAGGACCTTTAATGAAAATGTTTTAAGATGCAACCAGTGGGGAAAATGCAAGTTGCCCATTGCATCTGCGAATGTAAATGAGCCCTATAATCTCTGGATAGCAATTTAGTTTTTCCACTTAAGCAGGGATTTCATTTCTTCAGTTAAACATCAGCTTAAAGGAAGTGCCTTCACAGAAACAAACCATCCGTCTGTGTATTCAGTCATTGCGTCTTTAAGCTGTAGGCCTTATTTCATGTGTGTTTAATGGAAAATGGTTTATTACTTATCCAGAAGAGTATGTTTTTATTACTAGAGGGGCGTTTTGCTCACATGGATTCTATGATGTGACAAATGATAAATCATGGATAGCAGAAGGTGGAAGAGAGAGACAGACTGTGTTCCTCATATTTAAGCAGATGCAATCATCTCAATCCTTCCCCTACCTGGCACTTAATTAGCTCTGAATACCACCTGAATTAATGTATGAAGTGAACGCCGGAACAGTTAGGAATAATTTATGCAAATTGCAGTAGAAGATTTGACAGTTCGGGTGACTAAGGAGCAACCAGATATTTATGTCTTAACCCTTTCTCTACTGCACTAGACTCCCGTTTATATACAGTATGATGTTTCTGTTTCATAAAAACCCACTGCCTTGCAAAATAGTTGAGCAATGCTTTACTGAGTTCCCTGAACTTCCTTGCAGCTCAAGGTTGTGCAGCTCATTTTATTTCTGTCGGAGTAGATTTTTATGACAGGGAAATCTGTGGTCATAGTGAAGGGAGAACAGATAACTGAGCAGAAGTGTTTGGAGTGACGTGTTATATTCCTTATTCAAATAAGTGCATGGTTGCTAGGATAATTTGGACCTCAGCAATTAGAGCTCTGAAAATGCAATCTGGAGAGCTGCTGAATAAAAAGCTAAATAACGCAAAAAACACAATTAATAAAAAATGAAAACCAATTGTAAATTGTCTCAGAATGTCACTCTCTACATCATACCAAAAGTTACTTTAGGTAAACAACCCCTTTAAAGGAGAAGGAAAGCTACAGAGGCATTTTATTGTCAACAGCTGCAATAGTGCAAGCTAGAATTATATATTTATTCTGTAAAATGCTTTACCATACCTGAGTAAAAAACTCTAGAAGCTCTCTGTTTGTCCAGGATACCAGCTGCAGTATTAGCTTGGTGTGACATCACTTCCTGCCAGAGTCTCTCCCTGCTCACTTATAGCTCTGGGCTCAGATTACAGCAGAGACAGGAGGGGGGGAAGAGGAGCAAACTGAGCATGCTCACGCCCGGGGCAAGGAGGTTTAAGCTGAAGGCAGGAAGTCTGATACAGAAGCCCATGTGTACACAATGGAAGGAAAGAAATGCTGTGTTTCTTTTGACAGAGGACTCAGAGCAGCATTACTTTGAGGGTTTACTGGTATATTTAGGTGGACCTTTCTGATTAAGCTTACTTAGTTTTAACCTTTCCTTCTCCTTTAATATTTAGCAAAGATTAAATGCACACAGATTTTGCAGATAACCCCGGAAACTCAGATGTTATTCGGTCACCTTTACAGATCACAACAGTCCTTTAGTCATAGTACTTTTAAGAAACTAGTGGAAGGCCTCAAAGATGAAGTACACAAATATTTGGGTGTTTTATTGTGTACTTCTGGTTTTGATGGTTAAGACACCTTTCCTCTCAGTTGTGAGAACCACCCGTGCATAACAAGAAACTGCTTTCAATTGAAATTACATGTACAAATAATTTTATACCTATCGAAACTTTTTAACGAATTTATATTAGAAATGTGCTTAGAACTATATTTTCTTTCATTAGGCAATATGTTATGTCTGGTTTTCAAATTGTACCCAAAACTCTAAGTTGTATAACTATTGTTTGATGGCTCCCCTTAGATGCACAAGTAACAATAAGGAATTATGTAACAGTTTAGGCCAAACTGCAGTTTATGGTATATCCCAGCAGATCATGTTTGCCTTTTTTTGGAGATGGATTAGGTGTGGAATGAGGGAGCTCCAAATACACCACATAAACCACTGGAGTTTCTGGACATTATTATGTCCGTTGCAATTGTCAGATTTCTAGCATCTGCATGTGAGCAAGCTGACTTGCCTCACCTCCAAACTCATTGCACCAAGAATTTGGGCACACAATTAATAATGCAGCATAAAGCATTTAACCAAATGCCTGGTTAGAAAAACGCATGCCAGATGAACAAAAAGTATACAAATTGCTTACATTTTAGAATTACATACTATCTTAACATGATCTTCTGGTTCATCAAGTGAAAAACATTTCAATGGTAAGTAATTTCATAATATCCTATATTTGTTCTGCTTACTAGCTTTTTGTATGCTTGCTAGTTTGAGGGGAAAAATTATATTTTTCCAAAAGAGCACTGCCTGCATTTTGCACTTGCGAACATTTCAAAATAACATTTTTGGAATGTTAGTAAATAGGCCTGATGGTGCTGTTTATTATGAAATACTTTATTTATTTTTTATATTCTGTATTCTATTCTATATATTTTTTATTATTCTACCCCAAACTAGTTTTATAGGCCTGTGTGGCCAATCATCTAACAAGTAGTATGTTTAATAAAGTAACGAACCTTATGTTTACTAAAAAAAAGCATCAGGGTCTTAGTGGCACTTCAATCTGCGTTTTGCAGCTCCATCCACCCCACTGCTAATTGCTTTTTAAAGGGCATGTAAAGGCAACAATATAAAATCCCATTTTTACTTTCTTTAATGAAAAAGAAACCCATCTACAATATACTTTAATTAAAAAATGTGTACCGTTTTTATAAGTAACCTGCCTACATACAGTGAAATTCTCCCTTCATTTACTGCTGTGTATAGGAATTGTCAGATGGTCCCTATCTTCTGAGCAGGGAAACAATCATACTTATGAACAGCAGGGGGAGCCCCTGTCTTACATCCCAGCCATTCAGAACTCAAGCAGCTTTGTTTATGATGATCCCTAAGCAGCCCAGACCACACTGACCATGCGCACAGTCTTGGTCTTGTGAAGATGTTTAATAAACTTACAAGATGGTGACCCCCTGTAGCCAACTTTAAAAGCATAAATTATTTGTTATATTTGTACCTCTATGACCTCGTACGTAAAGCAAAACCACAAAATAGTGCAAGTTCAAATACAATGAGGTCGTTTATTGTGTCCAAAATACAAGACAATAGGTTTTGCCTGGGCAAACAGTCGATGTGTCACCTGGGTGGTACACGAATGCTTACCAAGGATACTCCCACATAACATAAGTTTATATACCCATTTTGATGTCATAGATGGGGGTGATAACAAATGGGGGTATGCCAATACCATACATAGTCTGACTCCTCCTTGTACAATTAATGTCTAAATGATTTACTTAGTCTTACATGTTATCAAAAGAATGTTGTAACATACTGTGCCTAGCTCCAACGGTCCACAGCCTCGCAATCAGCTATTGGCTAACCAAGGCCATTGTGGTATTTCCAGTAATTTGAGCAACACTTCTGCAAAAAGGGGCCCCACCAGACAGGCTGGCATTATGCTGACACTCTGGAATTTAAGTAACAGAGTGGTGATCTTTTGTTTGTATGGCCTAGTATAAGCTATATGAGTGACCATTGTCCACAGTAGACCATTAGCCCTTATAGTCCATCCTGCCTTGGGCCCTATAGCGTTATGGCGTCATAGAGGGCGGGGGCAGGCCCGGACTGGCAATCTGTGGGTTCTGGCAAATGCCAGAGGGGCTGCTATAAGGTCCCATAGAAAGTCAGTATTTAGTGGGCTGGTGGGAGCTGTTTGGGCCTCTATGTGGGCAGATTGGGCCTCTGTGTACCTGAAATGCCAGGGCCTATTTTAATTCTCAGTCCGGACCTGGGCGGGGGTGACAAATATCAACCCTCTGACACTAGCCATTCGTCCGTCATAGGAATTAGACCGTTCCAGATATATTTTTTAATTACAGTCCTTTAACATTATGACTTTCTTTGCCAACTCAAATTGCTACTATCAGATTCATCCAGGGAAGCTCGATTTCGTCAAACTTCTGGCATGAAATTAAATAGGGACATTATGATTGTGCCCCACCAAAACCTTTCTTTATTACCAATACGATTGAACTAGGCTGAAAATGATTTTATCTGAACACAAATCTCCTAATCCCACCATTATTTGTGTTTCTTCTTCGTGTTCACTCTCTCTCTCTTTCAAATGCTTAACAATGCAAGCTGAGATTTTGAAAAGGTAAAATCAACAGTTTTCCTTCCAATTTTATTTTTTTTTCCACCTCCCAGCTGTGAGGTTTGTGTGTCAGTTAAGAAATAGCATGAATGCATGGTGTGTGTCTATATGTAAGTACGTGCCTATGAATCTATGCACAGACACAAGCACATATGATGAGATGCAGGATAAGCAGAATAAGCTTTTCTTATACATTTCATACCCAGGGCCATATAAAGGGCAGAGAAGAGAAGATATTATATTGTGTACCCAGTATCAGAGAGGAGCAGAAAAGAAACGTGTAAAGAAAAAAATCGAACTAACGTAGCATTATTACAATACATAATTGAGAAATTGACAAAATTTACAAATTCACCCGGTGGCTCTCAGTTGTTGTATGTATCCCCAATTTACAGAATAAGGGTCCTAGCATTCTGGTGCTCTTTATCGCTACCTTTATTTCTGTTTACAATGGGCAACAGAGATTAAACATTCCTTTTAAAATTTTCATAAGTGGTTTTCATAGTGGAATAAATCCTTTTCGCTTTCTCCCCAACCAGGGGAAATAAATCACAAGTTCTTTTTAGGCTACAAGACTCACTTATAAAACAAGTGCAGTTGCAATTGTGCAAATTTGCCTGCAGTTGTTGCGTGAAACTTAAAATTTGCTTCAAAAGATTGATTTGTCCATGCTGTCTCCCGTTCCACAAAATGCACATATTTTGGGGCTCCCTCCACCACAAAAGTATTCATAGATCTAGAGTTTTCACTACAGCCTGTGTCAATCACTGCAGCACAGTGCAGCACAGAATCAAAATAATTCTTTAGGTGCAAAATGAGAATCTAAATTATGTGCATAAATCATTTTGATAGTAACTAGTGGAAGTTACACCATCCTGACTGACTTAAGACATTTTCAGTGCTATTGTGTCTGCTTTTGTCTGTGCATAGTGCAACCCCAAGTGTGCTTATCTTAATGCACCAGATGTAATTGTGTCAGGTGCATTGTCTCCTCATGTGTGTTATTACACTAGAATTATGGGAAAAAAACATTACATTGTTGTTTGAAAAAAATGGCAGTTGCCTCCAAAATGTCCTACTGTGTTTGAGGATTGTAAATTAACCATTAGATCTCAGAGGAATTAAAGTTTGACAACTGATGTTAACTCTTTATCAACTTGGACAATTTACTAGGTTTGGAAGTTGCAATTGTAACATTTTCTCCAGGTCTTGTAACCAATAGCAACCTATCCATCAGGTAGTATTTACTAGTCTACTATCTAAAACATCTGATTAATTGCATAGGGATTACTAGGACTGGAGCAAATGTTGCACATGAATAGGATCTGTTATCTTGACAGGGGCAGCATCAATCTGACGGGCCCTTCCATAAACACCAAGCTTCTTACCCCTACCTTTAAAATTACAAAGTAACCACATATGATGTCTTGGGTGAAAATGCTGCAGCTTATGTATTAAATCACATAAATAACTACCAACATAAACCAACAACAGTGTAGGGCAATATACAACCACATTCATCTAATAGTTAATTAACTTTCATAACATCTGATAGCTGCTGAAGGTTGCAAAGAATTGTACCCAAGAGTGAGGGGCCCCTCCTACTGCAACACTACGCTAATGCCTCCCCCCTACACCACTATCCTCCTTGTTCTGGGGAGGATGGGGTGTCTTCAACCATCCCCATAGCAAACTCAGGAACTGCAACACCTATAATCCCTAACACCCTCTTCTGGTTCCCTCCTTCCTATCCCTGTCATGGCCCTGTTGTTTCCAGTTCCTGGCTTACTCTCCACTGGCATTAAAATAAGTCAATAAATAAATATTTTTTTTATTGATTTACTTTTTTGTAGTAATGTTCTTGGTGTAAACCTGCTATGTTTCTAAATTATTTTTAATAGCCTTGAAGCAGATTACAGGAAAAAATCCTTTACTTTTAATACATTGGCCCATATGTTCAGATTCACCTAGGTTTTAAACTATATAGGTCATTTACATATTATATATTTCAAAAACTGCATACAGCACCACATTAATTAGAGGAACTATAAGAAAATAATGGTAATAAAGATGCTCATATCTATTAATTTACATCATGTTATTTTAGAAAGTAACAAAACCAACAGTATTTATATCAGGAGCAAAAGATTACTATTAATGTCTTCGTATTATAAGTAGTTGGAAATATACATCAAACTGTATAATATTGTATAAAACAAGTTATATATATATATATATATATATATATATATATATATAGATATATATATATATATATGTTTAACTTTCCATTTACTTTAAGCTCGATTTTGCCTTAATTATAGCTCACACAACCCTATGCTGTTATTATAACTTTGAGCTTTTTCATTTTGTTGTATTTGCTGAACCATAATATAGATGTAACCCACTACAGAAAAAACACTAAAACCACTAAAGCTGCAGGCAAAGTAAACACAGGCATGGAACCTGTTATCCAGAATGCGTTTTTCCGGATAAGGGGCCTTTTCGGAATTTGGGTGTCCATACCTTAAGTCTGCCAAAAAATAATTTAAACATTAAATTAGGATTATTTTGCCTCCAATAAGGATAAATAATTAGGATAAATAATTAGGATCATGTAGAAAGGTACTATTTTATTGTTACAGGGAAAAATGGAATATTTTTTTTTAAAAAAAATGTAATTATTTGATTATTATGGAGTCCTGGAATTCAGAGCTTTCTGGATAATGGGTTTCCAGATTACAGATTGCATACCTGGAAAATGTTTAAACAGTAAAGAAGAAAAAAAATGACAGGTTTGTTATTCAGCAATCCCCTACTCCTGTATTGCATGCAGCCCTGTACTATATCTATCTTACCCAAGGAATAGCACAAGGGCTGTGAATGTGAACTTTGGGGACAGGAAAAAAATCTGTTGCATTTTAGGCCTTGCACACTTCCATTGAATGATTTCTGTTGAGCCTGTTATCTCAAATAGCCCTGCAAATAAGCACCAATTGCTTTCATGATTCCACTAAAGACGAGAAATACAGAACTAGGGTTGCCACCTGCCCAGTTTTGACCTGGACAGCCTGGGTTTCAGAAGAGATGCCTGCTCAGTTTTCCAGTTTAGGAAAACCAGGAAGTATTCTCCTAGACTGATAGAGAGATCATCTGTAAATATAGCCCTGTCCCGTGAAGTCATCTAGTCTGCCTCACGACCTCACCTGTCCGCCCGTGATGTCATCGGCTTGCCCAGACACGAGGCAGCGAAAGTTGTCAACCCTATACAGAGCATTTAGCTTTGTGTAAGTTGACAAGGCAGTAATGCACTGCAATAGTTTAATGACAAGATTATCACGTAGATCTCAATATCTGCTATAAGCCAAGGGCGACAGTGAGATTTAATACCCGAGTCTGCCAAACTCAATCAGGCATAGTTGAGTAACTTGTACAGAGAGAGAAGCACTTGTTCTTGCTAAGCTCTTTATAAATATTACCTCAATCAAGACTAGTCTTCTCCACCCACCCTTTATCTTCACTCCTCTACTGTTTTCATCTTTCCTACTCCTTCTACTTCTGTTTTATATCCTCTCCCAGACCTGCTTTTGTTATGCTAGTTTCTTCATTCCCCTCTCTCTCACACACCCTCCACATAAAAAAATTGTTCTGTCCCTTCTGGTACACTCTCCCTTGTTTCACTTTATATAATGCTCTCTCCTACACCTTTTTTTCTCTTTCTTTCTCTTCTCTACACATGTCTCTCTCCTTTCTTCATATGCCTCCAATGAGTTCCTGCTATCCTTTTTTAATGCTGCCCACTATTTTGTCCATTGCTATCCTTTTTTAATGCTGCCCACTATTTTGTCCATTGCTTTCCCTGCTCTTCTCTACTCTTTCCGTTTCCTCTATCTTAATGTTCCCCCTAGCATTAATATTTGGTCTGAATTCCTTATTATGCCATTTGGTTTGCCCATCTCCATTTTTAGTGCCAGGCCAAACTGATTGGGTGCTATAGGCAACATGGGTAGCTGTCTCGTCCCCCCTCATGCAAACGAGTGGAGTGGGGGATCACATACAATATGCACAGTGACAGTGCATGGGAGGTTGGTGGAATGAGGGCCGGACTAAGTGCCTGCTTAGCACCCAACCCCCCCCCACAGTTGTGCATTAGGAACGTGCCTCTGCCTAGTTCCAGCCCTGTCCATTTTCTCTTTATTTTCACTTCTTTTCACAAATACTCCTATACAGTATTTCCACTCTGCTCTCTAAAACCCAAAACTCTTCAAAGGTGATAATGTAAATTTGGGGGCTACTATTGCAACTCCCAGTCAGAGCCAAGCTTTTGTAGCAACAGATCTGCACTACCTTCCTATAATACCAACTTCTGCTTAGCCAAATAAATGGCATTAATTAATTCACCCTCCCGTACAACTATTTGATCCACTACAGACACTTTTGTTGAGCACTTCAAAAGCAAAATTGACCCTAGAACAAACAATATCACTCAGTGGCACTCTCCTTACCACCTCTCTCCCCCCTGAACATTACGCTCATTTGTGTTCCTTCTATCTTTAAGGTACTGCAACACTTAGGGGCAGATTTATCAAAGTCTGAATTTTTAGAGGCATATTTATCAAATAGTGAACTCTTACTTTCACCCATTGATAAATATGAATGTAAAAACCACTAGAAGTGAATAGAGGGCATTGCAGTTTACTATTGTGAGCTCTTATTTCATTATTTCATTTGTTAAATTTGCCTCTTGCTTCTCTTAACAATCCTAGATCTCAATGCAGCTTTTGGCACCATCAATCACCATCTCTTCTTCCAGCTCCTCCATTCTCTTCACTCTTCACTCTTCAGGGTAATGAAATTACCCTGTCCTAGTTTTCCTCTTACCTTTGAAATTGATTTTTCAATATCTCCTACAATTGAACATCATCTTGTCTTCATTTCTCTCCCATTGTTCATTTTCTCTCCCCTTCCACTTTTCTGTTGCTATCCACTTTCCTCAGTCTCCCCATGTATCCTTCCATTTCCCACTATTCTACCTCCTCACCTGTGATATTTTAAAGTTGTTTAATCATTTTCTGACTCACAGAATTAAATGCCATTAAATGCACTTATGAGAATAACATTAGTGACAAAAACATGTTTCTTCTCCCTACATTTCAGTTATAGCTTTTTTTCATATCAGTATTGTAGCGTGTTAGATCATTCATTTAATCTGCAATTGATGTGGGAGTCATTATTGCGGATTTTTCATTTTTCATTCATGTGGTTTTCATTTCTAAAAGCTGCCCTTCTATAAATGAGAGGATCTTCTAAGGACAATTTTGCTGATGAAAGTATAGTGACTTTTGTAGTGAGGAAGATGGCTGAGTATCCTTAGAAACCTTAGAGAAACCTTAGAAATTTTCTTGTCTGTGAGGGAAGGTGTCAACTAAAAAAGCCACTATCAACAGTATTGTCAGGAATGATTTACTAGCTACAGAATCCTTCTTAGTGGATAGGGCACTAAAACTGCACTGCTATAAACCAATCACACTAAAGTGCGTAAGCAGCATTTAAAACATCTTCTCATCTGCTCAGAAAATTTAACAAAGTTAATTTTTGAGAATTAATTATATTCATCATTTTATACAAAGATTTATTAAGTAACCAATAGGTTTAGGGTCACCTTTAGGGTAAGGCAGTAAAGACATTTGTCATGGATCCACAACCCATAACCATAATATATTCTGTATTATAATATTAATATTTATGTATCTTTGGTAATTTACAGTACGTGCAACGTATAATGATTAGATATAGCAAAAGAGCTCTTTCAGCAACCCCTTGTAGAAGGCTGCCAAGAATACAGGTCATTGTAATTTAACCTGCTTCAGATATGATTATCAGATGCCACCAGTATATCTTAAACACACTATAATTAGCCTAGGAGCACTGTCTCAACCCCTTTGTAATTACAGATTTTTCTGAATAAAGATCTCAAATGGTTTTAGAACCCCAAACCCAGCACTGTGATAGAAGAGGATCTGAAGATGCAGAATATGATGCCTGTGCACTACTTTGCATCAATTATACTTTCTATTCAATAGACATTGCGGAGAGGGCAGAGGACCAATGAAGGGCAGTAGATGGGGGCTTTTGTTTGTGTGGGTTCTCCCCATAAAAAAAGCTATAGTAGAGGAGGATCAGCCTGATAGATATATGATATAAAACATTTTATTTTTTTCTGCAACTGTTGTGATTGATCACTGCACAATTTACAAGTAATTCATTATTTAATACATTTTCAAGTGCACATAATTTGGGCTAGTAACACTTCCATTATACTTTATTTACACTTAAATTAGCTTTAGAGTGCTCACACTTATTTTTTAGCAGAGTTATACTGCAGGAAGGCAGGTCAAACTTCTTTAAGGCCATACTTTGGGGCAGATATAGCAAAGTGCAAAATTAGATCTCTAGAGGCTGGAGGGGGATTTTTAGAGGCATAATTATCAATGGCTGAAAACTAGAGTCCATCATTTGATAAATATACTCCTAAAAATTCCATGGGAATTAATAGAAAGTGGTGGAATTTTACTGTGGTGAGCTCTAATATTACACTTGATAAACTACCCCTTTGTATAGTAGCCTTGTGCTTTTATTAGGACATACTTTTCCTAAAATAATGACACTAAGTAGGGAGGTGACCTTAGGCTAATCGTTAGGGTCACTACATATCTACTTTTGTTCCAACTCTTGCTTACAATAAAAATCCCAGTTTCTTGAAATGACTTACAGTAGGGGGCCGATTCACTAAATTTGAGTGAAGGATTCGATTGAAAAAAGCTTCGAATTTCGAAGTTTTTTTTGGGTACTTCGACCATCGAATAGGTTAAATTGGTTAAAATTCGATCGAAATCGAACGATTCGAAGTAAAAATCATTCGACTATTCGACCATTCGATAGTCGAAGTACTTTCCCTTTAAAAAAAATTCGACCCCCTACTTCGGCAGCTAAAAGCTACCGAAGTCAATGTTAGCCTATGGGGAAGGTCCCCATAGGCTTGCTAAGCTTTTTTTGATCGAAGGATTTGATCGAAGGATTTTCGTTCGATCGTTGGATTAAAATCCTTCGAATCGAACGATTCGAAGGATTTTAATCCAACGATCGAACGAAAAATCGTTCAATCGTTCGATCGAACGTTTAGCGCTAAATCCTTCGACTTCGATATTCGAAGTCGAAGGATTTCAATTCGAGGGTCGAATTTCGAAGTATTTTTAACTTCGAAATTCGACCCTTAGTGAATCTGCCCCTATGTGTGCTTATTCCTGTGGTCAGGGTTATGAGGTTGACATATCCCAGGAGTATACTGTCTACACTGGCAACTACTGCATTTCAGTTGTTTAAACCTGTGTTGAAATACATCCTTGTGTTTTTTTTACATTTTTAATTTATTGTTACCCTATTGCCTTATTGCATGCTTTGGCTCTTTGGATTAACAAGTGCATACTTAAATGGATAGATTTGTTACATGCCTAACAATTATTTTCTTGATATGGTTAGAGATGGGCGAATTTGTCCCGTTTCCCTTCGCCACGAATTAACGATTTTGATCCGCTGGAGCCCATTAAAGTCAATAGGCATCTGTTTATCGTCTCTGGCGTCTAAATTGTTGCCCACGATGAAATACCTTTGACATTTTCACCAGCGAATCTTCGCACCAAATTCACGAACTTATTCGCAGGCGGCGAAACAGGCATATTCGCTGCAAATTTGCGCCTGGTGAATAAATTCGCCCATCACTAGATATGGTCATAAGGGACTTTAAAAGTAAATAATTCCATTTTACTATTACCCTAAAAAGGACATGCCATAGAAATTCAGTGGTTCTTTTTAAAGTGTATGTTGTTTGTCTGATGTTTTGCTTCCCTCTTGATATGGTCATAGGGGACTTTAAAAGTAAATAATTCCATTTTACTATTAGCCTAAAAAAGGATGATACATGTCATAGAAATTCAGTGGTTTTATTTAAAGTGTATGCTGTTTGCCTGATGTTTTGCTTCCCTGACATGTCCCATGTGTAGACAGCTCGCAGTTCTGAATACATATAAGAGCTTAAAGCTTTTCTAGGAAGGATCTGGGGACATGTCAAAAACAAACTCTGTGATGATAAACTTTTATGGGATCCTCAAAATAAAGATCTCTAAATGACAAAAGGATTCAGTGCTAAAAATACCTTCATATTTATCTGTCACAAATAAATTAAAATGCTCTTTAAACCAAAGCTTTATGTCATATCTCATAAAGAACTGTCTTTGCTGTGCTGTGTTATTGAACAAACGGTTTTAGTGCATGTTTAATGATTTTGTCTCTCTTTGCAATTTCAGACTGTCTCATTGAAGATGCAGTCTGCACACAAGAGAAATAATGAAAGCACATTGTCTGACAGACACCCTACTGGGTACTTTGTATGCACAGACATAATAAATATATTATGTCTGTGCATAGATTATCACAGCAGGTTTTAAAGAGTGCATATAGGGAATTCCACCCTGGGCCATGCATGTAACAGGACCCTTGAAATAATTGAGCCAATCCAAAAGACAGAGAAAAGATATAGTGCATCAAGAAGTCAAAACAATATGGAGACAGTGGAGTTTTATACCTATTGGGTCCAAAAATGTATCCCCATGCTGTTTTGGACAGGTCTCCATAATCTCCATAAAGTAGGCAGAGATCCGTAAATTGGGTCCCTGGGCTGCTTAGGTTGGTTCTCCATGATCACAAAATAATACAATAAAATTCTTCCAACAGTAAATATAACAAGATGAATAACAAATCGGAACCCCATTTTTAGGTTGGGAAGGTGATTTGCAGATGTATTTGGATACCTCAAGAAAAGGGTTAAGAAATAGTGCAAACATGTCTCCCTACAAATGCAATTGAACAAATTCATTAACAAATTCATTAAAAAGAAAGTTTATAAAAAGTGCTAAACCAAGTTTTGGGTCACAAAGTTTATTCTACATTTATTATAATGCATCTGTTGCAACTAGTGTATAGTGATAAAACAAAACAGTGCAACCACTATGGGATCTATTTAATAACAGTCAGATTTCCTTTTTTTCCACAAATCATATATTTCCTCTAAAAATTTGTGTTTTTTAAAATTTCTAAATATTTGAGATTTATTACGTTTAAAAAACACAAAATAAAATCAAACTCAAACTTCTCCAAGTAAAAGCAGTCGAGGTCCAGTAGAAGTCAATTGGAGCTTGGCTGATCCTACTAAACTTTTTTTAACCAGGCTTTTAGAGGTTTTTAGATTTTTTTTTCGCTCATAATTGTCTGAAACACTAGAATTTTTAGAGGTTTTAGAGATATTCAGGGTTTTTTTTTTCAGATTGTTCAGCACATTTTTCCATTCATACTTTTTATATTCAGATCTTTTAATAACTTTCATGGCATTTGTGGTTGAGAAATAGGGGCACATTTACTAAAACGAGAATTTTCTCTTCTTCAAACTTCACCTCACTTTGCCAGATGTATTTGCAAAACACATCTTATACTGTATTTACTAAATAATAGTACATTCATTTTTTCAATAGAAATGTGTTTAATTTTCTCCTGGCATAAATTCTCTGTGAAAATATCGAGCTATGCCAAATTCAAATTTGAAAAAAATTTGAAATTCGAATATCGAAATTTATCATGTACTGTCTCTTTAAAACTTCGACTTTGACTAAAACCTACCAAATTGCTGTTTTAGCCTGTGTATGACCTCCTAGAACCTTTTGGAGTTAATTGGTGGACTTCAAAAAGTTTGTTTTTGAGAATTCGAATCGAATTCAAGCAAATGCGATCTTACTTTGATTTGAACGATAAAATACAGCCTATTCACCCGCAAAAAAAAAAAACGTTGATTTTTTTTAATAAATTTCAGTTGGTCTTTTTTTATTAGAATTTCAAAGTTATGGGAGTTCCATTACTTCAAAATTCAACCCTTGATAAATCTGCCCCTTAAAGTCTGCACTGAAAACATCTCAAATTGGTCAGCTCTGTACTGACGAAGGAAAAGACACATTTTAATCTCAATACCTTCAGTGCATGACCTGTTACTGTAAGGGCATTGCATAGTTTAGTTTCATTCATTCATTGTATGTACTATAACAATAGTTGAAAAAACAACTTCCAGAGGTTACTTACATTCAAGCAGATTCTCATTTTGGTCTTTGGCTTTTCTGCCTAGAGTTTGGCTCCCAGTATGTCATGAGATAAATAACGACATATATTAGCTGTGACACTTTTGTACCCTTTCATGTGGTCAAAAAATAGTCTCTTTCATCTACAAAGCCAAGGCAGTGGTGCAATGACTGAGAGCAGATTTAACAGCACTGGGACCTTGAGCTTATCAAACCTGAGGCATGAACTGAAAATGGCATTATCTGATCACAAGATCTCTTCTGAGGCTTTCATCTTGCTTCTGATGGCAGGAAAAATGAGAAATTGTTAGAAAACTAAACTGAGGGATGTTTTATTTATTCATTTATGGCAGCCTGGCATAGCTCACTTTCAGCTTTTTAAATGTTTTTCCATCAAAATTGAATTTGTTTTTTTCTATTATTGAAGACAGAGGGTCTGAATTGATGAGGAAAGCAATTCTTATTATGAAAGAAAACATTTAACATCTCACAAGACATGAACTGAGTTACCAGAACTGTACTGCAGGCAAATTCAATTGCATATGCCCAGGCCCGGATTTGCGGCAAGGCCGCATAGGCCCGGGCCTAGGGTGGCAAAAAAATAGGGGCGGCATGCCGCCCAGCCGCATTATGGGGACGTGTGCGTCCCCATTAAATTACAGCAGCTGCGCCAGCGTTTTTTCGCCGGCGCGCCTGGAAGGGGCAGTGAGGTGGGCGCTAGGACCGCGTGCCCGCCTGGTCGGACCGCGCGGCCTAGGAGCGCCGGTCATTGAAATCCGGCACTGTATATGCCATTTTAAGAAATAGGAAGAATGCTACGGCATATCTAACACAGGATCTTTGAACACTTTCTACATCCCTAATGGAGAAAGATCACAAGATAAATTTAGAGTGGTACCACCTACTTCAACCCAACCAAAAGTATTGCCTGTTACATTTCGGGGCAGATTTATTAAGGTTCGAAGTGAAAATTAAATTTTTCAAAATTGAAATTTTTGATGTTTTTTTATGACAAAAACTGTCAAATTCGACTAGGGAACTAGTAAAAAATTTTTTAAAAGATCCACATTTATCATACATTGGCCCTCGAAGAACTCGAATTCGGCTATTCGTCACCTTAAACCTGCTGAATTTCTGTTTAGCCTGTGAAAGACATCCTGGGATAAATTGTTGAGTTGTTTGCAGCCTTCCTGAGAGAGAAAAAACTCGAATCAAATTTGATTCAAATTTGATTTGATTTGAGTTTGTAGGTCGATCCTATTCACCCGAGTTTCAAAAATTTGATTTTCTTAATAAATTGCAATTGGTCAAATTTTGAGTTCATGGGAGTTTTAAATACGGTAACTCCCATGAACTCGAAATTCGACCGTTGAAAGATCTGCCCCTTACTGTAAACTGGGTTCATTTAAATGGATACTGTCACGGGAAAAAACATTTTTATCAAAATGAATCAGTTAACAGTGCTGCTCCAGCAGAATTCTGCACTGAAATCCATTTTTCAAAAGAGCAAACAGATTTTTTATATTCAATTTTGAAATCTGACATGGGGCTAGACATATTGTCAATTTCCCAGCTGCCCCAAGTCATGTGACTTGTGCTCTGATAAACTTCAATCAATCTTTACTGCTGTACTGCAAGTTGGAGTGATATCAACCCCCTCCCTTTTCCCCCCCAGCAGCCAAACAAAAGAACAATGGGAAGGTAACCAGATAGCAGCTCCCTAACACAAGATAACAGCTCCTTGATAGATCTAAGAACAACACTCAATAGTAAAAACCCATGTCAAACTGAGACACATTCAGTTACATTGAGAAGGAAAAACAGCAGCCTGCCAGAAAGCATTTCTCTCCTAAAGTGCAGGCACAAGACACATGACCAGGGGCAGCTGGGAAATTGACAAAATGTCTAGCCCCATGTCAGATTTCAAAATTGAATATAAAAAAATCTGTTTGCTCTTTTGAGAAATGGATTTCAGTACAGAAGTCTGCTGGAGTAGCACTATTAACTGATGCGTTTTGAAAAAAAAACATGTTTTCTGATGACAGGATCCCTTTAAGCTTTACAGAATATGATAAAGAGCAACCAAAAAAGCAAAATAAAATAAAGTAAATAGAACCCCAGATATTAATAACTGGAGTTTGCACAAATTTCACAAATAATTCATGAAACAATATGAAAATTTACAAATGGGCAAAATTTCACCAAAATGCATTGGAGTCAACGTGAAGGCAACATTACATTGCAGTTGAGGCATTTATAAACTCAGCAACAGCATATGCATTGCTCCTTTCCACTTTGTTACAACTGGTTTTAGTAGGGGTCTGTAGTAGTGAAAAGTTAGTCTGTATTTGTGAAAGGAAGACTTGTGACATCAACTTTCATGCAGTCACCCATGTGATCGCCTGGACTTTAAGCCATTTAGAAATATATGTTCTAACACAACAAGACCAACAATTTGTCTTATGGTATAAGAGCTAGAGCTCCAGTGCTGCAATTTTCAGTGCAAAGGTCCATGGTTCAATTCAAACTAAACCTGCCTTTTGCATGTGCGGCGATTAAAAAAAAGGGGGGGAAGCATTCAAAGTACTTTATTTTAGGACATTATTTCCTTTAATTGTCTTTATTAATTTGATCACTGAAAAATTGAGTAAATGTATAAGTAATTAGGAAGCTATATACTTGTGGGAGTGGGGTCAGTCATCACAGGATATAGGCTGAGATCTGGTGTGGACCTTAACCTAATATCCCAGACTGGGCCCCTATTTATGATTGTAACAGCTCACGAGTCATGAAAGTAAACTCACTTAAGGTTTCCAAAATGATTGTCTCAGGCCGTAGGCTTGAACAATCATAAATAGAGCCCTTAATCTAATGTCCCAGAAAAAAGTACCGTACATAAAACTCAATCAGTTTTTATCAACATACATGAAAAAGCAAAAAAGCTGTCTCAGTCTGAATTAAATCCTGGACCTAAGCATTGAAAACTGTAAGCTGGGAGCTCTACCCCATGCCATCATTCCAGAATACGCTATGACTGTCAGAGCATTATGATAATGTCTGTGTTTTTTCTGCATTTCTTTCCAGAGTTTATTTAAAGAAAACAAAACGCATGATGAGAATTTGACAAAACAAATTTGCTGCAGGGGAAACAATGGATTCCACCATGAATCCAAAATAAAAAATGCTAATAATGTGCCTACAGTAAAAGTTCAATCCAATGTTTAATTAACTAAAGATAAGGGTAGGTTTCTTGCACAAAATTCAAATATTTTCTTATTGCCATGTGTTATGGTCAAGATCATAAAGTATAGGAACACTTTTCACACCATTTCAACATGTAAGGCTTCAGTTGACCACTCAGACCTCATATTTGCATCCTAAGATACATTATCCCTGCATTAGAAAAGAAGGCATGATTCTCATCCTCAACATTACCTTCCCACATGGCTCCTTCTGTTACAGCCACTTGTCTTTCTCCTTTTGTATTAAATATGCAATATATTCATCCATTTTAAGTAACAACTAATTATATTTCTAATCTGAACCCCCACTTGACCAAGCTGCCAAGCCTGTTTACAAGCATTTGATCAATCCCCCCTGCTGAAACTCTTGTCATGATCCGTTGCTGTCTAGCTTATGCATGCTCTACTGAGACTATGCTGAATAGTTCTTCCTGATTTGCTCATGGATATGCCCAGGGGTCTCTTCTTGTTACTAATCCTTACATCGTTTTCAGTAACGCATAATCACCATCATTTATTTTTATAGCACCAAGATTTTCTAAGTGCTTTACATGAATATTCTAACAGGGCAATTGCAAAAAAAAAAAATAATTAAACTGAGGATTTGAGGGCCCTGACCCCAAGAAGTTATATTGTAAAACTCTTTTATGAGTTCCCATATTGGATCTATGGGTAGTCAAGACTGGGATTTGTTATCCCATAGAGAAAAATACCATATCATAGCAATAAACTTGCCAATGTAACATCTGCAAAAAAAGAATATCAGATACAAGCAAAAAGATTTATTTAACAACATAACACTTCAGAATGTACTGTATATCATTCTCCATGGCTAACATTAACTGCCTGTTTTGGTCATCCAATCTGATATGACAGTAGACTGCAATGGATGCCCTGCAATTAGCGGCTGATGGTACCTCTGCTAATTGAATTAACCTTTGCATAAAATCAACTGATTTAAAGACAGAAGACAATAATTCAAACCATTAGAAACATGCAAATGTGACCTATTCAAATTTATTGTATAATTTTTTTTTTTTTTTTTTAAATCTTCTGGCAAAGAATAGACATTAAAGGGGTTGTTCGCCTTTATATTAACTGTTAGTATGATGTAGAGAGGGATATTCTGAGACAATATGCATTTGGTTCATTTTTTATTACTTGTGGTTTTTGAATTATTTAACTTTTTATTCAGCAGCTCTCCAGTTTGCGGTTTCAGCAATCTGGTTGCTTGGGTCTAAATTACCCTAGCAACCATGTACTGATTTGAATAAGAGATTGTAAAATGAATAGGAGAAGCCTGAATAGAAAGATGAATAATAAAAAGTAGCAATAACAATGCATTTGTAGCCTAAGGGCAGGACTCCACGGAAGATTCCGCTGCAATCTGGTGCGCTGCACAAAAACGCAGGTGTCTTGTCGGATGTGACGTAAATAAGGTAAGTAATGCTATTGTCGGATCGTGTCGCATTGTTAATGCGAAGCGACACGACTGTCAGATGCAGACGCTGCACTTGTATCCGACAGTCATGTCGCGTTGCATCAACAAAGCGACATGATCCGACAACAGCATTACTTACCTTATTTCCGCCAACGGAATCGTCCGTGGAGTCCTGCCCTTATATATCTTTTGTTTTTTTAGATGGGGTCAGTGACCCCCATTTAAAAATTTGGAAATAGTCAGAAGGAGAAGGCAAATAATTCAAAAAGTAAAAAAAAAATAAAGAAAGTTGCTTAAAATTGGCAATTTTAAACATACTAAAAGTTAACTTAAAGGCGATCCACCCCTTTAACAGTAGTGGGATAGATGCAGCTTTAGGAGTAGGGATGTAGCGAACGTCGGAAAAAATGTTTGCGAACATATTCGCGAACTTGCGTCAAAAATGCGAACGGTTCGCGAACGTCGCGAACCCCATAGACTTCAATGGGAAGGCGAATTTTAAAAGCTAGAAAAGACATTTCTGGCCAGAAAAATGATTTTAAAGTTGTTTAAAGAGTGCAACGACCTGGACAGTGGCATGCCAGAGGGGGATCAAGGGCAAAAATGTATCTGCAAAAAAAAATTTTTGACACAGCGCTGCGTTTTGTGCTGTAAAGGGCAGAAATCACACTACGTCACTCAGGTGATGTTTCTGGACACGGAATGTGAAAAAGCTCATACAGCTAGGTGGCACTTGGTTAAAGACTGGGCAAACAATGCCTGCAAGGGCAACGTATACAGTAGTGGATACGGAATATATTATTGCTGCTGTAAAAACATCACTCAGGTGATGTTTACGGACACGGAATTATTATTGTTATTTAGACAGAATGTGAAAAAGCTCACACAGCTAGGTGGCAGTTGTTTGAAGAACACACTGGGCAAACAATGCCTGCAAGTGCACTACTATTGGTGCACTACTATGAAGAACAGCAAACAGCACTGGACACGTTAAAGAACAGTAAGATAAGTAAAATAAAAAAATATATATATATATTAAAAAAAAAAAATTACTCTGGTTGGTGCTGAACTACTAGGAGCAGCACACCAGTCCCACTCCCCAACACAGCTAGACTAATAGCACTGGGCTCTTATAGTAGCAAAGTAAAAAAACAAAAAAGAAAATAAAAGCAGTCCTTACAAGGACTATTGGGTTATTACAGCAGTCAGCACTCAGCAGATGAGATCAGAAGCAGTGCCCACAGCAGCTACATACAGAGCACTGTATGTGCTCTAATTTCAGTAGAAGGTAGATTACTACTAGTCAGCAAAGCTAACTAACCTAAACTCACTGTCCCTCAAATCCCTGCAGAGTTCTGTCCCTACAATACAGAGCAGTATCAAGTAGATTACTAGCCAGCAAAGTTAACTGTCCCTCAAATCACTAAACAGCTCTCTCCCTACACTAGCTCTTCCAAGCACACACAGGCAGAATGAAAAAACGCTGCAGGGCTTCAGTTTATATATGGAAGGGGAGTGGTCCAGAAGGTGTGGGGGTGGTCCAGGAGGGAGAGCTTCCTGATTGGCTGCCATGTATCTGCTGGTCTGGGGGAGAAATGGCAAAAAAAAGCGCCAGCTAAGGCGAACCCAAATTGGCGAACGTCGCGCGATGTTCGCGAACATTCGGCGAACGCGAACTAGTTCGCGGGCGAACAGTCCGCGACATCCCTATTTAGGAGAGAGAGAGAGAGAGAGAGAGAGTTCTGGAAGCCAGCACAACTCGTATAACGGTAGAGTGCAAAAAGCCCAAAAGGTAGAGGTAGAGTGAAGGATGAAACTTGCACTCACACTCAAGTGTTTATTGAATCAAAAAAACAACTAACGTTTCGGGTAGCACTCTAGCCTTTCTCAAAGTGAGAAAGGCTAGAGTGCTAGCCAAAATAAGGAGACCATGCAGGAGTCACTAACGACTAAGGTGGGTAGAAACCAAAGTACAAAAGGGAAACCAGCTCCTTGCACATAAATTCTATGGGATGAATTCAAGACCATAGAGATTCCCACAATGCTCTGCAAAATATATTTAATAAGGGTTAATGGTTTATTTTTCTTATTTACTTTACAGAATTGATGAATTCTTACTAGAAAATATAAAATATGAAGGCACATGAAAAAAAATCACCAATTTACAGTTTCCTATCCTTAAAATGCAAACTTTTGTCTAATGCTTGCTTATTCTAATCTGGCCATTTTAACATTCCAGAGCCGTATTCGCAGGTATTATACAAAAGTAATAACGAAAATGGAAAATGCACAACAATAAAGTGGCACAGAAAAATGTGTCAAATTATTTTTGCTGTTGATTGCACCAATGCACCACATACTGTTTACAGCAAATTAGGGAAACTGTGAACATAACAAACGATTAATAGCAGTCTGTTGATTCTGTTTTTGTCTGTTGATAGACAGACAAATCAAATATGAAAAATAGTGTTTGTTGAAGATGAAAAAAAAAATGACAGTAACAAGTAATGGATACACTGAACCTATATGCCCAAATATAAAAGCTTTCAACATATGTTGTCATGTTGTCACGCAAAACCCCTCAAAATAGGCTCACTGGAAGTGAAAATACAAAGTATACTGGCAAACAATACACTACTATTAAGTACAAATTTTAAGCATATATTTAAGTGTAATTTTCCAACTTTTTGATCAGTTCTGTCTTTTGCTTCCAAACTTCTTCTTGTTACAGTTAGGGGCACATTTACTAAGGGTCGAATATCGAGGGTTAATAAACCTGCGATATTCGAACGGTTGAAGGAAAAATCGAACAATTAAACCCTTTGAACTGAACGATTCAGTAAAAGCTTAGAACACTTATGGGGAAGGTCCCCATAGACTAACATTGATGCTCAGTAGGTTTAAACTGCCGAAGTATGTAGTCAAAGTTTTTTTTTTAAAGAGACAGCACTTTGACTATTGAATGGTCAAATAGTCAAACGATTTTTAGTTCTAAACGTTCGAGTCGAAGTTGTAGTCGAAGGTCAAGGTAGCCTATTCGATGGTCGAAGTACCCAAAAAAAACCTTCGAAATTCGAAGTTTTTTTACTTCGAATCCTTCACTCGAGCTAAGTAAATGTGCCCCTTAGAGTTGTAGTATTTCTGGTCAGGTGATCTCTGAGGCAGCACACAGAGACAATCACAAAATGGTGGTTCAAGGCAAGAGATGTAAAAGGGCAAGATATACTTAAATACATAGACCAGTTTGGTAAGATTCTTTAATATGTCATTTAATTTGATGTAAACTATCTGTTGCTTAAGTGTTCATTTTAGGGGTAGAGTTTTCCTTTAAGTCATCGTGGAATGGTGAGTATTGGGGCTGGATGATAAGGATGTGATGTGAGGGGATAGCAATGGGGAGAGTTAGTTGAGAAGCTGGATTTTTACCAAGTCCCAAGTTGGTTAATGGAACTCGGTTGGTGGTGTTCCTCTCTAAGAGCGTTGGTGTCAGGGAGGGTATGTTGTATTGGTTGCAGCATGCAATCCAGCGTAGCCACTATGTTGGAAGGCACAAGCGACTGGTGGCTGGTATGATTTTCATGCACCTAATTGGGTCCGTTGCCGGGGATCCTGCAGAGGATAATGGTTTACTGGTACATCAATGTTGATATGTTATGTTTACAATGTGGTTAATATGCAAATATTATTTACATATTTATGTTATGTTAACTTGTGTTTGGTGCAATAAAGCTGTGGCCGAAAAAGACTCCAACAATAAAGTGGTAAGAGAGTGGTAAGTGGTAGGCCAGTTTGGGGTAAGAAGGCAGGTATTTGTCTTGGCTCATGTCATGCTCTGTAAGGCTTTTTGTCTATTTTATTGTTATTGCTACTTTTTATTACTCATCTCTCTATTCAGGCCCTCTCCTAATCATATAAATCATGATTTTCTAGGGTAATTTGGAACCTGGCAACCAGATTGATGAAATTGCAAACTTCAGAGCTGCTGAATAAAATGCTCAAAATGCTCAACTCAAAAAACACAGTTAATAAAAAATAAAAACCATTTGCAAATTGTCTCGATTCAAATCCCATAGATGTACCGTACTTTTGCACAGAGGCATCAGTACTGGTAGCTATCCCCCCTACAGTGCATTCTGCTTCTATTTATAAATAACTCAAACACTCTCTGTTATATGATATAACTCTCTGTTATATGATGCCCTGTTGAAATACATTTGGGTGATTTGTCAGCAAATTAATATTTCTTATATTGGCTGTTTATTACATTTATAGCAGAGGCCTCCATGTTTTTCTGTGCCTTCGAACTCATTTCCCGTGAAATTTGCAAAACGGTGGAGAATTTGCGAACCACAAACTGTGACGCCTGCATCAATTTGGACGTTGGTGTCACTTTTGATGCCGGCGTTAAAGTCAATGGGTGTCCGAATATTTTTGATGCACGACAGTTTTGATGCGAGCAACTTTTCCTGACGCACGTCCAAATTTTTTTTACGCAAATTCATGCCTGCTGAATTTATTAGCCCATCACTAATCCTAATTGGTACTGACAGATTTGTTGGTTGGGTTTAATATGCAAAGAGGGATTGATATGGATTTTGGTTGGCCTTCCTCTGTATTCATTTGAAGAGTAATGCATCGTATTCTTCATTGGTGAAAAGGAAGAGCTTTAGACCAGACACCTTACTAATGTACAATAGTGCATGGAGTAAGTCTGTGGTTGTGATCAAAAAATTAATAGATCAGCAGATACAAAACGCAACCTAGAAGAGCTTTTCCTTTATAAGACAGGACTCAAATGCTCTCTACTTAAACCATTACAACGGCTTTCTGAAAAATTAAACACTTGCTTGAATTATTATTGCTTGTTATTTAAACCTATTTTAATTAAACATTTGGGGGCCGATTCACGAAGGGTCGAATATCGAGGGTTAATTAACCCTCGATATTCGACTAGGAACTAAAATCGTTCGACTTCGAATATCGAAGTCGAACGATTTTGCGCAAATCCTGCGATCGATCGATCGAAGGATTTTTCATTCGATCGAACGATTAAATCCTTCGAATCGAACAATTCGAAGGATTTAAATCCAACGATCGAAGGAAAATCCTTCGATCAAAAAATCCCAGGCAAGCCTATGGGGACCTTCCCCATAGGCTAACATTGACTTCGGTAGCTTTTAGCTGCCGAAGTAGGGGGTCGAAGTTTTTCTTAAAGAGACAGTACTTCGACTATCGAATGGTCGAATAGTCGAACGATTTTTAGTTCGAATCGTTCTATTTTCGTAGTCGAAGGTCGAAGTAGCCCATTCGATGGTCGAAGTAGCCCAAAAAAACTTCGAAATTCGAATTTTTTTAAATTCAAACCCTTCACTCAAATTCAGTGAATCGGCCCCATAGTGTGGACAATATGGAGACAATTTGCAACTGGTCTTCATTTTTTATTTTGTATGCTTTTTTTCAATTATAGAGCTTTTTGTTCAGTAGCACCTATATGGTTGTTGGGGTCTTCTTGAGCCTAACAAGAAGACAATGGTTTGAACAAGATATGGGAATATGAATAGAAATGGCCCCCATAAAAGGTAAGGAATAAAAAGTAACAATTGTAGCCTGACAGAGCAATATTTTGACCCCCCCTTCCATTAAAATGAAAATGAGGCAGAAGAGGAAGAAAACCCAATTGCAGAGCTGCTAGAAATAGAACATTCTATGAAGCTGCTAGAGATAGAGCATTCTATAACATACTAAAAGTTAACTTAAAAGTGAACCATCCCTTTTATAGATTTATGCTTAGGGGAAGATTTATCAAAGGTCAAGGTAAATTTTCGAATTGAAAAAATTCGAATTTCGAGCTATTTTTGTGAACTTCGACTAGGGAATAGTTCAAATTCGATTAGAATTTGCAAAAAATACAAAACTTCAAATATCGAAATTTATCATGTACTGTCTCTTTAAAAATTCAACTTCTACCATTCACAATCTAAAACCTATGTGGAGTCAATTGTTTTTTTGGGGAAAAACTCAAATTCAATCGAATGTGCTATTCCTTCGATTCGACTTTGGCTGAATATGGACCTATTCAACCAAAAAAATTCAATTAAAAATTTGACCCTTGATAAATCTTATTATTTAATTAAAAAAACCACAACCAAACTCCCAAACCCAGATTTGACCTATTTATTATTTAAAAAGCTTGAATTAATTGGTTCAGGGGAAAATGTGGAAAGAATTGTATCTTTTTCTCCCGAAATGTAAGGGGTTTTGCCACGAAAAGCCTGAAATTATTGAATTTTTAGGATAAACCCAGTGCAGACCATGATAGCTTCCAATTAGGATAGGGACCTCTACCACTGACTTATACACAACCTCGGCAGGTCTGAGATGGCAAATTTTTTGGATCTCAGCTTTTTGCAGCATCGGGCTTTAATAAATCTTGAAAAATTTGAGTTTTTTTTTAAAAAAAAGACCAGAAAATTTGAGTCTTGCTCCCTGTCCAGATAAATTTGGAGTTTGATAAATAGCCCCCTCAATGTTGAGCTCCAGTGTATGCAACAAATGTGTTCAATGGCTTTCTTCTCTCTTCCTATCATTCCACAATAGCTACAAGATTGTACCATACTAAAATGATTTTAGTAGTAGAGGTGGGAGAGTAATGTGGGAAAGCGTGATACTACTATAATAACAAATTACATCATGCAATTAACCTTTACCATGAACATTGAATTAGTATGATGAGAGGGCATTTGTTATGTGATGCAACTCTTAAATCAAACTTTGGAAGACGACATCATGACACACAGCAATAACAGAAACATTTACCAGTGCCTAATAAACTCTACAATCACTGCTTTAGAATGTTAACAATTTAAATGGCTGAACTTTGATGATACTGTAATAATAAAATTATACTCCATTCTAAGAATCAGCCTTTGGCTGTCTCTCTTTTTATTTTTTTGTTCATCTTATATAAAGCAATGACTCAAACAAGCAATACAAAAGGATCCCAGTGTAACAATAATAATGCAGAGAATAATAGCAGTGTTCAGCGCAGCATAATATGTTGCAAATAAAACATAACGCATAATAATAATGACACAGATGTACAGACGGAACATTATAATGTGAACGTGTTTGAAGATTAAACAATCTCTGAAGAAGTAATTTCTATAAAATGGTTTTTAAGCCTAATACATCAGAGCAGAAGTTGTCAAAAATAAATTTAAGTTAGTATTCTAGATTACTATGTTCTGAAAGATTATTTTCGTCCCAGAGATGAACCCTTACTGCATGTATTATTAGAAATGTATTCATGGTTGATATACAATGTATTACAGAAGCAGTCACCATCTCTCCACAAGCCACCACATGATGAGTACAAATTTATGCATCCAACGTCAACCATACCTTCCTGTGATCACTGCAGACATGAAGGGGGTTATTTATTTAAGTCTGAATGCCAAAAACTAAAATTTTATTTATTATACCCCATGGATGGAAAAAGTCAGAATCTGAAAATCCGGCATCTCAGATCTGCTGAGGTTGTATATAAGTCAATGGGAGAGGTCCCAATCCTATTTGGAAGTTTCTGTGGTCTGGGCTGAAATTAGCCCGAAAATTCAACTATTTCAGACTTTTTGGACAAAAATCTCAAGAAATTAGGCAAGTCAGGAAAAAACAAAGGAAAAAATTTACGATTCCAATTTTATCTAGGTTGTCCCCGATCCAGTTAAATTGTGCTTTTTTATTAGTAAATAAGGTTACATTGTGGTTTCTACTTTGGTTGGACTTTTTAAATTTAAATTCTCAGAAAAATTCATATTTTGTGTGTTTGACCCAGGTTCCTGAAGTTGACTTTGCACCATTATGGTCACCATTATAAATATACCCCAGGACTGAGTAGATAGTTGACAGCGGAATGCTACACAGTGCATATAAACAGCAGATAAGTTTCCCATGTGCACAAACCTCTATACATCTGAGATAGTCTAAGGCCTGGATTTGTGGTGAAAAAGTGCAGCAAAAAATTAGGGGTGGCATGCCACCCAGTCGCAATATGGGGACCTATGAATCCCCATTCAACTGCTTACACGTATGTGTGTGCGGCAGAGGGGGTAGTGCAGGCGGTAGGACCGCACGCCTGCCTAGGTGCATCCCCCGTTCGACGGCGCCACTCGCCGGCACTTCTGTGCATGTGCTCAAGGCAGCGGGGGTTGCGGAGGAATCTGTCCCTGGATATTCTGAGATATTGTGATCATATCTTCTTACAGAATGTGCAAATCAATCCACCTGAGAGCTAGCATATCACTTACCTAAGCAATTCAATTTCTGTAGACAACCAAAGATGTTAGTAGTGCAGACAAGTATTTCAGCTCTGATGTATAGGTATACAAATAAGCAGAGAAGTAGTACACTTCTGCAGAAGTTTTTATACTTTTGCGTTCAAATCCTACCTTCTTCCCTCTAAAATGTGATCTAGTCTAGATGTCTAGTGATGGGCGAATAAATTTGGCAGGCATGAATTTGCAGCGAATGTCCGTGTTTAGCCGCCAGCGGATAAATTAGTGAAACTGCAGCGAAAATACAGCAACGTGAAAAATTTTTGAACACGCGTCGCAGAAGTTGTTTGTGTCAAAACCGGCGTGCGTTACCATTATTCGGACGCCCATTGACTTTAACGCTGGTGTCAAAATTGATGCGAGTGACAGAATTGACACGGACGGCAAAATTGACCCAGGCGTCAAAATTCATGTCGCGAAACGGGACAAATTCGCCCATCACTGATCATGTCCTTTCCACACATAAAAAGCCATACATTACTATTACCCCACTGCTGTTCTATAAAGACGGTACATATGTATTGACTCCTTAACCTAACTATCATTCAGGTTGTACTTGAGGGGCACAGCCTGGTATAGGTCAAATATTCTTTAAATGCCCATTAGAAAAGCAAGGTGTTGATCATAATCCAGGAAAGAAGATCCAGTGTTGAAATGTTGGGCATCGCCTAGGAGCAGCACGGAACTTTGTTAGCACTTAAATAGGATGCAAATAGGTTAATAACAAGTCTAATATTATTGTGTAATTGTGATAAAATACATGCACATATTCTTGCTTTGCAATCAGTAAATTAGGTTAAAGTGTGAATAAAGTGGGAACATTCTTTTTTTTAGTATTATTTATCTCCGTTTTCATTGCTGCTTCTTACTGTGATGTAGGAGAAGAAAGTGTACAGTGAAGCTATTTAAAGGCATAGCTTACATAGTGTAACGATCGCCGCCCGGAGCAGGCCCAGGAGCTCCGGGCGGCGCGTCCATCCTTGCCGGCGTCGCTCCCAAAATGGCGGCGCCCATGGCCGCCACGTGGGTAGCGGCGCCGGGCGATGACGTCAGCGCGCCGACGTCGGCGCAAGAGCGTCGATGACGTCAGAATGGCGCCAAATTTGAATATAAAAACGCCAACTAGACACCAGAATGGCGCCCAAGAATAGGATTAGTTTCCTGAAGCATATCCTGGATTCCCTGTGTGCCTTATTGCCTAATCTTGTTCCTGCCTTGTATCCTGACCCTTTGCCTGGACTTTGGACCTTGTGTGTATTCTGCCTGCCTGTGAACTCTTGCCTGATCCTGACTATTCTTTGTTTAACCCTTTGGACACCGCGACCTTGTACCCTCAAGAGGGCTTCCTCCTTGATCCTGACAACCTCCCTGGAGGGAGCTCCCGGCTCCCTGACATTATTCTTGGGCCATGGATCCCACTGAGGAAGCTCAGCCAGATTTCGGCAGGGCCTTTCGGGGCCTGCATTCCCGCATGGAGGCGTATGAAGCCCGGCAGAATTACGTGGGACACACGCTGGAGGCGATCCTGGAAAAGCTCTCCTTGTTGACACCAGCGCCCCTCCTGCCGGCACCTCCTCCGCAAGCGGCTGCTGCCATGGCTACCCAGCCCTCCACTTCTGGTCCACATATTCCTGCTCCGCCTCTCTACGATGGCGATCCTCAAGCCTGTCGAGTATTCGTGAATCAGTGCCAGATTCGCTTTGCCCTGCACCCCTCTGAATTTGACTCTGAACGTGCCAAGGTGGGGTTTGTGATTACTCGTCTGGCAGGGAAAGCTCTCGAGTGGGCATCTCCACACTGGGAGAAGCAGTCCCCACTGATGGATGACGCAGAAGCATTTCTCAAAGAATTCCGGATCGTCTTCGATGCTCCCGGCCGGGTGACATCCGCTGCTTCCCGTCTGTTCCAAATCCGCCAAGGGAGTGTAGCAGAGTATGCTATCGAATTTCGTACACTTGCTGCTGAGACTCGTTGGAACAACGACGCATACCATACTGCATTTTATAATGGTCTCTCCCTCCGCATCAAAGATGACCTGGTCTCCCGTGAATTACCCACGCAACTTGAGGACCTCATCGCCTTGGCAGTCAAGGTGGACACTCTTCTGAGAGAGCATCAAAGCCTGAGAGATCGTGTCAGGAAGTTTCAACCCATATTGGCACCCCGCTTCCAGAGGCCTCTCCTGCAGGCTCCCGTCACCCCGCCTGACCGAGCATCCATTTCTCTCCAGGAGGAACCCATGCAAGTGGGAAGAACTCGCCTCACTGAACAAGAGAGACTCCGTAGACGGATGTCAGGCCTGTGTCTGTATTGTGGCGGACATTCCCACTTCGCCAATGCCTGTCCTGTAAAGGCTAAGAGTTTTGTACCCCGAGGTATGTCTATGGTAACTCATGTAGGGGGCACTACTCAAAAGTCTCGAGATAAGTCTCAGGAGAAGACCCTAGAAAACTCACACAGGTTTCTCCTTCCCTTCCAGATTCGTCTGACTGATAAGACCATCTTCGGGAATGCTTTCGTTGATTCCGGAGCTGGGGGTAACTTCATAGACGCTCTCTTTGCTAAGCACATGGGAATTCCCTTATTTCCTTTGCCTTCTCCCATGCGGATCGTCGCCATAGATGATAAACCCCTGGAGTCTGTACTCACGATGACCACTGGCGAACTACCCGTGCAGGTTGGGACCCTGCATAGAGAGAGACTTTCGTTTCTTATTATCTCTTGTCCCGCTGTTCCAGTTGTTTTGGGTCTCCCCTGGCTGCGCCTGCACAATCCCACCATAGACTGGTCCACAGGGCAGGTTTCTCGTTGGAGCCCATTCTGCCAACAGCATTGCCTTCCTGCAAAACCCCTCAAGAAGGTAACTATCTCCTCAACCGAGTTAAAATCTCTTCCCTCCTGTTATAAAGAATTCTCCGATGTGTTCTGTAAAAAGTCTGCGGAATTCCTTCCTCCACATCGCTCCTACGACTGTCCTGTCGTACTCCTGCCAGGAGCCATGCCCCCTAGAGGTCGCACTTACCCTCTCTCTCCTGCAGAGACTACCGCAATGAAGGAATACATCCAAGAAAATCTCCAGCGGGGGTTTATCCGCCCTTCTACCTCTCCTGCAGGGGCTGGGTTCTTCTTCGTGGAGAAGAAGGACGGAGGCCTTCGGCCATGTATAGACTACCGGGGCCTGAATAAAATCACTGTGAAAAACAGGTACCCATTGCCCTTGATTGCAGAGCTCTTCGACCAGCTGAAGGGGGCGAAGATATTCTCTAAGTTGGATCTCCGGGGGGCGTACAACCTCATTCGCATCCGTGAGGGTGACGAATGGAAGACGGCTTTCAACACTCGTGACGGGCACTATGAATATCTCGTTATGCCCTTCGGCCTATGCAATGCCCCTGCCGTCTTCCAGGAGTTTGTTAATGATGTGTTCCGAGATCTCCTAGGAAGGTTCGTAGTCGTCTATTTGGACGACATCCTGATCTTCTCCAAGGACCTTGAAAGTCATCGCTCCCAGGTGAAGGAGGTACTCTCTCGTCTGAGGAAGAACTCTCTCTTCGCCAAGTTGGAAAAGTGTGTCTTCGAGGTATCCAAGATCCCCTTCCTAGGGTACATTATCTCTCCAGAGGGATTTGAGATGGACCCCGTGAAAGTGTCGGCCATCCAGGAGTGGCCTCTCCCACTGAGTACCAAGGCAATCCAGAGATTCATTGGATTTGCTAATTATTATCGACAGTTTATCCGGGGGTTCTCTTCCCGCATTGCACCTATCCTGGCCCTCATCCGGAAAGGGGGTAAACCCAGCTTGTGGCCCCCATCTGCCATTGAAGCTTTTCAGTCCTTGAAAGAGGCCTTCACATCCGCTTCTGTCCTCCGACACCCCAATCCTGAACTACCCTTCTGCATCGAAGTTGATGCTTCTGAAGTCGGAGCCGGAGCCATCTTGTCTCAGAGACATCCCGCTGATGGGAAGTTGCACCCCTGTGCTTATTTCTCCAAGAAGTTCTCGTCCGCAGAGCAGAACTACGATGTCGGGAACCGAGAACTCTTGGCTGTTAAACTTGCCCTTGAAGAGTGGCGTCACCTCTTGGAGGGTTCTCTGATTCCTGTTCAGATTTACACCGACCATAAGAATCTCGAGTTCATCCAGTCCCTCAAGAGGTTAAACCCCAGACAGGCAAGGTGGGCTCTCTTCTTCTCTCGATTTAATTTTATCTTGACTTATCGCCCAGGCTCCAAGAATCGGAAGGCCGATGCCTTGTCTCGTAGCTTCACTCCGGTGGACCGCTCTCCTGAGAGACAAGAGCCAATCATCCCTCCAGTCAAGATTATTGCCTCCCTGTATCCACAGTTTGCCGACCAAATCCTGGCTGGTCAGTCTTCTGCTCCTTCAGATACTCCCATTGGGATGGCATTTGTTCCTCCTGAGCTGCGTCTGCCTATCCTGCAACAGACCCATTGCTCCAGGCAGGCCGGACACCCTGGCCCAGCTAAGACTCTTGAACTCTTACGACGCCTGGTCTGGTGGCCTGATATCCGCAAGGATGTGAAGGACTTTGTTGCTGCTTGTAATGTTTGTGCCACATCTAAGTCAAGTCACTCCCGCCCCAGTGGGTTACTACAGCCCTTGCCGGTTCCTTCCCGTCCTTGGACCCACCTGTCCATGGATTTCATTGTCGAACTTCCTCCCTCCTGTAGGAACACTGTGATCTGGGTTGTCATTGATCGCTTCTCCAAAATGGCCCATTTCATCCCTCTGAAGAAGTTGCCCTCTGTGGTGGAGTTGTCCCAGCTATTTATCCAGTACATCTTCCGCCTGCATGGTTTCCCGGTGGAGATCGTCTCCGATAGAGGCACCCAGTTTACTGCCAAGTTCTGGCGTTCCTTATGCAAAGACCTGGGAATTGTTCTTCAGTTTTCATCTGCATACCACCCGCAGACGAATGGGGCAGCTGAACGTGTCAACCAAGCCCTGGAACAGTTCCTGAGGAACCACGTATCCCTCTGCCAGGATGACTGGTCTGATCTCCTCCCATGGGCGGAATTCGCTCATAATAATGCTTGTCATTCCTCTACAGGAAGGTCTCCGTTCATGTCGGTGTATGGTCAGCATCCTCAAGCTTTTCCCCAAGACTTTGTGCTATCTGACGTCCCGGCTGCTGACGATTCCGCAGCCCATATGTCTGCTATTTGGGCTGCTACCAAGTTGAACCTAGAGAAGAGCGCTCTTGTTCATAAGACTTTCGCGGATCGTCATCGAAGATCCTCTCCTCTCTACAAGGTGGGTGATAATGTCTGGCTCTCTTCCAGGAATATCCGGTTGAAGATCCCATCTCCCAAGTTGGGTCCAAAATTCGTGGGACCATTTCCCATCTTGGAGATAATCAAGCCTGTGGCTGTCAGACTCCAGCTTCCACCAGAGATGAGAATCCCCAACGTGTTCCACGTGTCTCTGGTGAAACCCGCCATCACCAACCGGTTCTCTGGCGGTCAGTCTCCTCCTCCTGCCATCTCTGTGGAGGGTCAACTCGAGTACGAGGTGGAGAAAATCCTAGACTCCAGAGTCTCCAGAGGGTCCTTTCAGTACCTCATTCAGTGGAAGGGCTTTGGCCCTGAAGAATGCTCCTGGGAAGGACACCGTGATGTTCACGCTCCTCGTCTGGTGAGGGAGTTCCATTCCAAGTTTCCCCAGAAGCCAAGTCCTGGTGGTCCGGAGGCCCCCCGTGAGGGGGGGGGTACTGTAACGATCCCCGCCCGGAGCAGGCCCAGGAGCTCCGGGCGGCGCGTCCATCCTTGCCGGCGTCGCTCCCAAAATGGCGGCGCCCATGGCCGCCACGTGGGTAGCGGCGCCGGGCGATGACGTCAGCGCGCCGACGTCGGCGCAAGAGCGTCGATGACGTCAGAATGGCGCCAAATTTGAATATAAAAACGCCAACTAGACACCAGAATGGCGCCCAAGAATAGGATTACTTTCCTGAAGCATATCCTGGGTTCCCTGTGTGCCTTATTGCCTAATCTTGTTCCTGCCTTGTATCCTGACCCTTTGCCTGGACTTTGGACCTTGTGTGTATTCTGCCTGCCTGTGAACTCTTGCCTGATCCTGACTATTCTTTGTTTAACCCTTTGGACACCGCGACCTTGTACCCTCAAGAGGGCTTCCTCCTTGATCCTGACAACCTCCCTGGAGGGAGCTCCCGGCTCCCTGACACATAGTAACATAGTAAGTTAGTTTGAAACTCACACTGTCTATCTAACAATCCCAGTGAGTTCTATAACAGGAGCTACCTAATCTTTCACTGGATCACTTATCCCAACCTCACTAAAGCTGACCATACACAGGCAGATTTAAGCTGCTGAGTCAACAACACATGTATGAGCCCTTTTAGATGACCTAGTCAATTAATATCTCATTTGACAAGCAGATCTTAAGCGTGTATGGCCATCTTAAGGATAAGTTACCTTAGAGCTCAATCTTCTTACTTCCTACCTTCCTGCCTCAGGCTATCCAGCAACAGCCATCACCCCTGAAATCTAAAGAAAAAGAACCACATGCCCATCCATTTTATACAGGGAACATGAACTACAATCACTACCTATAGGCTTAAGACAAGAGAACCCTCCCTCAGGGTGCAGGTTGCACTTCCTCAAAGTAGGGATGGTCAATTCCTTCACATTCTATTCAATCACATTAAAGAATATTCTGTATTATTAACTTTTGGACCTACTTTATACTGTATGATCAGTGTCTGCCGTTAAAATAACCAATGGATGCCACCAGATCCAGTAAGGTCTATTTTAATATATTATTTTTATCGATATTTCTAAAGTGACACTATTTTTCTAATGTAAAAAAAGTAGAAACATTTTTAAAAAGAAAGTAAACGAAGGCATGAAATCAATGTCACACAGACAACCTTTAATATTTCAAGACAGATACATAAAGATATAAAATGTACTGTAATTAAGCAACTGATTGGTTTAGTAAGAATTGATGAGCAAACACTTGTGAAATGCATGGAAGTCAATGGATGTTTTACAAAAAAAAATACATTGTAGTCAATGGTTGTTTTTTTTGGCTGTGACTTTTTTCAGGCAAAATACATTGGAGTCAATGGGTGCCAAGATTTTTTTTGTTTTGTGCAGCAATATTTTGTCACTGTTATTGGAATCCATGCCTGACAAAAAGATTGCACATCACTATTAGAAAGACATATGGTTCTCCATCCGTATTTATTGGCAGCAAGACCAAGGCCAAGTACAGCATTTGAAACATTGGCTAAACAGGGACTCCCTCATAAGGGACTTATCTCTAGGATTTATATGCTTCTTACTGAACCTTTAACTTCAAGCTTAGAGCAACATTCCTGTGACAAATACTGAAAGTGACCAAAACCCCCTTCTACTGGTCCCATTTTATCCATAGCTAACTGACTTGTACACTTACAATCCAAGATAGTTTCTTCTTTGTTCTACTTTCCCGCCAAAAAGCTTTAAACAAAGGAGCTCCCAGGATTGCCCTCCATAAGAGCTGGACAAACCCCTCCAGGGTATTTCCCCCTCCCCTAATGATGCAGCAGGGCCCCTGCCAATCAGACCTGCTTGGGTGGGGTTAACCAGAAGCAGGGCCGGCCTCCCAGCCAATCAACCCTAGGGGGTGGGGAAAAGGCCAGAAATATCAGAGGGGAGGGGTAGAGAGTTGTTGTTGTTCGTCTGGGGTGTAACCTGGCTGCGGCAGGTCACCCTCCTCTGTGGTTCCTTGGAGTTTATCCTAGCTGTGGCAGGAAGACTCCCTCCAACAGTTTGTATCTCCCTATCTCCCAGAGGACTGTTTATACCTGGATCCCCTTGAGGTATGGTTATTCTGTGGATTTACCCAAAGGCACTTTGCTACTTACCCCTTTGAAATTGCCCAAAGGAACTCCTTGACTTTGTATTTGGATTTGCCTGGAGGGCGTGTGCATCTTGGAGTGGATTGCTCCAAGGGAGGCTCTTTGTTTCGGACCAGGAGTGTTTTGGACTTGGGGGAGTTCACATGCTAATGCTGTGTTCCTGATCTATTGCTTGTTGTATATCTGAAATAAACTCCTGTGTAAACCCCTCTTAAAGGTGTGGTATTTCCCTGTGTGTGCTAATTGGTCATATGTCACACGTTTACGTGACAATTCCTACATGACTAAGTGGAATGGAGTGACTCAAGGTACCTTATCCCTAGAGGACTGGTCTGCAATTTGGCGAAATGCTCAACAAATAATCACCTGTGTGAGACAGCAAGAGCATATTTTTAAGATCTTAATGTTTTGGTACTATACTCCTGACGGGTTACATAAGCTATTCCCTGACCACTCGGCACTTTGTTGGAGAAATTGCGGTGAATTAGGCACACTTCCACATATTTTTTGGGATTGTCCGGTTGTTAGGCCAATGTGGCTGGAGGTTAGGGATGTAGCGAACGTCGGAAAAAAAGTTTGCGAACATATTCGCGAACTTGCGTCAAAAATGCGAACGGTTCGCGAACGTCGCGAACCCCATAGACTTCAATGGGAAGGCGAATTTTAAAAGCTAGAAAAGACATTTCTGGCCAGAAAAATGATTTTAAAGTTGTTTAAAGGGTGCAATGACCTGGACAGTGGCATGCCAGAGGGGGATCAAGGGCAAAAATGTATCTGAAAAATACATTGTTGACACAGCGCTGCGTTTTGTGCTGTAAAGGGCAGAAATCACACTACGTCACAGTCAGGTGATGTTTCTGGACACGGAATGTGAAAAAGCTCACACAGCTAGGTGGCAGTTGTTTGAAGAACACACTGGGCAAACAATGCCTGCAATGTCAACGTATACACTACAGCAGTGGATACGGAATATATTATTGCTGCTTGAAAAACGTCACTCGGGTGGTGTTTCTGGAGACGGTATTATTATTGATATTTAGACAGAATGTGAACAAGCTCACACAGCTAGGTGGCAGTTGTTTGAAGAACACACTGGGCAAATAATGCCTGCAAGTGCACTACTATTGCTGCACTACTATGAAGAACAGCAAACAGCACTGGACACGTTAAAGAACAGTAAGATAAGTAAAATAAAAAAAAAAATATGTGTATATTAAAAAAAAAAAATTACTCTGGTTGGTGCTGAACTACTAGGAGCAGCACAGTAGCACACCAGTCCCACTCCCCAACACAGCTAGACTAATAGCACTAGGCTGTTATAGTAGCAAAGTAAAACAACAAAAAAGAAAATAAAAGCAGTCCTTACAAGGACTATTGGGTTATTACAGCAGTCAGCAGATGAGATCAGAAGAGATCAGTGCCCACAGCAGCTACATACAGAGCACTGCAGTAGAAGGTAGATTACTAGCCAGCAAAGCTACCTAACCTAAAATGTCCCTCAAATCCCTGCAGAGTTCTGTCCCTACAATACAGAGCAGTATCAAGTAGATTACTAGCCAGCAAAGCTACTATAAACTGTCCCTCAAATCACTAACAGCTCTCTCCCTACACTAGCTCTTCCAAGCACGCACAGGCAGAATGAAAAAACGCTGCAGGGCTTCAGTTTATATATGGAAGGGGAGTGGTCCAGGGGGTGTGGGGGTGGTCCAGGAGGGAGAGCTTCCTGATTGGCTGCCATGTATCTGCTGGTCTGGGGGAGAAATGGCAAAAAAAAGCGCCAGCTAAGGCGAACCCAAATTGGCGAACGTCGCGCGACGTTCGCGAACATTCGGCGAACGCGAACAGCGTTCGATGTTCGCGCGAACAAGTTCGCAGGCGAACAGTCCGCGACATCCCTACTGGAGGTCAAGAAAGTACTAGATCAGGTCTTAACAGCCCAGGTTCCCTTAGATATATCTACCTTTTTGTTGGGTAGGCCCTTTGCCGGTATACCAAAACTTAGCCAAAAACTGGCCAACCATGTTTTGACAGCTGCATGGATAGCCCTAGCGGCCAGATGGCGTACTCTTAATTTTCCAACTATTCAAGAAATAATCATTAGAGTTAACACAAACAGAGTTTTTGAAGCGAATATAGCGTACCTACGCAATACTACCCCCCAAAATCTAAACATATGGTCAATGTGGGAATTAAGAGGCTTTGTCTCGGGGGGGGCTAGCCTCTTGATCCTAAGGGATATCTTTGAGACTGTCTGTTCATTAACTCTTTGCTTATACCATATACGTACTTACTTTGGTTACCCACACATATGCTAACTTGAATATGATACTCACCCTGGACCTAGGTAGCAGTCTCCTCTTAGGTCCTCTATTGGTTTAACCATTACCACTTAATACTTACTGCTTCTATGCTTTTGAATAGTGAACTCTAACCACTGTCAACTCTTCCTTTACCCCATATACGGATATCATATAAGCTTTTTCTTCTTTTATTTTACCGGTCTGTGATCTTTCTCTTTTTACTTTTTTGTATTTCTTACTTTGAATACTCTATTACTTTTGTTAAATTTATGTTTTTTTCTGAAAATTCAATAAAAATTGAAGTTACAAAAAAAAAAAAAGAATGACATATGGGGCCGGGACACAAGCTAAAATCATGTATAAGATGGAAAACAATATTTAGACACCAATAGTTTTTCATAGAATTATTTGGGTAAGAAACCATCTTCCTTCAGTGAAGTCCTTCACTGAATTTATCAAAGATAAATTTTAAATACCATATTTTTTTTATCTGCCTCTTAGTAGCTAGCACAGTGAAGTTCCTTACCAGTCCTCCACCTTGCAATGTCATCAGGAGCAACTGAAGTAGACACATTTACAAAACAAAATCATGGTTTTACATATGCCTATGACTATTATTCATGATCGTTATGCTTTCAGATGAATCATGTTCCATTCTCTCCTATAATGTCAACTGCATTTACAATTCTACTTCTAAGTCTATACACAGATCATCCTTATAATAACCACCCACACCCTTGTAAAGTAGATTGCTCTTAAGGTGGCCATAGACGCACAGATAATATCGTACAAAAACATTTTCGTACAATATTCGGTGCATGTATGGTGGAAAAAGAGCCAACTGATATTGGCAGAAGACTCGTCGATCAGCTTGTCGATCGGGCTGGACGGAAAACTTTGATGGTGTGCCTTTGAAGGTACCCAAACATCAGCCATTGTTAGTGCTGAATCGTCAGACACAGGTACAATTCGATTGTTTCTACCTGTATATCTGACGATTCAGCTCTACACATGTGTAATTGTTAAGTCTATGGCCACCTTTACTTCTATGGAAAGCTTATTCTCCTCTCCCAATACTTATTATTCAGATCTTCAGCTTTGCCGTGGCTTCCCCTCAAAGCATATCTAAAGGTAATCTCAAACATTTCCTCTACTGCTAGTCAGCAATATGCTTGCAAAATCTTGGTATCAAAATTTATTAAAGCTTTATCAGAAAGGCCTCTATAATTACACCAATAAATCCTCAAAGTAATGCTGCTCTGAGTCCTCTGTCAAAAGAAACACCTCATTTCTTTCCTGTACACATGGGCTTCTACATCAAACTTCCTTCTTTCAGCTTAAAGGAGAACTAAAGCCCCCTCCTAAAGAGAGTCCCCATCGACTAGAGCCATTGGCCTCTCTCGCCACATAGCCTACTTCTTAAAAAAATGTTGCAGAAAGTTGCACAGACCTATCCATGCAGAGTAGCATAGTATTCCAGAGCTGAGCAAGCAGGGAAAGACTCAGACAGGAAGTTATGTCACACCAAGCTAAAATGGCAGTTGCTATCCTAAACAAACAGAGAGAGCGCCTAGAACTGTTTTGTCAGGTATGGTAAAGCATTCTACTGAATAACTATAGCTTGCACTCTTGTGTCTAATCTATTGGCAGTAAATTGCACTGAAAGCTTTCCTTCTCCTTTAAGCAACATTCTGTCTGCAAATGTTCTTAATCAATTGCAGATGGTTTACCAGGCTACCCATCCACATAATTTAAAATCAATTAAACATTATAATGTTGACATTTAAAAGAATATTTTCACCTTTAAATTACATTTTAGTATGTTATAGATGGACCTATTCTAAGAAACATTTGAATTGCTCACTATGATTTATTTTTTGTATAATTATTTGCTATTTACAGTATATTTACTATTTTGCTTGAGCCAACAGGTGAAAATAATATCTGGATGTCAGGGCCACATCGTCTTTGAGTCTAAATGAATTGCTAATATTATTTGTAATTATTATCTTTATCTTTTATTAATTTTCTATTACAATGTTAAACTGCTGCCAATATGCCCTAGTAACCAAATAATAATTGGATTTTCAAACCTGAAATTTGCAGACAAAAATAATAGATATACTAAAAAAAAAAAAAATCAAAAAATGAAGACAGAATCCTTGGGCATTTTCAATAAAGAGCGAATTTTTGCCAGCGACCACTTCGCCCCACTTTGTGGCTGCTGAGATGCAAAGCTGCATCTCAGCAGCAGAGCACTAGCGAATTTTCGGTAGTGTTACTTGGGCAGTGCAAGCATTTCATAGGGAAGGTTCGCCAGCATTCATTTCGGCCTAGCGAAACTTCATTAGTACTCTTAGGTCAATTTGAATAGGGTGGGTACATAAAAGTCGTATGGACGTAGTGATGTTAGTGCAAATCCTTTAAGTGGCCACTTTTTATTACATATGTCCAAGGAACCATAATAAAGACATAAAAGATCCTCAAATGCCCTAGACATGAGCCCACCCTAAAAGTCGACCAACGTTTTTTAGAACTTTTTTGAATTTTCAGCATACAGGATATAATGTCACTGACATAAGATTGAGGAAGATGTAGCTTTGTTTTATTAGTTTGCTGGTCTAAAGTGGTGAAAGAAACTCTGGCGAAAGAGGTAATGCTCTGTAAAATTCACGCCTTAGAGCATCTGGAGATAGGGTGCGAACATACAATATCGATGGTCTCTTTCAATGCGAATTGTACTCTACGCCTGTTAGTAAATTAGCGATGTACCGGCCGATGGGATTTCTGGTGAATTGTTGCTAGAGACGGCCACTTCACCCTTCAGTAAATCTGCCTCCTTCTCTTACTGACGTATACATAATACCAAATTATGGAGCGAATTACCCCTTCAACTGTAAAGCATTGTGACATAACTAACCCCTACATTTTACTTTAAGCCCCTCTATTGAATGGAACCTCCATCTATTGGTTTTATATTCAAGATGTTACAACTAGCTTGGTTGCACCTTAAAGAAATGGCCAACATTTCAAAAGTTGAGCAACTATATTTTTGACAGCACGTCAGTCGCCATTTGGTGTGAAAAGACATTAATTGCTATGAATGAAAATATAGAAGGATGAACAAGTACATCTTCATTAAAGTATGATTAACTTTGAGTATTTTCAGGGATTTAATCTTCTATAATAGATCTGCCTTTGTAGGGGAAAAAAACCCATTCCCCATCACTTGAGACAGAATCCCACTCCTACATTCTATGAAAAGCGTTGTTAAGAGATGTTAAGAGATGTTAATGTAGGATAATGGTAGAGAAGTGAAGTAAATGTTCATGTAGGTTTGTATCCCTGTTGTTTGCTACAGCAGGTGAGAAATATCTACATTTTTCAGAACGCAAAATGTTTTGAAAGATTTGTATTCCGCAGCATGCAAGAATTTAATTATTTATTCGCACCAGCCCCTCCCGGCCCACTAGCAGAAAGAAGTCAGATCGTCTCTTACATTTTAATGGAAAATTATCTGCTTGAAGGGGTTTACCCAAGAACCATTCAAATCACTTGTTCTAAAGACTTGTCAGGAGATTTCCCACCCTACATGCAGACATTTCCCCTTTCCTGTACACATAAAACAACTCATCAGACAAATTTATTTCTGTAACATTCTATACATCAAAGTATACCGTTGTCTAAAATACTCCGTATTACTCTCTTCAGTGGTCTATGCAACTTATAGCTCTCACTATAATTCCACCTATTGCATCATAAAGCTATATATTTTGGATAATCTTTTTTTGCTGGTATATTTAATGCAGTTTCTGCTCCATACAAATCATCTTTCTTGTGTGTTACATACTGAAATTCTCCACTCATTCTAATGCATCCTGTTCTTTTTGCCTCCAACTCATTACCACATTCTAGGCTGCCAGTTTAAAGGACAAACAAAACATAAAAATTCACGTACTGAATAAGATCTGGTACAGGTATGGAATCTGTTATCCGGAAACCCGTTATTTCCCATAGACTCCATTATAATAAATTAATCCAAATTTTTAAAAATAATTAGCTTTTTCTCTGTAATAATAAGACGGTACCTTGTACTTGATCCAAACTAAGATATAGTTAATCATACCTACAAATAAAAAGGCAGGGGAAAACGATAGAAAAAAAATGCTTACGTCTGGCAGCTGAAAGATGCACACATCCTGTTTACATTTATCTAGTCAAATCTAATCTAGTCGAGTCCAAATGTAGTCTTTATATATATATATATATATATATATATATATATATATATATATATATATATATATATAGTGAATAAAGTACCCCCTCTTGTAAAATATAAAGATATTAGAAGTTACCGAGGAGTTTCATGACCATATAAAAACACGAGGCCGAAGGCCGAGTGTTTTTATACAGGTCATGAAACTCCGAGGTAACTTCTAATATCCTCATATTTTACAACTGGGGGTACTTTACTGTATTTATTATAATACACAAATTTCAATGAGTCATGTGACAGAAATTACATCAGAACTCACCGTTTATAACTGATGACATCAGAACTCACCGTTTATAAGGATATAATTTACAGGATATACATGGCTTTTGTGTATTATATATATATATATATATATATATATATATATATATATATATATATATATATATATAAATAATACACAAAAGCCATGAATATCCTGTAAATTATATCCTTATAAACGGTGAGTTCTGATGTCATCAGTTATAAACGGTGAGTTCTGATGTAATTTACGTCACATGACTCACTGAAACTTGTGTATTATAATAAAGTACCCCCAGTTGCAAAATATGAGGGTATATTTATGAACTGTATACTTATATGGTCATGAAACTCCTCTGTAACTTATAGTATCCTTATATTTTACAAGAGGAGGTACTTTATTCACTATACAGGTATAGGATCCCATATCCGGAAACCCGATATCCAGAAAGCTCCTAATTACGGAATGGCTGTCTCCCATATACTTCATTTTATCCAAATAATCCAAATTTTTAAAAATGATTCCCTTTTTCTCTGCAATAATAAAACCGTACCTTGTACTTGATCCCAACTAAGAAATAATTAATCCTTATTGGAAGCAAAACCAGCCTATTGGGTTTATTTAATGTTTAAATGAATTTCTAGTAGACTTAAGGCATGAAGACCCAAATTACGGAAATATCCGTTATCCGGAAAACCCCAGGTCCCAAGCATTCTGGATAGCAGGTCCCATACCTGTATATATATATATATAATTGGTTAACTATGGTTAACTATGAAAACAATATAATGCATATAAGAAAAAATTATTTATTGAATTGCCAATGACATCAACGCGTTTTGATCCACCTAGAACCATCGTGTATGTGTATATAGTGAGCCAAAACATTATACATTACCAGCTGGGCTTGTTAACGTTATTCATACTTGTATCTATTTCCCAGCCAGTTATCTGTGGAAAAAATTAAAAAAATAAATTGTACCTCCAACAAAATATAGAAGTAAATTGTGTATATGCACTTGGGAATATAGTAGCACATAAGTAACCTTCTATGTAATGTTTCCCTAATGCCAGATGAATGCTAGAGTGAGGTAGTGTCATTGTATTCACTCCTACTTTACTAGCCATTTGATTTGCTATTCTATTAATAGGCTGTTATGATCTAGAAACACTTAGCAACCAAATCTGTGTGCTTTAAACAGTCGTAGGTGATACTTCCTGATTGGTTGTTATGTTACTAAACCAGTAATAAACTTTAGGTTTTTATTATATTTACTTATTTATGCATTGGCATTGCGTCAATTGTACAGACAGTGTTAAAGGTGTTTGGGTGATATTATTAGTCTGAGTGCACATGTTCTCCCATAAGAGTTTATTACAGTTCCATTCTTTTGTCAGGCTTTTGGCAATGTCTAGTAGGGTGCATATATTAGTTTGATTTTTTTAGTGTTCATGAGAAACTTCAGTACCAAGGTATGTAAAAAAATTTTCCATTTCACTTAAACATTTGATACTAGTAATTGTTCTTTGGTAGGAGGAATATATTTAGTGCTAGGGATGTAGCGAACTGTTCGCCGGCGAACTAGTTTGCGCGACCTTCGACTGTTCGCGTCCGCCGCAAGTTCGCGAACGTCGCGCGACGTTCGCCAATAGGCGTTCGCGTCAAAAATCGTTCGATCATTCGACCATTCGATTCCTTCGACCGCTAAAATCGAAGGATTTTCGTTCGAATCGAACGATCGAAGCCATTGGATTGAATGAAATCATTCGATCGAATGGCTTCGATCGTTCGATTCGAACGAAAATCCTTCGATCGAACGATTAAAATCCTTCGATCGTTCGAATCGAACGATTTTCGGATGTTCGAAGTTCGCTAACTGTTCGCGAACTGTTCGCATTTTTTGCCGGTGTTCGCAACAGACGTTCGCGAACACATAGTCGGCGGTTCGCTACATCCCTATTTAGTGCTTCAGAATTTTCAAGTTTATTTAGAAATTAGTCTGAATAGATTTCCAAACATATTATGTTTTCCAGTAGTTGCTGTGAAGTTTCCAGAAGGCTGCTGTGTTGCTCTTGGTCCCGTTTTGCTTTTCTAAGGGCTTCCTTTACAAGGACAAACAATAGAGTTGAAAGGTGACATCCTTGCCTTGTTTCCAATTATAATTTAAGGCAGCTAGTTTTTATTGACTCACATTTTGTGGAGGTTTAATATATATATATATATATATATATATATATATATATATATATATATATATATATATATATATATATATGGATCTGTTGTAAGATATGAGTCTGTTGTGAGGATGTGAGTCACAGAGAGTTTCATGATCATATATACATATACAGGTCACTTCCAAAATCCTCATATTTATAACAGTGGGGTATTTTATTTTTTAAAAATGCAGTTTCAATGGGGCAAGTGACATGAATTACAGCACTAAACAGATTATAACTGATGACATCACTAAGCACTATTTATTAGGACATAGATTACAGGATATTGGTGGCTCTTGTGTACTGTAAACCCATAATTCTGAAGAAATTTCCATTATACTGTCTTAAATGTGTCAATCCCTATGAGTACTGTGGGAAAGAAACACTTACCTTTGCAATATCAGGTTTGTAATTCTCAATAGTCCTTATGAATTTCATATTTTACCAAGGAGGACTATTTAATGTTTATTAGTATGGCTTTGAGTTATATCTGTGCTATCAAAGCACTGGTTCTGGATGCATAGCTGACCACAGGGACTTTAAAGAGTGATTTACATGTCTCTGCCCAGGAGTGCAAATTCCTTTTGATTTCAGAAGTCTTGGAATGTGAAGGGCTCTTTAGCTCCTTTTAGCCCTTCTCACCCTAAATAGAATTATTTGTTTGCTCCTCTACTTTAATTCCCCAAACACATTCAAATGATTACATAGGGTACTGATTTTAATCTTAGTTTCTGGCCAACAACCCAAAATTCACAGCTTTGCTTAGGCAGCAGAGCCTGACACAACAGTAAATCTTGGAAGACCCCTGACACAAATGGGTCTACAACTAAAAGTAAACTGATTTTTGGCATAAGAAGTTCAATAATGTCTCCTTTTGTCCTTGTTTTGCTTTTAATCTAATCTCTGTGCTATAGTAATTAAAGTAAATAGTAAATTAAATTGAACTTACTGCCCTTGCTTTTAGCTAAATGTTCATTATTACGAGAATAAAGCAAATCAGGTCATGGGCAACTATGATTTCATTTGTTACAAATTGTTTGCTAATGAACAGTATATTTCTGCTGCTACAGGAAATGCTTTCATCCCTCAAACTAATGAAAGGGCGACTAAAGAAGCCACCAACAGTCAAATGATATCCTCCCTCTGTATTATTAGTGGTTTGGGAGAAATAATGATTTTATTATATTCCCTCAAAAAACACGTTTCCATTTTATGATCAATAAATATGAGACTCAACAGGATATTTGTCATGATGCTTTCAGTTAGAAGTAGGAGTCATATAAAAGTAAATAAGAAGGATCAGTTTTAAGGAATGCGTGCAACCTCAAGCAAAGTGTTTATAGCCCTTAACCCCTTGGAAAGCATGTGATAGCATATCACATGCATATTTAGCTACTCTACATATTTGCATTCATGCAAATTAGTATTTTAGTGGGTGCTTCCATATTGCTAGAATTTCAATTTAGCAGACATAAATAAAAGGGTCTTGTTGAACTGTGCAGGAAAGTTCAGGTACCAATACACCTTCAGCATATATTTTACTCTGTCAAATCCATAAGCAATGTTAGGCATCGTTCTCACTCCTCCTATTCCTGAATTTCTTCAGTCAAAATATGTAGTGATGGGCGAATTTATTCGCCAGGCGCGAATTTGCGGCGAATTTGCGTTATTCGCTGCAAAACGCCCACGAAAGTTCGCCCGGAAAAATTTGCCGACATCGAAAAAAACGGACACCGGCGTCAAAGAAACAGGTGCCGGTGGCAAAAACGGGCGCCGGGGGCAAAAACGAGATGCCGGCGCCATTTTGCAAATGTTTCGCCGTTTCGCGAATTTCGCAGGAAATTCGCAAATTTTCCGGCGAAATAGCGCAAATTCGCCCATCACTAAAAATATAGAATCTATTATCCGGAAACCCATTATCCAGAAAAATCCAAATTACAGGAAGGATGGTTCCAATAGACTCCATTTTATCCAAATAATACAAAATGTTTAAAGTATTTCCCTTTTCTCTGTATTTATAAAACAGTACCTCATACTTGATCCTAAGTAAGATATAATTAATCCTTATTGGAGTCAAAACCAGTCTATTGGGTTTATCTAATTTTTAAATAATTTTCTAGTAGACTTAAGGTATGAAGATCCAAAATACCGAAAGATCCATTATCTGGAAAACCCCAGGTCCTGAGCATTCTGGATAACATGTCCCATACCTGTACTTTATATTTTTTTGTCTGAACACAATGCACTAACATAACCCATGATACTTGCATATTGTAAGTACTGTATATAGCAGCATTAGAGAAAGGGGTTATATGTACCATGTTGAAAATATAGGCCCACATTGGCACTTGTATCATGTATAGTACATTATCCCTTTATAATACCATATAGTCCAAGGAACATACAAGGTAGTAGCTGAAACTTCAACTGCCCCTGGGAAGGTAGCCTTAAAACTTTTGCAAACGTGGATATTCAGTTTTATAGCACCTAATGTATTGCCAGGAAAATGAATGTGACATTTATGAGTACAGAGCTGTAATTTTGCACCAAAGACAGAATGACTTTTTAAAGAAAAATCGAATGTGCCGTGGCCTAAGACATCTTTTCTTGAAAGAAGATATAGGTCAATCTCAAAATTACTTTAGCAACTTTTAAAAGAAAAGAGAGTTCTGCCTTTGAACCAGATTGGAATATTGAAAACAGAGTGATTGACCTATACTAGATATAATGACGGGGGAAAAACCTCTAGTCAAGAAGACTGCAAAATGACTACAACTGCTGGTCAGAAATGGGGGACATCCTAAATATAAACATGGCGTTAACACAATACACATCCTTTGTTTACAAGTGTAAATGTTCTTTTCAAGGCTGCTATCTCCTGACAAGCACTCAGAGTCAATTTACATGGCTGCTTCTAAAGATGTACCAAAATTCACATATCTCAATGTAAAATTATTCAACTGCAACTTGTAATTGCATTTAAGTACATTATTTAAGACCTGCTTAAAGGTGGAGTATATGTTTAGAGTTGTTTTACTCTGCACGCTGGAGCACACTCTAAAAGGTGTAATTGTTCTCCACTGGTGCATGGGTTGCTGCTGAATACTTTGGTGAGTTTGTAAAATATTAAATTCATGTCATGGGAAACATTTTTGGCATAGCTGATGTTTTTTCTGTTAATTACTTTTATTACATTCCCCCAAAAGAGTGTTAAAAAAACGGGCACATTTTGCATTCACACTCCTCTGACTAGCAATAACATGTTCATTTACATAATAATACTACCATTGACATTGTAATTTGTTCTCTGTCCCTGGAACATAAGCATGACGGCAGAAGGAAAGTTAAGTCGATCTTCTCCAGTGCGGAAAGGAAAAAGGTCAGAGAATACATCTCCACCGTGAAAGCATTTGCATTGTGGGATTACAAATTAAGGAGTACTACTGTATATGCCTGCCATAGGTGCCTACAGTTTATACATTCTCCATGACTCAAACTTAGGGCATTCCCCTTCTGTATACAGTGTTGCTGTGTGTTCAGGTGGCACTGTGAAGTAACCTGCTAGTGTGGACATTTTACTTACGTTAAGTAGTTTATCACACACTGTATACTTGTAGAGACTTATTCCCTGGAGAGACCCAAAGTGCAAAATAAAAACCCTTATATAGGGTTAAGCTGTTCATTTTCCTTCTGTTGTATATCTTCTTTGGAGGTAAGAAGGGACCCATTGGACTGAGTGATAGTAGTGATCAGAGTCTTAGCTTTTTGAAGCCCTGACTCCCTTTTTTCCTTCAAAGGATGTATGCAGCTGAAGAAAAATGAACAGCATAACCCTATATCTTCAGTTTTTCCTATCTGCATGCAGGTTACGTGTTTTTCATTAGAGATATTACTATAAAGAAGAAGACCCAGGCCAAGCTGAAGTTTCTGCAATTTAAAGACAGCTTGTTTATTTATGGGTGGATCATAATTCCTACCACTGAAGGGGGTTGACACACCCAAAAAATATGGATTCACAGAAATATATGAAATTAAAAATTCTTGCATAGACATATAGTTATGTTTTCTATAAATATATAAATTGTGGCAAAATTACCTATTGTAAACAGCGCCGATCCATGCCTTTATGCCGCCTGAGGCGGCCTTCCGTTGCCGCCCCGACCCCTCCTTGCGGCGCTCACATTTTCTGTGCAGGAGGGGGTCGGGGCGCTGCACGACGCTAGTGCAGAGAGCGCAATTGCGCTCTCTGCACTAGAAGAGCCGAATTTCCGGGTTGAAAACCGGAAATTCAGCTCTTAGTTACCAGGAGCGGCATTTATGCCGCCCCTGGTAACCAGGGGGCGCTGCCGCCTGAGGCGAGTGTCTCAACTCGTCTCATTGGTGGAGCGCTCCTGATTGTAAACAAATAACATACCAACTGGTGTAATGCAGAGTCGATTTAGTCCTCCAAAAGATTTCTGTCTTATAGACTGTCTATGTCTCATAGAGGGAGCTGATTTAGTCATCCAAAGGATTTCTATGTCTCATAGACCGTCTATGGGGCAAATTTACTAAAGGGCAAAGTGACTAACGCTCGTGAAAATTCGACAGCGTCACCTCATTTCGGTACTTCACCGATTTACAAATGGTCACTGGCGTAACTTCACTAGCAAAGAAGATAGACTCTAGCGGTACTTCGATAACTAACTAACTAACGCTAGGCGAATTTGCACTCTGGTGAATGGACGTAACTATGCAAATTCACTAAGATGTGGATTTTACTGACCGTTACCTCTTGCGCCAGACTTGCCTTCGACACTTCAGACCAGGCGAAGTACAATAGAGTAGATAAGACTTCCTCAAAATTTAGTTGAAAATTTTTCTAAGTCCCAAAAAACACTGGCGTCTTTTCCTTTTTTCAGGGTGATAGGCTGCAAAAGAACGTACATTTTTTTTGGGGTAACCGGCATCCCCCCCTACATTTCCTAACATATGGCACATAAACTATACACTGGGCTCATGTGTAAGGCAATATAACAACTCTATTTTCTTTTATTAATGTTTCCCAAGCTTGAGCAATGTAATGTATTTGCTGCAACATATACGTCCATTGAACTTTAACTTCCCGCCGTATGCAAATTAGGTGACGCTAGAGCAACTTCGCTTTGCTTGGCGCAGTAACGCTAGTGCAACTTCGCCAGCGTTCAGTGCCCTGGATGCAACTTCAGATTTTAGTGAATTAGCGTTGTCTTGGTGAATCTATGCCTGGCGAAGTGGTGCACTGTGAGCAAAGCCGTTGCTGGCGAATTTTCGGAGGTTAGTAAATTTGCCTCTATGTCTCATAGAGTTAGCCAATTTAGTCCTCCAATTGGTTTCTATGTCTAAGTCTATGTCCCAATGACATAGTGCCATTCAATATACCTGTATTAGAAAACTACTCAGAAGCATGAAAGTTTTGCAATTTTGAGTGCTATTTTAATATATTCAGGGGCGCCATAAGAAACCAGCCTCCTAATTATCATTAAATATGTTAATGTATGGTTATAAGCAGGGGTGTAACTACAGAGGTAGCAGACCCTGAGGCTGCAGGGGGGCCCACGATGCAATTTTAATATATATTGGTAAAACAGGACAACCTCTGGCTATGTTGGGGGCCTTTAAAATGAATTTTCTGAGGGGACTAGTTACTTTTCTGGCTGTGAGCAGAATCCCTGGTGTGAAGGCCAACACTTTCATTTCAATTAAATTTTGAATCTGAGTAATATAAGAAGGTGTAAAAGAGTGTGGAACATTATAAGGAGATGGTTTAAGTATCTCAGGTCTATTGGAATATTTTCTAAAAGTTGGAAGACACTTTAAGTTTGTAAAGAGTGTCAGAGTAAATATGGCTGATTTGGGGACACATCTTACTGGGGACATTGCCAGGAGCTGAGTAGAGAGCAGAGGCTGTGCCAGAGAGAATCTAGTAAGGTTAATGTGAAGAGGTTGGCTCTGACATTTATAGACAAATGCAATATAAAGACTAAAGCTGGCCATAGATGCAAAGATCCGATTGTTCGAGGATTCCCCATCTCCCGACCTGCCACTAACCATTCTGATGAAATAAAGTACAAAAGAACAGATCAGCCGATGTTCTGCCCCTGACAGCAATCGTACGAAAGCTGGTGACAATCTCCCACTGAAAATCGTACGATTGGCAACACATGCAGAGATATTACCCGCAGCCGAGAGAAATCTTTTAACCTGTCTCAACGACCGATCTCCACAGGATGAAAAATTACGGGACTCTCCACACACGGTCTGAAAATCGTACGAATCCTCAATTCGTATGATTGGATCTTTACCTCTATGGCCAGCTAAAGACATGATTAGTAAAACTTGTGATGAATAAAGTACTTTGCATTAGGGCATTTTTTCCACTGAGCTACATCATGTTACCAATGATTTCAAAATTACATGGTGAAAATGCTGCCAATAATACAGGCAAGTTTAAAGTAAGTTTCTGTTTATATAGTGAATAAAGTACCCCCTTTTGTAAAATATAAGGATATTATAAGTTACCGAGGAGTTTCATGACCACATAAAAGCACGAGGCCGAAGGCCGAGTGTTTTTATACAGGTCATGGAACTCCGAGGTAACTTCTAATATCCTCATATTTTACAACTGGGGGTACTTTATTAATTATAATACACACATTTTAGTGAGTCATGGGACAGAAATGACATCACTACTCACCGTTTATAACTGATGACATCACTACTCACCATTTATAAGGATATAATTTACAAGATATTCATGGCTTTTGTGTATTATATGCTTATAATCTACAGCCTGGTCATTTCCCTATGGGACCAGACTGTAAATTATATCATTATAAAAGGCGCGTACTGATGTCGGCGCATCCGAATTTGACACAGCTCATCCTAATTTGATGCCGCAGCATTCAAATTGAATGCAGTCGTGCCCAAATTGGACGCCAGCGCGCCCAATTTGTACGCCGGTGACCAGAATTGGACACCGACCCCCCACCCCCCTCCCGACATTTCACACAATATGTAGATTATAATTCATAATGTACCCTCTACTGAAATTTATAAAGATATGAGAAGTCACCTCAGAGTTATCTGACATAATATCTTTATAAATTTCAGTAGGGGGTACATTATCCACTATATATTGGCTAACAATAAAAATACATTGCAAACTTTCGGAGCACAAAGGCCCCTTCGTCAGGCAAAATACAAATGAAAGCTAGAAAGGCACAGCATATATACTGTTAGATCAATGATCATCGGCAATAAATTAGGCAGTTACAGATAGATAGAGATCAATTGTAGAGCTAATACAATGAATTAGGGTGGGTTGTAAATAGTCCAGGAGCCAATATAGGTATCACTTCTACAATACTTTTTGTACTTGTTTGTTTTTTTGTTATTTTTGCTACTGGCAAACACGATACCACAGTTTTTGTTTTGTGTTTATATACTAGAATTTTTTCCTGCACTAGCTCAGAAAAGATCTGTCTGTATTTTTTCTGTTCCTATCTCTTATTTATGCCCTAAAGAAGTCTCCAGGGCTGAACCAAATATTTGAAAGTCTCCATCATCTTAAGTTAATCCATCTGCAAGCTTTTCTGCATCTAATTGTTCTCAAACACATTATATCTGCATTATATGCACACGTTTCTATTTATATGACATTTTAATTACCCCCGTTGCACAGAGCTAGAGAACAGATTTTTATTTTCAATAAATAAATACTGAGGAGCAAATTTTAAAACCTAAAACCAAGTCTATTTTTTCCTGCTGGGAATTTAGAAAAAAACAAGTTTTTCCACAAGTTCTAATAATTTCCCTATTTATGAAAAGCAGTGCTTGGGAAATGTTATACAGGGATGGGACCTGTTATCTAGCATGCTCGAGACATGGGTTTTCCCAGTCTTTCAGTAATTTGGATCAACATACTATAAGGGGCAAATTTACTTAAGGTGGAATATCGAGGTTTAATAATTAGACTGTCGAAGTTAAATCCTTCGACATTCGAATATCAAAGTCGAAGGATTTAGCAGTATTCGTTCGATTTTAATCCATCGATCGAACGATTTTTCTTCGACCAAAAAATACCTAGGAAGCCTATGGGGACCTTCCCCATAGGCTAACATTGACTTCGGTAGCTTTTAGGTGGCGAACTAGGGGGTCGAAGTTTTTTCTTAAAGAGACAGTATTTCGACTATCGAATGGTCGAATAGTCTAACGATTTTTAGTTTGAATCGTTCGATTTGAAGTCGTAGTCGAAGGTCGAAGTAGCCCATTCGATGGTCGAAGTAGCCAAAAAAAAATTCGAAATTCAAAGTTTTTTTTCTTCTATTCCTTCAGTCGAACTAAGTAAATGGGCCCCTAAGTGTATTAAAAAAATTATTTAAACATTAAATAAACCCAATACAGATGAATTAAATTGTAGTATGAATCAAGTACAAGGTACTGTTTTATAATTACAGAGAAAAAAAATAAAACATTTTAAATATTAAATTATTTGATTACAAATTTTGTGTAATTTCGATTACACATTTTCACAATTTATGGAGTGGTGCTTAGACGAATGCTAAATACTGTAATTTCTGGATTAATTGATTAATTCTCATAGATACAGTGCCACCAAAAAATTTTGCTGGGAACCAGAAGTGACATGACGTGCTTGTATGGGCTCCCAGAAGTGACATCACACATGTGCACATGTACTTTCCTTCTTCTCGTTGAATGTTACCCATGCATGCGCACACGCTCCATATGACATCACTAAATGATTTCTGAGAATGTGCGCCCAATATTTAAAGGGAAATTCTTTAAAAATTGAGAGAATGAGACAGGATGAGCGGAGACCTGGGGGGGGGAGGGTGCCAAAATTGGAAACATAGGGGGAGTTAGAGTTCCCCTCCGTGTCAAGGTCCTGGTACATGGGTGTTCTATTTGACTGCCTTTGTGGCTGGTATAGCAGGTAGCTCATCCATCCACCAAGTCAGAAAACAAATGAAAAGATGTGATTGGTTGCTATGGACAACATCACTGGTGATGTTTGTCTCCAATGTTTTACACAGTATGACAAATAAGCCTCGGAGAGTTAACCATTGTTGTTTTATAATGTGCACATACAACTTTGTACCCTAGCACCTACATCATCACAGACATTTTTTGCAAGATGCAGTTATCAATGAGATTTGTCCACCCACCTTTGGAAATAGCATTTCGATAGACTCCGTTTTGCAACTATTTGTGCACTCCAATTTTCTTTTTTGTGCATTGCTTGCAATGTTGTTGTGCAGCTTATTGCAGTGATGCTACACACCACACCACCAATACAGAGCAAAACTCTTGCGGCTATATACCGCAAAATATATCAGTGCAAACTCAGTGAAGAATTTTTTCACAAGAAATTGCAAAAATACACAAGCATAAGTTTTATTTCAGATCAGGTAATACAATTGCCTGGCAGAAATATAGAGCCTTCCTGTTTAACTCCATATAAATCTCAAAGTGGCACAGCTGAGCTGTAAGATTCCTGACCTCTCTCTGGACACATTTAAGACACAGCTTGTTATCTGATGAACTAGTTCCTACCAATTTGCAGTCTGAATATTTGAGCTCTATTGCTGCCGCAATTTAATCTCTCCACACTGAGGCCTCAGATGCTCTGTTTGCTTTTCATCGTCTTTGGAAAAACCACTTTGCTTTCTGAAATTATAACCATTTGTATTTGCACAGGGCCTGTGCAGAAATTTTATTCCTATAACTGAGATAGAATCTCTGTGACCTGTGCTGCCCAGAATATCTTATTTAGAAAGAGTAAGATGCAAAACCAATTCATATTCATTTTGCTGCTTCAAGCATGCCTGAGATGCTTTTAACTCATTATATTGTGGAACGTTTTATACCTCCACAAAATCCAGAAAAGATATATTACAGTGCAATGCATTCGTATATATAGTTTTGAGCTACCTTAATTAAAACTCATTATTTTTAATGGGTTTACAATACTGTAGCTACGGACATAATGGCAGTTTGGGGGGATAGTAGTAAAAAGAAGTTAGGAAAAGAAAATGGAGGAAGGGATGAATAGAAAAAAAGGTGTAGTTGATGGGAAGGAATGACTATTAAAAGGGGAAGTCAATATCAAAATTAAAATTTGCCTAATAAAAGAAACATAATTTAAGCAACTTTCCAATATATATTTATTCAAAATTTCCGGTGCTTTTAATTTCAAAATTTCCAGTGCTTTTAAAGTTATTTCGAAAGAAAAAAGTTGCTATTGAAAGCAGCATTTGCTTACTTTTTAAACATGTTGCAGAAATCTCTTCAGATATTTATCTCCAATCTTAGTAAACATGCCTGTTCGTTCCTCAGCAAAGACTGGTCTGTTAATCAGCTGCCTTGTCTTACATTGTATCAACAGTCTGAACCATCAGGGCAGAGAGTAAAGAGGACAAACACTGCTTTTCAATACCAATACATATACAAATAACTTAAAAACCACAGACAATTTGTAATGAATGTATATTGCACAGTTGCTTAGGAAGATGTTTTCTTTTACTAGGCAAAAACATTTTTTTTATTTGTTGACATTCCCTTCCAATCGTATTCAGATAGTGAAGCAACTTTTATTTGTCAGTGTTGCACAGCGATACCTTAAGTAGTATCCATTACTTTATATCATAACTTGAAGGCAGCAAATTTGATTCCTTATATCTGTAACCTTTTTCTGGCACACCCTTCTAAAGCACGATTACATTCGAGAAAATACAGGTTTCCTGCCTACTGGTGATTGGTCCATTCTGAGAGCCCTCCATGGCGGGAGAGAATTGTAATCCTTAAACTTAATTGTGCTAAACTTAATTGTGCTAATGGGTGCTAAAGAATACACCTCAGGGAATCCCACAGAGAAATAAAATACTGTAACACGGATATAGCAGCAACAATAACGTTTATATAGAAAAGCTAAATATGATGCTCACAGTTGGGACATGTGGGGGTCTGTCTATACAAAAAAAAAAAAACACATGTTTAAAGACTCCACTGCACTGTGCTGACACTCACAAAACCATCATTGGTCATGTCCTGCATGTTTTGTAGGTATTAAGTTAGTCTGCCTGTGCTATAATCTAAACATGCTCTTTTCCACACCTTGTGTCTCATTACCTTCTCCTTTAGATTGTAAACTCTTTTGCACACGGCCTTCCTCTCCTTTTGTACCAGTACTGGTCGTTATGTATGTAACTCTGTATTTCTTTATACAGGTACAGGATCTTTTATCCGGAAACTTGTTATCCAGAAAGCTCTGAATTACGGAATGGCCATCTCCCATACACCCCATTTTATCCAAATAATCCAAATTGTACAAAATGTACCTTGTTTTTCAACCAAACTAAAATATGATGAATCCTTATTGGAAACAAAACCAGCCTATTGTTTTAATTTAATATTTACATGTGTCAAAAAAGGTGTCAAGCAGTCAAGGACAGAATAACAGTTCCTAAAATGATATGTGATCTGATGGAACACTCAGTGCTGAGTGAAGAGTGAAAAACTGGTAAAGAGCTTCAGGTTTATCAATACTTTTGGCAAATTAAGCTTTATTCAGCTACAGGACTTAACTATAATTTTATAGTTAAATCTAGAAAGAAAATGCTTTTTTTTCTGTTAAAGAATGTAGCAAATGCAGAATGAATATTTTTCTCCACAACAGCTCTGCTTTCCATGGTACTATACATTTTTTTCAGGAACAAATAAACACTTGTCAATATGATGACAGCGTGCCTTTTCCAGGTTCCCATGTCTATTCAGAATCACAAGGGCAAAGATATGCTGCTCATTAACAGAAACACACATCTTAAAATATTAAGGAACACCCCATAATGTCTTGTAAATATAAATCTATATTGGAGCAACAATTATAGTATCATTTTCTCATGCATCATTTTTTCCTCATCTCTGCCACTTGGGGATTGTAAAGCAGCAACAATAAAACCAGCTTCATCAAAATAATTCAGTATCTGAATGTGAATATTCAAGCACACTTCATAGAATATTTTTCTCTGTCTGTCCAACTGGTTTGCCTGGCGACATGGTAATGTAGAATTATAATAAATGCTATTAAAGAGCATCAATCTTCATGTTGATGAAAAATGCAAACATATATTAGAAATATAAGGACCATGCAAAAGACTACCGTGATTAAGATAGATTGCTCTGCTTCCATGCTGTGCCAGCTGTTTATAAACAGAGGCTTTTGCTTACTGTGTGGGTGATTCTGCACCAGTTATGAAGGATCTACCTTAATGACTAGTTGCAAATCAGAGGACAAAGCATTAAGACTGACAGTTCAGCACATATGGCAAAATTGTTTAATGAGGAATATAACATTTTTCTAGTATAAGCATAACTTAGCTTTAACTCTCTTCAAAGAAGAAGCCCATTTTCTAGGCTCAAATATTTACCTGCTCTTCTTGTTTCACAGCACAGTGTCTTTGACAAATAAAATCCCAAATTATTTTTTAAACGCTTTTATGTTCAAGTTAAACAATGAACAAAAACAAGAGCAAGAAAAGAACACAATAAAAAATAAATAAAGAAAAAGAGGTGTAGAAAGCAGTCGGCCAGGCATTCATGGGGTTTGTGCAGGCAACCAGGAGGCCCAGATGGCCTCGAATTTAGCAGAGCAGCCTCTGGTTAAATAGACTAGTGTTTGTTTAGGAACCATGTCACTAACTAGTTTCCAGAAGTCAACAGATGGTGCAGAAGTAGTTTCTGTATCACATTTAGGGCAGACATCAGGAGTCTGAGGGAATTATTTTGCAAGCCTATAAGGTGTCATGAAGGCCCAGTTTAAAAATTAACCTGTCTCTAGTTGACATGGTTATTGTACAAACTTTCACTAGGGCCATATTTCTTCCTCTAAATCTGATATCTCTCATTATACTTGTGCTTTAAGCAAGGGGTCAGGGGGAGATTGTCACAGTATAGGGTCAATATACCTCTAAAGTGGTTGTTTTGAGTTGTAGTGGTCTTGTGAGAAACTGAGCATGAAAAGTATGTTTAAATGGGGCCTTTTACCCTAAGAACTAATTCCATATTATTTTCTATTCTGTTTGTCAAGCAAAATATACTTACTCTATATAAATTATTTAAATCTTGTTTTTTACTGTACACGTCTTGCAATTCACACGTCACAGCAAGCTCTTTTGTGAACACTGTTATTAAAGGAAAACTATACCCCCAAAATGAACACTTAAGCAACAGATAGTTCATATAATATTAAGTGCATATTAAAGAATCTTACCAAACTGTAATATATATTTAAGTAAATGTTGCCCTTTTACATCTCTTGCCTCGAGCCACTATTTCGTGATGGTCTGTGTGCTGTCTCAGAGATCACCTGACCAGAAATACTTCAACTCTAACAGTAACAGGAAGAAGTGTGGAAGCAAAAGACACAACTCTGTCTGTTAATTGGCTCATCTGACCTAACGTATGGTTTGTTGGTATGTTTGTGAGTACAGTGAATCCTACGATCCCAGGGGGTGGCCCTTATTTTTTAAAATGGCAATTTTCTATTTATGATTACTCAATGGCACATACTACTAGAAAAGTATATTATTATGAAAACGGTTTATTTACATGGAGCAGGATTTTACATATGAGCTGTTTTATGCAATATCTTTTTATAGAGACCTACATTGTTTGGGGGGTATAGTTTTCCTTTAAGGCAAGCTTTGCATCATGCCAAAATCTTTTTTATATGCCAGAATGGGAAACCTGATGCCCATGCACTGGCTACACAATTAGACTGTGAGGTAACGTGAGGATGTGCAGTGACATTTAGAAAGTGCAGTAAATAAGTGAAAAAATAAGAATAAATAGTCCTTTAGGTTTGTTTTCTTCTGCTGATCCTTTTCAGTCTCTCAACTGCATACGAAAGTCACATAAATAAAATGGTGGATCAGCACCTAAGGCAATGGGGAAGACAAAAAAAGCACAACAAAAATATGGTGTAGTATTTCAGGTTCCTTACATAGCACCCTGTGATGGAAAAAGAAAAAGTCTCTTGTGTAAGTTCTACTTTAAGAGAAACCTTTTTTTTTATATCTCCAAGTAGTAATGTATTTATTCCAGAAACCTCCACCGAATTTGGCCAAATTGCCTACTTATAAGACAGTGGTTATAATTATTGCATGTACTGTAGTATTCAATAATTCTCTCCCTTTCTCCACGGGCCACCTTCAAGCTCCAACATAAGAATACAATAATCCCATAGCATAATACTGTTTTATTTTCAGGAATAAAAATCTTTTAAAACATTACACTCACATTTTTTCCATGAGGTTTAATCAATCACCTACAGTATATATAAGTCTTAGCAGTTTTCCCATTTCATTCCAGAGAAGAGTTTGCCAGCGTCCCTTTCACCCTCATGGTGCTTTCTTGCGACTCACCGTGATGTCACCGTGATGTAATTGTCTGCTTCGCCTCTATCCTTTAGGCATAGACACAGGACAGGCAGTATATGATTGACAGCTGAGATAAAAGTATATCAATGGATGTTTTAATAAAAAAAAGAATGTGAGTTTCATGTTCAATTTGAAAAGGACTTTTAATACACAGCTTGTGGGAGACAGGTCCTATTTAAGTTGCAGGTAACTATAACTAAAAAAATTATTCAAATGTTTTTCTGTCATTTCATGACAGATGTTTTTTTTTGTTTTGAATTTTGTAAATAAGTCAGAAGGAGTTGAACAGAACAAATTTAATAAGTGACACTGATATAACTGAGCCCACATTTTAATTAGAACTTTATATCCCATAAATGCGTTGAGATTCCTATAGATTGGTTAGTTTATCACAATTCACTTATTAGATTACTAGGATATTATTTTGTATTATTTTCTGATCTATTCACCTTCCATTCTAACACCAATGTTTGTTTGTAGTGCCTAAAAACCATACAGCAGTTTTAATTCCAACCTGGAGGACTGCAGACACAAATAATGAACTTTTACCTGATATGAATTAAAATGCCCACTGTCATAAAAACAAACTTTTGTATGGTAAACTACACCTTTAACTCCAGTTTGCTTTAGGTTGAGTAATGTTTGCTCAAAGGGAACAAGTCAATAGATCCCAGCTCACTCAGGGCTTAGTTCTTGTTCAGTGGCCACATGTGCCAATACAAGAATGAACTTCACTGCTATTAAAAAACTCTCACAAACTAATATACACCTTCTCAACTGAAAAAATACAAAGTTCTGTTATTTCTGAGAGCTGCTGCATTATAAGGTCATTGCAACTGTTCGCCGCTACTCTGCCTTAATTGACATTTTTTAAACAAAGTTCCAAGTTACCAGTAAAGTGTGCCCTACAGGATACTTATACATATAGATACTCAGCTAAATAGGCAGTGACTTGCATATTATAGGAAGCACTGGTTAAATTTTAGGCTGCTACACTGCATATCCTACAAATATCCTTTGTCCTTTACAGGCTGTACTTTTCTCAAAGAGAGAATGGAGTAATTCCACTGGTACCAAGGACTTTACAATCTTTTTGCAGTTACATTAGCCAAACCATGTTCTTGTTGCTGCATTTCAGTTCTGTGGCTGTCAGGGTCTGCAAACATTGCTAGCCTTTGTATGTGTCTTGGTATGAGTTGGATTTTACATTCTTTTTTTCTGTCTCACTAACAGCATCATTCTTCAATTGCCAGACATTTGCAATTCTGTTCTTTGCAGTAAAATGTATTTAAAAAACACAAAAAACAGTCAAATGAAGATGCATTGCAAATTGTTTTAGAATAATGCTGTCACCATCACGCTAAAGTTAATTTGAAGGAAACTAATTCCTAGTTATTGACATAATATTTAAACAGCCAGCATCAGCATCCCTCCAGTTATTCACTGCTTATATACACATATATGCACAAGTAAGATAAACATGTTTAATTTGTTGTTTTTTTCCCATTAATTGTATGGAAGTTCAGTCACTACAAAAAAAAAAAAAATGTTAAGACGAATCTTATTCTGGATAAATCACATATGTGGGGATAGGCTTTAAATACATTTCATATGTAAGCTGTCTGTATTAACTAGAGGTAATAAAATAAAAATAAATGTAAATAAATGTAGCTTTTATGATTGTACTATACAATCCTGGATATCTATCTATCTATCTATCTATCTATCTATCTATCTATCTATCTATCTATCTATTTTATCCTTAATGAGGTTGTCCACTTTAAATTAACTTTTGAGTTATTTAACTTTTTAACAATTTCAGCAATCTGATTGCTAGGATCCAAATTACCTTAGCAACCATGAATTGATTTCACAATACATTTGAAGCCTTACATTTAGCAACTGCCATGTGAAGAGTCTAATAATCTAACCTGATCTGTATTACACTTCATTTGGATGGGGAGATTGAACTCAAGCAAATTCTACACCAATGTACTTGAGTTGTACATTTAGGGGCAGATTTATGAAGGGTCGAAATGAATTAGAGGGAATTTTCGAAGTAAAAAAATTCGAAATTCAAAGTAATTTTTGGATACTTCGACCATCAAATAGGATACTACGATTTAAAAAGTAAAAATAATTTGAATATTTGACCAATCGATAATCGAAAGTCTCTTTAAAAAAACTTCGACTTCAATACTTCGCCAAATTAAACCTGCCGAAGTGCTATGTTAGCCTATGCCAAGTTTTTGAAGTTGAAGTAAAAATCGTACGATAAAATCAATGAATTAAATTGCAAATGGTCTCAGAGAGTTATAACGTGTTGTGTTTCAACAGCAATCACCAAAAAAAACACAACGAAATGCCATTTTTAATTTGCATTAAGGAACAGTGACAACAAAAAATGAAAGTGTTTTGAAGTAATGAAAATATCATGAACTGTTGCCCTACACTAGTAAAACTGATCTGTTTGCTTCAGAAACACTACTATAGTTTATATAAACAAGCTGCTGTGTAGCAATGACGGAAATTGAAAAAAAGGCTATATGACACAGGCTAAATAGTGGATAACAGATAACACCATTATGTTCTACAGAGTTTATCTGCTATTTGCTGTGTAACCTGAGCCTTTTCTTCTTTGAATGACTGCCCCCATTGCTAAACAGCAGTTTCTTTTTATAAATAATAGTAGTGTTTCAGAAGCAAACACAGCAGTTTACCAGCGCAGTGTTACACTGCATTATATATTTATCACTTAAAAACAACACTTTCATTTTTTGATGTTACTGTTCATTTAAAAAAACTGAATTGTTCAGGGTGCTCTGCTTCAGAAGGAGATGGGGGGAAAAGGGCATCTGAGACTTCTGACCTCTTTCCTGAGCAAAGCAACACCAGAATGCTTCTCTGTTTTCCTTTTGCAGGTATATCTATTTGGCTTTGACTGTACAGTTACAGGAACTGGCCAGCAGGTGGCAAAATTCATCATTCATATTGGCAGTTAAAAAAACTTAAAAGTAAATCAATAATGTAATTATTATTAAATTAATTATTATTATGTATTCAGGATTTACTTATTCTTTAAACATATAGAAATGTATGTTTCTAGAATCATTAAACAAGAAGAAATTATCTTGCATGAGTGAATTTCATAAACATGAACCAAAGATCTAGCAAAATGAACAAATCCGTAACTGCTGCTAATTAATACCAGATGATAATTAAATACATCATATAAGCATTTCTTATATTATACTAGTAGGTGGGCGGACTTCATTGGCACTGAGAATGATTCCTGTGTGCCAGTTAATTATTGTTTTATGAAATGTTTAAGCAATTAAAGCTAAGTGAGCATTTTCTAAAGGTGTGACAAACTCACGTTCATCTTGTCTGTGCTGAACACATTGCAGCAAATCTTATGCAGGAACAATATGCATTAACCTTTAGGCTACTGACTTGAGCTGGAAGCACTGCAGTGATAAATTATAGGGGAAGGATGGGATTCCAAGACCTCAAACAAATTTTTGAAGATATAAAAAATTACTTCTGTATATTTCCCTGGTACCCTCTAGACTGTAATTGCCTTCTGCCTTGCTGTGGGCCGATAGCTGCCAGTTGATGTGCCAAGTAATGTATTGCCCACAGGTGTACTCCCTGTTTGAATTGCTGATGATTTACCATGCATAAAATCAGGCTTTCTGTTTGGAGGGAGAACAATGTACACGAAAGAGTATAGGATATGTATGGAATATGATAAATAAAAAATGTGTTCAAAATTTTGCATGCATCAAAATATCACTGTTTTAAAACAACCAAAATGCAGCAACTATAAATACTTAAAACAATCATATGCTGACCAGTGAATTATGATTTTCCTGATTATTATTATGTATTCATAGCAGGCCACAGCAACCTTCCCTTACATTTCAATTATTGCATTACAGTGAGACTAAATTAAATTCATGCAGGTCCGAACATCTAATTTTATTATTTCACTATAATAATCTAATTCTGTTTGTTCAGCATTTCAGACATATGCTCACTCAGAGCAAAATAATACATGTGGAAAATGAGGCTAAACTGCACATTGGAATATGAGGCATGGACAACACTTTTGTGTATATATTGAATGGGGACTGAATAGAAAATGATCTCCTTTACAAAGTAACTTGAGGTTGAAATATACATATAGATTTTAGGTACGCACATAAAGATTTCAGATGGAAGGCAAACAAAATGCACAGCAGTCCAGCTGTCAACGCAACCCTCAACTGACAATGTGAACCTTACTAACACTAAACCCCTCTATACAGTGGCGTAACTAACAGGGGAGCAGGGGGTGCGATTGGACAAGGGACCGGATCCCCGCAGGGCCCCCCTGGCAGATCGCGCCCAGCTGCAAAAAAAACGGCACGGGGGGGTGCCCGGCTGCACGGCCCACGCCCATCCCCACCTAGTTACATTACTGCCTCTATTACTTACTTCACAATCTTACTGTAAAAAAAAGCATAGGAGATTTACGTGCTACTAATGTACAGGGCCAGAACTAGAGGTAGGGAGAAGAGGCACCTGCCTAGGGTGCAACGATAGGGGGGCGCTAGGCAGGTACCTTTTAAATTGTCTTCTGCCTATGCCTATTTCATTTTTGCAGCCCTCTTGTTTTCGCCTCTGCCCCTCTCTTCCCCCCCCTTCGTCGTTCTTCCCCCCACCCTCCATCTCTCTTTCCCCCTCCCCTCTGTTGCTCTTCCCCCTCCCCTCTGTCACTCTTCCCCCTCTCCTCTATCTCTCTCCCCTCCATCACGGTCACCTCCCCTCTCCTTTGCTGCTTTGCCCCTACACTCCCACCTCCCCTCTGTCTACCTCCCGCCCTACCGTCTCTATATGAAGTTGAGGTCTCGCGAGCAGGGGAGGGAGCTGGAGCAGGGTGCCTAGGGTGCCCAGCCAGCTTGTCCCAACCCTGCTAATGTGTCACACAAAGGGTGTCAGGACTGACCACAGGTGTGTGGCAGGTAGGAGCCTATGTGTTGTATAACCCGGGCAGTGCATGCAATTGAGATGATGAAAGTCAGCAATGAAGAAAAGAAAATTTAGTGAAAGAAAAGGATACAACAAGCATAAGGAGATAAACGAGTCCTAATACCAGTCCAGTGGTCAAAGGCTAGCAATGGCAGGTCCATGAAATAGGCAGAGGGTCTTGACAGGTGGCAAACAAGAAATACAAGGAATATCCGGTGAGCAGGCCAAGTTCTGGTTCAGGCTGAAGACAGACACAAAGTCCAAGCCAAGGTCAATACCAGGAAATCATACCAGAATCAGGCAGGGAACTGGATCGTGGAACAAGGACACAAAGCGTACAACTAGGCATGACACGAGCAGGAACAGGTAGGGACAGAGGCAGAAATCAGGCACAGGAATCACAGGAACCACAGGCGAGATCAGGCTTGGGAGCTTTTATGACCAATGACCATCAGAATAGAAATCCATCCTTACTGAAAACCCCCAATGTGTAAGTTAATGCAGATATAGTTCATCAAGCAGACTGGGTTTCAGACCAAGTAATTCCTGACAAAGGGTCAGATTCTATTCAATGAGAAAAGCTGATTTCATGAAAAACGTTTGACTCCCCAATAACTGGAGTGAGATATTAGGCTTCATATTACTCAATGCATTCTGTATTATACACATTAGATAAAGGGTAGTAATGGGCCCAAAACATGCCTTGTGTCAGAAATGTGCAATTAAAATCCACAATATCCCACTTCTCCTTTCTCTACATTGGCAATGCTTACAGTCTACAATATTGTATTTGTTTTTGTAATTCTTTACCATGCCAGGACTGTGCTGAGTTTGAAGCCCCTGCAAACCTTGTATCTACACTGTTTTGAGGTCCTTTGTTGGTATATTTTATACATAAAGAAGGAACATTCGTTTTTAATGCATATTGTATTTTTTTCAATCAAACATAGAGAAATAAAACAAACCTAAAGTCGCTTTATGTTTTGTGACATGTATTTACTGCTGCTTATAAATCTGAGCACAAAGAGTACCACCTTATTATGATATTATTATTTTTATTATTATCCTCCCTGCAACAGTTTGGAAATACCTGGCTATTTAATTTTCTGTTTTATGAAATTCTATTATTTATAGAAGACTCTGTTTAAAGATCTTGTGTTTCCATGATTTCTTTAGTTTATGCATGTAAATTTTTCTTTATAAGAAAAACAGGCAGGCAGCCAGGACAAGCAATTGTTCTAAGGATGAGTTGTGATATATGGTAATTCAGTCTCTCAGTTCTTCTCTCCAAAGCTACCATTACAAACAGACCATAAACTGCTCCATGAGGCTTCATCAGAAACCACTAAACTGAATTACCCCTGCATTTGTATCTTTCTAACATATCTTTGTTATATGGCAATAATATCTTCTGCTCCTAAAGAGCTCCTATAAAGCTGATGCTATTTAGTTGTTAAACAACAAAGGACACATTTTTTACTGCAAATTAGGCTTATCTGCTATAGACTGAAAAAAAATCATAAATAAAAATAGAGACAGATGATAAAGTAGTTATGAAGACATAGTTTATCTTACTACTCGCACTTAGGACTTTTATCAAAATCTGATTTTTCTGACTATTTTAATTAAAAAATTCTGGGCAAACTAGAATCCACGATTGGGGCTCATTTATTATTAAAAAAAACATGATTTAATCGGATCTGGGACAAACCTGAGCAAAAATTACCTGAAAGGTCAGAAATGACATTTTCGGACTAATTCTGACAGATGTGGTTGGCTGTGATCCCACACAGTTATGCATAGTACTGTCTTACATATTACAGTCTTGTTTAGTAACAGTAACTAGATAATGACTACTGCATAGATAGGACTCTATATGAAACCAAGAAAATCAGAGATCTTTTGTGTCAGAGATGGTTCTTCTGGGTTTTGGAATGCCGACAGATCTGCTGGCCACCACAAAAATCCTTTATAATCCACAGGAGTGGATCAAGTGAGGTATATGTGGGATGCATAAGGATATAGCAGTGACAAGAAACAGCCCACACTTCCTTTTCATCTTGTAATATTAGTTTTAAATAAATATGCAGAAAAATAAAATTCTTATTTAAAGGCATACGTTCAGCCCAGTGAATAAAAGACAAAAACAAAAGATTTTGACATTGACATGACCCAGTGTCTATTGGATCCTTTCCAAGATCTCTTGTAAATTCTAGACAATGAAACATCTTTTTTTTTTTTGAGGAATCAAAAATATATGTGGGCCAGAATGAAAAATTATATTACTCAATTTTTTTACATTTAAAATCAAGTCTCAATGCTCTCCTTTTGCGTAGGTGGAATATCCTTCTCTATCTAATAAAGAAATATCAATTTCCTTGTATGTTAGGCACCCCCAAGAGATTGTATTGACTTATACCAGTGAGCACCATGGAGCGATTCTCTTCCGTCTTTCATTCAACTGCGCATGCGTTTGCCCCAGGAAATTTGAAGAAAGAGGAAGACAGAAGAGGATCGCTCCATGGTGCTTACTGGTATAACCCTGGGTCGGTGCAGTTTTCTGCTGATAGGAGCACCAGCCAGGGGTTTGAGGTAAGTCAATACCATCACTTGGGGTGCCTACCATTTGGCACCCCCAAGTGCATGAAGCCTTTCCTTCTTTTTTAACCTTTAGGAAAATGTCATGAACCAGAATATCTAACAACGCAACCATAGAAGAGAATTACATTTTTGTTTTTAGGTTATAGGAGAGATAATCATCATATCCTATAACTGAGAAAGTTGGGGGCAAGATCAGAATAAATAAATGTATATTTTCCTCTATTACATTTGGAGCAATAAATCGTGGAATTATGATTCAAAAAAATATTTAATAGGAAACTATTACTGAAATAGATTAATGTAAAATAAGGATTTTTTCACTGTAAAACCTTTAATTGTAGTCAATTAGGAATAAAGCCAGTTCAATAAGAGCAATATGACCAAATATCTAGACCATCTGTCAATTTTTGAAGAGGATGTTTCTTTAATGAAGCAGAATGCAATAACGTTTTTTTAAATAAAATTGATTTAGACGTTCTTAATAAATATATTTAAGTCATATGTAACATGAGGGCTTGTTCTGAATTTGAAATACTTTGTGAGGATGAGCAGTATAATAGAAAGATACCAAATACATTTATGTAAAATTCATTTTTTTCCCCTTTCTTTTTTTTGGGGGGGGGGGGCTTTGCAATCCCTTTAATTTGTATACTTTTATAAATGTAAATGTGACTGTGTTTGTATAAACTGTGTATTAAGGCTTTACATTTCCTGGTAACAGTAAATTCTCGCAGTCCAGATGTTCCTCCTTATGTGACAGTGATGGTTGAAAATGTATTTTCTAACAAAGTAGAGAAAGCAATTCAGCTCTAGATTTGAAGGCTACAGACTTCAAGGCTGGATGTGTGATCTTTAAAAATATGGATAAATATTCTTCAGCTCCAGTGTACTTGTCTACTATGAAAAGGAAAAAAACACAAATAAAGTCTGTTCACATTTTCATCATATTTTAGGAACAAAACTAAAAGTCAGGGCATGCATTGCAGTAATGTCTGTCAGTAAACAATCTTCCAGTGCTAATAGATGGCAAATGGGTGTCAATATAAACTTGGTACTCATATAGGAAGTAAAAATGCAAAGAGAGGCAATTTCCCATGGTTAAGCCGGATTGCCATGAGTACTAATAGGCTTATTTACCAAAAAATCTAATTGTTTTTTTTTTTTTTCTACTTCGAATAAACTCACAATTCTTAAATGATTTTTTTTGCTTATTTATTATAAATTCCAAATATTAATCATTTTTGATAGAATAGTGTAAAAAACTTGAATACCTCAAATTTATGAGTTTACAAGCTCAAAAAAACCCTCAAAAAACTTGAAAATCTCAAATTTAAAAAATGGCTTCAATTTTGCCTAGGATACTGTAACTCCCATTCAATGAAAAGTCTTTTTCAGCAGATTTTTTACCACGTGGTAGTGAAGATTTATATATTATATATATATATATATATATATATATATATATATATATATATATATATATAAAAGACCAGCAACACCGGGATTTTGCAACAAATAAAAAAGTTTAAGTGAGTATGTACTCAAGGCCCTTTGTCAAATGTATAATTAAGCAATTGAATTCTTAATGAATCAGATCAAAATTGAGTGTAGGACTGGCCAGATATGGGATGACTTTGACGTAGTTAGCCATCTTAAATATATTGCAATATATGGACAAACAATCCCTGTTTTGTTTAAAGGCTAAAGAATTTTTCAGTAGCAGTATGCACAACATGTCTCTATCTTAAATAAATTGATAATGGGTTGAGTGCAGAGGAACTCTTGTATTTGTCTATATATATATAAATATATATATATATATATATATATATATATATATATATATATATATATATATATATGGACCTATAGGGTTAAGTCCCCTACGGTCTGAACCACATGGTGGAAATCCTCTTTCTGTGCAGCTACAAGGTCTACCTAGAGCTTTGGGAGGGGCCGGTGCAGCATGTCTGGCAGATACCGGAGGGTGTCACAAGGTGTCGCTGCTGCACCACCTTTCAATATATAGGAGATGTGCTCACAGCCATTCCTTCTTTCACTTTCACTGAGAGAAGATGGAAAGAGATTTGCTGAATTTACTTCACTGAGGAGAGAGGAATAGAATCTGGGTACAAAGATGAAGGGGCAGGAGCCCTAGAGGCTGGGGTACGGCAGCCCCCAAGCCAAGGAGCTAGACCAGGAAGGTCTGAAGCTCCTAATTGCCAAAACTAGACTTTGTGTGCTTGGCCTGTGCTGGGAGCTATAGTACAGCTGTGGATCAAGCAAGTGTGTGCTCAGCTAGGAGAGCTTGGAGCCTTTAAGGATGCCATCTCATAGATGCCTGTTTCAGCGCTGTGTGAGCATGCCAGCTCTATGTGAGCTCCCAGGTGAGTCTGCCTGGGGAGGGTGGAGAAAAGGATCCAGTGTGTCTCCTATAGTGATACAGGATTTGGTGTGCCTGCCACGTTGGAACAATTACCTTGTCCATTGGGAAAGGTATTTGGGCAGTAGTGCTACCTGGGACCAAGTGTGCTCTTTTGGGAAAAGGGACTTAGACTCATGGGGGCAAATTTACTATCCTCCAAAAATTCGCCAGCGACGGCTTCCCTCACATCGCAACACTTCCGAAGTTGCGTCCAGTGTGCCGAACGCTGGTGAAGTTGCGCTAGCATTACTGCAGCAAGCAAAGCAAAGTTGCGCTAGCGCTGCCTCATTTGCATACAATGGGAAGTTAAATTTCAATGGACGTACATGTTGCAGCAAATACATTACACTACACAAGCCTGGGAAACCTTAATTAAAATAAAATAAAGTTGTTATATTGCCCTACACATGTGCCCAGTGTATAGTTTATGTTCCATTTCATTTCAAATATTTTTTGAGGAAGTCCTATCTACTCTATTACACTTCATCTGGCGAAAGCGGTAATGTTCAGTAAAATACGCATCTTAGTAAATTTGCGTAGTTACGTCCCTTCACCAGAGCACAAATTTGCCAGGCGTTAGGGAGCGAAGCACCTCCTTTGCCTGGCAGGGAGGTGCCAGGACTGGACTTTCAGAGGTTTCCCAGGGTAGTGAGTCATGCTATGTAAATGCATTATTGTACTATGACTATTTACTTTGCCTTTAATCTGCACTTTCTTTTATTATAAAGTTTATATTGTTATACACTAAAGTGTGTGTTGAATGTTTTCCTAATGGGGCCACCTGCAGTTGTATTCCTGGATCCTATTAGGTGGAGGCACTGCCAAGAGAGGAACTTCCCAGTACCCTTTCACCTGTTACAGATATATATATATATATATATATATATAGATCGATAGATATAATTAGGAGCACTCACGGGTACATGTGGGGTAGTCTGTAAAACTACAATAAAACCTCTATTTCACGATACCCGTGAGTGCTCCTAATTATATCTATACATGCTCTTTTTTGAGGAGCACCCGGGACTTGATTGATTGATGGTGAGTGCCGGTTAATAATATGACTATATATATATATATATATATATATATATATATATACAGTATATACAGTATATATATATATATATATATATATATATATATATATACACACACACACACACACACACACACACACACACTGCCCTGGAAGGAGCATACACTACTAAAATTAGGTGCCTGAGTGCTTGTACTGCAATTTGAATATGAGATGTGATTTGTTAAGTTTGGTTAATGGACCATGTCAAAAATGTCCCTCTTTTTACATTTCTCAATTAAATGAATAACACACTACATAATTAATGGCTGCAAAAAATTCCATACACTGTGCATGCTGTATTTTTCCTAAGCCTCCTGAGCTAATTAAGCTTCAAATATCAACAATGAATCATGTCAAAAGTGCAATGCAAAATAAGCTGGCAATATCAACTAAGTTTAATCTCTCTGGTACCTTTAGGGTACATGCGCTTGTTGTGGCCTTGGTCAAGTTGTGCATTCTTTTGAGCTTTATGGCAAGCCAAAATGCATGAACTGATTTGATCCTGCCCGCTGTTTGGGTAACCTTGGGAGAGCACAGCAACTCTGAATGCAAAAAAAAACTTAAAACAAAATATATGTTACAATATCCACTAATATATATTCTTTGACAAAGGGCTGCAAATTCCTAGTTGCTAGGCTACTGCATTGTGCAAAGTTGTATCTGTATTAACTTCACTTTGCTCTCCTTCATTGTTTTCATGACTGACTGATAGCCTTATTTGACATTGGCCTTAAAGGGGACCTGTCACCCCAAGTACTAATTACAAATCTTATTTTATGGTGTTAGTCAAGCAAAATATATGACACTTATATAAATCATTTAAATCTTGTTTATTTGAGTTTTGGAATTCACAATCTCAGTAAGCAAGCAGCAGACATTCTGTGAAAAGTGTTATTAAGGCAAGCTTGCCGCATACCAAAATCTTGTTTATGTGCCAGAATTAGAGATGTCGCGAACTGTTCGCCGGCGAACTTGTTCGCGCGAACATCGGGTGTTCGCGCTCGCCGGAAGTTCGCGAACGTCGCGCGACGTTCGCCATTTTGGGTTCGCCATTGTTGGCGCTTTTTTTTGCCCTCTCACCCCAGACCAGCAGGTACATGGCAGCCAATCAGGAAGCTCTCCCCTGGACCACTCCCCTTCCCTATAAAAACCGAAGCCCTGCAGCTTTTTTTCACTCTGCCTGTGTGTGCTGAAGAGATAGTGTAGGGAGAGAGCTGCTGCCTGTTAGTGATTTCAGGGACAGTTGAAAGTTTGCTGGCTAGTAAACGTTTTGATACTGCTCTGTTATTGGAGGGACAGAAGTCTGCAGGGGTTTGAGGGACATTTAAGCTTAGGTAGCTTTGCTGGCTAGTAATCTACCTTCTACTGCAGTGCTCTGTATGTAGCTGCAGTGGGCAGCTGTCCTGCTTCTGATCTCATCTGCTGACTGCTGCAATAGCAATAGTCCTTGTAAGGACTGCTTTTATTTATTTTTTTGTTGTTTTACTACTACTACTACTACTACTACTACTATAAGAGCCCAGTGCTATTAGTCTAGCAGTGTTGGGGAGTGGGACTGGTGTGCTAATCTGCTGCTCCTAGTAGTTCAGCAGCACCAACTTTAATTTTTTTTTATTTAACTTTTTTTTATTTTACTACCGCTGTAGTAGTGTATAAGTTGACCTTTTAGGCATTATTTGCCCTGTAGGCATTTTTTGCCCAGTGTGTTATTCAACCAACTGCTATCTAGCTGTGTGACCGTGTTCACATTCTGTCTAAATATCCATAATATTACCGTCTCCAGAAAAAACACCGGAGTGACTTTTTTCAAGCAGCCATAATAAATTTTACGTAATCCGTATCCATCGCTGTAGTAGTGTATAAGTTGACCTTTTAGGCATTATTTGCCCTGTAGGCATTTTTTGCCCAGTGTGTTATTCAACCAACTGCTATCTAGCTGTGTGCCCGTGTTCACATTCTGTCTAAATATCCATAATATTACCGTCTCCAGAAAAAACACCGGAGTGACTTTTTTCAAGCAGCCATAATAAATTTTACGTAATCCGTATCCATCGCTGTAGTAGTGTATAAGTTGACCTTTTAGGCATTATTTGCCCTGTAGGCATTTTTTGCCCAGTGTGTTATTCAACCAACTGCTATCTAGCTGTGTGCCCGTGTTCACATTCTGTCTAAATATCCATAATATTACCGTCTCCAGAAAAAACACCGGAGTGACTTTTTTCAAGCAGCCATAATAAATTTTACGTAATCCGTATCCATCGCTGTAGTAGTGTATAAGTTGACCTTTTAGGCATTATTTGCCCTGTAGGCATTTTTTGCCCAGTGTGTTATTCAACCAACTGCTATCTAGCTGTGTGACCGTGTTCACATTCTGTCTAAATATCCATAATATTACCGTCTCCAGAAAAAACACCGGAGTGACTTTTTTTCAAGCAGCATTCTTATATTTTACGTAATCCGTATCCACCGCTGTGTATACGTTGACCTTGTAGGCATTATTTGCCCTGTAGGCATTTTTTGCCCAGTGTGTTATTCAACCAACTGCTATCTAGCTGTGTGACCGTGTTCTCATTCTGTCTAAATATCCATAATATTACCGTCTCCAGAAAAAACACCGGAGTGACTTTTTTTCAAGCAGCATTCTTATATTTTACGTAATCCGTATCCACCGCTGTGTATACGTTGACCTTGTAGGCATTATTTGCACAGTGTTTTCTTCAAACCGCCATCTAGCTGTGTGAGCTTGTTCACATTTTGTCTAAATATTGATAATATTATCGTCTCTAGAAAAACCACTTGAGTTACTTTTTTTCAAGCAGCATTCATATATTTTACGTAATCCGTATCCACCGCTGTAGTAGTGTATACGTTGATCTTGTAGGCATTATTTGCACACTGTTTTCTTCAAACTGCCATCTAGCTGTGTGTATTATCGTTTCCAGAAAAACCAACTGAGTTTTTGTTGTTGTTGTTTTTTTAAAAATAATGCCAGGCAAAGGCAGGCCGCCACGCAGAGGCCGTGCTAGGGGCCGTGCTGCTATGCAATCCTGTGGCCCTAGCAAATTGCCCAGTTTTAAAAAGCCAATGACCCTGAACTCCCAAAATGCTGAAGAGGTAGTTGACTGGCTTACACAGCACACCCCATCCTCTACCGTTTCTAACTTTACCACAACATCCTCCTCATCCTCCACTGCTATGGCCACCCCACGTAACACTTCCTCCACCACCGGTGCCCCTTCTTCACTGGAGTCAGAGGAGTTATTTTCCCATGAGTTTCTTGAACTGAGTAATGCGCAACCATTATTGGCAGAAGAAGATGAAGGAGATGAGGACGTTACACCAGATTTAATTCTGGCAGAGAACACGACAGAGATGGACATAATGATGAGTGATGAGGAGGAGGAGGAGGTCCCCGCTGCTGCTTCCTTCTGTGATGTGTCAGAAGAAATTGATGCATCTGAGGAGAATGATGATGAGGAGATTGATGTTTTGTGGGTGCCTAGTAGAAGAGAGCAAGAGGAGGGTAGTTCAGATGGAGAGACGGAGAGTCAGAGAGGCAGTAGGAGAATAAGACTTAGAAGAAGCAGGGAGGCCAGCCCGCAGGGATCAGTAGGGCAACAACATGTATCGGCACCTGTGTTCAGCCGGCCAACGCACCCGCCATTGCCGCCAATGCCGCCAACTTCTACTGTTACCGCCAGATCGCACACTTCCAAAAAGTCAGCAGTGTGGGATTTTTTTAATGTGTGTGCCTCTGACAAAAGCATTGTAATTTGCAATGAGTGCAGTCAGAAACTGAGCCTTGGTAAGCCCAACAGCCACATAGGTACAACTTCTATGCGAAGGCACATGAGCGGCAAGCACAAAGCACTTTGGGAGCAACACCTCAAAGGCAACAGGCAAACTAAAAGCCACACTCCTTCTGGTCCAGCATCTTACTGCTCTACCTCTGCTCTCCTTGACCCATCTGAACCACCCTCCACTCCGCCTTCCACCTTGACCACCTGTTCCCATTCCCAGTCATCTGCCACCAGCCAAGTTTCTGTGAAGGCCATGTTTGAGCGTAAGAAGCCAATGTCTGACTGTCACCCCCTTGCCCGGCGTCTGACAGCTGGCTTGTCTGCACTCTTAGCCCGCCAGCTTTTACCATACCAGCTGGTGGACTCTGAGGCCTTCCGCAAATTTGTAGCAATTGGGACACCGCAGTGGAAGGTACCCAGCCGCAATTTTTTTTCTAAAAAGGGAATACCACACCTGTACCAACATGTGCAGAGCCAAGTTACCGCATCTCTGTCACTTAGTGTTGGGCCAAAGGTCCATATGACTACTGACGCATGGTCCTCCAAGCATGGTCAGGGCAGGTATGTCACCTACACTGCCCACTGGGTGAACTTGGTAATGGCTGGGAATGGGAAGCAGGGAATGGGTAGCTCAACAACAACAACAACAGTGGAGTTGGTGTCACCGCCACGGATTGCACGCGGTTCTGCCACCACCTCTACTCCTCCATCGCTCTCTACCTCGTCTTCTTCCTCTTCTTCTTCTTACTCTGCTGCTGGGTCCTCCTTCTCCTCCTCCACACCTGTGCACCCCCAGCTCCCCCTAGGCTATTCGACGTGCCAGGTACGCCGTTGTCACGCTGTCTTGGGGATGACGTGCCTGGAAAGCAAAAACCATACCGGATCTGTACTCCTGTCATCTCTGCAGTCACAGGCCGATCGGTGGCTGACCCCACACCAACTGCAGATCGGAAAAGTGGTGTGTGACAATGGAAGCAATCTGTTGGCAGCGTTGAGACTGGGAAATTTAACACATGTGCCCTGCATGGCACATGTGTTAAATTTAATAGTCCAACGTTTTGTCTCCAAGTACCCAGGATTCCAGGACGTTCTCACCCAGTCCAGAAAGGTGTCGGCCCATTTCAGACGTTCCTACACAGCCATGGCACGCCTTGCTGACATTCAGCAGCGCTACAACATGCCAGTCAGGCGTTTGATTTCTGACAGCCAGACTCGCTGGAATTCAACGCTCCTTATGTTGGAACGTCTGCTGCAACAACAAAGGGCCGTCAACGAGTACCTTTTTGAACTGGGTGGTAGGACTGGATCTGCAGAGCTGGGGATTTTTTTCCCCCGTTACTGGGTGCTTATGCGCGATGCCTGCAGGCTCATGCGACCTTTTGAAGAGGTGACAAATATGGTCAGTCGCACCGAAGGCACCATCAGCGACCTAATACCCTTCGCTTTCTTCCTGGAGCGTGCCGTGCGACGAGTGACAGATGAGGCTGTAGACCAGCGTGACGAGGAGCTGGAAGCGCACGATTTATGGTCGCAATCACCAGAACGAACCCAGGCACCTGCTGCAACGCAGGGAGAGGTGCCAGAAGTGGAGTCAGAGGAGGAAGGTGGCTTTGTGGAGGAGGAGGACCAACAGGAGCAGGCTTCCCAGGGGGCTAGTGGTGACCTTTTGGGGACCCCTGGTCTTGTACGTGGCTGGGGGGAGGAGACCGTGGATGATGCAGTCCTTGATAATGAGGAAGCGGAGATGGATAGCTCTGCATCCAACCTTGTGAGAATGGGGTCTTTCATGCTGGCATGCCTGTTGAAGGACCCCCGTATCAAGAGGCTTAAGGAGAAGGACCTGTACTGGGTCGCAACGCTACTAGACCCTCGGTACAAGCATAAAGTGGCAGAAATGTTACCAACATACCACAAGTCCGAAAAGATGCGGCATTTACAAACCAGCCTGCAAAACATGTTGTACAATGCTTTTAAGGGTGATGTCACTTCAGGAACTCATCAACATTCCAGGGGCAGAGGTGCCAGTAATCCTGCCACGAGCACACCTGCAAGGACAAAGCCCTTTGGCCGGTCTGTAACATCAGACATGCAAATGTTTTTCTGTCCAAGGCAGCGCCACAACCCTTCTGGATCCACCCTCAAAGAACGCCTCGACCGGCAGGTAGCGGACTACCTGGCATTAACTGCAGATATCGACACTCTGAGGAGCGATGAACCCCTGGACTACTGGGTGCGCAGGCTTGATCTGTGGCCAGAGCTGTCACAATTTGCCATGAACCTCTTGTCTTGCCCAGCCTCAAGTGTGCTCTCAGAAAGGACCTTCAGTGCAGCAGGAGGGATTGTAACTGAGAAGAGAACTCGCCTAGGTCACAAAAGTGTCGATTACCTGACCTTTATTAAAATGAATGAGGGGTGGATCTCGGAGGGTTACTGCACGCCGGAAGACTTGTTCTGACTTCTATGCAGCTGTCCTTCTCTTCAAGCCTCATGACTCCACACACAGCTGTCCTTTAGCGTCCTCCTCCCTCCGCCACCGTTACAAACTAGGGTGCAAACCCTACTGGTTTAATTTTTTCTGGCCTCTGTGCTTCAGTGGCTGCGTCCAAAAAAACGGGGCAAACAATGTCTACAAGGTCAACGTATGGCGAAAAATTACTATTTTCAGCATTTATATGGCATATTTTTTCTGGCAACTGTGCTTCAGTGGCTGCGTCCAAAAAAATGCATATTTTCTGCATTTATATGGCATAATTTTTCTGGCCTCTGTGCTTCAGTGGCTGCAACCAAAAAAATGCATATTTTGTCCATTTATATGGCATAATTTTTCTAGCCTCTGTGCTTCAGTGGCTGCAACCAAAAAAATGCATATTTTCTCCATTTATATGGCATAATTTTTCTAGCCTCTGTGCTTCAGTGGCTGCAACCAAAAAAATGCATATTTTCTCCATTTATATGGCATAATTTTTCTGGCCTCTGTGCTTCAGTGGCTGCAACCAAAAAAATTTATATTTTCAGCATTTATATGGCATAATTTTTCTGTCAACTGTGCTTCAGTGGCTGCGACCAAAAAAATGCATATTTTCTGCATTTATATGGCATAATTTTTCTGGCCTCTGTGCTTCAGTGGCTGCAACCAAAAAAATTTATATTTTCAGCATTTATATGGCATAATTTTTCTGGCAACTGTGCTTCAGTGGCTGCGACCAAAAAAATGACTATTTTCAGCATTTATATGGCATATTTTTTCTGGCCTCTGTGCTTCAGTGGCTGCGGCCAAAAAAACTGGGCAAACAATGCCTACAAGGTCAACGACGTTGACCTTGTAGGCATTGTTTGCCCAGTTTTTTTGGCCGCAGCCACTGAAGCACAGAGGCCAGAAAAAATATGCCACATAAATGCTGAAAATAGTCATTTTTTGCCATACGTTGACTCAACGTATATGGCAAAAAATGACTATTTTCAGCATTTATATGGCATATTTTTTCTGGCAACTGTGCTTCAGTGGCTGCGTCCAAAAAAACTGGGCAAACAATGTCTACAAGGTCAACGTATGGCGAAAAATTACTATTTTAAGCATTTATATGGCATATTTTTTCTGGCAACTGTGCTTCAGTGGCTGCGTCCAAAAAAAACTGGGCAAACAATGTCTACAAGGTCAACGTATGGCGAAAAATGACTATTTTCAGCATTTATATGGCATATTTTTTCTGGCAACTGTGCTTCAGTGGCTGCGTCCAAAAAAACTGGGCAAACAATGCCTACAAGGGCAACGTATGGCAGTTGTTTAAAGAGAACAGTAGATTACTAGCCAGCAAAGCTACCTAAGCTAAAATGTCCCTCAAATCCCTGCAGACTTCTGTCCCTCCAATACAGAGCAGTATCAAGCAGATTACTAGCCAGCAAACTTACTATCATCTGTCCCTGAAATCACTAACAGCTCTCCCCCTACACTATCTCTTCCAAGCACACACAGGCAGATTTTTCAGATAAATGTTTGCCCTTGATCCCCCTCTGGCATGCCACTGTCCAGGTCGTTGCACCCTTTAAACAACTTTAAAATCATTTTTCTGGCCAGAAATGTCTTTTTTAGATGTTAAAGTTCGCCTTCCCATTGAAGTCTATGGGGTTCGCGAACCGTTCGCGAACCGCTCGCATTTTTGCGCAAGTTCGCGAATATGTTCGCGAACTTTTTTTCCGACGTTCGCTACATCCCTAGCCAGAATGGGTCACGTTATGCTGATGCGCATTGATTTGGCTACACAATGGTGAGGATGGCGGGAATGTGAGGAGGGCAGTTACATAGTTACATAGTTAAATTGGGTTGAAAAAAACAAAGTACATCAAGTTCAACCCCTCCAAATAATAACCCAGCATTAGGCTTGGGCGAATTTCATTTTACCAAAAATTCACCGGAGTCTATGGGCCTAATTTTCAGTGGCGAAAGGAGAAAAAACTCGCCCATCCCTACACAGCATCCATATACACAGCCCTCCATACTTTCACATAGATTAAATATACCCATAGCTATACTAACTATAGAGCTTAGTATCACAATAGCCTTTGATATTATGTCTGTCCAAGAAATCATCCAAGCCACTTTTAAAAGCATTAACAGAATCAGCCATCACATCATCATCCAGCAGGGAATTCCACAACCTCACTGTCCTCACTGTGAATAATCACCTACGTTGCTTCAAATGAAAGTTATTTTCCTCTAGTCTAAAGGGGTGGCCTCTGGTGCGGTGATCCTCTTTATGGGTTAAAAGGTCCCCTGCTATTTGTGTATAATGTCCTTAAATTTACTTATAAAGAGTAATAATGTACCCTTGCAAGCGCATTTTTCCAGAGAAAACAACTCCAACATTGACAGTCTACCCTCATAATTTAAATCTTCCATCCCTCTAAACAGTTTTGTTGCACATCTCTGCATTCTCTCCAGTTCATTTATATCCCTCTTAAGGACTGCACTGCATACTCTACGCAAGGCCTTACCAGGGACCTATAAAGAGGCAAAATTATGTTTTCATCCCTTGAGTTTATGGCCTTTTTTAAGAAAGACAGAACTTTATTTGCTTTAGTGGCTTCAGAATGGCACTGCCTGGAATTAGACAACTTGTTATCTAGACAGTAGCGATCCTAGAGGGGGGTGGGCCCTGATGCGTGACGCGCAGCCGGGCCCCACCCCCCTCTGTATACGGCCGCATTTGGCCGCATTTTCAGCTGCCGGGGGGCCCTGAGGGGGTGCTGGCCCTGGCCCGCTCGCACCCCCTGCTCCCCCGGTAGTCCCGCCACTGTATCTACAAAAAAACCCTAGATCCTTCTCAGTTAAGGAAACTCCCAACACATTGCGATTTAGTGCATAACTTACATTTATATTATTTTTGTCAAAGTGCATAACTTTGCATTTATCAACATTGAACCTCATTTTCTAGATTGCTTCCTAGTTTTCCAATTTAGTTAAATCACTCTGCAAAGTGCTAGCATCCTACATAGAACCTATAGTTCTGCACAGTTTTGTATCATCAGCAAAAAATAGAAACAGTACTTTTTCAGTTAAAAAACAAAGAACTAAGTACAGAGCCCTGAGGTACTCTATTAACAACACTGGTCTAATTAGAAAATTATCCATTTATCACCACTCTTTGTAATCTATCATTTAGCCAGCTCTCTATCCAAGTACAAACACTATGTTCAAGGCCAATATTCCTTAATTTAACCAGTAACCTTCTGTGTGGCACTGTATCAAATGCTTTAGCAAAGTCTAAGTAAATCACATCCACTGCCTTCCCAGAATCGAGGTCCTTGCTCACTTTCCTCATAAAACCATGCCAGCACAAACTCATAGGGGTATATTTATCAAAGAGTGAAGTTAATAGTGAAGTTCTGCCACTAGAGTGAAATTCCGCCACTCCCCATTCATTTCTATGGGATTTTTAAAGGCGTATTTCAAAGGGTGAAATTTCACTTTCACCCATTGATAAATACGCCTTTCAAAATCCCATAGAAATGAATTGAGAGCTGCAGTATTTCACTCTAGTGGCGGAACTTTACTCTTTGATAAATTTACCCCATAGTATTATGGTTTGCTATGAAGTCCAGTATCTTATCTTTAAGCTTCAAAAAGCTTTCCTACCACTGATGTCAGACTAACTGGCCTATAATTTTTACCTTTGTTAATCTTAACATGTTCTAGTCTCTTTTGAATTTCCTCATGTGTGAACCATGCATCATTAGTTGTATTAGTAGAATTAGGACTTTTAAGAAGGAAACCTTTATTAACTGCTTCTTCATTAATGTTAATGGATGAAAAATAACAGTTCAGAGTCTCAGCTTTTTCATGTTCTCATCAACCAGATGACCCCCCTCTGATATTAAGGGTTCCACATCTTCCTGCTTCATTTTTGTACTATTAACATATTTAAAAATAATTTTGGATTCTTTTTACTGCTTGCTGCAATACCCTTTTCCATATCGATTTTAGCTTGCCTGATAGCTTTATTGCATGAGTTATTGGCCTCCATGTACCTTATAAACATTTCAGCTGTCCCAGCTAACTTGCAAGCCTTAAAAGAACTTATTTTCTTACCCACCTCAACACCAACACTCTATTAAACCAAAAAGGTTTTGCTTAGCAACAATGTTTCTTGCTTACAAGTGGAATATACCGACATGTATATTTATCAAGCAGCATTTTAAAGAGTTCCCATTTTTGTTCCATGTTTAGCTCTGTGAAAAGCATTTCCCACTTAATTGAGATGCCTTATACTGTCAAAGTTTGCATGTCTAAAATGTGTGTTTTAGTTACTCCCTTATAGATTTGCTTCTGCAATAGCATCTCAAAGGAGACCATGTTATGATCACTATTCCCTAAATGCTTACCCATGCAAATACTAGAGATGAGTTCAGTAGTATTAGTTATTACATGATCCAAACTTGAATTATTCCTAGTAGGATCTTCAATGAGCTGGAATAATATTTTTACAAACCTACTAGCTTTTTCTGTCTTGGTAAACCCATTACCCCAGTCAATGTCTGGATAATTAAAGTCACCCATAGTAATAACTTGACCTAGTTATGAAGCCACTTCTATTTGTAAAAGTAGCCTGGCTTCATTCTCGTCACTTCAATGAGGTGGTTTATAGCATACACCAATGATAATTTTCTATGTAACTGTAACACAATTTTGGGCTATACAGACCAAATGGGTTAAGCACCAGCTAGTAAACTAGATCATGGGTTACATTTGACTCTAACACTGAAGTTAGGGCCTTCGCAAATTGGAAGAAGTGAAGGTGCGATGTGGTGAAACTACAACTACAAGAAATGGGCACCAGGAGGTTCTTGCAGTCAAACCAAACAAACTTTTTATTTGTCAGAGACAAAGAATCCACGGGGTGCTTACAGTGCATACAAGCATTTGCAGAATATTCACAGGCTAGGACAGTATATCAGAGATAACAACATGTGAATCCCCTGAGGATGTAGTCAAGTAGTAAAGCAGACCTTCAGCCAGAAATTTATCACACGTGGTCTGAATTCCACCCAGTGGAGTGGTCAGGAAAAAGATCCTAAAGCCTGACACCCTATCCACTATGGTCCCTTTACTGTAAGCAATCTTATAGCCTGGGAAGCTCCTCCCTGCTACAATCCTTGATGGAGCACAAAGCTGCTTTTTCTTTCTTCCCTCACAATCTTACTCTTGTAAAGAGTCTATAACAGATAGTAACCTTGTCACTAACTAGCCTCATTCATGGAGTACCTGATCCCTGACTTATCTCTCTCTAGAGGTACAGGTCCCTCTAGGGCAACTTGGCTTTACTGGGCCTTGGTGTACCCAGACTCCCTGGAAACATACAGCTGGGTTAGTAACCAGAAGCCAAAGAGAAAGATCCACACCGTCTCGCTCACTATACCAAAGTGTGACAGGAAGTGGTCACAACACCTCTTGGCAAATAGCTGGAATATGTAAATTACAACTAGCTACATGGGCATCTGCCCAGCAAATAGGGAGATCAGGAAGTGTAGGGATTTAAAGCCATAGGGGAACATTAACCCTATGGGTCCCTACATAACCTTTTGCCCAGTCGAAATCTCTATCCAAAGGGATTCCACACCCTCACCAGTGCCATCAATGGATATTTCTTTAGTACATGGCTTTAATTCAGGCTTTACATACAAACACACACTCCTCCGCCCTATTTATTCCCTTTTTCCCTCCTAAAAAGGGTGTAACCTTATAAATTAACAACCACCAGGTCTCATTGATACCAATGTTATTATAATTTTTATAGCATGAAATTAACTCTAGGTCTCCCATTTTACCTGACAAACTCCATGCATTTGCCAGCATACAGCGGAGGTTTCTACATTTCCTTTTGAAATTTACATTACTGTATACTGTATATACTTGAGTATAAGCCGACCCGAGTATTCGCCGAGGTACCTAATTTTACCTACGAAAACTGGGAAAACTTATTGACTCTAGTATAAGCCTAGACAAAACTACAGCCTTGTCTCCCAGCAGCGCACATTCTGCCAAAGCGACCCCCCAGCGATCAACCGGACTTCTTTGCAAAGTTGATGGTGACAGAGAATTGCCAAACGGATTACTGTGTGCATTGTCCCACTGTCCCACTACCATGTGCTGAGGGTGCTGTGTGATATTGCCATCACTGTTAATCCTTCATATAACCAACAGAGGGTGCTGTGTGATATTGCAGTTACTGTTAATCTTTCATATAACCAACAGAGGGCACTGTGTGATATTGCAGTCACTGTTATTCTTCCATATAACCAACAGATGGCGCTGTGTGGTATTGCAGTCATTGTTATTCTTTCATATAACCAACAGAGGGTGCTGTGTGATATTGCAGTTACTGTTAATCTTTCATATAACCAACAGAGGGCACTGTGTGATATTGCAGTCACTGTTATTCTTCCATATAACCAACAGAGGGTGCTGTGTGATATTGCAGTCACTGTTATTCTGTAATATAACCAACAGAGGGCGCACTGTTATTCTTTCATACAACCAACAGATGGCGCTGTGTGATATTGCAGTCACTGTTAATCTTTCATATAACCAACAGAGGGCGCACTGTTATTCTTTCATACAACCAACAGATGGTGCTGTGTGATATTGCAGTCACTGTTATTCTTTCATATAACCAACAGATGGCGCCGTGTGATATTGCAGTCACTGTTATTCTTTAATATAACCAACAGAGGGCGCACTGTTATTCTTTCATACGACCAACAGATGGCGCTGTGTGATATTGCAGTCACTGTTAATCTTTCATATAACCAACAGAGGGCGCACTGTTATTCTTTCATACAACCAACAGATGGTGCTGTGTGATATTGCAGTCACTGTTATTCTTTCATATAACCAACAGAGGGCGCACTGTTATTCTTTCATATACAGTAACCGACAGAGGGCATTGTGGGATATTGCAGTCTCTCCCCAAGTGTACTGTTGGTATAGGAATGATCTCAGCTACTCGGGTTGGGTACTGCTGACCCTAGTATAAGACGAGGTAGACTTTTTCAGCACATTTTGGATGCTGAAAAACTCCAATTATACTCGGGTATATATGGTATTAGCAGAGAATTGTATCTTAAGTTAGTATTAGCCTGTTTTCCTTGTAACAGAGGGACCTCTTTAACTGGTAAACTGTACTAATCCCACTGACCTGTCTACCCTAGCTTCCCCATAATTCATTATCTCACCCCCCCTCTTGCCTAGTTTAAACACTCTTAGCCATTCTTTGCCCTAGCGCAGTGGACCCTCTTCCATCGAGGTGCAATCCGTCATGACTATTTACAGTAGGTTGTATCCCGAGGAAAAATCAGCCCAGTGCTCTAGGAACCCCGACCCTTCCTTCCTACACCAAGACTTGACTAGCTCCTGTGTTTGTCCACTTACAGAGCACTCACTAACTCCTGTGGTTGTAACTCTACTTACAGAGCACTCATTTAAAGAGCAAACACTTAAGAACAGCAACTTAGCAAACCAGAGCAAGCTCCACTGGAGACCCAGGGGTTCTATTTATACTGTCTGTTCAGGTGCACCAATCAAACTCCACCTCAAACTGAGGGAAAACTACTACAAAGTAAAGCAAGTTTGTGGCAAACTTGCTCTAGCACAATAGCACACTAAATGTTGCTATTATGCTTTATTAAATCACTTATTAGCATACCTTAAGTGTCTGCATTAACGATGTGGTGTGCATTGTTTGTAGTATTTTTTGGCTCTATTTGGGTAGGAGCCTTCATATACATCATACTCAGTATGTTTAAGTTAAAGTTCAGCTGTTAGAAGTTTTGACTGCAAAGAGAATGACAGCTAAAAGAGGAAGAAACAGAGACCATAGTAACAAGAAAATCTTATCTTTTTCTTTGTTCTGAGGTATGTGATAATGAGAAATAAAAGAGTTAGACAAGGAAATGTGCAGGTGTTATTCTAATTTTCATGTCATTTTCTTAAATACTGACAAACACAAAATCCCCAGACTTGTTTATTAGAGAGGAGCAGGACATGTTGTTCAGTATGAGCTGCTGATCTGCCATGTTCCCCTTCTCAGCGAATTTAATTCTTATTTATGATGATTTATTCCATCAGTGCACCAGCTACTGATGCAAATAAGGAAAAAACACAAATAATACTCCAGTGCTTACTGAGTGATAGCCAATATCTAATGGTAATTTTTTTTCACATTTTTTATAGTGCTGTCACTTGCAAAACACAATTAAAGGGGAAGGAAACCTAGTTGGCGCAAAAACCCTCCCGTGTTTTGCCCACCCTCCCTCTTCCCCCTGGCCTACCCATCCCACTGGGCAAATGCCCCTAACTTGTTACTTACCCTTCTGCGCAGGTCCAGTCCAGGGAGTTCACAGACGCCATCTGCTTCCACGCGATCTTCTTCCTGCTTTGAACGGCGTTTTGGCGCATGCGCAGTAGGAGCATTTTGCCAGTACGGATCTACTGCACATGCGCCAAAAGTCACAAAGTACTTTTGGCGCATGCGCAGTAGATCGTACCGGCAAAATGCTCCTACTGCAAAAACCCACACACGGGAGGGGGGGGGGTTTTTGCGCCAAGTAGGTTTCTTTCCCCTTTAATTATGTTTTGCAAGTGACATCCCTATAAAAAATGTGAAAAAAATTACCATTAGAAATGCTCCTACTGCGCATGCGCCGGTCAAAGCAGGAAGAAGATTGTGTGGAAGAAGATGTCGTCTGTGAACTCCCTGGACTGGACCTGCGCAGAAGGGTAAGTAACAAGTTAGGGGCATTTGCCCAGCGGGATGGGTAGGCCAGGGGGAGGAGGGAGGGTGGGCAACACACGGGGAGGTGGGGAGGGTTTTTGCTCCAACTAGGTTTCCTTCCCCTTTAAGTGATACTGAGGGGCTATTTTTGCAGTTTGTAATGTGCAGCATGCCAGCGTAATTGCGGCCACTATCTGAGTTGCATCTGCGCTATTGCGCCCAATGCATATTGGGTGCAAGGTGTGTCTAACATTTTCAGAGTAGGGGTTGTCATTTGCATCCAATTCACTTGGTAAAAGTGGCAAAAAGTCTGGTACATCTATTGATGCAATCCAATATGGAAACCCTGGTGCAACTGCTAGATCTGGGGGGTGGTAGCTTCAGTGTACCCCATTCCAGTAGGCGAGGATGGGCACCATTCACCTGAAGAAACACATTGGAATTGCAGAGCTTTAATGAATTACATCAATATGCGCTTTAGGGATGGGTGGATTTGACCCGTTTCGTTGCGCCAAATATTTGCCTCCGGTGAAATGTCGCAGATGCCCATTAAAGTCTATGGGCGTCTTTTTTTTTTGTTGTACGACGCCATACAAGTCTATGGGCGTCATTTCCAAGGTGAAATAAGGCGAAAAAATTCACCCATCTCTAGCGCTCTACATTGCATCCCTTTTAGAGCACAGACACCAGGTGTGTTCATAAAAGATTCCCTCGTGTGTCTTATGAGAATTAATGTAAGCCACCTGCAAAATAAAAGGAGTTTCATGGTGGTATGACAGCAGCATGCAGCCTCCATATATGGGCTAGAGAGCCAGGCATTGTTTTAAAGAGCTGCCTGTGAATGATAGAAATGCAAGAGAATAAGAAAAATCCCAAAAGAGTTGGAGAATGAAAGTTAGGGCATTATTTATCAAGGTTCGAATATCCGAACCTTGAATAATTTGTAGTTTTCGGAGCAAAAATGTTTATTCGAGATTTATTAAAGTCCGTTGGTCTAAAAACTCCAAATGCGAAACCCCTGCATCTAATAGCTCTCAAGTCAATGGGGAAGGTCCCAGTGTCTGCACTGATATCTGATGATTTCGGGGTTTCGACGCAAAAAACTCAGAAAACTCGGAAAAAAACTTAGTTTTTTGCAGAATACTCAGAACAATTTGGAGTTTTCGGGGAAAGCTCCGAAATTTGTCCGACCCTATTTTTTCGGGCTTTTTCCTTCATAAATAAGGTCCATTCTGGAATTCAGAGTTGCTCAAAGTTTAATATTAGAAATACTGAGGTAAATTCGGACCTTGATAAATAACCCCCATAAAGTAACTAAATCAGAAATAGTCCATTAGTTAACCATCATACCTAAAACTTATGGTATTTAAGAAAAGTAGTGCACTTGAGTAGTTACTATATTTTGAACCTTCTGCTTCTACATAGGGTTAAGTGAAAGTCTATAAAACGAAGGCTCTCAGGTTATGCTTGCTATGTGCAGAACTGCCATTCAAAGAGTGAGGTGTATATAATTACAAAGTACCCTAGAAGTGTAGGTTCCTGAAAGTCCCTATTGGAAAGGCTGATGCATAAACTGGAAAGTTTGATGCATAAAATGAGTAGCTAGTGATCATACATATTTGCACCAATTTTAAATGCTTTTATACTTCTTGTACTAGGTGTGCCACACACAGGTCCGGACTGAGAATTAAAATAGGCCCTGGCATTTCAGGTACACAGAGGCCCAATAAGCCCACCACCAGCCCACTAAATACTGACTTTCTATTTCACCTTATAGCAACCCCTCTGGCATTTGCCAGAACCCACAGATTGCCAGTCCGGCCTGACACATATTGGGTACTGAGGTACAGAAGACAATGTGCAGGATGAATAAAATTGGATCTTGTCTAAGTTCATGATTAAGAGCTTCCACTAGTAATTTGTAGCATCTTTCACCTGTTCCAGAGTAGACAGGTACACCTAACATGGCCCATTGCTATAAAATTACAAATAAAACATTGTTAAATGATGTATAAATGTTTTCAGTTAGTTGGGATTAGAAGTTGCATTCATAATTTATATGCATATAGTGTATTCTTATGCTGTAAAATATGCAATTTGCATGTTTTTCTTTGTTGTTTCTGTTCATCTCAGTGTGTGTTTGTGCCTGGATTTAACAGGAGCTGTAAGTTAGGTGTAAATTCCATTAAGCAAACTTGCCCAGTTAGAGGGCTTTGTAGGTGCCACACTGCATATTTTTGCATTTCTACTCTTGTAATCTTGTTATTACTCCTGGAAACTACCTGGCACTTCAGTTAATTACAGTAGGTTCCCAGATTCCCATATTTTGTTGTTGAAAACGGAGGTTTGCTCAAGACAAGCAGATGAGCGTACTGTACATGATACAGTCTCTAGTGATGGGCGAATTTGTGGCGTTTCGCTTTGCCGAAAAATTAGCAAATTTTGCTTGAAATTCGAGAAACGGCGAAAAATTCGCGAAACGCCCGTTTTTGACGCCGTCGTCCGTTTTTTCAGAAGCTGGCAAAAATTTTTTTTGACGCCGGCGAATTTTTGCTGGCGTTTCGTGTATTTATTTGCTGACGGCGAATCGCGCCAATTCGCAGCAAATTCACGCCTGCCGAATAAATTCGCCCATCACTACAATACAGAACTATAAATGATCTCTTATTTTTTCCCAAATCTGTTATTTTCCTTTGTTTTAAGTGTAGAAAATATTGCAATACTATTATTGGCGTGATAGACATACATTATAAATAGTTTACTCCTCAGTATGGCAAACTTGCATTGCTCCTTTTCCATTGCACAGGCTTTCTTTCACATTCCAAGAAAGAAGCATCCTTGTACTTTCCATAATGAAGACATATCAAACATTTCTCCTCCAGTTTTTATTCACAAGTAAAGGTTTAAGGATTGCATAAGCAAGCGAAGAGAATAAAAATCCTTGTCCCTATAAAATCTCTGTGGCTCATAAACAACTTCCAGCATTTTTCTCTATTTGGATGCTGTTTACTGCATGTGTGCAGCTGAAGACGCTTTGTGAGGCAGAGAGGTGCACAGTGAATTTACAAACAAAATAACAAAATAAAAGCAAGAGAAAATGGAGTCAGACCCTAAATAAATGATCTAAGATGACATAATTTCTGATGCTACAGACTTTTTAACCAAATTGTCCTCAAAATTAAAAAACGCTTTTGCCTCCCACCAGAAGATCTTAATCCTAGCATGATGGAAAATATATTGCATTGTACACAACAAATAGAAACTGTGCCTACTTATTAATTTGCAACCATAAATGACAATTAGTTAAATGTAAATAATTCAGTTAAATACTAAAACCCATAATAATGAATTATACATGTTTTAGTAGTATTAATAAATGTCTATTTTAACAATCACTATTACAAGGGAAAAGATGGTGGGATGTTTCTCGTCCGGAAAGAACCTGGTGATTGATGCATTGTTAAGAAGAGAAACACCAGGGTACGCAAAGTTAGTCCCTGTAATATTGACCTTCCTTCTCCTTTGAATATCACCGATCCACCATTTTTCACAATTATTACTGTCAGTTGAAGAGTTAAGTGGGATCTACTGATAGCTCAAGAATTATACTGTTCAATACAGATCAGCAATTAAAGTATGAATGTTGGACTCATTGGAAAATAAGTGTGCCAATTAGAGATAATGTAGTCGTGATCTGAATTCTTTAATTATTATCTATCATTACCTACAAGTTATTTTTGGTTTGTATGCATCATTACACCCCAAGGGGTATGTTTCCATGGGCATTAAGACCCATAATCAATAGTGATTTGCGAATTTGTCCAAAAATTTGTTCACTTACAGCAAAATTAGAGAAACTCCTTTAAGTCAATGGGCATAATTTTGACGCGCGTCAATTCCGGCACCCGAGACAATTTTTATTGCAAGTCTGTTTTGTCCAAATGCATTAAAGTCAATGGGCATCTGAATAATTTTGACTATTTGACTCGGCGGGTTTTTTGCCTGTCGAATATTCGCTGCATTTATTCACTGGCGGTGGGTGAAACGCTCCTGCTGAATAGACATATATATATATATATATATATAAATATATATAGTCATGGAGGACTTCTGCTTTAGGGTAGTTCTGCATGTAAAAGCTCTGAGCTCACTATTTATAGATCTGCCTAAGTCAGAGTTACACCATGTATATGAAAATGAACAGACCTCAATTCCAACGTTGACAGGTTCAATCATTATTGAAGTTTACATCTCTATAAAAAAGCACTCTCTGGCAGTAGGTTTGGGGCTTGGCTCTACTAGTGTGTCTATAGATTTGTACACCCATGGGGTTATCTTTGTAAGCCAGAGTTTCGTCAAAATGTAAAATTAAATTGCAAAATACTGTAGTAACTGTTAATCAGTTTAGCACACTTGCTAAAGAAGTAAGCACCATAAAAATGCATATAGACATTATCTAGAAAACATCTATCGTTCTATTCTTGGGCAATAAACTAAAATAAATATATGCCAACTCCAATAAGTATATGCTTATGGAAAGGGAGATCTTGCAGTTGCTAATAGATGACCCCTAGAGATACTCCAATTTTCATTTATACTGGCAGTTAGGCAATAGGCTAAAAAGCAAATTAAATTGTGAACACTGGTACAGATACTGTATATCTGAACGCCAACAGTTTTTCATGTTTCACACACAAGCAAGATACTGAATAAATGTGTACAAAATTATGTACAGATAATAGGTGTTATGTCATATTATATCTTTTTTTATGCTCAAATCAGTTAAGTTAAGAAAATTATGATTTTTTCTCATATCAAGAAAACTCACAAACGTGCATTTTTATAAATCAACCCCATAGCTAAAATATCCATAAAATAATTTCACCCCTTATGGCATGGTGAAAGCCTTATACTGCTGCACACAAATGGCAGAAGGAGACCGAGTCAGAAAAACTAAACTTTCACTTAAAGTACGGGATAAAGTGAGATTTCCTTGAAGGAACACATAAACTGAAAGTTTAGCAAGTATTTATCAAGAAGGAGTATTAGTTCACTCTTAACTGAATCCTAAAAAGATATACCTGTATTATAAAGCATTTGTAGCGTTGACGGAGAGATCAACAAGCTCAGACCTGCAGCCCATTATTTTTAGGGAACTACAGCTGCACAGAGAATATATAATATCCAAGGGGCTTTGTTCTGAAAGAGAAAAACTAAATTCCACTATTCCATGTATGGGATAAAGTGAGATTGCCTTGAGGGAACACACCCTTTAAATCATGTTATGCACAAACTCTGTTCACTGAAGTGTATTCCTTTGACTTACCAATGTACTTTCTGCTGGATTTGCTACAGGATGAGTCAGTTCTATATAAGCACTGTATGTCTTGAACTTCAGTTTAAATTTTTATTTTGCACCGTATTAACTGATTTAATTATTGGCCTAAGATAAAAAATGTGAATTGGCAATGAGCACCTGTGTAACTTTAGTTCCTGATATTCAGGCATATCCTGTATGTATTATATACTTGCTCATGGATACATTATTTTTTATGTGATGTTAGATTACACTTCCCTGAGACGTAAGCAGCAGGCATGCCAACAGTAAATAAAAGAGAACGTCAGTGATCAGATGTCTAGGCCCCTGAAACCTTGCATTGATCCATGCAAATAAATGTTCTCTAAGTGCTGAAATCAATTTGAATTAAGATGATGGACTGAAGAGCTTGGGGTCAGATGAATTTATTTATGAGGAGAAAGCATGATAAAGTCCAGAAGAGTACTGCGGTATGTTTTATATCCTAAGCAGAGGTGGAAACACATAAAACCTCATTTATGACCACATACAACTGCAATGGGCAAAGTGCAAATATCATACCTAAATTGCCATGTTGTTTTCCTACCATGCGGCATAATTGCTACAATTGTGCAAGGTGCAAAACAAAAAGCAAGGAGTGTATTTTGAGATCAGTGATGAAATATAGGGTGGGGCTTCACTGTTAAGGGCCTTGAATGTAAGTGTGTGTAGTTTGAATTTGATTCTGGAGGAGATTGGGAGCCAGTGAAGGGACATGGAGATTAGAAGTCAGCACTCACACATAGGGTATATTGGACGCAGGTGCAGGTCTAAGGTGGCCACTTCCACCCGTTCTGTGAACAAAATTTCGATAGGCAGACAGCACCTGGTGCTGTCTGCCTATCGAAATTTTGGCCAGTGAAGGGACATGCATATGGGAGCAGTTGAGCGGTGAGATACTGTAGATGAATTAGTCTAGCAGCCACATTTAGAACAGACTGGAGTTGTGAAAGGCGACTTGTAGGAATATCTGCGAGGAGTAGTTTGCAGTAATCAAGGCCGGAGATGATAAGAGGCTGAATAAGTGTTTTGGTTGATTCTGAGCTGAGATATGGTTGTATTCGGGCAGTGTTGCGCAGTTGAATACGACAAGATTTTGGTAGTGTTTGGATGTGTGGTGAAAAAAACAGATGTAAGTCAAGGATAACTCCTAGGCAGCTTGCCTGTGTGGTGGAATGAAAGGTGGTGTTGTTAACTGTGAGTCATACCTGAGGGACAGGGGAAGATCTTGGAGGAAATAAAATGAGTTCTGTTTTTGAAAGATTCATTTTCAGGTGGCGCTGTGACATCCAGGAGAAGACAGCAGAAAGGCAGTCTGTAACTTGGGAAGGAACTGGAGGAGAGAGGTTGGGAGTAGACAAGTAGAGTTGGGTATCATCAGCATAAAGATGATACTGAAGTCCAAATAACTGAATAAGTTTTCCTAGCGAAGTAGTATAGAGCGAGAACAGCAGGGTCCTAGAACAGAGCCTTGAGGAACTCCACAGAGAGAGAGGGAACATAGTAGAAGTAGAGTTAGTGAAGGCAACTTTAAAGGAACGGTCAGACAGATAAGATGTAAACCATGAAAGAGCAGTGTCACGAATGCCAGCTGAGTATAGAATGTCTAGGAGGAGTGGATGTTCAACTGTGTTAAAGGCTGCAGAGAGATCAGTTATGGAATAGTGACCTGTAGACTTTGCCAGTAGGTACCTAATACTCTCTTTAATTGTACTGCATATTCATGTAAAACTTTATAAATAAAGTTATATAAATAAAGTTACATACATTGTTTGGATAAGATTTACAAGTAAAGAATTCCCTTTGTGTAAGAATTGAAAAAATTTCCAGGGCCCACGATGAAATGCGTCTCTTTAAACAGCCTTTTAATCTTTTTCAGCAATGACAGCATAATTAACTCATAATACTTCACAATTACCAGTCTAACACATGTACTCAGTTATGCCACATTCCTTTGTTTAAAATGTCTCTGCATATTCTGAGTTGCCACGATTTCTCATTCATTGTTCAAAATAAGTTATATAATTCAAATAATCAAGTCCAAAGCCATGCTACCAATCTGAAGACTGTGAACCTTGTCTTGAACAATGGAGTAGATTTCAAAGGAATGTCATAATGAATTAGCAAGTGAGCACTGGGCTTTCAAAGTGAAGCCTGCGGCAAATCACTCTCCAACCTAACTGCCACATCCATGTAAATCTCCCTCCTTGCCTTTCCTGGACATTCTAGTTGGCCTTGTTGAATGAAATTAGGGCAAATGTAAATGTAAAAAATAAATGTACATTATCTAACCATAATGAGAATCCTGCAGGGGCTCACTGTGTTGAATTCAATCACCTGCATATTTTCTTTTTTATTGCGCAAATCTTTCAATAATATGAAATATTGTACTCTTGGAGCCTAAGGTATATAAAGATTTTGAACTTGAAAATCTATTTACACTCTGCAGAAATAATAAGGAACAACAATATTTAGTTTGATCCAAGCAAACTATTTGGAAACATTTAATAAACAGGACAAAACAAACATGTATTTCTCTCTATATGTGGTCTGAAAAAGTGAATTTATTTCTTTACTCCTGTTTTTCAAGGAAGGTTACTATCTGTATGTTATTATCTGGCGGGCCATACAGGTGGGCGATATTACATTTGAACGCCCCTCCCTCAGAGGCTGAGCTTGATTTAGTAGCAGGGGCCCACTTAGTTGAATTCGAGGAATATATGATATTCTGCAGGTTGCCACTTACCGTTAATTGTGAGTTAGTTTTTATACTTACACATATTTGATATATAGATCAATACAGCAGATTGACAGAACTTCAGAGCAGGCCTTTCAACTTAACTCAATTTTTGACGCATCTTGTGTAACATTTTTGCAACATTGTCTTATTTTGAGATAAGGAAATGAACACTAGCAACTGTTACTTTAGTTTGTGCTTTTAACAATATTTTTGGTTTTATTGTTTAAAAAGTTGAAATGAAATATAAATGCTTTTTGTGTATGTGCTATGTATTTTTAACACATTTATATGCAGGCATCTGGATGGCTGTTACGTTTCAATGATGCAACAACACGTCAGTTCCAATCTGTCTATGTTCCCGCCAACTCTTGTATTTAAGGCATTCATGTAATCTACTAGACACTTTGAGAAAGGCCTCGGAGGAGGCCAAAACGTTAGTCTGGCATTAACAATAAAACTTTTTTACATTTTTAAGACCTGAGAGTGCGGACCCTTTTTGCTGTTTGTACATTGAAATTTTGGACACTGCACCCAGGCAATTTAAACCATTTATCGAGAGTGCTGGCTTTTCCGTGGATTGTTACTTGTAATTTTAGCCGCGCACCCGTGATACTTCTGATACATTAACAATTTAATTTATTGAATGTTTTTTCAAGATTGGCATGGCAAGATATACTGTTAGCTGACACAGTGGACACATCCCCCAGAGGCCCGTAATGGTCTGGAGTGGAGACCGCTAACCTGCTACCTAGAAGGATGGCTGCGGTTTTGGCGTTTGTATTAGACTCCATCTGCTTACTACCCTCAACAAATAAAGAATTATAGATGGAGTGGCTCAGCATGGCTACCATAAGGATATATCTAGCCAATAAAGACAGCTACATACGAAGGCGTCCCCTGAGATAGCGGAGGAGACTGGTGTCTGGAGAGGCCGGCCGCATGTGAGTTTGGCGCTCCAAGTCGGCAGGGTTCCGGTGTTTGCATATTGATGCTCCTCGCGCGGTCACTCCTGCGGTTGCTTTCCGTGTCTCTAATGCCTGTGTGGATTCACCAGACACCAACACTAATATTCGGCTGGGGTGAGCGCCCTTCAACTACGGCGAACATAGGTCTGACATGGAAAATATATTTTAAACTTACCGCGGTTGGCCCTGTATCTGCATCATATCACTGCATTGTGTGTACAAGTGGGAGATCGATCAAGATCGACGGTGATACTTGCACCCTGCAGAGAAGGTAAAACTTTCTGTGGTGCTGTTTGTGAACGCAGGCATTCAAGGGCCGGTATGTGATGTCCCGAACTATGTATCCAAGAGATGGTGTATATGGGACTTTGAAATGCACACGCCCGACATGTTCTATAACCTCTCCACTAACACCTGCTGTCGATTGAATTGGCCCGATACTTTTGAACATTCAGTGGAAATTGGGCTAGCCCGAGTTGGGAGACGATTAACAATTGAAGTATGGCGTGATAACAATTGAAGTGTGGTGTGAGACTGACTCTTTGAACACTTAAGATACTATATAATTTGTATATCGACCTAAGATTACAGTATTTATATTTTTTGAATATTTTTTAAAAATATTTTTGTATTTTTTATATATATATTTTTTATATTCCTTGTTTTTTTAGCCACGTGGGTTATATCTAGCTTGTGGGGTCTATACTCATACACTTACTGATTATGGTTACTTGGGGAGATTTCGTACTAAGCACTTTTTCAAGTGAGATAGAGTGTTTTGGGAAACTGGGTGGTTAACATACAACAAATAATACTGAACTATGGGTAACTGAGGGTGTATTTATTTATTTATTTATTCATTTATTTATTTATTTTATGGGTTATTATATTTGGTTTGGATTCTTTCAATACTCACAGATATTATAGGTTTACGGGTTATAAGGACACATACACTTAGTGATTACTTTGAATGAGTGTGTCAGCGTAGTGGAGATCGCCCCTCCCTCAGAGGCTGAGCTTGATTTAGTAGCAGGGGCCCACTTAGTTGAATTCGAGGAATATATGATATTCTGCAGGTTGCCACTTACCGTTAATTGTGAGGTAGTTTTTATACTTACACATATTTGATATATAGATCAATACAGCAGATTGACAGAACTTTCAGACCAGGCCTTTCAACTTAACTCAATTTTTGACGCATCTTGTGTAACATTTTTGCAACATTGTCTTATTTTGAGATAAGGAAATGAACACTAGCAACTGTTACTTTAGTTTGTGTTTTTAGCAATATTTTTGGTTTTATTGTTTAAAAAGTTGAAATGAAATATAAATGCTTTTTGTGTATGTGCTATGTATTTTTAACACATTTATATGCAGGCATCTGGATGGCTGTTACATTTCAATGATGCAACAACACGTCAGTTCCAATCTGCCTATGTTCCCGCCAACTCTTGTATTTAAGGCATTCATGTAATCTACTAGACACTTTGAGAAAGGCCTCGGAGGAGGCCGAAACGTTAGTCTGGCATTAACAATAAAACTTTTTTACATTTTTAAGACCTGAGAGTGCGGACCCTTTTTGCTGTTTATTATATATATATATATATATATATATATATATATATATATATAGCCCCAATGCAGCCATGCATGGGTCAGTGAGGTGTTGCAAAAAAAAGATAATGTTGGCTTGACCCCATTTCTGACTAAATGTTATACAGTAATATTTTGGCCACAAGCATGGCTACAGTTTGACCACATGCATGGATGGCCTAAATGCACTGATCAATTGAAGGGGAATGTGGCCTGATCAATTGATTCATTAAGGGAAATATGGGGAAAGCAGGCCAGTGCAGTTGTTGGTAGACTAATGACTAGGGATGTAGCGAACGTCGGAAAAAAAGTTCGCGAACATATTCGCGAACTTGCGCAAAATTGCGAGCGGTTCGCGAACGGTTCGCGAACCCCATAGACTTCAATGGGAAGGCGAACTTTAACATCTACAAAAGACATTTCTGGCCAGAAAAATGATTTTAAAGTTGTTTAAAGGGTGCAACGACCTGGACAGTGGCATGCCAGAGGGGGATCAAGGGCAAAAATGTATCTGAAAAATCTGCCTGTGTGTGCTTGGAAGAGATAGTGTAGGGCGAGAGCTGTTAGTGATTTCAGGGACAGATGATAGTAAGTTTGCTGGCTAGTAATCTGCGTGATACTGCTCTGTATTGGAGGGACAGAAGTCTGCAGGGATTTGAGGGACATTTTAGCTTAGGTAGCTTTGCTGGCTAGTAATCTACTGTTCTCTTTAAACAACTGCCATACGTTGACCTTGTAGGCATTGTTTGCCCAGTTTTTTTGGACGCAGCCACTGAAGCACAGTTGCCAGAAAAAATATGCCATATAAATGCTGAAAATAGTCATTTTTCGCCATACGTTATTCAACCAACTGCTATCTAGCTGTGTGCCCGTGTTCACATTCTGTCTAAATATCCATAATATTACCGTCTCCAGAAAAAACACCGGAGTGACTTTTTTTCAAGCAGCATTCTTATATTTTACGTAATCCGTATCCACCGCTGTGTATACGTTGACCTTGTAGGCATTATTTGCCCTGTAGGCATTTTTTGCCCAGTGTGTTATTCAACCAACTGCTATCTAGCTGTGTGACCGTGTTCACATTCTGTCTAAATATCCATAATATTACCGTCTCCAGAAAAAACACCGGAGTGACTTTTTTTCAAGCAGCATTCTTATATTTTACGTAATCCGTATCCACCGCTGTGTATACGTTGACCTTGTAGGCATTATTTGCACAGTGTTTTCTTCAAACCGCCATCTAGCTGTGTGAGCTTGTTCACATTTTGTCTAAATATTGATAATATTATCGTCTCTAGAAAAACCACTTGAGTTACTTTTTTTCAAGCAGCATTCATATATTTTACGTAATCCGTATCCACCGCTGTAGTAGTGTATACGTTGATCTTGTAGGCATTATTTGCACACTGTTTTCTTCAAACTGCCATCTAGCTGTGTGTATTATCGTTTCCAGAAAAACCAACTGAGTTTTTGTTGTTGTTGTTTTTTTAAAAATAATGCCAGGCAAAGGCAGGCCGCCACGCAGAGGCCGTGCTAGGGGCCGTGCTGCTATGCAATCCTGTGGCCCTAGCAAATTGCCCAGTTTTAAAAAGCCAATGACCCTGAACTCCCAAAATGCTGAAGAGGTAGTTGACTGGCTTACACAGCACACCCCATCCTCTACCGTTTCTAACTTTACCACAACATCCTCCTCATCCTCCACTGCTATGGCCACCCCACGTAACACTTCCTCCACCACCGGTGCCCCATCTTCACTGGAGTCAGAGGAGTTATTTTCCCATGAGTTTCTTGAACTGAGTAATGCGCAACCATTATTGGCAGAAGAAGATGAAGGAGATGAGGACGTTACACCAGATTTAATTCTGGCAGAGAACACGACAGAGATGGACATAATGATGAGTGATGAGGAGGAGGAGGAGGTCCCCGCTGCTGCTTCCTTCTGTGATGTGTCAGAAGAAATTGATGCATCTGAGGAGAATGATGATGAGGAGATTGATGTTTTGTGGGTGCCTAGTAGAAGAGAGCAAGAGGAGGGTAGTTCAGATGGAGAGACGGAGAGTCAGAGAGGCAGTAGGAGAATAAGACTTAGAAGAAGCAGGGAGGCCAGCCCGCAGGGATCAGTAGGGCAACAACATGTATCGGCACCTGTGTTCAGCCGGCCAACGCACCCGCCATTGCCGCCAATGCCGCCAACTTCTACTGTTACCGCCAGATCGCAGACTTCCAAAAAGTCAGCAGTGTGGCATTTTTTTAATGTGTGTGCCTCTGACAAAAGCATTGTAATTTGCAATGAGTGCAGTCAGAAACTGAGCCTTGGTAAGCCCAACAGCCACATAGGTACAACTTCTATGCGAAGGCACATGAGCGGCAAGCACAAAGCACTTTGGGAGCAACACCTCAAAGGCAACAGGCAAACTAAAAGTCACACTCCTTCTGGTCCAGCATCTTACTGCTCTACCTCTGCTCTCCTTGACCCATCTGAACCACCCTCCACTCCGCCTTCCACCTTGACCACCTGTTCCCATTCCCAGTCATCTGCCACCAGCCAAGTTTCTGTGAAGGCCATGTTTGAGCGTAAGAAGCCAATGTCTGACTGTCACCCCCTTGCCCGGCGTCTGACAGCTGGCTTGTCTGCACTCTTAGCCCGCCAGCTTTTACCATACCAGCTGGTGGACTCTGAGGCCTTCCGCAAATTTGTAGCAATTGGGACACCGCAGTGGAAGGTACCCAGCCGCAATTTTTTTTCTAAAAAGGGAATACCACACCTGTACCAACATGTGCAGAGCCAAGTTACCGCATCTCTGTCACTTAGTGTTGGGCCAAAGGTCCATATGACTACTGACGCATGGTCCTCCAAGCATGGTCAGGGCAGGTATGTCACCTACACTGCCCACTGGGTGAACTTGGTAATGGCTGGGAATGGGAAGCAGGGAATGGGTAGCTCAACAACAACAACAACAGTGGAGTTGGTGTCACCGCCACGGATTGCACGCGGTTCTGCCACCACCTCTACTCCTCCATCGCTCTCTACCTCGTCTTCTTCCTCTTCTTCTTCTTACTCTGCTGCTGGGTCCTCCTTCTCCTCCTCCACACCTGTGCACCCCCAGCTCCCCCTAGGCTATTCGACGTGCCAGGTACGCCGTTGTCACGCTGTCTTGGGGATGACGTGCCTGGAAAGCAAAAACCATACCGGATCTGTACTCCTGTCATCTCTGCAGTCACAGGCCGATCGGTGGCTGACCCCACACCAACTGCAGATCGGAAAAGTGGTGTGTGACAATGGAAGCAATCTGTTGGCAGCGTTGAGACTGGGAAATTTAACACATGTGCCCTGCATGGCACATGTGTTAAATTTAATAGTCCAACGTTTTGTCTCCAAGTACCCAGGATTCCAGGACGTTCTCACCCAGTCCAGAAAGGTGTCGGCCCATTTCAGACGTTCCTACACAGCCATGGCACGCCTTGCTGACATTCAGCAGCGCTACAACATGCCAGTCAGGCGTTTGATTTCTGACAGCCAGACTCGCTGGAATTCAACGCTCCTTATGTTGGAACGTCTGCTGCAACAACAAAGGGCCGTCAACGAGTACCTTTTTGAACTGGGTGGTAGGACTGGATCTGCAGAGCTGGGGATTTTTTTCCCCCGTTACTGGGTGCTTATGCGCGATGCCTGCAGGCTCATGCGACCTTTTGAAGAGGTGACAAATATGGTCAGTCGCACCGAAGGCACCATCAGCGACCTAATACCCTTCGCTTTCTTCCTGGAGCGTGCCGTGCGACGAGTGACAGATGAGGCTGTAGACCAGCGTGACGAGGAGCTGGAAGCGCACGATTTATGGTCGCAATCACCAGAACGAACCCAGGCACCTGCTGCAACGCAGGGAGAGGTGCCAGAAGTGGAGTCAGAGGAGGAAGGTGGCTTTGTGGAGGAGGAGGAGGAGGACCAACAGGAGCAGGCTTCCCAGGGGGCTAGTGGTGACCTTTTGGGGACCCCTGGTCTTGTACGTGGCTGGGGGGAGGAGACCGTGGATGATGCAGTCCTTGATAATGAGGAAGCGGAGATGGATAGCTCTGCATCCAACCTTGTGAGAATGGGGTCTTTCATGCTGGCATGCCTGTTGAAGGACCCCCGTATCAAGAGGCTTAAGGAGAAGGACCTGTACTGGGTCGCAACGCTACTAGACCCTCGGTACAAGCATAAAGTGGCAGAAATGTTACCAACATACCACAAGTCCGAAAAGATGCGGCATTTACAAACCAGCCTGCAAAACATGTTGTACAATGCTTTTAAGGGTGATGTCACTTCAGGAACTCATCAACATTCCAGGGGCAGAGGTGCCAGTAATCCTGCCACGAGCACACCTGCAAGGACAAAGCCCTTTGGCCGGTCTGTAACGTCAGACATGCAAATGTTTTTCTGTCCAAGGCAGCGCCACAACCCTTCTGGATCCACCCTCAAAGAACGCCTCGACCGGCAGGTAGCGGACTACCTGGCATTAACTGCAGATATCGACACTCTGAGGAGCGATGAACCCCTGGACTACTGGGTGCGCAGGCTTGATCTGTGGCCAGAGCTGTCACAATTTGCCATGAACCTCTTGTCTTGCCCAGCCTCAAGTGTGCTCTCAGAAAGGACCTTCAGTGCAGCAGGAGGGATTGTAACTGAGAAGAGAACTCGCCTAGGTCACAAAAGTGTCGATTACCTGACCTTTATTAAAATGAATGAGGGGTGGATCTCGGAGGGTTACTGCACGCCGGAAGACTTGTTCTGACTTCTATGCAGCTGTCCTTCTCTTCAAGCCTCATGACTCCACACACAGCTGTCCTTTAGCGTCCTCCTCCCTCCGCCACCGTTACAAACTAGGGTGCAAACCCTACTGGTTTAATTTTTTCTGGCCTCTGTGCTTCAGTGGCTGCAACCAAAAAAACTGGGCAAACAATGTCTACAAGGTCAACGTATGGCGAAAAATGACTATTTTCAGCATTTATATGGCATAATTTTTCTGGCCTCTGTGCTTCAGTGGCTGCAACCAAAAAAATTTATATTTTCAGCATTTATATGGCATATTTTTTCTGGCAACTGTGCTTCAGTGGCTGCGTCCAAAAAAACTGGGCAAACAATGTCTACAAGGTCAACACACTGGGCAAAAAATGCCTACAGGGCAAATAATGCCTAAAAGGTCAACTTATACACTACTACAGCGATGGATACGGATTACGTAAAATTTATTATGGCTGCTTGAAAAAAGTCACTCCGGTGTTTTTTCTGGAGACGGTAATATTATGGATATTTAGACAGAATGTGAACACGGGCACACAGCTAGATAGCAGTTGGTTGAATAACACACTGGGCAAAAAATGCCTACAGGGCAAATAATGCCTACAAGGTCAACTTATACACTACTACAGCGAGGGATACGGATTACGTAAAATTTATTATGGCTGCTTGAAAAAAGTCACTCCGGTGTTTTTTCTGGAGACGGTAATATTATGGATATTTAGACAGAATGTGAACACGGGCACACAGCTAGATAGCAGTTGGTTGAATAACACACTGGGCAAAAAATGCCTACAGGGCAAATAATGCCTAAAAGGTCAACTTATACACTACTACAGCGATGGATACGGATTACGTAAAATTTATTATGGCTGCTTGAAAAAAGTCACTCCGGTGTTTTTTCTGGAGACGGTAATATTATGGATATTTAGACAGAATGTGAACACGGGCACACAGCTAGATAGCAGTTGGTTGAATAACACACTGGGCAAAAAATGCCTACAGGGCAAATAATGCCTACAAGGTCAACTTATACACTACTACAGCGAGGGATACGGATTACGTAAAATTTATTATGGCTGCTTGAAAAAAGTCACTCCGGTGTTTTTTCTGGAGACGGTAATATTATGGATATTTAGACAGAATGTGAACACGGTCACACAGCTAGATAGCAGTTGGTTGAATAACACACTGGGCAAAAAATGCCTACAGGGCAAATAATGCCTACAAGGTCAACGTATACACAGCGGTGGATACGGATTACGTAAAATATAAGAATGCTGCTTGAAAAAAAGTCACTCCGGTGTTTTTTCTGGAGACGGTAATATTATGGATATTTAGACAGAATGTGAACACGGGCACACAGCTAGATAGCAGTTGGTTGAATAACACACTGGGCAAAAAATGCCTACAGGGCAAATAATGCCTACAAGGTCAACGTATACACAGCGGTGGATACGGATTACGTAAAATATAAGAATGCTGCTTGAAAAAAAGTCACTCCGGTGTTTTTTCTGGAGACGGTAATATTATGGATATTTAGACAGAATGTGAACACGGGCACACAGCTAGATAGCAGTTGGTTGAATAACACACTGGGCAAAAAATGCCTACAGGGCAAATAATGCCTACAAGGTCAACGTATACACAGCGGTGGATACGGATTACGTAAAATATAAGAATGCTGCTTGAAAAAAAGTCACTCCGGTGTTTTTTCTGGAGACGGTAATATTATGGATATTTAGACAGAATGTGAACACGGGCACACAGCTAGATAGCAGTTGGTTGAATAACACACTGGGCAAAAAATGCCTACAGGGCAAATAATGCCTACAAGGTCAACTTATACACTACTACAGCGAGGGATACGGATTACGTAAAATTTATTATGGCTGCTTGAAAAAAGTCACTCCGGTGTTTTTTCTGGAGACGGTAATATTATGGATATTTAGACAGAATGTGAACACGGGCACACAGCTAGATAGCAGTTGGTTGAATAACACACTGGGCAAAAAATGCCTACAGGGCAAATAATGCCTAAAAGGTCAACTTATACACTACTACAGCGATGGATACGGATTACGTAAAATTTATTATGGCTGCTTGAAAAAAGTCACTCCGGTGTTTTTTCTGGAGACGGTAATATTATGGATATTTAGACAGAATGTGAACACGGGCACACAGCTAGATAGCAGTTGGTTGAATAACACACTGGGCAAAAAATGCCTACAGGGCAAATAATGCCTAAAAGGTCAACTTATACACTACTACAGCGATGGATACGGATTACGTAAAATTTATTATGGCTGCTTGAAAAAAGTCACTCCGGTGTTTTTTCTGGAGACGGTAATATTATGGATATTTAGACAGAATGTGAACACGGGCACACAGCTAGATAGCAGTTGGTTGAATAACACACTGGGCAAAAAATGCCTACAGGGCAAATAATGCCTAAAAGGTCAACTTATACACTACTACAGCGGTAGTAAAATAAAAAAAAAGTTAAATAAAAAAAGAATGAATATTAAAAAAAAAAAATTAAAGTTGGTGCTGCTGAACTACTAGGAGCAGCAGATTAGCACACCAGTCCCACTCCCCAACACTGCTAGACTAATAGCACTGGGCTCTTATAGTAGTAGTAGTAGTAGTAGTAGTAGTAGTAGTAGTAGTAAAACAACAAAAAAATAAATAAAAGCAGTCCTTACAAGGACTATTGCTATTGCAGCAGTCAGCAGATGAGATCAGAAGCAGGACAGCTGCCCACTGCAGCTACATACAGAGCACTGCAGTAGAAGGTAGATTACTAGCCAGCAAAGCTACCTAAGCTTAAATGTCCCTCAAACCCCTGCAGACTTCTGTCCCTCCAATAACAGAGCAGTATCAAAACGATTACTAGCCAGCAAACTTTCAACTGTCCCTGAAATCACTAACAGGCAGCAGCTCTCTCCCTACACTATCTCTTCAGCACACACAGGCAGAGTGAAAAAAAGCTGCAGGGCTTCGGTTTTTATAGGGAAGGGGAGTGGTCCAAGGGAGAGCTTCCTGATTGGCTGCCATGTACCTGCTGGTCTGGGGTGAGAGGGCAAAAAAAAGCGCCAACAATGGCGAACCCAAAATGGCGAACGTCGCGCGACGTTCGCGAACTTCCGGCGAGCGCGAACACCCGATGTTCGCGCGAACAAGTTCGCCGGCGAACAGTTCGCGACATCTCTACTAATGACCTGAAACTTGCCCTGAGTCAGGTCATTGGTCAGCACAGTTTTCAATTTTGGATGGTCAACTTTGGTGTGAATAAGAAAATGTTTGTACTTTTCTAATGTTTTAATTTGCTTTACAGACAAATCACACTTTAGGCCATATTTAGTTCAGTGAGAAAATCGTTTATAAAGTGAAAAGTAATGGACGAGATTCCATTTGAGATGTAATTCAGTCATGTCATGGTTTATCACGTGAAAACTCTATTGAAGTCTAGGAGAAAAACTGGAATAGAATTTGAAGAAAATTCTTTGAATTGAATCTCATCCATGAGTTTTAACTTAATAAACTGTTAAATAACTCCTTCTCACTGAATTGAATCTGGCCCAATATTTGGAGTGATTATGGTAAGATAAAGTTTTGAATTCAGTGGAGCTTTCAGGAAAATAAAGGGCCATTACATATCCCTAAAGGGCTACAACTGACACTAAGCTCTCCAACTAGATAGATCACATTTGAATAATTATATGGCACATGAAAAGAAGAACAAACAGAAACTAGAAAAGCAATTAAGACTGTTGGGCTGATCCAGTGGTTTTGCTTTTAGAATACAAAATGAAATAACTTTGATGTAGTTAGCCAGTTTGAAAGTTTGAAATATATGTTGACAAACAATCCATGTTTTTTTAAGGGAAGGTGTTTTAGCATCTTTATGCACAAAAATTATATAAGAAATTTTTGTCTGTATGAATTATCTAGTCACACCATCATTGCATGCCAATCCCCCCCAATGGCTTAAAATTGTTAATTGGTGACCACAATTTCCCTTTTTGCTATTTCCAACATCATAGTAGTCCATGGCCTATGCAGACCCATCAGACAAGGATCACTTCCACTTTGCATCTTTCTAACCTGTAAGTCAGTCAGGGATTTGAAGCTGGGCCACATGAAACATAATGGTTTAATTAGTTTTATTTTGATCCACACCCCCATGCTCACTAACTGAACAGGTTAGAGAAATGCAAAAGAGGAAGTTAGATTTTGGTTATTATGTCAGACATCCATTCACTCTAGCCTTCATAGTTTAACTAACTACATTGAATTTTTTTTTTTTATTTTGCTCAGTCTTTTTACCCAGTTTTATTTTTAAACTGAACTGTTCCTTTAAGAAAACAGAAAATTTACTGTTAGTTTGCATGTTGTTAAGCCTAATAGGGATGAATACAATTTTTCAAGTTGATGACTGTCTGTTTGGACACAGTTGATGAAAATGTGTCTATATGTTATTTTTAAAATATAAATGTATGTATAAAATAAAAAAGATAATAGTTTGTATTCTGTGAGCCACATGAGTGAATTGGACATACCCCAGTATTTAGCTAAGGTCACCTTATAATCCATCTCTAACTAAGTAACCTATGCACGAACAAAGAAAAGTTATTGACATTTTGGCTTCTGAAAATTTTAAGATGAATTGCCATAGCAACAAGATGCCTAACAGCATTTGAAAAAACGCAGTTACAGATAAAAGTATTGTTGCAGAAAAGTAAGTGCAATGAAGTTACAGGAATGAGTACATATCCATTTAGAATTGAATCAAAGTATTAGAATGAAAGATAAAAACCCCAGTGTTATATAGTTGTCTTGTGTGTCCAAAGGCTCAACTCTATACATAGATGAGGAAGCAAGAGGGTCTGGTGGACTTCAATTGCTAAAATGTGCAAGAAGTCAAAAGCAGTGGTTCCTGAGCAATGGGCTGCCCCCCATTCTCACAGCCTTCTTACTTCTCAGGAAAAAACAGCCTGAAGGCCATTTGATATTCAAGGTGAATTCTTATTTGTACCCTTAGCTACACTTAAAAGCCAAATATGAATGTCAGTGAGATTTGGCAGAGAACATTTTCTTACTGTTATACTTATTTTTTTAACAATGCCTAATACAGCTTTCAAAAACAATATCCATAGCCTTGTAATGAGCTAAAGAAACTCCTGTCCAATTATAAACCCTCTAAAGGAGGCTTGAGACAATAATTCTGAAAAAACACTGGATAGCCTACTACTAGGGATGGGCGAATTTTTTCGCCTTGTTTTGGCGAAAAAATGACGCCCATAGATTTGTATGGCGGCGTGCGTCAAAAAAAAAGACACGTGTCAAAACAATTTCGCCACACGACAACATTTTTTTGACGCCCATAGACTTTAATGGGCATCTTTAAACGGGTCAAATTCCCACATCCCTACCTACTACTGCATGAAAAATTATTATAAATACAGTTATGGGATCCATTATCCAGAAACTCATTATCCATAAAGCTACGAATTTCAGAACGACAGTCTCCCATAAACTCCATTATAATCAAATAAACCAAGTTTTTAAAAATGATTTCCTTGTTCTCTGTAATAGTAAAACAGTAGCTTGTACTTGATTCAAACTAAGATTTAATTCATCTTTATTGGAAGCAAAACCAGCCTATTGGGTTTATTTAATCTTTATATGATTTTCTAGTAGAATGAAGATCCATATTACGGAAATATCAATTATTTGGAAAACCCCAGGTCCCGAGCATTTTAGATAACAGGTCCAATACCTATATATGGAAATATAGCAGCTGACCTCATTTTGGAAGGATAAGCCTCCCTAAATTTCCATTATTCTCCAACAATGCCCTTAAGAAACGTTTGTGTGCACTTTATAATAGTATATTCTTATTTGATTATCCTTTTATACACAGATATATATTGTATATTAAGAAGAGAAACATAGCTGTCGTATAAGATGTGATGGGACTTTACTGTAGATGTTTGTCCAATGCATTAGCCATCTACATATAAATGCACCCACATACCATTCATCTCTTTATTTTCTGGAGCCATAAATCTAGCACGTAATTTATTAAAACCATAAAACAATTCGTGAAGCTGTAAAAGCCCCAAACTAACCCTGTTGTAAAGGGTTGTCAGATAATTTCCCTGCTGTTCGAAAGTCAGGCCTGTATCTGTCCTCTGTGGCTCCTTTTCCAAGTAAAGATAGAGAACAAGTAATAAATATAAAGTGGATTCCCACCTCAAATGATACCTTTTTACACACATAAAATACTGACATGCTTCAACGCATTTGACAGAATTTGGAATTTACAGTAATTGCATTTGGAGAGACATCAACATTGTTCTCATGTTGAGGGTTTTACTGTCAACTCTCTAGGAGAGAGATAAGTTTCCCAGACATCACCCCTGGCTCTATTTATGGCTTAAAACTGTCTTCAATCTTTTATATCCCTTCTGAAAGTTCTCTTGAGTAAATACATGGATGCTCTATGACAGCAAGAAAAGCAAAGAACCTTGTTTTCATAAACACAGATTTTTTTTTAAGAATGCATTGACAACGTTTTTGCTTGCAGTCACCATTTCCAAGTGTCATTGCAACAAACTGTCATCCTAGTCCCAATGACACCACAAGCTATAGTGAGAGCAAGGTTATTATTTGTCCACATGCCTGAGTGAAGCTGGCTATGAATGCACACATATTTTGTAGTGGTCAAATGTTCAACCAAGTAATGCTGTTGTCTGGTTGTGTTTTATATCTGAATGATCAAGAAAGACAGCACCAAATTTGATTGAAATTTGAAGTAGAAATATGAGGCTGAATAATTCAGCATCTGTATAGCATCTTAACTTGCAAAGACCAGTACTCACTCATTCAACAGTGATCAAATAATTCTCAGTCTGTGAGATCCTTGTAATTTGGGAATCTCCATGTTTGACCAAATGACTCATGTACAATTGGCCAGCATTAGATACTGATAATACAGTCAGACTACAATGCATATACATGTATGAAGTTAACCACTCACCTGCCAGACACAGGGTACTATTTGTTGACCACCAATTGTTTAAACGCTTATAATTTACATGTTGTGTTGAAACTATGGCGGGCAGTAAAGTATATGACTAAAGGCACCCTAGAGTTTATGATCTGTATATATATATATATATATATATATATATATATATATATATATATATATATACAGTATTTACTATAACAGCATTTGATAGCTGGCATATGTGTATTTTATATATATATATATATATATATATATATATATATATATATATATATATATATTTAAGCTCCTGTGCCCCTGGTTTGTTTGTGTGCACTGTGAATTGTATGATCCCAGGGGGTGCCCCATAGTACTTAAAATGGCAGTTTTCCCATTTAGAATTACCCAATAGCACATGTATATTTTAATGACAGTTGTTTATTTAGATGGAACAGGGTTTTTTTTTTTTTTTATATATGAGCTGTTTCATGCTATATGTTTTTTATAGAGACCTACATTGTTCAGGGAAGCTTATGCAAACATATCATTATTTCAGGTTACAGATACTTTTCCCTAAGAAAGATTATTATCGATTGAGTTCCAAAAAAAGGTACAATATCTTACTTTGTTGTAACAGAATGATTACAGCACAAGAAGTAGTATAGTTTTAAACCCACTTACGTTTCAAGAAAATGTTTCCCAGTCTATGATGAGCTACAGAGACGACCTTATTGTGCCTAACAGATATGCAGGCTAGATAAAGTCCATTTAGTGGTTTACATGTGTAGGATAATGGTTTGCAGTTTAAAGGGTTACAATGTGAGTAATAAGTGGCACTGTAGTTTATAAGTGTAATTGCAAGTTGGTTGAAGGCAGAACATTTCTGTGAAGAAACATCATCAGTCTCATTCAGAGTCCCTCTGATTCAGTAGGTAACTGAATATAAGAGAGCGTGAGATATGCATATATCAGATACCATAGTGCCTTTGTTGCCAAACATCCATTAACATACAGCAGACAGTATATTACAACTGGGGAAAGTTGAAGAGCACAAGTTTAGATAAAGGGAGTGGGATACAGATTATCAAAAAGTACAAGAAGAGAAAACGTACAAGAGAAAAACAACTGAAAAGAAGCAGAAAAGCACATAACCCTGTAGGTTATGTAATAAAAGTCACAAAGTCAGCAAACAACCAGCACAAAGCATTTACTGGTCATCTAATTAAAAGTAAACATCATATTGGTTGCTAGTGGTTGCTGTTCCTGGGTAAAGTTAGTGCTTGTATTACATATGGGGGTTAGTGCATATATTAATGAGGAAACCCTAAGGTATCCCTAAAAATTACCACTTAAATGTTTTGACATAATTTCTTAAAATATAAACTTTTTCATATGAACATGAGTGATGGAAACTTTATTACAATTGTCCTCTTTACATTAAATATCCCCTCACTTCTTTAATATTCCATATAGAAAAAGGTCCACAGTTAATGGATTGGAAGTCAGATATTTAATTTGGATAAAAGTCCTTCAGGGCAAACTCACATTTGTCGATAAAATGTCTACTAATAATTAGTATTTCCATATATTTCTCTGTAACACCTGTTGTCCAAGTAAATTGATTCACATAGCATTTTAATTATAAAAAAAAGTTTCTCTGTATTGCGTTTAAGCATCAAATTAAAAAGTGTTTCGTGCTTGCTGTGCAAAAACCTCTCTTCTAAATCATTCTAAATCATTCTCAATGAGATATTCCATTCTGAAACGAAATACAACTCATAAATATCAACTCCTGGTGTTTGTGTTCCTGCAATTAGAGCAGCAATCAAGTCTTCCCAGTTATACATTTCATTTCTCACGCAATCTCTACTTTCCTAAAATGGTTTCAACAAATTGGAGGTGAATTTAATGCAATATATATATATATATATATATATATATATATATATATATATCTTATCTTGGATCAAGTACAAGGTACTGTTTTATTATTACAAAGAAAAAGGAAGTATTTTTAAAAAATGTGGACCAGTCTTCAAGGCAGGTTTGTCAAAACATATAAAGTAGAATTCCAGGATACAACCTCACCGCCTTACGCGTTTCATATCTCTCGGATACTTAATCATAGGCAAGATATTCACACTTCCCATGGCTTATTTAAATCAGTGTTCAACCAATTAGAAATAAATATGGTCCAACTGAGTAAACGAGTAGTGATGGGTGAATTTGCGAAATGGAGAAAAATTCGCGAAACTGCGCCGGCGTCTCATTTTTTTTGACGCCGGCTTAAAAAACGGGCGAAAAATTTTTCGCGCCAATTTTCGCAGGCGTTTTGCAAATTTATCCGCTGGCGACGAATCTCGCAAATTCGCTGTGAATTTGCGCCTGACTAATAAATTCGCCCATCACTATAAACGAGGTAACATAGAGCTTTGTAATTGGAGCTTCTTGATGTGACATCATTGTATACAAAAAAGGTCAAGCGCCATCTTGGTGCTCTATAGCGAGGTTAATTCAAAATAACAAAAACTTTAACAACAAAGGCTTTACAAAAATGGACACTACATTCAAATATAAGCAAAGATAAATTATAAAATGAAGTATGACAAAAGGGATTAGGCAAACATATGACATTATCATTGACAATTGTATCTAGGCCCTGTTTGCATAGGACTATTTAATAATTTTATTTATCTAATTTATAAAATCCCTTGTGGGGGGAAAATTACAAAAAGAGTAGTTAAGAAGTTGCCATCAAAAGAAAAAGTAGTTTAGAAGTTGCCATCAAAAAAGGGGAGGCAGACTAAGTACCATATCAAAATATATATACATATAGGTGGGATTTACTCCATAAGTAAATTAATCCCTAGACTAAGACAGAGTACACAAAATACAGAAGTATGAGGGAGAGTTGACTGAACTGGGTTGTTAAGAGAAATGTTCTAACTAGAACCCCTGGGGGGTTAAAAATAACATGTGACATCATATTCGTTATTTAGACCTAGTGGAAACCTGGTGGCCAACGTGAAAATCCATTTAGTTTCCAAAAACAAAAGTTTTTTTGTGATGTCTCCCCCCTCTATAAACTAAAGACACACTTTCAATGCCCATTATGGAAAAGCAATCGAGATTATTAGTACAACAAAGATGGAAATGTTTAGCCACATTTGTCTCAATATTTTTGTCTATGTGATTAATATGTTCTCGGGCTCTCTCTTTCAGTGTTCTGCCTGTTTGGCCTACATACTGTTTACCACAGTGGAGACAGGATATTAGGTATATTATATTGCAAGTATTATAGTAAGGGGCAGATTTATCAAGGGTCGAATTTCAAAGTGTAAAATACTTACCTAAAATTCTACCATCGAATTAAAATATAGTATCCTATTCGATGGTCGATGTATCCAAAAAATTACTTCGACAATTGGCATGTGATACATCTAGATGTTCCACATTTGAAAGAGGGTCCAAACAGTGTAGTGTGGATTCGCACACCCTCCTTTCCAATGTCTATAGATAAGCCTGGTGCACATGGGTGGAAATTGCCGAGCCTCCACCCACGTTTCAGGGTAACCCCCTTTATCAAGGGGTTACCCCGAAATGTTGCATTGCACTCCGCTTCAATAAAATTTTCATCCAGAGTGCTGTGAGATTTTTTCTACAGAACCACATTTGAAAGAGCCTGTATGTGTCAGCCATGTGGGTTTTTTTCTTGTATGGATCATACTTGGAGACAAAATGTTTCTCAGAATTTTCACTTTTCTAGAGACGAATTGGCAACCATTTTGTACTATGGTATCTAAAATAGGATCAGTTTTTATTATAGTTAGACTCTTTTTATGATATTTACAATCTCAGAATATTGAGAGCTATATGTCAAAATGCATGAGTGTTTCTATTTGTGTGCAGAGCATTAGAGAAGGCTTTTACTAGATTAGGCATGTCATATCCTCTAGTTAGAAGCCTATCCCTAAGTTCACAAGGCTTATTGACAAAATCGTCAAAATCTGAACATAGTCTCCTTAGTCTTTAAAATTGTCCAATGGGAATGTTTCGAACTATGTGTAGAGGGTGAGACGAAGACGCCTTAAGAATGGTGTTGGCAGTGCATTTTTTTCTGTATAGAGAGGTCATTATTCTCTGTTCAGTACTTAGTAATAGTATATATAAAAATGCAGTTGTACAGTATGTAGGTGTTTCTCATACGTGAATTTCAAATTCCAAGTATTGTTCATTATTCATTATTATTACAAAGAAAAAGGAACTAATTTTAAAAAATTTGGATTATTTGGATAAAATGGAGTCTATGGGAGCCGTCCCACAATTCTGAGCTGTCTGGATAACTGGTTTCCAGATAACTGATCCTATACCCTTATATATATATTACACAAAACATGTAGTGGATTTTTCTAACAGAGTACATTAAACAAGCAATGTTCTTTTTGTCAAATTCAGAAAAAAATTAATTGCGTCGCTGATATCCAATTGCATCAAGAATGAAGAATTGTCTTTATCTCCATCCTCTTTATAGAATCCAATAATTAACTCTTATCTAAAGGTTTAGTTCTATAAAAACAAAGCAATACTGTCTCTTTTTCTCTAGAAGTATAAAGAACAACGGTAAATAAATATTAGCTATATTTTAACCATATCTATTGCCAAGTAAGGAAGTTTGGATAAAAATGCCACTTAACCTAAATAGCTTTAAATGTACATTTACAACAGACAAAAGCCATGAATATCATGTTAATTACAGAGCTCAGTTATGACTGCAAGTGCATTATGCAACTGAAATTTCAGAAGCAAAGGACCATTTTTTCTAATCGCAATGCATTGTTTCTTTCCCACAATTCAAGCATCATTGTGTCAAGCACAGCAAAGTGTTTCATGCAATTGCTTCCAAAGTTCAGGGATTGTGTATTTCATATCAGGGGTAGACAGATGAGACATGTGCTAGGGTGCAATGGTGGGGAGGCGCTAAACCCATACCTCTTTTATAGCCTACCCCTAGTCCTGGTCCTTGTCCCTTCACCAGCTGTTGGTTGTCACATGCACCCCCAAACTGAAACTGCTCATGTATGCTTGTTCACATGTGTGTGCAAGGCAGGGGTCGGAGGCAATATGGTCGCCTGGGTTACCTAGAGCATCCGGACAGCTTGAACCAGCATTGTTCTTTTGTAGTGAAGGGTGAACAAATTCGCCTGGCATGAATTCATGAATCTCCTGCGAAAATTCAACCGTGAAAAATCGCTGGCGTCAATTTCCGAATTGCTCGATTTTTTTTCCGTGAAAACGTTCAAATTCTCTATTTTTTTGTGAAAGGGTTCGAATTGCTTGTTTTTTCCGTGAAAACGTTCGAATTGCTAGATTTTTTCATGAAAACGTTCGAACTTTCCGAGTTCACAATTTTTCGCAAACGGGAGATATTCGCCCATCACTATTCTTTTGATCACCTTATATCCGTATAAACAGTGCTTGCTGATGTCACAGGTGTTTGTGTCACATAACTCAATAAAGCTTGAGTATTATAAAACATGTATGAGTCCCCCATTGTAAAATATGATGCTATTACAAGTCACCCTGGAATCTCACGATTAGTGATAAGCAAAATCATTTGCCAGGTATGGATTTGCTGTGAAATCTCACATTTCACAATCATCTTCATGAAACCACAGATTAAAAAAAGAGGATGTAGAAAAAAAAATCACCATAAAAAACGCCATTTCACTAATTTTCCCACAGTTTGCAAATATTTCAGCAAAGTGAAACAGAACAGATTCACGCATGCCACTATAGATTATTTATAGATTATTTTATGTTTTATGTTAAGATTCTGGTTCAGACTTCTAACATTAAATGGCAATAGTATGAATCTGGCAATACGGCATATGTGTTTTTCTTGCTGTTGTCTGTTTTCCCTTTCACATCTGCTGTCACCGTTCAAATATTTCTCTTTTATGGATCTATGAAGTGCCTTCACTAATACATTTGTAATGCTATATCTCCTTGGAAACTCTTAAGCACAGAACATAGAAATGGCCATTCCTCTCCAAGTATCAGTAGGCTAAGATCAGCAAAGACTATCACAGTCCCATATAGTACATAGTTAGGTTATTGTGAGGAAGAACCACTTTACTTGGGTGAGCGAGAAACCTTGCTGATCCACTTAGTACTATCATTCTTTTTTTTGTCAATCCTGTTACTGATAATTCTGTTTTCTACAGAAGCTAGGCATTTCCATTAAGCCCTGGTGCCCAATACAGTGGCCCTTATATCCTTACTGCAAGATGGAAGATATGGGTTTGTTGTTATGTGATATACAAGAGTTCTGAAACAGTTGGTATACTGTGTCTCTACATATTGATAGTAATATAGCATAAGTGCATTCAATCATAATGCAGTTTCTAAAATATTTTGCTATTCAATAAAATTCAGACAGTAAATATTGAATTTTCAGCTACTGGCCTAATCTCCTGATTGCATGAATAAAAGCTGCAGACATTAAATAATGCTTAGTGCTGTTAGCAGGACATCAATTTATTGGTTTGTGACGCCAGCGATTTATCAAATGCTCTTGGAGTCAATTGAAAGTTTATATTTCACTAGTGGGAGAATAAACTAAGGCTTTCCATTTAGGAGGAGAGAAAACATCTTCCAGTTCAATAAGAAAGGGTGGTTTGCTATTTACATCGTAAAATAATCGCTAGAGAGAATATAATTTTGCAGTGCTTGAGAAAAACAGGCAATCAAGCCATCTCCAATAAAGTCCATTTTCATTTTTAAAAAAGATTTTTCTTTGTAATAATAAAACAGTGCCTTGTACTTGATAGTAACAAAGCTGCATGAATCCATATTGGGCTTATTTCACTTTTTGTAAGGTATGGTCAGCCAAATAATGGAAAAACACATTGTACAGTAAAGGTCCCAAGCATTTTTGATTACAGTTCCCAACTTCTCTAGTATCTCTGATCAACCACTGAGCAGACAAAATGTTTATTGATCTACTCTTTGAAAACAAACATCAGCTTGGTTGTTATGGGTTACTAGACCCGGAGCAAACTTTGCACATATAATTACATAAACTAATGGGCAGTAACAATTAGTGGTCATCCTCCCTTATTACTATCATTCTGTCACAAAATTCACTAGTAACACCAAGGCATCTTCCCCAATAACTGACAAGGCACAAAGATTGTTTTGGATGATAAGATTGCAGCAACATGTTTTAACTGAACAATATCAAAATAACCGATTATACAAATTAACATGAACAGCAATTATCAACATGTGCACATTTGTATAAAGTTAAAGCATACTAAACCACCTGGCGACTGCACAGGTCAGTTCCTATGTGGGCAAGGCATGGCTAATTCCTTGATCTCTCCCCAACTTGCCCTGGAATCTTTTTGCAGGCTTACCATGCCTTCATCTATATGTCCCCAATACTCACACCTCCGATTCATCACCGACCCCCCCCTTAAGACTGCCTAAACAACAAGAAGAAGTCCATCCCCCCTTCTGCTGCACCTATCACAAAACTACCCCACAGTCAGCTCAATTGTTACCTACCTCTAGAATGGGAGACCAGGGACTGCTTGAATCAAACTGTGCCAGACCACACAAAAGATCCTGCTTTTACACTTCCCTTGTTCCCAGCTCTCAATTGACCATGTCACTCATCTGAGAACAGGGGGAACAGGCCCAATTCCTAACCCAGTTTTGGCCCCTTACTACACTCTGTAGGGATATTTTACCAGATAAAAGTTTCATAAATATATTGATACGGATCAGTGTAGAACATCATTTGTTTCCTAGTTTGCTAAAGAGTTTATATTCACATCCTCATTGAGCATATATATATATATTTTTTTTATTATTTTTTTAATTCACTGTGCAATTCTGTGTCCTATATAAAAGCACATGCTCCAAAGACTATCATACTTAATAGAAACAAAACATATATTTCTCTAAATAGTTTTTTTTTCTTATGAGAAAATGAAAAATACCATATGTACACCTGTATATTAGGTAAATATTCTGACTGTGTTAGCTAGGAGACATCTCAAAAGCTGACCACATGTCTACTTGCTTGGGAGGCACATGTACCTGAATGAAATCAATGAAACACAAGCCTCAGGCTCATTAAAATCATCATCATCAAGGTTCAATATATCATCTCATCTTTACCCAGTAGACTGAAAATGTGTTATATATAACACAATCTTCTCTTTACACCTACTGTTGTTTATGCACATTGAATATTTCAGTTTTAAGTATATTCTATTTATTCTGAAATCTGTTCATCTCTAATATCTTGTTGTGACTTGAAAATACATTTTCAGCTAAATGCATGTCAGAAGTAATTATTGTGCTCTGATTCTTAAACATTCAATGAGATATTAGTCTTCCACAGTGGAAACCAACAGTTCCTAAAACTACCATGATCAAAATGTTATTGTTTCCACTATTGGAGTGTGAAAGAAGGACACACCTTAAGACTCTATGTCATGCTAAATCCTTTTGTTCACCGTTAGATTTTTTGAACAATGGACTTTTAAGATAATTATGAGAACAGGGGAGAGAAAAAAATGAGGGGCCACAAATAGGGTTATTCTGCCTTTATGTAGCCTACATAAGTTTTAGGGAAGACCTAATTATGGTTTTATATTGGGACTGTTATTCATATTTCTTATGAGATAGTCAGCAGTTGCAGTGTTTAATGTCTTAAAAGGCATGTAAAGTCTAAAATAGAATAAGGCTAGAAATTTGGTATTTTGTATACTAAATATAAACATGAACTCACTGCACCACAAGCCTAATCAAACAAATAATTTATGCGTTCAAAGTTGGCTACAGGGGGTCACCATCTTGTAACTTTGTTAAACATCTTTGCAATACCAAGACTGTGCACATGCTCAGTGTGGTCTGGGCTGCTTAGGGATCATCATAAACAAAGCTACTTGAGTTCTGTATGGCTGGGAAGTAAGGTGGGGGCTCCCCCTGCTGTTCATAAGTATGATTGCTTCCCTGTTCAGCAGTTAGGGACCATCTGACGATTCCTATCCACAGCAGTAAACGGAGGGAGCATTTCACTGCATACAGTCAGGTTTCTTATAAAAACGGTACACATTTTTTAATTAAAGTATATTGGAGATAGGTTTCTTTTTCATTAAAGAAAGTGAAAATTGGATTTTATTTTTTTTTCCTTTACATGTCATTTAAATGTAGAATTGCTGCAGGTCATTGCACTCTCTAACTTTTTGCTCTAAAATGAAGAGCACATATTGTCACATTAAAGGGGTGGTTCACTTTTAAGTTAATTTTCAGTATGTTATAGAACGGCTAATTTGAAGCAACATTTCAATTGGTCTTCATTCATTTTTTAAATAGATTTAATAATTTGCCTTCTTCTTCTGACTCTTTCCAGCTTTCAAATGGGGATCACTGACCCCATCTAAAAACAAATGCTCTGTAAAGCTACACATTTATTGTTATTAGTACTTTTTATTACTCATCTTTCTATGTAGGCCCTCTCCTATTCATATTCCAATCTCTTATTGAAATGACTGCATGGTTGCTAGGAAAATTTGACCCATCAACTAGATTGCAGACTGCAAACTGCAAATTGGAGAGCTGCTGAATAGAAAGCTAAATAACTAAAAAACAAAATTAATAAAAAATGAATACCAAATGCAAAATGTCTCAGAATATCACTCTCTACATCATACTAACAGTTAACTCAAAGGGAATAAACCCTTTAAGTTACTTGTGGACTTACATATGAAGGCTCAAACAACATACTGTAAATGCAAAGTGCAATTTTTTACGTTAAATGCAGTATTATTTCCTACAATTCAAACACAAAGTTCAGTTGCATCTGACGTTCTGACATTCTATAACTGTGCCTGATACAGATACACAATTACATTTGACAATTGTTGGGATGGTGTAATTTCCAGAGCTTAGCATCAAAATGAGATTTGGGTGCAGGGTTGGACTGGGCCGGTGGAACACCAGGAAAAAACCCGGTGGGCCCTGCTGGCCCAGACCTCCCTCCGCTACTAACCGCCTGCCCGCTCCACCCCCTTGCCCCACCGACTTATCCCATCAGCCCCCACTTGCCCTGACTGCTCACTCACACAAGTAGGTATTCTCTGAGGGGAATGGGAAAGGGCAGAGGGTGGTTTGCTGGGGAGGGAGGACTGCGATTGGGGAGGGGGGCCCTTGGGGGTGCGGGGGGCCCTGATGTGGCAGCCCCAGTGGACCCTGACCCCCCAGTCTGACCTGTTTGCATGTGATTCTTTAGTTGGAAGTATGCTGTATCTATAAACATAGCTCACACTGAAAACCCTTCCAAATATCCAAACAGCAGATAGATGCATTGGCACCAAGCCCAACTACAGAACAGTGCAAGGAGTGTCTTCAGACACAAGTACCTTTAATGATTGGTATCAATGCATGCTACAATTATGTTGATTTTTGCAAGACTGCAAAAATCCCCCAAAAGAGCCCTATGTTTGACAATGCATCCATCCTGCCTCTTCTGATGAATGGTTCACAACTGAGATTATTGATGCTGGGGAACCCTAGAACTGCAGCAACCCTGGCCCGTGTGGATGCGCCAAAACGTATTTTCAATTAAAAAAAATGTAAATCTGTTTTGCTATAGCAATTGCGGCAGTTGTGACTAAAAGTGCAGCTGCAATTTCACTGAAATGATATGTTAAAAACATGACAATGTGCTTCCAAAATTACACTTTGCACACTTGCCTTGCTTTTGTAAATGATCCTCGTGTCCAGCTCTCATGGGGTACAACTAGTGCCTAAATTCATTGTATTCACTACCCAGTATAAAGTTGTGCTTCTGGAATCAGGCACAATGATTTCCATGAGATTGTTGTTGCCAGAATTAGGATAATGTTGCTTTATAAACAAAAAACATCTTCCCTTTTTTAACCGAATGCTATTTAATTTTCTGTTTCAAAATAAACCAATTTGCATAAAACAATGAATTTGAATTACCGTAGTGTTCCCATGCTTGATCTGTATTTGTCCCCTTCTCCCATTCAAACTGTGCTGTGTTTGTACTAATAATTGTTCTTGCTGAAATATAAACAATAAAATGCTTGGGTCCTTTTCTGGCCTGTTACTGTCTTTGTGTTCCGTTACAAAACTTGACTTGAAGCTCTGTCAGAAAACATGATTGTTGTCGTTTGACAGAAAGGATGTAGTTAGTGCAGATAAAACTAAAATAAATCCGCAAAGGAAAGACCTTCTCAATAAATATTGAAGAGGTGCCTACTGATTATTTTAGAGCTGAAATACACAGTATTTTGCAGGACATCAATACCTGCAATACCCACTTCTACAGTATTTGTAGGTTATTCTTCTATAGACTTTTACTGATCAACTTAATCCCTTTTTGGCTTTTATATATGGGTCTCATGGTGACTATCCCTATGGTTTTTCCACTGAAGAGGACGGGGGGCAGTACCAGAGAAACCCAGAAGACAAGTGGGGGAAGAAGTAGCTAAAATGAAGCAGTGAGTTGGGATCTGCATGATCATACTTGCAAAATGACACACTTTTCCAGCCCTGTCAACAAAAGCAAAAAAAAAACAACAACAAATCAATGGGTATATGTCCCTCTGCCATGACAGATAAAAACAGATTAATTCTGGTGCTTTTAAAAACAACGCCATCCTTAGTAATCCATCCTTAGTATTTTTTTATTCTATCTTGCCAAGGCAGTTCTTCATAGCTCACAACAAAGTCTGACTTTCATTAAAAATATTATTTCACAGCATCTGTTCCTATAAAAGCTATTCCTCCCATTTCATTTAAGGATGGAAGTCTCGCTCAGATTCTAATGAAGATGTTTCTTCTGTTGTTGATCATAAGGTGGATTCTCACATTGACCAGAGAAACCTAAACCACCAGACATACTTTATATTTGAGGAAGATGAACAACCTTTAGTTTCACCTTTTATAAGAAAAGGAGCCACATTTTTATGATTCACTAAGCATTGCTAGCAACCAAACTAAAATGTCAGAAGCAATCAAGAAAATTCTGGTGAGGCATTGATTGAAAAATATGTAAATTCCTTTTGTATATGCTAGAAATCTGGTATATTTTCCACCAATGTTGTCCTTGTGACCAGATTACCTACAAATATAGCTTTGACAATTGATAACATTTCTGTGATCACAAAAAAGTGAAAAGCTGCTATATATTTTCACACTTTCTACCCTGCTACAGTACATCATGAGAACCTATGGGTTAGGGTATCTGCACTCCAGCCAGAATGGAGCATGAGGACCTTACTTTTCCTAATGAATATAGCACTGTCTTTTCTCGGACTTAGCCACATTATTTAGACAATATATATGGGGTCCCTCTCGGAGCAGACTGTCCTTAGCCTCTCTACATAGACCGAAGGAAGCTGGGGGCTCGGTACAGTACTATTTAGCTGCACAACTATCACAAATGTGGATTTTGAAATACACAGAGCCGGCTGAGGTGGTGTATCAGTTGTGGCAAGAAAAATTACAAACAGAACTACCACCATTCCATGCCCTTGCTTCTACACACCAAAGAAGGGTAAGCACCCCAATAACCCATTGTTACTACTTCAAAGATGTAATATTACTAAGGTTCATTTCCTTACTAACCCGAAGGGACTAGAGCCGTAAACGTCCCTATGGCAAATGCCAAACTAGCCCCTCTGCATAGAACACGGCTGCCAAAGGCCTGGCTAGATGCTGTGATCTATACGCTGGGCCAGGTTTGGAATGAGCAAGGTATGGTCTTGTTCGACAATCTCAGGGAAAAATTTGCCGCCCCCCCCCCTTGGGGCTGACATATCGCATGGGAAGATGGGCAGTAAGGAAAACTCTTAAAACCTGCAACTTCCACTTACCCTCTATGCTAGTGGCAGAGGTGTTTTAGCAGGACCAACCTCATCACAGAATCTCTTCTTTTTATATGCTGGGTGCTGGGAGGCTGATATATCACCATTTATTGATGAGCAATGGAACCAGGTGCTCCAAACTCCCCTCCTGATCTCTCCCATTTATAAGTTTAGGATGTTGCAATTATACTTTGTTCACAGAGCTTATTATTCTAGGACTGTGTTGCATAAGCTTAACCCAGAAATATCACCATCCTGCCTGAGATGTGAGCTGGAGGATGGCACAATTTTGCACACTTTTTGGTCCTGCTCAAAAATTAAGCCTTTTTGGATAGCTGTACAGTCCCGTATTACAAAGATGCTAGGGTTTGAGATACCGCTGGACCCTAAATACTATTTACTAGGTATGGACCCCCCAACTCTACTTACTCGTCCAGCCCAAATAATGGTTCACAAACTACTTTTCCTGGCACGTAAGCTCATAGCACAAAACTGGAAAGCACCTGACTCCCCTACATACCCTGCTTGGTTAAATATGGTACAGGAATTACAAAAGGTGAAGGACCTCATAGCTAGGCGGAAGGGCTCCTCTAAACTCAATATGACTATTTGGCAATTATGGATCCTGGAAAAAGTTTGAGTATGAGTAGGGTTTAGAGCAGTATACCTAAACAGGATAGGGCTGTGGAAGGCCACCTTTCATTGGTTTATGTTATTTATGCTCACTCTGTAGTATGGACTGTTACATATGTGTATATGGATTAACTACACTTCCATGAATAAATCAAAGCATTAGAGGCAAACAATTGGATGATAGTCACTGGCGGCAAAGATGGGAGCACAAAGTACACCGTTTAAACTCTTATTCACGTAAATAATAGCGTACTACAACCATTGTTACAGCTACAGTTATATACTGAACACCGAATTATGGTATTACATTGTCAATTCTGTATGGATTTTGTTTTGTGAGACTGTGTAACTGCCCAATCTCCGAATTGGGACATGAATTTACTTATGCTGTCAAGTCATCTGTTATTCTTTAAGCCTTTAATAAAACTATATGCTATATCCTTTAAAAAAAAAGGATATAGCACTGTCTGCATTTGGTAGCACTGTATTCATGAGGGGTATACTGGGGAGGTGGGTAGGCGGCCCCATCTAGCCTCATGCCTACCTTCTAACTTGCATGTTATTCAGGCAGGCACATGGTGCAAAGAAGTCATGTCCTTACATACTGCTATACGGACTATACTGGACTATATTAAAGGAAAACTATGCCCCCAAAATGAACACTTAAGCAACAGATAGTTCATATCATATTAAGTGGCATATTAAAGAATCTTACCAAACTGGAATATATATTTAAGTAAATCTTGCCCTTTTACATCCCTTGCCTTGAGCCACCATTTTGTGATGGTCTGTGTGCTGTCTCAGAGATCACCTGACCAGAAATACTTCAACTTTAACTGTAACAGGAAGAAGTGTTGAAGCAAAAGACAGAACTCTGTCTGTTAATTGGCTCATGTGACCTAACATGTATGGTTTGTTGGTATGTTTGTGAGTACAGTGAATCCTACGATCCCAGGGGGCAGCCCTTATTTTTTAAAATGGCAATTCTATTTATGATTACCCAATGGCACATACTACTAGAAAAGTATATTATTATGAAAATTGTTTATTTACATGAAGCAGCATTTTACATATGAGCTGTTTTATGCAATATCTTTTTATAGAGACCTACATTGTTTGGGGGGTATAGTTTTCCTTTAACTAGAGTGTCTGCAAGAGAAAGGCTTGCAATCTTATTGTCAGGGGACCTATCGGCTCCCAGCGGGAGTAATCTTGACCAAGGAGGAAGCTTTAAGGTTTTTTATTTTTTCCATAAATCTCTTAAAATATGTGTTTTTTTCAAAAACTCAATTTTTTTGAGGTTTTGGAGGTATTCATATTTTTTAGCAAATCATTCAGCATAATTTTTCAGTTCGTAAGTTTTGATTGTGATTTTTTAATAAATTTCAAGACATTTGTATTTTTAGAGTTTGTAAATTTAGACATGATTTCAAACACCTCTATAAACCACTAAAATCCTTTTATAAAGATGACCCCACTATTTATATACAACTTTGAGATCGATACAAATGTCACCATCAGTTTTATGGCCCTTTAAAATTACATGATTCAAATAAAATTTCAAAAGCAATCTTAAATTTGGTTCAAATTCAGTTCCAGGCACTTATGATTTATCCAAAGCCCAGACTAATTCAGTCAGTCTCCTGGTTAGGAGCAAATGTTGCTTTTCCTGTGTAGTTTTCATTGTACAGGTCCAACAAATAAACACATGTTTTTCAAAGTGAAAGGATTATAATAAATGAAAACAATTCTCAAATGAGAAAGGATTGCTATCTTTGTATTCACTTTGAACAATATCCGACACCATCAGCTGTTGCTTCTCTTCTTACATTTTGTTCATACTTCAATGTCTCCTTTCCAAGTCTATACTGTAGGTAAATAATGATTGAATAGTGGCATGTGACACATTCTACCCCCAGCATGTAACAAAGAATGTATCCCTATGCCGCCTTACAATCAGCACCAGCTTGAAAATAACAGAGATTGTTCTGCATTTCAGAAACGGTTGGAGAGTCACTCATTGCACATATAAATATATACATGGATAGATTGATAGAGGATAGATGATAGATTAGATAGATCGATAGATAGATAGATAGATAGATAGATAGATAGATAGATAGATAGATAGATAGATAGATAGATAGATAGATGATAGATAGATAGATAGATAGATGATAGATAGATAGATAGATAGATAGATAGATAGATAGATAGATAGATAGATAGATAGATAGATAATAGACAGATAGAATGATAGAATGATAGATAGATAGATAGATAGATAGATAGATAGATAGATAGATAGATAGATAGATAGATAGATAGAATTATACAGAAAAATCTTTCAAATAATGTGGGTACCAGGGGTAATTGCAACAAATAAACTCTTTATTTGCTGGATTTTGTAAAATCTCATAGTTGATACTTCACAGATGGTCCCACTTTCCATCACTTCATAGATACCTTCTATGCACTGAGTAGTATTCACACAGGTATAGAATTAACAATACTCAGAGATAGTGTTTACTTATAGGTGATCCAGTCAACAGTAGATATGCACAGTGGTGAATTATTTCAGGATTCTCCTATGTCTGAGCCTAAAGGTTTGAGTTCCTATGTCAGTGAGTGACATAGTGGTATGCAAACCCTCCTGGTCTCCTTGTTGGCGCTTCTGGCTGCTCTTTAACTGCAACCTTGATCCTCTCCCACACTCCTAAAGTGAGCTATTACAGATCTTTTCTCACACTGCTGAGGCCTATCTCCAGCTCAGGCACTCCAGCACCAACCACCCTCTCCAGCAACTGAGGTCCAAGATGTGACTTTAACTTGGAAAGAGAAACAGCTCCCCCTTCCAACTGTGTAACAGACTCTTAAGCTGGCTTAACCCTTATGAGGTCTGTCAAGGGCATGACTGGGTGCACGAAGGCTAAATGACATATACAATCCCTCAGCAATCAATATTGTGTGTAGCCTCCGAAAGAAAAGGTAGCTACAGACTGACGTTAGACAGGAATGTTTCCATTGTGCTTTATTTTAGTCCTTTGTTTAGAACCTGAGCAATTTGTTTTAAAAGGCAGACATTTCTAAGAGTTCTTCTGTGTAAGGAGGGTCCTGTTGCTTTGTTTACATGGCAAATATGATTTTAGCAAGGCAGGAAGGAAATAAAATGATTACTGGATGCTGTGCCTATAAATGTGCACTGAAGTATTTCTTCTCAGCATACAAATTAGAATGACAGAGGACTAAGCAGCACTTGTTACTTTAGTTCTTAGGCTTCTGATGCTCTTGATTAAACGGCATTGTAAACTTCTACAAACTGACTCCACCTGTGTGCTTTATAATCAGTTGGATTAGCGTTTTCAGTCGTACAGTGTCAAAGACTAACTTTAGATCCAAATAAATAACCCTCACTGCCTCCCCTTTCACAGCCAGTTTGTGCTACATCTTTCCAAATAGCAATTAGGCTTAGCTCAGGCTGTGTGCTCTATGGGTATTGCCTTTGCAAAATCAATTCACTTGTTGTCCACCTGTTAATGGGACAAAGTGCCTATTCCTTGCCGAAAGACTCTTTGTCCCATAAAATATTTCACCACTAAAGTCTGTATTTCTGTTTTTAAATTTACCCTTGAAGGAGATGGACAGATAGGAGGCAAGGTTGTTAAAAGGGAGAAGAGAAAGTATGAATGAGAAAAGAATAAGCTCACTCACTTTATTGGAAAGAGGGGCAGACTAGATATGGGTGAAAGAGCACATGGCTGCTTAGGAACTTCTGTCACTCTCATGGGGGGTGTAAATGGCAAAAGAGCAATGCAAATAAGCAAAACTATTAATGAGAAATTACATGCAAACTGTACTGACCCTAATACATTTGTTTGATTATCCTTGAGCTTTCATTCAGTCCAATGAGGCTTTATTGTACAAAGCAGCACACGTGACATATATCATAAAGGACTATTGCCTTTTGTAATCTTGTGCTAATTACTTACATTTGCTCTTTTTAATTCAATTCCAGATTGTCTTAGCACTTTCAATCTGTTCATTGCCAGGGGCAATAGAAATATGACTTTTCCATGGGCACAGTAAATGTGACATTACCTTGATTCAGTCTGTGAATGGCCGTCACCCTTTTTTTAAGTGATTCATCTGATACGTCCATGGCAAGGAACAAGAAATACAATTGCAAATGAGATGCAGCAGCCTCTACCCAATGAATTTAAGTGATGGTATCACTGTTTTGAATGTAACTGATGGTATCAATGTTTTCAGTAAGAGAGAAGACATACTGTCATACTGTCACACAGCGGCAAACATTTCAAAAGCTGCTAAATACTCTCAATAGAATATAGAACATGCAATTATTTTGCTCTACTCTTTACAATTGCTGCCATTTACACTGGCTGCTGCTGTATTTGCTATTAACACATGATAGTCCTGCCTGAAGATAATGCCTAATTACAGCACTTTCTAGCTACTTTCTAGCTGTAATGTGCTTTGACACTTTTAACTGGCTGGTTTTTAACTGGCTGAAATATGGTTAGTGTGTGGATAGATAGATAGATAGATAGATAGATAGATAGATAGATAGATAGATAGATAATAGATAGATAGATAGATAATAGATAGATAATAGATAGATAGATAGATAGATAATAGATAGATAGATAGATAGATAGATAGATAGATAGATAGATAGATAGATAGATAGATGATAGATAGATAGATAGATAGATAGATAGATAGATAGATAGATAGATGGATAGATGATAGATGGATAGATAGATAGGTTGATAGATAGATCACTCATTGCACATATAAATATATACATGGATAGATTGATAGAGCATAGATGATAGATTAGATAGATAGATAGATAGATAGATAGATAGATAATAGACAGATAGAATGATAGATAGATAGATAGATAGATAGATAGATAGATAGATAGATAGATAGATGGATGGATAGATGATGGATAGATAGATAGATAGATAGATAGATAGATAGATAGATAGATAGATAGATAGATAGTGTTTACTTTTGGGTTTTGGCAGGTATCAAAATACCATTTTTAGGAAGGCAACTCCAATTGTATCTTTTGTTATTCACTCAGTGCCAGTTGTTTAGAAGAGCCAATAGCTTTTAAAATCATCTCTTTTCTTTTTCAAATTCAGATTTCACAATGCGATGAGATTTCCTTGTCTTGAAAAGCTAGCTGATTAAACAAAATGGGTCGTTTTCTGATAAATGCAGACTCAAAACATGTGACATTGTAGTAGACTGAGGTTTTGCAGTGATTTACTTAAATATAAATAGGAAAATAGTAAATTAGTAGCTGAGGTTATAAAAAGGAAAATCTGCCAAGTTCAAGCTTTTGGTCCAAATAAACATTGCCTAACTGCTGACTGAGGAAAGCTGAAGCCATCTCTAGTCTGGCCTTGAAGAAGAAAAATGTAATTCCTGACTCCAAAATGGCAAACAGACCAGTCCCTGGGTCAACTTTCTACAGGTATGGGATCTGTTATCCAGAATACTGAGAGCCTCAGGCTATTTGGATAAGGTATATTTCTGTAATTTAGATCTCCATGCTTTAAATCTACTAAGAAATAATTTTAATTTAATTAAACCCAATAGGATTATTTTATATCCAGTAAGGATTAATTATATCTTAGATGGGATCAAGGACTGTACAAGCTATTGTTTTATTGTTACAGAGAAAAAGGAAATCATTTATAAAATGTGAATTATTTTATTAAAATGGAGTCTAAATTCAGAGCTTTCTGGATAATGGGTTTCCAGATACCTGTACTAAAAGTTAATTTCAGTAACTATACTAGGGGCCCATTTATTACACCTCAAATTTATCTGGTTGAGGTTTTAATGGGGTGGTTCACCTTTAAGGTAACTTTTATTATGTTATAGAACTGCCAATTCTAAGCAACTTTTCAATTGGTTTTCATTCTTTATAGTTTTATAGTTATTTGCCTTTTTCTTCTGGCACTTTGCAGCTTTAAAATGGGCGTCGCTGTGACCTTCTAAAAACAATTGCTCTGTAAGGCTACAAATGTATTGTTATTGTTACTTTTTATTACTGATCCTTCTATTCAGGCCTCTCATATTCATATTCCAGTCTCTTATTCAAATCATTGCATGGTTGCTAGGGTAATTTTATAAAAATAAAAACTGGGCAAGTGGATAGGCTGCGTAAAATAAAAATTTTTTTCTAATATAGTTAGTTAGCCAAAAATGTAACGTATAAAGGCTGAAGTGACTGGATGTCTAACATAAGAAAGCAGAACCCTACTTCATGCTTTTCAGGTCTCTGGGTTTCCACTGATTAGTTACCCTTGTGACTAAACAGTAACCAAGCAGTGACTTGAGGGGGGGGGCACATGGGCCATAACTGTTACTTTTGAATCTGAGCTGAATGATGAGGACCAATTGCAAACTCACTGAACAGTTATGTCCCATGTGGCCCCCCTTATAGTCGCTGACTAACTCAGAGTTAGAGAGCTGAAAATCAGGAAGTAGTGTTCTGTTCTGTTACACATCCAGTCACTCCAGCCTTTATACATTACATTTTTGGCTAACTTACCATATTAGAATTTTTTTTTATTTTGTACAGCCTATCTATTTATCCTGTTTTTATTTGTACACTGAACTGTTTCTTTAAGATGCAAATTGACAAGCTGCTGAATAAAAACCTAAATAACTCAAAAACCACAAATGAATAAAAAATTGTAAAAATTGCAAATTGTCTCAGAATATCAGTTTCTACAGCATACTAGAAGTTATCTCAAAGGTGAACAACCCCTTTAAAGGGGGAAAACTCAACATTTTTAGGGATTTATAATACCCCAAAGCTGCTAAAAATTTGAATCTTATTTCATGTAGAAGTCATAGTAACATACATAGTAACATAGTAAGTAAGGTTGAAAAAAGACATGTCCATCAAGTTCAACCTTTTTTTTTTTATTAACTACCTATCTGCCAGTTGATCCAGAGGAAGGCAAAAAAAAAACATCTGAAGCCTCTCCAATTTGCCTTAGAGGGGGAAAAATTCCTTCCTGACTCCAGAAATGGCAATCGGACTAGTCCCTGGATCAACTTGGACTATGAGCTATCTTCCATAACCCTGTATTCCCTTACTTGCTAAAAAGCTATCCAACCCCTTCTTAAAGCTATCTAACGTACCAGCCTGTACAACTGATTCAGGGAGAGAATTCCACATCTTCACAGCTCTCACTGTAAAAAACCCCTTCCGAATATTTAGGCGGAACCTCTTTTCTTCTAATCGCAATGGGTGACCTTGTGTCAGCTGGAAAGACCTACTGGTAAATAAAGCATTAGAGAGATTATTATATGATCCCCTTATATATTTATATATAGTCATCATATCACCCCTTAAGCGCCTCCTCTCCAGTGTGAACATCTCCAATTTGGCCAGTCTTTCCTCATAGCTAAGATGTTCAATACCTTTTACCAGCTTAGTTGCCCTTCTCTGTACCCTCTCTAATACAATAGTGTCCTGTTTGAGTGAAGGAGACCAAAACTGTACGGCATATTCTAGATGGGGCCTTACAAGTGCTCTATACAGTGGAAGAATGACCCCCTCCTCCCTTGACTCTATGCCCCTTTTAATACAGCTCAAGACCGTATTTGCCCTTGATGCTGCTGACTGGCATTGCTTGCTACAGCCAAGTTTATCATCTACAAGGACTCCAAGTTCCTTTTCCATAATGGATTTGCCTAGTGCAGTCCCATTAAGGGTATAAGTGGCTTGGATATTTTTACATCCCAGGTGCATGACTTTACATTTATCAACATTGAATCTCATTTGCCACTTAGCTGCCCGGATTGCCAAGATCCTGCAAGGATGCCACATCCTGGATGGAATTAATTGGGCTGGATAATTTTGTGTCATCTGCAAACACTGATACATTACTTACAACACCCTCCCCTAAGTCATTAATGAACACGTTAAATAAAAGTGGACCCAATACTGAGCCCTGGGGGACCCCACTAAGAACCTTACTCCAAGTAGAGAATGTCCCATTAACAACCACCCTCTGTACCCGATTCTGTAGCCAGTTTCCTATCCACGTGCAAATGACTTCATTAAGCCCAACAGACCTTAGTTTAGAAAGCAGTCGTTTGTGGGGCACAGTATCAAACGCTTTGGCAAAATCCAAATAGCTCACATCTACTGCCCCCCCCACTGTCCAGAATCTTACTTACCACATCTTAAATTGCAATCAAATTCGTCTGACATGACCTATCCTTCATAAAGCCATGCATAAAGTCAATGGTAGATGTCCCCGAATGTCGTGTGATCTGCGCTAAATTTTCTTCCGATAATTAGATAAAGTCGAGTTTTTGCCGTGATAATTTGACAAAGTCAAGTTTTCAGAGTGTCAATCGTATGATTCGAATTAAGGCTGGATTTTGTTTAAACGTTTTTTCAATCGGACTTTTAAGAGAAGAATTAATGATAAATGAGTTCAATTCATGGATGGGAGTTTGGTCCATTTTGTTTTAATAAATAACAGAGATAAACTCAAGTTGTAGTAAATATCCCCCCAATCTGTATGGATGCCCTCACATCTGCTGGAAGTTTGAAAGATTGAAAGTGTATTACATGGTTATCTCATACGTTTATACACTGTTATCATATCCACCCTTATAGTCAGTCTTATGGTCAGCCTTTTTCAACATGTGTTCAATAAATAATGCTTGTGCTGAGCATATATATACATTTTACCTAAAATAAATATGTTTTTTGTAATTTTTTTCAATAAACAGGTAAAATTCAATATCGAATGAAAAGTGGCATTCTACTTTCTGTTGATATGAACACAATCAAAGCAAATCACCAGTTCACAGTTACAGTCTGAAGGTTTGTGCCCAGTGATAGGTGTATCACTTTTTTTCCACTGCACACATACACAGCAAAGTAGGGGGCTGAATCAGCAGCTTCTCCACCTGCTGAGATAAGGAGCAGGTCATCATCTAGATTGAAGCTTTTCAGTGGACTGGTGATTTGTTTCAGTCCCGCTCCTAAAAGCTCCTACTGTCAATTTGCCAGCAGAATTTTGCATTTTGTTTGCACTCAGTAAACATTCTGTTTAGTAGCATTTCATGGGTTGAGTTTAGTGCACCTAGAAAAACTATATATCGTGGCTTAGCCTGTGAACCGGATGGCAGCATAAGAGAGGAGCTCCGCAAGCGTCTCACGAAAACCCACCTAAATCTTACCCTCAAACATGGGGAAAACGGGCAAAGGCAAGACGGATCGTGAGAAATACACATCCGACAAACAAACGCCGGCTGGCAAAGAAATTGCTCCGATTTTTAAGCACCAGAAGCGTAACCGCCTGTCTTCTAAAATGGCGCTGGCAGCGGAAGACACTGCAGACCAGAGCGACTATCAGGCCCAGGATTCCTCCGAGGTGGATAGTGACGGAGAGGGAGGTCTCGATATTCAGACTTACCTGAAAGCTTTGCCGACAAAAGAGGACATCAAACTCTTACTCCGTGAAACAGTGGACGACCTCAGAGCGGAGCTGAAAGAAATCAAGACGGATTTAAACAAGATGGCGGATCGCACTGACGCAGTTGAAAAGAAGCAGGGTAAGCTGCTGCATAACCAAAAAACTTTGACACAAATCATACAACAACAGAAGAGGCAGATAGAGGAGGTGAATAGACACATAGACGATATTGAAAATAGAAGTAGGAGAAATAATATACGAGTCAGGGGGGTGCCAGAAACTGTGAGCAGAGAAGACATACACTCGGCCTTATTACAGATCTTTAATGGTGTGCTGGACAGGGACTTGCAAACCGCTATCAAAATTGATAGGGAACACAGAGTGCTCAAGCCCAGAAATGCACCTGTAGATGCCCCGAGAGACATTTTGTGTTGCATACATGATTTCTGTCTTAAAGAGCAGATCCTCTCTAAAGCGAGAAGTGCGACGAAAATTATCTACGAAGGGCAGAACATTCTCCTGTTTCAGGACTTGTCTAGATACACCCTGACCAACAGAAGGCACCTGAAACCCCTGACGGACCTACTTAAAGCTAAAAGCATTCAATATCGTTGGGGATTCCCCTTCTGTCTAATTGTGATGCTGAATGGTACACAAATAGTTCTCCGTTCGCCCAAAGATACAAAAGCTGTCTTCACCAAGCTACAGCTGGAGGAAGTTCCTCTACCGGGATGGATGGAGGTCGATGAGGAGGTCCTTTCCGTTGAGATGGACTCGGATACTGACTGGAGAGATGTACCAGCTCCAAAACGTACTCCGAGAACGCCTAGGCATAAATTGATGAAAGATTATAATATGACCCCTAAAAGACTTAAGGACTGATGCTTCACACTTGGATCACCAGTGGATACTTTCCCACCTCTCTGGACGTTCACTTCTGTTCCCACTTATGGTCTTGGACGGATCTCATTTGAAACACACGTTCTCACTTTTTTTTTCGGCAGCAACCATGTTTTTCTCCTTTTTTTTTTTTTTTTTTTTGTGTTGTCTCCTAATCTCTCTCCTACAGGTGACGATTGGCGTTCGACATCTATTTTGTTTGATTGGGTGAGACTGCTACGACTGCGGAGCTGGAAGAATTCGGAAGGAGGCTAGCAGGTTTTCCTTCACCCCCCCGGTATTTCTACCTGCCACTTTATCTTCCTTGGTGAGGTCTCTGTTTTTCTTATACCTCACTGAGTGACGTGGCCTTCCGTACTAAGTTGGTTATTTGACTTTGACTAATGTTGTTTTACATATGGTTAGTTATGCTTTTAACTGTTTGCTTTTTTGAATTTTTTTCTGAGTCACATCGTTGTTATTTAAGGAGAAAATCACATAGTAGGTACAACGTGGTCACACAATGGGGTCTTTGGCTTATGCACCTGATGTTAAACAGTAGATATGACTAACGAAAAATGTACATTGGTATCTTTCAATGTCAATGGGTTAAACGAGCCGGTGAAAAGGGCACAGGTCCTTCGAGAATGTGGTAGGCTGAAGGCAAAAATAGTGTTTCTGCAAGAAACCCATTTTCAGGTGGGAAAACAACCTATTATAAATTCTAAACAATTTTCTCAAATTTTTACTAACAATAATCCGGACAAAAAATCTCTAGGGGTTATGACCTTAATTCACAAGGATGTTCCTTTTAAAGTTATAGACACGCTGAAAGATGAACAGGGTAGGTATTTGATACTTAAAGGTATTTTAGCTAACAATATCATTACCCTCGCCAATGTTTACCTTCCTAATCAAGGCCAGCTGACTTCACTGATAGAACTTGCAGGGAAGTTATCCACATTCTCGGAGGGCCTACTGATCATGGGTGGGGATATGAATGTTCCTTTGAACCCTTTACAAGACTCGTCTTCAGGCAAACCCCACATTTCATTCAAGATTTTGAAAAAGTTCAAGTTAGTGTTACAGGATCTAGGTGTCATAGATACGTGGAGAAGCCTTAATCCTAAAGTTAAGGATTACTCCCATTACGCAAAAGCATATAACAGCTATGCTAGGCTGGATTACATCTTTATGTCCCAACGTTGGTTACATTTATTGAAATTTTCTAGTATTGAACCAATTACCGTATCTGATCACGCCCCTGTCATGATAGAATTCGAGATCCCCAGTACCTTAAAAACTGAATTTCTTTGGAAGCTGAATGATCATATTCTTTTAAACAAAGATAATGTGGACGCGATTAAAAAACATATATCACAGACGTTTCTAGATAATGACTCACCTCATATTAACCCAGGTATCCTATGGGAGACACAGAAATGTGTCTTAAGAGGCCATCTTATTGCGCTCTGTTCCAAACTAAAAAAAGACAGAGACAAGGAGAGGGACCGATTAATAGCGGAAATAGGTAAATTGGAACAATCTCACAAACAATCGTTGGCAGTCCAAGTACAAACGTTATTAGATGCTAAAAGAGCTGAATTGAAAACATTGTTGGATATCAAAACATATAAAGCTTACTTAGGCACTAGGCAGCGGTTTTACGAATTTAATAATAAATGCAACAAATTCTTTGTAAACAGGATAAAATGTCAGCAAAACAAAACCTACATTACCGGGATCAAAGATAGACAACAAAATTTACAACAAGGTACGAAACAGATAGCTCAATGTTTTCAGGAGTTCTATCAGCATCTTTATAAGATTAAAGATTCGAGCAATACCCCACAAGATTTACAGTTTATCACTCAATTTATAGCTCAGGCGAAATTGCCCAAATTAGATATAACACAATCCCATCAGTTGGAAACTCCCTTTACCATATCAGAACTCCATAAAACAATAGAAGACCTTCCCAATAATAAGAGCCCAGGCCCGGATGGGTACAGCTCTAACTACTACAAACTATTCAAGGAGGAGATATCGGACCATTTATTAAAATATTATAATTATATCAACATTGAACATCCTTTTCCCCAACAAGCTAAAGAAGCACATATAACAATCATCCCCAAGGCGGGGAAAGACCATAGCCTTTGTTCTAGCTACCGTCCAATCTCTTTAATTAACATCGATCTTAAAATATATGCCAAGATGATTGCTAATAGGCTGAAGAAGATACTAACCCAGTTGATCCATGTGGACCAATCTGGGTTCGTACCCTCCAGAGAAGGGAAAGACAATACCGCAAGAATTATATCTCTCCTACATTATGCTAAAACTGCTCCTGTCCCATGTATGCTTTTGACTACAGATGCTGAAAAAGCTTTTGACAGGGTATCCTGGGATTTCCTCCGCTTGACTTTATCCGGCTTTGGGTTGGGTGACTTATTGATCAACAAGATCATGGCGCTTTATCAAACTCCGACAGCTCGCATACGAGTTAATGGTCTTTTATCTCCGACCGTGCATATTGATAATGGTACCAGACAAGGGTGCCCCTTGTCTCCGATTTTATTTATCCTTGTAATGGAGGTCCTCCTGTCGCACATTAGGTTAAATATAGACATATCTGGGCTGACACTTAATCGGAGGGAACATAAATCAGTCGCCTTTGCGGATGACCTTCTGTTAATACTAACGAATCCCCATGTTACCCTACCTAACCTTATGAATCTTTTTAACAAGTTCGGTATTGCTTCCAACTTTAAGATTAATGCCAGCAAGTCGCAAGCCATGAGCATTGGCCTATCTTTAGATGCCCAGAGACAGTTGAAAAAGAATTTCCCCTTTAAATGGTCTGAGAACATGATTAGCTACCTAGGGGTAAACATACCACATGATTTGACGCAAGTTTACAAATACAACTATATACCCCTTTTGACAGACCTTGAAAAGACGATCCTGACTTGGGCCAAGATGCAGGTATCCTGGTTCGGTAGGATTCAAATAATCAAAATGATGATTTCCTCAAAAATTTTGTACCACTTTCAAATGCTTCCCATCTATTTACCCAAGAGCTTTTTCTGTAAGATAAAAACAATTATCAACAGGTTCATCTGGAACGGAAAGAAACCGAGATTGAAGTATAGTAAATTGATTTTGACAAAACAACAGGGCGGCCTAGCAGTACCAGACACTTACCTTTATTATATAGCGACCCACTTGAATCGAATCCTCCAATGGAGTCTAAAAGACAGTCAGAAAAAGTTTTGGGTGAATACGGAACAGTGTTTCTCAGTGGTTCCCCTGTGTAATACGATTTGGGCGGCACCACAAAACATTCCTACACAATTGACGAGACACCCATTAATAGGGGCTTCATTGAAAGTGTGGAAGGAAAACTTGACTATATGGAATCTGTCCACCTGTAGCCCTTCTGTTACGCCGCTTTCAGGTAACTTGGATTTCCACCCTAGCATAGATAGACGGACGTTTGCCCATTGGGCCTGTACAGATGATAGACCAACGGTTTTAGCGGACTTTATGAGAGGTTCCACTATCCTCGATTTAAGCTCCATACAAGAATCTAGACAGATACATCCTAGAGACTTCTGGTGCTATCAACAATTGCGCCATTATATAGCCTCAATTGAGACAAACTCTTGTGACAATCAACCAACTTGGTGGGAGAAACTGATGCAAAGACCTGAAAAGATTCAGAAACCAATCTTGAGGTTTTACAAAGGTTGTATCTTAAATGTGTTAGATTCGGGGGATGCTATTGAGAAAAGGTGGGGTGAGGAGTTGGATCTAGAGATCACGGAGGAAACGTGGTCCCAAATTTACAAGTCTTTACATAAAAGCTCTGTAGCTACCAAAACGCAGGAAACCAACTATAAACTTATTACGCGTTGGTACTACACACCTACGAAACTTCACAGAATGTTTCCAAGTGTATCCGATAAGTGTTGGCGATGTAACAGGCAGTCAGGAACTACTATGCATATATGGTTTGAATGTTGCAAGATTAGAAGTTTTTGGAAGGCAATTTTGGATAGCATTCAACAAATTACACCCTTACATGGAAACATAAAACTAGCCCCCCTAATAGCTCTCCATTATGATACGTCTACTCACCAGGTGATACGCAACTGTCTAACTTTGTTTATGATCCAAGCGGCAAAGGCGCTTATCCCTAGGAAATGGAAAAACACTCAATCTCCGTCCTGGGCCGAGTGGAAATCTTCTATGGAAGAGATTAGAAAATTTGAGGAAATTAGAGCAATGCGTCAGGGTGCCTTTAGCTCATTTAGAAAGGTCTGGGCAAATTGGGATTCTTTTGTCAATATGAAAGTGGTGCCATAGCTGTGAATTTTCTGGACTACTCTCTTAAATAATTCCTTTAATTTCCTTTAAGGTGTTTCATACGTGACTCATTACTTCCCTTCCCCTTACCTGTCATAAGGTTGATGTACATGTCTGTATTCTTTATTTGCATCACTGATGTATTATCTACATGTCAATATTGATGTACTCAACTTCTCCCTCTCCCTCTCCTCTTGCTTTCTGTACCTTTCCCTACTTCCCCCTTTTTTTTTGTTGTTTGTTCTAAAAATTGCAATAAAGAAAGAATTTACAAAAAAAGAAAAACTATATATCTTTTTGTTAGCACAATCTATGCTTGTTGTGCATTTCTACTGCTGTAAGACATAAGGGGGGGGGGGAAATTAAATAAAATTTACAAATTTACACACAAATAAGGATAATAATTCACATGTAGCTATGTAATATGCTTCTTTAAACTTTTATTGCATTGCGAATGTTAGTTACGCATTGCGCACATTTAAGACCTGCTTGAAGGTGTTGTAAACTTTTGGAGCAAACCTATTAACTTTTTCAGTAAGCAGTTTTATTACATACACTGGGGGTCATTTATCAACACTGGGCAAATTTGCCCATGGGCAATAACCCATGGAAACCAATCAAACTGCTGCATTCATTATTCTACTTGCAGCTGGCTTTAAAACGCTAATCACTTGCTATAGGTAACTGCCCATGTGCAAATTTGCCCAGTGTTGCTAAATAAGCCCCACTGTGCTCTATCGCAAACTATACACAATTGATATCCTACTGTTGTGAGAGGGTTAACAAAATGTTCGTTACATTTGCACAAAGGCAAAATTGTTCACAATGTAAATATTTACTTGCATTGCAAACAGTTATTCCATAAGTGACCTGGAGATGAAGACCTCCTATAAGTACAATGCCAAAGCACCACTCCAGAAGCTTTTTGGAAAGAACATATTCTCATAAATTGCAATTGGGTAAATGTGTCTATGAGACCACTACACAATAATAAGACTCCAGAAAAAGCATATATTGGGCAATTGTCCCAACACATCCATATGTACAAAGCTAAAACTTGCTTAAAGGAGAACTAACCCCCTTCATACCAAAATCCCCCTAAACTGCCTGCCATTGCCCCCCTTTGCCACACTGTGCATTAGTAAAAAAAACAACCCCTTAAAAAAATCTGACACTAAAATGCAGAGAAGCTCAGCAGAGCTTCCACCTCTTTGTATTCATTTGGGACTCACAGCCTATCTGAGCATTAACAGTTGAAGCCAATTTCTGACTTGGCCCAACTGCTCCCACAAGCTTTGTGCCTGTGTTGAACCCCAAAAGAATACGAAATGGTGGAAGATGGTGCCCTGGAGCTCCTCTGCACTCCTCTTTATTTAAAGTCAGATTTTTTAAGGGGTTGTTTTTTTACTAATGCACAGTGGCCAGAGGGAGACGGGAAGGGGGGCAATGGCAGACAGTTTAGGGGGGCTTTTGGTATGGGGGTTTGGTTCTCCTTTAAGTTAGTAGGGGGATTACCCCTTGGGTCCACTGCATGTGTATGCCATGATCCTTCTTGTGATTATCAGAGAAGACTTTAATATGGATTTAAAAAACAATAAAAGGACGTGAAAAGAGCAGAAGGGAGAGGGTAGCAGAATGAGCACTATGTGGACCCCACTATAAGATTGACAAAAGATAAAAGGTGCCACGGTTGCTTTTTGTAAGGATTCTACCATAATTCATGAAGTACAGCAGTTTATATAATTATTAATTACAAATGTTTATCAAGTATCACAGCTAGAAGCACCTCGAGATTCTCATTGTTGGTCTCCAGTGATCAAATGGGATATTACTGAATTAGATAGAGTCCAAAGAAGAGAAGCTAAGCTAGTAAAGGCTAGGTAAAGTCTAAAGACTAAAGTTATAATTGTTTACACTAGTGGAGTGGTGCTTAAGGGGAGTTATTACAGCTATGTATAAATATAGGGGCCCATATAATTAACTCTCTAATGCTTTATTTACCAGAAGATCCTTTAAGCAGATATGAGGGCATATATCCGTATTAGGAGAAACAAGATTATTATTATTGTTTGTGAGAGCTGTGAAATTGTGGAATTCTTTCCCTGAATCATTTGAAAATAGCTGGTGATCCAGGTGCTGGTCCGATTGCCATATTGAAGTGAGGAAGGAATTTTTTCCCCTCTAAAGCAAACTGGAGTTGCTGTGCCACCCAACCACACCCACATTTGCTCGGAAGCACTTGGGATTCACAGGAGATGCAATAGTTTTTAAAATTTCCTGTGCACCAATCCTCAGTACTCTGGACCTGATGCTGAAAATTTGCACATATACACAAAGGAAGCGGAGGGGATGGGGGTGATGAATGGCAGAGGGTTTAGGGATTTTTTTGGTTTCCTCTGGATCAACTAGCAGTTAGGCAAGTTTTATATAGACATTTAGGGGCAGATTCACTTAGGGTCGAATTTCGAAGTTAAAAATACTTCGAAATTCGACCCTCGAATTGAAATCCTTCGACTTCGAATATCGAATGGTCGAATAATCGAACGATTTTTACTTCGAATCCTTCGATAGTCGTAGTCGAAGGTCGAAGTAGCCCATTCGATGGTCGAAGTACCCAAAAAATACTTCGAAATTCGAAGTATTTTTCATTCGAACCCTTCACTTTAGCTAAGTGAATCGGCCCCTTAATCTCTCTATATATAAATACATATACTCAGTGGACATGTATCTTTTTTCAACCTAGGTTACTATATTACTACATAGTAAGATAGTAACAAAGTAAGTTAGGACCATCAAGTTCAACCTTTTAATTGTTTTTTTAACCTGCCTAATTGCTAGTTGATCCAGAGGATGGCAAAAAAACCCATCTGAATCCTCTTCAATTTGCCTCAGAGTGGGAAAAAATTCCTTCCTGACTCTAAAATGGCACACTAGTCCCTGGATCAACTTGTACTATGAGCTATCCGCCATAACTGTGTATTCCCTCACTTGCTAAAAAGCCATCCAACCCCTTTTGGCTATCTAATGTATCAGCCTGTACAACTGATTAAGGGAGAGAATTCCACATCTTCACAGCTATCACTGTAAAAAAAAACCCTTCCGAATATTTAGGTGGAACCTGTTTTCTTCTAATCGGAATGGGTGACCTTGCATCAGCTGGAAAGACCTAGTGCTAAATAAAGCATTAGAGAGATTATTATATGATCACCTTATATATTTATACATAGTTATCATATCACCCCTTAAGTTTCTCTTCTCCAGCATGAACATCCCCAAGTCTTAGCTAAGATTTTCCATACCATTTACCAGCTTAGTTGCCCTTCTCTGTACCCTCTATAATAAAATACTGTCTTGTTTGAGCACTGTAGACCAAACCTGTATGCATATTCTAGATGGGGCCTTACCGGTGCTCCATACAGTAGAAGAATGACCCCTTCCTGCCATGAATCAATGCCCCGTTTAATACAGCTTATGACCTTATTTTCCCTTGATGCTGCTGACTGGCAGCCAAGTTTATCATCTATAAGGACTCCAAGGTCATTTTCCATAATGGATTTGCTTAGTGCAGTCCTATTAAGGGTATACGTGGCTTGGATATTTTTACATCCCAGGTGCATGATTTCACATTTATCAACATTGAATCTCATTTGCCACTTAGCTGTCCAGATTGCCAGTTTGTCAAGATCCTGCTGTAAGGATGCTGCATCCTGGGTCGAATTGATTGGGCTGTATAGTTTTGTGTCATCTGCAAACACTGATGCATCACTTACAATACCCTCCCCATAGTCATTAATGAATAAGTTAAATATAATTGGATCCAATACCGAGCCCTAAGAACCTTACTCCAAATACAGAATGTACCATTAACAACCACCCTCTGCACTCGATCTTTTAGCCAGTTTCCTATCCATGTGCAAATGACTTCATTAAGCCCAAGAGACCTTAGTTGGTGCACGGTAGCAAACGTTTTGGCAAAAACCAAATAGACCACTGCCCCCACTGTCCAGCATCTTCCTTACCTCATCATAAAAAGCAATCAAATTTGTCTGACATGACCTATCCTTCATAAAGCCATGCTGATTGCTGCTTATAATGCCATTCACTAGGACAACATTTTGAATGTGATCCCTTAACAAGCCTTCAAATAATTTGCCCACCACAAATGTCAAACTTACTGGTCTATAATTGTCAGGCTGAGATTGTGATACCTTTTAAAATATTGGAATGACATCAACTTTTCTCCAATCCATAGGTACCATACCAGATGAAAGCAAATCTGAGAAAATCAGAAATATGAGCCAGTATTAAACTGAAACAAGCTCTCTTAGAACCCGGAGGTGTATGCATTCTGGCCCTGGTGCCTTGTTTAAATTCATTTTTATTAAAGCTTTATGAATAATCAGTCAGCCACTGACTAGATTGAGTCATCAGTATAGCTATGAAGTGAGCCTGGGAACACAGACTTCTCTATTGTATACACTGAAGAAAAGACATTTGCCTTTTCTTTATCTGTTACAACCATACTAATATCATTATTTAAAGGAGCAACACTCTCAATCCACAATTTTTTTACTATTAATATACTTAAAAAACTTTTTGGGGTTAGTCTTAAACTCAGCCACAATGCACTCTTCATTTCCTTTCATTGCCTTTTAGATTGCTGTTTTATAACATTAATTACAGTGTTTAAATGCAGCTTCTGACCCAACAGACTTGTAGTTTTTAAATGCATTTCTCTTCTTTCCTATTAACTTCTTTACTGCTATATTAAGCTATATATTACTATGTTAAAATAAATAAAATATGCAAATTCATTCTGTTACGACGAGAACTTTTGCAATTTGCATTCATTATTTTTTCTACATTTCCAGATATTTGTAGTTTGTAAACTGCTCACATAATTTAAAACAATGGTGCCATCTGGTGGTCAGTTTTGCCAACCACCTTGACTTGTGAAAGACCAGAGAAATGTCAATTCTTTTCACTTCTGCCGGTTTATTTCATAATCTATAAATTAAATTCAAGTGATGGGTCAGATTAAGAACCTGTGCTCGTATAAGAAAAATGTATAATTTGAGTCAAATCTAAGAATATGGTTTCTATTATGTGTGCAGTAGACATGTTTTAGGCTTTTGGTTAACTAAACTTCAGACATGCAAACTTTGACAGTATAAGGACATCTCTGCAATGTATTAAGTGGGAAATGCTTTTCACAGGGTTAAACACAGAACAAAAATGGGAAGTCTTTAAAATGCTGCTTAATAAATATACTTGTCAGTATATTCCACTTGTAAGCAAGGAACGTCGTTACAAAGCAAAACCTTTTTGGTTCAATAGAAGCGTTGGTGTTGAGGTGGGTAAGAAAAGACGTGCTTTTAAGGCTTTCAAGTTAGCTGGTACAGCCGAAACATTTATAAGGTACAAGGAGGCCAATAAATCATGCAAGGAAGCTATAAGGCAAGCTAAAATTGCTATAGAAAAGGATATTGGAGCTAGCAGTAAAAAAAATCCAAAATTATTTTTTAAATATGTTAATAGTAAAAAAATGAAGCAGGAAGGGGTGGGACCCTTACTATCAGAGGGGGGTCAGCTGGTTGATGAAAACAAAATAAAAGTGCAGATTCTGAACTCATGTTTTTCATCTGTCTACACAAATGAGGAACCAGTAAGTGAAGGTTTCCTTCTTAACAGTCCCAATTCTAGTAATACAACTAATGATGCATGGTTTACACATGAAGACATTCAAAAGAGACTAGAACATGTTAAGATTAACAAAGGTCCAGGGCCAGATGGTATTCATCCCAGGGTAATTAGCGAGCTTAGCTCTGTGATTGCCAAACCTCTTTACTTAATTTTTCAGGATTCATTGAGATCTGGCATAGTGCCGAGAGACTGGCGAATTGCTAATGTGGTGCCTCTATTCAAAAAAGGATCCCGTTCTCAGCCTCAAAACTATAGGCCAGTTAGTCTGACGTCAGTGGTAGGAAAGCTTTTCGAAGGGTTAATAAAGGATAAGATACTGGACTTCATAGCAAATCATAATACTATGAGTTTGTGCCAGCATGGTTTTATGCGTAATAGATCTTGCCAGACTAACTTAATTTCTTTTTATGAGAATATAAGTAGACACCTCGATTCTGGGATGGCAGTGGATGTGATTTACTTAGACTTTGCTAAAGCATTTGATACAGTGCCACACAAAAGGTTACTGGTTAAATTATGGAATGTTGGCCTGGAACATAGTATTTGTACCTGGATAGAGAACTGGCTAAAAGATAGACTACAAAGAGTGGTGGTAAATGGAACATTTTCTAATTGGACCAGTGTTATTAGTGTTGTACCGCAGGGCTCTGTACTAGGTCCCTAGCTTTTCAACTTGTTTATTAATGACCTGGAGGTGGGCATTGAAAGTACTGTTTCTATTTTTGCAGATGATACTAAATTGTGCAGAACTATAGTTTCCATGCAGGATGCTGCCACTTTGCAGAGTGATTGGTCTAAACTGGAAAACTGGGCAGCAAACTGGAAAATGAGGTTCAATGTTGATAAATGCAAGGTTATGCACTTTGGCAAAAATAATATAAATTCAAGTTATACACTAAATGGCAGTGTGTTGGGAGTTTCCTTAAATGAGAAGGATCTAGGGGTCTTTGTAGATAACACGTTGTGTAATTCTGGGCAGTGTCATTCTGTGGCTACTAAAGCAAATAAAGTTCTGTCTTGCATAAAAAAGGGCATTAACTCAAGGGATGAAAACATAATTATGCCTCTTTATAGGTCCCGGGTAAGGCCTCATCTGGAGTATGCAGTTCAGTTTTGGACTCCAGTCCTTAAGAGGGATATAAATGAGCTGGAGAGAGTGCAGAGACGTGCAACTAAATTGGTTAGAGGGACGGAAGACTTAAATAATGAGGGTAGACTGTCAAGGTTGTGGTTGTTTTCTCTGGAAAAATGGCGCTTGCGAGGGGACATGATTACACTTTACAAGTACATTAGAGGACATTATAGACAAATAGCAGGGGACCTCTTTACCCATAAAGTGGATCACCGTACCAGAGGCCACCCCTTTAGACTAGAAGAAAAGAACTTTCATTTGAAGCAACGTAGGGGGTTCATCACAGTCAGGACAGTGAGGTTGTGGAATGCACTGCCGGGTGATGTTGTGATGGCTGATTCAGTTAATGCCTTTAAGAATGGCTTGGATGATTTTTTGGACAGACATAATATCAAAGGCTATTCTGATACTAAGCTCTATAGTTGGTATGGGTATATAGAATTTAATTAAAAGTAGGGATGGGTGTATGTATGGATGCTGGGTTTTCATTTGGAGGGGTTGAACTTGATGGACTTTGTCTTTTTTCAACCCAATTTAACTATGTAACTATGTAACTGAATTAAATACTTTAGGATCTTGGGGAAATTTCCAAAAGGTCAAGTGATGTATTTGTTATTTTAAACTGACTAAATAAAAATGTTTTAATATAATGGTTTACTGAGTATATATGCCTCATTTCTTGTACAAAGGTGGTGGAATGAGGGATGAGACTAAAGCTGCACACCAAGTGTTTTTCTTGCATGAATCACACCTTCTTTGATTGAGATCTCTAACTCTGACCAAAAGATACTGACACAGAAATAATATAAGACTTCTACTCTGTGCCAGAATTGACTGAGCCCTCCACTATGCCACTTCTTCCTCCAATTGATGCAGGCTTACAAAAATCAAATAAAAATCCCTTTTTGCTGTCATCAGTGATTACAGCATGAAAGGTATTCCTGATAGGGCTTTGGCAGATTATAAAAGAAAATATGACACATCTGAAGAACAAAGTTCAGAGAAGAAAGCTTAACAGCCAGCGATAAAACATTCTAAAATAAAATGTATTCACACAACAGTTTAAAAGGTTGCTAATCATATAAAATACTTAATAGTTATTGTCCAAGAGGGAATATATTAGAAAATGTACATCATGCTGGATTCTTGCATAAGTTAGGCTTTCAGAGAACTATTTTACTACTAAAACTTGAAATATGGAGGTACATTAGATTAGGCAGCTAAATCAAAAGGTGGGAATTAAATTATAAATGCAGACGGAGTCATTTACAGAAACCTTGCACAATTCTTGCTCATTCTGAAAGCAATTGCAGTCAGTGTCGGATGGGAAGGGGGATCAGGGCCCAGTTGACTTATATATAAAGTATAGAGGAGTGCATATATGTGTGCATGTAAATCAGTGTATTGCTAATTTCTCTGGTTTTTTTAGCAATAAATTGGGCACTATGATATATAGTGCAGCAAACTTATCCATAAGTAAATGCATTTATTCTTCTAATACAAGATGCCATAAAAGTAAATGCAATATTCTCATTTAATAAACACCAAGATAAAGTGAAATCTTTTCTCTGCCGAGGAATATATTGATTAGCAGCTTTGGCCAGCTGCAGGTCAAATGCATAGGAATGAATCTCCCATTGTCAATTGCCAAGAACAGAAAAAGATGTCGTCCTCTAGTCTGATAAAACATCCAGTAAAATAACTTAGAATTGTAAGATTATTTTCTTTTATACAAGACTAGTGCATATTTCATCATGCATATCTCTTTAAATCCATTGCATCTGGGCACAGAAAATAGCTTCAAAGGGCAAAATTGCACAGCCTGTAATAAAGAAGTAGATCAAACACACCAAGAAGGGGCTTAAAAGAAGACCAAAGCTTTCATATGATACGTATAGAAAGCAATAAAGGAAAAGAAGAACCTAATACTCATATTCTCAGATATAAGGAAAAACCAGAGTTCACCCTGAATATAAATATTACTTCTGTGTATGTGTATAGCAATTTTATACTGTACTGACTTGGATTTGAAAATTATTGGGTGTAATGTAACACCAGGGGTTAAGATTACTACAGTTCTAATAACCAGTAGCAACCAGTCTGAAAATAGCATTTACAAATCTGCTGATGGAAATCAAGAGTTTAATTGGTTGCTAGGGATACTGGCATTCATTAGAGACCTGTTAACACAAACTCATTTAATGGTTTGCCCAGTTCTGCTACAGTAAAACAAGTCCCATGGCTAGGATTGTATAATATTATTATATTTTCTATATTTAGTATATTTGCAAGCATTCTTCTAGAATTTAAGACAATTTGGTCACATAGTAAGTGAAAAAATAGATAGATAGATAGATAGATAGATAGATAGATAGATAGATAGATAGATAGATAGATAGATGATAAATTGATAACAGACAGATAGTCTAAGCCAACTAAGCTGAAACGTGCTTTCATTTTATACTAGACTGCTTGTCTAATAATTTGATGACATCTCCAATAACCTCTAGAGTGCTTAATAGATCATATGATTTACAAACATTGTCTCAACTTAACTTTACTGCCTTTGGCTATAACTGCAATTAACATTTATAGGATTCAGTATACTTAATTGGTGTCAAGAAACAGTTAAGAAGATGGAATGAAAAGAGAAGAGAATCTCACTCATTTTATTGGGCATATTCATATATACCCAATTACAATAAAGAGAGAGAAGTAGTAAAAGTCCTAAAGACCCAAGAGGTAACTGAATATATGATCAGTGGGGGTAGGATGGGGAGAGACAAAAGAAAACAATTTATACATAAGGAAACTCACTCTGAAAAGACGTTTCGCCATCAAAAAGAACCTCACCCTTTTCACTTCTGCCCCTCCAATAATCACAGATAATGACAACTTACCAATAGTCTTCACCAACCCCAATGAAATTCAGATTGAAAAATACATCACTACACAGCTTAAAGGGAAATCCAGATTTTACCCCACTGCCTCTAAGGGTAACTTTATAGAAACCTTCTATTCCTTAGTTCTTGAGGACCTCCAGTCCCTGCAATTTCACACAACCACCATCAAACAAAATCTCACCTCTAATGAAAGCTCTGCATTAAAATCTCTCCTTAAGAACCCAGATCTTGTAATTAAGCCCACCGACAAAGGTGGTGGCATCGTTATCCTTAATCGATCAGACTATCTAGAGGAAGCGGCCAGACTCCTAGATGACCCTAAATACTACAACAAACTAACTTCCGACCCTACGATTACATTGAACAAAATACTCAAGGACTTTATTAACCAAGCTTTTCTGCAGAATATTATCACCAAAAATGAACGCAACTTCATTCTTAATTTTCACCCCAAAACACCCTTTTTTTTACTATCTACCCAAAATACACAAAAACCTCCATAAACCGCCCAGACGACTCATCATCTCAGGTTGATTCTATGACCAGCAACCTTTCCCGATTTCTGGAACAACATTTACAACCATTAGTGACAAACCTTCCATCATACCTTAAAGATTCACAACATCTCATACAATTACTGTCTCACATCTCTTGGTACCCTGAATATCACTGGCTCACCTGTGATATCACCTCTTTATACACCAATATCCCCCATCAATTCGGCCTTTTAGCAATACAACACTTTCTCAGTACTCTTCCCCTCATGCCACCTTTACAACAACAATTTCTTGCACAATGTACAGAATTTATACTCAACAACAACATTTTTTCTTTTAACGACAATTATTATCATCAGATTAGCGGTACAGAAATGGGGAGCTCATTCGCACCATCATATGCGAACCTCACCATGGGCTATATCGAATTAGTTATTTGGTTCAAATCATCCCTTCACCGAGAACATTGCCCTTTACAAACGTTATATTGATGATCTCTTCTTCATTTGGAAGGGGGACATCACACTCATCCCATCTTTCATACACTGCCTTAATACTAATAGAGCCGGCCTTCAATTTACCTCACAACACCATCCCACATCCATTGATTTTTTAGACCTCACTATTTTCACAGAACATGATCAGATAAAAACCAAAACTTTTTTTAAATCTGTAGATTCCAAAAACTTCATCCACTTCAAAAGTTTCCATCATCGACCCTGGACTCAGAAAACACCTTACAGTCAGTTTAGACGCATTTATAGAAACTGTTTCGATCACCACGATTATACCACACAATCCAAAATACTCACGAAAAAATTCTTAGCAAGAAAATACCCGAGAAAATTAATCAAAGACGCCTGTCATCAAGCAAAACAACAACCCCTTGATCCCCATACCACTACCATGATCAATACCCAATTCAATCCACCCCCTCGGTTCATTACTCAATACAGTAAAGAACACCAGGGAATCAGATCCATACTTAACAAAAGATGGGAAATTCTACTTCAGGACCCATACTTAAGACCCCTACTACCCGACAAACCATTAATCACATACAGGAGAGCACCAAACCTTAGGAATTGATTAGCTCCCAGCAGGCTTCGCAATCCCAAGACCAACAACAACACACCTGATCAAGTACCACTGACATTGGGCTCCTGGTCCTGCCACCACCCCACTGCTTAGCCTGTTCCTTTGTTTCTCAAAAGAGCAAACAGATTTTTTTATATTCAATTTTGAAATCTGATATGGGGCTAGACATATTGTCAATTTCCCAGCTGTCCCAAGTCATGTGACTTGTGCTCTGACAAACTTCAATCACTCTTTACTGCTGTACTGCAAGTTAGATTGATATCACCCCCTCCCTTTTTCCCCCCAGCAGCCAAGCAAAAGAACAATGGGAAGGTAACCAGATAACAATTCCCTAACACAAGATAACAGCTGCGTGGTAGATCTAAGAACAACACTAAATAGTAAAAACCCATGTCCCACTGAGGCACATTCAGATACATTGAGAAGGAAAAACAGCAGCCTGCCAGAAAGCATTTCTCTCCTAAAGTGCAAGCACAAGTCACATGACCAGGGGCAGCTGGGAAATTGACAAAATGTCTAGCCCCATGTCAGATTTCAAAATTGGATATAAAAAAATCTGTTTGCTCTTTTGAGAAATGGATTTCAGTGCAGAATTCTGCTGGAGCAGCACGATTAACTGATGCGTTTTGAAAAAAACATGTTTTCCGATGACAGGATCCCTTTAATGATCATGGGTGTCTGCAGAAGGGGGCAAGAGGAGGCAATTGCCCCACCCTGACTTTTCCACCTAGTTCTAAGAAATTGTCTGTAAATTTAATTCCCAACATGAGACATTTTTTGTACTTCCCACCCCAAGGCAAGCCTTAATTATGTTATCTTCTGCATTGTCTTGAATAGGTTCATCTTCAATGGGATTCTACCCTATGTGATATAAGATTACTTGCTCCGCAAGGCCCTGGTTTTGTTTCCATTAAGGATTCATTATAACTTAATTTGGATCAAATACAAGATACTGTTTTTTTTATTACAGAGAATAAAAGTTTTTAATAATTTGTATTTGTATATATGTAAAATTGAGTCTATGGATGGAGACCTTTCTGTAATGTAGAGCATTTTGGATAATAGGATTCCGTTTAACAGATCCCATATGCAGAGTTAGGGATCAAGAGCATATTGCCCCATCTGTACCTGTGCCAAAGGCAGTCAATCCCTCAGATTGTCCCCAAGCTCCCAATCTGTACCTGTGCCAGCATAAGCCAAAACATCCATCATATTGTTACCCCAAGTCTGTACCTATGCCAGCGGCAACCAAAAAAATCATATTGCCCCTAATTTGTACATGTGCCAACAGGAGCCAAATATCCATCACATTGCCCCAAAAATCTGTGTATCTATGTCAGCAGACACCATATAGCCCCATATACCTGAGCCAAAAAATCCACAATATTGCCCCCAAATATGTACTTGTGCCAGCAACAGCCGAAAATCCATCGTATTGCTCCTAAATATGTACATGTGCCAACAGCAGCCAAAAGTCCATCATATTGCCCCTAATCATTTGTTTACCTGTGCAAGCAGAAGTCAAGATATTGCCCACAAACATGTACCTGTGCCAGAAGCTGCCAAGAGGGAGGTGTGGAGTGATCCTGCCTGCAGTATGAATCATGGACAAGAGGGGGTTGGAATAGGTGGTTTTTAAAATTGAAAAACTATTAGAGGCCATGCAAAAATGGTTAAAAGAAAGAAAATTCCCCTTAACAGTGAGCCAGTGTCGGACTAGGACACCAGGGGCCCACCCAAAACCCTTTGACCAGGGGCCCAACAAAAAATGTTAGACCAGGGGCCCACTCTCAGTATTATTATTCTTCCTCTCCCCACTCAACCTCTATTCTCCTAGTCTCTTTTCTTTACATAATATAATCTATTATTCCATATATTTGGCCTCTTTGTTGTAGGGAATGGCCATGAAATAGGCCAAATGTTTAGCAGCATGAGGGCCCACCGACACCTGGGCCCACCGGGAGATTTCCTGGTATCCTGGTGGGCTAGTCCGACACTGCAGTGAGCCATCCATGATTGTGCCCTAGGCGGGCGCCTACTCTGCCTATTCTGCCTACTCTGCCTACGCCTAGTTCTGGCTAGGATTGCCACCTTTTAAAAATATAATTACCGGCCATGGTGGGGGGGTGGAAAATAAAGGGGCGGGTGTGTTGAAAAAAGGGCGGAGCCAATGAGGGGCACCATAAAAGGGGCGGGACCATGGGGAGTAGCGTCACAAAAGGGGCGGGCTATGTGGAGTAGCATCACAACAGGGGCGGGGCCACTGCCCGAAGCCGACAAAAATGTAAGTTTTGATCGGCGGGCAGGGGATTTTGTAAATGGTATTACAAATTATACAACTAAATATACAAAATTTGTAATTCTGGCCCCGGCCCTGGCAGGTGTTTTACCGACTAGGCCGGTAAAATACCGGCCGGTGGCAACCCTAGTTCCGGCCCTGATCAATAGATCTGTGCATGGGGCAAGCTACCTGTGTACTGTATGAAACAGTCAGAAAAGGAAATATATATGTTGGAGTAATCTAGGGTTCATCATTCTTTGCATTTTTAAATCAAACAGGTAACAGGTTCTAGGGCACATTTGGGCAAAAACCATCACCTGTGAATAAAATAAAATTGATGAGAGCCTAAATATTGTTTTGTTTTTGAGACCCAGATTTTTATCAACAAGAGGCTAAAATAAAGCTTTCAGAGTATCTTGGTGCTCTGTTTGGTAGAAGAGAATTACTGCCAACATAATATAGGTTACTTAGCACCAATTAACCTCCAGTCTGGCTTGATCCACACCACCCTGAAACAGTAAGGGAAAATGATCCATATTTAATTAGTCATTGATTATTAACATGAAACAAAACATCTATAAACAGAGGTCACAGGAATAACATTTTCTTATTATGCTGGGGAGACAACACAAAGACATGTATCTGATTTACTGAACTGTACTCCTGCGTGTTTTCATTTTTAGCCTGAATTGATTGCTCTGCTTGTCATTGTGCAATGCTCCTGCTCACATGCTGTTGAAGGAAAATGTTAAAACTAATTAGGCATCAAGGCAGATCCATAAAGAGGAACATGGGCAAATTATTTGAGTTACCCACTCAGTCTGGGATTGAGCACATTCTGGAAAGTGTCATTTGTCTATGGTATATAGAGCAGAAAGAGGTAAGTTATTTGAAGAAAAGGATATGTAAAAGTATGGCACTGTTATCCAAAATGCTCGGGAACTGAAGTTTTCCAGATAAGGGATCATTCTATATTTTGGATCTCCACACCTTAAATCTACTAAAAAAGAATTTAAACATTAAACCCAATAGGGTTGTTTTGCCTCCAAAAAGGATTAATTATATCTTAGTTTGGATACAGTACAAGGTACTGTTTTATTATTACAGAAAAATAGGGAATAATTTTTACGAATCTGGATTATTTGGATAAAATTTTAAAAGTTTAAAAAAAGTTTATAAGTTTAAGGGAGATGGTCATTCTGTAATTTGGAATTTTCTGGATTACGGATCCCATACCTGTACTCTGTTCACCACCACAGAAGGAATGTGGTATGAAGGTATACAAATAACTAAATACAATGGGGGAAAATTATTCAAACCCTAACTGTGCTCAGATCCTTGTTGCTCGCGACTTGTGAATCAAATTGCTTGCCCCTTGATTCCCATCTCTCATAATTGTAGAATTCTAATTGATTCAAATGAAGTTGGAAACCAAACTACATATTTTTTTTTTGATAGCAGTTATCCAACCTTTGAAAGATGTCTGGCAGCACTGTTTTAATATCCTATTTAATAATAAAGTTTGCAAGAAAAATCTTTCCAAAACTAGGTAAAAAAGCACCTAGTGGCACTTGACTCATTACTATTAGGAATCAGAGTGTTGAATAAGTCATTCAACTCCTTGTTTTGGACTCTGGTCTGTGTGCTAAGTTTGGTAATTTGATACAGTATATATATATATATATATATATATATATATATATATATATATATATATATATATATTTTTTTTTTTTTATTATTTTTTTTTTTTTTCACCTGCACACCTATCCCTTCAGTGAAGCTTATGAAGGAAGGCTTCCCCCAGTAAAGTTGGATTACCTCTATGTGGCTTAATAAATGCCTAAATGCCTTTAAATAAAAGTTAATGCAATACCTACTTCCATTTTGTTAATATATAATAATATATTATATATTAATAATAAAATAATATAATGTTCTATCTGACTATAGCAGATGGCAAAACACGAAAAATAGAGCTGCACTATTCCGGTAACCCAAAAAAAATATGATCAAATCAAATAGAATCCAGGAGTCTCAAAATATTAATAAAGTAATACGAAAATTTTTATTGCATCTTGTATAAAAAATAAAAGCCTGACGCATTTCGTGTCCACCCAGGACACTTAATCATAGGCTAACTGGTAAGTATTACATACAGAGTATTTAAAGGAGTAAGAGCCAATAGAAAATCACATGGGCGGAATTACAATCAATTTACAAAAAAAAGCATGTATCGCTGCCCCTAGTGGCTCATTATCTAAAATGCAAAGCTAGTACAAATAGTAGTTCTAATGGATGTACTTTAGATTATTTATACAAGAAGATAACAAGATGGCAAGCCACTGTGATACCTGCCGTTTTTATTGTTACACCTTTTCCTCTTAATATTTGTATCAAACAAAATGATCAAGTGATATAATCCTTAGTCCTTTAGCTACTTTAAATGCTATGATGAGTCCATTTAAACAGTCAGGAAGGTTTTATTCTGTCTGTTTATCCTTATCCATAACAGCTGTAGAGGAAAGAATACAGCAGGCTGGGAGAATAAAATCACTAGACTTCTGAGGAATCCATCATACAATCAACTGTGCACTTTTCTGCACTAGACGATTTCTATTGTTTGTATGTAAAAGATAATTCCTGATGCATTTTGAATTTTAAACTCTTCACCGTATGACAAAATAATGACAATCCACTAGGAAAATTAAATGTTGCAGTCTGCCATAGCTTGACAGATAAATTATAGGAAAATGTACATCTCTGTGCACAATTCCCAAATTCACAAGCAGAGGCGAGCAGGTCACTCTATGCCCTGGTTCTTTGATCCGAGAAGAGAAGCAAATCACAATGGCATTCCCTGAATGAAGCTCAGCAAATCTGCTCCCGTGCAATTGTCATCTTATGGAGAAGTAAGCCAATTAAAGCCGTATACAAATTACATGCTAAACAGAAATCACTGGCTTTTCTCCTTTATAATGAATATAACTTTTCATTTTGCATTGGCAAGGGTATGGCCTTAATTATAGCTTGTACACAGCACATGCACAGTGTTCTGCATTGCCTTGTAATTCTCTTTAGAAACAAGGTAGTAAATCTCTTTGGTTAATAATCATTTCCTCTGTCTAATTTGGCACGGTTTTATAATCATACAGTCATGAAACATTTGACTGAATAATTAAAAATAATGACCCATATTTACTAAATGCTAAGACCTGGAAAGTATTGTATGTTTCTTTGGTTTTTATTTTGTATGAGTAAGTAAACGTTAAAATTAAGGGCATGTTTGCAAATGCATTTTTACTAGCAAATGACATGCAGTTTGCTCAGTTATTATCGACCTAAGAACCAGTGAACAGTAAGAGACTATCTGGAATTATTAGCAGAATTCTGCCATAATTAATTGGGATACTTGCTATAGATTCAGATGGACACCTTGTGATCTGGAGCATCTTCTCAAGTGCAGTCATTGTACTATTGTTACTAGTGTTGCACTAGAAGTGGTGCAATCAGCCTGTGAGAAAAAGGTACTTACTTTCTTTGGGTACTTCCACCACCTGAGATTTGCACCGAGGTAGTAAGATCCTCGAGGTTATCAAGTGGTATGTGTGGCCTATTCAAACGACACAGACTAACAGAAAGGTATTCTTTGTGGATTCTGAAATTTCCTATCAATAGTTTCTTGCTGCAATTTAGTTCTAGTAAGGCAGGGCAGCTAATTCATCACATCTTGACACCTGGCTAACAGGGGGCATGTCAAAAGGAAACCCGCACATCACTGCTGACTGGAAAGTCGTAATGACTTTGGCTCTGGTATAAACTGTCAAGGTATAATCCATATTTCTTCCAGCCAATCTCCAGCACTGGTCTATGGCAAAGTAGTCTAGGGCTTCCTTAAGAGAAAAAAAATTGCTGCTGGAGAAATACCGCAGCGATTATTAGAGATTATTTCTGCTGAAATTGAACATTCAATTAACAAAGCATCATATTGCTGTACAATAAAGAAATGTATACATAAAACATAACGATTACATAGAAATTCTGTCCGAAACAGAAGTTAATGAGGCCCTACTAGTGATGAATGTTTTTTTTTCACCAGCCAAGGATTCACTGAAAAATTCACCGCGACAAAAGGGTGCCGACACTAAAATGCTGCCAAGACAAAAAAGTCGCCATAGGAAAAAATGCCCATAGACTTTAATGCATTTGGACAAAATAGTCGACATATAAAAAAAGGCCATTGACTTTAATGCTTTGGACAAAAAAGTCACACAAGAAAAAACTCCCATTGACTTTAATGCATTTGTAAAATTGTCGCACAATTGTCATGCATAAAAAAAATTTGGACGCTCATTGACTTCACTGTGTTTCGTCACATTTTTACAATTTTTTCAGTGAAGTGAAAAGGAACAGATTTGCTCATCACTAGGCCCTACTTGTTCATTTCTACTTGTCACAATCTAAAATATAATTTTAATACAATTTACTTAGATGGTGCACCAACCATACCAAGATGCCAGTGCAAACAAACATATAAACTCTTGCTTACATCATGAGCATGGGATAAGGGTGAAATTTTCGTATCAAGAGGATACCAATGAAAAGTTTTCCATAGGCGAATGTATAATTTTATAGGACTTTATTGCCTTGGTTTTTTTAGGAAAGCTAACCGTCCCCAAATATTCACTATTTTCTTGAGACTTATAGCCTAGAACTGTTAACTACAGTAAAAATACATATTGACTGGTGAAGCACAGCAGAGCATAAGAACCAGTATATTAATAAAGGCTGGCTTAGGTAAAAAATTAGGGTTGCCATCTGTTTGGTTTTTCTCAGGGCTGTTTGGTAGGGATGTCGCGGACTGTTCGCCGGCGAACTTGTTCGCGCGAACATCGGCTGTTCGCGCTCGCCGAATGTTCGCGAATGTCGCGCGACGTTCGCCATTTTGGGTTCGCCTTACCTGGCGCTTTTTTTTGACCTCTCACCCCAGACCAGCAGATACATGGCAGCCAATCAGGAAGCTCTCCCTCCTGGACCACCCCCACACCCCCTGGACCACTCCCCTTCCATACATAAACTGAAGCCCTGCAGCGTTTTTTCATTCTGCCTGTGTGTGCTTGCAAGAGCTAGTGTAGGGAGAGAGCTGTTACTGATTTCACTGATTTCTTTGAGGGACAGTTGATAGTAAGTTTGCTGGCTAGTAATCTACTTGATACTGCTCTGTATTGGAGGGACAGAAGTCTGCAGGGATTTGAGGGACATTTTAGGGTAGCTTTGCTGGCTAGTAATCTACCTTCTACTGCAGTGCTCTGTATGTAGCTGCCTGCTGTGGGCACTGATCTCTTCTGATCTCATCTGCTGACTGCTGTAATAACCCAATAGTCCTTGTAAGGACTGCTTTTATTTTCTTTTTTGTTTTTTTACTTTGCTAGTTGCTACTATAAGCCCAGTGCTATTAGTCTAGCAGTGTTGGGGAGTGGGACTGGTGTGCTACTGTGCTGCTCCTAGTAGTTCAGCAGCACTAACCCGAGAAAAATATTTTTTTTAATATACATATATTTTTTTTTTCTTTTACTTATCTTACTGTTCTTTAACGTGTACAGTGCTGTTGCTGTTCTACATAGTAGTGCACCAATAGTAGTGCACTTGCAGGCATTATTTGCTCAGTGTGTTCTTCATTTTCAAACAACAACCATCTAGCTGTGTGAGCTTGTTCACATTCTGTCTAAATATCAATAATAATACCGTCTCTAGAAACACCACCCGAGTGACGTTTTTCAGGCAGCAATAATATATTCCGTATCCACTGCTGTAGTAGTGTATACGTTAACCTTGTAGGCATTATTTGCTCAGTGTGTTCTTCATTTTCAAACAACAACCATCTAGCTGTGTGAGCTTGTTCACATTCTGTCTAAATATCAATAATAATACCGTCTCTAGAAACACCACCCGAGTGACGTTTTTCAGCCAGCAATAATATATTCCGTATCCACTGCTGTAGTAGTGTATACGTTAACCTTGTAGGCATTATTTGCTCAGTGTGTTCTTCATTTTCAAACAACAACCATCTAGCTGTGTGAGCTTGTTCACATTCTGTCTAAATATCAATAATAATACCGTCTCTAGAAACACCACCCGAGTGACGTTTTTCAGGCAGCAATAATATATTCCGTATCCACTGCTGTAGTAGTGTATACGTTAACCTTGTAGGCATTATTTGCTCAGTGTGTTCTTCATTTTCAAACAACAACCATCTAGCTGTGTGAGCTTGTTCACATTCTGTCTAAATATCAATAATAGTACCGTCTCTAGAAACACCACCCGAGTGACGTTTTTCAGGCAGCAATAATATATTCCGTATCCACTGCTGTAGTAGTGTATACGTTAACCTTGTAGGCATTATTTGCTCAGTGTGTTCTTCATTTTCAAACAACAACCATCTAGCTGTGTGAGCTTGTTCACATTCTGTCTAAATATCAATAATAGTACCGTCTCTAGAAACACCACCCGAGTGACGTTTTTCAGGCAACAATAATATATTCCGTATCCACTGCTGTAGTAGTGTATACGTTGACCTTGTAGGCATTATTTGCTCAGTGTGTTCTTCATTTTCAAACAACAACCATCTAGCTGTGTGAGCTTGTTCACATTCTGTCTAAATATCAATAATAGTACCGTCTCTAGAAACACCACCCGGGTGACGTTTTTCAGGCAGCAATAATATATTCCGTATCCACTGCTGTAGTAGTGTATACGTTGACCTTGTAGGCATTATTTGCTCAGTGTGTTCTTCATTTTAAAACAACTCCCATCTAGCTGTGTGAGCTTGTTCACATTCTGTCTAAATATCAATAATAGTACCGTCTCTAGAAACACCACCCGAGTGACGTTTTTCAGGCAGCAATAATATATTCCGTATCCACTGCTGTAGTAGTGTATACGTTGACCTTGTAGGCCTTGTTTGCCCAGTGTGTTCTTCTTCTTCATTTTCAAACAACTCCCATCTAGCTGTGTGAGCTTGTTCACATTCTGTCTAAATATCAATAATAATACCGTCTCTAGAAACACCACCAACAAGTTGTTGTTGTTGTTGTTTTAAAAATAATGCCAGGCAAAGGCAGGCCGCCACGCAGAGGCACTAGGGGCCGTGCTGCTATGCTATCCTGTGGCCCTAGGAAATTGCCCAGTTTTAAAAAGGCAATGACCCTGAACTCCCAAAATGCTGAAGAGGTAGTTGACTGGCTTACACAGCACACCCCATCCTCTACCGTTTCTAACTTTACCACAACATCCTCATCCTCCACTGCTATGGGCACCCCACGTAACACTTCCTCCACCACCGGTGCCCCTTCTTCACTGGAGTCAGAGGAGTTATTTTCACATGAGTTTCTTGAACTGAGTGATGCGCAACCATTATTGGCAGAAGAAGATGAAGGAGATGAGGACGTTACACCAGATTTAATTCTGGCAGAAAACACAACAGAGATGGACATAATGAGTGATGACGAGGAGGTCCCCGCTGCTGCTTCCTTCTGTGAGCTGTTAGAAGAAATTGATGCATCTGAGGAGAATGAGGATGAGGAGATTGATGTTTTATGGGTGCCCAGTAGAAGAGAGCAAGAGGAGGATAGTTCAGATGGAGAGATGGAGAGTCAGAGAGGCAGGAGGAGAATAAGACTTAGAAGAAGCAGGGAGGACAGCTCGCAGGGAACAGTAGGGCAACAACATGTATCGGCACCTGTGGTCAGCCGGCCACCGCACCCGCCATTGCCGCCAACGCCGCCGACTTCTACTGTTACCGCCAGATTGCCAGCCTCAAAAAGGTCAGCAGTGTGGGATTTTTTTAATGTGTGTGCCTCTGACAAAAGCGTTGTCATTTGCAATGAGTGCAGTCAGAAACTGAGTCTTGGGAAGCCCAACAGCCACATAGGTACAACTTCTATGCGAAGGCACATGAACGGCAAGCACAAAGCACTTTGGGAGCAACACCTCAAAGGCAACAGGCAAACTAAAAGCCACCCTCCTTCTGGTCCAGCATCTTACTGCTCTACCTCTGCTGTCCTTCACCCGTCTGAACCACCCTCCACTCCGCCTTCCACCTTGACCACCAGTTCCCATTCCCAGTCATCTGCCCCCAGCCAAGTTTCTGTGAGGGCCATGTTTGAGCGTAAGAAGCCAATGTCTGCGAGTCACCCCCTTGCCCGGCGTCTGACAGCTGGCTTGTCCGCACTCTTAGCCCGCCAGCTTTTACCATACCAGCTGGTGGACTCTGAGGCCTTCCGCAAATTTGTAGCAATTGGGACACCGCAGTGGAAGGTACCCAGCCGCAATTTTTTTTCAAAAAAGGGAATACCACACCTGTACCACCATGTGCAGAGCCAAGTCACCGCATCTCTGTCACTTAGTGTTGGGCCAAAGGTCCATATGACTACTGACGCATGGTCCTCCAAGCATGGTCAGGGCAGGTATGTCACCTACACTGCCCACTGGGTGAACTTGGTAATGGCTGGGAAGCAGGGAATGTGTAGCTCAACAACGACAGTGGAGTTGGTGTCACCGCCACGGATTGCACGCGGTTCTGCCACCACCTCTACTCCTCCTTCGCTCTCTACCTCGTCTTCTTCCTCTTCTTCGTCCTCTGCTGCTGGGTCCTCCTCCTCCACACCTGTGCACCCCCAGCTCCCCCTAGGCTATTCGACGTGCCAGGTACGCCGTTGTCATGCTGTCTTGGGGATGACGTGCCTGGAAAGCAAAAACCATACCGGATCTGTACTCCTGTCATCTCTGCAGTCACAGGCCGATCGGTGGCTGACCCCACACCAACTGAAGATCGGAAAAGTGGTGTGTGACAATGGAAGCAATCTGTTGGCAGCACTGAGACTGGGCAATTTAACACATGTGCCCTGCATGGCACATGTTCTGAATTTAATAGTACAACGTTTTGTCTCAAAGTACCCAGGATTCCAGGACGTTCTCAGGCAGTCCAGGAAGGTGTCGGCCCATTTCAGACGGTCCTACACAGCCATGGCACGCCTTGCTGACATTCAGCAGCGCTACAACATGCCAGTCAGGCGTTTGATTTGCGACAGCCAGACTCGCTGGAATTCAACGCTCCTCATGTTGGAACGTCTGCTGCAACAACAAAGAGCCGTCAACGAATACCTGTTTGAACTGGGTGGTAGGACTGGATCTGCAGAGCTGGGGATTTTTTTACCCCGTTACTGGGTGCTTATGCGCGATGCCTGCAGGCTCATGCGCCCTTTTGAAGAGGTTACAAATATGGTCAGTCGCACCGAAGGCACCATCAGCGACCTAATACCCTTTGCTTTCTTCCTGGAGCGTGCCGTGTGACGAGTGACAGATGAGGCTGTAGACCAGCGTGACGAGGAGCAGGAAGCGCACGATTTCTGGTCGGAATCACCAGAACGAACCCAGGCACCTGCTGCAACGCAGGGAGAGGTGTCAGAAGTGGAGTCAGAGGAGGAAGGTGGCTTTGTGGAGGAGGAGGACCAACAGGAGCAGGCTTCCCAGGGGGCTAGTGGTGACCTTTTGGGGACCCCTGGTCTTGTACGTGGCTGGGGGGAGGAGACCGTGGATGATGCAGTCCTTGATAACGAGGAAGCGGAGATGGATACCTCTGCATCCAACCTTGTGAGAATGGGGTCTTTCATGCTGTCATGCCTGTTGAAGGACCCCCGTATCAAGAGGCTTAAGGAGAAGGACCTGTACTGGGTCGCGACTCTACTAGACCCTCGGTACAAGCATAAAGTGGCAGAAATGTTACCAACATACCACAAGTCTGAAAGGATGCTGCATTTAGAAACCAGCCTGCAAAACATGTTGTACAATGCTTTTAAGGGTGATGTCACTTCAGGAACTCATCAACATTCCAGGGGCAGAGGTGCCAGTAATCCTGCCACGAGCGCACCTGCAAGGACAAAGCACTTTGGCCACTCTGTAACGTCAGACATGCAAATGTTTTTCAGTCCAAGGCAGCGCCAGAAACCTTCTGGATCCACCCTCAAAGAACGCCTCGACCGGCAGGTAGCGGACTACCTGGCATTAACTGCAGATATCGACACTCTGAGGAGCGATGAACCCCTGGACTACTGGGTGCGCAGGCTTGATCTGTGGCCAGAGCTGTCACAATTTGCCATGAACCTCTTGTCTTGCCCCGCCTCAAGTGTCCTCTCAGAAAGGACCTTCAGTGCAGCAGGAGGGATTGTAACTGAGAAGAGAACTCGCCTAGGTCACAAAAGTGTGGATTACCTGACCTTTATTAAAATGAATGAGGGGTGGATCTCGGAGGGTTACTGCACGCCGGAAGACTTGTGCTGAGTTTCTGATTCTGACTCCCCATGCAGCTGTCCTTCTCTGCACGCCTCATGACTCCACATACAGCTGTCCTTTAGCGTCCTCCTCCCTCCACCACCGTTACAAACTAGGGTGCAAACCCTACTGGTTTAATTTGAATCCAGGTAAATCCTGAGTTTTTCTGGCCTCTGTGCTTCAGTGGCTGTGACAAAAAAATGAATATTTTCAGCATTTATATGGCATATTTTTTCTGGCCTCTGTGCTTCAGTGGCTGCGACCAAAAAAAACAGAATATTTTCAGCATTTATATGGCATATTTTTTATGGCCTCTGTGCTTCAGTGGCTGCGACCAAAAAAAACCAGAATATTTTCAGCATTTATATGGCATATTTTTTATGGCCTCTGTGCTTCAGTGGCTGTGACAAAAAAATGAATATTTTCAGCATTTATATGGCATATTTTTTCTGGCCTCTGTGCTTCAGTGGCTGCGACCAAAAAAAACAGAATATTTTCAGCATTTATATGGCATATTTTTTATGGCCTCTGTGCTTCAGTGGCTGTGACAAAAAAATGAATATTTTCAGCATTTATATGGCATATTTTTTCTGGCCTCTGTGCTTCAGTGGCTGCGACCAAAAAAATTGAATATTTTCAGCATTTATATGGCATATTTTTTCTGACCTCTGTGCTTCAGTGTCTGCGACAAAAAAAATTTATATTGTTAGCATTTATATGGCATATTTTTCCTGGCCTCTGTGCTGCAGTGGCTGCGACCAAAAAAAATTAATATTGTTTGCATTTATATGGCATATTTTTTCTGGCCTCTGTGCTGCAGTGGCTGCGACAAAAAAAAATTAATATTGTTTGCATTTATATGGCATATTTTTTCTGGCCTCTGTGCTGCAGTGGCTGCGACAAAAAAAAATTAATATTTTCAGCATTTATATGGCATATTTTTTCTGGCCTCTGTGCTTCAGTGGCTGCGACAAAAAAAAGATAATTTTTCAGGAAAGTACACATGCCTAATTTTTCAGGGTTCTGCAACAGTGGCAAAATCACATCTTTTATGGTCACCGCAGGTGATCAATAAAGTAGACCAAAACTGGGCCCACACTGCAGAATCAGTGTTTTTTGGTTCGCTTCACTGTACATTGAATTACCTCTGCCTGACCGTGCACGTGCGCACAAGCACGGTGACTGCTAAACACACCACTACAGAAATATTGCCACCAACAGGACGAACATCCTGGAGGTGACAAGCAACTAGTAATTAAAAACTATTATTTGCTCACTTGACGGTATCATTCATTAAAGCTCTTTGCGTCTTTTTGCGTTGCAGTAAGCACCGCGTTTCGTCTTTGCGTGTGAACAGGCTGTAACCTTTACACGACTTGATTGGCATGTAGACGCCGGACGTTTTAAAGCATTTTATTACACAGGTTTAGAAATGTAGTGTGATTTCTGCCCTTTACAGCACAAAACGCAGCGCTGTGTCAACAATGGATTTTTTAGAAACATTTTTGCCCTTGATCCCCCTCTGGCATGGCACTGTCCAGGTCGTTGCACCCTTTAAACAACTTTAAAATCATTTTTCTGGCCAGAAATGTCTTTTCTAGCTTTTAAAATTCGCCTTCCCATTGAAGTCTATGGGGTTCGCGACGTTCGCGAACCGTTCGCATTTTTGACGCAAGTTCGCGAATATGTTTGCGAACTTTTTTCCCGACGTTCGCTACATCCCTACTGTTTGGGTTACTACTGCCTGTTCAGGTTTTAGCCTTGAGAAACCCGAACAATAATCTGTCCGCTAACCACCTCTGATGTTAAAACACCACCCACATGAGACACACACACACCCATAAATATCGTAAACCTTCCTCCCATATGTTACTGCTCCGCCCCTTACCCCTCCCCCTTGTTTTTTTTTTTTTGAAGTCACAGATGGTAACCCTACAAGCAATCATTCTCACCATAGATTTGTTCAGTGGTTCTGCTGTCTTCCTGTAGTAATTGGCATTGAAAACATTGTCATTGAAACAAGGAAGCTGTCGTGACACATTATGCACATTATGTAGTTTCAATGCATTGAGTGAAATAACAAGTCATTTTTTTGTGACTTAATGTAGATGCAATCAATAATATAAACTGAGAAAATTAGATCTTACAGTCATTTTGTAGCAGTGTCTCAGTTGCAGCAACCAAACTGCTGATGTGAGCATGAAAGATAGTGGACTCATTTGATTTCACATCTATGAAATTCCTGAATACTGGGTACTTATATTTACCCTGCCCATGACAATCTCACCAGCCTGCGCGGACTGTTAGTTGGAAAGGGGCATACCTTTCTCAGAAGGAAAACAAAAAGATCATTGTTCTTCATGTAGCATTTCAGTTTGCGATTTTATTGGTATTTTTAAAATAAGTTTAAAGGGGTTGTTCACATTCAAACACTTTTTTCAGTACAGTTGTTTTCAGATAGTTTCCATTTAAAGGAAAAGTAACGTCAAAAAATTAAAGTGTTTTAAAATACTGCTCCATGCTCAGCTCCACCTTCAGCATGCCCGCGGAGCGTGCTCACATATATGCGTACCTGTTTTTGAAGAGACCGTGAACGGAGACAAGATTGGGGCAGCAAGAGCAGGTAGCAGATCTGGGCCTGCAGGGCCAGCGAGAGTCTGGGCCCACCGGGTTTTTTCCCAGCACCCCGCCGGCCCAGTCCGACCCTGGCTATAGCAGATAAACTCTGTAGAACATAATGGTGTTATCTTTTATCCATTAGTTAACCTGTGCTATATGCCTTTTTTCAATTACTGCCATTGCTACTTGTTTATATGAACTATAGTTCATATAACTATATATAGTGTTTCTGAAGTAAACACATCAGTTTTACCGGTGCAGGGCAACAGTACACAATATTTTCATTACTTTAAAACACTTTCATTTTTTGGTGTTTTTTGGAGTTTTGGTGTTACTGTTCCTTTAACTGTAAGGGGAGCAGGTCTTTCTAAAGCATATATATATAAGCTTGAGTATATATATATATATATATATATATATATATATATATATATATATATATATATATATATATATATATATAAAAGCTTGAGTGTGTATATATATATATATATATATATATATATATATATATATATATATATATATATATATATATATATATATATATATATATATATATATGTGTGTGTGTGTGTTGTACATACATAAAGCATCCATTGCTATTATATTACTGCATATAATATAGGGATGCACCGAATCCAGGATTCGGTTTGGGATTCGGACAGGATTCGGCCTTTTTCAGCAGGATTCCGCCAAATCCTTCTGCCTGGCCAAACCAAATCCGAATCCTAATTTGCATTTGCAAATTAGGGATGGAGAGGGAAATCACGTGATATTTTGTCAAAAAACAAGGAAGTAAAAAATGTTTTTCCCTTCCCATCCCTAATTTGCATATGCAAATTAGGATTCGGTTCGGTATTCGGCCAAATCTTTCGCGAAGGATTCGGGGGTTCGGCTGAATCCAAAATAGTAGATTCGGTGCATCCCTAATATAATAATTTAATAGCTAGGTAGATATCTATATTTCAACCCCAGGGGTCTATTTTCCCTAATGTATTACTGGTTTTCGAGTGTCACTGATGAGATGTTCCACTTTCCCGATATTGATAATGATTCTGTTTCCCTTGGAGCCCATAGTCACGAGAACTTCCAATAGTAATCATTTAAACTAAAAACATCTTATTCTGGCACAAAATAAAAATACTACTTATGACGACCTGTAACCTGTTAAGATAAACACCTCTTGGACAACCTGTGCTGTATTTAGAGTATGGCTCACTGAAAATATAATTAACTATATAAAAATATAAGAGAGGACTTTTGCACTGCATCCAATCTATTATTAAGGCTTTTTAGTGGCATAGTGTGTGGCTCAAGTATTTTCTTCATGTATACCATAAACATCTTTTGCTGCATAAAAGTTTACAAATAAGTTATTTTGTTTATTTTAACAATGTATAAACATCAGTTTCTTCTGCAACTCATTAGTAATCAGTCCAGTAGCATTGGAGTTTTACTGGTGTGCGTTTCTAAGACCGATAAAGGTGAATCTAACAGGCAGGAATCTTGTCATGTTTGATCGATGTTGGAAAACAGATAAACAAGGGTTTAAACACTGGACAATGGTAGATGGTTTATTTACAAAGGTTAAAAATTAGGTTTAAAATCCAAATAAACAAAAATAAAAGTACACAGAATTTATTTTTTAAAGGAATGTTGCAAAGTTGAAGTCAAACTACAATTGAAAGAGAATCATGAACAGAACCAGGAAATTATCAAGCAGTAAGTCTGACATATATAGTTTAGTAATCCTTTGCAGGGATATCAAGAAGCTGAAGGGTATAGTGCTTGCCACTTTTAAGCTTATTTATTTTGCAAATAAAACTGCATTGTAAATACTGAACAGAATTTACAGAAATAAGAAATACATACCTTCGTATACTGTAAAAGGCAGTAAGTTTGCCCTCGTGCAGTAACCCATAGCAACCAATAAGATGTTGAGGTGACCAGTAAAGGCTACCTGCTAATTAGTTGCTATGGGTTACTGCTCGTCGGCAAATTTACTGCCTTTTCTTTCAATAGAGAGTATTAATCTGACTATAGACAAAAGCCTTGTTTTACTTCACTAGTACAGGTATGGGATCCATTATCTGGAAACCCCTAATCCAGAAAGCTGCAAATTATGGAACTGCTGTCTCCCATTGACTCGATTTTATTCAAATAATCAAATTGTTTTTTGATTTCCTTTTTCTCTGTAATAATAAAACAGTACCTTTCCCAACTAAGATATAATTAATCCTTATTGGAAGCAAAACCAGCCTATTGGGTTTATTTTATTTTGATGATTCATGATTTCTAGTAGACTTACGGTATGACTTACCCAAATTACAGAAAGATCCCTTGTCCAGAAAAACCCAGGTCCAAGCATTTTGGATAACAAGTTGCACTAGAGATGCAAGAGATAAAAATATAAGGTATCATAATTACAGTATCTAGTAGAGTTAAATCTAAAGCAACTGGCTCTTTTTCAGTTTTCTGGGTAGGCATCATTGTGATGTATAAAACATTGAAACTTGTGGGCCATCAGTAAAGGGCTAGTAGACTATTTAGCAGACGGAGAATGCAAATTTTAATGCACTCGGGATCAAATATTGGCCCTGGAGACAAACCCACACCCAAGTGTATCCAGTTAGTTCCCAGTACTTTCCGGGAGAGCTGTACTTCACAATCTTAATCAGGCAAGAAAACTCTTTGATTTCATAAAACTTTATAAAAACTTAATAAACCTCATAAAAATCACCTGGAAAATCAATAATATTAAAGTAACTATTCACCTTTGTTTCTAATGGGTAGACACAAAGGTGTCTTAATGACTATTGCCATTAAATGGGTTGTTCACCTTTAAATTCGCTTTAGTATGATGTAGAGCAGGGGTACCCAACAGCCGGGCTGCCAAAATGAATGCGGTGCACAGAATTGGATGCCGGCGACCAGAATTGGATGCGATCCCCCTCCCGACCCCTTCCAGACTTTCCCTGACCACCCCCCAACCCCCCCTGACCTTGCAAAACAATTTTGCCACCACACTGCTCCCCGGGCCAAAAAAGGGAGAAAATGTGGAATTGGTTTTTATGTTTTTTCAGTTATTTAAATTTTTATTCAGCAGCGTTCCGGATTTCTATTTCAGCAATCTGGTTGCTAGGGTCCAAATTACCCTAGCAACCTTACACCTCTATTCACGCAGCGGCACACTCAAAGGTCACAAGAATCGCTCCATTCAAAGGTTTTTTCTTTAGATAAAAAACATTACTTTATTAGATAAATCTTGGTATTAAGAACAGCGTCCAAGGTCTGACGCATTTCGACCTCAGAGGCCCCTGTTTATATATGCTTATGCTTAGAGATTTATACCCGTGACAAGTCGGGCCATTTTGATTTACATCGATCCCGAGGTTAAGCGCTGGATAAACTTATGTTGTGTCCCCTAGCAACCTTACACTGATATGAATAAGTGGCTGGAATATGAATAGGAGAGGACCTGAATAGAAAGATGAGAAATAAAAAGTAGCAATAACAATGTAGCCTTGTACAGAGCATTTGTTTTTTAAATGGGGTCAGTGACCCCCATTTCAAAAGCTGGAAAGAGTCAGAAGAAAAGGGAAAATAATTGAATAATTATAAAAAAATAAGTAATGAAGGCCAATTGTAAAGTTGATTAGAATTAGCCATTCTGCAACATACTAAAGTTTACTTAAAGGTGAAGCACCCCTTTAAGTATAGTAAGTGCACACAAGGGATGTCATTCCTATTGACTGCATTTTGCCCACCAGAGACAACAACTCTACATAATCCTATTACTCACTGGGAACTACAGCTTTATTGTGATATCAGTGATCAGGATTCTGCTGCCCAGGCCTGGATCTGCTGAGAGGCCACCAAGGCCCGGGCCTAGGGTGGCAGGATTTTAGGGGGCGGCATGCTGCCCAACCACACCCACATTGATTCAGAAACACTGGGCAGGCGCTGGATTTAAGATCGTTTTTAACCCTTTAAAACCCCTTTTTGGTATAGAAAGATTTATTTTACTTAGTTTGATTCGCCAGAATATGTGCTTTCCAAAAATATATAGTTTTCTGGGGGTCTTTTTACATTTTGTGGGTCTTACGGCACATAACGCACAAAACTATGTATATGTGTTGATTTTGCAGTACCTGAAATGACAGACCATATGGGGGTCTTCCTTTTGGGGGCCCTATATGCCACGTGCTTGCGTACACCTATACATATTGGGTATCAAACTATTCAGAGGACCCTAGGCTTTCATATTTGGGGTGATTTCTCTTGATACCTAAAAGTATGTGGGTAATACGATGCTGCATGTTGGAAATTTTGAGGTGACTTTTGTAAATGTCACCAAAATCACCAAATTTAGGAATGGTTTGCGGCTTGGTACTTTGGAGTACAAAGACATGCATACCCAATTTAAATTCGTGGGAATGTGTACTTTCCGAAAATATATGGTTTTCTGGGGTGAACTTACTTTTTTCTACATTTGCCCCCCTCAAAACAATGTAAATGTGTTGATTTTGCAGTATCTGAAATGACAGACCATATGGGGTCTTCCTTTTGGGGCCCCTGTATGCCATGTGCTTGGGTACACCTATACATTTTGGGCATCAAACTGTTCAGAGGATGCTAGGCTTTCATATTTGGGGTGATTTGTCTTGATACCTAAAAGTATGTGAGTAATACGATGCTGCAGGGTAGATATTTTGAAGTGATTTTTGGAAATGTCACCAAAATCACCAAATTTAGGAATGGTTTGCGGCTTGGTACTTTGGAGTAGAAAGACATGCATACCCAATTTGGATTCAGGGGAATGTGTACTTTCCGAAAATATATGGTTTTCTGGGGTGAACGTACTTATATCTACCTTTGCCGCCCCCCAAAACTATATAAATGTGTTGATTTTGCAGTATCTGAAATGACAGAACAAATGGGGGTCTTCTTTTTGGGGCCCGTATATGCCACGTGCTTCAGTACACCTATACATATTGGGCATCAAACTATTCAGAGGACCCTAGGCTTTCATATTTGGGGTGATTTCTCTTGATACCTAAAAGTATGTGGTTAATACGATGCTGCAGGGTAGAAATTTTGAGGTGACTTTTGGAAATGTCACCAAAACCACCAAATTTAGGAATGGTTTGCAGCTTGGTACTTTGTAGTACAAAGACATGCATACCCAATTTAGATTCATGGTAATGTGTACTTTCCAAAAATATATGGTTTTCTGGGGTGAACGTACTTTTTTCTACTTTTGCCCCCCCCCCAAAACGATGTAAATGTGTTGATTTTGCAGTATCTGAAATGACAGACCAAATGGGGGTCTTCTTTTTGGGGCCCCTGTATGCCACGTGCTTGGGTACACCTATACATATTGGGCATCAAACTGTTCAGAGGACCCTAGGCTTTCATATTTGGGGTGATTTCTCTTGATACCTAAAAGTATGTGGGTAATACGATGCTGCAGGCTAGAAATTTTGAGGTGACTTTTGGAAATGTCACCAAAATCACCAAATTTAGGAATGGTTTGCCGCTTGGTACTTTGGTGTAAAAAGACATGCATACCCAATTTGGATTCAGAGGAATGTGTACATTCCGAAAATATATGGTTTTCTAGGGTGAACGTCCTTTTTTTCTACCTTTGCTGCCCCCCAAAACTATGTAAATGTGTTGATTTTGCAGTATCTGAAATGACAGAACAAATGGGGGGTCTTCCTTTTGGGGCCCCCTATGCCACGTGCTTGGGTACACCTATACATATTGGGCATCAAACTGTTCAGTGGACCCCAGGATTTCATATTTGGGGTGTTTTACATTGATACCTAATGATATGTTGCTGTAGAGTGGAAGCTTTGAGGTCATTTTTCAAAAAATTCACCAATTTCTATAAAACATTATAACTTTAGGAAACAATTGCAACTTGGTAGTTTGGAGTACAAAAATATTTTTTTACAGAAGTAGAATTACACCAAAATTCTTGCATATTGTGAAAGTTCAGGTTGTCCTGAAAAAAAACAGTATATTGTTTTCCTGGGTAAACTAAAAGACCACCCAGGAAAGGCCCTTAAAGTGAAAGAGTGCAAAATATCTAAAAACTGCTTGGCAGTAGATGTTCGCATCTAGGACAAAACAGCTGGCAGGGAAAGGGTTAAAATTTCCTGTACTCCAATCCCCATTGCTCTGGTCCCGATGATGAAAATTTGATTGAATAAAAGGGAGGGGGCGGGGCCTAGGGGTGCCTGCTATGTAAATTCAGCCCTTCTGCTGCCTACTGACTGCTCAAGTGATCGTGTGCTGTTGGCAGTTGAGACAATGCACACTTTGAGGCCATTGTCTCACCCTGAAGTAATGCTCATTAGAAAAAATAGTAGTAGCATAAATATCTTGCCGTTCAGTCTTGCTGACTGTGAGCACATTCATATTAAATGTAATTGATTACTCCAAAGCAGCTGTGTGAGATATGTGGGACAGTGCCTGTCTTACATAAGCGCCAAGGTGCTTTATCTTTATCATCTGTACTTTCTACCCACTCTCTGCCTCTTTCTGTCTCTTGCTTGCTATGTACAATATAGTGGGCTAGCAGTATGCATTTACAATGATCTGTATGTTAAGAAACTTGAAAATGTGAACATGTGTTTATCCATTGTGAATATTTGTTGACACAAATATAGTATGTATGTGCAAATCTATTAAGAGAAGCACTTGTATTAGTGAAGTGTGGGCCAACCCTTGGGTCAGGCGGGTTTGGGCCGGACTCGCACGCTTTGTCGCGGGTGGAGGGCAGATGCGGGTTGAGCACTTCTCCTGCTCTCCCCGCCACCATCAAATGCCTGCTTCCCACTTCCGGGTTAGTCTTTGATAGACGCTGCGCCTGCTTGCCCCTTTTGTGACATCATCGGCACATCGCTAATTTGTATCTCTAATATCAATCTTTTGATCAGTCTATGCCCATATATATCTAGTATCCTGATCCTGTGTAGAGATTTATTCCTAAGTCTGATGCTATAAAATATCACCTTATCAAAATCCATTATTATGCTGTGCATATGACATTTCTCTGTATAGCTTGATTTGGTGGATATACTCTATACAGAGAACCTGTTTTTCTGTATACAGTGCTTTCACAGTTGCGTCTGTGGCTCTCTCCTGCTGTTTTTCTGTATTTATTCATCGAATTCCAAGCCCCTATTTTGCATAAATAACGCTTCTTAGCTTAATACCCAGTCTCTCATTATCTGCTTGTCTTTATGAATATTATCACATTAGCTCGTTAAGCCTTGAACTTCATAGGCAGGTGTGTCCAATCATGAGAAAAGGTATTTAAGGGGGGCAGTTGCAAGTTGTGCTTCTGTTTGACTCTCCTCTGAAGAGTGACAGCATGGGATCCTCAAAACAACTCTCAAAATATCTGTAAAGAAAGATTGTTCAGTATCATGGTTTTAGGGGAGGCTACAAAAAGCTATCTCAGAGGTTTAAACTGTCAGTCTCAACTGTAAGGAATGTAATCAGGAAATGGAAGGCCACAGGCACAGTTGCTGTAAAACCCAGGTCTGGCAGGCCAAGAAAAATACAGGAACGACATATGCGGAGGATTGTGAGAATGGTTACAGACAACCCAGAGATCACCTCCAAAGACCTGCAAGAACATCTTGCTGCAGATGGTGTATCTGTACATCGTTCTACAATCCAGCTCAATTTGCACAAAGAACATCTGTATGGCATGGTGATGAGAAAGAAGCCCTTTCTGTACCACAAACAGAGTCGCTTGTTGTATGCAAAAGCTCATTTAGACAAGCCACAGTCATTTTGGAACAAAGTGCTTTGGACTGATGAAACAAAAATGTAGTTATTTGGTCATAACAAAAATCGCTTTGCATGCTGGAAGAAGAACACCGCATTACAAGAAAAGCACCTGCTACCTACTGTCAAATTTGGTGGAGGTCCAATAATGCCGTGGTGCTATGTGGCTAGTTCAGGGACTGGGGCCCTTGTTAAAGTTGAGGGTTGGATGAATTCAACCAAATATCAACAAATTCTTCAGGATAATGTTCAAGCATCATTCCCAAAGTTGAAGTTACACTGGGGTTGGATATTCCAACAAGACAATGACCCTAACACACTTTGATATCTACAAAGGCATTTATGCAAAGAGAAAAGTACAATATTCTGGAATGGCTGTCGCCAGGGGTTTAACTACAAAGGAAGGTAGGTATAGGGGGCCCCATGAGACCCTAATTAATGAGCATTTTAAATATATACTGGTAATGCAGGACAACCTCTAGATATGTTGGGGGCCCTAAAATTAATGTGCTGTGGGGCCCACTAACATATAATATGTCACTGGCTGTCACAGGCCCCCAACTTGAATATCATCGAAAATCTATGGGATGATTTGAAGCAGGCTGTCCATGCTCAGCAGCCATCACATTTAACTGAACTGGAGAGATTTTGTATGGACGAATGGTCAAAAATACCTCCATCCAGAATCCAGACACTCATCAAAAGCTATAGGAGGTGTCTAGAGGCTGTTACATTTGCAAAAGGAGGCTCAGCTAAATACTAATGTAATATCTCTGTTGGGGTGCCCAAATTTATGCACCTGTCTAATTTTGTTATGATGCATATTGCATATTTTCTGTTAATCTAATAAACTTTATGTCACTGTTGAAATACTACTGTTTCCATAAGGCATGTTATATATTAAAAGGAAGTTGCTATTTGAAAGCTCAGCCAATGATAAACCAAACTCCAAAGAATTAAGAGGGGTTCCCAAACTTTTTCATATGACTGTATAACAACCTGCTTTTCAGTGGAATATTTACTCCTCCTTGATACGGATTTCATGCAGATGCTGCTGTTGTGGCTCGGTTAGTTTGTTGCCTGAGCTTTATGGCTGAGAGTGGGGTTTGTACAATGCACATAGTACTATATTTATGTTTATATAACTGTCAGACATTTACTGCCTTTACTGACACCAAACCCACTACCTTCTCCTTTTGTTTTCCTCTCTGGAAGTGAAGGAAAGCAGATGCCTCTTGTTTATTATAGTCATTACAACAGTGTCAGGTTTCATATACATGTATATTTACCTCTGAGTGCCCAGTGCCCACCCCTACAACTATGCAGCATCAGCACACCCCCAATAAAAGTATCTTGTCACTCGCATTATTCATTTCATTTACCAGGTAGCCCCATTAGTAAGACAGTAGTGGTTGAATTAACCCTGTAAGTGCCGGGGGAGGCTGTGTGTCAGTGTATGTAGCACAACTTACACCTCCACTTCCCACACTCACGGGAGTATTGAGTGAGTTGCAGCAGCAGTACCAGTGCTAGCAGTAGTAGTAGCAGTAATAGCAGAAGTAGTAGCAGTAATAGCAGTAGTAGCAGTAGTAATAGCAGTTGGAGCAATAGTAGCAGCAGTAATAGCAGTAGTAATAGCAGTAGGAGCAATAGCAGTAGTAATAGCAGTAGTAGCAGTAGTAATAGCAGTAGGAGCAGTACCAGTAGTAATAGCAGTAGTAATAGCAGTAGAAGCAGTAGCAGTAGTAATAGCAGTAGGAACAGTAGAAATAACAGTAGTAGCAGCAGTAGTAATAGCAGTAGTAGCAGTAGCAGTAGTAATAGCAATAATACTAGCAGTAGTAGCAGCAGTAGTAAAAGCAGACTGCTATTGCTACTGCTGCTACTACTACTGCTATTATTACTGCTATTACTACTGCTACTACTGCTATTATTGCTGCTATTACTACTGCTACTGCTACTACTGCTATTAGCAGTAATAGCAGTAGTAATAGCAGTAGTAATAGAAGTAGTAATAGCATTAGTAATAGCAGTAGTAATAGCAGTAGTAATAGAAGTAGTAATAGCATTAGTAATAGCAGTAGTAATAGCAGCAGCAGCAGAGGGAAGTGTGATCCAGGTGAGTAGTGGGTGAGTAAGTGTCTGATGGTACTAGAGGGGCGTGTGATCATCCCCAGCACAAGGCAGGGAGCCAAGGAGAGCGCGTGTCAGTGCAGACTGTCAGTGTGGCATTTAGAGCAGCAGTAGCGGCGGCAGTAGCGGCTCCTCAGATCCAATGAGGAGGTGGAGATTAGGCAGAAGAGTTGCGCTGAGGGTGTGAGGGAGCCCAGTACCCCCAAGTGCATTCAGAAAGGAGCAGAATCGAGCGGAGTGTAAAGTGAGCGCTTTCTGTCAGAGCTCTCCCTGATCGTGGCCAATTCATTCGTTTATCCACCTCACCACGACTCTGCCAGTCATGCTTTCCCCTAGAAGATACAGCCCCCAAATCTCTGCAAGCAGAGCCCCCTGAGCCTGTGTGATGTCACATCCGTTGCCCAGGTCTGAGCACCTCTCCTAGAAGCTCTCCTGCCACATCCTCCTGCACCCTCTCTCCAGCCCTTCGCTTTCTCTCTCTCTCTCTTCTCGCCTTCCGCCGGCCTCCAAACTTTGGCGGCTGGATCAGCACCAAGGAGAGCGCACGATGTGGAGTAGGAAACATTGCTGCTGATGAGCTGGCCAGACAGGGGAGCAGTATCATGCAGTCTCCTCACAGCCGCCTCCTCCTCCTCCTCACCCTGCTGTCTCTGCTGGAGCCTTCCAAGGTACAGTAGACTCTCACAGACCTGGCTCCATGCTCCTCCTTGCTGGCAGGTGCCCTTTGTCTGAGTGTGGTGTGGGGACAGTCTGAGTCTGCTCCTGTACTGCTGTGATGTCCTTGGAATGCAGAAGTGCTATTGCTATTGTCTCTGTTTAGGCAGCAGTTTGGGACAGAGGTGTTGTGTGCCTTGGTGGGTGTAAGAGACATTAGGGGGTGCAGTGTGTGTGTGAGAGAGACCAGTCCCTGTGTATCTGTGTGTAACTGGTCAGGGCATAGACTGCAGAGAACAACTGGGAGGGAGGCAGCCAGAGATGCTAGAACTACTTTATTTATGATGTGTTGTTCAGTAAGAGAGCCAGACTCTGCACAACCCAAATAATGTCCCACTGAAAGGATAGATAGCAGAGCAAAAGTGCTCCTGACAGCAGCATTACCATGCTCTAATCTGTTTCCTGCTCCAGGCTGGAGGCTGGCCAGACCCTGCTGAATTTCACACCAAAGCAGAATGCCAACTAATCCTTCCTCCCTGCTCATTCCTCTTTGGTAAAATCATCATATTTAGTGCTGAGCGATGTAGCTGAAAACTCTATTCATATTATATAGCCCAGAAAAACAGATCTGGCCAAACCGCTTTGTATCGTTGTTTGATTTAAATACAATCTGCGCCTCTCTGCCTTGTGATATGTAATTCTCATTATCTGCTAATCAAGTGTTAGTATTATAAGCTTGGCATTTAGAAGTCAAGGATTTTCTCCTTAACGTCGCAGCAAATGTATGTTATTCTGTAATAACTGTATTATTCTGTAATCAGCATTATGTGCCTGTTTTATTTGATTGGCAATAGCTTTTAGGATAACGATGCAATATTTGGCATACAGCTTAATTCTGCCCCCCACCCCAAAGTGCAGAATCTGAATACGCTCCAGATGATGGTTAATAGTCTTATTAGCCTCCTGACTGAAACGTATACAATGCCCAGTGCTGATAGCAGTGTGTATAATAACACACCAATACACAAATACAGATAGACAGACAGAAATAATTAGTTTTTTTCCTCAGAGTACATTTATTGATCCTTTACAGTGCACTTCATTATGGAGACCAGAATTTTAATTGAACCATTACAGATAAAGAAACCAGACTCTACCATTGTGTGCTCTTTTAGTATAAACTGTTCTTAGTATGTGACCCTTAAGGGGTTAACAGAGTTACATAGAAGTGTTATGTTGCGACACAAGTGAACCGGTTTCATAGTAATTGGAAATGATTTGCCTATTTCAGCAAGGTGGATGTGCACAATAAATCAATGTTTGCCTTTGCTTAATTGATTAATTTTAGCAATCAAATAGATGTTTCGATATATTAAGAATGATTAATTCAGTAGATTTTTTAAGGAAAAAAATATATATATATATAAAAATTATTTAGTTATATATGCTGTATCTATATCTCATGCACACATTTTGGAATTTGCTTTATTGTTGCGGGAAACACTGTTTTGTTGTACATATACTGTATACTGCTTATACCTCTTGCAAGAAACAACATGATGAATACATTGCTGGAAAAAATGTACACAACATTGACAGAAACCATTAAGGACCAGCTTTGTATAATCATAAGATTCAAGTAAATTATCACATTTGGACAGGAGATGATGAGCCAACTGTATTTGATAATTGATAATTGACAGTGATAATTAATCATCTAAACTACGTTTTTTGGTGTTGATTCTATTTGTCATTGTATATCTAATAAATACCCTGTTTCCAAAGCTGACTGTGGTCATAAAGAGAATATCTCAGCTCCTGGCAGTCTAGCTCAGGGTTGTTCAACTGACTGTCAACAAGAAAATTATATTTTGCCTCACCTGCTTTTGTTATCAGACCTATCATTATATGATGATATCTTATCATGTGATTATCACTCTGTTGAGGGGGCTTATTAACTAACGGAGGTACCCAAATACAGTATGTCATGGCAAAAATTTAGCAACTCTCTAATGTCCTGTTCAGACAGTTTAGACTGAAAAATCCTCTGGTTGTTGTGGGCAACACGATCATTTCAGTTAAAGACATTTTGGGTGAGAGTGACACCACTTCCTAGGGACCACAGAGATTGTTCATTTCAAGTTTCATACTGACACGTGACATTGGGTAGAGTACCATGTGCTACCAGTCATTCATGACATGTACATTTCTTATAATACATTTGCATTCAAATAGATATGTTGCCATCTGATAAGCAAAGACTAGTGATGGGCAAATAAATTTGCCAGGTGCAAATTCGCAGTGAAAATTCGCCAGCAAAAAATCTGCTGCATCCAAAAAAAGTTGGCGCACGTCAGAATAGTCTTACGAATAAAAATAGTTGTGCGTCAAAATTATTCTGACACTCATCAACTTTGATGCATTTGGACAAAATAGGTGTGCATAAAAAAAGTGTCACGGGTGTCAAAATTGACGCGCATCAAAATAATTTTGATGCCCATTGACTTCAGCGTTTTGTGAATTTTTCGCCTTTTCGTGAATTTCGTTGTAAATTCGCTAATTTTTTGGGACAAATTCGACCGTCACTAACAAAGACACTAATTTCGAATCAGATATATTTTAATGATTGATTTTCTTTTTTTTGAAGCCATATGGATTTATTTTAATTTTGTCAATGACATGATTGGATCTTTCAGCTTCTTCTCTGAGTCATATCTTCCGCCCCCACTGTTTTGTGAGAGGGCCTCAAAAAGTTCTGTCTGTTCTGCCATCATCAGTGTTGTTCAATGTCAGGCCTTAAGGACTTTTTTTAATACCGAGGCACCCAACTACACGTGAGGCTATTAGCCATTCATTATTTTTTAATCAGCTATTTGAAAGTGAGGGTTAACTTAATTCCAGGCCCACAAATGTCCTTGAGACTTGAAACATCTCTATATCTATGTGAAGATCTATTTATATGGAATATGGAGCTTATGTTGTGCCAGTAAACAAACTATTCATTACTATTCCTATCGTTTTACTTAAAGAAAGACGTTCAAGCCAATCCCCCTTTCTGATGGACTGAATGTTATTAATTAGATTTGTCTTTTTATAGTTAATAATACACAGGAGCCAAGCAGGAAGGCTGGCCCTCAGCTAGAGTTATTTAAGCAAAGTGAGGCATGAATACTATGCTCTTCAATAACTGTAAATCATGTTTTGTTCACTGCTGAGCATCAAATCATTTTGCACACATCCTTCTTCAACAAAAGCTCTTTAATTAAAAATATTTAAGCCTCTGGCCATACATTTCTTTACTGCTCTGTATCCGCTAATAGAGAAAATCCTCTCGCTCTCTCTGAAGTATGTGCTGCTTATTTTGATTGAGATGCAGCAGGACAGTTTATAGAAACTTTTCATGTCTTTAATGTATTCATATAATGCACTTTATTCTCATTTCATTTTGTATCAGGAATAACAATAACATATAGTTAAAGCAATAAACTAAAGTTATAGCCTATGGAAATGACAGGGTATATTATCTTATCCTGGTATGCGAATTTTCGTGGGCGTTTCACAAATTTATTCATCTGCGGCGAATCACGCAAATTCACCGCAAATTCACGCCTGCCGAATAAATTTGCCCATCACTACTAATAAACATTAACACTATTCTTGTAATAGTCATGTTGATCAGGAGTAATGTTCAGGGCTGGTTCTAAGCACATATAAAGAATACTTTTAAAATGCAGGGCTAGATGATTACATTTAAGGCAATAACAGGAAAGGAAATGATTAATAATCATTTCCTATCCTATTATTGCCTTATCATAATGGGGAAAGTTAGTATGACATGTAGATTTATAAAGTACCAGACATTGTTGAAATACAATTCTGTTTCAGAATTGTGGGGGTTAGCAAAGGCTCTTTCCTTGGTGTAATTTCATATATAACTCTTTGTACTGCTGCACTACAGGAACATTTAATCCCATCTATTTGTTCTGATACGGAAGCGCACCGAACAGAGATCTTGTTATCCTGCAGCTGTCTGTGATATGCTCTGTCCTTCTTATGGATATTTATGCGTCAGCTTGTGAAGTTTTAAGTGTCTTCACTTCATATAACTGCTCAGTCGGTGTACGCTCAGAGCGCTGCCTGTCAGTATCACAGTAATATTAGTCTCACGCCTCCTGATTATTCGGCTTCTTTGCATTCTGAAGCGGTAATAAATCCAGAATATGATCACAATAAACTCCACTGCTTTTTTTGCCTGTTGGTACACAGGCCTGGAATATTGATGAGCTGTTATTCATTCATTTTCAAATCACAGGCTTTGATAATTACATTTCTGTTTAAAGCGCAGTGGTTTTTTTTTCCCCCTTTAATTCTGACAGAATCAAATAATTTCCTTGCATTTAAGAAGTGGCAGATATTATGTCTGTCTACTGCAGTAAAACACAAATCCTGACATGGTTTTTGGCTGACACACAGTGATGATATGTGAATGGAAACATGGTAACTTTACAGTTTGGCACTGCAGAATTGGGAGAGAACAAGGGATTAATCCAGTGTCGGATTGGCCTGCCAGGCTATAGGGACTTTTCCTGTTGGGCCCTAGCCTTACTGGAGAACAGAACTCTTTTCTATGTTTGCAGGTTCTGCTTGTGCTCATTTATTCCCAGCAGGCAGAATTATAGGAAAGTGCTAATTTAGGAGTCTGTGATGGGGTTGGGGAAATGACTGAGGTCAAATGTATTGCTGAAGATAATCAGGATAATCCAGGGAGGCTATTATGTGTATAGAGCTGGCAGGGGAAGCTTCTTAGAAAGTGTAAACAGGTGAGCCTGAGTTAATAGATTCCACAAACAAATATATAGTCTGAGCTGAAATCTGTATCTCCCTGAGGGTAAAGAGATGCAAAGGTACTTTAAAATTATACATCAGGCCTGAAATCCCAATCAATTAATATTCACCCCTTGCTTTCATTATGTATATGATAGGGTCATACTATAGAAATAGTGTTTATCCCTTGTTCAGTTGTTAACAAGGAAAACTAATTTTCCATTTTAATGCAGATGTATTTGATCTACAGCAGTGCAACTTTATATCAGTGCAATTTTATGTCAGTGCAACTTTATGTCAGTGCAACGTTATATCAGTGCATCTTTTCACGAATGAAAGACTTTGGAGAATGGAGAATGTTTAAGACCTTTCTGTCACCTTAACATGTTTTTGCAATACTGACTATGACAATTTTCATTCATTCAGGCCATGGTATATCTAGTATAGGTACATCTAAAACAACTGGACTTGCTGAGTAATCATTAAAGGGATTAAATCATTGGGAAGAGTTTATATGCCGAGAACTTCCCACACCAGTCAGTTGCTCGGATGAGTAGTGAAACGTCTTCAATGATTACTCAGCAAGTCCATTTGTTTTAGAATTACCTATACTAGATATATTTATGTAATAATAGCTACCTTCTAATTATTGACTGTGATATGGTTATGTTTTTTTTGTATCCAAGTTATTAAGAACTGCCTAGAATTTTTGTCATATGACCTAACATTTACCTAAATCCCCAAGCCTCTTTCATTACAAATTGGTAAGTTTGCTAAGCAAACATAGGCTGCGGTTCTACTGTTTGCTGATAGATGGCAGCAGTGAGCTGTGAAATAACTATCGTTGCCAAAGTGAGTAGTGTTGAGCGAATAAATTTGGTATCAGAACACAGTCTTCTGAAGATGCTGCTGTTCTCAGAAGACTGCATAGTATCACATTTTTCATTTCTAGATATTTCCATAAAACATAATACAGCTGTTTGCCCTACAACTCAGTGATAATTAATCTTCTTTATAAATCCTAGAACTGTAGAAGATGAGGGTAAAAAGGGAGGTAGCACTTTCTGCAATGCAGAAAGTGATGTCCAACCTGCCACCCACAAATCCAGTAGTTTTAACAATACAAAAACAAGGTGCTAGGTGCTACCACACACTGCCTCAAGCCCAATGAAGGTGAACAAAGCATTTCATCATCTTCAGTCTAACAACTAGATAGTGAGATGAACATCTATGAAGTACCATAAATACATAAATACATTACAAACATTTGTGTATTTTTAAATTATATATTCATATAATGGAAAATTATAATTATATGCTACAGCCAAGGACATTTTTAAGCCAATTATTTACACCCGTTATTTATATAATACCACTGTGTTCTGCAGTGCTTTACAGAATGTTATGGAATGTTCTGCTGCAGATCAAAAACATTACGGAATGTTTTGTGATACACAGCAGTTCCTGCCAGGTGTAGCAGACAAGCACGACCAGTTTTCACAACATTCCCACAATTCGCCCCAGGTGAATAAATTCTCAAAACCGCCATGAAAATTTGCCAGCGAAAATTCGCCAGCGTCAAGAAAAATGGACGCCGGCGTCCGTTTTTATGGACACAGGCGCAATTTCGCCATTTTGCGAATTTTTTGCAAAATGTCCCAAATTTTTGGAAAATGTCCCAAATTCGCCCATCACTATTCATTAGTGAAGCTGGAGTAAAAGGGGTCCAGTAAAGGAGGTTACCAAGTGACATATTAGCACCCTGTTATAGTAAACCCAGGGGTGTAATATAGTCAGAGACTAGTGAGCAAGAGTGTTGGACCGGCCCACAGGGATACCAGGAAAAGTCCCGGTGGGCCCAGTTGTCAGTGGACCCTCATGCTGCTAAACATTTGGACTATTTCATGGTCATTCCTTATTTCTATGAGAAAAAGGGCTTAATAGATGGAATAATAGATTATAGTATGTAAAGAAAACAGACTAGGAGAATAGAGGTTGAGTGAGGAGAGGAAGAAAATAGCACTGAGAGTGGACCCCTAGTCTGAAGTTTTTGGTGGGCCCCTGGTGTTCCAGTATGACACTGCTGTGCTCCACATAGGAGAAGTAAATTGGATGAGTATCCCACAGGCAACACCCACCAGAGTAGGAACTTAAGTGTGTTTGTGCTCAAGTTTATGTTCAAATTTACATTCCCTGTGAGCACCACTGAATAACCTGTATGCTGGGACTGACAACTGTGTAAAATATAGCAATATATTGCAATAGAGCAATAATAGCAATACAAATTATCTCATAAATCACTATGATATTTAAGTAATATTTTCTATAGAACAGAATACTAACAATGCTTTTATGGATGTATATCATAATGGTGAAAAGTAGACCTTGTATTGTTGAAGAATGGGCACTCCTGCCCTAAATCTGCTAGAAAATCATGTAAACATTAAATAGACCCAATAGGCTGTTTTTACTTCCAATAAGGATTAATTATATTGTAGTTTGGTTATATTTTATTATAATAGAGAAAAGGGAAATAGGTTTTAAAAGTTTGGATTATTTGGAGTAAAATGGAGTCTATGGAAGACACCCATCTCGTAATTCAGAGCTTTCTGGATAAGGAGTTTCCGTATAATGGAAACCATACCTGTACTTGTTTATTCAATAAACCATTGTTTGATGGGGAAGAACTACTGATGCCCTTTGTTTTGCTGTTACAGTATATAATTAGTAGTCTAACTACTGTACACCACCCTTCCTTCAGACAGCGGTGAGGGCTAAATGGAAGAGAGGGTCACAATGTAACTAAGCTCTACTGTTCGGCAACAGTGGTAAGGAATAGTGATGGGCGAATTTATTCGCCAGGCGCAATTCGCGGCGAATTAGCGCGATTCGCCGTCAGCGAATAAATTCACGAAACGCCCGCGAAAATTCGCGGAAAAAATTCGCCGGCGTCAAAAAAATTATTTTCGAAAAAACGGACGACATTTCGCGAATTTTTTGCATTTTCGCGAATTTCGCACAAAATTCGCGAATTTTCCGGCGAAGCGAAACGGCGCAAATTCGCCCATCACTAGTAAAGAATGGATTTCTAATGACCCCTCTTGCTACCAGTTACAGTACATATTCATACCCTAGGTTTAGGGCATTGTGGATAACAGGTCCCACACCTGTATATGGGTGTGTGATTTTATATTTTGTGGGGGAATTATGGTATGAGTGCCAGCACCTTTTCTATGGATGAGACAGAGGCACCAGGAAAAATCCACGCTGGACCGTTCCTTTGTCTTATTCACAAGCAGGCAAACATATATGAAAGTTCTTTTCATACAGCGAAACACACAGGTTTGCCTTTCTAAACTTAAAATAGGCTGAGCAACTTGTAGCTTTCAGAATTAAATCTACCACCACTTAAATGAAAATCACACTACCAGTGTCTAAGAGTTTTCTCAGCTCCTCATCCAGTCAAAGCTCTCAGACTACTCTCTTGTAGAATTGTTTACAATTACTATTTTGTGCAGTGTATAGAAGTATATTTTGATGTCTGTTTGTTAGATATTTAGGGGACAACTTTACAGTGACCACTGAGCTGACCTATCTCTTCTATTCTATGTCATTCTGATGATCACTTCTTTTCCTTATCTTCCCACTGAGACTTAAAACTGACAAGCACAATAAGCAGGTTCCCAGGGAATCCAAATTGGTCCTGTGATAATCTGACTTAAAGAAGACCATCTGCAAAGTGCATCTATCTGTATCACATCAGGCTAATACTAATAACTGTCTGGGTATAGAAATTTGCTAAATGATTACCATAATCTTGATATCTGTGCCAGTGTTATAAGTTTGCATTAAATTGTGGGTTTTTGCTTTTCTAAAATGCTGTACATTCCATAGTTCATAAGAAATACCCCTCATATCTATGTCTGGGATATTTATTAGTCTACACCAGCCTAAGTTTTATATCCTTGTCATTAAACTGTTGCTATAGCTGTCACATGAATGAAGGATAACATGTGTAGGGGTGCTAGTGCGGGGGCGAATTGTTTAGGGATTGATGTAAAGAAACATGCAGTAACTGAAATATTATGAACAATCCAGCATTCATCACTAATATCCATCCTGAGTATATTATGAACAGCTGCTGGGTATTCCCTATTGTGTCTGGCTGATGTTAAATGCATATTTATGAAGCTTGATGTTTGGGTGAAGGACATTATTAAGCTTCATCCATTGACTCAGAAGCAATTGCTCCACTAAACAGTGGAAATAGATAGATCTGATAAACGTGTATGCCCTTCTTTGCTTTATTTATATACAAACACTCACATCCAGACATTACTATACCAAGCAGCACAGAAGATTTCAAACAAGCTTAATTTATATTGCATGCCCCTAAGGGAAGGAGGTCTTTAAATGAGAACTAAAGCCAAACTGAAGAAGTAGGTTATATGTTGTATATTATGTCCTGGGCTTCTGTATCAGGCCAAGGCAATCACAGTCCTTTAGCAATAACGATCTGTTTCTCCAAAGATGCCCCAGTAGCTCCTCATCTTCTTTTCTGCTGATTCACTGTGCATGCTCTGTTCTGCTGTCAGCACAGAGACCCACTCACAATATACACATAGAATATAAATGTCACAATATAGGGCTGATTAGTAATTAATACAGATAACTACATGAAACACAGAAACTAGTGCAACTAGCATCAGAATATAACAATAAGCCCTGTAGCATCAGTGTATATTACAGACAAACCTCATTTTCTGCTTGATAATTTGCAACAACCCCTAAGCTTATCTTCTCAACAGCTGCTCAAAGCCCACTGAGCATGTGAATGTCACAGACACTTTCCAAGATGGTGACCCCCTGTGACAAGTTTGAAGTCCTGGATCATTGCTGCTATTGACAAGCTGAAACTTAAGGCTGGTGCAATAAGTTCAGTATATAAAATATGGCATTTTTATCCATATTCATATTTAGGGTTTAGTTCTCCTTTAAGCATAGAATCCAGTGCTACATAGTAACATCATGTAAAGAAATAACTATTTGTATACAATTCAAGTGAACATATGCTCATCGGTCCTGCAAAATCTTAAAGGACAGGTGGTAGAAAAAAAAGATAAATATGATATGCAATTAGTACAATTCTCTCTTTTATACAAATGGAAGCATCACCACTGTGGGACATTGTTAGGCAGAAATCAAAGGACAGACCCACAAAGCATAGTTTGCAAAGCAAGAACTTGTGGTACACACCCTCTCTGTCATGATCTGTGTAGCAAAATCCTGGGACTGGTTAGTAAATCAGACATCTTGGTGAGTAGGACAGCCCTTCCAGGAGCAGTCTTCAGCAACACCCTTTTAGAGCATCAGAAATTTCTGCTGCGGAGTAGTAAACAGAGGCAGTTTGGGCAATTAAAAGAGGCCAGGGAAATGCTTTTATTTTCAAATTTGGCTCTAAGGTTTAAGTGTAGATGCAAGTAGCTCTGTTAATAGCATTTTAATGCATGCAATATCATGCTTACTTATGCTTGTGTTATTAAAGGGATAGTTCACCACTAAAATAATATGATTTAATATTGATATTCTGAGACGATTTGCAGTTCGTCTTCATTTTTTGTTTTTCAGTTATTTAACTTTTTGTTTTTTTGCTATTTTAGCTGCTATGTGTTTGCTTGGGTCTTGTTTATCCTAGCAACCAGGTAGTGGTTTGAACAAGAGATGGGAATATGACTAGTAGAGGGCCTTCATATAAATATAATAAAACAATTGCATTTAACCCTATTGTGACACCTTGTGTAGCATAGGATATACACTCTCTTAATTTTTCTCAATACAGGGCCTTTGCTATAGTATTCGAAAGATACTGGGAATTTTAATGCAGTGAATCCACCTAGTGGGCATTGAGGACTTACAGCTCAGGGAAATTCCACTAGGAATTTACCACACCTTTTGCAGCAAACAAATATAACTTTAACTTTATAGAAATACAGAAAAGCAAGGAAAAGGCAAACTGCAATGACAATATCACCCCTGTCCTGGGGAACCCGTGTAGTAAGTCCAACCCTGGCACAGTCTTTACCAGGACACAGTCCCACACTCAAAGACAGTCACATTTCAATTGTTTTCCCAAAAGCTCTTAAATGTTCCCCAGGTAACGCTACCCCAAAGTACCTCTCCCTTTAGACAAGGCAGTAGTTCACAAACATCAAGCTCACATACAACGTCTGTCCTCACACAGGGGACCACACACTGGATATGAAATCCACAGTGTCTCTTCAGGCCAAGCTCTCTAGCTGAGCACACAAAGCCTCACCAGGCAGCTCCTTTACATTTCTCTGCTGCCTTAAATTCTAGATCATCTCCACTAGGTTGACCTCCCACAATTCTTGGGGACCCATAACTTCCCCCTCCCATATTCAAATTAGGCCCAATTCTTAGCTGGCCACATCAGTGGATTGTCAGCCAGTAGGGCATTTCTAGAAGATAGTGGAAGTTAACCCTATGAACCCCTACAAACAATAAAATAGTAGCTTCACAGAGAAATAGTGTATATCTGCTCCTAAGATCCTTACAAGAGCAGTCTGCATTTTAACTTTTGTCTGCCATTTTGCCTGTCATATGCTGTGCATGCACATACTGTACATGTAGGCAGAAGAAAACTTTTGTCCGGTACATTTTCATGGCAAAATTTACGGTTTTGCCAACACAAAACTTTTCACAAATCCCTGCCAGAATTTTACTGTATGGTCTGTTTTTTTTTAACGTATAGTATAGAGGAGACGCCAGATCTCATGCTAAAACTCTGCTCTCTGATATGAGTGGGAAACCAAGAGTGCAGTGAACTAGTACACTATACTTTAATTTGGGACTTGTAATGCAAATGATAACAACCATGCTTTAATACAAGTAATGATTACATTTATAGCCAGTTCATGTAATCTTTTATTCTACTCCCCATACCCCACGTAACCTGTATTCTCTTTCCCACAGATGTTAATTCACTTTATATGTATAGCCAAAGTTTTATACTGTATCATATTTTTTTTTAGGAATAGTTATAAAATGAGTTCGGCTCTCAAGTAACACTCCTTAGATGTATTCCTTGTGCAAATTCTGGATTACTTTTAACTTTGTACATTTATCTGATTAAATTACACTGCATTACTGAAGTTAATTAGGTTTTTTTCTGATATCGTTTTGTAATTAAGCATCATGGGACTCTTCATAGATTCTGCTGCCATCATCACAATAAGCATATAGGCAAAGTGTCAGAAAAGATATCCATATCTCTCACTAAAACCAGAGACAACTAGCCACTTTAAGACTTTAATCTGTCTATAAAGGTTTAGTATATGTCTGTTTCAGGGTAAGTTAAATTCCCAAGGTTTTGACATAAATCACATAAACTACTTTTGCACTAACTCCTTCCCAGTGCAGTCTTTATAGTGACCAAGCAAGGAAATGAATTAGTGCAAGAAGGAATGATTTACCAAAAAGTTTTTCCACACCCATTTTTGTGGCCACACCCCCTAATTACCATGTTCATTTTACACAATTTGGCAGGTTATGAATGTTTGAACGCATTTCTGTGCTTTGTATGTGTTATTACAATTTCCTTCTAATGAATGAAATTTGTGCTTTAAGCTGCAAGTCATAGTTTCCCCAAGAGACTTGCTTATCTTAAATTGTTACCATTGCTTCTTTGCTTATCTTAAATAGTTACAAAAGTACCTAAGTGCACCTGCCACATATTGTGGGCTCTCTGGCAAAAGCCAATTAAGTTTCAGGAACATTGTATTTTTTTGCTGTTCAGTGTAGGAGATCAAAGAAAAAGTCGTGACATTTCAGTAACAATCTGGGATTGCGGGTTCAGCTGTCAAAATCGGGACTGTCCCATGATAAATGGGACAATTGGGAGGTAGGAATTATATGTAATTAAAGAGAAGAGTGGAGCAATGGTTTGACTATTCCCACAGGGACTTTACAAGCATCAGGTACAGGATATAATAGCAGTAGGAATGGCAATGGGTCTGGCATTTTGCAAGGGAAAAACATGGCGATTGTTTTGTGTGCCATCAAGCTAAGACAAAAACATTCAGTGTTCCCAGCATGCATTCTTTAACTACAATATCACATTTATCAGTAGGGATGTAGCGAACGTCGGAAAAAAAGTTCGCGAACATATTCGCGAACTTGCGCAAAAATGCGAGCGGTTCGCGAACGGTTCGCGAACCCCATAGACTTCAATGGGAAGGCGAACTTTAACATCTAAAAAAGAAATTTCTGGCCAGAAAAATGATTTTAAAGTTGTTTAAAGGGTGCAACACCCTGGACAGTGGCATGCCAGAGGGGGATCAAGGGCAAAAATGTATCTGAAAAATCTGCCTGTGTGTGCTTGGAAGAGATAGTGTAGGGGGAGAGCTGTTAGTGATTTCAGGGACAGATGATAGTAAGTTTGCTGGCTAGTAATCTGCTTGATACTGCTCTGTATTGGAACAAAAAAATAAATAAAAGCAGTCCTTACAAGGACTACTGTTATTGCAGCAGTCAGCAGATGAGATCAGAAGCAGGACAGCTGCCCACTGCAGCTACATACAGAGCACTGCAGTAGAAGGTAGATTACTAGCCAGCAAAGCTACCTAAGCTTAAATGTCCCTCAAACCCCTGCAGACTTCTGTCCCTCCAATAACAGAGCAGTATCAACACGATTACTAGCCAGCAAACTTTCAACTGTCCCTGAAATCACTAACAGGCAGCAGCTCTCTCCCTACACTATCTCTTCAGCACACACAGGCAGAGTGAAAAAACGCTGCAGGGCTTCGGTTTTTATAGGGAAGGGGAGTGGTCCAGGGGAGAGCTTCCTGATTGGCTGCCATGTACCTGCTGGTCTGGGGTGAGAGGGCAAAAAAAAGCGCCAACAATGGCGAACCCAAAATGGCGAACGTCGCGCGACGTTCGCGAACTTCCGGCGAGCGCGAACACCCGATGTTCGCGCGAACAAGTTCGCCGGCGAACAGTTCGCGCCATCTCTATTTATCAGCATAATAACTTGTTTTGAATTCAGTTTATACATTTACTGGGCTTTTCTGAACATGCCTGCCTAATGCCCTTTAATTATTTTAAAAAGTCTTTTAAATTCTACTGCTGCTGGGAAACCAATCATTGTATCATCATAATTTGAGTTTACCTAACAGAAGTCCTGACCCTGCCATAATGCAACATTGGAGCATGTGTCTAACCATTTCCTGCATTTGTGCAGTGCCTTCATGTTTTATTAATTACCCAACAAGTCTATCTCCCACCCTCGTTGCACGATATGTAGTTACTGGTTGCTAAAAAAAACGTAGTTGATTCTATTAATGTGTAGGATGATGTTAAAAGTACTTCTTGCGCTCAAAGGCCCTGCAGTACAGTGTGTTGAAAGTACACCTGGCAATGAAAGCATCAAACCATGTTCTTCTCCTAATAACAAAGCATTTATCCCTGGCGTGAAATGAAGAAGTGTATACTTCCTGCTGAAGATGAGCTATGTTTGTATGATTCAAACCTGATTGCTCCATTTAGATCATGGAGAGTCTCTCTCCTCCCATCTAACTGATTTTTTTTGCTCTTACAGAAAGAGTATTCCTTAGTGTTGATAAATGAAAATAATGGCTGTGGTTAAGTGTATATAGTGGAGCAGCAATTCATTCACAGCAGTGATTTCTTTGTAGCAGATCTGACTGAGGAGACCTGTCTAGTGGATAGATGTAGATGTACTCTGGATAAAGAGAGATTATTAAAAATATCTATTTAGACACTTCGATATCTACGCATTCATTTGTTGCAAAGAACAGATAATTTCCACCGACTGGCAAAACATGATTGAGATTCTCTATGAGAGATATGAGTTATAAAGAAGTTGCAATGTCTACTCTAGATGTATGCTGTGATAATACAATGGAAGCTTACACATATAGACATTCGGGTAGTTCCAGATAATTACATAAGGAGGGAATATAACTTTGCATATAGCTGAAAAGATAACCTGGCCCCATCCAAACTTACACATAGACTGACAGATCTGCTTTTGTATGACTAGCTTAAAGGGAAAATAAAGCCCCCCTTTTTTACATTCAATCAAAAAAAGTTGCATAAGCACTACCTGAAATTCAAGAAGTAAATATATTATAATTTAATTGTTTTTTACACAAACATACACAATTCCACAGTTAGAAAGGAAACCATGAGAGAATGTCTGTGTGTTTACTGGGAACAGTTCCCCACACACCCAAGGCTTACAATGTAATGCAAATCCTCCTTCATCATGTTCCATGTTGCCATGATGGCTTTTGGGATTTAAAGTCCCCGTGCTTTCCATAGGGAATGGTACACAGTTTCTCTGGAAAGCAGAAGTCCCAGAATCCATCACTTTAGCCTACACTGGAGCCTACTGTCATTAAAGAGCTGTTTTTACAGTTTGAAGTTGATGCTTTTTGCTTTGGCTTCTCATCTGTTTAGGAATCTTGTTAGGAAAATGAGGGGTACTATCCCCTTTAGCACTGTTATGCTGGACGATTAAACTAAGTTTCCCTTTCTATTTCAACTTCTCTCCCTTCACATTCTTGCTATACCTATGCTTTTTTTCCCAAAGGGGATCTGTAGTAATAGGGTATAACAGATAAATCTCTTTAGTAAAATATTAAGAACAATAAACAAAAAAAGCTGCATTTGTGATTCATGAAAACAACCACATCTTGCTTTAATGGTGGGGTTCTAGATATACAATAGGATCAGATCAAAAGCAATAGGCTCAAAGGATTCCTAGCAATAATACCGCAAGGTAAAAAATATGATAGTTGTTAAATCTCCCCCCGAAGTCAGTTTACATGAACCCTGTGGACAAAATTAAATGAGATAAAAAAAGGGTAATTATGACTCCACTGTATTCTTTTTAGGCTCTGGAAGAACGTTATCATAACACAAGCAATTGATAGATTCCAAGATAAAAGGTCCTAGATATCTATATAAAGCTGATTTAAAAACTCGCCTTTGCTCACCCCATTTGGTGGCCCTATAAAGAACTCATTTTCCCTCATGACCTTGCAGAAGCTGGAAGCTGTTATTTAGTTTTTCTTTCTAGCTCTTGCTGTGTCTTTTTATGACTGTGGGAAGCAAAAAATAAAAACAAAACGTGTCATCTTTACCTCTCTGAAACCAGCATCCAAATTCTCTTCCCTTGCATAAACAGAATAATCTATCAGGAGCAGAATAAAATAGCCAAATTAATTGCCTCTTTAAAGCCTTTCCAAATTTGTTTCAAGCTTGGCTGACAGTACGTTAATGGCAGTTCCTGATGCACCTGGTGCTTTGTACCTATTAAACTAAACAGACAAAATGTATTGTTGTTTGTCTAGTTATTTATAATTTCATTACTCTTAGGAAGATGGAAAGAAACTAGAAAGGAAAGGCGAGACGAATATTTCATCTGCACTATAATAGATGTTTCTACTTATCCATGTTGAAGAATATACAGAAACTGTTGAGTTTTTAGATGGAAGGATTTAATTATACTATCAATAATGGTGTGATTTTATTAATCTAACACACTGCTTCAAATGCTGTCATTTTAGCACAACACCACCAGATAATTTCTTCCTCCTATTCCTAAACCACAATGCCTAAATTATCTTGTGATTCCTTACACCTACTTTTCTCACTGCACTACTGCAATCAATTAAAACCTAATATCTAATAGATGAGCCCCATTCATTTGTTCCATATCTTCCTTCTCCTTATGAGATCCTGATGCTTAATATTAACATCAACATTACTGTCACTCAGTAGAGATCAGAACAGTTACTTCCTAGAACATCCTTACTGTTTCATACAATTACAGTAGAGAAAGAAAGAGGCAATAAAAAAGGGCCTTCAAGGTAGATGCTCTCGAGGCTGAAAAGTATAAATTTTATTTAGCACGTAGAAATTTTCCTCTAAGTTCTTCTAAAGTAATTCTAGCTTGCAATCTGATATCATATTATGACCTCTATATATTAATATACACAGGAAAAGTTCCAGGGGCATATAAAGGCATGAAAAGCTGACTGCTTTTTATATTCCGAGTTGACTCCTAGGGGCAGATTTATCAAGGGTCGAAGTGAATTCAAGGGAATTTTCAAAGTAAAAAAAAAATTGAAATTCAAAGTAATTTTTTGAATACTTCAACCATCGAATAGGATACTACGACTTCGACTTCGATGTGAAGTAAAATACTTCGCATATTCAAAGTAAAAATACTTTGATTGTACGTTAAAATCATTCGAATTGTTAGATTTGAAGTATTTAATCGTTTGATTGAATGATTTTACTTCAACTGCAGAATACACAAATTCGATGAAAAAAGTTCGAATGCAAAGTATTTTAATTCGATGGTCGAATTTCAAAGAATTTTTTACTTCGAAATTCGACCCTTGATAAATTTGCCCCCTAATATCTTACAAGGGGTGCCTTATTTTATATAATGTGCAAGTTTCAGTTAGTAATATTACACAAATGAGATACTAGGGCTTTACATAATGTAAGAGAAAAGAACCTGAATATGAGAAAAGAATATACTGTATATATCTTTAATTTTTTTTCATTTTTAAAAGTATAAAATCAAGAGGATGGTTAATTTGATAAAAAGTGATGCCATTCTAACTCATTTTAATGAGTCCCAAATTAGAAGCATAATCAGCATGAAAGACTTCAGAGTTTAAAAAAAAATTAATTTCCATTTCAAGTGTCCTGGGGCACTGGACAGACAACCTGGAGCATATACCTTGAATTTTTGATGCTCCTTCAAGTTCTCACAATAGGGCCCAAGGAACAGTTTGCAATCTCATGTTACAGCAATAACTTTTAAATGTCCCCTCTCTAAATGTAGACTTCCAGGGCTATTTTCTTTCAAACAAGATTATTTGATTCCCACTATCGTTAAGGAAGTTTCATCATTTGGGGTTTTAATCTTCTTTATACTTCATCTTTTTGAATGAAAGTTGGGAACAAATGAGCTTTAAGAAGGTGCCAATGCCTGTCTTGTAGCTAATCTATCAACACTGTTGCACTGTTGCATATACGCCTCCATAGCCATTACTGAAATTCAAACTGCTGTCATTAATTGCATTGAGAAGATTCCACTTGGCCCATGATTGACATTAAAAAAACATGCGTATTCAGCAATAACGAAAATTCTAGTATATCCATGTGGGCGTGAATGAGTGATTTTTTCTGTCAGCAACGATTTACAGGTATAAGACCTGTGATCGAGAATGCTCAGGACCTGGGGGTTTTACAGATTAGGGATCTTTTCATAATTTGGATATCCATACTCTTAAGTCTTAAAATGTAAAAATATATTTAAACATTTAATGTGCCCATTAAGACTGAATTAGTTGGGATCAAGTACAAGGTATCATTTTATTATTTTATTATAAAATTTCACTGTTTAATAATAATGTCTATAGAGTCTATGGGAGATGGCCTTCCCAACGGAGCTTTCTGTATAATGGGTGTTTAGTTAACTGATCCCTTACCTGACTTGATTGGTGCCTTTTCAGTCCAAAAATAAATAGTGCTATTCATGATCTATGTTTTAGAGATAACTGAAAGTGTTCTTTAAGCTTTAGATGCTCAAAATCTGATTTTATTTCATGGCAGTGAATATGTCCTCTGAGACATAACTTTCAAGCAGTATTTTTAAGTCTGTGCTCATACTCAAGAGGCCCAACACTACCGACATACAGAACATAGTACTATAATTATTTTATTACTCCAATAATAGCTCTACATTTCTAAAAATTATTTTGAAACTGTATCTAAATGAGCGAAAAATATAATGTGTTTTATGTGAGATTATACTGGTAATGTAGTGGAATATATCTGCTACTTTACTTTTTATGGTTATCAGAAGTTATGTGATCATATAAAGGCCTGAAACTGCAGGCTTGCTGTATTTATACAGATCACACTAATCCGAGGTTATTTAAACATCCTTTTAATATGCATACGATTATCTGTTACTCTTTATACTATACAATTTTTATGTTTATTGATTTTAAGGCATTTTAAATCACATGCTTACATGACATCAATATGGTAAGGGAAAACACAAAAATATATCAGTAATGCCAGTTTCTGTCGTTGGAAACCCATTTGAAGAAGATGGAATGTAAACCTTTGGAAAAATTTGGAAATTATTAAGCAGAGTTACATTAATTATCAGTGAAATCACAACTATTAGGTTACTAGATTATTTTATATGGGATATAAAGGACTAATTTATGTTATTGCCATCAACTGAGATAGATGTTAGACACATATTTGTACAAATCATAAATTACAACAGTAGCCAAGATGACATGTTAAGCTTTAAAGCAACTGTTGAAAGTTTTATTCTCCTTACTCCAAATCAAATCCTCTCTATCTTGGGGTTGAATCCACAGTAGACAAAACAGTAGGCACAATAGCACAGTAGGTTTAAAAGTGACTGCCAAAAGTTAAAATGGCCATAGACATACAGATTTTATTCTTTGTACGTCAAAAGATCGTTCGTTGTAATATAACGATCTACAACTAACCATTCAGATTAAATAAAATAGGAAAAATAACAAATCAGACAATGTTCTGGTCATTAATTGACAGACAGCAATCACATGAAAGTGATGTCCTACAAATAGTGTCGTCAGGGAAATTGGCAATTTACTAAAAGGTGAGTAACACACTTCGCTAACTAGAAATCTAAGTGCTGGAGAGGTTTTGCGCAGCGTCACAAAAATGTATCAAAGTGTAAATTTTTTTATTTGTTACCCTTTTTCGCCAATTTCTATATTGCCGGGTTCTTTTTTTATCAGCTTTTGGTGTCTCACATTCACCAGATCAAGTAACTGCAGGAGTAACTGCTGTGATGCTTTACAGGAAGCACAATCCATAACGCAGTAAGTAACAGAGAATACAGAACAGCAGATTCAAGGCCTTATACGTAAGACGTTAGTACAAGAACAGGATCAGGAGATTCTACAGGAAATATGTGCACAAATAATTTTATCTCATATTAAACACCAATCAGAATCTCATGTGTAATAACATTTTAAATGAACTTACAAGAGAAGTGGCCACAAATGATTTGCTGCCGAACCTGGTCCCACGTTGGCCTGCATATACGGGATAAACAGGAGAACCTTCATGTTGCTGATCACCTTTAATAGCTTCAGGTAGTTGAAGATACCCTTATAGATGATTTTCCACTTCAATATTATGTAAAATCCAGGCTGCTAAAATTATATCTCATACTTTACTAGGGGAGTACTGCAGAATACACCGTGAATGGTACAAACAATGGAAGTGCTTCTTGAGTAAATCAAACACATGCTCAATGACTTGTCTGGCCCTTTTATGTGTTACGTTGTAGCAGGTGTGGCTGGATTACCAATTGGATTAAGCAGCCAGGGTTGACAACCAGAACCAGTAACTCCTGAAAAATATTTGAGATATGCTTAAATCAATATAGTGAGTTTATCATTCTACATAGATTATTCTTTATAAAAATGCAACACTTTACATTGCTCTTTTGTCATGTTTAATTCTGTCTATAATTGCATTTTAGTTTTTTTTGTGGGGGGGCAACTGGAGTGAAGAGAAAAAGCTTTTATGTAAAACAGGTTCATAATAACTTTCGAGAGTATCAAAAGTTTCTTTGTGTCTATGGCCAGCTTTACTCCAAATCTTCTCTATCTGTGTACTGGACTTTGCACCCACCCATCATAAAACATACAATATTCATCTCCTACAAACTAAAACTAAGAGCTCTTCCCATCTAAAATATATTTCATGGTTAACTTTAATATATTACCAGAACCTGACTGTCCAGCAGTCTCCCGTGGTCTCTTTCTCATCAAACTTAAGCTCCCCATAGACACAAAGATTTTTCTTGCCGAACGACCGATTTTAGGGAAGTCCGACCAATCCTTGGTTATCGTGAAGTTAGTGGGATTCAAACGATTGTACATCTTACCATTTTTCGGCCGACATCTGTCAGAAAATTGATTGGCCAGGTTAAAAATTCTGTATCGGTCCCAGTGCAATCTATCTATGTTTGCAGGGCCAAGCAGGCAGCTACCCTGTTTTCCTGGCAAATGGTCTTTTTAGTTGATGGACAATTCGTACGATTGTACGATTGTACGATCGTTTCGAGATAGTCGTGGTCTCACTATGCCGATTGGATCTTTTAAAAATATTTACATCTATGGCCAGCTTTAGGTTAGTCAGAATCCCCTCCTCCAAACACAGGGCCAGAGACCTGTTATGCAAACACAGGGTCTGAGACCTCTTTGACAAGCACAGGGCCAGAGAATTTTCCTCCAAACATAGAGCCTGAAACCAGAGTCAGATTGTCCCGTTGGTGGGTGCTGGTCCTTGAGACCCTGCACAGTGGGGACTGCTTTCAGTGAACTGTTGGCTGGTGGAGGGAGGCCAGGAGCTTGATAACCTTTATCTTTTTTTCAGCCTGGAAAACTTATTAAAATACTAATTCTGTTACCAAAATCTAAAATGAATTTTAGAGATATGTTACATAGTTACATAGTTAAATCGGGTTGAAAAAAGACAAAATCCATCAAGTTCAACCCCTCCAAATGAAAACCCAACATCCATGCACACACCCCTCCCTACTTTCACATAAATTATATATACCCATATCTATACTAACTATAGAGTTTGGTATCACAATAGCCTTTGATATTCTGTCTGTCCAAAAAATCATCCAAGCAATTCTTAAAGGTATTAACTGAATCAGCCATCACAACATCACCCGGCAGTGCATTCCACAACCTCACTGTCCTGACTGTGAAGAACCCCCTACGTTGCTTCAAATGAAAGTTCTTTTCTTCTAGTCTAAAGGGGTGGCCTCTGGTTGGTGATCCTCTTTATGGGTAAAAGGGTCCCCTGCTATTTGTCTATAAAGTCCTCTAATGTACTTGTAAAGTTTAATCATGTCCCCTCACAAGCGCCTTTTTTCCTGAGAAAACAACCCCAACCTTGTCAGTCTCCCCTCATAATTTAACTCTTCCCTCCCTCTAACCAGTTTAGTTGCACTTAGTCTCTGCACTCTCTCCAGCTCATTTATATCCCTCTTAAGGACTGGAGTCCAAAACTGCACTGCATACTCCAGATGAGGCCTCACCAGGGACCTATAAAGAGGCATAATTATGTTTTCATCCCTTGAGTTAATGCCCTTTTTTATGCAAGACAGAACTTTATTTGCTTTAGTAGCCACAGAATGACACTGCCCAGAATTAGACAACTTGTTATCCACAAAAACTCCTAGATCCTTCTCATTTAAGGAAACTCCCAACACACTGCCATTTAGGGGCAGATTTACATAGGGTCGATTATCGAGGGATAATTAACCCTCGATATTCGACTGCCGAATATAAATCCTTCAACTTCAAATTCCTACGATCGAACGAAAAATCATTTAATTCATTGATCGAAGGATTTTCCTTCGATCAGAAAATTGTTAGGAAGCCTATGGGGACCTTCCCAATAGACTAACATTGGCCTCGGTAGGTTTTATTTGCCGAAGTAGGGGGTCGAAGTATTTTTTAAAGAAACAGTACTTCGACTATCGAATGGTCGAATAGTCTAACGATTTTTAGTTCGAATCGTTCGTTTCGAAGACGAAGTCGTAGTCGAAGGTCGAAGTAGCCCATTCGATGGTCGAAGTAGCCATATTCGACCATTCGAAATTCGAAGTATTTTTTCTTCTATTCCTTCACTCGAGCTAAGTAAATGGGCCCCTTAGTGTATGACTTGCATTTATATTATTTTTGCCAAAGTGCATAACCTTTCATTTATCAACATTGAACCTCATTTCCCAGTTTTCTGCTCAGTTTTCCAACTTAGACAAATCACTCTGCAAAGTGGAAGCCTTCTGCATGGAACCTATAGTTCTGCACAATTTAGTATCATCTGCAAAAATAGAAACAGTACTTTCAATGCCCACCTCCAGGTCATTAATAAACAAGTTGAAAAGCAAAGGACCTAGTATAGAGCCCTGTGGTACTCCACTAACAACACTTCTTATAAAAATAAATTAAGTTAATCTGGCAAGATCTATTACGCATAAAACCATGCTGGCATACACTCATAGTATTATGATTTGCTATGAAGTCCAGTATCTTATCCTTTAATAACCCTTTTTTTAATAACCCTTCAAAAAGCTTTCCTACTACTGACGTCAGACTAACTGGCCTATAATTTTGAGGGTGAGAATGGGATCCTTTTTTGAATAGAGGCACCACATTAGCAATTCATCAGTCTCTCGGCACTATGCCAGACTTATATGAATCCTGAAAAGTTAAGTAAAGAGGTTTGGCAATCACAGAGCTAAGCTCGCTAATTACCTGTCAAGGCCGCCGGGAGCGTGAAGAGGTGCGTCTGCTCCCGGCGGCGAATAATCCAAAATGGCGGTGCCCAGTCGGCCCACGTGGGCGCTGGGACGCCAGCGCCACAACGTCGACGCACGCGCAAACACGACGGTGCAAGCACGCCGACGTAAGGACGTCAATGACGCCCCTTTGGCGCCAAGTTTGAATATAAAAAGGCCCCCAGGACGCCAGAATGGCGCTCAAGAATAGGTTTTGCTACTCTGAACCTGGGTTCCTGATTCCTGATTCCTTTATCCAGCTCCTGCCTTGGTTTTGACCCCCTGCCTGGACTCTTGTTATTGATCCTGATCTGCCTGCCATTGAACTCTTGCCTGGACTTTGACTTTGTATTTTGCTTAACCCTTTGGATACCGCGACCTTGCACCCTCAAGAGGGCTTCCTCCTTGATCCTGACTACCTCCCTGACATTACCCTAGGATGAATACCATCTGGCCCGGACCTTTGTTTATCTTAACATGTTCTAGTCTCTTTTGAATTTCCTCATGTGTGAACCATGCATCATTAGTTGTATTACTAGAATTGGGACTATTAAGAAGGAAACCTTCAATAACTGGTTCCTCATTTGTGTAGACAGATGAAAAATATGAATTCAGAATCTGCGCTTTTAAATTGTTTTCATCAACCAGCTGATCCCCCTCTGAAACTAAAGGACCCACCCCTTCCTGCTTCATTTTTTTACTATTAACATATTTAAAAAATAATTTTGGATTCTTTTTACTGCTTGCTGCAATATCCTTTTCCATATCAATTTTAGCTTGCCTTATAACTTTCTTGCATGATTTATTGGCCTCCTTGTACCTTATAAATGATTCGGTTGTCCCAGCTAACTTGAAAGCCTTAAAAGCACGTCTTTTCTTACCCACCTCAACACCAACACTTCTATTGAACCAAAAAGATTTTGCTTTGCAACGTCGTTCCTTGCTTACAAGGGGAATATACTGACATGTATATTTATTAAGCGGCATTTTAAAGACTTCCCATTTTTGTTCCGTGTTTAACCCTTTGAAAAGCATTTCCCACTTAATATGTTGCAGAGATGCCCTTATACTGTCACTGTAATGTGAACTTTTTTAGACCTCGAATGAACTCACAACTCGAATGGTTTCTAATTTAAGAAAGAAAACTTGAATCAGCGAGTTCGGGGTTAACAGCCCGAAAACTCTCATTGGTTGAGTTTTCAACGGGAAAAAACTCAAATCATATAAATTGATGATGGAGTTTTCTAGCACAACCCTCCAAAAAAAGCTCAAACATCATGAAGGCCATTAACATCTTCAAACGATTCAAAGGACCTCTGCCATTGACTCCTACATAACCTCGACAGGTTTTAGATGGTGTAATTTACGGATTCGAGCTATTTACAGCTTTGGGGTTTAATAAATGTAAAAAAAACTCTAAAAGATTTAGGGTTTTTTTAATCTAAAAAAAACTATTTTTAACTCAAAAATAACCTTTTTCATGAAAACCACAACTCAAACCTTTATAAATCTGCCCCTTAAACTTGAGAAAACATGCAGTATGGAAAGCTGTCAGTGAAAATACAAGTCTTCCAAACATAGGCCTGAAATTATTCCTGTAATCCAAAAACAGAACCAGGTACCTTCCTTTAATCACGGGCACAGGGACCTCTCCTTGTTCTCTAAGCACATAGCCAGAGAGGTAAGTATGCATACCACTTTTATGTGCAGTGAAAGGACATCCATTCACTGCCAAACATCCAGTTTCCACACTATACTATCTAAGGAGGTTTCTACACATATTTTCTGACCTATGAGAACCTAATGGAGGAATCTCACTCAAAATGGAGCAGACTAATGTGTCACTTTGAGAGATGAATATTTAATAAGTGGTACTGCACTTTCACTTACATCTCCAAACCTCATAAGTTTGTTTTCATTTCAGCATTTTCTCTTGCCTAATACTATGCTTATCAAATCCAAACATAATAATATGGAGTGAGATTTTTTGTGAGTTATGAGACCAAGGACCCACTATATTATTCCAGTTATTTAGTGATACACAAACTATGTTCAGAGTCTAACCACAGAATCACTAGGCATTATCTGACTTCCTTCTTTTATTTTGTTGTACTAAAAGTCTTAGGCATCGCTAAAGATCAGGTTGGTTTCAATCCCATTTCTGCACTGGTGAGATAAAGGAATACATGGCATTTGAAAGATATTGATATTTTCCATGCATTCCTGAGTTGTTTTTTTATAGCTGGAAGAGTCAGCAATCGCTGCTTTTTATCTGATAATATGTAACCTCTTCCTTTTCCTGAGTTTTTGAAGATCTTCAGGAATGAGCCGGTTGCTGTCTGAGTGTCTAGTAAAAATTCAGTTATATAGATAGCTCTTATAATTGTACACTGCTGTGTAGAACAGGTGGTGCGTTGGTCTTTCTGTGGAGCCTCTTATGCATACACAATGCACGTACAGAACTGTGGCACCAGCAGAGCTACTGACATAAGGTCCTCTAGGATTGGAGATGTAAGATTGAGCTGGCCAGACTCCAGAACAGGAGAGACTCTGCCAGATTTTGTTACTGTTTAGTATTCAAGCAACATGTTATAAAATATCTGCAGCCTGATATCATGTATGAACAGAAATTAGATTTATTTTTCTATGGCTACATTTAACTAAATAGTATATGGCTTCTCTAATTTTATTGAATACAAAGGACTGAGCTTGCTAATGCACATAAATGAAAGTATTTTCAATTAAATCCCCAGAATAATATGCCTATCCCAGACAGATGTTTTTTTCAGTCATCTGGAAAGTGATGTTCCCAGGAGTAAGTAGATTGAGATGGTGCCAGATAGCCTGAATTCCTTTAGGAAAGGGTTTTCTCATAAGTGGACTATGTTGTGGTGAACCATTTTCTTAAAAGCTGGGACATAAGGACACAGTTGTCAATCAAACAGAGACAATGACATTTATTAATCCCTTCACTGCAAGTTCACAGACCTATTATTTGGAATTGTGAAATGCACATTGGGTGTTTTTTCTTACAATTTGCACCCCTTCTAATTTCCTTTTGCATTTACATGACTTTACACATTTTTTACCTGGCCTACACAGTTGGGATCCATAGTCATGTATTTTGTTGAACTGGTGGCAACTAGTGATAAGCAAATTTTTTACGCCCGTAGTATGAAAGAAATTGTTGCGTGACAAAAAAAAAAATTGTTGCGCCGCCTCGTGTCAAAAGATTTTGTCACCCCTAGACTTCAATGCATTTTGATGAAATTTTGCCATTTTGCAAATTTTTGATGAAGCGAAAAGGGTCAGATTTGCCCATCACTAGTGGCATCTAACATTCTGACTTACTAGTCACCCTGCCACAGGTCTATGCCAACTACCCTTGTTGGTTCCATCATCTGCCTGCTTTTTTCTCTATCTGTGTGTTGGTGGCAGTTGTATAACTTGCAAACAATACAGTCTGGCAACTCACTGTAAAACTAAGCTGCCTATAAATCATCTGCTTGTGGTGATTGACAGAATGAGAGCCCAAAGCTTCTTGTTGGAAGGAGGCATATTCACTAAGCTACCCTGGATTCTGGTCCATATTGACAACAGTACTACGGTTTACTCTTTATATTAGCATGGTTGAAGCTAGACATGTGAGGCCTCTGGGTGATGAAGGAAGCCCAGGCTGCCACCCTTTTGCTCTTATGAAACTGACAGGTGGGGGAAGAAATATTGAACTTTGAAGTACAGTAGCTTGACCCTAGGTACTTTACATGGAATATAATGTAATTGTAATGTCTTAGACATAAGAAAAATTGTCAGGGGCGATCCAGACCCCTCTGCCTGCCTGAGACAGCTTTCCTGCTGCCACACCTCCCTATTCCCTCTGAGCTCACCTTTTCAGCATTGGAGGGGGTCCAGGTAGGGTCAATGTCCCTAGTGCAAAGAGCACAATTCCACTCTCTGCACTAGAAGAGCCAATTTTCCCCTTTGACATAAACATAAAGCAAAAAGCGACCCCTGGTAACTTCACTAGAGATAGGGAATAGGCCACACTTACTTAGGTGCCTCTGAGAGAACAAAGCGCCAGTTACTCTATGCACACTGTATTGGAAACATATATGTCTGTATCATACTGCAAGGTACAGTAAACTGTCCTCCGTTTGTATGCACTACCTTTGGTTATTTAACCTATTTTGTTCAGGTCCAAACTTTTGGTGTTGCTTTAACACAAGACCTAGGGAATAGGCCATACCTACTTAGGTGCCTCTAAGAGGACAAAGTGTCAGTTTACTCTCCTTGCACACCATTTTGGAATTAACACTTGTGCAATACTTCAAGGTCCAGCATACAAGGTGTTGGTTTGTCCGTTGTTTTTCCCACAATGGGAGCCACCTAATTTATTTTACTATAGACACATTTTACTATAGACACCCTCCTGCTACTATCAGAGGACATATAGGCTTATGTAATGATCTAGGTGGGACCAGTATTCTCATTACTCATATATACTGCAATCCTTACAACTGTGAAACCATTTGATTTTAAATGAACTATTAAATGTTATGTTTTATTGAGTTATTCCTTCTTCTACAGACTAATGGAATGCGAACTTTTGCTTACATAATTAGCACTCCTTACACTATTGCACTTTATTAACTCTTAATTGTTTATCACAAGATATAATAATGACAACACATCAAAGTGTGGACACAATGAAATTATTTTGAATTAATTTATTTGCACTCATCAAAAAAAATTATTTTTAAGGCATTAATCATTCCTTTCTTGGTTTCAAAGTTACACACACAATCTAATTATATTTTGATATATGTGCGACCTCGTTAGCTCTTCTTTGCAGTTTCTTTCTTTCAGGTACAAATTCACGTTAATTATTAAGAGCTGTCGGCACGTCTCAGCTTAAAGGACTTCTAAACAGCGGTGATGGGTGGTTAGAAGGTGCGGAAAAACCAAGAAACCCAATTCTCACCACTGACCAAAGCATTCATTCATTGTACAAAACTTTTACTTCCCTTTGTCTTTCTCTAGAAGCATGACAGCTAATGTTCCCCCAGGGTTATTACAGGATCTATTTAATTGCAGGAAATGATCAATATAGCTGAGTACCTTGCTGCCATCTAATTTTATCACTTGGGTTGAAACATTGGTAGCCTTAAGCACCAGCTTGTATTGCCTGCCTATGGGCAATTAGTGAAAACAATTTCCTATTGAATTGACGAATCAGCTAATCTATTGCCAAAGGAATAGCCTATTTGCAGCTTTCCTTTCAATACTGTCTATTGTCCCACCTCCACCTTTTACAGTGGTCCCTCTGTGTCCAACAGTTAAAATTAGTGACTGGTGAATCTGACCCATTTTGATTTGCAGAAAATTCAAGAAACTGCAAAAATTTGCCGAAATACATTGAAGTATATGAGAGTTAGGCAGCACAGCAACTTTTTTTGACGTGCTACATTTTTTTCACCCATTGGAGTCTATAGGTATCATTTTCACAGCAAAACACTTTTCTTTCATCGCTAGTTTCAATTAATTGTTTGTGCAATTTTGCACAAATAAAAAAAAAACCTTTTTCTGTAAGTCACTGGATACAGATTCATAAAACTTTTTGGATATTGTTTCCCTATACTATTACATTTTGTCCTGATTATTTATTAATACTTTATTCTTATAATTTTATGTAAAAAAGTAAATAAAACACTGAACTCGTTGCATTTGCCTGTTATCATCCAGTTCCACTTTTATTTGTTAAAAAACCTTCTCAAATACAAATAGCTTCAACTTTTTCCATTTCTCACAAGCCATCACCTCTTAGCTTTGAATCAATCATTTTTCGACAATTACATTCAACTGCAACATTCCTCGTAAAAAAATCACAAATGGCATCTTCCCAGCTAAATAAAAGGGATACTTTAGCACTCTCATTTTTCTTGATCGTTCAGTTTCACTTGACTCAATAAATAACCCCCTCTGGGCTTAGAGATGCTTCTAAGTTTGTGACTTCTAATCTATTGTACCAGATTTCTTTTTCTGAAACCTCATCTGTTTTTCCCTTTGAGCTGTTCTGTCAACTTTGGTCATTGGTTCCATAGTTTTTCCTGTTTATGTCAACTCATTAGTAATTCCTTCAACCTTCAAGGCAAATTTGCATTTCCTGTTCTGCACCAGCTTTTATTAACGTATTCTGATACCAGTGTATGCATACCTGTCACGACCAATAAAGGGCCAATATGTCCCTATGTGCATCATAAATAAAGCTTGAGCTTCAGAATGATTCTGTCTGTTTTGTTTAAAGATAATAATCTATTGTTTGCATCATGTGTTCCAAACACTAGAGAGCAGTGAGAAAGGAAACAATTTCAGTTTACACACAATCTACTTGGATAATCAGAGTGATTGTGAGAAGTGGAATAGTTATTCAATCAGATCTCCCTCGCATTTAAACCCCATGTATAATGAGTTAAAACTGAGGCAAGGGCAGCAATTATGGGAAGGAAGAAAAGAGTCTAGTGTATCCAGGGCTCATCTCTCTTTAAATTAACATGGACAGTAATTAAAGGTAAAACTGAAAAAACTGCTGCATAATAGTGAAAAATAATATATATATATATCCTGGGTATATCTCCTTTACCCAGGATTCGGGCCACGTCATCAGAAAACTAGCAGAACTTCCTCCGATCCCCTCGAACAGCATATTGGCCACCATGGACGTGACAAGCCTTTATACGGTGATCCCCCATGACCAGGGGATTCAAGCCTGCAGAAGAGCCCTTGCATCCTCTCCCTCCATAGATGTACCCATTGAGTTCTTGACACACCTCCTGGAACTGACACTATCCAGGAACTTTTTCCGGTTTGAACACTCTTTTTACCTTCAACTGGCAGGTACCGCAATGGGAAGTGCACTGGCTCCGTCCTATGCCAATATCTATATGCTTGACTTTGAAACAAAGTACATCCTCCCGTTACTGGGACAACAAATCCTCACCTACCTCCGTTACATAGATGATCTTCTCTTGATTTGGACAGACACGGAGGAGGCACTCATATCCTTTCATCAGGGGCTTAACGTGATTGACAGCCCCATCAAATTGACCCTCAATTATAGCAAGGAAGACATTGACTTTCCAGATTTAAACATTTTTCTGTCAGGCCCAGAAGTGGGCACCCGTCTCTTTAGGAAGCCAACCGACAGAAACTCGATCCTGCATGCCAGCAGCCACCATCCTCCGGCCTCCATCTGAGGGATCCCATATTCACAGTTTTTGCGTGTGATACGCAACAACAGCTCCAGACCCACAGCTGAATTGCAGCTCCGAGAGATGCTGGATAGATTCCTTGACAGAGGCTACTCACCTGGCATCCTATACGAACAACTTGAGAAAGCACTCCAACACACCCAAGCTGAACTTCTCCAGCCTATTTCCATCAAGGAGCCCACATCAAAAAAACCCTTGATTTTCTCCACCACTTACTCCACAGCATCTGGCCAGCTGAAGGCCAGCATTAACAAACACTGGCCCATGTTGAATATGGATGAGTCACTTTGCCTTCATTCCTCCAAGAAACCGCTGATGGGCTATAAAAGAGGAAAAAATTTGCGAGACCTACTGGTAATAACCGACCTCAAGGGGATCACCAATACAGAGCCCGGATGGCTCACCACTCAGAAGAAGGCTGGCTGCTACAGGTGCCCGGATTGTGTTACCTGTCGGTGCTTACTTACAGGACCTGACTTCCCTCACCCCCATACGGGGAAGAGGTTCAAAATCCGGAGTAGACTCGGGTGTTGCTCTACTTACATCATGTACCTCATAACGTGCCCTTGTGGCCTGTATTACATTGGCAAAACCACCACAACTCTGAAGGAGCGCATAGCCAACCACCGTTCATCTATTAGCAAAGCATTCAAAGAAGGCAAGGCTCTACAACCGGTGGCTAGACATTTTCTAGCCAAGGGACACACTTTACCCACTTTCAGATGTATGGCCATTGACTACCAACCACCCTTGCCCAGGGGGGGGCAACCGGGACCAAGCATTAGAGATGGCGCGAACTGTTCGCCGGCGAACTTGTTCGCGCGAACATCGGGTGTTCGCGCTCGCCGGAAGTTCGCGAACGTCGCGCGACGTTCGCCATTTTGGGTTCGCCATTGTTGGCGCTTTTTTTTGCCCTCTCACCCCAGACCAGCAGGTACATGGCAGCCAATCAGGAAGCTCTCCCCTGGACCACTCCCCTTCCCTATAAAAACCGAAGCCCTGCAGCGTTTTTTTCACTCTGCCTGTGTGTGCTGAAGAGATAGTGTAGGGAGAGAGCTGCTGCCTGTTAGTGATTTCAGGGACAGTTGAAAGTTTGCTGGCTAGTAATCGTGTTGATACTGCTCTGTTATTGGAGGGACAGAAGTCTGCAGGGGTTTGAGGGACATTTAAGCTTAGGTAGCTTTGCTGGCTAGTAATCTACCTTCTACTGCAGTGCTCTGTATGTAGCTGCAGTGGGCAGCTGTCCTGCTTCTGATCTCATCTGCTGACTGCTGCAATAACAGTAGTCCTTGTAAGGACTGCTTTTATTTATTTTTTTGTTCCAATACAGAGCAGTATCAAGCAGATTACTAGCCAGCAAACTTACTATCATCTGTCCCTGAAATCACTAACAGCTCTCCCCCTACACTATCTCTTCCAAGCACACACAGGCAGATTTTTCAGATACATTTTTGCCCTTGATCCCCCTCTGGCATGCCACTGTCCAGGTCGTTGCACCCTTTAAACAACTTTAAAATCATTTTTCTGGCCAGAAATGTCTTTTTTAGATGTTAAAGTTCGCCTTCCCATTGAAGTCTATGGGGTTCGCGAACCGTTCGCGAACCGCTCGCATTTTTGCGCAAGTTCGCGAATATGTTCGCGAACTTTTTTTCCGACGTTCGCTACATCCCTACCAAGCATTATTGAGGAAGGAATCCAGATGGATTTACACATTGGATACTGTGGCCCCACGTGGCCTTAATGAACTATTGCCACTTGGATGTTTTATCTAGAACATCCGCTGTATTGGACTTTGTCATGTCCTTTTTATGTTTGCAACATTTCCCTTTTTGTTATTCTCCATCTGTTGTTTTTCCCTCCTTATACTGTAGTAACCTTTTCCACCTAATCTAGCTGGATACATGGCACAGTTAAGTGTTGCAACTTAGTTGCTTTTAACCCCAGTCAGATCCATGACTCGTTTTCTGGGCTTAGGTACAGACCTATGGGAGTACCGAGCGAAGGAGCGGAAGGTTTGGCTCCTTACACATGAGCGACACAAGGTTTTCAGTATGTGGGCACACAGGAAGGTGGTGCGGCTGCTTTAGCAAAATTAAGTTCCGGTGCCAGGATGTAGGTGGGGAGTGATGCGCAGACCAGAGAGTATTCGCACTCATTTGAGCGTGTTACTGTCATGCTGCTACACACCCGAGTACCTGCTATGCAAATTCCGGCTTGTTGTTGCCAGGGAATGACTGTTGTCACTACATGTGGGTGTTCCCTTCGGGTCGAACACTCCGCTCCGCCCCACTGTATCCTGATTGGCCATGAGTGGCCCCCACCTCCACTGATCACTGCCTGGGCGTCTGGACACGCCCCCTAGCTCTGTGTACATTCATTTACGCTTATATTACTCCCTATTCTCTGTTTCTGCCTTATACCCAGCGAGGAGGTCTGTACTGTTGTTTTAAAACCACCATGTTTTACACCAGTTTGTTTTTCACTAAGCTCAACATGTTTCATGTTGCATACGGTTGCCTAGCAACCAGACTTGGCGCCATTATGCTGTTTTGCACTGTGCACTGTGTTCTGTATTTCCCTGAAGAAAGTTCCTGTGTGGAACTGAAACGTCGGATTGAATAAACCTGCTCACTTTTTTGACATTATATCTTTGTCTTCAAATCCTTGGAGTGCTGTCCCACCCTGCACCTGTATCCATTCATCTTTTGGATCAGCACCCAGGTCTTTTGCCACTTATGGTGTGCGGAACATCTGCATCTATATATATATATATATACATATATATATATATATATATATATATATATATATATATATATATATATATCTTTTAAATACAAGGCAAAACCAGAGTTGATATGCCTCTGGAGGAGCATTGTGTAGGTATGGGACCTGTTACGCAAAATGGCCAGTTCCAGATAACGGATCTTCATATCTTAAAATGATACAGTCATGGGAAAACATGTTTTTTTCAAAACACATCAGTTAATAGTGCTGCTCCAGCAGAATTCTGCACTGAAATCTGTTTCTCAAAAGAGCAAACAGCTTTTTTATATTTAATTTTGAAATCTGACATGGAACTAGACATATTGTCAGTTTCCCAGCTGCCCCTAGTCATGTGACTTGTGCTTTGATAAATCTCAGTCACTCTTTACTGTAGTACTGCAAGTTGGAGTGATATCACCCCCTTCCCTTACCCCCCTTCCCTTACCCCCCTTCCCAGCAGCCCAGCAGCAGAACAATGGGAAGGTAACCAGATAGCATCTCCCTAATACAAGATAACAGCTACCTGGTAGATCTAAGAATCTCTATAGTAAAAATTCAGGTCCCTCTGAGACACATTCAGTAAAATTGAGTAGGAGAAACAACAGCCTACCAGAAAATAGTTCCATCCTAAAGTAATAAAGGTTTTTATGGAATAGTCAGTCCTTTAGGTTTTTCCTCCTTGCCGGTCCCTTTACAGTCTCTCCACTGTTCCAAAACGATTACAATACACAATATGTGAGACCATCCTAAAGTGCTGGCTCTTTCTACACAAGCTCATGACCAGGCAAAATGACCTGAGATGGCTGCCTACACTCCAATATTACCACTTAAAACAGTGTAATTTGGAAATAAAAACAACACCATAAAAATCATAAATGAAGATTAGAAGTCAGCACTCACCCATAGGGTATATTGGACGCAGGTGCAGGTCTAAGGTGGCCACTTCCACCCGTTCTGTGAACAAATTCGATAAACAGACAGCACCACCCTTGAGGTAAATTCTTAAAAGGCCTTTATTCCAAAAGGGCTTATTTCAGGATGAACAAATAGCAGTAAAAATCATGACAGAATGCCTTTAAGTCTATCTAGAAAATCATGTAAACATTGTAAAAGCAAAACCCAATAGGTTGGATTTGATTCCAATAAAAAATAATTATATCTAGATCAAGTATAAGGTACTGTTTTATACTTGAAAAGGAAGAAATTTGGATTATTTAGATACAATGGGGTCTATGGGAACAGCCTTTCTGTAATTCCACTTTCTGAATAATGGGTATTTGTATAACAGATCCCATAACTGTACCTAATCTCTAGGATGATCCTCTGTCAGATCATTGCTACCTTGTAACTTTCTCTAGCATCCCCAGAGATTTGCCACATTAGGATGAAAAGTAAAAGTTAGATATTGTGGACAATGGATAAAACATGAGCAACATTTTTGAATGTATCAAATTTGCCCAAGAGCAACTTAAAACTTGGAGATTGTTCTTTATTAATCAAATCAAATTTCCCCTCCTCAGAAGCAGCTTCATAACTCTGAATAATAGTAACATGAATTACTGATTACCCTTTGGATGATAGCATCCCTTTCAGCTTTAGTACATTCAGGGGTCTATTTATCATGCTGTGTAAAAAGTGGAGTGAAACATTATTGGTGATTAATGATTGGTGAATCTGACCTGTTTTGCTCCGGCAAAAATTTGTGAAACAGCGAAAATTCAGCGAAATGTAGTGAAGTCTATGCGCAACAAATTTTTGACACACAAAACATTTTCGCACCCATTATAGTCTATGGGCGTCATTTTCCCTCTGAAACATGGTAAAAAATTTTGCTCATTACTACTGATGATATTGCTAATAGCAACCAGTCAGATCTTTGCTTTTGTTTTCTAACTGGTGACATCTAGCTGTTGATTGGTTGCCCTGGGCAACATCACTGGCAATCACTGGTTTACTCTATTTTTTATACTTTTTTTGCCTATTAAACATTTGGGAGGATGGTACTTATAGATAGCTGGTTGCTGAGGACACATAAAAAGCTGAGATTCTGAACTGTTACTTTTCATCTTTTTTTTTACACAAATGAGTTCTGTCCCTGAGTGGTGGTAAATGGAACATTTTCCAATTGGACCAGTGTTAGTGGTGTACTGCAGGACTCTGTACTTGGTACTTTGCTTTTCAACTTGTTTATTAATGACCTGAAGGTGAGCACTGAGAGTACTGGTTCTAATTTTGCTGATGATACTAAATTGTGCAGAACTATACAGGCAGGATGCTGCCACTTTGCAGAGTGATTTGACTAAATTGGAAAACTGGGCAGCAAACTGCAAAATGAGGTTCAATGTTGATAAATGCAAGATTATGAACTTTGGCAAAAATAATATAAATGCAAGTTATACAGAAAATGGCTGTGTGTTAGGAGTTTCCTTAACTGAGAAGGATCTAGGCATTTTGTAGATAACAAGTTGTCTAATGCTTGGCAGTGTCAGTATGTGTCTTGCATAAAAATGGGCATAAACTCAAGGGATAAAAACATAATTTTGCTCTTTATAGGTCCCTGGTAAGGCCTCACCTGGACAGGTTTGTGCTCCAGTGCTTAACAGGAATATAAATGAGCTGGAGAGAGTGCAGAGACGTGCAACTAAACTGGTTAGAGGGATGGAAGACTTACATTATGAGGGTAGACTGTCAAGGTTGGGGTTGTTTTCTCTGGAAAAAAGGCGCTTGCGAGGGGACATGATTACACTTTACAAGTACATTAGAGGACATTATAGACAAACAGCAGGGGACCTTTTTACCCATTAAGAGGTTCACCACACCAGAGGCCATCCCTTTAAACTAGAGGAAAAGAACCTTCATTTGAAGCAGTGAGTACAGTGACGTTGTGGAATGCACTGCCAGGTGATGTTGTGATGGCTGATTCTGTTAATGCTTTTAAGAGTGGCTTGGATAATTTCTTGGACAAGCATAATATCCAAGGCTATTGTGATACTAAAATCTATAGTTAATGTAGATATACATAAATTATATGAGTGTATGGAGGGGTCAGTGTCAGTGTGTGTATGTATGGATGCTGGATTTCATTTTGAACCTCAAGCTAATATTTATTTATTAAACATTAAAAACATGAAAAACGCTAATGTAAAAGGTGACCATCTAAAAACTGTCAAGGTCAAATAGAAGTCAATGGGAGCTGTATTTAGAAAATTATAAAATATTTACTTTCAAGTTTTTTTCACTTGTAAATAAATGAAAAAGGATTTAAAGGTCTTTGAATTCTTGCTTGGATTTGTTCTGCCCTTTTATTCGTTTACACTTTTTTTATCAGGATTTTTTTTAAAAAAAAACAAGCAGATATTCATAGTTTTTTTAAAATGTAAGACAAGCTGAGGTTGAAAAAAACTCAAACTTTCATAAACAGGTATCTTAGGATACACGTGGGTCAAGGTTTCAGAACAAAAATACAATATCATAAACCGTATAAGATTGCCTGTACACATTAAATAATATATCCCCAAAATTTAAACAATATCTTGTATTATTTATTATGTGTGCTGGTAGATGTTTGCACAGAGAGCAATATTTCCGCATACATCTTGTCGGCTGTAGTGATCTAGTTGACAAGTTTTTAAATTCCTGCCCGTGGGCACTTGATATTTTGAGGCACAAATGACAGTGATAATAGATCGTCTCACACTACGAAGTGATGAATTTCCTGCTGGAGGAGGCTGTTCTGATGAAAGTGATCTCTTTATTCCATGAAAATTATTCAGCAGTTTGACCTGCAAGTCTAATTTTTTTTTATTTTTTTAACCTTTTTGTGAACTCTTCATCGATCAGTCAGCAAAGCAATGTTTACAAAGCATAAAAGTGACGCTCCATGCTACTATTTTTGTTACTTTTTATCAGTGATGGGCGAATATATTCGCCAGGAGCGAATTTGCGGTGAATTTGCGTGATCACCTCCAGCGAATAAATTCACAAAATGCCCGGCGTCCGTTTTTTGGACGCCAGCGCATTTTTGCCAAAAAAAAACTGACGCCGGTGTCAAAAACGGACGCCAAAGTAAAAAACGAGATGCCGGCGCCACTTCGCGAAATTTCGCGAAGTGAAACGGCGCAAATTCGCTGATCGCTACTTTTTATTGCTTATTTTTCTGTTTAGACCTTCTCCTATTCCTCTTCTATTCTGAGTCTCAAACTCCTACCTGTTTGCCAGGATATACAAGACCCAAACTGGAAAGGAGTAAAACAAAAAGTTAAATTCTTCATAAACAATATAAATAAAACAATGACAATGTCTTAGAATACCATTTCCTACAACAAATAGTCTAATACTGGTGTTTTGTGTAAATATTCCTTAAATATATATCAAGAATGCATGTAACAGGAAATCTCCACTCATTACTGATATCTGCTGAAAGAGTTTGAGAGGTTGTAGAGGTAACAGCAAGTGTTCTGGTTTGGTGGTGTTCCGTATTTTTAGGTCCATTCAAAGTCATGCACCTGGCCAATAGGGATGTAGCGAACGTCGGAAAAAAAGTTCGCGAACATATTCGCGAACTTGCGCAAAAATGCGAGCGGTTCGCGAACGGTTCGCGAACCCCATAGACTTCAATGGGAAGGCGAACTTTAACATCTAAAAAAGACATTTCTGGCCAGAAAAATTATTTTAAAGTTGTTTAAAGGGTGCAACGACCTGGACAGTGGCATGCCAGAGGGGGATCAAGGGCAAAAATGTATCTGAAAAATCTGCCTGTGTGTGCTTGGAAGAGATAGTGTAGGGGGAGAGCTGTTAGTGATTTCAGGGACAGATGATAGTAAGTTTGCTGGCTAGTAATCTGCTTGATACTGCTCTGTATTGGAGGGACAGAAGTCTGCAGGGATTTGAGGGACATTTTAGCTTAGGTAGCTTTGCTGGCTAGTAATCTACTGTTCTCTTTAAACAACTGCCATACGTTGACCTTGTAGGCATTGTTTGCCCAGTTTTTTTGGACGCAGCCACTGAAGCACAGTTGCCAGAAAAAATATGCCATATAAATGCTGAAAATAGTCATTTTTCGCCATACGTTGACCTTGTAGACATTGTTTGCCCAGTTTTTTTTGGACGCAGCCACTGAAGCACAGTTGCCAGAAAAAATATGCCATATAAATGCTGAAAATAGTCATTTTTCGCCATACGTTGACCTTGTAGACATTGTTTGCCCAGTTTTTTTTGGACGCAGCCACTGAAGCACAGTTGCCAGAAAAAATATGCCATATAAATGCTGAAAATAGTCATTTTTCGCCATACGTTGACCTTGTAGACATTGTTTGCCCAGTTTTTTTTGGACGCAGCCACTGAAGCACAGTTGCCAGAAAAAATATGCCATATAAATGCTGAAAATAGTAATTTTTCGCCATACGTTGACCTTGTAGACATTGTTTGCCCAGTTTTTTTGGACGCAGCCACTGAAGCACAGTTGCCAGAAAAAATATGCCATATAAATGCTGAAAATAGTCATTTTTTGCCATATACGTTGAGTCAACGTATGGCAAAAAATGACTATTTTCAGCATTTATGTGGCATATTTTTTCTGGCCTCTGTGCTTCAGTGGCTGCGGCCAAAAAAACTGGGCAAACAATGCCTACAAGGTCAACGTCGTTGACCTTGTAGGCATTGTTTGCCCAGTTTTTTTGGCCGCAGCCACTGAAGCACAGAGGCCAGAAAAAATATGCCATATAAATGCTGAAAATAGTCATTTTTTTGGTCGCAGCCACTGAAGCACAGTTGCCAGAAAAATTATGCCATATAAATGCTGAAAATATAAATTTTTTTGGTTGCAGCCACTGAAGCACAGAGGCCAGAAAAATTATGCCATATAAATGGAGAAAATATGCATTTTTTTGGTTGCAGCCACTGAAGCACAGAGGCTAGAAAAATTATGCCATATAAATGGAGAAAATATGAATTTTTTTGGTTGCAGCCACTGAAGCACAGAGGCTAGAAAAATTATGCCATATAAATGGACAAAATATGCATTTTTTTGGTTGCAGCCACTGAAGCACAGAGGCCAGAACAATTATGCCATATAAATGCAGAAAATATGCATTTTTTTGGTTGCAGCCACTGAAGCACAGAGGCTAGAAAAATTATGCCATATAAATGGACAAAATATGCATTTTTTTGGTTGCAGCCACTGAAGCACAGAGGCCAGAAAAATTATGCCATATAAATGCAGAAAATATGCATTTTTTTGGTTGCAGCCACTGAAGCACAGAGGCCAGAAAAATTATGCCATATAAATGCAGAAAATATGCATTTTTTTGGACGCAGCCACTGAAGCACAGTTGCCAGAAAAAATATGCCATATAAATGCTGAAAATAGTAATTTTTCGCCATACGTTGACCTTGTAGACATTGTTTGCCCCGTTTTTTTGGACGCAGCCACTGAAGCACAGAGGCCAGAAAAAATTAAACCAGTAGGGTTTGCACCCTAGTTTGTAACGGTGGCGGAGGGAGGAGGACGCTAAAGGACAGCTGTGTGTGGAGTCATGAGGCTTGAAGAGAAGGACAGCTGCATAGAAGTCAGAACAAGTCTTCCGGCGTGCAGTAACCCTCCGAGATCCACCCCTCATTCATTTTAATAAAGGTCAGGTAATCGACACTTTTGTGACCTAGGCGAGTTCTCTTCTCAGTTACAATCCCTCCTGCTGCACTGAAGGTCCTTTCTGAGAGCACACTTGAGGCTGGGCAAGACAAGAGGTTCATGGCAAATTGTGACAGCTCTGGCCACAGATCAAGCCTGCGCACCCAGTAGTCCAGGGGTTCATCGCTCCTCAGAGTGTCGATATCTGCAGTTAATGCCAGGTAGTCCGCTACCTGCCGGTCGAGGCGTTCTTTGAGGGTGGATCCAGAAGGGTTGTGGCGCTGCCTTGGACAGAAAAACATTTGCATGTCTGATGTTACAGACCGGCCAAAGGGCTTTGTCCTTGCAGGTGTGCTCGTGGCAGGATTACTGGCACCTCTGCCCCTGGAATGTTGATGAGTTCCTGAAGTGACATCACCCTTAAAAGCATTGTACAACATGTTTTGCAGGCTGGTTTGTAAATGCCGCATCTTTTCGGACTTGTGGTATGTTGGTAACATTTCTGCCACTTTATGCTTGTACCGAGGGTCTAGTAGCGTTGCGACCCAGTACAGGTCCTTCTCCTTAAGCCTCTTGATACGGGGGTCCTTCAACAGGCATGACAGCATGAAAGACCCCATTCTCACAAGGTTGGATGCAGAGCTATCCATCTCCGCTTCCTCATTATCAAGGACTGCATCATCCACGGTCTCCTCCCCCCAGCCACGTACAAGACCAGGGGTCCCCAAAAGGTCACCACTAGCCCCCTGGGAAGCCTGCTCCTGTTGGTCCTCCTCCTCCTCCTCCACAAAGCCACCTTCCTCCTCTGACTCCACTTCTGGCACCTCTCCCTGCGTTGCAGCAGGTGCCTGGGTTCGTTCTGGTGATTCCGACCATAAATCGTGCGCTTCCAGCTCCTCGTCACGCTGGTCTACAGCCTCATCTGTCACTCATCGCACGGCACGCTCCAGGAAGAAAGCGAAGGGTATTAGGTCGCTGATGGTGCCTTCGGTGCGACTGACCATATTTGTCACCTCTTCAAAAGGTCGCATGAGCCTGCAGGCATCGCGCATAAGCACCCAGTAACGGGGGAAAAAAATCCCCAGCTCTGCAGATCCAGTCCTACCACCCAGTTCAAAAAGGTACTCGTTGACGGCCCTTTGTTGTTGCAGCAGACGTTCCAACATAAGGAGCGTTGAATTCCAGCGAGTCTGGCTGTCAGAAATCAAACGCCTGACTGGCATGTTGTAGCGCTGCTGAATGTCAGCAAGGCGTGCCATGGCTGTGTAGGAACGTCTGAAATGGGCCGACACCTTTCTGGACTGGGTGAGAACGTCCTGGAATCCTGGGTACTTGGAGACAAAACGTTGGACTATTAAATTTAACACATGTGCCATGCAGGGCACATGTGTTAAATTTCCCAGTCTCAACGCTGCCAACAGATTGCTTCCATTGTCACACACCACTTTTCCGATCTGCAGTTGGTGTGGGGTCAGCCACCGATCGGCCTGTGACTGCAGAGATGACAGGAGTACAGATCCGGTATGGTTTTTGCTTTCCAGGCACGTCATCCCCAAGACAGCGTGACAACGGCGTACCTGGCACGTCGAATAGCCTAGGGGGAGCTGGGGGTGCACAGGTGTGGAGGAGGAGAAGGAGGACCCAGCAGCAGAGTAAGAAGAAGAAGAGGAAGAAGACGAGGTAGAGAGCGATGGAGGAGTAGAGGTGGTGGCAGAACCGCGTGCAATCCGTGGCGGTGACACCAACTCCACTGTTGTTGTTGTTGTTGAGCTACCCATTCCCTGCTTCCCATTCCCAGCCATTACCAAGTTCACCCAGTGGGCAGTGTAGGTGACATACCTGCCCTGACCATGCTTGGAGGACCATGCGTCAGTAGTCATATGGACCTTTGGCCCAACACTAAGTGACAGAGATGCGGTAACTTGGCTCTGCACATGTTGGTACAGGTGTGGTATTCCCTTTTTAGAAAAAAAATTGCGGCTGGGTACCTTCCACTGCGGTGTCCCAATTGCTACAAATTTGCGGAAGGCCTCAGAGTCCACCAGCTGGTATGGTAAAAGCTGGCGGGCTAAGAGTGCAGACAAGCCAGCTGTCAGACGCCGGGCAAGGGGGTGACAGTCAGACATTGGCTTCTTACGCTCAAACATGGCCTTCACAGAAACTTGGCTGGTGGCAGATGACTGGGAATGGGAACAGGTGGTCAAGGTGGAAGGCGGAGTGGAGGGTGGTTCAGATGGGTCAAGGAGAGCAGAGGTAGAGCAGTAAGATGCTGGACCAGAAGGAGTGTGGCTTTTAGTTTGCCTGTTGCCTTTGAGGTGTTGCTCCCAAAGTGCTTTGTGCTTGCCGCTCATGTGCCTTTGCATAGAAGTTGTACCTATGTGGCTGTTGGGCTTACCAAGGCTCAGTTTCTGACTGCACTCATTGCAAATTACAATGCTTTTGTCAGAGGCACACACATTAAAAAAATCCCACACTGCTGACTTTTTGGAAGTGTGCGATCTGGCGGTAACAGTAGAAGTTGGCGGCATTGGCGGCAATGGCGGGTGCGTTGGCCGGCTGAACACAGGTGCCGATACATGTTGTTGCCCTACTGATCCCTGCGGGCTGTCCTCCCTGCTTCTTCTAAGTCTTATTCTCCTACTGCCTCTCTGACTCTCCGTCTCTCCATCTGAACTACCCTCCTCTTGCTCTCTTCTACTAGGCACCCACAAAACATCAATCTCCTCATCATCATTCTCCTCAGATGCATCAATTTCTTCTGACACATCACAGAAGGAAGCAGCAGCGGGGACCTCCTCCTCATCACTCATCATTATGTCCATCTCTGTCGTGTTCTCTGCCAGAATTAAATCTGGTGTAACGTCCTCATCTCCTTCATCTTCTTCTGCCAATAATGGTTGCGCATTACTCAGTTCAAGAAACTCATGGGAAAATAACTCCTCTGACTCCAGTGAAGAAGGGGCACCGGTGGTGGAGGAAGTGTTACGTGGGGTGGCCATAGCAGTGGAGGATGAGGAGGATGTTGTGGTAAAGTTAGAAACGGTAGAGGATGGGGTGTGCTGTGTAAGCCAGTCAACTACCTCTTCAGCATTTTGGGAGTTCAGGGTCATTGGCTTTTTAAAACTGGGCAATTTGCTAGGGCCACAGGATTGCATAGCAGCACGGCCCCTAGCACGGCCTCTGCGTGGCGGCCTGCCTTTGCCTGGCATTATTTTTAAAAAAACAACAACAACAAAAACTCAGTTGGTTTTTCTGGAAACGATAATACACACAGCTAGATGGCGGTTTGAAGAAAACACTGTGCAAATAATGCCTACAAGGTCAACGTATACACAGCGGTGGATACGGATTACGTAAAATATCAGAATGCTGCTTGAAAAAAAGTAACTCAAGTGGTTTTTCTAGAGACGATAATATTATCAATATTTAGACAAAATGTGAACAAGCTCACACAGCTAGATGGCGGTTTGAAGAAAACACTGTGCAAATAATGCCTACAAGGTCAACGTATACACAGCGGTGGATACGGATTACGTAAAATATCAGAATGCTGCTTGAAAAAACAGTAACTCAAGTGGTTTTTCTAGAGACGATAATATTATCAATATTTAGACAAAATGTGAACAAGCTCACACAGCTAGATGGCGGTTTGAAGAAAACACTGTGCAAATAATGCCCACAAGGTCAATGTATACACAGCGGTGGATACGGATTACGTAAAATATCAGAATGCTGCTTGAAAAAACAGTAACTCAAGTGGTTTTTCTAGAGACGATAATATTATCAATATTTAGACAAAATGTGAACAAGCTCACACAGCTAGATGGCGGTTTGAAGAAAACACTGTGCAAATAATGCCCACAAGGTCAACGTATACACAGCGGTGGATACGGATTACGTAAAATATAAGAATGCTGCTTGAAAAAAAGTAACTCAAGTGGTTTTTCTAGAGACGATAATATTATCAATATTTAGACAAAATGTGAACAAGCTCACACAGCTAGATGGCGGTTTGAAGAAAACACTGTGCAAATAATGCCCACAAGATCAACGTATACACTACTACAGCGGTGGATACGGATTACGTAAAATATATTATGGCTGCTTGAAAAAAGTCACTCCGGTGTTTTTTCTGGAGACGGTAATATTATGGATATTTAGACAGAATGTGAACAAGGTCACACAGCTAGATGGCTGTTGGTTGAATAACACACTGGGCAAAAAATGCCTACAGGGCAAATAATGCCTAAAAGGTCAACTTATACACTACTACAGCGATGGATACGGATTACGTAAAATTTATTATGGCTGCTTGAAAAAAGTCACTCCGGTGTTTTTTCTGGAGACGGTAATATTATGGATATTTAGACAGAATGTGAACAAGGTCACACAGCTAGATGGCTGTTGGTTGAATAACACACTGGGCAAAAAATGCCTACAGGGCAAATAATGCCTAAAAGGTCAACTTATACACTACTACAGCGATAGTAAAATAAAAAAAAGTAAAATAAAAAAAAAATGAATATTAAAAAAAAAAAATTACAGTTGGTGCTGCTGAACTACTAGGAGCAGCAGATTAGCACACCAGTCCCACTCCCCAACACTGCTAGACTAATAGCACTGGGCTCTTATAGTAGTAGTAGTAGTAGTAGTAGTAGTAGTAGTAGTAGTAGTAGTAAAACAACAAAAAAATAAATAAAAGCAGTCCTTACAAGGACTACTGTTATTGCAGCAGTCAGCAGATGAGATCAGAAGCAGGACAGCTGCCCACTGCAGCTACATACAGAGCACTGCAGTAGAAGGTAGATTACTAGCCAGCAAAGCTACCTAAGCTTAAATGTCCCTCAAACCCCTGCAGACTTCTGTCCCTCCAATAACAGAGCAGTATCAACACGATTACTAGCCAGCAAACTTTCAACTGTCCCTGAAATCACTAACAGGCAGCAGCTCTCTCCCTACACTATCTCTTCAGCACACACAGGCAGAGTGAAAAAAACGCTGCAGGGCTTCGGTTTTTATAGGGAAGGGGAGTGGTCCAGGGGAGAGCTTCCTGATTGGCTGCCATGTACCTGCTGGTCTGGGGTGAGAGGGCAAAAAAAAGCGCCAACAATGGCGAACCCAAAATGGCGAACGTCGCGCGACGTTCGCGAACTTCCGGCGAGCGCGAACACCCGATGTTCGCGCGAACAAGTTCGCCGGCGAACAGTTCGCGCCATCTCTACTGGCCAACTATATGGTAACTATGGCATCTGGCAGTAAAACTTCTTCAGGGAATGTAAATAGAGTATTTCTCATTAGAGAAAAACCTTTCATAGCTGAGAATAGAACATTTCTTCTTCTGAGTGTCAATTAAGATCTAATAGTTAACAGATTATATATATATAGATGTATTTATGTTACCTCCTTACACTATATGTAGAGCAAGTTTTTCATATGCATGCACTTATCTATATTCTGTAAGAAACTGCCTGAAATAGTTTATTATCCCCACACAAAATTCACTGGGAATTCCTATAATGCTTCTGAATTTGTCATTTTTGTATAACTGTGACAAGTAAGTGAAATGCCATAAGCCAAGCTACAAATCTTCGCTATTGCAACAACTCCTTAGAGATTATGCTTCTATTTGCTGTATTCTTTCTGTACAACATTACTGCCAGGAGGCACCACTCTGACAATTCACAGCCCCCCAGAGTGAACCCTCTCTGTTCAAATGCCGGAGGAATCACTCAGACTAGAAATCGATCCTATTTTCTGGCTTCCAGTTAGCTGTGTTCCCATCAAGAAGCCTGCTAAATAAGATGCTGGCGTGGGCTGAAATATTTTAACTCAGCCCAGGGAGACTTAGAGAATGACTAACTAAGGCAGAGATAAAGAGATTGTACAGTATCAACTAAAATGTGTGTAACTGACTGAGATCAGACAGCAATTTCCTAAGTTGTGATAAATTCAGAAAACTTTTGGCAATTCATATAAAAGTTATTAGAGCAGAATATGGCAAGGTAAACAACTACAAGGATTAGCAACTCTAGTTTGCATATAACTGTGTTTTGCCATTGAATATTAAATATTGATGATCACGGGAGGTCTTAATATGTTTTTCAATATGTACACAAGGATCTGGATGCATTTTACAAAAAAAAATAAGGAAACATTGCGGATGTGGTTGTTGACCAATTTAGCATCAGTGCAGTAAGTAATTACAATCAGCAGTTACCTCTACTGCACCAGTGCAAAATATGCAGACTGTTAGTAAATGAGATAGTCATACATGCCCAGATTTGGTTGAGGTTTCCAACATACTGCTATCTAGACTGGTATGACAGGTTAGAGGTGGGTTGTTTCAACACCATCCTGCATTCCTGAAATTGCTATCTGCTGATGAAACATAATGTTGGAGCATGGGCAGATCATGAACAAATGTAGAGTTCCTGCAGTTTTGATCCTTCAAGCTGTCAGCTTGAACAACAGAACAAAAAGAGGTGTTCATGGCAGGTACTGTTCAAGATTGGGTAAGGCCAGCTCTAGTGCTTCCTATAGTGTATACCTGGCTCTTCAGTAACAGTTCAGACATCAGTGGGATTAAAGCTTCTTCCCCTAAATTACACATCTGCAAAAAAAGGGCTTGCAGAAAGGAAAGCAAGCAAAAATCAGTTGAAACCCACAATAATAACAGTACAATTGCATAAAGCAATCACAGCATAGCAGATAGAGTCCTCCCTTATGCAGTCCACAGGTCAACAGTACAAAGTCTACTTACGTAAATCCACACAATAGCAATACATAATCCTCTTTAAATGGGAAGTATATCCCCTGTTCAACAATAGTTCAATTAGTAGGACGTTTTGCCTTTTCTTTTAATCATATTTTAAAAAATATATGGCTTTTGTTATGTTTATATACTATGTATATGGTAAACAGGGAAACTGTAGCTACTACATGTTTGATCCTTGTGATTAAGAAAATCCCTTTCCCCTTTGTTGTGACTGGTTTGTTATCAGTAGTCTTCTGTGCAAGGGACATTTTTGCACCCAAAGACAAAGAGACAGATGGTGAGAATGACCACAGGTACAATCACAAAAAACAAGGTTGAAGTACAGTGAGTATTAATATGTATATGCATATTAGGATTTGTCCCATGTCAGACCCTACAGACCCTGTAAAGAAATCAGCAGACAAGATCTGGACTGAGATTAAAAATAGTCCCTAGCATTTTAGCACAGAGGCCCAAACAGCCCAATTTTAAGTGAATACATAGCATTTAACAGCAGCCCCTCTTGCATTTGCTAGATTCTATTAGTTGATAGTATGAGGCTGCAGCAGACTTTACATTGAGTCTGTGAAGGTTGAGTTGAAATACAGATGTAATTCTGGCAACATCAGTGCCCAACCCCATATATATATATATATGGATGAAACCAAATCCAACCAATGATCCAACATCTAGTGGATAAGCCTGCCCAGACAAGCAGAAGGGAAGCACAGAGAGGATCAACTTCATATTGATGCCCTTGGTTTTGGAGTGATATATGGGACTGGCAGATGTTCAAATACTTTATAGTTTACCTCTCTGATAGTGGCATAGCTTTAAGGGATTGTGAGAATTGGCATGTCTGTAGCAGAATGATGCACAAACCCACATGACAGATATGGGTGGATAAAGGCAGTTGAACCAAGAAACTGATTGTGATTTGGGTTGCTGCACTTTGATTAATCTAAACAAAGTCTAATTACTCCTTTGCTCCCTATATGAATATAATTTTTCATGGACACTGTGCTTTCATCTGCACCACCCTCACAATAACATATAAAATCTGCACTGAAGTAGCAGTTCTGGGAGTGCAAATATTACATTATATGATGATGAACTGTTTTGTTGTTGCTAACATTGTTTGTACGGAAATTCAGATCTCATATATATATATATATATATATGAATTATATATGCATCTTTCCCACACAATTTCCCATGAGATTCAAATAACAATGACTTGCATGTAATGATATGCATATTATATCAGCAGCCATCCATGAAGGAACATGCAGCAGTAATGACTGTCCCAGCTGATTCAACAAAATATTGCCTTAAATAGTATGTATAAAATGCCAAACATAGTGACTTTAGATTTCTGTAGTAAACTGGATTGTTGTGTGTGTGTATATTTAATACATATCTCATATATAAAATGAATAATCCTAATTGAAAGATATAATGCAACAGCTGGAGGTCAAATGTTATACATCCCATGGTAATAATAACACTAATATAGCCTAACCCAATTGTGCATAAACATTATAACAATTATGTAGAATTAAATGCATCTAAGGGTAAGGATGATTCAGAATTCTGATGCCAGATAGAGGGAAATCCCAGGAGAAAAATAGGTTTTTTTTCAAAGTCATTAAGTCATTACAGCTTCCTGTGATATTTAAATGTGAGAAAGTGTGTCTTTCACATTGTGATCTATGAAAGGGAATCGGGAAAGTGGAGTGGGGGAACTGGTTAAAATAAAGTGAGGAAGTCGAAGAAGTCAAAGTAAACTTTATTGTCATCTCAGCAGTATACGAATATACAGTGAGACGAGACGACGTGGCTCCAGCTAGTACATATCACAAAAAGGCACTTAAAAATACACAAGTATATAAACATGAAATGTGCAATATATAGGCAGAAATTGGATATATACATGTGTAAACCTTTAGAATTGTGCAAATAAATTAACAGTTCACAAAGTTTAAGTTCACAGTTCAGGTGTGTCTGGAATGTAGTGGGAGGACAGGCAGTGAGTTGAGGAGTCTGATAGCTTGTGGAAAAAAGCTTTCGCGCAGCCTGGTTGTTCGGGCTTTAATACTGCGAAAGCGTCTGCCGGATATTCAACCTCTTCAATCACAAACTTCCTTCGAAGTCAATTTTATCTCTTCCTTTTCATTCCCTCAAAGTTCCCCAAGTCACTGTTATTCGTTTATAACATTTTTGACTTCCTGGTCTTTTCCTGACACTTTTTAACCTTTGTTTTTTTATTTAATGATTGAATTTTCATGCTAAGTTAATTAGTTAACTAAACTAAGAATGAGTAAACTTCAGTGGATTTTGATAGTATGGTCAATGTCATCTATGCAAAGATCTAGAAAATGCGTGGCTGGGAGCAGGTACCAAAGAGTGGAGAAGATGTGGAAGGTTTATTTCTAGTTCACCCATGGAGAAGGCTTCTATAATAGTGGTATCATGCTGTCAGGACTGCCAGAAGCACTCGATGGCGCTGCTCACCTTCTCGGCGGTCGCAATGAAAACCCAAGATGGCGGCGCCCATGTTGAACACATGGGTGCAGTGTGGATGCATGATGATGTCATCACTGGTGCCGGGTTTTTGTCATAAAAGGGCGCCCTGGACACTGAAACCCTGCCCAATTATAGGTTTCTTGGGCTATAGAACCTGGGTGTGTTTGCTATTGTTATCCTGATCCTGGTTCCTGCCTGTAACTCTGACTTTGAAACTGATCTGCCTGCCTCCTGAAACTTTGCCTGGACTTTGACTATTCTCTTGTTTAACCCCTCGGATACCACGATCTTGGACTCTGGTTCCTGGCTTCCTCCTTGGTCTGGCCTACTCCCTTTGGGAGCCGCTAGGCCTCCTTGACACATGCATCTGATGTTATTTCAGGCTTGTGGAAAAATGGAAATCCACTTGTGTAAATACTGGTATTTTAGTTGTTGCTGAATATGTGCCTCCCCCCTCTACTTAAAAATGGCAAAAAAAGGCGAAGGTATATCTACATAGATTGACTGTGGACCTCTCTTTTGTGCCTGATAGAAGGGAAGTACATATTTATATATAAGTAGCAGTTATGACACCCATAATACTTGTTCTATTTCCCATTTTCCCATTTGTGATGCCTGCCCAAATACTCTGCCAGTTGCCTGTTTAATAGCATGGAAAGCCTTTCCCTGTTTGACAGTTCTAAGTAGGAAATCATATAATCCTAAACAAAGACTCTTCAGGCGATGTGATTAAGTTGCTTCGCAGTTCTTCAATGTCTATTTCTAGTTGTGCAAACTCTTTAGAGAGTCTTCTTTAAAGATCATTAATCAAAAAATGAATATACAATGAACACTCATACGTTTTCTTGTAAAGTAGGAAGAAATATCCTGAAGATTTCTCTAAGGAGCCTAGTTATTTGCATTTGGTCATTCTATGAAGCTGCATGCACACAACTGAAAATTTCTGTTGAAAAAAAGAACTTACAGTAATTATGAAAATATGAGTAATGTCAGCTGTAATTTCTAAATTATATCAGCATAACAAGTAGAAGCGTTTTTTCTTATTATTCATCATGAGTGGCATAAGTGCTGTGAGATACATTCCTCTTGCTTTAGACCCTCTAGCAAAAGACAGAGCCAATAAGACTCTCGGATTTAGAACTCTCTGTTGCTTTGACTAAATCAATAAGGCTCCAATGTAACTTGTTCAGAATCTCATATCTTCACCATGGAAGAGGGAAGATTTGGAAGTTAATTTCATGGATGGACCTTGAAGGCTCAGCCGGCAGGGCTGTTTATACTTGTAAAGCTGATTACAGAGCTAAATAGCTAACTAACCTACTTATGGGAGAATTACAAGGATTAACACCCCAGGGAACTGACAGATACTTTCAACAATTTCTGGACACCCGCACTATATAGTCAGTACATTTTATCCAAGTTGCTTGTGTGATGCTTTTTGAACACAGATATTGACTGTATCCGAAATGTTTGGGACCTGGGTTTTCAGATAAGAGGCTTCACATTCAATAGGATTGTTTTGGTATGAACATGGATTTATGCTGCCCTAGCTATCATCAAATAGACACCTATTATTGCAGAGAAAAAGGAAATCGGTTAAAAATGAATTGTTTTACCCTGCAACCAGCTTTTCAGCTTTGAGATTTAGCATTGTCTAACAATTTGTTCCCATAGAACCCAGAAACATAACTGGTCATTTTCGAATGCACAAGTAGTGTAGTATTTGGATATTATATATTTTGCCATAATATATTTACAACAGTTTTTTGCCTCTCCTGTTTATTTTTCTTGGTTATAACTTAGTACAAAATATATATGATATATATGCACTTTGTATTTATACTTTGCATTGTTGACTTTCATATGTAGTCACTTTCATCTACATATTGTATATGCATGTATTCTTACTTGTAAGATTGATGTAGGTCTTAGCTTTTCAATAATGCTTATTTCAGTTATTTGCAATAAAAGGGGAGTTTTATGTTCCATTATGAGAGCAGTGGAGCAGATCAATGATATGCCACTGAAGAAATATGAGTTATGAGGAGCAATGACACAAAGTACATTAGTTAATGTGTGGGCTACACAAAGCAATCTCATCTAGTGGCTAATTCCAAAATATAACTGGAATAAATAGGGTATGATGGATTATACTATATTGTGCAGTTATATGGAGCAGCTACAATAAAAGTAAGTTAGAAGTTAGTGGGAAAGTGGAGTGTATATACAGCAGCTAAAGGTCTGCACTCGTTTAAAGACTTTCTAGTACTGGAACCATATGAACCTTTATTTGACAAAGCAATGCATTAACAAAGACAAAACAAAATCAAGAGAACTCTCATTTGAGAACCAGAGACTGAAAAATGCAAGATGCTAGGGTCATTTAACTAGATCATAGCCTAGTTAAATGACAGGAGCACTAGCATTAAAGCATGTCTCATTCAAAGAGCACTGAGTGAGGTGCAGACCCATAGATCAGGCAGTAAATACAGAGTCCCTTTGTAGCCTGCATTCACTGGTGTTCTTAATTTGTGTGTCTAAATGATGCCTACAAGAATACAGCACTCCCAAAAACAAGAAGCACTGTATTCTTCAAGGGACTGCAGATCTATGTACTCCGTTTCGGAGTGCAGAGACCTGTGACAATCCACGTATATACAGGGTGGATTGCACCAGTTTTTATGCATTTTGCACCCTTCCCTGCATGTAGTAAATAATCCTCACTGCCATTGGTGAAAGTACACAACTCTCAACTAAGATTCAAGGTAGAAGATAAAGTCAGATTAATGTACTATAGTAGGAAGGAATATAAGAGGACAGGCTTCTTAAGAGTTCATGCATCTTAATGAATTGCAAATTTGCAAATTAGCATTGTTTGATCAGAATTTAGACTGTAGGACTCATTTTAAAATTAAAGGGCAATGTTTGGAGTGAAAAAATGCCCACAAATCTTCATACCCACAATCAAAGGGTGCCCAGTGTTGTAGCTTGTGTGTTGATAAATCCTGTTTTGCTGGCAACAGTGGGGACACAAGGATAATTTTATTGCTGAAAACGTCATTAGAATGGGATTCATTAGGTGCAAGTTGCATGTGTAGGTACATAATGCAAAGGAAACCCTGGAAGCAACACTTCTCCAAGGTGTGTGTTAATTCCAGGGCTCCGTTTCATCCATGTGCCCTATACTTTGCACCTTATTGGGAAAATGGAAGCAGTGGCATTTTGGTGAAAGGGGCAAGTGTAGAGAAGAGTATACAGACTCAAGTATCTTTGTGAATATATTTAAAAGCACAGAATACATACTTGAGCCGAGGCAGTATGTCTGATTATTAACATTCTCCTTGTATCCCAGCCTTCAGCAGCCTTATCCAGCATTGTTAAGTGCAAGACATGTTCAGCTACACAATAAATTTTACTTGTATCTTTATAAAGAAACTTTCAGGATAGCATGATAGCCTGCTCTCTGCCAATTCGTCTTGTCTTGATTTGCATCCACAGACAGAAGACTTTCAGTGATAACTAATTATTAAATGTTGATGCAAAGGGTACATTGTGTTTTATAGTTAAAGCACAATATGCACTATTTACCACTTCATGTCTTGCAAGACAATATAGTAAGGAGTAAGGAGTGACCAATTATTCTGTTCCTTGTTTGCATTTGTACCTTAGTGGGAGATGCTATTTTAATAATGAATCAAATAAATGGCTGTGAACTGTATTATTGCAAATAGAGAAGCTCTAGACCATTACATGCTACCTGCTAATATGTTGTTATGGGTTACTACATCAGTAGCAGATTTTGCACTCTTTATTACATTATGCCCATGGGGCTAAAAAAAATGAACTCTTCCAATCATATCAGGTAATATAGTAGATTGTGGTTCATTGTGCTGTTCATTCCTAAAATATTTTGCTGTATAAATTACCATGGTTATATGAGTTTCCCTATGAAATATTCAATGACTGGCAGATGTTTGAACAGTATGTGGAACAAAGAGAACAAAGCTCTTACTGCATTCAGCAGTGCTTGCATCCTCTAAAAAGCATTTCAAAGATTATGGCATGTTATGTCAAACACAGTCATTTCTCAATGAGATAGTCGGCATGTTTCTCCTACTGACTATCCTGTATGTTTTAGCTGTCCACCCCTCCATTTCTACTTTTCCTTGTATTTCATTCAGGGCTGGAGATAGAAAGGTTTTTTTTTTTTACAAAGGAAAATGCAATGTGTAATAGTGCAAAATCCCTGCTATAATCTAATTGCATAGAAAAGGTTGAAAGTACCCACGATGCAAAAGAGTGTATTGAGGGGTTCCTATAATATGTTGTACAGGTGTGAGATCAATTATCTGAAAACTTGTTATCCAGAAATCTCTGAAGGCCATCTCCCATAGACTCCATTTTATCGAAATAATTCAAATTTCTAAGAAATTTTTTTTTCTCTGTAATAATAAAATAGTACCCAGGTCTCCTGCATTCTGGATAAAGTGTCCCATACCTGTACTATACATGCAACTCACTTAAAGCTTCTGAATAATCACATGATTTGTGCCCGCTGTTATCTGGTGCTGTGAGGTTAAAAAAATGTGGCTGCCCCCACTTCACCACCCTGCACATCCCGTTCTTGCACTCCAGGGTAATGGGGGCCCCAGACAACAGAACAAGACCTGCATCCCTGCTCGTATACCTTTTGGCTTTCAATGGGGTTCAGGCAGTTGCAGTTCAACAGCTAGAGGGCTGGAGGTCGAACTTTTTGGGAAAAAACAACTTGACCGTTGATAAATTTACACCATGCATCATGGCCTTTGATAAATTTACACCATGCATCATTTTAGGCGCAGATTTATCAAAGATTGAGTTTTCAAGGGTAGTTTTCAGTCAAAACTTGAATTTTTGAGTTAAAAAATAACTTGAGTTTTTCGGCTTTTAAAAAAGAAATTTTTTGAGATTTAGTATACAGCAAAGCTGGAAATAGCTCCAATCTGAAAATACTCCAGCTAAAACCTGTCAAGGACATGTAGAAGCCAATGGCAGAGATGCCTTGAATCACTTGAAGATGTTAATCACCTTCATGATGTTCGGGTTTTTTCGGTGGGTTTTGCTCAAAATTCGACTAATTCAAGCTATTCATGTTTTTTTTCCAATGAAAACTCGATTAAATCGAGTATTCAGGTTTTTCACCAGAATTCACTGATTCAACTTTTTTACATTCGAGTTTTATCATAAATTAGAAAACATTTGAGTTGTGAGTTCATTCAAGGTATAAAAAAACTTCACAAAGCTCACAAACTCGACCTTTTATAAACAACCCCCTAGGTGTCCTCAGTGCTTTTATCTGTTTCCTCTTTTGGAGCCAAAGGCAAATGCCATTTATGCTCTGTCCTAAAACATATTTTAAACTAAAAGGAGAAGTAATAAGCCAACCAACAGGCCTAGATTTCAGTGCCGTCATTACTTATATGCTTTAAATGTTTCATAGCCAGAAGTTAATGCTTATCCAGGGCTGTATAAGCGTGCATTAGTCATACCAAGATTGCCATCTTGGGAGTCAGGAAGGAATTCCCCCCCCCCCCCCGAGGCAAATTGGAGAGGCTTCAAATATTTTTTTTTTTCCCTCTGGCTTAACTAGCAGTTGGGCAGGTTACATATATATATATATATATATATATATATATATATATATATATATATATATACGTATATATATATATATATATATATATATATACGTATATATATATAGACTTAGGTTGAACTTGATGGATGAGTGTCTTTTTTTTTCAATTGAACTTACTATGTTACTATATTATTCTAACTTGAATGTTACCAATGTAAATGTACCATATTTTGTCGCCCAATGAAAAGAATTAAATGGGTCACTAGGCTGCTTCAGAAACTGGGTCAGCAAACTTGATCGGCTGATAATCAGCCCCGTGTTTATCCAGTGAGCAGCTGAGTAGAGTTACAAAGCCTGCTTTTTGGCTAATAGAATGGACGTAGGGTTTCATTTTGCCCCTTCCTCCTTTGGGTTGGATCACTAAATATTTTGGGGCAACATCAGAATGGGAGTTTTTAATGGGAAATGGCAAGTCGTGTATATTCATGTTAGATTAATGGGATGAATGTGTGAGTGTGCAGTCTTTCAGGCACATCCTCCTGTTGGAAGCTGTTTGCTGCTTCCAGCCATTACTCCTCCCTCTTTCCATCTCTTGTGCTGATTCAGTTACTATGAAAACTCAGTAGCTTTCCTACTATGGGCTCTCCGTTCCTCACACTTGGTGCTGTGCTTTGCACCATGGCAATGATTTCTAATTGGATGTCCCAGACTCTACCTTCCCTGGTTGGGCTCAATATCACAGGACTAAGCTCAGGTAAAGCCTTGGTAAGTCCAATCACTCCTTGCCTTTCCCCACACCTGTGATCCATTCCTGATCTAGCATATGCTTTCATTAACCCTTTACTTAGCAGCGGCCGCATTCCAGGCCTGCACCTAAAACTTTTCAGTCTTTCATTTTCATAGATTCTTTCTAAATTGAAACATTTCCATGTGCCTTATTTATTGTCATGTATCTTAAACAGAAGAACACCCATTCTACATTTTTCAGGGGACCAGAAAAAAAATGGTGTAAAATCTGTCAAAATTTAAAATCAGAGAAATGCATTGTATGTTGGTGGGACCACAAAAACCAGTATAAAATGAGGACAAAATCAAAATCAGGGGATGTAAAAGTTTCACAGTGTTTGTATCAGAAACTGATGACACGGTGGCTATAAAGTTATGAGCAACAGTATATTCACTTCTTTTCTAATACAAATGTACTGTAGCAGTTGTTTCTTCTTACAAAGTAATTACCGAGGCATGCTATGATTACACTATTTCTTGTAAACCTTTGTCATGTATATGCTGTATGTGGTGGTACTGTTCCTAATATATCAATCAGGCAGGGGTTGCAGTTAGAACTATTTTTATTTTCAAATACCTTTAGAAAAAGCCTCCCATATTCTTCTCTTTTTTTCCATAATGTTTCCTGCAAGCAGAGGGTTAATTATTCATCTCGAGGAGCAGAAGTCTGATTTCTCAATGTGAGACTTTAAAGCTGCTTCATTAAGTATTTAACAATTGATGTTTCAGTGGAGGATACGTTTCAGCCATTGGGAAAGCAGGAAGAATCTTTGCAAATCTTTCTTGTATCTGGGGAATATACACTGAGTTGTAAAAAGCTAGCATTTTTCTCCTAAATGAAACTATACATGTCGGCTGGGGTAAAGTCTGTGCTTCTTTTTGCTGATTGGATGTTCTTTCCTCAAAAGTAGTATCAGTAACATAATCACCTCCAATTTAAATCACAAACAAGTTCCCATGCTCTTTTTTTTTTTTACGGCAGACTGGGGAATTCTCTTGTGTTGCCATTTTATGTAGGCTTTATGGCAAAAATAAAATCATTTGTGAAAAAAACACAATAATGAAATGATGGGATGGCTCTGGTTAGAAGTGATTGTGAGCTTCATGGTTGTAGATGTAGTCCAGAATTGAAAGTGTCTTCACTTTGCCAAGAATGAATGAGGTAGCATTTTTATGAGAAATTTATGAGGAAAAATGTGGATAAAATCAAGGGTTAGTCATAGGTGGCTATTACATTCGAAAATCTTTCTTTTGAAGCATCAGTTGGTTTCAGTGGTAGAAACTCCAAAGTATGAATCTTTGCTCGCAGCGCTATTCTGTTGCAGCCAATAGAAAGCTGTACCTACAAACAGGTAAACACATGGTTGTGTTTGTTATTTGTTTTGTTTTTCCTGACTGCCACAGGTACGCCTCAATCATTGTCCATCTGTTTAGTGACCACTTTGTTACACCTGCAAACCTACTGAGAACTAATTGTTTGAGGTGTTCCCAGAATGCTCAGGACCTGGGGTTTGCCAGGTAAATGTTTTTTCCATAATTTAGATCACCAAACCTTATGATTAAAAAAATAATTTAAACATTAAACCCAATAGGATGATTTTGCCTCCCTGACAATTATTTATATCATAGTTTGGATCAAGTACAAGCTACTGTTTTATTATTACAGAGAAACAGGAAATACTTTTTAAAAATTAAAATGGAGTCTATGGGAGATTGCCATCATGTAATTCAGAGCTTTCTGGATAATGGGTTCTGTATAACAGGTCCCATACCTGTAGTTTTCAAAGCACCAGATTGCATCAAATTATTATACAGCATGGCGGGAATTTATTGTAGAATTCGGAAAGACTGTCTCCCATAGACTCCATTATAATCAAATAATCCAAATTTTTAAAAATGATTTCCTTTTTCTCTGTTATAATAAAACAGTACCTTGTACTTGATCCAAACTAAGATATAGTTAATCCTTATTGGAAGCAAAACCAGCCTATTGGGTTTATTTAATGTTTACATGATTTTCTAGTAGTCTTAAAGTGTGAAGATCCAAATTACAGAAAGACTCGTTATCTGGAAAGCCCCAAGTCCCTAGCATTCTGGATAATAGGTCCCATACCTGTACTTGTACAAATTAAGTACTTTGTCTTGTTAATATACTGATATTAATCAGCCAAATAATATCAAGGTAGATGACACAAGGTTTTGTGGACAATTCAGCCTTGAAGCTAATCAACTTATGTGCCCGGACCTCCGATGGGCCCAACCAACCAATATCTGTCCAATAATCACCCAGATGTGAATTGGGCAGGTTTGATTCACGTCTTATTGATAACCATGCTCGTTTGTATTCTTGGCACCGTTATGCAATTGTTTGGCCCCAGGATTAGCCAGATATCACCCAGTTTAGGTGGGTGAAAGATCCGTTTGTTTGGCGACCTTGCCAAATGAGCATATCTTACAGTATGTGGCCAGCTTTATACATTTGTACTTGATCTGATATGGAGGCATCAGTCATAATGCTACCCGTGAACCCATGTACTTCCAAATCAATAGAACTTGCAAATTATTATGGCATTGGTCATCTGAAAGTTTGCTAAATTGCATGTTAGACAGGATCAGACTAGAATCAGCAATCATCTAGTTCCATAAAACTGATCTAAATCATCTGTACATGTGGCTGGCATCACACCTAACCCTACATGTTAACATTCAAATCCTATAACAGCTTATTTTTATCAAACTTTGTCTTGGTGAATGCAAAGAGAATTATGATGGAGGTGTTATGCACTTTAAAGGAAGGAAAAGAGTGAGGGTCCATGAAATCACTAAGATTGAATGAATGGCAGTGAGAATTATAAAGGATAAATATTAATATTTTACTACCCACAGAAGTATTATTAGAAACATTAGTTAATAATGTATACATAATCATTTTCCTTTCAAAAGCACTCTTTCTTTATGCTTAAACTTATTTGAGTTCTCCCCAGTATCAGTATGAAATGGTGCTTCTTGGTGACTGCAGCAGATACACAATTTGTACATCAAAAATGCAGAATAATAAAAACCTGTAAATTCTGCTCCTTCAGGATGATTTAGAAGTCCATATATGCTTTTATAATGTTTGACATTGTAAACTGGTGCCATGTGGGATTGTGGTTCACAAGAAGATGTATATATATCCACCCAAGGGATTGTAAATATTTAGTGCCTGTGGTTAGAAGACGGAGCTGTCAGTATAATGGATTCTACCAGCCAATTTCCACAGCCAATGCTTTACTTAAGCCTCATTCTGAGGGAGCATTAAGAAACACATAGGAGACACACAATTCTGGGTAAATAGTGTATCTTAAATTATGTAACAGATGATTGGTTAATAAGTATGAGCTCCTTGTGCACTTATTTGCACTATAGGATGCACAGCAATTTTGAGAGAATGATTGCTAAGCATGTGGCCCCCAGCTGTTGTTTCCTGTAGCCTTGATGATCAGTGATTAACAGAAAGAAAAAAGAATCATCAAGAACATATTGCAGAGTACAAAGTTCATTTAATGATAAAAACAATACAGAAAAAGTTCGAAATGCTCGATTTTTTTGTGAAAACGTTCAAATTGCTAGATTTTTTAGTGAAAACGTTTCAATTGCTCGATTTTTCCGTGAAAACTTCTGAATTGCTCGATTTTATAGTGAAAACATTTGAATTGCTCAATTTTTTTCGTGAAAACGGTCGAATTTCACAATTTTCTTCGTGACTTTCCAATTTCACTATTAGTTTTCACCAGTTTCGCAAATTTTGCGGGAAATTCGCAAATTTTTCAGCAAAGCGAAACGGGAGAAATTCACTGAAACTTGTGTATTATAATAAATAAAGTACCCCCAGTTGCAAAATATGAGGATATTAGAAGTTACTTCGCAGTTCCATGACCTGTATAAAAGCACGGATAAGGGGTGTATGGATAAGGGGTTTACAGATCATGGATCCTAATAAATGACGTACCCCCTTTTGTAAAATATGCTTTCATATGGTCACTATGGAATTCCTTGTAGACTTCTTGTAGAAAATTCTTATATTTTACAATAGGGGGTACATGATTTACTATAAATTGGAATTAATTATATACAGACAGATTCTAACTACAGGTGACTTTAGAATTGTGACCTCCAAGTTCCATCATGCCCTGTCAGCACACAGAGATATGACAAAAGATTGTCTAGTACAAGATATGGGGTTGCAGCTATAGCACCATGAAATTGTTCCACACTTTCTTTGCACCGTTCTAAAAATAGAGGTTTTGATAATATAACTGCTGTGCCTGACGCTGTCAAAAGAGACAGTTATAAATTGGATGCACTAATAGACAGAGGGTATCAGCACTATGGATCACGGCAGCAATGGAACCATCTGAAAGAAAGTACAGACCTGCAGGCTAATTACTCCAAGTAGGACACGGGAAGATGACAGTATGGCAAAGGACATGAAAATAGCTATCTACATAAGGTGAATATACAGAAAAGTTCAGGCTATAAAAAATCCTTTGTGTTTTGTGTAGCTGACTATTACTTCCTATTGCTGCTTTGGCTGGCAGAAAGTGAATTTTTTTGTAGCACATCAACCAAGGGGACGGATATTCATACAAATCCTCACTTCTACTGACATGGCGGAGCAAATGATGGATTCTGTTTTTTGCTTGTGTATGTGTGCTACATTCTGTAAAAAATGTAGATATATATATATATTGCATGTATTTTGGGGAAAAGCACTGTTGTGGGTAAAAAACATGGTGATCTGAATCCATTTTTTTTTCATTGCACTGATTTCATAAAAGAACCTTTTATGCTGTGTAAAATGAATTTAGTCGACGGTGTAAAAATCTGTGTAAAATAAATGGCAGATTTATCAAGGTGTGTGTTATTTTACACCATGCGAATGCCAGATTTGCCTCCATTATTTTACATTGCTTCCGGTGGAAGTCACTCTAAGAAAAAACATTAAATGCAATGCTGTTTTTTACATGGCAAAGCCTGCCGATGTGTGATTTATTAGCCCGCTGTTTTTAAAACAACATAATAAACATGCCCCTATGAGACAGAGCAAATGTGGAGAACAAGTGGAATAGTGTTTACCGAGGCTGGAAAAACCAGTACAAGTGTTGTGATTCAGGTAAAATGGTGGGGGAAGGAGCAAAATATCTGTCCAGGAAGTAGGAACCAGGAAGTGACCAGGTGCAGCTAAGAGAGCTGAGGAAAAAACTAAATAAATGTAGTAGTGTCAGTTATCAACACTGGGCAAATTTGTACCTCAGCAGTAACCCATAACAACCAGTCAGCAAAAAGCTTTTTTCAGCCAGTCGCAGGTAGTTAATAAATAAGCCCCAAATTATTTGTAATTTCCCTTGATTAAGTTGCATTAATAGTGGCTGAGGCTCTGTCCAAACGCAGGTTTTTGAGATTCAGTCAGTGGTCCAGACCATTCTAGTGTCAGAAGAAAGAACGTCACTTTATTTTCCTATGTTGTGAAAAACCTGAAGTTAATAAAACACAGGAACCTCCCTGTTAGAAAATGACATTGGGTATCACTTTCCTATCATTTGGAAAAGTTATTGGTGCTATAGTTAACACTACTATTATGCGCAATATTCTGTCTGTTACATTCTTTGGAATTAATACTGTACATTTAACTGCCCAGGACTAGAACCTAAAGACTAATGTAGGGACCCATAGGGTTAATTTGCCCCTATGGCTTTAAATCCCTACGCTTCCTGATCTCCCTAGTTGCTGGGCAGATGCCCATGTAGCTAGATGTAATTTGCATATCCAAGTTATTGGCCAGGAGGCGCTGTGACCACGTTCTGTCACACTTTGGTATAGTGAGTGAGAAGGGGTAGATCTTCCTCTTTGGCTTCTGGTTGCTGATCCAGCTGTATGTTCCAGGGAGCCTCTGTGCAACAATACCCAGTAAAACCATGTGCCCTAGAGGGACCAGTACCTCTAGAGAGATAAGTCGGGGGGAAGGGACTCCGTGAATGAGGCCCGCTAGAGATAGGTTACTACCTTTAATAGTACTATCTAGGAGAGTAAGATAGGCAGGTCAACAACCTTGTGTGAGTAGGAGGAGCTCTAAAAGTTACTGGTGGATTGCTGATCCAATACACAGAGGTTGATGCATTGAGTCTGGGGAAGGGTGTTGATACAGTGCTGCTATCACTTTTTTTTTTTTTTGTATTTTTTGTAAAAGTGTTTTTTTGAACATTTACATCCAATTTGAAATCTTCCCTGGAGCTGTACTTTTATTTAGAGTTTATGTTTAAATAACAGCTTTGCACTGAATGAGATGGCTTGACATTTTATTTAATTTAATAGAGCACAAGCTACAGTTTACAGAGTTACAGAGTGAGGATGCAAAAGAAGCTTCATATTGCTTCTGGGAATACAATGTTCCAGAACAGTACCATTCCATTTAGATATTCTGTTGATATCAGAAGATATGAAGATTAATTCTACTGGCAACAAGGTTACTTTAACATCTGCCCTGGCCTTTCTCCAACAGACTTTTTATGTCCATAAAAAGGAAGGTGTCTTGGGCACTGGAAAGTCTAATTATTCTTTTTTTTCTGGAATGAAATCTCATATGATAACTTTTATAAAGAAAATACACCAAGAAACAGCTCCCAAAATACATTATGCAGGGCCCCTCTATGGCAACACCACTGTTGGAACCAGATGAGTTAGAGTAAGTGTCAGCTCATTGGCAGGGGCGCTCCACCAATGAGGGTTGTTGAGCATCTCGCCTCAGGCGGCAGCGCCCCACTAGGTACCAGGGGCGGTCTTATGCATAATTTGGCAAAGAAATGTGGGGCAACCTATGTAACTACATGTATATCAATTCCAGGTGTCATGGACTGGATCCCCTTAACCATGAGAAAAAGAGAACCATGGATTGAACCAGGACTAGAACTATGGGTAGGCAGAAGAGGCATGCGCCTAGGGCACAATGCAATGGGGTGGGGTGATGGCACGTACCTCTTCTCTTTGTCTACTCCTACTCCTGGCCCTCATCCCCGTAGCTGATCTCCTGGCCACCCACTTTTCTCCTGATACTTTGACTGGTATCAGCACTCATGCACACTCATGTGTGTGCTTCAGTGTCACTCCATCACTCTACATGCACTAGAGCTTGTGCCTGATCCATTCGCCAGTATTTGCTGTTTGTATATTGACAGGATTAACCGGCCATTCTGTAGAGCACACAGAGGATGAGGGACTGTGAGAAATTCTACAATCATAGCTGTAGTGCTTGATAACGTTTATAGAAACAGTTTGGAACAATGTTAAACGCTTATTAGCCAAGGATTCAGCTCTACTGAACTCATAAATATATCAAGAACGTTTTTTACAGACTGATTTGTGGGCAGAAGCCCAGTTAGTTTGTTTAGTAACAGCCTACTGAGGGGCTACAAATAAAACTTCCCAAGATAATTTCACGGATAAATACACCAATATTATACAGGTACAGTAAATTAAATGACTGATTATTGTTGTTCCTGTAGGAGATATGGTTAACAAACCTGCTGCTAGCTATTTGAATAGAATCTGTAATTATAATGGCATGTGTCCAACCTCCCCAAAACGAACATACATATAGTATATGGTATAGGGTAGCAATAGGACTATGGTATTATAAAGGCTGTAAAGGCAAAGCAGATATAACTACACAAAAGTCACATGCCATGTGGGGATACGATTGGGAAGCAGGAGTTGGAGTGTAAAATATCAAGGTTGTAACATACAAAGTGAAGTTTAGAATGTCAGACATCATCTTCAGGCTTTAATGCTTCCTCGGTTTTTATACTTATCTTCATATATAGTTACTGATCATTTATGTATTTCCTACCTTTAGCCATTTCAGAACATGACCTAAAATTCCCAGACAGCTGATTCTAAGAGTAACCGTGTGACTGCAACCTCTTCTTGAAGAATAGACATCATTTAATCAGACATCAAGTGGTCTCAGAGATATTGAACGGTCTGCTGTGACCATCATTACAAGCTGTTAATAATGGCTTCAGCTAGCAGGCTTTGTGAACCTCAATCATATCATCATTATCTGGTGTTGCACTAAGTTCTCACCCTCCGTGTGCCAGGCTGCTTCTGCTGTGATATCCAGCTGTCATGATCAGCCTGAGAGTAAAAATGGATAATACAGAGACATATAACGTCTATATAATAAGTTTTAGACATGATTACCATAACAATAACTGTACCATAAGTGTGTACTGTATAAACTGGCCTTGTGAATTCTGCACAAGCATTTATAAAGAATTGGCTATGGTCCGGGGCATTTTGTTCAGAGTAGTTATACTGTAAATGTTTCGTTCTCTATACCTGTTATACCACAGGGTCTGGAATATTAATGGTTTAGAAGAGAGTACTGAAGGAAAAGCAGTAATACCAATGCTGCATGTATTATCTCTGGAAGAGATATCTGTATGCTAATCAGAGACCTAACGATGATATATGAAGTGAGTCAGTGAAGACAATACATCTAACTGTAACATGTGATGATCATATACTCTATAATATTCACGGTACAAGGTTAGTTGCCAGCAAATAAATTGGAAATATACAATGGAAAACACATCTCTAACGTCTGCAAATTTCAATTGATTCCAAAATCCAATCAGTATAGAAGCACTCATTGCTAGGTCTCAGGTTTTGAATAACATTTATTCAACTCTGTGTCATAGTTTCACCCTAGTCACATTACAGGACTAGGGTGAAACAAAAGTGTTATGGAAACTGGTGTAACTATAGAGAAAGCAGACCCCATGGTTGCCAGGGGGCCCAGAGAACAGGGGGCCTATTTCCTCTATAGTTAAGATAATCTCCTCTCCCCTCCCAGGATATGACTTGGATTGTGGGTGGAGAGAGTGCAGCGCTGGAGCTGCAGTGCACTGGGCCCCTCCAATAGTGATGGGCAAATTTGTCCTGTTTCACTTCGCCGAAAAATTAGCGAAATTCCCGTAAAATTTGCGAAATGGAAAAAAATGAGAGAAACGCCAATTCTGACGCTCGTGTCAATTTTAATGCTGCCCTCAATTTTGATACCGGCGTTAAAGTCATTGGGCATCTGATTAATGTTGAGGCTCGACAGTTTTGACGCGAACGACTTTTCTGGCACGCAGGCAAAATTTTTTTATACAAATTCGTGCCTGCCAAATTTATTCGCCCATCACTACCATCCAACGTTTTTTTTTTGCAGGGGGCCCGGGGAAACTTTGTTACTCCACTAATTATGGATGGTTTGCAAGGAGATTGTATGTTATCCCATTGTTTGCATGGATTTCCTCAATGTACTCTGGTTTTCTCCCACATTCCAATAAAATGCAGGCAGTTAAATTGGCTTCTGGTTATAAACCCTACTGCATGTGTATAATATTGGAGATATTATAATATTATATAATATCAGAAGGACCTAATGTTTTTTGTGATACTGCCACCATTGTTAACAATGATGTCATTATCTTTATTACACAAATGTAATTTTTGCTTCAAGAGCACATAGTAGCATATAGCACATAGAGTAGAAGAAGTGCAAAAAGCAACTAAATTGAATATTTCATCTAAGGAAAACACTGTCCAAGTTGGGTTTGTCTACATTACAAAAGATGTACCTAGTGGTGTTTTATAATATTTTTCTTTACACATATAACATATTTTCTTCAGTGTGCCTGATAAAGGTTCTGTGGGCAGAGGCAGTTAATAGATTAAGGAGGGTTGAATGTATAATTTATACAATTTTATATATGAAAATGCTTAATACATCTTTGAAATGAATATACAAGTATGGAAACCTGTTATCCAGAATGCTCGGGACCAGGATCTTTCTGCATTTTGGATCTTCATGTCTTAAGCAGGGCCGGGCCAAGGTAGTTTGGCACCCTAGGCAAGGGTTCCAATCAGCGCAACCCCCCGTCCAATATTACTCACCTTACTATTACCCATGTACCTGTGCCAGCAGCCATCACACTGCCAGCATGTACCTGCTGTGCCCAACCCAAACCTTCATGATCTGTACCCCACCACAGGCCAGCCCAGGGCAAGCCCAGCCATTTCCACCTTTAATACTGCAGGCCCCAAGCCCACACCCCACCTGTACCAGCCTGTGCCCAACCCAAGAAGCCCCCATGATCTACATGTACCAGCAGCAAGCATCAAAGAAGAAAGTAGTAAAACTTAGGTGCAGCTGCCAAAAGTGCCCAGGCCCAAGCCAGCAGGACAGACAGACTTTGAGTGCTCCCCTCTAGGCGCACGCACAGCAGGACCTCTGCCCAACACTCCAACCGATCCTTTTTAATGAAGTTTGACAGGACTGATGTTTTGCGCCAGCGCGTCAGCATGGAAGGCACCAACTCACACTCCAGGATGAGGGATGCATGCGATTTTTTATAAATCATAATGCTTTTAGTAAAGCATTATGATCTGCTTAGTGAACTGAATAGTAAAAAATAAAAATAAAAAGAGAAAAAAAAATTCCCCTGAGAAGTGCGCCCCCCCAGTGATTGCACCCTAGGCGGTTGCCTACCCTTTGGCCTGGCCCTGGTCTTGAGTCTACAAGAAAATTATGTAAACATTAAATAAACCCAATAGGCTGGTTTTGCTTCCCATACGGATTGATTATATCTTAGTTTGAAATAAGTATGAGGTACTGTTTTATTACAGAGAAAAAGGAAATCATTTGTAAAAACCTGGATTATTTGATTATAATGGAGTCTATTGGATTCGGTTCAGGATTCAGCCAGGATTCGGCCTTTTTCAGCAGGATTCGGTTTCGGGCGAATCTTTCTGTCCGGCCGAACCGAATCCTAATTTGAATCTAATGACTTTTTGTCACAAAACAAGAAGGTAAAAAATGTTTTCCCCTTCCCACCCCTAATTTGCATATGCAAATTAGGATTCGGATTCGGTTTGGTATTCGGCCAAATCTTTCGCGAAGGATTCGGGGGTTTGGCCAAATCCAAAATAGTGGATTCGGTGCATCCCTAATCCTTTCCATAATTCAGAACTTTCTAGATAACGGAATTCCAAATAACAGATCCCATACCGGTACTGTTATCGATATTGGAGTAATAGGTGATTTGTTAATTGAATCCTTTGTTCTTGTTACATCCTTTTCCCTTCCTGGCCCCACAATTTGGCTAGATACAGGCCGCAACCACTCGTCCCTTCCCCCCCCTTCCCCCTTTTGTGTCGCATATGGACATCCGAAATTTACCAAGCTATTGTTTATTGCTGTCTACCCTATATATGTCGAAAAAGCACATAAAAAATGATTGCAAAGAAATGAATATACTGAACAGAAACATTTCTCTACATATAATACAACTTTTGTACCCTGATGTAAGCTTCTTTGCATGAACTATGCCGAGATAAAAGACAGATTTCCATTCAAATGACGGTTGAGTGCATTGTCTTCTTATGATACTGAATACTTTTGAGCTATTGTGGTGTAACTACCGCCGAAACCGCTGCTGGGCATCCAACAAGAGGACCCTTATGGGCTCAAAGACTTTATTTACTTACACAAGGGCTGAGTTGAAGTGTCTAAAAGGCATACAGAGCAGCATGTTTTTTACATACTGTACATTGCAGTTTTCTTTCAGGATTCCAGTGGTGTAGCATGTAAAGCAACTTGCAAAAGTTTGTGGAATGTGGAATGCAAATGTTATCTAAAATGTTATGTGTGTACTCTGAAGAACTTAAGGTGGCCATACACTTTGAGGCGGGTGATATTGGGTTAATCCGATCAGATCACTATGATGGAAATACAGGTCTTCACATTTTCAAAGCTGCCCACTTGACTCCTGAAAGGTAGACCTGTCAGAGGGCTTCATATACAGGCTGCTAAATTACAAGTAAATCTGGAGCTTTTATTGGGCTGTGTAAAGCCACCTTAACTTTTCACCTTCTATTTATTTTCTTTATAATCCATTTCAACCCTGTAACTTTCTTCTTTTCTTCCTGCAGACCCAGATTAGCCCCAGGGAGGGTTGGCAGGTGTACAGCTCAGCCCAAGACTCTGATGGACGTTGTATCTGTACTGTGGTGGCACCAGAGCAAAATCTGTGCTCTAGAGATGCCAAAAGCAAACAGTTACGGCAGCTGCTGGAAAAGGTTAGTGAGCACCATTATTCATTCCATTGTTATTATCTTTATCTCCCAGAATCAATGATAAGTGTTTATCATTCCAAGTGCATAGGGGGTTGCAGTTACATATCAGGGATGAAGCCTTGATACTATTGTTACCAAGTGACATTTGATTGCTAATATGGACATTCCTTTTGAATGTGGAAGAGTGTCAGCAGATAAACTGAATATTCAGACTTCACATCTTTCTGCATAACAGTAAACCTTAAATAACTTGTCCATCCTGTATTGGCCTATAAAGCCAATTTACAGACAGAACAACTAACAAAGAATATTGCCTAGGGCCAAGTCTACAGAATTGATGCCGGGGGAAAGAAAAGGTGCTGAACATCAATAATCTAGTGAGCTTTCCATCAAAAGTAAATCAATATGAAGGGAATAGGTCGATGCACCCACATATGTACCGAATGGGTTATATCAGTAATGAGCAGAGAAGATTAAAATAATAATAACACCATCAAAGACACTGTGAAGTAAGTCTGCTGTAACTCTCATGCTACCAAAAACTTTCAAACACAATCAACAGCATTCATCCGTGTGAAGCTGAGTATTGTTTTAGAACTTTTTATTCCCATGTTTGAAATCATACTGAAAACAACAAAAAACATGAAAGGTGCCAAGTCCCAATGAACATTGGGACTGGGCACATTAAGCTCAACCAGTGTCTGAATAGTCCACCAAAATACCAGATCAGAAAAACTACTGGAGGGACCAGGTGCCAGAGGGCCCTTCTTCTCTCCCAAACAAAGAGGTATAATGGAGAGAATGCTAGATGAAATTATAGAGAAGTATGATAAAGAGACAAGACTAAGAAAATAAGGATAATGAGTGGAGAAGTGTAAAAATAATGTGGAGAGTAGGGATGTAGCGAACTGTTCGCCGGCGAACTAGTTCGCGCGAACTTCGACTGTTCGCGTCCGCCGAATGTTCGCGAACGTCGCGCGACGTTCGCCAATTGGTGTTCGCGTTCGATTCGAAGTAAAATTTCGTTCGACCATTCGACCATTCGACCATTCGATCGCTAAAATCGAACGATTTCCATTCGTTCTAACGATTATAAGCATTCGATTGAATTAAAATCATTCGATCGAATAGCTTCGATCGTTCGATTCGAACGAAAATCCTTCGATCGTACGAATAAAATCCTTCGATCGTTCGATCGAACGATTTTATCGAGCGTTCGAAGTTCGCGAACTGTTCGCGAACTGTTCGCTTTTTTGCTGGTGTTCGCGAACGGCGTTCGCGAACACATTAACGGCAGTTCGCTACATCCCTAGTGGAGAGTGAGCCTTTGGTCTAAAGTTGTCTGGTGGGCCCCTTGCATCCCAGTTCAACACTCACCTCAACTAAACCCATTTATATCTAAATGAGTTGTGTGTGTTTTTTTCCCTATGCCCAAATATCTCTCATGATTATTATATATCCCATGGGGCATCAAGGTTATTTAGGATGGCTGTTCATATTATTCCCATGTCTAGGAAGAAGGTCCCTCGCTATTAGTTTTGGAACCTCTGATGGTCAATATTACTAAATAATAAAAATAATAATAGCAGGAATGTTGCAGCAGATTCTCTGAACACAGTTTAATTAGCTCTTAAATGTAGCATTGACAGAAGCTGTCAATATCAGGATGCACAGTCTGATGTTCTTTTGTTACCCTTTAAATATACAAAATAACTTACTAGCTGGGTGAGGAAGAGGTTTGAGCATTTATCAAACACTTTTTATTGTATAATATCTTTTTTTTCTCATTGTTTGTGCCTTAACATGCACTTTTCTTGCTGAACAATACATGCAAGCCCTGGGGCAGGTTATTGACTCTTTAGTCATGTTAGAACCAGCAGCCAAAAGAAGATCGTACCCAAGAGGGCTTCAAATAAAAGTCATTGATTACTGTAAGCCCCCTAGCCCTCTCACATTGCTTTGCTCCAGACAACATTTACAGCAGAGACAATGCTGTCTTTGCCTTGTGCAGCCTGTCTGAGTAAAAAAGATAAACAGCAAATCTAATGGAAGAAACAAAAGAACATGGCAAGAAGCTAGAACACTTCCGCTGCCAGAAGCCTGCCCACCAAATCACTTTTGTGCAGTCACTGATCTGTGTGGATAGTGATACATTATATAATAAATTAATTGTATGCAGTCCAGCTGGGCTCAGCTGTGGAGTGGAAAATAGGGTGAGTATGCAATGTGATTTCGCTGATGTAACAAATTAAACAGCAGGTGAGAAATATCCGAAGCTGAATAGAAATGGAAGAAATACTGGATAGATAGGATGCACCTGGATGACTAATAAATTGTCTCCATTCTGCACATTCATCTGCCATATTGGCACACAAAGAGGCACAAAGCCAAAAATCAAGCACAAAATCATTATATGTGTGTCATGTACAGATGTTCAGTTTTTCCTTATATGTTTTGTAATCCATCTGTATAGCACCCAAAGATGACTGCCTAGCTAGTGTTTAGATTGCTGGTTTTGCCACAGAGGCAAATGGTTTAAGTGGGGCAAATTGGTGTAAAAGGATAACAAGAACGGGCATGGCCTCTTTGCATCTAAGGAAACAAGCTGGGAGCCTGAGGTGCCTGAGTAACAATACTAGTGTTTGTGGGTCCCAGTTTAAAATTTGCACCAAGTATCTCCCCCCATGAACCATCCCAACCTTCCTTATGGCCCGGCTACTCCAATGTGCTGACAACCTTCCAGTAGGTCACATGGAAGTGTAGTAGCATTCCCTCCCCCCCAGGTATTTCTGCCAATGGGACTTCTGCCTAGTTTTTGTAACTTAGAAATCATTTACAGATTTGCATGACTCTGCCTCAATAGAATGTACTGGCAAAAAACATAAGACCACAATCCAAGAATGTTAATACTAATAGCAAAGGGAATTCTGACTAACAGAGAAATGGAAAGGTTAAATGTTGCATTTGTAACACATACTTAACACAGCTATGCTTGAGAGCAAAGTTCTTCGAGTTGGGAAAAAATTGAATATGTGAGTGACCTGTAGAAAGGACAACAGGACAGTAAGAAGAATGATACAAAGGGATTAAGAAATCATATAGTCAGTACTAGAGGAAAGAAAAGGTTAACAATTTGATACTGAAAAACATAATAAAAAAAACAACGAGGAGGGTGAGTTGATACGTGTAGCTCAGTTTAGTGTGGAGAATGGGGAGGATGGGAATTAGTTTAAGAATATCTACCTTTCTTTCAAAGCAGATAACATCCTTGAGGGCAATGTGAAAAGGTCAATAATTCTTTGGATAGAAGATGGAAAAGAGTATTAAATATTGGGGGGAATTACAGAAGGATTGTCCATACTCCCCTATTGGGGGTCCCAATTCTCCTTTAATGTTCAGGCTCCCAGTTCTCAAACACATATCCTAGATACAAAATAACTAGGGATGTAGCGAACGTCGGAAAAAAAGTTCGCGAACATATTCGCGAACTTGCGCAAAATTGCGAGCGGTTCGCGAACGGTTCGCGAACCCCATAGACTTCAATGGGAAGGCGAACTTTAACATCTACAAAAGACATTTCTGGCCAGAAAAATGATTTTAAAGTTGTTTAAAGGGTGCAACGACCTGGACAGTGGCATGCCAGAGGGGGATCAAGGGCAAAAATGTATCTGAAAAATCTGCCTGTGTGTGCTTGGAAGAGATAGTGTAGGGCGAGAGCTGTTAGTGATTTCAGGGACAGATGATAGTAAGTTTGCTGGCTAGTAATCTGCGTGATACTGCTCTGTATTGGAGGGACAGAAGTCTGCAGGGATTTGAGGGACATTTTAGCTTAGGTAGCTTTGCTGGCTAGTAATCTACTGTTCTCTTTAAACAACTGCCATACGTTGACCTTGTAGGCATTGTTTGCCCAGTTTTTTTGGACGCAGCCACTGAAGCACAGTTGCCAGAAAAAATATGCCATATAAATGCTGAAAATAGTCATTTTTCGCCATACGTTGACCTTGTAGACATTGTTTGCCCAGTTTTTTTGGACGCAGCCACTGAAGCACAGTTGCCAGAAAAAATATGCCATATAAATGCTGAAAATATAAATTTTTTTGGTTGCAGCCACTGAAGCACAGAGGCCAGAAAAATTATGCCATATAAATGCTGAAAATATAAATTTTTTTGGTTGCAGCCACTGAAGCACAGAGGCCAGAAAAAATATGCCATATAAATGCTGAAAATAGTCATTTTTTGCCATACGTTGACCTTGTAGGCATTGTTTGCCCAGTTTTCTTGGTCGCAGCCACTGAAGCACAGTTGCCAGAAAAAATATGCCATATAAATGCTGAAAATATAAATTTTTTGCCATATACGTTGAGTCAAGGTATGGCAAAAAATGACTATTTTCAGCATTTCTATGGCATATTTTTTCTGGCCTCTGTGCTTGAGTGGCTGCGGCCAAAAAAACTGGGCAAACAATGCCTACAAGGTCAACGACGTTGACCTTGTAGGCATTGTTTGCCCAGTTTTTTTGGCCGCAGCCACTCAAGCACAGAGGCCAGAAAAAATATGCCATAGAAATGCTGAAAATAGTCATTTTTTTGGTCGCAGCCACTGAAGCACAGTTGCCAGAAAAATTATGCCATATAAATGCTGAAAATATAAATTTTTTTGGTTGCAGCCACTGAAGCACAGAGGCCAGAAAAATTATGCCATATAAATGCAGAAAATATGCATTTTTTTGGTTGCAGCCACTGAAGCACAGAGGCCAGAAAAATTATGCCATATAAATGCAGAAAATATGCATTTTTTTGGACGCAGCCACTGAAGCACAGTTGCCAGAAAAAATATGCCATATAAATGCTGAAAATAGTCATTTTTCGCCATACGTTGACCTTGTAGACATTGTTTGCCCAGTTTTTTTGGTTGCAGCCACTGAAGCACAGAGGCCAGAAAAAATTAAACCAGTAGGGTTTGCACCCTAGTTTGTAACGGTGGCGGAGGGAGGAGGACGCTAAAGGACAGCTGTGTGTGGAGTCATGAGGCTTGAAGAGAAGGACAGCTGCATAGAAGTCAGAACAAGTCTTCCGGCGTGCAGTAACCCTCCGAGATCCACCCCTCATTCATTTTAATAAAGGTCAGGTAATCGACACTTTTGTGACCTAGGCGAGTTCTCTTCTCAGTTACAATCCCTCCTGCTGCACTGAAGGTCCTTTCTGAGAGCACACTTGAGGCTGGGCAAGACAAGAGGTTCATGGCAAATTGTGACAGCTCTGGCCACAGATCAAGCCTGCGCACCCAGTAGTCCAGGGGTTCATCGCTCCTCAGAGTGTCGATATCTGCAGTTAATGCCAGGTAGTCCGCTACCTGCCGGTCGAGGCGTTCTTTGAGGGTGGATCCCGAAGGGTTGTGGCGCTGCCTTGGACAGAAAAACATTTGCATGTCTGACGTTACAGACCGGCCAAAGGGCTTTGTCCTTGCAGGTGTGCTCGTGGCAGGATTACTGGCACCTCTGCCCCTGGAATGTTGATGAGTTCCTGAAGTGACATCACCCTTAAAAGCATTGTACAACATGTTTTGCAGGCTGGTTTGTAAATGCCGCATCTTTTCGGACTTGTGGTATGTTGGTAACATTTCTGACACTTTATGCTTGTACCGAGGGTCTAGTAGCGTTGCGACCCAGTACAGGTCCTTCTCCTTAAGCCTCTTGATACGGGGGTCCTTCAACAGGCATGCCAGCATGAAAGACCCCATTCTCACAAGGTTGGATGCAGAGCTATCCATCTCCGCTTCCTCATTATCAAGGACTGCATCATCCACGGTCTCCTCCCCCCAGCCACGTACAAGACCAGGGGTCCCCAAAAGGTCACCACTAGCCCCCTGGGAAGCCTGCTCCTGTTGGTCCTCCTCCTCCTCCTCCACAAAGCCACCTTCCTCCTCTGACTCCACTTCTGGCACCTCTCCCTGCGTTGCAGCAGGTGCCTGGGTTCGTTCTGGTGATTGCGACCATAAATCGTGCGCTTCCAGCTCCTCGTCACGCTGGTCTACAGCCTCATCTGTCACTCGTCGCACGGCACGCTCCAGGAAGAAAGCGAAGGGTATTAGGTCGCTGATGGTGCCTTCGGTGCGACTGACCATATTTGTCACCTCTTCAAAAGGTCGCATGAGCCTGCAGGCATCGCGCATAAGCACCCAGTAACGGGGGAAAAAAATCCCCAGCTCTGCAGATCCAGTCCTACCACCCAGTTCAAAAAGGTACTCGTTGACGGCCCTTTGTTGTTGCAGCAGACGTTCCAACATAAGGAGCGTTGAATTCCAGCGAGTCTGGCTGTCAGAAATCAAACGCCTGACTGGCATGTTGTAGCGCTGCTGAATGTCAGCAAGGCGTGCCATGGCTGTGTAGGAACGTCTGAAATGGGCCGACACCTTTCTGGACTGGGTGAGAACGTCCTGGAATCCTGGGTACTTGGAGACAAAACGTTGGACTATTAAATTTAACACATGTGCCATGCAGGGCACATGTGTTAAATTTCCCAGTCTCAACGCTGCCAACAGATTGCTTCCATTGTCACACACCACTTTTCCGATCTGCAGTTGGTGTGGGGTCAGCCACCGATCGGCCTGTGACTGCAGAGATGACAGGAGTACAGATCCGGTATGGTTTTTGCTTTCCAGGCACGTCATCCCCAAGACAGCGTGACAACGGCGTACCTGGCACGTCGAATAGCCTAGGGGGAGCTGGGGGTGCACAGGTGTGGAGGAGGAGAAGGAGGACCCAGCAGCAGAGTAAGAAGAAGAAGAGGAAGAAGACGAGGTAGAGAGCGATGGAGGAGTAGAGGTGGTGGCAGAACCGCGTGCAATCCGTGGCGGTGACACCAACTCCACTGTTGTTGTTGTTGTTGAGCTACCCATTCCCTGCTTCCCATTCCCAGCCATTACCAAGTTCACCCAGTGGGCAGTGTAGGTGACATACCTGCCCTGACCATGCTTGGAGGACCATGCGTCAGTAGTCATATGGACCTTTGGCCCAACACTAAGTGACAGAGATGCGGTAACTTGGCTCTGCACATGTTGGTACAGGTGTGGTATTCCCTTTTTAGAAAAAAAATTGCGGCTGGGTACCTTCCACTGCGGTGTCCCAATTGCTACAAATTTGCGGAAGGCCTCAGAGTCCACCAGCTGGTATGGTAAAAGCTGGCGGGCTAAGAGTGCAGACAAGCCAGCTGTCAGACGCCGGGCAAGGGGGTGACAGTCAGACATTGGCTTCTTACGCTCAAACATGGCCTTCACAGAAACTTGGCTGGTGGCAGATGACTGGGAATGGGAACAGGTGGTCAAGGTGGAAGGCGGAGTGGAGGGTGGTTCAGATGGGTCAAGGAGAGCAGAGGTAGAGCAGTAAGATGCTGGACCAGAAGGAGTGTGACTTTTAGTTTGCCTGTTGCCTTTGAGGTGTTGCTCCCAAAGTGCTTTGTGCTTGCCGCTCATGTGCCTTCGCATAGAAGTTGTACCTATGTGGCTGTTGGGCTTACCAAGGCTCAGTTTCTGACTGCACTCATTGCAAATTACAATGCTTTTGTCAGAGGCACACACATTAAAAAAATGCCACACTGCTGACTTTTTGGAAGTCTGCGATCTGGCGGTAACAGTAGAAGTTGGCGGCATTGGCGGCAATGGCGGGTGCGTTGGCCGGCTGAACACAGGTGCCGATACATGTTGTTGCCCTACTGATCCCTGCGGGCTGGCCTCCCTGCTTCTTCTAAGTCTTATTCTCCTACTGCCTCTCTGACTCTCCGTCTCTCCATCTGAACTACCCTCCTCTTGCTCTCTTCTACTAGGCACCCACAAAACATCAATCTCCTCATCATCATTCTCCTCAGATGCATCAATTTCTTCTGACACATCACAGAAGGAAGCAGCAGCGGGGACCTCCTCCTCCTCCTCATCACTCATCATTATGTCCATCTCTGTCGTGTTCTCTGCCAGAATTAAATCTGGTGTAACGTCCTCATCTCCTTCATCTTCTTCTGCCAATAATGGTTGCGCATTACTCAGTTCAAGAAACTCATGGGAAAATAACTCCTCTGACTCCAGTGAAGATGGGGCACCGGTGGTGGAGGAAGTGTTACGTGGGGTGGCCATAGCAGTGGAGGATGAGGAGGATGTTGTGGTAAAGTTAGAAACGGTAGAGGATGGGGTGTGCTGTGTAAGCCAGTCAACTACCTCTTCAGCATTTTGGGAGTTCAGGGTCATTGGCTTTTTAAAACTGGGCAATTTGCTAGGGCCACAGGATTGCATAGCAGCACGGCCCCTAGCACGGCCTCTGCGTGGCGGCCTGCCTTTGCCTGGCATTATTTTTAAAAAAACAACAACAACAAAAACTCAGTTGGTTTTTCTGGAAACGATAATACACACAGCTAGATGGCAGTTTGAAGAAAACAGTGTGCAAATAATGCCTACAAGATCAACGTATACACTACTACAGCGGTGGATACGGATTACGTAAAATATATGAATGCTGCTTGAAAAAAAGTAACTCAAGTGGTTTTTCTAGAGACGATAATATTATCAATATTTAGACAAAATGTGAACAAGCTCACACAGCTAGATGGCGGTTTGAAGAAAACACTGTGCAAATAATGCCTACAAGGTCAACGTATACACAGCGGTGGATACGGATTACGTAAAATATAAGAATGCTGCTTGAAAAAAAGTCACTCCGGTGTTTTTTCTGGAGACGGTAATATTATGGATATTTAGACAGAATGTGAACACGGGCACACAGCTAGATAGCAGTTGGTTGAATAACACACTGGGCAAAAAATGCCTACAGGGCAAATAATGCCTACAAGGTCAACGTATACACAGCGGTGGATACGGATTACGTAAAATATAAGAATGCTGCTTGAAAAAAAGTCACTCCGGTGTTTTTTCTGGAGACGGTAATATTATGGATATTTAGACAGAATGTGAACACGGGCACACAGCTAGATAGCAGTTGGTTGAATAACACACTGGGCAAAAAATGCCTACAGGGCAAATAATGCCTACAAGGTCAACGTATACACAGCGGTGGATACGGATTACGTAAAATATAAGAATGCTGCTTGAAAAAAAGTCACTCCGGTGTTTTTTCTGGAGACGGTAATATTATGGATATTTAGACAGAATGTGAACACGGGCACACAGCTAGATAGCAGTTGGTTGAATAACACACTGGGCAAAAAATGCCTACAGGGCAAATAATGCCTACAAGGTCAACGTATACACAGCGGTGGATACGGATTACGTAAAATATAAGAATGCTGCTTGAAAAAAAGTCACTCCGGTGTTTTTTCTGGAGACGGTAATATTATGGATATTTAGACAGAATGTGAACACGGGCACACAGCTAGATAGCAGTTGGTTGAATAACACACTGGGCAAAAAATGCCTACAGGGCAAATAATGCCTACAAGGTCAACTTATACACTACTACAGCGAGGGATACGGATTACGTAAAATTTATTATGGCTGCTTGAAAAAAGTCACTCCGGTGTTTTTTCTGGAGACGGTAATATTATGGATATTTAGACAGAATGTGAACACGGGCACACAGCTAGATAGCAGTTGGTTGAATAACACACTGGGCAAAAAATGCCTACAGGGCAAATAATGCCTAAAAGGTCAACTTATACACTACTACAGCGATGGATACGGATTACGTAAAATTTATTATGGCTGCTTGAAAAAAGTCACTCCGGTGTTTTTTCTGGAGACGGTAATATTATGGATATTTAGACAGAATGTGAACACGGGCACACAGCTAGATAGCAGTTGGTTGAATAACACACTGGGCAAAAAATGCCTACAGGGCAAATAATGCCTAAAAGGTCAACTTATACACTACTACAGCGATGGATACGGATTACGTAAAATTTATTATGGCTGCTTGAAAAAAGTCACTCCGGTGTTTTTTCTGGAGACGGTAATATTATGGATATTTAGACAGAATGTGAACACGGGCACACAGCTAGATAGCAGTTGGTTGAATAACACACTGGGCAAAAAATGCCTACAGGGCAAATAATGCCTAAAAGGTCAACTTATACACTACTACAGCGATGGATACGGATTACGTAAAATTTATTATGGCTGCTTGAAAAAAGTCACTCCGGTGTTTTTTCTGGAGACGGTAATATTATGGATATTTAGACAGAATGTGAACACGGGCACACAGCTAGATAGCAGTTGGTTGAATAACACACTGGGCAAAAAATGCCTACAGGGCAAATAATGCCTAAAAGGTCAACTTATACACTACTACAGCGGTAGTAAAATAAAAAAAAAGTTAAATAAAAAAAGAATGAATATTAAAAAAAAAAAATTAAAGTTGGTGCTGCTGAACTACTAGGAGCAGCAGATTAGCACACCAGTCCCACTCCCCAACACTGCTAGACTAATAGCACTGGGCTCTTATAGTAGTAGTAGTAGTAGTAGTAGTAGTAGTAGTAGTAAAACAACAAAAAAATAAATAAAAGCAGTCCTTACAAGGACTATTGCTATTGCAGCAGTCAGCAGATGAGATCAGAAGCAGGACAGCTGCCCACTGCAGCTACATACAGAGCACTGCAGTAGAAGGTAGATTACTAGCCAGCAAAGCTACCTAAGCTTAAATGTCCCTCAAACCCCTGCAGACTTCTGTCCCTCCAATAACAGAGCAGTATCAAAACGATTACTAGCCAGCAAACTTTCAACTGTCCCTGAAATCACTAACAGGCAGCAGCTCTCTCCCTACACTATCTCTTCAGCACACACAGGCAGAGTGAAAAAAAGCTGCAGGGCTTCGGTTTTTATAGGGAAGGGGAGTGGTCCAAGGGAGAGCTTCCTGATTGGCTGCCATGTACCTGCTGGTCTGGGGTGAGAGGGCAAAAAAAAGCGCCAACAATGGCGAACCCAAAATGGCGAACGTCGCGCGACGTTCGCGAACTTCCGGCGAGCGCGAACACCCGATGTTCGCGCGAACAAGTTCGCCGGCGAACAGTTCGCGACATCTCTAAAAATAACATGCATGCAGCATGAGTACTATCTTAAATTATCAGAATTATCCAAAATAGCCGGATAATAAAGGTACTGAATTATAGAATGTTTGTTTTTACACATATAATGCTCCCAGTAAATCTACAACTTTTAATACAGGTCCAAAATATGTCCCAGTCCATCGAAGTGCTGAACCTCCGTACAGAGAGAGACTATCAATATGTGCAGAAGATGGAAACCCAGATGAAGGTGGTTAGAGTCAAATTCCGTCAGATTGAAGATGATCGCAAGACCCTTCTAACTCGCCACTTTCAGGTAAAGCTCAGTTATTTTACATTTAATGAATACTGAAAAAAGACTAAAGAATGGATTTTTTTTTCTCTTTTAGAGATACCATCTAAAAAATATATGCATAGATTCTACTGATATAAAGTAAATGGAGTAGAGTTCTAGATTTGGGAATCACATATACAGCACAGTAAATTGGGCCTCTGGAGTCTGTAAATATAACAGAATTCTTACATTTCTGTGTTATGGTCTTTGTTTACTGTCCCTAACTAACAACAGGTAACATATTGTTGCCGTTATACAGGTATGGGAGTCTGGGACCTGTTATCCAGAATTCTAGGACCTGAGGTTTTCCAAATAAGGGATCTTTCTGTAATTTGTATCTCCATACTTTAAGTCTACTAAATAATAACTTAAATATTAAATAAACCCAATAGGATTGTTTTGCATCCAATAAGGATTAATTATATATGAACTGTGATCAAGTACAAGGTTCCATTTCATTACTAAAAGGAAAAAGGAAATCATTTTTAAAAAATTTGAATTATTTGATAATGGAGTCTCTAGGAGACCACCTTTCTGTAATTCAGAGCTGTCTAGATAATGGGTTTCTGGATAATGGATCTATACAGAGATTTAACATTTGTTATACTTGCTTCACAGTATAACTGACAGATTGAGAACAGATATGTGACAAATAATGACCTATTTGTATTTGTTATTTAATTTGTAAAGATGATTGATTTATGTACAGTTTTAATGGCTGTTGCACAGATGCAGCATAGAATAACTAACTCCACATCTCCACCACTATCATCTTCCTGTTTTTATCATATTATCTTGAATATGGAGCAAATATTAATGCAGACGCCACTTCACTGTTCTTATTGTGACTCTTTTGTAATCCCCAGAAAACCAGAATACTTGTAGCTATCTGGTAATTTATATATTTATTCCTGCAGGATCTGAAAGAGAAAATGGATGAACTGTTGCCACTGATCCCAGTTCTCGAGCAATATAAAACAGATGCTCAGCTTATCACCCAGTTTAAAGAAGAGATACGGAATTTAACTGGGATTTTGACCACCATCCAACAGGAGATTGGAGCATTTGATTACGAAGAGCTGCACCAGAGAGTTCTAGGACTGGAGACGAGGCTCAGAGACTGCATGAAAAAACTTAGTAAGTCACAATGATATGGAAGAAACATAGCAATATATATTTAGTAATAATAGATATAAACTGTAATAGGGGTCATTTTCTTAGACTGGAAGAATTACAAGAGCATTAATGGGTGCAAGAGCGCACCCTTAGTGATCATTCAAAGACCACTTTCTCACTGGGTCTAGCTGTGCCTTTCCTATTGTGCAGAATTAAAAATCTAGTGCAAGGTGCAGTGACAATGTGCAGGTCAGCATTGTCCTTTCAGGGCCTCATTGTGATCTGTGCCCTATGTCTGCTACTGCTCCTTACCTTTCTTGTCTGAATGATGCACAAGTTATGGGTCAGGGAGCAGGCAGTGCTGTATTTATCAGGGTGGATGTCGATCTGAAACAGAATACAGATTGGGGCAGTATTGCTAACATTGGAGATAAATATCTCCAGAGATGTTGCCCATAGTAACCAGTCAGGTATTTAATTTGTCACTTGTAGGTGACTGTTTAAATCTAATTCCTAATTGGTTGCCATGGGCAACATCCTTGGGGATACTTTTCTCCATTTTTTAAAATAGGAAGGCAGTATGCAAAAAAATGCAAAAGTGTGTTAAAGATTATCGAGCTGGTTACATGGCAGTCACCCTTTATATTATCTGTGAACCTTACAGACAGAAATGGCTAAGTTATTCTTTTTAGAAATGCTGCACGTTGTAATGGATTGTAAAACACACAGTCAGAAAGCAAGTCATGCATAGCTGTGTGCAGATTTGCAGAACTAACTAGTGCAAATGAATGGTCAGAGCCCAGCTAGTAAGATCAAAAATGCAGATGTCTGTGAAGCCTTAATGAATTAGCATGCTAATTGTAGCATGATTGTGGTTAGCTGTATGAATTGAAAGTAGGGGTAACATTTATGAACATTTATGGTGCAAGGCAGTGTGTCCAGTATTTAAGTAGAATATAGAAATCCTATTCCTAATCTATCTTGTGACACTCCCTCCTTTAAAAAAATGCACATGCAGGACAGGCAGAGTTAAAAGCCTCGCAACTTCACATGATATCTCCACAGTCTTCTTCTTTATATGGAAATAAGTTATTAATAAAATGATCCTCAACATGAGGTTGCTGCAGAAATATGTGTTTGACTCAATAGTGAGGCCCTTCCTAGTAAAGCCCCTCCCCATAAGCAGCGGGTTGGGAGAATGAGCACAGCTCTGAAATTAACTGATATCGTGAGCTTTTAAATTACATTTAAAATGTCAGATTTAATTATATCTAACTTCTCAGATCCCAAATTAGTTTCCTGTACGGGTTTAGAGAAGGTGACAATTCCAGTGAGAGATGGTAATTTAAGTCATTGTTAACCCTTAGGCAACATTTTTGGATACATAAATTAAGCACTAAAGGGCCTGAAGGGATGAATAAAATATAGACATAGAAAAAAAATCATTATTAAGTGTTCAGAAAAATGTTCATTCTATAGCAGCAGCAAATGTGTTGTAGCTGAAATTCAGCCGGTAGCAACTTTTTCTGTGCTTGTGCTGGTATTGTATGTGGATTAGTATGGGTTTTATTGGCACTCTGATGTTTTGTTTGCTTCCTGTTGTTTTCTTGCATTAAGGGGGTTATTTATTATGCTCTGAATATCCATAATTAGAATAATTTGTGGTTTTTAGACTAAAAAAAAAAAAAAAACTAAGAATTTTTGGAATTTATTAAAGCCTGAAGGTCTTAAAAGTCCAACTCCGAAAATCCGGCATCACAAAGCTTTCGAGGTCCTGTATAAGTCAATGGGGAAGGTCCCAGTGTCTGCGCTGCTGTCCGTACTGATATCCAATAATGTCGGGGATTTTCCACCAAAAAGTACAAAAACTCAGAAAAATTTGTAGTATTTGCGGAAAACTACGAAAAATTCGTACTTTTCAGGCAAAGCTCCGATGTTATCGAATATATTGAATAAGGTCCATTCGGGCAGTCGGAGTTGATCTGATTTTTATGTTAGAAATACTTTGAAAAATTCGGACCTTGATAAATAACCCCCTAAATGTGTTTTTCTGCCCCTTCATTTTTTTTAAATTTCTTTCTACTCTTTAATTCATTCAGTCTCTATTCAAATGTTCCCTTTAAAGATGATTGCTAGATACTTAGAAGTATATGTAATAACATGATGCAGTACATACCCCATTGCAAGTACCCAAAGCAGTCAATCAAATATTTACATTAATTTTTATCTCCACTAGACAGATCAATGCTTTTTGCTGATGGGTCAGGTTTTGAAGGGGCCATACAAAGGATAAAACTGAGTCAACAGCTTATTGGCCTGTGTGCCTGTATTGGCCTGTTTGTTCCATAGCTGGTGAAAAATTGAGCAGGTTTGACATTCCGTTTGGGGCAAGGACTATATGCGGTCCTCTCCTGATAGCCTCTATTGGCACCCATTATTATCCGCCACCCAGCTCAAGGTGGACATTTTTGGGAAAGATACACTCTTTTGGTGTATGTCCAGCTTAAAGTGAACCTGCCACCCAGACATAATTCTTTTTTTATATTAAAGTGTTCATAGCTGTTGCAAACTTATTTAAACATCTCAGCTGTCAATCAAATATTGTCTGCCCCTCCTCTATGCCTTAGGCATTGAGGCGGGGCAGGCAATTACTTTCACTTTCCATTCAGCACTTCCTAGATGTCACTGCTGTCCCCACATTGGCCGGTTCTTTTAACCATTTAATTGTGTAGCCAGGGCATGGGGATGGACATTAGGTTCCCCATTCTGGTGCACAAACAGGATTGTGAGATGATGCAAGGCTTGCCTTAATAACTGTGTGCACAAAATGGCTGCTGACTGCTTGCTGTAATTATGAATTCCCAGACTGAAGAAAACAAGATTCGAATAATTTAAACAGTGTAATTGAAGTTCATTTTGCTTGACTAATGTGATAAAATAGGATTTTGAATATTTTTTTTCGGTGACGGCTCCCCTTTAAGGAAAATGTAAACCCTTAAAACAAATGAATGTAAAGTATTGAAAACCTTAAAACAAATTAATGTAAAAGGGCCCAGAGTGATTTTCTAAGCACTTTTACCATTTTTATTTATTTATTTATTTTCTAGTGTTTAAGATATTTGCAGATTTTAAATAAATAGTACGGTGTGCTTTTGTGTCAAATGTATTATATTAGAAGCTTAAAAACTGCCAGTGTATTGAAAAGTATAAAAAAGTATAAAAATAATAATGTAGAAAGCAAAAGTGTGGGGCAATTACAAGTAATTTGTTTTGAGGGTTTACACAGTGGCATAACTAGATGTTAATGGGCCCCCCAGCAAATTAATTTTAGGGCTCCAAACATATCCAGAGGTTGTCCTGTTTTACCAAAATGTATTGAAATTGTATATGAATTTGAGCCTCATGGGGCCCCCTATACCTCCTGGGCCCCCTGCAGCAGCAGGGTCTGCTTCCTCTATAGTTACGCCCCTGGGTTTACATTATGCACATTACTCCCCCACTGGCCTGTGCTAGTGGAAAATAGGAACACTCAGATTATAACTGCATAGTCATTAGGTTGAAAACCATGCTTCCATCCATAGATGAGCAAAAAGATTTTCCAGAGGATGAATAACCAACCAAATAATAGTGGAACCAAATAATTTATCTGTACAGAAAACTCAGCATTACGGGTAGGCCATCTTTCATAGACTCCATTTTAATCAAATAATTCAAATTCTTAAAAACGATTCCCTTGTTCTCTGTAATAAAAATACAGTACCTTGTACTTGATCCAAATTAAGATATAATTACTTATTGAAGGCAAAACAATAAGGTCCTGTTGAGGTTGAATGATTAAATAATTTTTTAATTGATCACAATTTGAATTTGTGTAGTTTTAGAGGTTTTGTTTAACCTCGACTAAACTCACATTTTAAAAAAAAAAAAACAACACAAAGGATACCTATTCATTGAAAGATACAAATATAAAAAGTATGAACAAATAAGAATGTGGTATGATTCCCAAAAATCCGAAAACCTAAAAATTCTGGTTTGCGTAAGCATTTTCATGCAATTACATACAAAAAAAACCCCCAAAAAATCTTTAAAAGTTCAAAGCAAAGAAAGATTTTACAGTTTGCAAAGGACAGCTCGCAGTGACTTCAACATGGCCTCATCAGTTTTAGATGGTGGTGGTTCTTGACACTTAGGGGCATATTTATCAAGGGTCGGATTTCAAATTTCAAAAACTTTGAAATTCGAATTAAAAAAGACCAACTGAAATTAAGTTGAAGTTTTTTTTGACCGAATAGGTCTGTTTTCGATCGAATAGGTCAGTTTTTGGCCGAATGCAAATCATACAAATTGAAGTAATAGCAAATGCAATTGAATTCGAATCAAAGTATTTCCCCAAAAAAACTTAGATTTTTCAAAGTTTACCAATGGACTCCAAATAGGTTATAGGAGGTCCCTCAAAGGCTAAAACAGCAATTCGGCAGGTTTTAGATGGCAAATGGTGGCAGTCGAATTTTAGAGAGACAGTACATTTTTTTTCGAATTTAAATCAAATTTAGAATATTCCCTAGTCGAAGTACACAAAAAAATTCTTCGAAATTCGATTTTTTTTTAATTGAAAATTCACTTCGACCTTTGATAAACCTGCCCCTTAATGATTTTTTTTTTGGTGGTTTAGAGTAATTATTCGAATCCACAATATTTAGCGCTAAAAAGTTCTATTTAGGGAAACAGAGTAATATGAATATTAATAAATCAACCCCTTAATGTACTATATGAAGATCAAAACTACGAAAAGATTACTAGTCCAGAAAACCCCAGGTGCCAAAGCATTCTGGATATCAGGTCCCATACCTGTAGTCTTAAAACTGAGCAAGTACTCTTCTAGGGCTGGTTGGGGTAAAACAAATAATCTGTTTTTTTAGAGACTGACAATTATATGTTGGTGTCACATTGTTAATAGGTAGCAGGAAGGTGAAGAAAAGCCATTAATAAATCTTTGAGATTAATTGGTGCATGGACTCCCAGACACATTTAGTATATTCTTTGGCTGACACCACTCTCTCGGGTCACATAAATACTATTTTAAGGTGAACAGCAGTTTTCACATAATAGTTGTCTGAATTAACCATCGTGATGAAACTGTTCCCCCTTCAATAGTCATTTAAACTGATGTTTTTCCTCTGAGTGTGCTGATATTTTTCATCTGTTGTAAACAGTAGGGAGAGAAACCCACAGCCGCTGTCATTTTTATCTGTAGGTTGAACAAGTCCAATTAAATTAGGTCCATCTACCTTGCCTAATGAAGAGCTGCTATTTACTCATTAAATTCTTGTGTTGATTTGTTTAACTTGCATGTGTGCTCGGGGAGGAATGTTTGGAGGCCTCTAGAATAAATCAAAAGCACAGCTGAGGACATTAACATCATTTCATACTAATTATTTTCTGGCACCAAAATAAAATGATTTAATGTCGGCAAGATATCTTAAAGCCACAGACAATATTAATAAGACTTACAATTATAATAAATGGCAAAATTAAAGGAAAGCAATAAACGACGGTTTTATAGTGAGAGATAATATGACATTTACCATCTGTCCCAGTTTTAAAGCAAGGATCCTGGGTATGTCTCCTCATTTTATGTTGAAATACATATTATAGGTTGAAAAGTCATTTTACATTTGATAAAAGACTTCCATTTATTTTATTATTGTCTGTTAAATACACCCGCCCCCCTGTCTGCGCCTCTTGCTGTAACATAAACGGTATGGGATGGATGGCTTCCTGGGGAGCTATCCATACACTCAACTTGTTCATAATGATGTATTATAATTTTGAGAGGTACAGTGATATTGAAGCACCTGTGCCCTATCTTTGCATTTAATGAGTTACTGCAAAGATACAACTGTCTGGGAAATGCAGCTCAGTGACATTTTCTAATGCCATGAGAGACAGATGTGTAGGCTGGACAATAACAATGAGTGGACACATGCTATAGGGTCTATTTAATCGATCGATCGAACGATTTTCAAAAAAAAAAGCTTCGACTTTTTAAAACTTTGCCAAATTTTGGCTCTAGGTTCTAGGAGGTCCCCATAGGCTAACATTCGGCAGGTTTAAAGTGGCGAAGTGTTGAAGATGATGTTTTTTAAAGAGACAGTACTTCGATTTTCGAATGGTCATATATTCAATTCAAATCGAAGTCGAATTTTGCCTATTCGATGGTCAAAGTACCCAAAAAATACTTCGAAGGTTTGAAGTTTTTTAATTCGAAAATTCACTTTGATCCTTAGTAAAAGTGTCCTATTTGACAATTTACCATCACGTCATCCTTGAATGACACTATTTATTGCACACACATGCACATCAAGAGGTTCCTGAAATGCCGACAATAGTCATCAGCACTACAGTGTGAGATATACGTAACAACTACTAAAAAAATAATCAAAATAATAACTGTGGTTATGGTCACCACAAGATAAAATATGCTAAAATTCTGTGTAATTCGAAATCACTGCTCTTTACCAGATTTTAAAAAGTCAGTTGTAGGGTTCAGCTTTCGGTTGGAGACGAACATACCAATTTGTATCATCTAGGCATTTCTGTTTATTAAGGGGGAATGATATATCTGTATTTAAATATAGGTATAAAATAAAAGGCCCATGCACCTCCTTTAGTATGGGTTATGTCCCAGGATGTTTTTGATCTTGTTTTCAAACGTATACTGAATTATTCTGTTTGAGAACTAATAATGGATGTTTGGAAAGGTTTTGCCCCTGACTTGAGTAGAACAAATATCTGACACTAGCAGCAAGTTGGAGCACTGTGTAAAACCTACCTAATTGTGGGACTCAAGTAGGCGATTCATTATGTTTTCTTTCTAACTTGAAAAAAATTCAAATCTGAAATGTGTGCTTATTTCAAAACTCAAAAACTTTATTTCATAAAAACATTTTTAAAAAACGTAAACAAAGTAAAATCAGATTCTACCCATCAAATTTTGAACTGATCTCAAAAACTCAAATCAACTTTCACATGAACACTCCAGATTTTAGATGCTGATTTTTTCTATTCTAGTTTTTAAGTTTTATTACATGTAATTAATTGTCAAAATTCAAGAATTTGTGATTTTTGCAGCAAAAAAAAAGACTTGAACTGCGGTAAAAAGTTGAATTTTGATAAATCTGCCCCATTGGCTGCTCTTGTAATGCTCTCTCACCCCCTTCTTCCCATCATGGTATCCAACTGATCCAGTTGCAGTATGATTTGGTATTTTATGGTAAGTAGTAGAATTCTTAGGTCTCTAAGTAAAGCAGGGCCGGGCCACGCCGCACAGGCGCCCAAGGCAAGCCGGCGGACGCGGCGCCGGTTTAGGCCAAGTGCGCATGCGCAAGGTGGCGTGCGCATGTGCAAGAAAAGCAGTGGTTTTTCCTTCTTTTGCTCTTCATGCGCGAATTAGTGCGCATGTGCGCATGCGGAGATAAATGTATTCACGCGCATGCACAGGAGCGCAAGTATCCGTAAGAACCGCAAAGAGTCGGGCACTGGACTGGGGGTAGGCGACAGAGGAGGCCTACTCTGCCTACCCCTAGTTCCGGCCCTGAAGTAAAGACTCACCAATTTAGAGAAGGGGTCCAGGTGCACCGCCATGAACCTTCAGTTGAAGGAGCGGATAACCGTATAGAAAAGATGAGCAGACACTATGATTAAGTATCCTATTGATATGAAACATGTAAGGCTGTATCCTAGTGCACTGAAATAAAAATACTTTTTAACTGTCTGCCTGGAAGATTGATCTTTGGAAGTGCCTGCTCAACTTTTCTATTCCATTTTATACCAATCATGTAGAAACTGGATTAGTCTGAATTCAAGATTGCATACCATACTTTTTGTATTTATACATTTTGATGTTAATTATTATGTACTGACTATGCTTAAGTGCTTGATGGTGCCCGGTGTAAACAAAATTACTTAATTTATTGAGGCAATTTGTGTGACCGTTCCAGAAATGTCTCCAAAGCAGACTTCTGCCCTTAGCATGTAGTGCCCTGTTCTTCATACTCTCTAACCATCTCTCTGTTACTTCTGCTTTCAGCTTGTGGTAAATTAATGAAAATTACCGGACCAGTAACTGTGAAGGCCTCTGGACCAAGGTTTGGTGCCTGGATGACTGATCCAATTGCATCTGAGAAAAACAATCGAGTATGTACTGGAAAACAAAAGTACCATTTTTTTTTGCTTGTCTTCATTAATTCCAGTTTTTAGCTGGTGTGTATAGCCCCACTTCTTTTTGTCAGTGTATATATTATTCTCTAACATAAAGGGAAAATAATAAAGGGAAAAAATAGGAAAATCTAAAATTAATCTGGACTAATTTTATCTTTAATTAACAGTGTTGTTAGTTAATGCATTGCTTCAATCTTTACATCTCAAGAAACATATTATAAATTGAGGAGCAGATTTACTAAGGTTTGAACAGTAAATTAGAATTTTCAAATTTTATTTTTGGTCAAAACTCTAATTTAAAAGCACCAACTCGAAGATTTGAGATTTATCACACCTTGGCCCAGGAAACAGTTGTAATTCGAAAATTTGCCGAGTTTATGTAGAAGTCAAAGGCGGAGGTCCTTTGAACTATTTGAAGATGTTAATAGTAGTGATGAGCCAAATGGTTGCAAAGTTTCGCTGCGAAAATGATGCCCTTTAGACTCAAGTGGAAGAAAAAAAACACACATGTAAAAAAATTTGACACACAAAAGTTTAGTTTTTTTCGGAGGAAAACTCGATTCTAATTCAATTCGAGTTTTTGGATCAGGAATATTCAATCGAATTTTAGACGTTCTAAACATGCCAATCGAATTGTGAATAAAATTTATTAGAGTTTTAAAAAATTCACATTACTCTAAAATAGATCTTTGATAAATAACCCCCTGAAATTGTTTTCTTTTATATGTACATGCTAATGTATATTCATTTAATTAATAGTGAATAATCATATTCTGCTCAGTCGCAAAGGAAGGTCATTGAAATTTTAGCAGAGTTATATACTTTTACACTATACTTTTATACTTTTTATATTTACTGGATGCCATTTGCCCTTTGTTTTTAGGTCTGGTACATGGATGGATTCACATCCAGGACTGTGCGGGAATATAAGTCAATGGCAGACTTTGTCACAGGGGCTGAGTCTAGGACTTACAACCTTCCATATAAGTGGGCTGGCACTAGCCATCTGGTATACAATGGATCCCTCTTCTTCAATAAGTTCCAAAGCAATATTGTTATCAAGTACAGCTTTGCAACAGGAAGAATTCTCAATCAGCGTAGCTTGGACAATGCTGGCTTCAACAATGTCTATCCTTACACATGGGGTGGTCACTCTGACATAGATCTGATGGCTGATGAATTTGGAGTTTGGGCAGTATATGCCACTAATCAGAATGCTGGAAACATTGTCATTAGTCAACTGCGACAGGATACACTGGAGGTTGTAAAGAGCTGGAGTACAGGATACCCCAAGAGAAGTGCTGGAGAGTCCTTTATGATCTGCGGTACCTTGTATGTCACCAATTCCCACCTTACTGGTGCCAAGGTATTTTATTCATATTCCACCAAGACCTCCACATATGAGTACACAGACATTCCCTTCCACAACCAATATTTTCACATATCTATGCTGGATTACAACTCACGGGATCGTGCCCTTTATGCCTGGAACAATGGACACCAGGTACTCTTCAATGTCACTCTGTTTCACATCATCAAGACAGATAATGATGCATGATGTGGAACACAAGCCCTTCTCCGGCTGGAACTCTTGCTTGCCTCTCTACAGTTTGTTCATTCTCTCTCCATTTTCCTTCTGTCTCAGTATACTACATTCATTTCATTTATTCTTTAGATGTTCACAGCATAAATTCCCCTGAGGATTGCATAGCTGTGTACTGTACCATACAAGATAACGGTTTAATAGAGCAGGGCATATTTTCCACCTCCAGCCATCAGTTAGCACTGTCTGTGCTACAGACATGTAGTATTACACCAAGCAGAGCCAGGGATAGAGAAGAAGGGGCCTAGGGCAAAGCAGAAAGGCCAAGAGGCCCAGTTTCTGAAATTAACTACATAAATCAGAAGTGCCCAACTTTGTTGGACTACTACTACGATCTTTGGTTTAACTGCAGCATAGACACCCAAGATAATATATATTGCACATTGTAATAATAAATATGTTGAGTACCTGCCACAAAAGTTTACAGAAATATGGGAAACTGCACAGACTATTTTTTGCTTAATCCCAGTGTAGACCTGAGGAGGGGGGACTTAAGAGCTTGGCACCCCCTCTCTGGTTATTTAGATAAAACACACAAATACACATAACTAATCACCATAAAGTGCTGTCACAGAAAAATGTGTCAATGCATTTTATTTACACAGCTTTTTAAATAAGTTCTGTAGAGTCTATCATTTGTACAAACAGCTCCTAATACAGAGCGGCAGTAAAAAATGACTCGGATTCTAGCTTTTGGCTCTGCACAGAAAGTACATGATGGGTGATTCTGTTCATAAATAAAATGACGATTTCCCGCTGGAAGGGTGTGTATTCTACGGAGTACATTTAATTAACCTTGCTTTAGGGCTTTCTTTGATTTACATCTGACAGAGACAAGAAAGAACAGTACCCCAGTGACTGTATAGGCAGCGTCTGACTGGCCCACCAGGATACCAGGAAAACTCCCGGTGGGCCAAGGTGTCAGTGGGCCTTCATGCTGTTAAACTTTTGGCCTATTTCATGGCCTTTCCCTATTCTATGAGAACAAAGAGGCTAAATAGATGTAATAATAGATTATAGTATGTAAAGAAAACAAACTAGCAGAATAGAGGTTGATTGAGGAGATCTAGAATATTAGTACTGAGAGTGGGCCCCTGGTCTAAGGTTTTATGGTGGGCACCTGGTCTAAGGTTTTTGGGTGGGCCTCTGGTGTCCCAGTCCGACACTGTGTATAGGTTTTCTACTTGAACAAATGCTTGCGTCTCTGAGTAGGCAAAGAGAAGGGAGAGAAGCAAAGAGTGTTCTGAGAGCAGATATCCAGCAGAAATAGAAATAGCCATCATATTTATTCTGAAGGGAATCTATGTAGAGCAGCAGTGGCCAGGTTTTTGAGCTTTTACTTTGATCCAATTGCAGGTATCGTCCAAAGCTTAGAAGAGGTTAAACAGGGCCCTAGCATTTTTCTCTGAAATTTTATCACTGAATTATCCAGTGGCAAGTTTAATGATCTGTAATTATAAAACCCTGAGGCGGTCTCAGCTAATAAGTCATAACGATGAACAATTATCTGGTCTATTAATCCAGGAAAATCTATTAATGCCGTCTGAGTGTGACAAAATGACTGCGTTACGTGTCAGTCTCCCACCTGATAAAACAACACCAGGGTTATTAGAAGAAACATGAAATGAATGTAATTGCTAAAAAGTGTCTTCATCTTCAACTTCTTCCTTTTGATCTGAAAGCTTGAAGAGATCAGTAGACTCAGTGTAAAACAGATTTTTATATAGAGCAGAACTGCCCAATGCTTGGTTGTTAAAGGGGAACTCTGACTTCCAAACCAAAATTTGATAAAGAGGCCCACATAGCACAGAAACCCTCTAATATACCCATCACAGTTGCCTGTTTCCTCAAAAATATGAATAAATGCCATTTTCTATGCTGATATGTTTTCTTCTCTTTCTGCATCATTTGAAATCCTGGCAGGGAAGGAGCAACTAAAACACTGATTTTGCAAATTGTAACAACTTCTCCACAGCTTACAGACAGCATACATAACCCACAATGCATTGCACCATGATGTTCCATACCGTATTGAAATCACGTGTGCAGGGAATTGTGGCCTTTAGAGGATGCAGGTTGAGGACAGCTGGCTGTTGATACAAAGTAGTCAGCCACCTCAGCATGTAGTCAGACAGATCAGCAGAAAAGTAGGGGGCTAGGCTTAAGGAACTGTCCCAAACCATTAAAAATCATGAAAAGTCTGCATATTTTTTAATTAATGTATATTGCAAAGTTGCTTGAAATTATGTTTACTTTTCAAAAAGCTTAAGTTATGTTTGTGTGGAGTTCATTTTTTAGCTCCTGTTAAACTGCAAATCCCACCAACAAACGGTTTGGCGGGTGCAACAACGGAAAAGGTACAGGTTAGATTATGCAGCTACCCGGATGCTCAGTGATCTGATTCTTGCCCCAATATACAATATCTCCCATACCTGCAGCTGCTGCTCTGTGGGGCCCTACTATACCTGCAGGCTGAGGGCAGTCACCTCTATTTACTGCCCCTACAGATGACTCTGCTAAATGGATATAATGAAACCCATTTGTACCATTAACCCAATGCCATCCATATAATCTGTGTTTCTTTTGCAGTCTCAATTTATTCATACACTATGTAACATTGATGTACAGCCTTATAAACTCACCTTTGTATATTATTGCCTTTTTATGGTTTCATTTCATTCAGTATACAGTATCTCTGTAACCATGTCTCCTCCCTTTATTTGCCATATCATATCTTTTGCCATATGTATTCACCATGTGATCTAATATTCCCATCTGTATGACTTGGAGAAGAGAAATCTTAGCCCATTAAGGACGGGCCAGTGACTGAACTGGATTTATTTGCCTTATCCTTTACTCGCATGGGTGGGCCAGAAATATCCAGTATGATCTTCTATTATCAGATGATTGGCTTTCCCAATAAGTTTTTCTCTGCTGCCAGCGGGGACACCAGCGTTTGTTTTCATGGATTCGGAGAGTGTAAAGAGCAGTAACGGTCTCACTGCTGGAAGCTTTGAAACATTTTTACATACTGATTGTGCTACATGACATACACATGCACAAAGTGACATATATTTGGCTTGTATATTCTACAAAGTGGAAAACCATCTCTGTTCTATTTTATATCATATTATATGAATGGTATTCATCTTATTTATCAAGGGTAGGAACAGTTATGTTGTAGAGCAACACATTGCCACATTATTATATTTAATACTCTGTCAGTTGCTGTGTGTATACAAGTAGTATATTTACATACATTTACAGTGTAACTCATTAGGTGTGTATGTCAGGCATCAGTAATGTCTGCGGCTTCAGCAAATTGACAAGTTCCCACCGCAAACCCCTCATTAGCTGAGCCATTTTGGGATTGCTGGACATTGTAGCTCAAGAATAGATGAAATGCAGTTGCCTGTTGTGTTGTGATGTAATATTTTGATTCTAATTAGCAGTGTGTTTAATGCAGCTGCATATGGGCAGGGTATATTCACGGAATATATAAGAATAGGAAAGATTTCATAATTCAGCTGAACATAAAGTACAATTTGGCCATATTTTCCCATTATATAGTCGATTGCTGTTATTTTCCAAAAGTAGGTGGGATATCTGTTGTGTCATAACATAAATCCTTATTCTGTGTCCAGATTTATACCATGCTAAATGACACATTCCTTTAAACAATTTAGGAGGGTGCATTTACCAGGTACAATTGGCATAGTGCAAATATTGGTGCAAGCTTTTTTTAACGCATAATGAAGGGTTTTCCAAGACTTGAATTGCACCCACAGAGTAACAATAGTAAATCAAGCATAAAATGTGTTGGAAATGGTGTCTCCTACGATTTTTTAGGTCTAAGTCAGGGGCATTTATGGACATAACATACAAATAAAGTTATGGAAGTGACATCTGATCAAGGCAGGTGTTAGACTCAGGACTACCTTGAGTCCATGCACCTTGTACACAGCTTAGCAAAGCGGGATGAATTGGCACAAGGAGCAAGCATGGAGCATGTATAGAGGAGCATCTATTGACCCAATTACCAAATTAATTAAAAAGAATCAAAAATGTATTTTGAGTTCCAGACAACAGATGGATAACACAGCACACCATGGCATAACATGGAAAATGGAAAAATGTGTGATAATGATCTATCAGTAATGATTCGAAGTTTTTAGACCATCGGACCATCTCAAATAATTCATCGGTTTTTTTGTCTTGCTATGAAAACTAAGAATTAATCGAGGTTTGGATATTCGGAGCTTGATAAATAACCCCCTATGAGTTGCTAAACATATATTTCATCAATACTATAATCATTTCTTATAGCAGAAAAAATACAATTAGATATATCCTCCAAAGTTAGCAGTATGATATTGCAGTAAAGCACTTAAACTATGTTTAGCATTCTAAAGTTTTAAATTGCTGCATTAATCAAGATGTATTCTGTGTGTCGCATATAGACACATTCTTCATATGACTCTCTGCTATTGGCTGCTTGTCTCTTGAATACACAACGTCTCTGCCAAATGAACAATAGCAAGAGGTGTTTCCACCTAAACGACTGCTCCTGATAAATGAAACGTGTGACACCTTCACTTCTGCTACACTAATGAGAAGACCATCATTACTATAACTCAATTACAATGTTACACAAGGGAGCAGTTTCTACCAAAAAATGCTCTGTCACTTGTGTACAGTTCCCTTACATTTGTGCCCAGACGTTGTGTTTCTCTCACTTCATAACCTGACTTCTGGCATTAACCAAACAATGCTTTCTTTTAGACCATTCTCCTGTATGCTATTGTAGCAGTTCTTCACTGACTAGAGACAGAATGCAACCCGATGAACCAAGAGAGATGCAGAATCCATTTATATTTGACAGAATATGAAAACGCTATTATGCTCAATATAGAGGAATTCCAGGCTTTCATCAGAATAATCACGAGCAACATAGTAGAAATGGCCTATTTTTAGAAGCAAGATCACCAGGATTAGAAGTGGGTATTAATTCTGTCATTTTAATCCACAGTCCTGGTATCTGGGGCAGCACAGTTTTTAATCTGCATTTTCATGACAATGACTGAAAGTTCTTTATTTCAAGATGTTCTGTCAGATTGGTATTAGATGTAGCCAGAGAGTGGCTAATTAGGTTTGCTGAGAACCAGACAGTGCTTACCTGATTTCCTTTAAGAAGAAAAGGTACCGACAACTCACTACCCCTTATCCACCAGTTTGTATGGCACTTACAATTGACCATTGCTTCTTTAATCTGCTGTCCATCTATGATCCTGCTTATTCCATGGGAACATGAAAGGAAATGTGATACTGAAATATGTGTTACATTTTTGCCTTAACTCCTAGTGCTGGGCCTGGTGCTTCTATAGCACATTTTTATCTCTTGCAATCATTTGGTGGGGGGGCTGTGTTTGTTTTCTCTTGAAATTGGCATTGTGTAATTGTATCTCTTCACTTCTGTGAATGTCAGTGGCGCTATTTTTTATAAAAGCAGTACATTATAAAGTCACCTGTGTCTAGATGAAAAATGTTATGCATACGCCAGTTTGTGGTCTTGTTTTGTGGTCATTTACACTAAGCTTCAAATAGTAATAACTGGCCAACTGTCACATACGGAAGCCCAACAACAAAGGCAGAAATTGTGGGAAAACAATCAATTTGGATCTAAAAAAATCTAAAACATATAGTCAACCACTAGAAGACTTTTGAATTAAAATAATTAACTTATTGCTATTAGAACCCAACCAAGGCTTTTAAGTTATGCTGCACAGGTATGGGACATGTAATCCAGAATGATTGGAACTTGGGGGTTTTCGGAAAAGTGGTCTTCCCGTACATTGGATCTCCATAGCTACTAAAAAATAATTTAAACATGAATTAAACCCAACAGGCTGTTTTTGCTTCCATTAAGGATTAATTATATCTTATATCTTAGTTTGGATCACGTTAAAGGCGCTGTTTTATTATTTCAGAAAAAAAGAAAATCATTTTAAAAAAATTTGAATTATTTTATTAAAATGGAGTCTATGGGAGATGCCTTCCCGTAATTTGGAGATTTTTTATAATGGGTTTCTGGATAATGTAACCCATACCCGTAATAAGGATCAGAAGATTGTATGAGTGCTATAAAAAGGTTTTATAAGTGCTCAATCCTTTACTCCATGTCTGGAGGAAAAGACACCACAGGATTCATAAATAAAAAAATAGATTCTACAAGTCTACAACCTTGCCTCAGACAGCAGCTCCAGGGGTGGCAAAAAGCTGCTATTGGTAACTTTAAGAGCCGAATTTCCGGTTAATAAACTGGAAATTCGGCTTTTCTATCGCAGAGAGCAAAATTTTGCTCTCTGCCGCTAGAGATGCGGCCCCCCTGGACCCTGTCGGCAATTTTAATGTAAGCGGGACGGGCAGAGTGGGGGGGGGCGCGTTACAGGCTGGAATGCGCCTGCTGCAAGTCCTTCATTTAGATGGTTATTTATCAAAGGTTGAGGTTGTGAGGTTTTTTAATACCAATGTTTTCTTATTTATGAAAAAACTTGAATCAGTGGGGGGGACCTGAATACTGAATTTTATTGAGTTTTCAGCAAAAAAAGACTAGAATCACTCAAATTTATTGAGTTTTGAAGCACAAACCACAGAAAAAACCCAGAATATCATGAAGTTGCTTAGGTTGCATGGTTTTTTTTTTTACTTTCAAAGAGTTGGCTGCAAGAAAATAATGGCTCTAGACTCACCCCACCACTCTATGCCCCTCCAATCAGCTCCACGAAACTCTGTGTGCTCAGCCACCAGCGTCCCAACTGTAATATGATTCTGTTAACCCTATTGTTGCAATAAACATGTTCTATTTTATCCGGAGTGCCACCTGATCTAATTGCTGATTGGACTCACATTGCAAGAAAATAATGTCCCATGTGTAATTAAACATAATTTCCCACAGTCCCACTGACTTTGCAGGGCTCTTAGGCTCAGTTCAATAATATATATGATATTAACCTTCAGCTAAAAACAACAACTGAGCTGGAATGATTGATTGCTTATGTGTACAAAGGAATAACCATGCCTGCAAATAGAAACAAAAGAGCAAATATTACAGTGAAAATAACAATTGGTTTCCAAAAGAATTCCTAGTGTTTGGGAAAATCTTTTACATTAACTGAACAAATGGTAAAATCATTGTTTTATGATTATTAATATATCATTCATTAATGGAACATAAAATTGGTGTGCAATGCAAAGGAATTCTAACAACAATGAATAAATTCTACATAGATTTGTGTCAATATTATTTAAAAAACATTTGTATTAAAAGCTTAAATATCAGACTAGATGAACAATTGTGAATCAAATATTGTATATCGTTAGTTACTTTAATGCAACCGGAACAAGGTCTGCAAAAGTTTGCCTATTACATGCCCTAATTGTAACCATCATAGGGTATAGATAATGTCTTTTTTTATTATAATAAAATATAATATAATTAAGAAGAAGGGTAGAGAGCATGGTAAATTTGTCAAATATCACTATAATCCCAGAATCCCCATAAGAGTCTAATAGATAAAATAAACGAATAGGCTGTACTTATTTGTTGTTTCTCGTGAAATATATTTGAATGCGCTGCCTCAATAATTTGGAGTTTGACATTGTCCTTTAAATGAATTTGCCATTAGACTTTGTTATGAGAAATCTCTACTTCATCGTTGGAAAATCATTTAGGGGTTATTTATCAAAGTCCGATTTTATGTCAACATTTTCTGCTACAAACGCTGATCAAATCCACTCGGGTCTTTTACGCCTATCTATTATTAAATTTTCCTGAAAATTTCCTCAATATTCATTGATTTCTTACGCAAAAACTCAGATTTCTTATGCTTTTTTGCCCGAAAACTTTGGGGGTATTGCACGGAACCCAGCGCACATCGAAAAGTCATTGGGACTTCTCCCATTGACTTGTATGCAACCTCGACAGGTCTCAGATGCCGGATTTTCTGATTCAGACTTTTCCATCCTCGGGGGTTTAATAAATTCTGAAAAATTTGTGATTTTTTTAAAAGTCCGATTTTATATAAAAAAAATCACATATTTTTAGGTATTTTTGCATTCGGAGTTTATTAAATGACCCCTTTAGTATAAAATGTAAGGATAGTCATGCGTTTACTATCAGAACTAAATATATAATATCCGCTCAAGAGATGAACTAGACAGAAGCATCAGCTTGACTTCCAAAGCTGCTACATAAAATCTATATCTCCTTAAATCATAACATGACATCTTTATGGCTAATGTCCATGCAATAAAGTTGATAAGATAATAATAATAGGATGCTGCCACTGTTGTCTCAAATGTGTCAGGCCACTGTTTACTACAGTATCTCGCTTATCACCATAAAACACTTATCTTAGTGAAACTGTGACATCACAGGGTGGCTAAATATATACTCAGGCACTGGTGTGTATTTTTGTGGGTGTGTGACTACATGGTAGTGAGTGCCTTGGAAAAAACAACTGAAAAGTTGTGGACAACCAAGGATTTGCTACATAAATGCATTCAAATCGAGGCAGGTGTTTAATACAGGTATGGGACCTGTTATCCAAAATGCTCAGAACCTGGGGTTTTCTGGATAAGGTGTCTTTCCATAATTTGGCTCTCCATACCTTAAGTGTACTCACAACTGGAACAGTCTCTTGTTTAAGAAAAAACTTGATTCTGTGAGTTTGAGTCCTGAAACCCGAAAACTTTTCCGCGGGAAAAACTTGAATTGCTCAAATTATTCGAGTTTTCTGGCAAAACCCTCCCAAAAAAACTTGAACATCATGAAGGCTATTAACATCTCTGAAATGGTACAAGGGACCTCTGCCATTGACGTCTACATGACTTTAACAGGTTTTAGATGGTATAATGTTGGATTCTAGCTATTTCCAAGTTTGGGGTATAATAAATCTTGAAAAGTTTGAGTTTTTTTAACCCAAAAGTGTGAGTTTTGACCAAAAAATACAACTAGAAAACTCTTTTTTTTTTGTGGAAAAAAACAAAAAAAACTGGAACCTTAATAAATCTGCCCGTAAGTGTACTAATAAAAATAATTTAAACATTAATTAAACCCAATACAATTGTTTTGTATCCAGTTAGGATTTATCTTATTTTGGATCAAGTACAAGGTACCGTTCAGGGCCGGATTTAGATATCAGGCACCCCTAGGCCCACTGTTGTTCGTCACCCCCGTCGCCTCCCTTTTAGTTGCTCAAATTTTCATCATTGGGACTGGAGCTATGTGAATTGGTGCACAGTAAATTAAAAACTATAGTATGTCCTGTGCATCCCCAGTGTTTCTGAACCAATGTGGTTGTGGTTGGGCAGCATGCCGCCCCCTAAAATCTTGCCGCCCTAGGCCCGGGCCTTGGTGACCTCTGCACAAATCTGGGCCTGGTACCGTTTCATTACTACAAAGAAAAAGGAAATCATTTTTAAAATGTTGAATTACAGTATTTTACTATAATGGAGACAATATGACTCTGGATAACTGGTTTTCAGATAACGGATCGTATACCTGTAATTCCTTTTCACATATACAGGATACTGCAATGTTTTTTTCACACATTTTTTAAGGTATAAATATTTGTGCCTCTCCCCAACCTAATATTTTTCCTTGCTTTTTTTGACAGTTTGAATCACTGCTGGAATCAGCTTTTTTTAGATCAGGTAAAAGCTGTTTCAGCAATTTCTAGAATGAGTTACAAAAAAGAAATGTTAGGGGGACAAATTATAATAAACACACGAACACTGGAAACTTGCAATAAGGCTGTTGTATCACCAACATTTATGCAAGTTAGTTACCATCTATTCAAAGGTACTTTTTTATTATTAGTAAAAATAAGCAAAAAACAAATACCAATGCTATGCTTAAATGGCATTCAAATATTTCAGAGCTTTTAGGATAATGTGTTCCCAGATCCCATACTCATTAAACATACATTACAGTTAGTAAATTTTTTTAAAATTATGACAATTTCCATTTAAATAAATGAATCTGTTAATAGCCCATCTGCTACACAAAAAACATTGTGCTATTATGCATTATATATATATATATATATATATATATATATATATATATATATATTCACATACAGTAGGTGTGCAAACAATATATTACTAAAGTTGGATAATATCAGCTTATTGTTCCAGTGACATGTAATGCCTATCTTGTTACTGACATTTATTGTTGCTGGCACACAGGGAGAATGAGTATTTGTCAGTGTCGTGCAAGTGATTACAGCTACAATGTTGGTTTGTAGTGATGGGCGAATTTATTCGCCAGGCGTGAATTCGCGGCGAATTTGCGCGATTCGCCACCAGCGAATAAATTTGCGAAACTCCCGAGAAAATTCGCGTCAAAAATTCGCCGGCGTCAAAAAATGTTTTCGGAAAAAATGGACGCCGGCGTAAGAAATGGGCGCCGGCGTCAAAAAACGGGCGCCGGTGTCGGAAAACGGGCGCCGGCGTCAAAAACGGGCGCCGGCGTCAAAAACGAGACGCCGGCGCCGTTTCGCAAATTTTTCGCCGTTTCGCGAATTTCGCGCGAAATTCGCGAATTTTTCGGCGAAGCGAAACGGCGCAAATTCGCCCATCACTATTGGTTTGGAAATGTGTCCCCTGTCATTTTTTTCACTATGGAAACTGCACTAACACAAATGCAATTATTTTGAACAAATATTTAAAAGTTACTGTACATCAAGGTGACATTCAGTTCTCTGTACTGTTCCAACACAAACCAGTACTAAGGCAGCCTGTTACAGGGAAGCCTCCTGTCTTTTGATTTTAACATTCCTTGGTTCAGATATAGGATCCGTTATCCGGAAATCCATTATCCAAGAAGCTTTCAGTCCATTATAAGCACATAATTCTAATATTCAAAAATTGTTTCCTTTTGCTCTGTTATAATAAAACAGTACCTTGTACTTGACCCCGACTAAGCTATAATTCTTATTGGAGGCAAAACAATCTTATTGAGTTTAATTAATGTCTAAAGGAGAATTCAACCCTTTAGCAAAAAAAGACCCTCCTAACTCCTCCCCCCAGCCTAACTGTCGATATGCCCCCAACTTTTTACTTACCCCAGGCATTGGAGTTCCCCCCAACCATCTTCCAGACCTTCATGTCTTCTTCCGGCGCTTCGGCAATTTCTGTCCATTTCTGCGTATGCGCCACTTTGCTGGTCTCCGTCTCAGCTTACCGAAGACCCGGAAGATGGCTGCGTGGAACTCCAATGCCTGAATCTGCGCCGAGGGGTAAGTAAAAAGTTAGGGGCATTTCCCCGGGAGGGCAGTTCGACTGGGTGAAGGAGGGAGGGGGGGTCTACGTTGGGTGGGAGGTAGGGGTTTTTTTTGCTAAAGGGTTGAATTCTCCTTTAAATGATTAGGTATGAAGATGCAAGTTACAGAAATATCCCTTATCTGGAAAACTGTTGGTCCCAAGCATTCTGGATAATATTAACAAATACCATACCTGTATATGTTCCCATTGTTCTGCTCCTCGGCTGCCTTACCAATCCCTCCAATCAATTTCTTTTAGGCCCAGAAAAGCTATTCCAGCCTATATAGGTTCTGGGGGTGTTTATTATCTATAAATCACATGGAAATCATTACAGTGAGATGTAAACATGGGTTATATAGTATTCCAATAGAGGGCAGACTGGGAAACATACTGCAATTAATATTAGATATATACTGAATCCCAGAAAGCTTCTAAAGTAGTGTTCAGAAGAACCAAATCCAGGCTCTTAAAGTCATGTGACATTCTGTACTTTATTCACTGGTAATGTGGTCTCTATCCAGTTTGCACAAATTGGGATATGCTTATTAAGATCTTAGTTCGGTTGTAATTATTTGTTATTTGGCCATACCGCAAAATAATGGATTGTTACCACACCTCCTAAAAATTACCTTTATAATGATCAAGTATTAATATATAAGTTGGACTAAGCAACATAAAATGATTTTTGCATTCACCAAGCCCTACAATTCAGTGTTCTGTCCTCATTGTGCAAAATATGTCCACCAGTGTGTTATTCACATGTAGGTGCAACAGTTTATGCCCCTCACACCATTGTCTGAAAAGAAGAAGGACATTGCACTTTGCCCTTTCTTTATAAAAACAGCCCTATACTATCACTTGGCTGAACTCTTTTTACCTTAAAATATATGTAATGAAGGCTATGACTTAATCAGCGAGAGACGTAATCATGAAAACTATCGGCACCAGGTAAGGACTTGAATCTTGGTTTCCGACAGTCATAGTCTTTCCTTGAGTAAAATAATCCTGTTGTGAGGGTGCTAATATTTGATGGTGTTATTAACACTAGCACAAACACAGTTTGATGGATGCTTATATTTTATAGCACAAAGATATTTTATGTTCAGTTTCCAACTATGGGCTCCCAGTTGCAATTCTCAAGGGCGGTAACGGTACTTGTTTCAAGGATACGCACATTAAACTAAAAACAGCTCAGTAAGTCATTTTGTCACTTTGATTTGCACCAATTCCAAGATAATCATCACCTGCGTGTCTTTAAGATTATATTTTTGAAGGTCTTATTTTTATTTATTTTTTTGGTTCAAAATTTCCTCCCCTTTTTTCGTTATCCTGGATTCATCCTTATTCAGCTCACTTTGCAAACCTGTAAATGTTTTATTGGCATTACCAATTTACACGGGTTACAGTTTTTGAGGATAAAATGCTCTCACGTATTCATTTCTCGCTGCTCTCCTCTTTGTTATTTATTTGTTCCTTCTCACGTGGATTTTGTCTGCAGTGAAAATGTCGAATATTTTTCAAAGTCAATTACACTCTTTTTATATTACTTGCTGCGGTCGTTTAAACATGGAAAGTAAAATTGCAGAGCAAATAAGTTCTGATAATGGAATTCAGAAAGTAATTATGTGGACTCTGGAGTTCTGTCAGGTTTGGCACTTGGTACTGTTAATGGAATGGTTTATTCTTTTGTTAAATGTAACTCACTACTGAAAACACAGAGTACAGTGTTAAAGGAACAGTCCACCTTAAAATTAACTTTTAGGGGCCAATTCACTATGGGTCGAATATCGAGGGTTTATTAACCCTCGATATTCGACTAGGAATTAAAATCCTTAGACTTCGAACCTCGAAGTTGAAGGATTTAGCGCAGATAGTTTGATCAAACGATCGAAGTATAATTCCTTCGATCGAACGATAAAATCCTATTTTAATCCAACGATCAAAGGAATATCCTTCGATCAAAAAAAGTTAGCGAAGCCTATGGGGACCTTCCCCATAGGCTAACATTGACTTCGGTAGGTTTTAGATGGCAAACTAGGGGGTTGAAGTTTTTTTAAAGACACAGTACTTCGACTATCGAATGGTCGAATAGTCAAACGATTTTTACTTCGAATCCTTCGATTCGAAGTCGTAGTCATAGTGGAAGGTCGAAGTAGCCCATTCAATGGTCGAAGTAGCCCAAAAAAAATTCAAAATTCGAAGTTTTTTACCTTCCAATCCTTCACTCGAAGTTAGTGAATCGGCCCCTTAGTGTGAGTAGAGAGTGGACTTCTAAGGTAATCTGCACTTCTTCTTCATCTTCATTTTTGTATTGTTGTTCAGATGTCAGGTCTTTAACAGTGATCTGGTTGCTAGGATTTGAATACGATAGCAACCTGGCAGCAGTCAGGAAGTCACAATGAGTGATCAATATTAGAAGGTCCAAGTAGAATTATAGGTACCAAAAAAAGATAGCAGAGAAAGTAAAGTCTCCAATTCAGTTTGTATTTTGATTGTCAGGCTCATTGACCTAGACAACTAGATAAAGCTTTCAGTTGAATGCCAGAAACAGTTAGTAGTCCATCTATAACCTGCTAAAAGTTTATTTAAAGGTGAACTTTCCCAAAAGTGAGCCAGTCAGGGAGTATATTCCAGCAAAGTCACTGATATGGATCCTGGGTATGAGAGCTTGTCTGTATAAACACAAGCTGGACATTAATAAATAGTCACTGCAAACATTTAGGGAAAGAGGTTTTCCTTTATATTGTATGCTTGTGAGATACACAATAGAAATGTCTTTAATTTTAAGGCAGTGCGGAAAAAAAAGTATTCAAAAATGTATCTATTTGTTGCTGAGTAAATAAATATTTTGTCCATGCCGAGTAGCTGCAATTGAGAGTATCCCTACACTGGGAAATACATAACTATAGGTATGAGACCAGAATGCATGGGACCTTGGGTTGTTTCCATAATTTGGATCTCCATACCTTGAATCTACTAAAATATCATTTAAACATTAATTAAACTCATTAGGATTGTTTTGCCTCCAGTAATGATTAATTACATATTAGTTGGGATCAACTACAATGTGTGTTTTTATTATGACAGAGAAAAGGGAAATAATTTTTAAAAATGTAAATTATTTGATTACAAGGGATCTTATGGGTGATGACTTCCTTTATAAGGAGCTTTCTGTAAAATGGGTTTCCAGATAACAACTGAACAAGAAATATCAAAGACTATAAATTGGAGTCATCTTAATAATGGGAATTTAATTTACCTACTTGACTTAAATTCTTCCACTCCCCGGCATGTTAGTACACATGGGTAGTATTGCCCCACCCACATGAAGAGGTAGGACCTGTAACATAGACAATCCATATTAATCCAAAAAATCTAGCATTTGACTGAAGGCAGGGTATTGAGGCAGTGTAATAGAAAGCAGGGGAGGCCCACCGCTCTCAAAACCATGAAAAGGAGGGAGAAAGAGAGGTATAAGAGAATAGGTACTTAATTTAAGAATAAAGAATTAAAACCCTGATTATGTATATGGCGTTGCAGTCAAAAGAATCACATCTGTGAGTTGATCTAAGAAATACTTGCTGGGATATTCGCTGCTGTTTGGTTGAAGAAAACGTTATTATTGGAATCCAAGCAGCTACATCAGTAACATCAACAGTTTTCTCAAGACTCATCCATTTAGCATAGTTTTTAAACTTACTGACCTGCTCTTATCCTGAGGGGGGGGGCAGAAATCCATTCACTTTCCAAATCTCAGCAACTTGAATGGCCAAGTACTTAAATATCATTTAACCAGGTTAATCAAGTTGATGTAGGAAACTACAACACTTTCTGTTGTCAATAGTATTTACCTCCCCCTTCCAACTCCTCTAACCCTGCAGAACAGTAAAAAAAAAAGAGAATTTTCTGTCCCTAAGTATCAGGCAGAGGAGAGAATAAGCGAGGCTCAAGAACGTTCAGTGCCAGGAGGAGTTGACACAAATGTCATACTAAATTGCTACATTTTGTTACATTTTGTTACATTTTGCAGTGACCCCCTTGAAAGCAACAACACCATGCTGTGGCAAATTGGCTGCAGTTGATTACCGTATATACTCGCGTATAAGCCGAGTTTTTCAGCACCCAAAATGTGCTGAAAAACTCGACCTCGGCTTATATGCGGGTCATACGCCAATCCCTCCTGGACCTGCTCCGGGCGGCGATCGTCAGTCACAGAGTCCTGATGCGCTATGGGAGAGGGAGGTGTGGGATCCGGTGAGGGATTGGCGTATATAAGGTATTGGTATATGGATTATCTTCTCCCTACAGGAACCAGCATGGCAGCACCAACTGCTAAACAGGGGCTTATTTATAATAATAGGATTATTGGACCCCCTTCCCCCATCCAGGCCATATTCTCCTAGAAGAGTGACCAAAATAAGCAGAGGAATTTCAAAGCTCTTGCTGCGGACTGTAAACATTTACATGTGTCCTGCACACTGTTGGGGCCGCAGAAGGAGCCTCGTATGTAGTTGCTGCATCTCTCCATCTCTCTGCCCCTGGTTGAGTTATAAGTTATTTTACTGTGACTGGTGTGCTTACAATTTTTTTTTTTTTTTAAACTGTGGGCAGGCCTACCTTTCATTGTTATTCAGTGGGTGCAGGTACAGATTGATTTTCAATCAGCCCCTAGGCTTATACACGAGTCAATAAATTTTTCCAGTTTTCTTAGGTAAATTAGGTACCTCGGCTTATACACGGGTCGGCTTATACACGAGTATATACGGTATGTATGGTTTTCTGTAAAATAAATAAGAATAGTGAGCAGCGTCATATATGTGGCCCATGTTAGCTGTACTGTCTGCTCTGCTTTTTATTATATACTGACAATATACTGACAGTTTTTTTACAATGTCTATATCACCTACCCAAAGTAAAGTGCTATCAGAGCACCCCACTCATTCAACCCCCCCCCCCCAAAGTGCACACATGCCTGCCACTTGCTCATACCAATTCCTATTACTAGCAAATTGTTTTTGTAAAAAGAGAAACAATCTGGGCAGCTGTAGCTCTTTAATAGAATAAGTGACTAGCATGTATATGTACAATTTAAATATATATATATATATAGAAAAAATAAAAACTGACACAGCACTCCAAGTTTTGTATGCAAAAAAAGATATATATTGTAGAAAGACATACCAAAGCCCATAGGACATGGTATGTCTTTCTACAATATATATCTTTTTTTGCATACAAAACTTGGAGTGCTGTGTCAGTTTTTATTTTTTCTATGATATTGGCTACTTTGGCAGTGCCTTTTTGACTACTTGCACCCAGAAACCAAGAGGGTTGTGCGGCAATATCTCTTTTTATATAGTATATATATATATATATATATATATATATATATATATATATATATATATATCTTCACTAGGGCAGCACCCTGCTAACGTCGTGTTACCTGGGTGCAAGGTAAAGGATGCAAATACTTCAAGAAAGACCAGCAACACCAGGATTTCTGTGCATCAAAGCAAAGTGTATTCAGTTATTGCATGAATAGCCGACGTGACGTTTCGGTCCACGCAGGGACCTTCCTCATGGCAACCATGCTCATATTCCCAATCACCATAAATACCCATCAAAAGGAAGTGACATCAATAGCAATTAGTGACTGCTGTGCATTTTCGAAAAAACTTTAAGATCAATTTTAAAATTATTATTTAAAAGACAGACAAATGCCAATAATATATTCATCATGTTACTTAGTGCAATACCATGTGTACCAAACCCTTTGTATGTTATCATAAAATATTAAATATGTGCATGAACAATATGTTCGATAAGATTATACCTGTGTTTTGAAAGTAACAGTGTAGCAACAATACTTAATGTGTAATGGCTAAAAATCATATACATAAAAGCAATTACAAATGCCCCAAAGTATATATGAGCTCCCTTAAAATCAGATACTATTTGTGTAATCTTAAAACAATTGTGGGAAAAATTCCCATTCTGGTCAATCACTTTTAGGGGCTCTTATCTAGATCTGAGGCAAAAAGACAGCCAGAATACGTACTATATACATGGAAAATCAGAACACACACCATAGGCAGATAAATTGATTCCTTACGTTATTACACTTATATGCTGACTATATAGGGAGCTCATTCACTCACAGGAAACAGCTCAATGATAATGAGCTATTTAGACCCCTAGGATGAACACAGTTCAGTTTATATGTCCAAAATGCTTCTCTCTGTAGTAAAACTTGATCAGTGTTGCCTCCCCTTGGTAGATCTGCAATACAATCAATTGGCAAATGCAGAAGCTGGATGTTTAGCCAACAACCAATGTTGAGCCACAGGCTGTTTTGATATGTCTTGTTTGGTATCTTTCCTGGGTTTGGGGTCAAGTGCGGCCCTGATGGTTGCCCGGTGCATACTGATGCGCTCCCTCAGTTGTCTACGGGTTTTGCCACAATACAATAAACCACACGGGCATTTAATTATGTATATCACATTCTGTGAAGTGCAGGTTAATCTCTGCTTAATGTCATATGATCTGACCATGTGTGGATGAAAGAACTTGTCTCCTGTGATCAAGGAGCTGCACATAACACAACTGCCATATCTGTAAACACCCACTTTGCCTGTAACTGTCAATGATTTGTATTTGCTTACCGGGTCCGCCGGTGACAGAAGTTCTTTTATGTTCCTATGCCTCCTGTGTCCAAAGCAAATTCATTTACGATTAATGCCCGTGAGTTCTGTATCAGATTGAACAATAGGCCATTGCTGTAATACAGATTTCTTGATTAGAGGGGTACATGCATCAAATGTGGTCATATAATAAATTATGTCCTCCGCATTTTTCTTTCTATATATTAGCTATGCAGGCTATTGTTTCTAGTTTACACGTATGGCTACATGCAATGTAAGGTTGCCGCATAAGAAGGCTTGTATCATATTGAATTCTTTGTCAACAGGATATCAAAGATCTCAACAAAGATCTCTCTCTATAATAGGGTGTAGCACGCTCACTATAACGAATCACTTTGCACTATATGCTCCATGTATCTGGTTCAACGTGCTATTGCTTATGGATACTGCACTGAAGAACTCTTCGCTTGGTAGATGTTTTCCTTTGGAAGGACTTGCTCATCCCATTTGTAGGCTGCACTGCTTTCCCTAATCCTTCCAACCTTTACATTTAGGGTCATTTATTAATAAGCTAAATGCTCAGACCTGCATCTATAATTAATGACCCATAAAGATACCTCCATTTGATACATTTGAATTGGTAGCAAGGAACATTGAGAGGCTAAATAATCGCCAGTATATGTCCTTACCTCTGGCTTCCTGCATATGACCATTACAGCACAACCATGTCCATGTGCATGAAACAATAAAGTGAATTCTCTCCTGCCTCACTATGTAATATAAGGCAGCCAACTGGTACAGTAGTTACAATGTGTCTTGCTCTCAGTGCAGTATCAATCATATTATATTCCTCTCATGTTCGGGTGCTATGAGTGAGATTTTTATATAACCCATGAGAGGCTTTTCATATGGTTTCCATGGGCAGATACAGTACCTGTTTCAGGGAGATCTAGTAGAGGCAGCAATACTGCATTTACATAGATTTTGGTTGGAGCCAAGTGAGAGATGAAAAGTTTTTGCATGGTTTCCCAGAATTTCACCATAATTGTAGGGAATTGCTCCCAACCTAAGAAATTACCCAATGTTTGTCTGCAAATTGGATCCCCAAGATTTTAAGAATGGAGATTTCAGCATGTTGCATAAATACGGCATTAGAGTGTGATTCTTTTGGTGCAATTCTGATATGCCTGTTGATGCAAGCCATTGTTGGAACCCTGGAATTTCTGCCACATTTAGGGTAGCGGTAGCTTCATGGTTAACCTGCATCAATTGGTTCACTTGTGCACAATTCAGTAGGAAAGGCTGGGCTGGGAAGTGCAAGGAGCATGTTTGAATGTAATTAGGCCTCATTTGCAATAGCCTACACAGTGTGCAAAGTGCAAAAAATATGCCGCAATCAGGTGGTATAGACAAGTAGGCAACCTCCATCCCATTCCATATTTGCAGCCCACATATGGACCCTCTCTTTAAGGCAGGCAATTAGGATAAGGCTGAACTGCGCCTCCTCATGCTGATCTATTCACTGCCAAATTTTTCATTGGGAAGGCCTTCTCTCATAGACTCCAATGTAATGAAAGAATTCAAATTTTTAAAAATGATTTTCTTTTTCTCATAGCACAGTACCGTGTACTTAATCCCAACTAAGATACACTTAGAGGCAAAAACAATCCTATGGAGTCTATTTAATGTGTAAATGATAACAAAGTACGGAGATCCAAATTTCGTTAAAATCCCTTAAGCTGGCCATAGACACAAAGATCAGATCATACGAATCGAGGATTCGTGCGATTTTCAGACCGTGTGTGGAGAGTCCCGACATTTTTCGTCTGGCGGAGATCGGTCGTTTGGTCGATCGGACAGGTTAAAAGATTTCTGTCGATTTCTGTCAGGGGCAGAACATCGGCTGATCTGTTCTTTTCTACTTTATTTGATCGGAATGGTCAGTGGCAGGTTGGGAAAGTCCAATCGATCTTTGCGTCTATGACCAGCTTTATCCAGAAACCCCAGGTCCTGATCATGCTGGATAGGGATGCACCGAATCCAGGATTCGGTTCTGAATTCGGCCAGGATTTGTTCCTTTTTCCTGGCCAAACTGAATCCGAATCCTAATTTACATATGCAAATTAGGGGTGGGAGGGAAATCAGGTGACCTTTTGTCTCAAAACAAGGAAGTAACATTTTTTCCCCTTCCCACCCCTAATTTGCATATGCAAATTAGGATTCGGATTCAGTTTGGTATTCGGCTGAATCTTTTGCGAAGGATTCGGGGTTTGGCCGAATCCAAAATAGTGGATTTGGTGCATCCCTAATGCTGGATAACAGGTCCCATACCTGTATTCCTAAGTAACCCTTAAAGTCTTCCCTCTTTTTTTATATACTGCATTTATTCATTTTTAAGAATCAATGAATCAAAAACCCTTGTTATGGTTATTATTTCATAGGTAAAAACCCATAGCACAAAGCTTATCATGATTGCAGCAATTGATCTTGAAATACTACAGATCACAGCAATTTGTAATGACCAAATAAATCCATGAATATTTTTGAGACTATTTGGAGTCAATTTTTATCTCTTCCCACCTTGAGCTGACCCAGATCCTACCAAACGGAGCTAAATTGAGTTATAGATCAAATCACATCCAGTCATTTTTCCCTACTCTCATCCTAATGAGGCGCTGTACTATAAATGCAGAAGCCACACAATTTCTTTAAAATGTAATCAGTCTGAATGCTGAGTGAAATGGAGAACCCGATTAGTGCTGAAAATAGACAAGCACACTAATGCTGTACCCAGATTACGAATCACAAAAAAATAAAACTGCTCAGAAAATGTATTTTTCTGATAAAAAGGAACCAATTACCCACAGCCAACCTTCTGAAGAAGGGTTTAGCACACATTTTAAAGGACCAAACCAGGTCAACATCAGATTCTTTAGATGGCAGTTCAGTAATATTGATTACATTTAGTGAGGTTCAATTTCTTATTTATATACTGGCAGAAATCCACACAATGGGGAACTATAAGTACCACATTATGACAACGGTAATATATCTAAAGCATAACCTTTCAGTTAAGATAAAAGGGTTAAATACATTAAGGGAATTCAACGCTACCCAAGACAGATACAGAGCTAATATAACTGCCTGCCTGTTATTACACAGAGTTTATCCATCAAGCATTGAGCTTTTTTTATTTTCCTTTTCTGAGCATCGATAACTTATAAAATAATAAAATCAGCCAGTGAAATGTTCTAGGAGCTGTGATGATTTAGGGCAGTGTGTTTCAAATCTTGAAATAACACCGAGCTATGCTAAATGGTTAACGTTACAGAAGGAGTTAATCTAATCGGTGACACTTCGGAGCTCCTCTTCTATTATGCCACTTGCTGCAGTTCTTGGAACATAATGTACATCATTTGTCCTTTAAGATAGTGACACCAGCAGATTCAGGGTCCATGCAAGAGAATTTATCGGCCATTTAATATTATAATGATGATTGCTGTCATTCCCCAGGCGAGTGTGATCGTTTCTTCTAGGACATAGAAAATAATGAGTCCACCCTTTAAATCAGAACTCATTGTTCTGTGTGAAAGCAGAAGGAGCATCTGATATAGTAGTGAAGAAAATGTGCACACTTCCATCTGCCTGCTGATTATTTTACAGATATGTGGCTATAGATAAGTGATGGGGAATAATATTAACTGACATAGTCATGGACATAATCATTCGCTTTCATTCTTCCTAGGCTGTCTCTCTTGTGAGCTCCTACACCCCTACCTCCAAACCCCACCTACACCAGCCATGTGAAATTAATTATTTATTAACAAACAGGGAAAACACACTCCTTGCCCATATATAGTAAGATTTTTACTTCTTAGATGTCTATAATTTCTTTATAGCATATTTCCCTTTATACAGGGCTATAACTATAGATACCCCCTGCCCATGAAGCCCCCAAACACCAACATCCATGGGGGTCTGCCCTTCCCAAACAATGTAAATGAGTATCAAATACGGGATCGCAGGCTGTAGGCTAGGCAGGTGATTTACAGTAAACTTCTGCTTTTGAAAGCTGAAAGATGGGTTTCTCAAGCCCAGGTTTGAAGTCTTAACATTAATGGGAGAGCGCAATCAAAATCACAAGCGACATTTAAAATGTAATTTTTGCAATAGTTCAGCACTGCTCGCAATGTAAAATAATTCACTGGTGAATATTACATCGCTAAGCAAGGTTGACATTAGAGGGCACATTTACTATGGGTCGAATATCGAGGGTTAATTAACCCTTGATATTTGACCATCGAAGTTAAAGCCTTCGACTTAGAATATCGAAGTTGAAGGATTTTACCGCACTTCGTTTGAACGATTTTCCTTTGATCAGAAATTGCTAGGAAAGCCTATGGGGACCTTCCCCATAGGCTAACATTGGTGCTCGGTAGGTTTTAGGTGACGAAGTAGGTGGTCGAGGTTTTTTTTTAAAGAGACAGTACTTCGACTATCGAATGGTCGAATAGTCGAACGTTTTTTATTTCGAATCGTTCGATTCGAAGTCGTAGTCGAAGGTCGAAGTAGCCAATTCGATGGTCGAAGTAGCCAAAAAAATACTTCGAAATTAGAAGTATTTATTATTCTAATCCTTCACTCGAGCTTAGTAAATCTGCCCCTAGCATTTGCTCTGGAGTTTTGTTAAGTATTTCAAGGCAAAATACACTTTTCAATTGTGAAATTTTATTATTTATTATACATACACTAAGAATGTTTGCAAAAGTCCCTTTGGTTGTGTAGGGGACGAGTAAATTTGTCTCCCAGTATTATTCAGCAGGCAGTCCCCTAGTGTTATAGACTCCTAAACTGGGTCCTAAAATAATTAGGAGGGGGAACTGTTTCCTTATCCTGCCTAAACCTATACCCCCCCGACAGTTCAACCAGTGTGCAGTAGATCGCACTGTGCTAAAATATATAGTCCTGAGCAGCCATGTGCTCAGGCTCCATTTTGTTAATCCCTTTAACTGTGTAGGCAGGAAAAAATAGGAGCAGACGGCTACAGCAGAGTTTGCTGGAAACCAGCAATGTGATCTCTATATTGGCTGCTAGACTGGAAGGCATATTTAGAAGAACTGAGCATGCTCACTCGCCAACAGTCAAAGGCAATTCCTGAGGGAGGGGGCCGAATGGGTTAGAGGAGGGTAAGGAATCCGAAGTGATTAAGGGGATGCTGCAGCATTACTATTAACCTTTGAACAACCAGAGTGGCAGGTATTTAACGATTTCAAAAAGCCTGTTTGCTGATTACATTTTTTGATTGGGTGATTACATGTCCTTTAAACTTAACACTAACCACTGTTGAGTCAAAGGTTCCATTATAATCAACCGAGTACTGCTAGGTCTATAAACTGGTTTGCATTGAAGGAGGACTCAGAACACATACCCCACAGAAATATTATAAGAAGAACATTGAATTGTACATTACACATTCCAATACACATTTATACATATATAAAAAATAAATGTATAACTTTTCAGTAATGTTATTGTTAGGGTATGGGATTTATTCTCTAGAATACTTGGGATGCTTACTATAAGTACCATCAAAACAATGTAGCAGTAGTCATCTCAACTCCAGTACTCCAGTTCCACAATGCCTTGCATCGTCCTAACAGACTTTTGAAAAAGTAGAAATACAGAAGCATGCAAAGCAATGTGGGCAATGTCGTTTTTGTTAGAGGGAACTGATTGTTGCTACATTTATTTTGGATGGTACATATTAAATATGTGTGAATATTAGAGGATTCTCTTTTTAATGGAGGCTAGCTCTGGGTTATAGTGATGACCGATTAAATTTGGCAGGCATGGATTTGCGGCAAATATCCACGTTTCACACAAGCCAATAAATTTGTGAAACTGTTGAGAAAAATCTGCCACGACAAAAATAATTGTTGCGCGTCAGAATTGCTGCACGCATAAAAATTGTCGCGCATCACAATTATTTGGACGCCCATTGACTTTAATCCATTTGGTCAAAATAATTGCACGTATAAAAATTGTTGCTCGTGTTAAAATACTCGCCCGTCAGTTATTTTGACCCCCATTGACTTCAATGCATATCGCAAATTTTTTGGTGTTTGGAGAAGTTTTCAGCAAATTAGTGAATTTTTTTGTAAATCGAAACACCACAGATTCGGCCATCACTATTGGGTTATGCTGTAGGTGGTGAGGAATCTGCTGGAAATAAAAGCCAATGTGTCATATATCTATAACGATTGTTGAAGTATTGTGAGGCATTTTAAATAATTGCCGGCTGTTTAGATCTGGATTTATACAGTTCTTGTATCAGGTGTGATAGAAGAGCAGAGATATTGAATCATTCATTGCAATCTGTCAAACAAAATAAGGACAAATGTCATCTCCAGATGAAAGACGATCATTTTTGCTAATAGAATAGCAAATAGCTCTTGGCAAGAATAAGTGATTTCACGGACTCAAATAACCTCAGAAACATGTCAGTCTTAATGCAATTAAGCCCACGGAGAGGATATTTAATATACGTGCCATCCAGCAGACGGGTTATGAAAAAAAAACCTACAATACATGATTGCTGAAATACATGTGATGTAGTTCTCTGTCAAAATATGGGTTGCAGCGAATAAATATCCATTCTGTTGAACAGCACAAAAACATTCTTCTGACACAAAATGAATCTTGCTTTATCAAAGTCTGCAATGTTCTATAAAACAGATGTGGACGAATGTAATAAAAGTCGGTAACGGAAAAAATATTTGCAATGCGAAAAGTTATGTCTCTGTCTGAACAAATTTGCCTTTGTGCGCATTTAACATAGCTTTTGCGAACCCGTAAACTGTTTTGCGACAGTGGAAAAAGGTTTGCACATTTTGTAGTTTGCGCCAGTGCGCAGTAAATATAATAAAACTTCTTACTGAAAAAGTTGTTACGTTTGTTCCAAAAGATTACGACACCTTCAAGCACTTCTTAAAAGTGGGCAATTACAATTTGCAATGTAATAACAGTTTAAGGAAGAGTATTACATTGTGAAATTAAACTTTTATTCTTATTTGTGCTAATTGTTTTGCTCTTTGCGACTTTTATTACATTCCCCCAATAATCTATTACATTAAATCAATTTTTGCTGCTTTTTGTCTCACAGAATCAGTCATACTACACGGTGGATAAGGAGCCCCGACATGGATTCTTTCTTATTTTTGTGGAACAAATCAGTTTTGTATCAGAGAGAGGGTTTGCAAAAAAGCAGGTCGTTAATCATGTATGGGACATAGAAGCAATTTCATGCCTCAAAATCATTCTTTATCATTGAGTCAGAAAACTTTTCTAATAAGGCAGATGATCAATTTGGTATCATTTTTCTGCAATAAAAGAGATAATTAGTGATTTTGTTGCATGAACATTATATTATAGGATATTATATTTATAAATGATGTTTATTATTTCTATACTGTTAAACATTAACTAGGTTGCTTAAATGGGTCAGCTTTTCTTATAATTTTTAGATTTCTACATATACAGGTATAACTGTAAAAACACATGGTCCTGTTCTAGAAGATGCTACCGAATATGCATGCATGCTCACCAAACCAAATACCTCCATTTAAAGAGGTTGTTCACCTTTAAATTAACTCTTTAGTATGATGTAGAGAGTGGTATGTTAAAGGGGAACTATTGCGAAAATTAAAATGATTAATATTGGCTTCCTCATACTGAAATAAGAAACTTTCTAAATACAATCAATTAAATATTATGAATTTATTGTGATTTAATCATCTTCATGCAGCAATTGGATGTCAGATATTCATTGACAGTTAGATCCAATATATCTTATAGGGGGGCTTCCTTTCCTAACAGATGAATTAGAGCTCACTCAAATAACGGATTTCAGTACAAACAAAATCTAACACAAATTGCACAAATTCTGCATGTAGAGAGACATGATTGTTTGGTGATTCTAATAGAATGAGCTCTAATACATTTTCTAGGCACACGGAGACCCCCTATAAGATATATTGGATCATTCATCTGACACCCAACTGCTGCATGAAGAATGAAGAGAAACAGATGCTGAGAGAGGAATAGTGAAGAAAAACTTGATTATTTCAGAAAGTATATAGAAATATTTAATGGATTGTATTTAGAAAGATTTAAGGCAATTTGCTCTCCAGTTTGCAATTTCAGCAATCTGGTTGCTTGGGTCCAAATTGCCCTAGCAACCATGCATTGATTTGAACAAGAGACTGGAATATGAATAGGAGAAGCCTAATTATAAAGATGAGTAATAAAAAGTAGCAATAACAGCAATACAGAGCATTTGTTTTTAAGATGAAGTCAGTGACCACGTATGAAAGCTGGAAAGACACAGAAGTTGAAGGTAAATAATTCAAAAACTATACAAAATGTATTGAAAAATTGCTTGGAATTAGCCATTCTATAACATACTAAAAGTTAACTTAAAGGTTAACCACCCCTTTATGGAGCAGTTAGGATGATGATGCTGTAGATAAAAATAGCTATTAAATACTCATGCCAGCCCAGTCCCCGAGTAGGAAGCCAGACAGTAGGTGGTTAGTGAATGTTACAAGTGGGTAGGGGAGTGGGTCCATGAGATTTCCCCAACCTAGTGCTCAATCAACATCAAATTCAACCCTGCATACAAAAATACCTGGCCAAGAGACCAGGCATCCACATAATATGCTAAAATACAAAAGAAAGTTCTACTTGTCTTGATTAAGGAAATCAACTATTCTTCATCTGTAAAATGCATACCAAGAAAAAAGGAGGGATGTCTTTTTAATTACTGAGAAACAAAATGGTGATTTTTGCACTGTAACATTTGCATGTCAGATACAATTAATTTCAACTATAATTCTGTTTTTGTGTTATAATTATTCAAAATACTTTTTACTGTTTCTTCCAGTCACCAGTGACTCCTTATTAAAGATGCACAGGCGTAACTAATGGCATATTTGATGCCTCCTGCTCTTGTGCTCATTTCCGATATTGCTCTCTTCCTTTATCCATGATATAGGGATATCTGGGTGTCTTTCCTATTTAAACTTTTTTGTTGTTCTCTAATGTAAAGAATGTTTGTAATGTGATGTTTTCTGAAATGAACTTAAATGCCAATATGTGGCATATCAAATGGCACTGGAGGAAAGGGGGGCCAGTATAAGGCTAGGGCCAGACGAGAATCCGTTGCCCTTCTGACCAATGTGCCTGCACCCAAAAACAACACCTCTGCTCTAGTGTAGGCAGACTTGGTTATTTTAGCGCAAAAAGCAAATCTCAAAATTTGTCATGTCTGCATTTCTCTGCAGGCTGAGATCCGGCTCGTCTGGCCCTAGCCTTAGGGGCAGAGCACACAGGCAGATTCTGGGAAATTATTCGGGGAGATTAGTCGCACAGATTTGTTTTCCGAAGTCACCTGAAGTTGCCTCAAGAGAAAACTTCAGACGACTTTGAAAAACGAATTGGGATGAGTGCCATCCCACTGTCGATTTACACTTTAGCCAGCGGGAAGGCAGTTCGGGGAGATTAGTCACCCCAAAGCAGAGGAGATTTGTCGCCCCGAATTTGCCTATGTGCCCTGACCCTTAGCCTCAATGGAACTGTTTTATTTACCTTTGGCTAGTCAAAGCCAGCCTTTCTGTGTGCAAATGATTTACTTCAGGATTAGTTATCAGGGAAAATAAAGTTGATATGAAAAAACACCCGTTGACTGTAAAAAAACACCATTAACTTCAATGTATTTTGCTCAGAAAAAAATTACTGTAAAAAAATGCCCATTCGCGATTTTTCAGCGAAACAAAACAAGTCAGATTCACCCATCACTAGTCACTGCAAGAAAACACTCATTGGGGCAGATTTAGTAAAGGACAAAGTGGCCATCGCTAGCAAAAATTCAAAAAAACATCTTTGCAAGACCAAGACTGTGCACATGCTCAGTGTGGTCTGGGCTGCTTAGGGATCGTCATAAACAAAGCTGCTTGAGTTCTGCATGGCTGGGAAGTAAGGCGGGGGCTCCCCCTGCTGTTCATAAGTATGATTGTTTCCCTGCTCAGCAGTTAGGGACCATCTGACAATTCTTATCCATAGCAGTAAATGAAGGGAGAATTTCTCTGCATACAGTCAGGTTTCTTATAAAAACGGTACACATTTTTTAATTAAAGTATATTGGAGATAGGTTTCTTTTTCATTAAAGAAAGTAAAAATGGGATTTTATTTTTTTTTTTGCCTTTACATGCCCTTTAATAGCCTAGTTAAGTGTTCCTATTTTTCCTCATAGATCTTGATATAGCTGATTTATAAGTGTGCTTCCCCCGACCAACATTTTTTCCTTCTGCAAACAAGTCAGCCACGCTCTGTGTCAGTTGTTGCTGACTCTGCTGCCGGAATCCGCCAGTTAGATCAGGTCAAATCTGACAGCAACTCATAGCATAAGTGTGTTGTTTGTAGTCAAAAAATGTTAGGTAGAGGAACGCTCATAGAAATTGTGAGATCTCAAGAACTGTTAAAAAAAATATTGAATACTATTTGTGAAACAGATTTATTAAATATCCACTACAGATTTGTGATTTTTCAATATAACAACAGTTGCCTCAGGAGTTCCTCTTTAAATACAACCTGGTCACTGAAAAAATAGAGATGTGTGTGCTCTGGTGGCTGTCACTCATTATATGACTGATATGCTGAATATAAAATACAAGCACTGATGGACCGTTTATTCTGCCCCATTACCTCACTGTCTTTATTCACATTATCTTCCAGGTATGAGCGGCCCCTCAGCATGCTGTCACTAGCTAATTCTGATTCTTAGAGTAATACTAACATTGAAGTTGTTTGATTTTTTTTCTGTTATATGATGTACATTTTCATCTTCCTTTAACTATATCTGTTCCTCAGATAATTGAATCTCTCCCGCACTTTTCCCTGGAGTGGCATGGACATCTCATTGCACTCTGTTATGCTGACAGTTATAGACAGAAAATTTGAGTCTGGCTAGTTGGTTGAGTCAGTTACTACCTACAAAATGTGAATTCTTGACAGTGTTATTAAAATTATATTTTTGACATCTTGGTAGCTGAATTGAGGGCACTGTAGGAAGTCTGCATCGGTGCGGGAGAGATCATGATCTGCATGAGCAGGCAAAGGATAGTCTACATCCTAGATCATTTTAGCAGCTGCAAGTCAATGTTTTTAACACTAATTATAATGCAGACAGCATGTAAGGGACTGGTAAATTTGTCTCCCAGTATTATTTAGCAGGCAGTCCCCTAGTGTTATAGATGCCTAACTGGGTCCTAAAATACAGTTAGGAGGGGGATCTGTTTCCTTATCCTGCTTAAAGCTATGCCCCTTGTGGCCAGTAGATGGCACTGTGCTAAAGTATAAAGTCCTGGGCAGCCATGTGGCAGGACTCCAGTGGAACCTAAACAGACCAGGTCTAGTCAGGATAGGCTACAAACCTTAAAGAGATACTGTCATGGGAAAAAAAAAAAATTCAAAATGAATCAGTTAATAGTGCTGCTCCAGCAGAATTCTGCACTGAAATCCATTTCTCAAAAGAGCAAACAGATTTTTTTATATTTAATCTTGAAATCTGACATGGGGCTAGACATTTTGTCAATTTCCCAGCTGCCCCTGGTAATGTGACTTGTGCCTGCACTTTAGGAGAGAAATGCTTTCTGGCAGGCTGCTGTTTTTCCTTCTCAATGTAACTGAATGTGTCTCAGTGAGACATGGGTTTTTACTATTGAGTGTTGTTCTTAGATCTACCAGGCAGCTGTTATCTTGTGTTAGGGAGCTGCTATCTGGTTACCTTCCCATTGTTCTTTTGTTTGGCTGCTGGGGGGGAAAAAGGAGGGGGTGATATCACTCCAACTTGCAGTACAGCAGTAAAGAGTGATTGAAGTTTATCAGAGCACAAGTCACATGACTGGGGGCAGCTGGGAAATTGACAAAATGTCTAGCCCCATGTCAGATTTCAAAATTGAATATAAAAAAATCTGTTTGCTCTTTTGAGAAATGGATTTCAGTGCAGAATTCTGCTGGAGCAGCACTATTAACGGATTCATTTTGAAAAAAATAATTTTCCCATGACAGTATCCCTTTAAGTAGCATGAAGCTCCTCTGAGGATTGTGAGTGTGATTATAATCCCAGGTACCAATTTCCCAGAAGTAGGGACTAAGGGGCAGGTTTATCAAGGGTCAAAGTTTGAAGTTAAAAAAACTTTGAACTTTGAATTCAAAAAGACCAATCAAATAGAGGTCGAAGGTTTTTGGGGGTTGAAGTGGTCCGTATTCGAAGGAAGCCTTCAATCTACTTTGATTCAAAGTTTTTACCAGAAAAAACTTATATCTTTAAAACTCCACCAATTGTCTCCATGTAGGTTCTAGGAGTTCCCCCATAGGCTAAAACAGCACTTCGGCAGCTTTTAGGTGGCGAATGGTCGAAGTCGAAGTTTTAAAGAGACAGTACATGATAAATTTCGTTATTCAAATTTCGAAGTTTTTTTCAAATTTTCTAGTTGAAGTACACAAAAAATAGCTCGAAATTCGAAGTTTTTCACTTCGAAAACTAACTTCGACGACGCACGCTGACATCCGACAGTCGGATAAATGTAGTTCTTACCTCCGATTTCTCCTTCACTTCCTGTCTCTTCAGGACATCCGACGCTTCACATGCGTTTCATTGTATGGCGATGTGTTGGCACGAGCTGCACCATTGAGTTCTACCCTAAGTGGAAGGAACAGGAAGTTTGGTGACTATGGGGGGGGTGACCCAGCAGCCTCGGTACACACTGGTACCAATAACAAAGTTAGAGGGAGGAGTCCTCAAGAACAATTTTAAAAAACGAGGTAAAAAGTTGACTTTTAAGATATTACCTGTGCCACAAGCAATATTAAATGATTGAGAAATAATTATTCAATGTATATTTACAAATGCAAAAAGCATGACTAGTAAAATGGGAGAGCTGGAGGTGCGGCTGCTGGGGGATAAATATGAAATAATTGGTTTCACGTTGATGCTGATGAGGTTGATGCTGGAAGAAGTAGTGATATTGGAAAGCTGAAGCAAAATCATGATTGCCTGGTCAGGTAAAAGTCAGAGGCAAAGTGGGCAGATGGAGTGCTAGATGAAATAGGTAGTACAACCAAATGGACAGCCAGTGGTGTTCGCTGCAGTGAGGCCAAGGCCTGGGCGCAGGATCTGCACCCCCCCTCAAACTTGCACCCACTGCATGCACTATGGAAAAATTCCCCCACCACAATTTTGTATCTACAAAACCACAATCAATTTTGTACAAACTTTTACAAGCCAAAATTCTGTTCGAATTCTGGGGGCAAATACCGCAAATAAAGGAAGGAACATGATGAACTGCAACTAAACATTGTACTTACCGACAACTGAAAAAAGCCTAGGAGTGAAATCACTGAGATCTAGGAGTGGGGTGTATCGCACCAAAGTACAAAAGAACCCTATTCTATACAACTGCTACTGATTTGCAATAAGTCAGACATGTTTTATGTCTTCAAAATAACACAGTTGGAGGGCATGAAGGAGAATATAAATCAGAGATGGGCCAAGAGGTACTGGCACCATAGGCAAGAACCTCCTGTGTCCATTCTTATGTCTCAGTACGTACATAAACATGCATGTGTTTGTTTGACACTTTAAGACTTACACAGTACAGTGTGTGAATGTTGTTTAAACACATTCCTGGGATTAAGAGCAACAAAACAGCAGGTTCTAGAACAGTTACACACAGTCATTTGTAAGGTCATTAATAAAACAGTTGAAATTTCCTGAAAGGTGTCAGGTGCCAGCTTCCTGAACATATTCTCAACAGCCAAATATTTGGCTGAATATAAATGCTTCCAAGTGACTTTCTGCCAGTGCGGAGGGTTAAAAAGAACGATTTTGCTTTGTACGGCAGATGCCTGTATTGCTGCCAAGCTTTAATGGGTTGCTGTGTGCCCAGGAACATGCCTATTATGTGCCAGTCCATTCCTGCTTCATGCCACAAGGCAATCTTACAGTTGGGATATTAAGGTAGCGAGTCCTGTGCTGGAAGCTGGATAGAGCGTTATGTTGCTGAAAAATAATATTTAATGCATTCGGTCCCAATGGATTCAAATTGCTGCATATACTGCTTACACCTGTTTCATTCTGTGTAGAACAGCTTGCATAGTTAAAGTCCGCCATGCTTTTATAGAACAAGTAGTTTATTTTAACTTCTCCTCATATCTACATGTGGTTTGCCTTAGTTGGTTTGATCACTTGAATGAAGAGAAAACGGATGCTGAGAGAGGGATGGTTAACATAGATTATTTCAGAAACAATGCAGAATATTTAATTCATTGTATTTAGAAAATTTCTCATTTCAGTGCTAATTTTACATTTTCATTTTATGTTTGTCAACATCCTTTAAGGATATCAGTGGATAAAATATCAGCAGAATTCTATGAAGTTTTACCAGTAAAGCAGAGAAGAAGAATCCTGTATCAAGTGATTGCAATCAGCATGTGAACACCATTTCATACAAGTTTAAACACTACTAGTAATGGGCCTGTCTTTGTTTCTGGAAACACCATCTGTTCATGTACTCTCAGAGACCAAGCGCTGCTCTGTTCCTTGCATATAAAGTCAAAGGATCTGGGAAAATAAACATTTTACCATTACCCCAAAATATAAATAATTTACAAAAAAATCTGATGCGGTATCGAAGTTCTCATTCTCTTTTAACGATTTACCATTTAAACAGCGCTGATGGCTTTTCCTCATCCTTAGATGAGGTAATGGGAACACATCTGAGTTGGCCGTTTTCTGCTTTTGGAAATGCCCACGATGAATTAGCCCTTCGATAGCATCTCAGCCAAAGGCAGAGAACTAGAAATTGTCCTGTCAGAGTGAAATATGTGAACTCTCACTAGCAGAAAGGAGAAGATTTAAAAAGGAAGGTGAAATAAAGAAAGGGGGCTGTGTCATAATTGTAGCAATAAGAGGTGACAAATTTCTGGAATTTTCAGCCATTGCTCTTAATAGAAAATGTTTGCATCTCGGGTAGAAGATAGATGGTGACAGCAATGACTCTTGTACAATGCACACTTGTGGCATGATAGATGGTTTGCCCAGCACATTTATACTTAAGTCTCTGTGCATCGCATTGACCTTGAAATGTCACCGTCAAGATAAGAGGTTTGTAAAAGGATAAGGCCGGCTTTCTTCCTGATATAAGTGTTCATGAATTCAAATATGAAAGCTTAGATGTTCCAGCGATGCAGATCTCTGAAAGCCGACTTAAGCTGAATGTAGACCAGAGTTAGAGATAAGGCCATATCAGCAAGCAAGCCACTCTCCACATTGTTTCTCTGAGACAGGACAGACAATAAAGAACCTGCCTGGGAATTCTCCTGGAGACAAGCGTTTTATCTTGGACGATGATAGTGAAAGAATTTTAACCATCACTGGTTTCTATTTCATATACCTGAATTGTATGGTTTCTCCTTAACTGCCATTCTAAAAAGACAGAAAAAACTGTAAATAATTCATACTCAAAGAAGCAGATAGAACATGATACCTCCTCTGTGACAGATAATGGATTCCTTCAATAAATAAATCACTCTCTTCCATATATATATTGGAGAATGGTCCAAATGTCAAAATGAAAATGATTATTACAAATGAATGCCCAGTCACAGCTAGTCGGTTGGGCAAGAGACAATTGCTGTAGAAAATCTTTTCAGCTCAAAGCTTAGAGTGTTTGACCAAAACTGTAACTATTAATGGGTCGCAAAGACTGATTTTGTATCATCCCAATATGCATTATAAGGTACTAGTGCATAAACACACTCCTGTACCAAGTGCAGTTGTGGCCATCTAATCTGTCCTTGCATGTTTGCATGCAACCGATCAATACATGCAACAAATTTGCACCCTTAGAATAACATGCAGGGTCGGACTGGCACAACCCCTCAACCCCCCCATCGTTAACTCCTGCAGATGATGTACCTGTCGCTGCAAACCAACACCCCTCCACCATACTTACCTTTAGCTTCTTACCTTTGTGGACACAATTAAGAGGAGTTCAGGAGGACCACTCAGAGTTTCTGGCAGGGAGCAGGTCTGGGTTGTCAAGGCCCACCGATGGCCCAGTCTGACCCTGGAGTAGTGGAAATTATGCCATTCTGATAATTTTGAGGTTGCAAGTTTGATTTGTATAAAAACAGAAAGCTCAACTCTGAGTGTTTTAACTCATCATACACAATTGCGGCTTGCGTAAAATCAATGTGCGGCCGCAATTAAGTTGTAATTGTCGGAACAAACGCTGCATTGTTTGTAAAAACAAAAATTGTGTCCAAAACCTGAGTTTTTTACACTGCACTTTAACTCACTGGTTTTTTGACCCAGTGAAATGCACCCAAAATCCCTGCAGGGGAAAATATATGGAACAGTACTGTAGCATAGATTATAAATACATTATAGGATCATCATGTGATACGATCATTGCTTTAGCTGCTTGGGGAGGTGATGTCAGAAGGAAATCTGTGAAATACAGTTTGCACACTACAGTGGAACCAGGGTTGGACCGCGGGGCCAGGGGTCCACTGGGGCTACTAACTCAGGGCCCCCCTGCTGCTCCATCGTGATGTGCTGTGTTTGCACACAAGCGCGCGGCGCCAAGTAGGTGCAAATTTTTTTGCTGTGACTGCTCGACAAAGGCAGTTTGCAGCATTAAGAAGTGGGTATGGTTGCAGATCTGGGCCAACAGGGACCGTTTTTTTTCCCAGTGTCCCGTTGGTCCAGTCTGACCCTGAATGAAACTTATATCCAATGCTTTGTCATTTTTATGTTAAAAAACAAATGAGGTTATAGGTTAATCAAAATCCCTTAGTTAGATGGGTAGGAAATTGTGTCCTGAAAGCCCTGAAAAACATCAGACAAGACACAGTTGTATACAAAATTAAAATATGGAAAGACGACATAAAACATGAAAGGGAGAAACAGACACCTGGTTGTATACACAGTTGTTTACAATATTAAACTATGGAAAGAAAACCAATTCAGAACAAAGTGTAATAGATACCCGGAACCCATAGAGATGAGAAAGAATAATTTGTGAAGTATAAGGAAAGATGAGGCAGACAAAACAAAATATAAGTACAGAAAAACTGTATGAGCTGTGTATTCCACTGGGTGTTCATCAACCTGCTGTTAAATCCTTGATCTTGTTATTAATATAGGATTATGGCATTATTAAATGCGCATGAACCCTTTGCTAGAAGGCTTCATTCCTCATTTCTCCACAGTTGGCCTCTTGTACTTGCCTTTACTTTGCTGCATAAAAAAATGAATACCAATTGCAATTTGAATGATGCTGCCTACACTTTACTAAAAATTCAATTCAAGGTGAGCATCTCCTTTACAGTAAATCGGCAGTCAGTAAGTATTTGTATTTGTATTTGTAATGCAATAAATATTCTGCCCTGGTTCCATTCAGTAGGTCAATATTAACCATGTCAATTAAATTAGAATGCTTGAATTTAGTTTTTTTTTTACAGAATGAAGCAGAGTTTACCAAACTGCTGAGCTAACACCCTAGGATGTCCTTAAGCAGTGGAAGAGGAGGCTCACCCTGTGGCCATTTAGGTATTCCTGGAAGCCAAGGATGGAGGACAGTTAAAGTGAGACTTAGGGTTAGGACTTGTATTAAACACATATGGAGGCTTGCATAAAAAGTAGATGGATGTTTATGAAGAGCACACCTTTAATAATGGATACATTGCATGTGTATAGGGGACTGGTAAATGGTGTCCTCCTTTATAGTACATTCTCCTAAAGTTTAGCCATTAAAGAGGCTCTTAGTTCATGGGAGGAGTACCTCTACCCTTCCTGGTTCAAAGCATGACCCCTAGCTTTCCCAAGTTTGGCCACTAGATGGCAGCGTGCTTTAATATAAAAAGTAAAGCAGTGCAGCTCTAGAGGCTTTTTGCCAGAGAGTCCCCTAAGCGGAAGTGGGTCAGTTATGGAGCATACCATTAGTACAGGGCAGATAGATCATGTCACATGTCTCTCTAAGAGAGATAGCCAGATATTGGGCTACCTAGATGAGCAGCTCTTGGCTCCACCAAGGAGTATAGAGGGGATACGTTTCCCATGGGCTTTGCGGCCTAGTCAGGGAACTCAGGGAACCAGTGAGTATCTAATGACTACTCAATGAGTCACCACCAAGAACCACTGGCACCCATTATTTGTAAATTGTACTGATTACAGTATATTGTACCCTGCCTCCACACAGTTGCAAGAGCTAACCCCTGAGAATAAAAGGTTTCATTTGCAGCAAATATAGGGGCAAAGCTAGTATTTAGAGTAACAGCGCTGCTTTATAACTTAATTTACTATAGCCTTACATGTGCAAAGCCTATACTTTGACATACAATTTGTAACCACAACAATTGGAACCGACCTTACTGAAGCATGAAGCATCTGGCACACATGATCAAACCCTTTGTACGACTGTCATGGACTGTGTGTTCTATAACTAATATTAATCGGTATAGTGCATATGGATGTTCATACTGTACAAAGGACTTGACAAATTGTATTTGTTCATATACAAAGACAATATAAAGATTTTTAGCCCCATTGAAAATAGCCCAGGTAACAGGAGGACATGTAGATAAGCTGGCGGAAAGGAGTTTAGAACAGCATTATAGCAGCCTATCGTGACGGGCAAATAAGTGAATTTCTGTGTATTGATGGTGACTAATACATTCGTGAACGTGCCGGGAAAATTCACTGGCGAAAAATCCTCTGCGTCTGAAAAATGTGGGTGCGTGCCAGAATATTTGTGCGCGTCAAAATTATTCAGACTCCCATTGACTGTAATACATTTGGCCAAAAAAGGCGTGCATATAACAATTGTTGCAGGGTTCGAAATTGACGCGCGTCAAAATAATTTTGATGCCCATTGACTTCAATGTGTTTCTCTTCAAATTCACCCATCACTGGCAGCGAATGCAAAAGCAGATTGGAAATAGACAGATGTTTCGATCAGAATAGAAAGAGTTTAATTACTTTAAGGGCTGTCACCTTATGGAATTATTTTATAGCAAAATGAATGTTAATGACAAGTTCTTACTGGAGGGGCTAAATATGCCAAATGTCTTTCTAGCAAAAAAAAAAAAACATTCCCAATGATTTACAGATATTAAATGCATTATTCATCCAGGGGATCTTTGGTTAGGTAGGACTCCCCATACAAAATTATACAGGCAGCCTGAAGGAGAGTAATATCACCTTCTTTTACATCAGCATAAAGCAATTTAACCAGTGATTAAACTTCATGGAAATGTATCATTATATGAAGTGATGGGGATTTTATATACAGTGGCAGTCAAGCTACCGATAAATAGCTGCACCCCTGATAGCAAAAAATACATTTGCATTCAAGCCTTATATGGAAAATATAATTTATTACCTATGAATATTAAATTTTGCAATATACATTCATTACAAATGTTCTATGGTTTTTAAGTTATGTATTGCTATTGAAAGCAGTGTTTGTCTGTCCTTTATATTCTCTGTCCTGTTGCCTCAGACTGTTGATACAATGTAAGACAACTAAGACTTTTTCAACAACCAAGAGTTAAGCAAATCCTGCTTTCAATAGCAATTGATTTTACAAATAACTTTAAAAGCACTGAAAATGTTTAATAAATGTATATTGGAAAGTTGCTTAGAATGGTGGTCTCTTTTATTAGGTGATTTTTTTCATTTTGGGGTTTAGTTGCCCTTTAAGCCATACTTTGGGGACATTTACAACTCAGGCAAAATAGATCTTTCTATAAATATCTGACCTCCCAATTCTTTAGCTCCCCATAGACACAACGATTTTTCTTGCCGAACGACCAATTTTAGCGAAGTCCGACCAATCCTTCGAAATTATCGTGTGGTTAGTGGGATTCGAACAATCGTACGTCTTACGATTTTTCGGCCGACATCTGTCATGAAATTGATCGGCCAGGTTAAAAAATCTTTGTTGGTCCCAGTGCAATCTATCTATGTTTGCAGGGCCAAGCAGGCAGCTCCCCTTTGTTTTCCTGGCAAATTGGTCTTTTTAGTTGATGGTCAATTAGTACGATCGTACAATCGTTCCGAGAAAATCGTGGTCTCACGATGAGGATCGGTTCTTTTAAAAATCTCAACATCTATGGCCAGCTTTACAGGAGTAAATTTTCCTACAAATAAATAATTCCTTGTTGCTTTATTTCATTCGGCCTGATAGAGTTGTGAAACTGGGACCAGTTGTTTCATGACTCAGATAACACAGTACGTCTGTGAGTTTGAAATTGGCAATATCTTCATTTGCTGGAGCCTCAAAAAAAAAAAAAATTACAGTCCAATTTTTTTGTAAAGCAACTTTCAATCCGTATTGTGTTCGCTTGGTATTTTCTAAGCTCCCAAGTTAATGTGTCTTGGCTATACAGTTAAATATCGATTATAAGGATCCTAGCCAAAAAATGCATCATTTTTATTTATACATAGAAAAAATATATATAATTTTGCGGCAGGGATTTCTTTTGCAGAAATAATAAGCTTTAGTGGCAAAAAAAAACCTTTGGGTCTTACAAAATAAACAGTTTTCTCGGTTAATGAGACAAAATAAAGGAATAAAAAGGCTTCCTAACCAGTGATTACATTATTTTTGGCTCCAAATGTAAGGCAGTTTTCCCCAAACACAGCTGTATTCTGTACATTTCAAATCAGCAGCAGCAGTGGAAAGCTATAAGTAGAAGCTATAGAATTGCTTTTGTTAGATTAAGAAGAGACACAATGGCAATAAAAGTTCTGGAGCTTTACTTTCAACACAATGCAATATTAATCCTTTATATAGCTGCAAAATCCAGGATTCACTGTCATGGTAAAGTATAGACTACATTACAAGGGCCTGGATTTTGCAAAGACCAGGGAACTTATCACAGTAACGAGTGGATCAACTGCAATAACACCCAACAGAAAGACCAATTATGGATTTAGAACACAATACATGTTGTGGGGGACTTTTTTTGCTTAGTGGTATAATGATGCTGACTTCCCCAATCCTTCATAAACCAAGCACATTTTTCCACCATTTTTCATTAAAAAGTGGTTGTCGCAGTTCAGTTTTTAGCATTCTAGACAAGGTTGCATATTAGAATGAGGTGCCCAGTATGTTGATCCAATCTGCCAGTTGATCTCTTGCATATGACAGATAGATGATGATGTTGGGGGGGGGGTCATTACCCTGCCCTTGTTCACTTTTTTAGTTTTTCTAATCCAATTGAATCTGGCACTTTACTTGAAAAACCCTTTTTGTTGCTGCTGATCATTATCCAACTTACAGGTGGTTCTGGCAAGGCTCTCAATGTCAGCCTAGTGCTTAAAGGGGTGGTTTACTTTCAGGTTAACTTTAAGTATGCTAAACGAATGGCTTAAAAAAACAACTTTTCTATTGGCCTTCATTTTTAGTTTTTTTTTAAATTTTTTGAATTATTTGCCTTCTTCTCCTAACTCCTTCCAGCTTTAAAAGTGGATCACTGACACCATCTAAAGTGTTCTTTAAGGTCACTCTATCTATTTGGTCCTTCTCCAATTCATTTACCAGTCTCTTATTCAAATCAATGCATGGTTGCTAGGATAATTTGGACCCAATCAACCAGATTGATGAATCTGTAAACTAGAGAGCTGCTGAATAAATATCTAAATAAATCAAAAAACACAAATAATAAAAATGAAAATGGATTTTAAATTATCTCAGAATATCCCTCTGTACATCATACCAAAAGTTAATTTAAAGGTCAATAACCCCTTTAACCAAAGCATGACAGTTTCTCTTTGAATATGTCTGCTATAGTTATAGGGCTAATCTAATGGTGCATTAGACAAACAAAAATAGGACCAATCATTTGTTATGCTATATATACTATATACCCTATATATACCCTATATACTCAATACCAGTGATCCCCACACCAGTAGCTTGTGAGCAACATGTTGCTCTTCGGCCCCTTGGATGTTGCTCCCATTGGCCTCCAAGCAGGTGCTTCTTTTTGAATTCCTGGCTTAAAGACAAGCTTTAGCTGCATAAACAACATGTATGATGCCAAACAAAGCCTCCTGTTGGCTGCAAGTCCACATAGGGGCTACCAATACCCAATCAAAGCCGTATTTGGAAGCCCCAGGATCTTTTTGCATGCTTGAGTTGCTCTCCAACATTATTTTATACTTGAGTGTGGCTCATGGGTCAAAAAGGTTGGGGACCCCTGCTCTATACTAACCCCAGCCCAGAACTAACTACAGCCCATTCTTTGTCATCTAGGGAAAACAGATGGGCATGCAGTATATTACCAGTATCTGTAGTCTTTGATGAAGGAATGTAACTATAATATTATCTTCCTGCTCAAAATGATTAATTTTTCTTTCTGGTAAAAAGAAATGTATAAATAATAGAGACGGTCCAGTAGTTCTGTTGCTCAGAAGGTGAAAAGAGGTTGATTTGAATTAAACGTTGTTTAAATAGCTCTTGCTCAGCTTGGTCAAACTTTATTAAATAAAACGTTTCACCTAAAAATCTTGTTTTATTATCTTGCAGCGTTAAATTAACTTTGTTAGAATAACATGTTGGAAAATGGCATAAAATGTCAAAAGCACAGGAACATTAAGGGGCACATTTAATAATATTCGAATATCGAGGGTTAATTAACCCTTGATATTCAACTGTCTAAGTTAAATCCTTCGAACGATTTAGCGCTATTCGTTCGATCGAATCGAAGGATTTTAATACATCGATCAAACTAAATTCCTTCGATCCCAAATTGGTAGGAAAGCCTATGGGGACCTTCCCCATAGGTTAACATTGATGTTCGGTAAGTTTTAGGTGGCAAAGTAGGTGGTCGAAATTTTTTTTAAAGAGACAGTACTTCGACTTTCAAATGGACGAATAGTCAAACGATTTTTAGTTCGATTCGTAGTCAAAGTCGTAGTCGAAGGTCGAAGTAGCCAATTCGATGGTCGAAGTAGCCAAAAAAAACTTTCGAAATTCAAAATATTTTTTATTCTAATCCTTCACTCAAGCTAAGTAAATGTGCCCCTAAATGTTGTTTGCTGCTCTACGCTCAGGATCAGACTGGTATAGAGTTTAAGGGTATTAGACAGAGGCTATGGAAGAGGAGGTTGTGCTACCAGTACACAAAGCTACATAAAGCAATCTTAGTATAGATATGGGATCTGTTGTCCAGAAACCTGTTTTCCAGAAAGCTCTGATAGACTTAATTTTATCCCATAGACTTCATTCTATCCAAATAATCAACATTTTTCATTTCTTTTTTCTTGTCTGTAATAATAAAACAGTACCTTGTACATGATCCAAACTAAGATATAATTACGGTAATCCTTATTGGAAGCAAAACCAGCCTATCGGGTTTATTTAATGTTTAAATTATTTTCTAGTAGGTTTATTTAATGTTTAAATTATTTTCTAGTAGACTTAGGGGGTTAATTACTAAACCTCATTTTTTTTCTGGTCAAGGTGTTTTGGGAATAAACACAAATTCTTTGTAAGATAAAAAAAAGCTGCTAATATTCAGGGGTGAAATCCAAATAATTTGTATGATTTAAGTTTTCGCTCAATTTTATTGAGTCTTTTCCTGACTTTTCGAGCTATCTAATGATAAATAAGATAAAATCGATGAATGGGAGTTTGGTCGGATTGTTTTAATAGAACTATGAGATAAATTCGAGTTTTAGTAAATAACCCCCTAAATGTATGAAGATCTAAATTATAGAAAGATCCATTATCGGGAAAACCCCAGGTCCCAAACATTTTGAAAAACAAGTCCCATACCTGTACAGATAAACTTATTTCATGCTTTCATGTGGTTCTTTGGAAGTCTAACTTCTGGGTGTTCAGTACTGTTGTGTTGAGAACAATTTGGAAAAACGAATTTACAGCTTTTTAGGGACCCTACAGTGGAAAATAATATTTTGGATGACATAGGGCAAGTAATTTGGGCCCCTTCCTCTTTAGCCTGTCTGAAAAAACAATAACATAGCATGTGCTCAGAATTATTGGGTCCCAATAGCTTGGACAGTGCTACCACCCTTAGGGGGCTGACAAATCTACTACCCTACAGGAGTGATAAATCTTCCCTTACAATCCCTCCAGTGCACCAGGAGTGCCAGTAACTGTGACCTCCTCCAGCATAGTTACATAGTTACATAGTTAAATTGGGTTGAAAAAAGACAAAGTCCATCAAGTTCAACCCCTCCAAATGAAAACCCAGCATCCATACATACACCCCTCTACTTTTAATTAAATTCTATATACCCATACTAACTATAGAGCTTAGTATCACAATAGCCTTTGATATTATGTCTGTCCAAAAAATCATCCAAGCCATTCTTAAAGGCATTAACTGAATCAGCCATCACAACATCACCCGGCAGTGCATTCCACAACCTCACTGTCCTGACTGTGAAGAACCCTCTACGTTGCTTCAAATGAAAGTTCTTTTCTTCTAGTCTAAACGGGTGGCCTCTGGTACGGTGATCCACTTTATGGGTAAAAAGGTCCCCTGCCATTTGTCTATAATGTCCTCTAATGTACTTGTAAAGTGTAATCATGTCCCCTCGCAAGCGCCTTTTTTCCAGAGAAAACAACCCCAACCTTGACAGTCTACCCTCATAATTTAAGTCTTCCGTCCCTCTAACCAATTTAGTTGCACGTCTCTGCACTCTCTCCAGCTCATTTATATCCCTCTTAAGGACTGGATTCCAAAACTACACTGCATACTCCAGATGAGGCCTTACCAGGGACCTATAAAGAGGCATAATTATGTTTTCATCCCTTGAGTTAATGCCCTTTTTTATGCAAGACAGAACTTTATTTGCTTTAGTAGCCACAGAATGACACTGCCCAGAATTAGACAACGTGTTATCTACAAAGACCCCTAGATCCTTCTCATTTAAGGAAACTCCCAATACACTGCCATTTAGTGTATAACTTGCATTTATATTATTTTTGCCAAAGTGCATAACCTTGCATTTATCAACATTGAACCTCATTTTCCAGTTTTCTGCCCAGTTTTCCAGTTTAGACAAATCACTCTGCAAAGTGGCAGCATCCTGCATGGAACCTATAGTTCTGCACAATTTAGTATCATCTGCAAAAATAGAAACAGTACTTTCAATGCCCACCTCCAGGTCATTAATAAACAAGTTGAAAAGCAAGGGACCTAGTACAGAGCCCTGCGGTACTCCACTAACAACATTGGTCCAATTAGAAAATGTTCCATTTACCACCACTCTTTGTAGTCTATCTTTTAGCCAGTTCTCTATCCAAGTACAAATACTATGTTCCAGGCCAACATTCCTTAATTTAACCAGTAACCTTTTGTGTGGCACTGTATCAAATGCTTTAGCAAAATCTAAGTAAATCACATCCACTGCCATCCCAGAATCGAGGTGTCTACTTACATTCTCATAAAAAGAAATTAAGTTAGTCTGGCAAGATCTATTACGCATAAAACCATGCTGGCACAAACTCATAGTATTATGATTTGCTATGAAGTCCAGTATCTTATCCTTTATTAACCCTTCGAAAAGCTTTCCTACCACGGACGTCAGACTAACTGGCCTATAGTTTTGAGGCTGAGAACGGGATCCTTTTTTGAATAGAGGCACCACATTAGCAATTCGCCAGTCTCTCGGCACTATGCCAGATCTCAATGAATCCTGAAAAATTAAGTAAAGAGGTTTGGCAATCACAGAGCTAAGCTCGCTAATTACCCTGGGATGAATACCATCTGGCCCTGGACCTTTGTTAATCTTAACATGTTCTAGTCTCTTTTGAATTTCATCATGTGTGAACCATGCATCATTAGTTGTATTACTAGAATTGGGACTGTTAAGAAGGAAACCTTCACTTACTGATTCCTCATTTGTGTAGACAGATGAAAAATATGAATTCAGAATCTGCGCTTTTAATTTGTTTTCATCAACCAGCTGACCCCCCTCTGATAGTAAGGGACCCACCCCTTCCTGCTTCATTTTTTTACTATTAACATATTTAAAAAATAATTTTGGATTTTTTTTACTGCTTACTGCAATATCCTTTTCTATAGCAATTTTAGCTTGCCTTATAGCTTCTTTGCATGATTTATTGGCCTCCTTGTACCTTATAAATGATTCGGCTGTACCAGCTAACTTGAAAGTTTTAAAAGCACGTCTTTTCTTACCCACCTCAACACCAACGCTTCTATTGAACCAAAAAGGTTTTGCTTTGCAACAACGTTCCTTGCTTACAAGTGGAATATACTGACAAGTATATTTATTAAGCAGCATTTTAAAGACTTCCCATTTTTGTTCTGTGTTTAACCCTGTGAAAAGCATTTCCCACTTAATATGTTGCAGAGATGCCCTTATACTGTCAAAGTTTGCACGTCTGAAATTTAGTGTTTTAGTTACTCCCTTATAGAATTGCTTCTGCAACAGAATCTCAAAGGAGACCATGTTATGATCACTATTCCCTAAATGCTCACCCACACAAATGTTAGAGATGAGTTCAGTATTGTTAGTTATTACAAGGTCCAAAAGAGAGTTATTCCTAGTAGGTTCTTGAACGAGCTGGAATAAAAAGTTGTCATTCAGCATATTTACAAACCTACTAGCTTTTTCTGTCTTAGCAACCCCATTACCCCAGTCAATGTCTGGATAATTGAAGTCACCCATAGCAACAACTTGACCCAGCTGTGAAGCCGCTTGTATCTGCAAGAGTAGCTCGGCTTCATACTCGACACTTATACGAGGTGGTTTATAGCATACACCAATGATAATTCTTTTTGATACCTTTTGCCCAGTCGAAATCTCTACCCAGAGTGATTCTACACCCTCACCAGTGCCAGCTATTTTTATTTCTTTAGCGCATGGCTTTAATTCAGGCTTTACATACAAACACACTCCTCCACCCTTTTTAATCCCTCTATCCCTCCTAAAAAGGGTGTAACCATTTAAATTCACAATCCAGTCACATGTTTCATCCCACCAGGTCTCAGTGATACCAATTATATCATAATTTTTAGAGCATGCAATTAATTCTAGGTCTCCCATTTTACCTGACAAACTCCGTGCATTTGCCAGCATACAGCGGAGGTTATTACTTATACTTTTGAAATGTGCATTACTTGGTAAAGAATTATACGTTAAGTTAGTATTATTCTGTTTTCCTTGTAACAGAGGGACCTCCTTAGCATCTCTTATGATACATTATTTTGACTCTCCAATTAGTGAGAGTTTGACATGAGTCTAATTTCTATAATGTCAGCACACACGCAGGCTGAAAATTAGTTAAAGGTAGACATCCTTTAGCCATGGGAGGCAAAGTTTTGTTAAAGTACATGTTTATAGCATTAACTAATGCAGCGTAATGGCATAAAAAGGTGATAAAAGGTGATAAAGTAAATGTATTGATCCACTTTAGATTTTTTTCTTTTTTTATATTCAATTGTTGTTACTTTCCAAAGGAAAATTATGTATTCAAAACACAAGGAGTGGAAAAACAAGGTTTGAGGAGTTTAAGATGAACAAGACTGCTAATTACACCTGAGATTTGGGTTACCTAGTACTTGCACATCTCCACCGACGTTTGCAGAAAAATTCATGTGCCAATTCTCCAAACGAATTCATTATTGAACTCAAGTTTGAAACCATAATGTTTTGTGTGGCTGTGGTTGCTGAGAGAGACAATAGCACTGTCAAGATGTTAGTAGATCTGTTATTACATGTGTAAATCAAGCCTTCTACCATTTGTGTTTATAGAGTCTGTCAATTGGTGGTGCTGTCTGTGGATGAAACAGAGTTTAATATTGTTACGAAATATAGTAGGGCAGCTTCAGGATATCTATAATTCAACACAACTCTTGCTCGGCTGAACATTTACACAGCACTAAAATGACACAAAAAATGTTATAAACAACGTATATCTTCCCTTACCAGAATATACAAAAATGTAGAATAGTAACTTGAGCCAGAGGAGTGCTGGCCCAGGGTCTGAAATTAGCCATTCAAATCTCTAGGGTTGAATAAATTGGCACCCTCCAGTCATTAATGGGATACTGTCATGGGAAAACATGTTTTTTTCAAAACGCATCAGTTAATAGTGCTGCTCCAGCAGAATTCTGCACTGAAATTCATTTTTCAAAAGAGCAAACAGATTTTGTTAATTTTGAAATCTGACATGGGGCTAGTCAATTTCCCAGCTGGTGAAAGAGCAAGGAAGAGTTTCCAATAGCCAGTGAGGGAGACAAAGAAAGCCCCCTGTGGCCAGAAAGAGGAACACGTGAAGCCTCCTGCAGCTGAAAGGGGAATCACAATAATTCATTTTTTTAATTCATTATAACTCTATTAATGATGGAAAATCAAGACTTATATCACTGTCCACAGGGCTACATACTAAAAATACTCAAACCAAATTATAGAGTTACCACAGTTTTGTGTATGACATGACATAGCAAATACCATACGCTCCATTTGTTTTAAACCACTTTTAAAATTATGAGGCATACTGTAGGTTGATGAGCCATGTCATGTCATGGAATTTCTTTTATTATAGATATCATCTATCCCTATGGTGTCCGTTATTCTTGAACGTTAGCTGTTAGTTCATTCATTTTTTCCTTGTATGACCCCATTCACCCACTCTTAACAGCTTTACTGTCTCCCTCTCTTCCCATCTATCTATAATATTCTCCTCCCCACATTACTCACTATCCAACACACGCTCCTAGATCCTTAGCCCTCTCTTTTAGTGATGAGAGCAAAGAAGTGATGAAATGGAAGTGGACACGACATGAGAACTGTGTATAACCCTAGTTTGCCTTCTTATTAGGTGCTCACAGAGAGAATTCATTACTTTTCAGCTGGTTTTGTTCCCCAGAAGAGCATTTGTTTGTAGCATCCAAACATGCTCAGTAAGTGGTATAGTGTCTCAGTCTGCAGGGGGAGATTTGTAAAATGTAAAGCAATTAAGTGTGTTCATGGGCAGGACAGGAGAATTGAGAGAGAAAGAGAAGACTTTAGGAGAACAGGACTTTGATTTATTAATTTTCTTTACTCTTTAAACCAGTAAGGAATTTCGAGGCCCCTAATACATTTGTAACCTGTGTTTCCATTGAGAAAAAGGGAAAGGGGGAAAAGGAAGAGGATGAAAATACACTAAGAGGAACAGAAAGTCAGGGACATTCAAAATCATGGTACAGAATTAAGCATAAAGAGAGAGGGAGTGTTATGGTAAAATGAGGAAGGGAGTGCATTAAAGGAAGGAAATTATATCTCAGTGAATAAGACTGGGAAACGAGTTTGGAAAAAATTGGTGATTATGTACAAATTTCTTATGTTATTCCCTATTTTTTATGTACAAGACATACAACACTATTTACTACTCTTTTGTTATATCATTACAATATTGTATAAGAAATTACTTTTCCTCCAGCCAAGACTTTGCTGCCCACAAGCTGTACAGTGAGTTTTGCTTCCATCATCTATCTTAGACTCAATGGCAGTGACCAGGTATATGCATTCTTAAAACTTGGTCTGACTTTGCTTTCATAGTACATTCTCCTGCTTGACAATCAGCACCCTGGATGATAAACCCATCAACCCTGCTGCATTGAAAAGGGAAGGGGTACCTTTTGGGACACTAAGGGGCTGATTCACTAAATTCGAGTGAAGGATTCGAAGTAGAAAAACTTTGAATTTCAAAGGTTTTTTTGGGCTACTTCGACCATCGAATGGGCTACTTCGACCTTCGACTACGACTTCAAATCGAAGGATTCGAACTAAAAATCGTTCGTCCGTTCGATAGTCGAAGTACTGTCTCTTTAAAAAAAACTTCGACCCCCTAGTTCGGCAGCTAAAAGCTACCAAAGTCAATGTTAGCCTATGGGGAAGGTCCCCATAGGCTTGCCTAAGTTTTTTTCATCGAAGGATATTCCTTCGATCGTTGGATTAAAATCCTTTGAAACGTTCGATTCGAAGGATTTAATCGTTGATCGAAGGAATAATCGAATAATCGAATCGAATAATCGATATTCGAAGTCGAAGGATTTCAATTCCTATTCGAATATCGAGGGTTAATTAACCCTCGATATTCGACCCATAGTGAATCAGACCCTTAGGGATAATCGACCATCAAAGTAAAATCCTTCGAATTTGAATATCGAAGTCGAAGGATTTACCACTATTCGTTTGTTCGAACGATTGTAGGAAAAATCGTTCAATCGAACGATTACATCCTTCAAATTGAACGATTCGAAGGATTTTAATCCATCGGTCGAACGATTTTCCTTCGATCAGAAATTTGTTAGAAAGCCTATGGGGACCTTCCCTATAGGCTAACATTGATGCTTGGTAGGTTTTAGGTGGCAAAGTAGTTGGTTGAAGTTTTTTTTAAAGAGACAGTCGAAGTCGTAGTCGAAGGTCGAAGTAGCCAAAAAAAACATTCGAAATTCGAAGTATTTTTTATTCTATGCCTTCACTCGAGCTAAGTAAATGTGCCCCTAGATAATGCAGTTGGGAAGGGGGCAGGTGCCAGAATTTAAATATCTCTGAGATTGATTTTGTGTGAACATTTGGGGGCACATTTACCTAGGGTCGAATATCGAGGGTTAATTAACCCTCGATATTCGACCGTCAAAGTAAAATCCTTCGACTTCGAATATCGAAGTCGAAGGATTTACCGATATTCCTACAATCGAACAATTGATGGAATAATCGTTCGATGGAACGATTAAATCCTTCGAATTGAACGATTCAAAGGATTTTAATCCATCGATCGAAGGATATTCCTTTGATCAGAAAATTGTTAGGAAACCTTCCCCATAGGCTAACATTGGCCTCGGTAGGTTTTAGGTGGCGAGCTAGGGGGTCGAAGAATTTTTTAAAGAGACAGTACTTAGACTATCGAATGGTCGAATAGTCGAACGATTTTTAGTTCGAATCATTCGATGCGAAGGTCATAGTCGAAGGTGGAAGTAGCCCATTCGATGGTTGAAGTAGCCATATTCGACCATTTGAAATTCAAACTATTTTTCCTCTATTCCTTCACTCAAGCTAAGTAAATGGGCCCCTTGGTTTTAGACGCAACTAACTGTGCAAGTTGCCCACTGTGTCTAAGGATGTAAATGAGCCCTAAAGTATTTTAATTTGTAATATAGGTCCAATAATTAAATCTCATAAATAGACAATGTATATTAAATGCCCCTTCATTGTAAAATTGAAAGAGTATTTAAAGTAAACCCCAGGAGTACCCATGTCTTACTAAGCAAAGAAAACTATGCAAAACAACTGCTGCTGCTTTGTAACTAGTCACTTGGTCATTGTGAGCAAACATAATACTCAACTTCCTATCTGGAAAATACACCCCTTCTCTTCAGTAAGAAGTGGTGGGCATTCACTTTATATTTCTATAAATATTCAGTGCAATAGATTAGCATGGGTAATTCTGCACTGGGAGTCATATTTACTTGCTTGTGTGTGCTTTTATGTGGGTGAAAAGTCTAATACAGTACAGCACAATTGAAATCTCAGCTATTGAGTCTAACAATCCACTGCTCTGAAGTGGACAAATTATCTTGAGTATGGTAAAAATAGCTTGTCTGGCTACACTGAGCAATAATTTATTGTATTATTAAAGCATGATACCCAAGGATGGAACATACAGTTATAATTGTTGTTATTATTATTAGGATAAAACTATGAATTGGTTATTTAATAAGCAGCTTACTCATTTTACAACCAGTTAATCATTCAGCAGTTATATATTATATACTAGCAATAATAAGCATCCAGCACAATATTAATCATTCTTTTCTAAGAGTAAAGAATTATTTTTTGAAACCCCTTCTGATTCTTACCAACTGTCATCCTGCCTGACATTCTGACATTTATTGCTCAGTGTTTCACTAACACCTATTTGTAACTCAAGACTGTTGATCCTTACAGGCCATCTGATGTCAAAATGATGTTTTCTTGTACTGTAATGGCCTAGAGCCAAATTAACCAATAAGAAAGGAGACCAACTGTGGGTACTAGACTTTCCTTGGTGCCAGCTTGAAAAAACAGGATAGAGGTAAGGTTGGAAAAATCACATGTTCATCAAGTCCAAACGTTATACTCTTTACTACATATATGATAGGGTCAACATTCCTTAAAATAAGGGCTAATTCTAGGGCTAAAATCACAATCCATTACATAATCATCTCTCGCTTTTACTCTACTTTTGTTCAGAAGAATACGTCTATAAAACTGTTTCCAAGTTCTTGGTTTCTGTTAGCCAAGCATGCAAGAAAATTGCAAATCCCTGGGATTCACCCAAATAACTGAACAGAATCCTAGATCAGGCAGATGAATAGGCATCCAGAATGAAGCACGGTAGCAATGGTAGCAAATGAAACACTGTATTTAACATCTACAGAGACTAAAGACCAGGCTTGCTTTCTGTTTACAACCATACTTTGCAAGTAAAATATGAGATGCGTGCCACAATTTGGCAAAGCCAGCGTAAAACATCTATTACTTTAATGTGTCTTTGCCTTTCCATCCTAGAAGCAAACAGCTTGTAAATATATAGTGTTTTGGATAGCACTATACTTCAGAGCTGAGAATTGTCTTCATGGTGATAAAACATACCCGATAAAATCCTGTTGTCTATATCTTTTTAAACTTCTACTTTTCTGATACCTTTAAAAATCCATTCCAGTGAGGAAGGAAGAAGTCATTAGTGTTTCACTGTCTGAATGTCATTGTGCTTATGACAGCTAATTACTTGAAGCAGACATCAATGCACGGCCGAGCATCATCCATCTTTAGCTTTGTACTGTGGTGGGAAGGAAAAAAAACAGGCTGGTATCATTAGAAATTCATTATGGGACACACACGCTGTGCTGACCATGCAAGGCACTCAGTTAATCCCATTTACAGCTAGAAAGAACATTCGATAGGAGGGATACGTTACATATTTAAAGTGACTTCTTTTATTTGTTCTAAGAAAAGACACATACAGTAAAAGTGGTTAACTGGTTATATATACTGTATTAACTATTATATGTCCTTTAATCTGATATGGCTACACAAGGAACACAAATATGGCAGCAGCACATGCATCTGAATTACTCAACAAAGTGGGTCACCATTATGGTCATTGTCCTTCTATGACAATCATGGGGGATCTTGTAACGTTTCGCTATTTTTCCAGTGGATCATATTAATTATTATAAGGGTTTTTTTATCTCAAGTGCAAAGAGTTTTTTATTGCTCATTTTGTTTTATTTCACACACTTTTGCAGGCATCTAAACTTCTACATTATTTGGGTATCTGCTAACTACTAATGTAATGAAAAGGAAGCCCCTGTTCTATTACCTATGCCTTGTGCAAGGGACATTCCCGCAGTTGACCCAGAGATCATGTGATCAGATATATATATATATATATACTGTATATATATATATATATATATATATATATATATATATATATATATATATATATATATATATATATATAATACACAAAAGCCATGAATATCTTGTAAATTATATCCTTATAAACGGAGAGTTCTGATGTCATCAGTTATAAGCGGTGAGTTCTGATGTCATTTCTGTCACATGACTCACTGAAACTTGTGTATTATAATAAATAAAGTACCCCCAGTTGCGACATCTTGTGGCACAATTTGAGAAGGACATAGAGTGGAAAAATACACAAAGAACATGTAATTGTATTCACAAATTTGCACCAGCTTGATTGGAAATGATGTCATGTACACGCCCACATTTTAAGTATTTAAGTGTTTTCACTACCACTCTCACACATCCTTGATAAAGGCCCAGATGTGGGCCGAAACGTTGGACACGAGAGTGATTATTCAAATAAATATTCACGTTTGACTGAATAAACTGGAGTGCTGGTCCTTCTTGAAAAGCTGTACATCACCTTTTGACCGGGCACCCACTACGAGCTGAAAGGGTTAAAGTGCAGGTACTTTTTGAACTTATATATATATATATATATATATATATAATACACAAAAGCCATGAATATCTTGTAAATTATATCCTTATAAACGGAGAGTTCTGATGTCATCAGTTATAAGCGGTGAGTTCTGATGTCATTTCTGTCACATGACTCACTGAAACTTGTGTATTATAATAAATAAAGTACCCCCAGTTGCAAAATATGAGGATATTAGAAGTTACCTTGGAGTTCCATGACCTTCGGCCTCGTGTTTTTATATGGTCATGAAACTCCTTGGTGACTTATAATATCCTTATATTTTACAAGAGGGGGTACTTTATTCACTATATATACACGACTCTTCTTCCTTGGTCTCCACCTAATACCTGAGGTGAATGTCCTGGGAACCTGAACCATAAGACCCTGGTATTAAACTGGACCCTATATTTACCTTTGCTATACCACTCAGTGATATACTGCCTCATCATTTGCTGGTACCTCATCATTTCTCAAAGAGCTTACGTGTTTGGAGTTACAGCAGGGTACCGAACTGGGCCAATGGGACACCAGGAAAAAAAACTGGTGGGTCCCAGCCCTCCTGCCGACCCAAGCCTGATCCCCATTAGGAACTGTGGATGCTAACCTTGCTTTTCTTGTCAAGGCTGCAAAAGGTAAAATGGTATGTGGGGGGCAGGGGAGAAGCTCACGCCTGCAAATGAGGCAAAGACGGCCTTGACTGGGGTAAGGGGCCCATGACTGGGTTGGGGGGCCCCTGAACTAGCAGCTGCAGTGGGCCCCAGACAGCCCAGTCCGACATTGAGTTACAGTTTCATATCCTAACCCTTGCTCCATTACCTTGCAAGGGCCCAACTGAGAGAGAGGTTCACTCTACTAATGAGTAGCCAAGGTAAAAGAATAGTAAATGATTCAATCCCCCTTCTACCCATTCGATAAATAATGATAAAACATTGTACCTTATTCATCTAGATACATTCCAATACAGTTTGTCACTGTGATCCTGCCTCAGTACCACTTTCTTCAATACAGATTTTAAGGCATCCACACAGACTTTGACATTATTGGTTTATGCTCTGTGCTAGGGTTACAAGAAGAGGCACACAGGACAGTATTAAGTATGCTGGGCCCCAAACAATAATAAAACTTCAAACTCCTAAATTCACAAAACCCAAAGTAGTTGTGATTCCTCATTCTTGCTAGTTTTCAACATCACTTATTTAAGCAAAGCCTCCACATTCACAACCTACTACAGCCTCCCAGCCCTATTTGTAACCTATATCCACCCTAGCACAGAGCCAAAGTTAGATATGTGGATAGGGTCCTAGCACCTGCCTTCTGCCTACACCCAAGTTCAACATTGTTCCATTATATGTCTTTATCTTCTCGTCCTCATTACAAAAAAATGCAAACCCATAATAAATGTAATACGTGGAGGATATTTTAGTCTCCAAACATTGAAAATAATGCCATCAAGTAATGGGGCAATGGGTATGGGCATGAAAAATCTCCATAACACAAGAAACGAGCATCATTTGCATGTGTATTACAGCAGAAGCCGCCTCTTGAAGACAGGACTCTGCGTCATATGATGAAGTGACAGGATTTACCCAGAGAAAATGAAAAGGTTTTATTGGGAGCACAGAGGCGTCACCTTCTAAATCTGACTTGAAATTACAAGTTATTGGGCCGTGAAGGAATGGTTTTCATATGCTCCGATGCGTTTGTACACCCGGCACATCTGTGTCATTTACTTCCAAATCAAACACGCTCCTTCGCTTTAGTTCTACTGAAGGAGATTATTGTTCATGCCAGAGATTTGATTTTGACGGACACCTGCTCTACCTCTGCCCTCTGCTGGTCAACCCTAGGTACAGGTTGGTGCTAAAGAGGCTAGCGAACAGTTGTTCCAAGGCACTTAGATCATTTGAAAAATCATGGAATGTTTCTGCAAAATACACTGCACTGACTGTAATTTGAATTAAATTGATTGATTGTATTTATGCATCCATACACAGGCTGCCCGTACAGTAAATTGTTGGCAAATACTGTTTTAGTCCACTTACAAATGTATACAAAAGTATGACTATGTTTCGCATGAACGTTCAGAATAGCATGGAGTGATGGAGATGAGGGTCTCTCCTTTAGATCAACTGACAATAGTAATGGGCGAATAAATTCGCCTGGGGGAAATTAGCGGAGAATTTCCACTTTTCACTACCGCCGAATAAATTCACAAAACTCCCGCGAAAATCGCCAGCGTCAAAAAAATTTTGGACACGCATTCAAAAAGTCACTTGTGTCAAAATTGCTGCATGTCAACACTATTCGGACACCCATTGACTTTAACGCCGGCGTCAAAATTTACAAAAGAGACTTTTTGGATGCTCGTCCAAAATTGACGCGGGCGTCAATTTGGAGTTTCACAAATGTATCAGTTTTTCGTCGTTTCGCCACCTTCGCAGGAAATTCACAACTTTTCTGGAGAAGCCAAATGGGAGAAATTTGCCCATCACTCACTGACAACACTTTTACATCAGGACAGATAATCAATGAACCAACAGGATCTACCGATACATGGCCAGATGGTTTGACAATCCAATTGAAAGCAGGCAAACTGCCTGACCAAATGTTGACATGTATCGCCAGCTTGTAACAATATGCATGGCTGCCTGGTGTCAGGGTCAACCTTAAAGTGGGTGTACACTAAAAGCTTATTCGGCAGGCACTGGGTCAAACTGGGATAATCATAAATTGGACCTAGGAAGATTTGTCAGGATAGAACCATATCAGCAGTGGTCAGTTAGAATGTAAAATCAGGTTAGGGAAAGATGTTACATGAATGTTGGGGGCAGCTAGGCCTGGACTGAGAATCAAGATAGGATCTGTCATTTCATGCACACAGAGGCCCAAACAGCCAACACAGAGGTCCAACCAGACCAATAAATAGTAACTGCCTATGACATCTTACTGCAGCCCTTCCAGCATTTGCCAGAAGCCACAGATTGCCAGTCCAGACCTGGGGACAGCCAACAAAACATGAAAAGGAAATTTACTGCTAGTATTTGAGGGCGCCTATTGTCAGTGACCATTGCCCCAGTGCAGGGTCGGACTGGGGGGACCGGGGCCCTCGGAATTGCTGCTGAGGGCCCCCCTACTGTGACGCACCAGCTCAGAGAGGGAGCCGCTCCGTGCACATGCGCAACAGCGTTGCTCGGCGCCTGCGCAGGAGGCGCTACACAGCCCTGGGAAAAAAAAATTTTCCCGGTATCCCGCTGGGCCAGTCGGACACTGCCCCAGTGGAGTGTACAGTATAAGTCTAAGACCTTAGGTCTAAGAGCCTATCACATCTACCCACAGTAGGGCCATTCTTATCAGGAGACAATTAATCTACCTGTTTTTGGAGGATGGGAACAAACCCACACAAACACAGGGTTAACATACAAGTGCCTAAGCCAGAATCAAACAAAGAACCCCTCGTGGTGAAGGCAGACATACTACACATATTACAAAAAGCTTTTGCCATAGTATCCATAAATAATAAACCCATAAAATAAATACCCACAAATAAATACATGGTCAATATGACATACTGCCCCTGGGCAATAGGAAGAATACAGTACCAACCTGATGGTAAATGCCCCCACATTATAAAGTAGGATACTTGTTTCATGTATAGTACTCAAGAATGCATGGAAGAATAAATACAGTATCACTTTTTGGAATCTACAGTAGGTTAGCTTATGTAAAGCTTAAGTAGGGGTGCGTCAATATTACAAAGTTCTTCTGTTCCTACACTTGGCCATGTCTATAATCTGAGAGGACTGTGCAAGTAAAAACACAAGAAGTAATTAATTTGAAATCTATGCAGTTGCTAGACATATTGCGAGCATAATATTTATCCCATTTTGAGACTGTAATTTTGGGTGACATTTTTTTTTCCTTTTTCATAAACTTAAACATAAAACATTGAAAACAAAGAAATAAATCAAAGCCCCCAGTACAAGAAGCAAATGTGCAATAGTGAACATTATATTTACAATTAAAAAAGAAATAAACAGCCAAAACAGCAAATTACAGCAGCGCTTTGGTATTATAAATCTGCCTGGCGGCTTTATCGAAGAAAAAACTGTGCCTTAAATGATGCATGATGCTTTTGCATATTGTTACAATTCTGTGAGCAGCTATTCTAATAAAAGGAAGGCAATGTGTGACTTTCATCCAAATAAAACCAAGAACAGATCCACAAACAAGTCGTTCCCACTAGCAATTACTCAACATTAAGTTCCTTAACAGCATGATAAAGACCATACGGCATGCGCAATGTCATTATCTTGCTACGTGTTCATGATTTCCTGCTTTTTAGTACAAATATTCAACTATTTTTTTATTAGAAAAGCAAAATATATTTTTACTATAATTCAGAAGTATTCAATTTACAAGCCATCGGTAGCCGACATAAATACATTGCAAATGCAAGACTTGTTATATGACTATGATTATAGTACAACTACATGTACAAATTCGCACTTAGAGAAAAATCTTAAATTATCCATTGGTGCCTTGGTACATTGTCATAGAAAGGCTTAATCCCTAGACTATAAACTTTCCATGCAAAACCACCAAAACCTGGCGTGTAGTGCCCATCCTGTGTGGAATTGTCGAACCCTTTAAAAATTCTATATTTTTATATGAATGTGATCTAAAACATCATCTGATTTTCAAACAAGTCCTAAAAGTAGATTAAGACAATCTAGTTAAACAAATGAAGCAAAAATTATTATATTTGGTCAAATATTTATTGAAAAAAAATGACCCAGTAACATACTGTATCTGTGTGTGGCAAAAGTAAGTGAATGGTGCTCTCAGACCCCCTTGTACAGCAATAACTGCAACTAAATGTTTCCGGTAACTGTTGATCAGTCCTTCACATTGACTTGGAGAAATTTTAGCCCTTTCCTCCAACATGACATCTTCAGTTCTTGGATTTTGATGGGTTTCCACATGAGTTACTCCCTATAGGTCTTTCCACAACATTTCAGATGGATTAAGGTCAGGACTTTGACTTGACCATTCCAGAATATTCACTTTATTCTTCTTTAACCATTTTTTGGTAGAACAACTTGTGTGCTTATGATTGTCTTGCTGCATTGCCCACTGTCTCTTGAGATTCAGTTCACGAGCAGATGTCTTGACATTTAGAATTCTCTGATATAATTCAGAATTCATTGTTTCATAAATTATGACAAGCTGTCCAGGCCAGATGCAGCAAAACAGGCCCAAACCAGAACACTCCCACATCCATGTTTCACCATCTCCTGATGGTGGATTTATGAACATCAAAATTCTCCCAATCTGAGACAGGCCTTCAGTTGCTTAGAAGTTACCCTGGGTTACTTTGTAACCTTAACCTTGATGGTCAACCACTTCTGGGTTGGTTAACAATGGGCTTGAATCTCCTCCATTTGTACACAAATTGTCTAACTGTTGAATGGAGAAGTCCAAACTCTTTAGAGATAGTCTTATAACCTTTACCAGCTTTATGGGCATCAACAACTCTTTATCTGAGGTCCTTAGACACCACCTTAGTTTGAGCCATGCTACACATCCACAAATGTGTTTTATGTGAGATCAGGCTTTGCTGGATTTCAGTTATTCAAATAAAATAGTCTCTCACTCACACCTGATTGTCATCCCATTGACTGAAAACACCAGACTCTGATTTCAAACTATATAATAAGGATTCACTTACTTTTGCCACACGCAGATATGTTATTGGATCTTTTTTTTTCTAAATAAAAACATGGCCAAATATAATATTTTTTGTTTCATTTGTTTAACTAGGTTTTCTTCATTTAATTTTAGGGCTAGTTTAAAATGTTATTGGTCACATTTGTATAAAAATATAGAAAAAGGCTTCACAAATTTTCAAGCATGACTGTAATGCTTTTGCAACCATCTATTGTGTGAAGAGTATATATAACAATGTAATAAACTAAAGGTTCCCAATTTTTTTCTCCCAAGGTGAATGCCCTCCCTTGTGGAACCCTGTAGAGGGATGGTATGAGTTTCAGTCCAGCAGTAGCTGGAGGGCTATAGACTGGAAATCACTGCTTTAGAAGGGTCTGTGGCTTAAGAGGAATCAAATAGCAATATATCATCTTTGATCTTTTGTTTGTTAAATAATGTTAATGGAATATTATGATGTATCCCCGCCTTGTTTAATTGCAGGCCTTAGCACAATGTTCAGAGTATGTTCCCTCGGCCAATGCTGAAGTGAGGCTTGTCTTCCCCTTCACAAACTGTCACACACTCACTGGTGTCTTAGAAAAGGGACCATTGCTTCAGAATAACAAAATGTTTTTTTCATTTTTTTTTAAAAAGAACAGCCTAATTATGTAGAAAGAGCCTTGTTCCTTCCAAACAAGCACAGGGACAGAAAATAACAGTGTTTTTTTTTTCAGTGTATTAGGAGAAATAGCAGCTTCTCACAAAGGAACAAATGACTGTAATTCTCAGCTCATTCGTTGCATGGTATGTCTCATCTGAGAGCGGAACATAGAATAGAAAGTCTGCTGCCATAAAAGCATAATGAGTGGGCAATGCTGTTTGTAGGCCGGCTCTGGTATTATCCTCTTCCATCCTTTTGCAATCAGTTCTCCTGCTGGAATACTTTTTTTAATTTCACATAAGGCTTTCGCTGCCAAACGCTCGTCTGGTGCAGGGGGATTAAACTTTTGTTCACCGATTTCACTGTTCCCAAAGCATATTGCATCTGGAATAATTAGTTAATCGTAGCTTCAGCCGCCATAGCTACCATCCGTCATCAGCTTCCCTGACCTTTACCAGGCTGTTATAGCATCTCCTGCTGTTTTGGGAGTCAGACCTGAGTTGCTTCTTCTCTGTTAATGTCAATTACACTGACTACACCTTATGAACCAGTGCCTGGTGTTAAAGGCTGCCCCTGCTGCAGCACAAATGTTTCATTGCTAAGGCTGCTCAAACTTTTAACCCTTTCCAAGCACATTCATTTAGCATTTTATGACCGGGGCAACTTCAAATTGTCACCTACAGCTTGCAACGGCATTTGCTAGTGTAAGCAGTGGCGTAACTACCAATAAAGCAGAATCCACGGTCATGGGGACCTGACGATTTTTTTAACCATGAACCACATTCAAATGTAAAAAGAGTTGGGGAGCAACACAAGCATGAAAAAAGTCACTGGGATGCCAAATAAGGGCTGTGATTAGCTATTTGGTAGTCCCTATATGGACTAGTAGCCTATAGGAGGCTCTGTTTGGCAGTACAATTGGTATTTATGCAATCAAAACTTGCCTCTGAACTAGGAATTAAAAAATAAGCACCTGCTTTGAGGCCACTGAGATCAACATCCAAGGGATTCGTGAGCAATATGTTGCTTGCGAGCCACTGGTTGGGGATCATTGGTCTACTCTATGGTAGTTCCCCCTCTCCAACTCGCTGCTTCAAACTTCACTCACCACCCACTTGCTTGTTTGCTGCAGGCAATGGTGCGGAAAACAGAGGATTGGGGTCAAGGACCTCAAGTGTGTGCCAGCCCCACCTTGAAGAGTTTTCACTGGTGGGTCTAGGGCATTGCCAGCATGCCATTGCTTGTAAGACGATTGCTGTTTAGAAATGTGTCAGTGCCAGACTTCCCCCATGTTCCATGAGGGGAATTTTTTTTTCTATTTCTCTTGTGTTTTTTACATATCCTTTGAAATTTTTCTGATCAAATATTTATGCTGCATTATTTTGCCAGCACACAAGTGCCTGTGTCTCCTGTGCATTAAATGGGAATGCAGGTTCATCATATTGAAATGAGAAACTTTCCAAATACAATCAATTACATTCTGTACTGGTATGTTCTGGAAGCCATTTCTGAAAGGGGAACTATTATGAATCTGCATAACTTGGCCCTGTACTGACAGGCAGCTTGTGCTCTGAGCAGAGAGGAGTGGGAGTGATCCAACCATTCTTGACTGACAATTAGGGGCCGATTCACGAAGGGTCGAATTTCGAAGTTAAAAATACTTCGAAATTCGACCCTCGAATTGAAATCCTTCGACTTCGAATATCGAAGTCGAAGGATTTAGCGCAAATCCTGCGATCGAACGATCGAAGGATTTTTCGTTCGATCGAACGATTGAATCCTTCGAATCGAACGATTCGAAGGATTTTAATCAAACGATCGAAGGAAAATCCTTCGATCAAAAAAAGCTTAGCAAGCCTATGGGGACCTTCCCCATAGGCTAACATTGACTTCGGTAGCTTTTATCTGCCGAAGTAGGGGGTCGAAGTTTTTTTTAAAGGGCAAGTACTTCGACTATCGAATGGTCGAATAGTCGAACGATTTTTACTTCGAATCGTTCGACTTCGATCGAATTCGAACGAATTTAACCAATTCGATGGTCGAAGTACCCAAAAAATACTTCGAAATTCGAAGTATTTTTCATTCGAACCCTTCACCCGAGCTGAGTGAATCGGCCCCTTAAAGTTCCACCACTACATGTCCATCTGTCCTATTTTAAAGAAAACCAGGAAAAACACTGAACATTTAAGAAGGTCTAAAAATCCAGCTCAAGATGCTACAAACTTTATTTATTGTATATTAATGACCATCACTTGCTTTTTCTTTTCTGAGCAGCAACTGCAAAAAAAATGTCATGAAAGTTCCCCTTTAACTGCTGCATTTTTAGTAACAAAGCAGTTAAAACCTGCAGCCTTGAAGGATAAGTAAACCTTAAAAATAAGTGAATTTAAAATTCTAAGCACATTTACATTCAATATTTATTTATTTTGGATTCCAAGATATTATATACTGTTAACGTAAATGAAGTCTGTTACAACAGCGCCACCTGCTGGGTTTTTTTACCCGTTTGACCACCAAGTAGTCAATGAAGTTGTTAGGAGTTGCTGTGATGTTCTTTTGCTTAGGAACGATTTGAGAAAAGTTTCTAATATTTTTCTTAAGCAGAAGAACATCAGAGAAGCCTCTTTCTCCTGACAACTTCCTTGACTACTTGGTGGTCAGACTGGTGGGAAACTGACCAGCAGGTGTACAAAATCCATTCATATTAACAGTACATTTATCCTTTAATATCTTGGAATTAAAACTAAATAAATAATGAATGCACATTACAAAAGTGCTTAGAATAGCACCCTCATCAATTTTATATTCACTTGTTTTTAAGGTTTACTTATCCTTTAAAGAGAAAATATAACCTCTTTTTGAAATAAGCTCATAGGCTCACAAGCTCACACATTCACACAACCAATCCGTGGCCTTGCTCCACTGAAAGTGAAAAGTCGGTGGTGCACATATTTAAAAAATTGGTATTAGTTTTAATATGTTTTTAGTTGCGAATGGGAATACATTTTTGCAGCAATTATAATTTATCCATTTAAGAAAATGAGGCAAGATCAGTGGTCCTTATCTAAATCATTATTATTGGTTTAAAAGCCTGCACCCTGGGGAGATAAGAAAAGCAAAAGTGAAGCTTTCATCCAGTGCAATTATTCCCTTTGTTTTATTCATCTTATTTAATATTGCAAATGCAATGAGTGATGTACTGTACATTTCCAGATTTTATGAAAAGTTCTGTGAACTGTTGTTGGCTGTTGTTTGGCTTCAAGATTTCATTTGGAAAGAAAACTTCCGCTGTTATTAGAGTGCTGGAAGTTTCTCTAAAAAAATGCAATGCAAACAACAGCAACTAATCAGATATTTGCTTCCCTTATTCTAATTACTCGCAACCACTGGTTGTCAAACATTTTCAGTTAAAGCCCCTTAAATGTCCAACCTTTTTTCAGAGCCCCTCTTAGCTCATGGAATAAATACAAATACAATAGAATCCCAATTTTCTGGTTTTCAAGGGATCAGAAAAAATGGTGAAACATCAGGGAAAAAGTAAAATCAGGGAATGTAAAATATATAGGTGGGACCACCAAAAATGGAAAAAGGGAAAACTTAAAATCAGGGGATGTAAAATTGAAGTGTAAATGTACAGGTATGGGATTCATTATCCGCAAACCCATTATCCAGAAAGCTCAGAATTTTCGGGAAAGCCATCTCCCATAGACTTCATTTTATCCAAATAATCCAAATTTCTAAAAAATGATATCTTTTTTGTCTGTAATAATAAAGTAGTACTTTGTGCTTGATCCAAACTAAGATATAATTAATCCTTATTAGAAGCAAAATCAGCCTGTTGAGTTTATTTCATGTTTAAAAGCTGTTCCAGTAGACAATGTATGAGATTATGGAAAGATCCAAAATCCAGAAAATATAAATTCCTGAGCATTCTGGATAACAGGTCACATACCTGTTTATATGTGTCTATTATATGTACCTATATAATGTCATCCAACCATAGTTAGAATATCTAGGCCAGCAAATATCACATCAAATCCCTGCCTAATTAGCCTTCCAACTGGGTTTTCAGTTGTATCAGTCATTTATTAATAGTGTCCAGAACATCTAGGGTGGTAAATATATATACACCTCAAATCCCACGATAACAGGCCTTTTAGTGTATCAGTCATAGTTTCAAGAATATTTAGAGCAAATACAACTGGCCTTCAGGCTGAGTGCCTTGCCTCTACCCAGTGGGGTATATTTATCAAAGAGTGAAGTTAATAGTGAATTTCCGCCACTAGAGTGAAATTCCGCCACTCTCCATTCATATCTATGGCATTTTTATAGGCGTATTTATCAAAGGTTGAACTTTCACCCATTGATAAATACGCCTTTCAAAATCTCATAGAAATTAATTGAGCTGCGGAATTTCACCCTAGTGGCGGAACTTCACTCTTTGATAAATTTACCCCAGAGAGCTGCACAATTTGGAAGCCTCTCGGGGTCGGAGTGGGGGATTACTGCATCACCCCCCCAGCCCCTGACCTCAGCTGCAAAGCCCCTTCATCTCATCTATTAAAATACTTTGACAAGCTAAAATTTAAATATTTTTATATCATTTTGCTTTAAGATCAGATTTTTCGATTCCAAAACAGAATATGGTTTCTTTCCAAAAATAATTGTTCTCTTACCTAATAAAATAGTGTCAGTTTCCACCAGTGCAGTAATTAACAAAAACTATATTTAATTGGCTAGTGCAATTAGAATAATGAAATCAGATTTTGATTGGTCACTGCACATGTACAAATTGCTCTTATCTTGATTAAAGACTAAACGTACATGGCTTGAAATTGGATGTACTGATGACTTGAACATGGTCAAAACTATGTGAAACTCTTTCATTCGGTGCTGGCTTTGTTCACTCAGTGCACCTGCTGGTAACTTCATAATCCTGGTGCAGAAATGATACTATGAGAACTGCTGACATCTTCATCTGATTGCCCACTGGGTGTGCAGGATAAAAGATTGACTTGCAAGGAGCCCTGGCAAGCTCAACAGTCTCCAGTGAATCATTCACAAAGTGCAGGGTCTTTGGAGCAAATCCTTCACTCTACAGCTGCCAAACGGATAATTTCAAGCAGGAACATGGAACGTTAAATCACTGTAAGAAATTGCTCAACTCACACAAAGGATATAAGTTTTAAGCTTTATGTCTGCTGCCACCACTTTAGATGTGTGCCCCGTTTGGGTGTGCGGTAATGGGCAATATGCACATTGGCGGAGAAAATAAAAATAATGGTATATTTGAGAAACAATATTAACAGAGAAAGGCAGCTAAGTCATTTTAAGTTCAACGGCACACTTGGGAGAACTACAGCAAGAAAACAAGAAATTGCACTTGTACAGTAAGTACAAAAGCTTGAAATATTAAGTAAAAGTAGCCTGAAAATGACTGGTATAATAATATATCATTCCTTTCTGCCCATGCACTTAATATATATACACTGTATGTGTGCCGGAAAACTCTTGTTCCACGACTTTGAGATAGATGCACAGGAGAAAGGCTTTTTGTTCTGTACCTCTACAGTTTTGAATTAAAAGCATTATCCTGTTGCCAGGGCGCAGAGTTTGAATGGCAGCCTGGGAGATAAATTGGAGAGGGACAGAACCAGGCCAGGGAACTAAATAATAAAGGTAATAATTATAATTACTGATGTTGCTGACCCTGGTAACCATGCAACAATTGAATTTTCGGGTTAGAGGAAGGAGAAAATGGCAAATAATTAAAAACTAAAACAAAAAACAGTTGCATTAGACTCAGACAGTGACTGCTATGGTCTCTGGGTGAGAAGTTTAATGGAAGGCATGCGCCGCTTCATAAAAAATAGCTTCCCTTTTGTTCATATATAAAATGTTTCAACTCATTCCCAAAAATGATTCTCCTTGTTACAGTCAATGTAAAAACAAATGGAAGCATTCTCAAGAACTGGAAAGCTGCTATTGTGACATCCATGCTAAATGGTGACAGTGATTCTTCCCATGGCTGGCACAGGGCATGTAACTGTAATCAATTAGATTAGTGTAACGGAAGTTAAAACAAGGGAAGAAAAACAGCCTTTCTCCATTCACTGCTAGTATACGTGTCCATGAAATGTTCCAAATTTGAAATCTCAATTCTCGTGTGCAATAGCTCCTTCCTGACTGTGAAAGAACTACATTTACAGTATATAGGAAAGGAACAGTCTATTTTTACATACAGACTAGTGTGCACAAAGAATATACTAGCTATATATCCTAAGCACTTAATTTAACATTGTGTGTACAAACATGTATAAGCTGATAAACCCCATAAAGTATAATTTTCTGTACATGGGCAAAACATTTTATGTAAAATTGGAAAGGCTCAAATGGGCATGCTAAAATGGACACAAAGTTGCACAAGTATTGATGCTAAAATTAATGCAACTAGCTCCCCAAATAATCTCTTTGCACCTCTACATGGATTGTATGAATGGTGTACAAATGCGACTATTGATAACTAGGAACTATGGAGCTACCACCACATCCAGTGAATACCACTATGGCTGGGTCTATAGGGGAAAGAAGATAAAGATACTGTATTACAGTTGGGAATTAAAGCTGCCCTGCATGTACAACTATAATGTCCTCCATTGTATTCCTGTATATCTTAAGACCACTAAAAGTTTTGAGTCTCACATTACCCCATATGATGTAAGCATTTTGGTATTTGGTATTTGGTATTGGCATTTTTTTAGTCAGGTTCCTTATATAAAATAAGGTATGGTATTCTGGAACAAATGTCTTTCCACCTCTCCCTGGAAGGTTTAAAGGGCATGTAAAGGCAAAAAAAATAAAATCATATTTTTACTTTCTTTACTGAAAAAGAAACCTATCTCCAATATACTTTAATTAAAAAATGTGTACCGTTTTTATGAGAAACCTGACTGTATGCAGTGAAATTCTCCCTTCATTTACTGCTGTGGATAGAAATTGTCAGATGGTCCCTAACTGCTGAGCAGGGAAACAATCATACTTATGAACAGCAGGGGGAGCCCCGCCTTACATCCCAGCTATGCAGAACTCAAGCAGCTTTGTTTATGACGATCCCTAAGCAAGACCACACTGAGCATGTGCACAGTCTTGGTCTTGCAAAGATGTTTAACAAAGTTACAAGATGGTGACCCCCTGTAGCCAACTTTGAAAACATAAATTATTTGTTTGATTAGGCTTGTGGTGCAGTAAGTTCATGTTTACAGCATTTCTAGCCTTATTCTATTTTAGACTTTACATGCCCTTAAATAACACATCAAAACTCCAATCTTGCTAATACAATCAGCACCTAACTTTATGACATCATTGTGGATTATGATAAACAGATTATGTGGATTGGAGCACCATTCCAGAGGATATACACATTCTCGAAGGAAGATTTACAAATCATTCTGAATTGGGAAAGCCAGTTGGATGACTGGTAAAACGTCTTCAAGAAAAAAAAACACAAGTCGAGTTGATTTGACTTATTTTTATAGCATAAATAAATCCTTTCTTTTATAAATATGTGTAGAAATTCTTCACAACTAAGTAGTTTCAAAACATTCCCTGCAGAAATAAAAAAAAAATAAATAAATAAAAAATGATTGGCAGATGTATGCCTAAGTGGTGATTTGTCTGCCTTTTGTTTGCACAACTTTTCTCAGAAATGAAATCACCACGTGACTAGCCTTTTTCTACCAACCCTGTGATCAGGCACTTATTTTTTCTTCTCCTGGGGAACTGGCCTTCTGCCTCTAGGGCTGGCGTTCTGCCACTGTAATAAATGATCTCAGATCTATGCTGTCCAATTTTCCATTGTATCTGACCAATCACAAGGAGATCTCATAGACAGTCTGTGCAGTTGGTGTAGCCCGGTGCTTGAATTGGGATGAAACAGTACTAAAAATAAGCTCCTGTCATACTTATAAACCACATCCACTGGTATATAAAGCCTCACCCACCAATACTCGGGTGATCCTACCCACTTTAAAACAATGTCATTTTGCTATTGCCATTTTAGTGATTTCTTTTAATGAACAGTTTGTGGCCTGTAAGGACCTAAAAATGAAAACTGCGCATGTGACTTTTCATCGCTGCCAATTCAGCTTCTGCAAACACAGTACCCTGTCTGTATGTAAGAGGGTGAACCAAATGTTGTAATTGTATTGTGATTTAAAGTTGATTGAATAGTGTGTGTGAGCATGTGTTAAAAATTGTTGAGTGTTATTTGAGTGAATGGCCAGCAGGTGGAGCACAAGGGTAAGAAAGTGTGATTTATTCCCCATTAGCAGGTGGGAGGCACATGAACAAAATGAGGACCAGCACATGTAGAGGAAGTGATACAGCAGTGACTGGAAGCTGGGCAGTTATAAAAGGAGGGCACACCCTAGAGTCCGGGTCTGAATGGGAGGATGCTGTCAGAAGAGGAGCAGTCCTGAAGAAGAGCTACAACAGAAGGAAAGTAAGAAAGAACTTAGCATAGTAGTTTATAGTTAGCAGGCACTAGGTGTCTGAGGTAGGAAAGTTAGTATGGGTAGTTCCTTGCCCCACCTAGGAGTATAGTGGAAATTAGTTTTCCGTGGATACCCCACAAGTTAGGGACCCAGAATATAGGGAAGACACAGGAGAGGGTTAAGAGGCCTGAGGCACGAAGAAGGACTGTGAGGGGTCCCGGTCGGAATAGTAAAGGGGTGCTGGTGTGGCACCGGATTACTGAGACGGGAAGGCTTGGCGGAATGGTAAAGGGGTGCTAAGGTGCACCGGATTACCGAACCAAGTAGTGGACGAGTCCAGAATGGTAAGAGTTAACCCTGCCTGAGATCTGGGAAAGGCCCTAGGAAACTGTGGTGGAAAACTAAGAACAATTGGGACACAGGAGTTGATGTTGCATGACTGTGTGTGACCAGAAGCGTGTCTGTACAAAATCCTTGTTATTTCCAATAAATCAGAAACATTTTTATTTAAAGAATTTCAACGTCTCACGATTGTTTCCTGTAAGGGGTTAACAGCTGGAGGGCCCCCTACATGTATATTGTGTTTTGTAATACAGCACAACCCCAGCATAATCTATATTACCCCACATTATTTAATATATATATCATTCTCTCATCATTCCTTAAGATGGCCATACATGGGCAGAAAAAGCTGCCGATATCGGTCGTTTAGACCAATTTGACAGCTTATATGCCCGTGTATGGGGGCTTCCGATGGGTCTTCCCGATCAATATCTGGCCACGATATCGTTCAGAAAGGTTTGATTTTTACCCAACGACCGACCCGTTGGAGCCCCTTGGCGTATCGTAATCTTATCGTTCGAGCATAAGGCTGAACATTTGGATTACCCCCGATATAGCCATGCCATTAGTGGCATATCGGGGAAAGATCCGCTCATTTGGTGATGAAACGAGCGGATCTCTGAGTCTATGGCCAGCTTTAGTCTGCTACTGTTCTTTACCTTCATTTTCTCTTTATGTTTCCCTTATTTTGTTGTCTCTATTACCCTCTCCGATACCTCTACCTTCTTCATCTGTTAAACACCATTTCTTTACTTTTCTCCTTTTATCAACCTATATGCTTTTTTAACTTGTGCTTTTTTATTTCTTCATTTTATTTGCATGCTGAAGTGGGGACGATCAAAACAAAGCAGCTCATTTATTACAATAAAAAAAAAGTTCCACAATTCAAAACTCTTGCAAAACCTGAGAGGATGCTATGTCACATATATAAAGAAGTGAAAGGTGGAAATCTTGCACATCCCAGCCTGGCCGGTAAAAATGATGGTTGATCCCAATGTTATTAATAGGGAAAAAAGGCAGACTAGGTCATTCCTGCTGGAGGTAAAACAGTTGGAATCCAATCTTGATTTTGGGAATGTGGCAGGCAATATACTATTGGCATCCCGGCTGAGGTCATGGCAATTAGGAGACAAAGCAGAGTCATTAGCCAGACAAAGGGCCCCACAAGAACAGTAGTAATTAGAGCTCAGTTACTTCTTTCCCAATGGCTTCAGGATATACGGTTCTGGTAGTTTATTCACTGTATAATGCCAGTGCCTGCCTGAAATGCAGTTTCAAAAATAATAAGAATAAGATCACTCTGTATTTTTTGAGACAGGTAACAGTAAATATAGTGCCTGTAATACAGCACCAAATTCACTGCACATCAATAGTGAAGGGCGAATTTATTCGCCAGGCGCGAATTCCTGCGATTCGCAAAACTGCAGCGAAAATTCGCTGGCTTCAAAAATGAGGCACCGGTGCCGTTTCGCAAATGTTTTGCCGGAGCGAAACACCCAAATTCGCCCATCACTACACATCAACCCAGTTATCAGAAACAAATATCTATTTCTACTTATCGACTTTGCTGGAAACACAAACCCTTGTCTCAGTGGGAGTGTCTTTCATGCAGTTACATTATACAGTCTGAAACCTGGGAGCAAACGAGAAGAGTTCCGTCCAGCCGAATGATTAATTGTCATTTGAAAACTGATAAAATAAATAACATTGGGAGAAAAAAATCATAACAAATATCTTGTCGTATGGTGGGTAGCATGAGAAGGTATCTAGCCTACAGAGCAATCATTTTTTTAAATGCAACAGCTTAATTTTGGCTATTTCTTACCATATTTTCACTAAGCCTATGGCTATATTATACAACCCAAATGTAGTTGTTGCTTTTGAATTTCTTAACCTCTACTGCCCTCTGTGGTGCAGAAATGTGAATGTTTACATACCAAACAAAAATAAAAAAACTAACACCAACTGTAAAATGTCTCATAATAAAATGTAATTATATTCTGGACTTCCCCTTTAGATGAAAATTCTGGCATATAGGCACCAGGCAGGATGTTCATCTTTGTTCATTCCATTCTCACATATGTCTGTGCCTTTTTAATTAATTTGGTGAGTCAGCGCTGTTCTAAACACAGATATAAATGACATTTATCACCCTCTAGCTGTAGACTATGATAACTACAGGACTCACTTCGAGAAACAGATGTCGTAATTTTTTTCCTCAAAGGGTTATAGTCTCTCGAACAAATAATGAGTAAACATAATACACATGCGCACTTCTGCAATATACTTTTTCTGCAATTTTTATATTATTTAGTTAGCCTTGCTTTAGTCTTGTCACTTTGCATTTTGCAATAGGCAATCTAAAACCAAAACATAAGTTTAAGCACATTTAATCCATGTGCTCCTCTCAGCATACAATGTACATTTATTTTATATTTTAACAGTTTTCTGAGATATTTGCAGTTTTAGAATGCTACTTTTTGGCTCACCCATGAGTCAGCAGTCAGGGTTAACTGATTACAGGAAATGCATGAAAAAGGACAGATTGTTGACACACTGAGCCTTCATAAAGTTGTTGAACTGAAACCATGCAATGATCAATTGAAAATAGTTTAAAACTGCTCATCTCATAAACCACTAAAAACAGAATGTTCTTTTAAATTGTTCTAAGGACCATTCTAATTAAACATGGAGGCATTTCCTTCCAGTACAGTTATCTAAACATCCCCTTTATGCTGTTAGCACTGAAAATGAAAAGTATAAAAATATTACTTACTACCCCATCAAAACATGTGAGCTCTACTTAATGCCTGTTGTAGCAGTATTAGACTGTAGGGACAAAGGTCTTATGAGAAGCAGATTCTAATCTTGATTTCAAGTTTTTGATTTCTTGATGGGACCCCTGAATAAACCATCATTTAATCCTTCTTACAGAATCCTAAGCAACACCTTAATGATTATACCTCTAGATGGCGCTAAGATATCTCTGGTTTCCCTTGGCCGGACTGCAAAATACATTATTTTTGAAATGCTGCTGCAATACTTGAAAACAAATGAGAAATACAGTATGAGACCAAACATACAAAAAGAATAAGTGCCAGTCTGAGCACATCCAGTCTGTACCCACTACAAATCTCGCTGATCTTTCCACTAAAAGACAAGGAATGTTCAAATACATAATTACTGCCCACACTACCTAAATGAAAAGCTTATGTTCAGCATATGTTCAGCATATTCCTCATATATATATGATTGTTTGTTTTTGCTCATGACGAAGATCCCTGTGGGGGATCAAAACGTTGAGGCTTAATAATAAAACATTTTGTTTGTTTTTTCACTAAAACCCTGTGAGTGCCGCAATCCTTTTTCACTATAAATATATATAGATATATATATATATATATATATATATATATATATATATTGTCCATTTTGTATAAATACCGCACTCAGAGGACTTAAAAAAATTATAATTTATTATACATAATAAGCTGACGTTTCAGCTGTGAGTGTGGTATTTATACAAAATGGACAGTGTTAAGATATTATATATATAGTCATCCAGAAGATGTACCAGCACTCATGAAAAAACTTAAAGTAATATTCCTGGGTGCAAGTATTGAAATATCTTAAGTTTTTTCATGAGTGCTGGTACATCTTCTGGATGACTATATATATATATATATATATATATATATATATATATATATATATATATATATATATATATATATATATATATATATTCAAATATGAAAATACTGTAACTATATTATACAAAATGGTCAATTATAGTTACAATGAAATGAGACCATTGAGAACATAAGAGTTTGGGAGTACATAGAGTCTGTCAGTCTTTGGCAGGCTTTGCCTTGTCACCTCAGCTAGGAAAATCTCATTCCTAAGCATATGGCAGTTTTAGAACATTATTCTGAAAGCCTTCTGCTTAAAATCTGCTCAGAAATTGCTCAGGGATATGTCTGTCTTCAGTGGCTGGAAAACGGTCTATGTTATTGTACGTGTCTTGAAAATATATCAGGCTAATTGAGAATTACTTTATGATTCCTTAAGATGCCTATATATATATATATATATATATATATATATATATATATATACAGGCCAGGATTTGTGGAAAGACCACCTAGGCCCGGGCCTAGGGCGGCAGGATTTTAGGGGGCGGCATGCTGCCCAACCACACCCCCATTTGTTAAAAAACACTGGGGATGCGCTGGAGATACAATAATTTAATACATTTCACGTGTGCCGATCCCCATTGCTCCTGTGACGACCGGTAGTGGGCCTAGGGGCACCCACTATGTAAATCCGGCTCTGTATATATATATATATATATATATATATATATATATATATATATATCATTGGCAGAAAATTCATTTGGGCTTTGTATGGACTAAAAATAATCCCTTCTAAAACTGATAACTGATCAGAACTCTATGAACAGGCTGACATATCCCATCATTTGAGGGCTACATTGCAAAATCTATGGAGTTTATGGTCAATGGTTCTACACTGGTCCCCCCCCCCATGTGATCCAGTCATTGTTCCAAATGCAGAGCAATCAGAGTAGTCCCATTTGGCCACCACTAGGACCATCTTTGCCATTGAACCACTTGTAAGACATTCTTGCCAAAAGACAGTTTTAAACATACACAGATGGGTCCTTTTTTTCCTAACCATTTCATGTCACCATACAATAAATTTAAAGCACTAGTACATGTTGTTGGCTGGTTTGAAAGCTATTTCCTTGGTATATTTTCACAGGTTACAGGCATTTAAAGATGTATATTTTCTATTTTCTTTAAACTAAACATCTCATGTTTCCTTTTCCACAGGTCTGGGAACTCACTAGCAGAGACACAGTAAACATGTCTATAACAGTCATTATTCTTTACCAGCCATCCAAATCTTTCAGGTAAATGGCTTGGATCCGATCCTCATAGGCTGATAATATAGAAAAATAAACTCCATACTGTGTAACAGTTATTTTCCAATCATGATATAAAAGTCACGGAGGCACAAGGAGGGTGATTTCTAACAGGCCAATTCAAGCACTGCACTATACTGCAGCCATCTCTGCAATAACATGGACACCTATTGCATGGAATATACTGTAGTTACCTTTTTTTATGGTACTAACCGTTTTAAATGTTTTAATCAGGACACATGTACAGTACATGCTTTTTCTGAGAATTTTGATATATTTATGATTTTGTTATTATTTGTGCTGATTATAGGCATACTGAAAAAAGAAAACCTTAACAATGTATATGTTTAACGCTGCTCTGACATCTGAGTGTTATGTGGCAATTTGTGATTGGTTTTAAAATCTAAAGGGAGGGATTTCTTTGGGTTTAAATAAAGCTGTTAAATTGGGTATCATTAATGCCTACAAATAAGTACCAGAGGGTATGAAATGCGTAAGGCAGAATACCAGTTGGTCTGTATGTCTATTCTTTTAACTCAATGTTACAGAGTTTTGGGATATCTTCTTGTGTTTGATATATGTGCCCTTAGAACTGAGGGCTATATCCCAGTAACTATGGCCTTTTTGACAGGCCTTCTAGATTGCAGCATTTTATTGCATTTTTCTTTTTGGACCAACCCTGGAGTGTTTTATTTGGCAAATAATCTTGACCTCTGTATGGAACTGGCCTTGTTGCTTCCATTTGCCTTTATGAACTTTTCACTCAGATTTGTATGTTGTTCCTGCTGTTATATAGTGGTATGTCTGGGTAGGTCCACGGTGGTTGAATTTTGTACATTGGACATGCTCAGACCTTTTACTGGGGCCTCTGGGTTTGTAGTAACATAAGTCTCTTTAAACAATAAATAAACAGTAACTGGAAAGTAATGGCAATCCTGTCGGCTATGTAAACATTCAGCTCATGTGATTATTGCTGGAGTCATTTAACTTTTTTTCGTTTTTCTACTAATGAACACCTAAATAACACAACAAATGGAATACTGAATGGAATACTGACATGACAACATTGCACAACAATGTTTCATGCCATGTTAGACCTGCTGTTACAGATAATGCAAGCACTCTCACAGGAAAATAAATTGAGAGCCTGTGAAGAGGTGAATATGTCAATACAAAGCATTCCCAGCCTTTTGTAACCGTGAGCCACATCCAAATGCAAAAAGAGTTGGGGAGCAACACAAGCATGAAAAATGTTCTTGGGGGAGCCAAATAAAGTCTGTGATTGGGTATTCGGTAGCTTCTATGTGTACTGGCAGACTACAAGAGACTCAGTTAGCAGTACACCTGGTTTTATGCAACCAATGTAATGAGGGGAAAAGGCAATGGGAGAATTGTGTCCAATATAGTGAACGGGTGAGCAGTAAGGTACACTTACCAATACTGACGGGAGTCCAGGTGCTCAAGCCCCAGAACTTCAGCTTAGGGAGGTAATGTCATACAAGCACGATTCAAGAGTAGGCTGGCACAAAGACTGGACTTCACTCCAAAATATGAAGCAAATAAAAAGGTTTATTCTGCAAAAAGGAACATCTCAATGGATGGCCTAATGAAACGCCTTAGGTCATCCATTGAGATCCTTTTTTGCAACCAATACTTGCCTCCAAATATAAAAATAAGCACCTGCTTTGAGGCCACTGGGAGCAACATCCCCCTCTTTTTGGTGAGAAACTGAGCTACTGGTTGGGGATCACTAATATAAAGCATTAGGTTTTGTAACCTTGACCAGGGAAAGCACTTGCACTTTAGATTGAAGTGAGAGTCAGATGTGACCCTTAATGCTCTTTGACCACAAACCTTACATAGTTTTCAGTCCTGGCAGCTGTAGTTTGGCAACCTTCAACCTTTATTCAGACTTCCAAAAAAAAAATCCCAAACAGATGGGACAAACCCCCATGAAAACCACCATAAACATTTTAACAGAATTGCTTTGCTTTCTTGCCTTCTAGTAAAAACACCCAGCAGCTAGTCTACACACATTTAAACAAAGGCAGACTCTGCTGCCCATTTTCAATTTACAAAGTGAGGGCACGGCAGGGATACAGTGATTCTAAGTGTAATTGTGATTCGGAGTGTAATATATGTGCATCATTTCTTTTCTCACTGACAAACTTTTGCCAAGAAAATAAATAGAATTTCTATATCAGTTGCCATACATACTATTACTGTAGCACCCTCCCTTGCTAATGGAGATTGGTTTTCCATAGGGTTCCAGTGGAATGAGTGCATGATATACTAGAATCTCATTTATATGGAGCAATTAGTGTGTGGGAGCTGGAAATTGGGTTTCCCCTTTTTTGTGTTGCAGTCAGGGTGGGAACAACTGCACAGGAAATAACTGGCATTACAAGAAGATGAGGATTTGACCAGTGACTAGGGGAGATAGGCAGCCCCCATGTCATTGATTGTCTGGGAGGGATGGGGTGAAGTCATCTCTTCCTGAGGATTTCAAGTTGTTCTCCAACATCCTCTTCACTTCCAGACCTTTGTCTTACAGAAATATATGGAATTTCCTATAGGAAACCTGCGGTCTTGAACCATTAGTATTTTGCTGATAGTGTATTCCCACACAAAAAAAAACAGTAGGGATGTCACATTTTGGGAGAAGATTTACAGTGGTCACAGATACAGCAAAGATATCCCTGAACAAGAGGAAAAATGATGAGCAGGATCGCATTATTTTCAAGTTCAAGTTTTAAAACTAGAAAAGTCTTTGTTCACTTAAGTTAAAATTGAAAAGCTTAACTAAAAGCTGAAGTCTCAAGAGTTTCTTTAGAAGTCAAGGGGAAATGTAAAGATTTCAAGCAACTATATTTTTGATAAAATAAAGTTGAAACTCATTGAAAATGAATGGAACAAAGATTTCTTTTCCTATGTTTCCATTACTGAATACAACTGTGATTATCCTATTTGTGTTTCTCCTTTCTAGAGATCCAAAACAAAAAAATATCCGATCCAAAAATAGAACTTCCCCAAAATCTAAATGTATTGTAACTATTGCAACTTGAGAAGGTCTTCAGCATTTGTTTGTAGACATCTGACAGTTCCTAGCAGTAGGTCCACATTCACTTGGAGGCTGAAGAAGATTATTTCCTAAATATATTCTATATGTAAAATAGTAGGGAATTGTGAGCACTATAATATGGAACACCTACAACCAGTCATTAAAAAAATAAATACAAAGAGTATGGAGTTAAGAATTTAAAAAACTTTTACATGAAAACTTATTATTTGAACCATTTCAAAAAAGTCCTTTTGCTTGGTTTTGGCTTTTCTGTATATGTGTCATTTCCATCTACCCACCATCCAAATACTTCTCAGTTCTCTCTCCTAATCTCCTTTTGCACTCTTCTTTTCTCCCACTTTCTGATCTACCTGCTCAGTTTCCTGTATTTGTGGTCTCACTCCTCCCTTCTTGTATGTGCTAGACTCCTATTCCCTCTTCCTCTGGAATTAGTGGGCTATTTATTTACACAATAACCCCATATAACCCAATGAGATGTTTGTTTTTAAACAGGGGATCAGTAAATACTGCCTGCAGATTTGATGATATAGGTGAATTGTACCAAACCTTGCACCTATTTTTAACATAATCCAAAGTCTCCATGTCCTGTTAGTACTGCAGTGGTGTTATCTTCTCTGTAGAGTTCTACTGCCTCTATTTAACATAACTTGTCTGCAGATGGATTCTCTTTCTCCTACATTAATCTTTATACTTAGTAGTTAGGAATTAACTAAAACATGTTCTGTTTGCAGGAGCCTTTGCATCTCTTACGAGGTTTACCAATATTGTAGGTGGCACATAATTCTATATTGATTGAGGTTTTATGGGATTAAGAATGTTGCCAGAGGAATCATGATTTGGATAAAGATAGACACTTTTTAAATTGTTTAAGGGTTCAAGCACACGGACAGATTCGGGGAGATTTAGACACCTGGCGACTAATCGCTGCGGGGCGACAATCTCCCAGAATTGCCTTCCCCCTGCCTGCCGCCTGCTATAATGACAAAACGCCAGTGCCAATGCAGTTGCGGCGCTTCAATTTACGAAGGTGCCCCGCAGAAGAGGCGATTAGTTGCCAAGCGACTAAATCTCCCCAAATCTGCCCGTGTGCTTGCACCCTAAAGGAGAAGGAAAGGCATTTTACTTTGGGGTGCCAAAAATTAGGCACCCCAGGTGAATGTATTTACTTACCTTAAACCCTGGGCCGATGCTCCTATCAGCAGAAAACTGCACTGGTCCAGGGGTTCTTCCAGCAAGCACCACGGAACAATCAGCTTTCTTCAAATTTCCCAGGGCAGACGCATGCGCAGTAGAAAGAAATAGCCAACTTCTTCCTTAAAGTTCGGCACCCACACAAAGAAAGAAGAAGGAAGGTGATTGTTCCATAGTGCTCACTGGAAGAACCCTGGGCCAGTGCAGTTTTCTGTTGATAGAAGCACCAGCCCAGGGTGTCAGGTAAGTATATAAAATCACTTCCTAACTTTTGGCACCCCCAAGTAAATACTGATATTCCTTCTCCTTTAAAGAAATATAAACCTTTGAAAACAATTATGTAAGAGTGCTATTCTAGCCACTTTACACAAACTACTTTTTTCTACTTTTCAAGATAGTATACATTTTTTCCACTGTGAATATAATGAATTTGAAAAAAATAGCACCACCTGCTGTTCATTCTGACAACTGACTACAGCTGGAAGAAAATTTAACAAAAAAAAGGAAAGTCTTGTGATGTTGCTCTTCTTAGAACTGACCAGGGAAAGGTCAGAAGATGTTCTATGGTAGCAAGCCTATCAGGTGCCCTCTCCTCTCACTAGGGGCTTACCCTTATTTTTCACCTTGGTGAGGTACTGATCAATCTATTTTAAGAAGCCCAACCTAATGATAACTACAGAGTAGTAGTCATATGTATCACATAGAGGTCTGCTTGAGAATGGGAGCGGTTCTAGGTCTATATCACACACCTACAGTAACCCTAGAATAAGGACTAATATCCTTAAAGGGATATGATGATACGCAATTTCTTCATGGATGCAAATAAGGGTGGCAACAATATAATTGTGGCGCAGTGCTACAAACCCTAGAAACCAAGATGCATAATGCAGTCCTGAGCCTCTAAATGAGAATTTAATATAGGAAGATCTCTATTTAAAACATTCAGTTCAGCAAAATGGCAACATATCTCTCATTTCCCAGATCATGTGATTTCTAATAATACTAAGCTCACCAAATCAAACAGCTCGTTCTGTAGACTGGTGCCAAATGATCCCCCTGTTGTAGCCTAACTGTCCAACCTGAGCAGAAGGGTTATCCACATTCCTATTCTCTGACAAAGCCAATTCCAGTAAAGAGCTCCCAAATTCTGCATGGATCTGTTCCAAGGTTGCCATCTGTATGCTGACCTCCTCTATCAATAATAAGTCATCAGGATCTTTGTCTTTGGAATCTGCTTTCCGGACAAATGATGTGGCACGTTTTAATCCCTGCATTGGCCCTCATTGTTTATGGATACTGGGGCAGAACTCATCAGAAAGATTCAGCTCTATTTTATTTTACAGGTTTCTTCAATTTATGCCAACATTTGTTCCTTCCCACACCCTCCAACATTCTCCTGAAATAGGGAGTTGTGTGTGAGTTGCACTTGAAAATGTTACAAAATAACTGTCATCTTCTTCCACTGACTATTGTTCTCATTTTTGTTGTTTGTCATCATATGCTTTGTCTTCTGTTCTCTTGTTCTGTTGTTTCTCTTGCAGCTTTCGTTCCTTATGGTATGGGCATACAAGGCAAAATGATTGGGTGGACACAAGATCCCAGTGATATCAGGGATCGTCAAGACTTTTATTTGGTGTCCAGTCCAGCCCTGGTGCAAAATGAGTTTAAATCTCTGAAGCCAAGAATTAACGGGGTTATTTACTAAAATCCAAATTAAATAAATTGACATATAAAAAAAAAGCTTGACCAAATTCCCATTCCCGATTTTTTATTTATTTACTTATTGATAAAACAATTTGAATATATCAGATTGGGGATAAAACCCGATAACATCAAGCAAAAACCCAAAGTGTACAAATTATTTGGACTTTTTTTCCCCAAATTGCTCTGTTTTTTCGGGTTTTTGCCTGAAAACCCTGAATTTATCAGATTGTTGGGCTAAACCCAGTGCAAACCACGATATCTTGGGATAGGTGACTCTCCCATTGACGTATACATGATCTTGAAAGGTCTGAGATGACAGATTTTGGAATTCGCTTTTTGCAGCATCATGGTGTAATAAATCTTTATAAAAGTGAGTAAACCTGATAAATTTGAGGATTAGTAAATAACCCCCTTGGTGTTCTTTAGTCTCACTCCTTAACACTGTACCCACTGGATTTTTATGGTATTTCTCACTTTTCTACATTCCAAAGAATAATTCAAGACCAATTTGTTTATGTGTTGACCCTTGAGAAGTCATGCGGATTAACCCAAAGAATGTTCCACATGGAAAATGCAGTTATAAACACTGATGGATACAGAACCTTCATGGGAATGGGAATATAATCTTTAAAGTGTACCTTTTAAAAGGGAAATGTTGGATATTGTGCTTCCTTAAAATATTTGGTTTGTGTTACCCTTGGATAAAAGTTGCACCATGCCAATAGGTAAGTTGGTTGCTGGAAGTTGTAGTTATCAAACACCTGGATGCCTCTCTGAATTAAAGAGAATACAAGAATTATTATTCATATTTGGATTAGAAGAATCACCCCCTATATGTAATAAAAGGCACTAAGTTTGCCCAGGTGCCAATAGTAACCAATAAGATGTTTGCTTTTTAACAGGTGACCAGTAAATGCTACCTGCTGATTGGTTGCTAAGGGTTACTGCACCTGGGCAAAAGTAGTGTCTTTTTTAACATAACCCAAAATGTGAGCTTTTACCCAAAGCATGTTATGGCCAAAGTGCTTTTGTTGAGGCAGAGTATCTAGGGCCAATGTCCTGCCCTAAATATGGCCCTGCGACAGCTCAGTGTTTCCATGGAATAAGCAATGCAGCATAGACCAGAGACCTTTCTTTCCACTTGCAGAATATTTTGCAGGCAGCTGTCAATTCAAGGCTCAATAGGAAATAATACCCCAGGTGTTGAATTTAAAGGAAAGGCCAAATGCTACATCACTAGCGTTAAAATACAAAGAGCATACTGTAGCATTCCAAGCCATGACAAACACTGGGATTTATGAAACAAAAAACTATTTCTCAGTAGGCCATAGGAAGTCATTTTCCATTTGCTTCCTGCTGTCTATATACAGCATAGCAGGGTACAGGCTTCTGGATAACAGTGTGATGAATGTAATGGATAAGTTCACCCCTGCTAGCTACAATGTTGTGCTATTGCTCTTAAAGTACTACCAGCAAATCAGGCACAGGGGCAGCCACTCAATGGAACCACACTTAGGGGGTTTTTTTATCAAAGGTCGAATTTTTGAGTTTTTTTATACCTCAAATTAACTTGAATATACTCACTACTCGAATGTTTTTGATATATAAAATAAACTCAAATAAGTGAGTTTGGCGTTAACAACCCAAATACTCGAATCTGTCAAATAGAGTTTTCTGGAAATACCCTCAGAAAAAAACTCAAACATCATGCAGGCTTTTAAAGGAGAATTCAACCCTTTTAGAAATAAACCCATACCCAGCTAGGTAGTTAGGCTGGGGGAGGAGGGAGGGGGGTCTACGTGGGGTGGGGGGTACGGGTTTATTTCTTAAAGGGTTGAATTCTCCTTTAACATTTTCAAATGGTTCAAGGGATCTACATGACCTCGGCAGATTTTAGGTAGTGTATTTTTGGATTCTAGCTATTTCCAGGGTCAGGGTATAATAAATCTCGAACAATTTTAGATCTTTTAAGAAAACTCAAAAAATTTTAGTTTTTTTTTTTACCCTTGTGGAAACCACAACTCAATCCTTAAAGGGCACCTTTTGGGTAAAAATGTTATCCCCAAACAAAGGTATGGGCTAATTTTTGTGACCAGCCATGTCCTGTCACTCGCATGCACATAACACGCATGTGACATCACTCGCATAATGGGCAATTCGGCCAGTAAATGGCTGCTCACACCGGGAGCTCCCTCCTGGTGCGGGTAGCCTAGTGCTGGCAAGGGGAATTTTTTCTTAAAAAAAAACTACTATTATCACCAACATGAAAGCGGGCTCTATTAGCCCACACCTTTGGTTGGGGATAACATTTTTACCCAACAGGTGCCCTTTAATAAATAACCCCCTTAGTAAATACTAGGCTTAATTAATGACATGTCTTGGCCAGTCTGTTCTAACATGCTCTCAGGGCAATGGCACAGCTCCTCTGTCTAGGAGATATACTGTATTTAATACAGAAGGAATATAGAATAATTGCAACAAATTATGCCTCTGCTATTTTTTGCTGACTGGGTACTGTAGTAGATTTAAAGCTATCCCAACCGCTCTAGATCCGCTTGTTTGGTGAAATCAATAACAAACAATAAAATGAGTGGATCTCGACCCCATGGCTAGCTATCAGAGCATACCACAGTCAGACAAGGGCTGCTTCATATAATTCTTTAGGTTCTATAATTTTTTCCCCTTGATGGGAAAGGGTTGCGATTGAAGGTCGGCATTAAGTGGAAACAAGTGCCGCCGAGTAGGAGAAAAAAGGGGAAAAAACCCCATTGAAGGTCAGAGAGTGGTATGCCTATCTGAGTGCCAAGTGAAATATTCCAGGCATGGTACTTCCCAAACTTCGAGAAGTATGACTAGGTGCCTGTCACTAGAAAGTTTAAATGACCGCAATACATATTGACCTAATTATACCCCCAGAATGGACTAAATGGTGTGGAGCGCTGGTGCCTGTAGGTATCCGGTGCTGCGCACTAATCGGTTCTACATACGGGATGAGTTGTTGGAATATGGTAATGCTAACATAGGCTAATAGAGCTAAAAGAAGCCGGTCGACTTGAGTGACATAGGGTTTCGCACCAATGAGAGGACACATATGACGCTACGATACCATACCTGCCTATTGCTAATGGGCGCTTGGAGATGGAAACAGATATTAATGGGTTTTACTCCTACACAGATCTCTGGCTCAAGTTTCGCAAAATAGGCGACATAAGATAAATAAATAATGCGTAAGGTCCTGAGGAGTTATGAACGATGAAGATTGCGGTAAGCAATGATTTTAAGCCACATGTTTGATCTTAATGACACTTATTCACCTAATAAAGGCACTAAAGATTTTTTATTTAGATCACAGATAAATATACTGTTTTGGACAGTATGAGTTGGATCAGTTATACATTACATACTTCCCTGCAGTACTATGGTTTCCACTTCATAGAATGTACTACTAATGTGATGCACTTCCTAAGGATGACATCATGTGATTTGGCGCCATCTTAAGCTTTAGATTTGTGTGTTTGTTGTGTTGTAATCACTCCCTGAGGACGGCTTGAGTTAGGAGCCGAAACGTTGGAATAAACAGCAATTTTTTCACTTGGAAAAGATCCAGAGTGCGGGTCATTTGTTATTTTTGTACTTACTATATACCTGCACCTAGGCATTTGATATATATAAGGAGTCGTCCAGGTTGATAATTTGTGTATATATATATATATATATATATACATTAGATCCGACGTTTCGGTCCCACTTGGGGATCTTTTTCAAGGATATATATGTGTATATATATATATATATATATATATATATATATATATATATATATATATATACTGTATATATATATATACACACATATATATATATATGCCCAGGCTATGATGAATCGGCAGACACTGAAAAAGGCACCATGATTGCTGAGCATGTTGCATTGGCATTTTTAGTAGGCCGCATGCACAGTACAGGAACCACCGAAAAAAATTCTGCTCATGGGTTCACCCAAATCCAAAGGGGGGGAATAATGGGGTGCCTGTAAGACCAGATGAACATGTTGGCAAACAGAACTCTGGGTGGTGCTTTTGTTGAAGAAAGGGAGTGCCAGCAATTTGTCATCATCCCAGTTAATTTCCTTCCCCTTTAAAGGGGCACTGTGACATGACAAACTGGTGTGATCTTAGATATAGGGTGCCCAAAAGGTAGATTGGGATTTACCAGTAGACCTATAGCTGGTAATCAGTAGATCTCAAGACAGTGTCAACAAACAGCTTGTCTAAATCACCCTCATATTTCATGCTTTTCATTCAGATATTTATACCTAATAATAATATTTTCCATGGAATATAATGCTAAAGATGCTTTTATGGATGTAGATCATAATGGGACAACATCACTAAAAGTAGACCCCACATTAGTAAAGTATGGACACTCCTGTCTTATAGTAGATAGTTTGCATGTGACTGGTGATTAATTCACCTAAATGTTTAAATACTGAAATACCACCAGGCACATAAGAAGTCATCATTCATGTACATTTATTGATTTATGCTGCAGACTGTGCTGCTAACCATGCAGCTGTGCAGTTGGGCTGTAAACCAAATGTCTATAGGTGCCCATTATAAAAAGTATAAGGTGGCAACCCCAGCTTGGAACAACTAAACATGCAGAAGCCAAATATGACTTTCATCTACTAAATATGGAGGGTGAATGAGTAAATTTCATGCAATACTGTGAGCAGCAACTCACTTCTCTCCTGGGATTACCCGTCTACTTCTTCTTGCGCAGATGGAATTTCCTGGATGCTTAAAATATCCTGATTCCCTCATTCCAACACTGAGAGGAAGCTGCAGTTTTGTGGAGCATTTCTCCATAAACAGAAGAGAAGTCTCCCGGGGGAGCTCTCACTACCACACCAGGACAGACGCACAGACTTATACAAAAAAAAAATCAGTTTTATTAAAAGTTTAAAATACTGCTCTGTGCAAATTCAACAAAGAGAAGTCAGAGACATTTAAATACTACTAATGACAAAATAAAACATACAACTGTTTAATTGCACTGATACGAGTTCTATAAAAGGCATCGCAAGAACGTGTGTGTTTTTGTACATGGCCCATTTGATACCACCTGTCAACACAGACGGTTTTGCGTTTAGAACAACACAGATTTGTAACCTCAGAGAATTTCTCTGCTTGTAAGTAATACTACCCATTACATTCACATACAGCTTCATGTTGCAGTCATTTCAATACACACTTCCATGACAAACGCAGAGCCGAACGCTAGGCAGCTCTGCAATTGGTCAAATTGGATAAAGGGAATTAGTTGGCAATTAATACATGCCAAGGAATAGTGCTGTGAGTGGTATATAGATATCCGTGCCAGGCTAATGCAGAATATGATAATGCAGAGGGAGCGTTTATGTGGATGTTGCAGCTGTTGCAGAACTATTCCCATCATGCATATTACAGTTTAGAAAAAGGGAATTCTAGCTCTGCAGTCGCTGGAATGCTGCAGTTTTTCTAGCTTTTATGTACTGTGTAAAAGGTGACTATATAGCTTTTTCAAACATAGTAAAAACTATACATACACAAATTAAAAAATATTATTTTACAGGGCATATAACATATGGTGGAATTTTATTTACTTTCAGTTTTTTACAAAGATAATTAGAGTCCATGAGATTACGTTTTATCAATGTATTCCCAGTTACTAACTTTTTATCACTGTATCCACAGTCTCTAACGTTCTAGGTATCCCCAATCTCTAACATTGTATCAATGTATCCCTTACCTCTTACATTGCATCAATGTATCCCCAAACTCTAACATTATATCAATGTATCCCCAATCTCTAACATTATATCAATGTATCCCCAATCTCTAACATTATATCAATGTATCCCCAATCTCTAATATTACATCAATGTATCCCCAATCTCTAACATTGTATCAATGGATCCCCAAATGCTAACATTGTATCAATGGATCCCCAAACTCTTACATTGTATTAATGTATCCCCAATCCCTAAATCCTCAATCTCTATACCTATCTCACTAAATCAGAACTGGTGTTCTAGGTAAGTGAAAGTGGGATTATAACTATTGAAACTCTAGGACGGCATAACCAATACATAAATAAGTGCCAAAAGAAGTGCATGCTAAAAGAAGGACTACGTGTTGGCTATTGGGCAGTGAGAGATAAAAAGTAATTTCACAAATACATTTTCCATACATTGATCTGGGAATGAGATAAATGCATACATTTCTCCTTTAAAAGTGAAGTTATTTCACAAGGCTGCTAAACTCAGATATGGATTTAAGTCTCATGCATGGCTGCAAGTCTGATCCAATCTCAGCCAGACTGTCTGGAACCACAACTATCAAGATTAGAATCTCCTATGGCCCCATCGGAATAGCTGACGTCTAGGGCCTCCTGCATCAGTTATATGTAGACAAGTGCCAAATGTTATAGGTGCTGTATGTGCCTATGGCTGCAATAAGAAAGATAGATGGGGTTGCTTAGGTTGAGATCCACTAGGCCACCCTCTGGTATTCTAACACCTACACTTGAAAGACACAGGAGATCTTGCACAATGATATTCTATATATGTCTGAGCTCACAGGGTCCAGAAGCCTCCAGAAAAAAAAGTGCAGTGCAAGGGGAGTATTAGGCCTAGTGCAGATCAGCATGTTGTACATACAAGATCTTGCTACAGCACTACTCATTTAGATGAAAGTTGGGACCATTTCCACCTGCACAATTGTACTTAAGCTGTAGCTTATCCTCAACTTAGAACTAATGGAAATTCACCCAAAGGCATGCGTGGAAATGGGTCATGCCAACTGGACCTGCATACAAAACACAGCTCTGATCTAGCATTGAATCTTGCTAGATTTACGCTGGCAATAATTCATTAGTCTATGGAGAAAATCCAAATAATCTGGGCAATGCAGCTTTCAAAAGAGATTTCTATGATGCATTTTTCATTAATGGCTATTATTAGAGAAAAATGTTTTTCAGAATAAAACTTTTTTTTTTGTACTCAAAATAGGTAATAGGACCAGACGTTATAAACCTTGTCGGGGGTTATAGGGGGGTTATAGTTAAGCTACAGCTGGGGGACCAAAGGTACATATTACAGCATGGCTCACACCTTTGCCTAGGTTTGTATTTCTGATACTTTGCTGGCATGTGAGCTTACACACTCATTCGTCTTGTTAGCCACTGGTGTTACAGGCACCCTTAATAAGCGCACCCTTTATTAAATGAAGGATGACTGACGGTAACCCTACATACAAACGTTACTATGTAAATAACATCTCAATTTCAATTCACATACAAAAAAATCTATGGATTTATAGTGAGTTCTAATTGCCTGGTAAGTGATGTTAATCATACCATATATTAAATACATCTCATAGTATCAACTTAAAGGAACCTATTTTGACTCCTCTCCTTGGTCAACCTAAATGTAAAACAGTCGTACGTATATCCTCCTTTGCGTGCCTCCCCCAAATTGCACATTATCTGTTCCAGATCCATCTGTTTGGGGGGCCTGTGCACTTCAGTTTTTCTTATATTGTGTCCAAGTGCTTTGCATCTCCACTCAGAACTAATGCTATAAGCAGTTGGGGGTTATCCTTGGCATCGTCTGGGTGATAAGGAGATGTGTTTCTAGTGCTCTTGCACAACTGCAACAAAAAGTAGCCCATCTCAAGCGTCTCCCATTTTCTACGATGACGATGTCACATTCCCAGAGGACATTAGTGTCGCGGGATATTCCCCCTCATCTTTCTGCGGGTGCGAGGAATTGTCTGATTTACTCCTGCTGAACTCCATTCCTGTGATGATTGGCCTTTTGACTTTTGAGTTGGAACTAAAGATAGAGCAATGAGTGCAACAAGCCATTTTAAGGAAGGCTCTTCTCATTTCCCGGTTTGTTAGAGTGTAAATGATGGGATTGGTGGCGGAGTTAAGAACAGCAAGTGATAAGAAATATTCCGCTTTAAACAGGACAGGGCAAGCTTTGACTTTACAGCCAAAATCTAACAACAGGAAGATGAAAAGAGGGGACCAGCATAGGATGAAGACACTGAGGACAATAATGACTGTTTTTAGCAATGCCATGGACTTCTCCGAGCTTCTGCTTGGCCTTGCAAGGTTTCTCTTAAAGGTCAGGCTCCTGCTGCGAGTCCTTACCAAGAAATAAATCCGTGCATAAAGAATAACAATAGCCATCAACAGGGCGCAGAATATAGTGGTGCAGAATAGAATATAATGTTTGTGGTATAAAGGCAGAACTGTTGAACAGGCAGACATCTGTGAAATACAGTTCCAGCCCATGATGGGGAGACCTCCAAGAATAAGGGCGAGAAACCAACATCCACTGATCAAGAGAAATGACCTAGAGCTTTTGCTACCATTGTGCAACTTCATTTTGAGCATGGTGATATAGCGTTCAATGGCAATAGCCACAAGGCTAAAGACAGACGCGGAAAGAGCAACAAACATACTCCCTTCCCTTATCAGCCATTCCACCGGCGTCAATTTGTAAGTGTGAGGTCCAGACAGCAGGATGTTGGCAGTGTAGGCAGTTCCCGCCAACAAATCCGAAAGAGCCAAGTTGCCGATAAAATAGTACATGGGTCGGTGAAATTTCTTGGTTCTCCAGATGGTAAGAAGCACAAGGATGTTTTCCAAAACAATGAAGCAGCAAATGATAATGAAGATAATAGATGTCGGCTTGACATCAGTACTGGGGTTGTCTTTATACTTTCCAGTGTAGTTGTAATGATTAACGATGACTTCTTGATTGTAATACTCGTTCTTTCTGTGGGTAGCACTGGTGGGAGTCATAGCTGCTGTTGTTCTCCCGGATGCGCACTAGATGGCAGCCTTGGAGTTGTGTCAAACAAACTGTTCTAAATTGGTCCTAAAAGGAGAAAGCATGATTAGTTATGAGTTTTTTAAAAATGGATTTTTAAACTTGTTTAAAAATATTTTTCCAAAGGCTACTTCAGAATATTCATTGACCTTCTCTGGCCGAGTACAGTATGCAAGTCCTCATCTTCTATGACAAAAAAATAATATTAAGAATTGTTTTTTGGGTGCACAAGAACTGAATCAAAACAGTCACTGCCCCTACAGTCCAAAGCAATACACCACTCACTTAAATGATGATTCCATTTTAGCAAAAGACCTACAGGACTTGCAGCACCCCAGGAGCTACTGAACCTTGCAGCATATATAATACAGACCTCTACTCTAATGTCTTGTGTTGGCCAGGAAGCTGCCTGCGTATGGGGCAAGAGAGCTATTTCGCAAGGAATGCAGCACTGTAGCAGCATGCAGAAAAAGAAACTCTAACTGGAAGAAAGGAAGAAAGGCTGGCACAATTACGGCTCAGGAAGAAATTAAATCTCAATACGGTCCCTGCTTCCTCACTCACGCTATTTTGCCTGACCAAAATTTCTGAAGCCCTTTAGGAGAGATCTAAACCAGCACTGGCACCCACTGGGTTACTGCTCTGTCTATGATATAGTGATGTCTACATCATATGCAGTTACATTCCGCAGTCTCTTACCCTGTAGGGCAATGTAGACCCAAGTGCACTGGAGAGATTGATCTGGGCCACGTGTAGAAATATATGGCTAGAAGGACATTATATTTCTTATTAACTGGTTAATAGTTACATTATCTATAACTAAAGTATGTTCCTGATGAAACTGAGTTTATTTGTGCTCTATTTTCTATCTATCTATCTATCTATCTATCTATCTATCTCTAACGCCATATCTATCTATCTATCTATCTATCTATCTATCTATCTATCTCTAACACTATATCTATCTATTATTTCCATCTATCTATTATCTATCTATCTATCTATCTATCTATCTATCTATCTATCTATCTATCTATCTATCTATCTATCTATTATTTCTATCTATCTATCTATCTATCTATCTATCATCTATCTATCTATCTATCTATCTATCTATCTATCTATCTATCTATCTATCTATCTCTAACTCTATATCTATCTATCATCTATCTATCTATCTATCTATCTATCTATCTATCTATCTATCTATCTATCTATCTATCTATCTATCTATCTCTAACTCTATATCTATCTATCTATCTATCTATCTATCTATCTATCTATCTATCTATCTATCTATCTATCTATCTATCTATCTATCTATCTATATATCTCTGTCTGCCTGTCTTTCTGTCTTTCTGTCTATCATGTAAGTATATATGTATAACTTGTATGTATATATAAAATTTGTAAAGCTGCAGCGCCGTACAATGCATAAAGGTACAATATGTAATATAGTATAGTATAGTATATACACAAGGGGGGCAAGTCAGACAATAAATACAATAAATATATATAGTACACAGAGCTTATATAAGGACACAGAGCTTAAGTACTATGTGCTAAGAGCCACAGTGGGAAGGTGGTCCCTGCCCTGTAGAGCTTACAGTCTAAAGGTGGCCATACAAGGGCCGATAAAAGCTGCCGTCAGAGCAAGTCGGCAGCTTATTGGCCCGTGTATGGGGCCCTCCGACGGGCTTCCCCAATCAGTATCTGGCCGAAAGTCGGCCAGATGTCGATTGGACTGGACTAAAAATCCCATAGGATTGCAGCTGCATCTGATGCGGTCCCGTGATCCCACCGCCCGTTACCCATCGTTAGGATCCGATTGTTGGGCCCCAGGGCCCACGATCGGATCAGCCCAATATTGCCCACCTCAAGGTGGGCATATCGGGGAGAGATCCGCTCATTTGGAGACATCGCCAAACGAGTGGATCTCTCCATGTATGGCCACTTTAAGTCTATCATCTATCTATCTCTATATCTATCATCTATCCTAACACTTACTTTTCGTTGCAGTTAGGGGAGCTGCTATTATTTAGTGCTGCTAACACAAAAAGTCGCAAGAAGCGCATTTGGGCGAGTGATCATGAATGATTCAAGAGAGCAGAATAATAGCAGCAGTGTAGGTAAGTAACTGGAGCAGCAGTTAGCGCTGAAATGGGACTGCTAATGGAGCCTGACATCTCTACACTGCTGAGCACCCAGTAGAGTAAAAAATGAAAGGAGTCCATTGCACTCAGTGTAGCTGCCCGGGGGTCTGCCAGTAGTCAGAGGATGGTGCGTTTTACCTTGAGATGTAGAATATGAATCGCTGTGCTCAGATAAAGTCGCAGGTCCCCAGCAGCATCAGTGTCTGCCAATCACCCATAAAGGCTCCGCTTTCCCAAGCGCTGATGAGCCCGTTCATCCCAGACTCTTTGCACCATGTTTGCGCCAATGATAGAGAAGCTCCCAGTACTTGTTCATGTCACTCGCTGTGTGAGTCCGACAGGAATAAACTGAGCGGTGTTTGCGCTACTGCTGATGGGCTGGGGCAACTCGGAGAACTTGCTTTTAGGCACAACCTAGAAATCACTGCACACTCCCCTCCCTCCTCCTCCTACTCCCTAACCAGCTCTGAGCCCGACTCACACTACATACAGAATCCCCGCAATACTGCGCTACATACAGAATCCCCGCAATACTGCGCTACATACAGAATCCCCGCGCGTCTCCCTATCCCATAATGACATTGGGGAAGGATCCACTGACACTGATACCTATTTCTATGGCCTGAATGGAGATTTCTATGGCCTATTTTACTTTAGGGGACACTAAAACAAGGGCCAACCTGGAGTAACAAGGTAACAATTTTAATTACTGGGCTGCCAAACAAATTGTTACCTCTGTAAGGGCCGAGTAACAGGTAGAGATTATGGGAGATTAGTTGCCCAGCGACAAATCGCCTCTTCTTCGGGCGACTGGTCACCCTGAAATGCCTTCTCGTCGGCTAGAATCAAAATCACCGGCGGGGTGGCACTTGGAGCACTTTGTTTTTCAAAGTTGCCCGAAGTTTCTTCTTCAGGTAACTTCGGGCGACTTCGGAAAATGAAGCCAGTTCGGGGGAGATTAATCTCCATATGTGTCTCTGCCCTAAGAGACCTGAAAACCTTTACACTTTATCAGGACCAGAACTAGGGGTAGGCAGAGTAGGCACGTGCTTAGGGCGCAAAGCTGGGGGGGCGCCAGGCACATAACTTCTCTGTCGCCTACCCCATGTCCGGTCCCAGAACCCCCCCTGACTATTACTGCATTTTCTTCATCTTTTGCGCTCCTGCGCATTCTCCGTTAGTGAGAATGCGCTCGCGAGCACGCTCCGTTTTTATGAATTGTGCACATGAGAGGGCTCTATTTCACACATACGCGCACAAACACTAACCAGCACGCATGCACAAGTGCCAATTCACCTGCGCGTGCTCAGCCAGCGCCGGGCCATACAGGTTGCCTATGGTGGTCAGAGGCTGAACCCCCCCCCTAAAGGTGGCCGTACACGTTACAATTAAGATTGTTCATTTTCAATACAGACATGTTGTCCTGAATTGTCAGATATACAGATAGAAACCATTCTACCTGTATCTGACTATTCAGCAGTACAGTGGCTAATGTTCAGGCACCCTTAAAGGAACAGTAACGTCAAAAAATAAAAGTGTTTTGAAGTAATGAAAATATAATTAAAATTAAAACTGATGTGTTTGCTTCAGAAACACTACTATAGTTTATATAAACAAGCTGCTGTGTAGCAATGGGGGCAGCCATTTAAAGAAGAAAAGGCTCAGGTTACACAGTAGATAGCAAATAAGCTCTGTCTGTCTAATAGTGTTATCTGTTATCCATTAGTTAACCTGTGCCACATAGCCGTTTTTCAATTTCTGCCATTGCTCCACAGCAGCTTGTTTATATGAACTATAGTAGTGTTTCTGAAGCAAACAGATCAGCTTTGCCAGTGCAGGGCAACAGTACATGATATTTTCAGTACTTTAAAACACATACATTTTTTGGTGTTACTGTTCCTTTAAATTTTCTGACCTGCACAATCAACAATCTGACCGATTTCCAAGTCTTCTGCCGATATCAATCTGCTTGTCTCCCACCATACACGCACTGAATGTCGTTTCATACGATATTATCTGTGCGTCTATGGCCATCTTTAGCTCATAAGCTTACTGATACTGAATAGGAAAATATTGATGTATCAGCCATTTAGACATATTTCTAAAAAGAGCTGATCATTCTATTGGGCATTAATTCTAGGAGAGTACAGTATATAAGGAATCTCCCCAAATAATTAAAGGCACTTATCTAGCTGTAGCACTGAGCTCTTATCTGTACATGATAAAGCCAGGTTCCTGCTGGAGTGCAATGCCATTGCCTGACTGCAATCAGGCAAAGACAACAAAACAGGTTATCAATTTTTGCAGTGCAAGTTCAAGTGTAATGTGATGCTGTTTGATTATTGGGACAATAATTGGGACAAAGATGGCCTTAGAGGTCACACTGAGCGTTTCGTTTTCCGAGGTCGCCAGAAGTTGCCTCCTTCGAACTACTTCGGAAAATGAATCGCTGTGTGTGATTAGCGCCGGCGATTTTTCATTTTAGCCAGCGCAGAGTTAGGGAAGGCGTTCTGGGAGATTGGTCGCTGCAAAGACGAGGCGATAAACGCTCAGTGTGACCTTATATTTCTGGTAATTTAAAATTAGGGATGCACGGAATCCACTTTTTGGGATTTGGCCGAATCCTTTGTGAAAGATACAGCCGAATACCGAACCCAATTTGAATCCTAACTTGCATATGCAAATTAGTGGAGGGAAAGGAAAAATTGGGGAAAAACATTTTACTTCCTTCTTCTGTGACAAAAAGCCACGTTAGTTCTCTTCCCGCCCCTACTTTGCATATGAAAATTAGGATTCTGATTCTGCTGAAAAAGGCTGAATCCTGGATTTGGTGCATCCCTATTAAAAATAAGATGCAATCTGGCTGAGGGGGTCCCAGCAAAAATGTATAGACCTTTGGGCCCCATTGATAGTTAAGGCCAGACCCACACTCTGGGACGACAACCTGTTCTCTGACAGGTGCAGTGCTATTGGTCATCCTTCCTTTTACTGGCAATGATATACAATATGCTCAGGGTCAGACTGGGGGGCCCTCGGCCCACAGGGGCTGCAGTCTCTTTTTCTTGACCGGAGCAAGAGAGGGTGGTTAGGGGCCGTGGTGACAGATTCTGGATGGGAGAGGGTCTGACCTTTGTTTTCGATGTCCCATGGGCCCAGTTCAACGCTGAATGTGCTGCAATCCCTAATGTTAATGTTTTAACACACGTTAGGGTTTGCTTATGATTGCTGCACTCACATGAGGATGAAGTGGCGAGTGTGCACATTGGATTTAATTTTACTCCTAGGTGGTCATGTGAATTATTTGATGCTGTGTATTTATACATTTAGGCGCCTATTTATCATGCTGCGTAAAAAGTGGAGTGAAGCATTGCCGGTGATATTGCACAGAGCAACTAATTAGAAATTAGATTTCAACAGAAAACAAAAGCAAATATTTGATATTTGAAATCGAATTGCTATTTGGTTACTCTGGGCGATATCACTGGTAATATTTCACAGCATAATAAATGGACCCCATATTTTCTTTGCATTGTTCTCAATCTTACATAAAGTCTATTCTGCCAGATCATGGGAGCAGATTGATACTAATCTGTTTTACGTAATGGTACAGCCGGGGATATATTGTCATTATCAGCATTAGAAGATAGGCATGGCTGTATGGAGGGAGTCACTCAAGAAAAAGGTGCAAAACTTTGGTATCTCATACCAACCCATCAGCTGATACCTTTAACTAGCATACTGTTTAAAAGAAGAATACTAGGTGATTATTACCTGGTAATTGATTATAAACAGTACCCTGATTAGTCTTGGTCAGATTATGGGTTAAAGGAAGTAATTGCAAAGAAAACATACCTATAACTTTAAGGGTAACGGCATTTTTAATAAATAAGCTGTGACTTAGCATCAAGTACTTGCAGGTAGTTTACATTCACTTTGAATTGGGGGTGATATCGAGTGCGTTGTCTCCCACAATGAAAAAAAAACACTTGGGTAACAAAACATTGTGTGCCATTATAGTAATGTTGCTTTCCATAGAGAAAGCCATTGAATCCAATTATAGGCCAGTAAGCTGGTCCCTGCACAGATACAATGGTCTATTCAAGCACTGCCCTACACATCTGTTTAACACACATTCTCCTTTCCTGTTTTCATATCTGCCTGTTACAGACTATTATGTATAAGGTAACATCCAACCTTGTTACTAACATGGGGCATAAGCCATATATGGATGTTAACATTAGTGTTGGTATCTTAAGTCAAATTTAACACAAAAAAAAAGAGAAAACTGTTTTAATTGTAATTCATTTCTGTAACACCACCTTCCCTATCTGCTCACTTATAAAAGGTGTTCATATCACTGCCCAAATGCACTTTAGTCCTTGAGTCATAACTAATGTGCTTTATTCTGGGAACATCACAGCAAGTATTTCTATTTAGACCTAATAAAATGCTATAGGAATGGGTGCCAGGAAGGGTCAAGTGCCTCTGTGTGTAAAGGCTGTGCATCATTATTTTATAAGGAGTGGTTTCAGGGCAAGCTCTGCAAAGCAATAAATAAACCTTTCCCACCATTCTATGGACACACAGGGGGTTATTTACTAAACTCCGAATGTAAAAATCCAGAAAAAAAGACTTTCAAAAAATCAGGAGGTTGCATATAAGTCAATGGGAGAAGTCCCAATGATTTTTTGATGTGCGCTGGGTTTCGTGAAATACCCCAAAGTTTTCGGAGTTTTTGGGCAAAAAGCATAAGAAATCAGATTTTTCGGTTGAAAAATCCAAAAAAATTGTGAAAATCTGATAAAAAATCAGATTTTTTTCCCGCAAAGCAAATTTTCAGGAAAATGTAATAATAAATAAGCGATGTCATGTAATAAAAAACCAAGCGGATTTGATCAGAGTTTGTAGCAGAAAATATTGAGATATATTCAGACTTTGATAAATAACCCCCATAGTGTGAAAATATTTTTATATTTCTGAGAAGCAATTTCTCTTACAAACCCATAATACTGCATAATCACATCTGCTAGCCATACAGGCATAATAAACATTTCCAAATTCCTCTCTGACCCATGGAACAAGTGATACACCTCACTAAAATCTATTACTTCTTGGTTATAGATCCTTGAAATCTAAAAAAGAGGGGCATTATACTAGCAACGCAATACAGTCAGTTTTAGATTCCTAATACAGCTGTGGGACCAGTTATCCAGAATGCTCAGGACCTGGGGTTTTCCAAAGAAGGGTCTTCCCATAATCTGGATCTCCATACCATAAAGTGCATATGTGTACCATATGTGCAGGCTAATAAAGCCTGTACTCTGGTTGGGCACACAATAGTATTTTTTAAAAATAATTGCCCCACGAGCACTAAGCTGTCCACGGGTGCATGCATGCGCATAAAAAGCCAGTGCCGCAAGTCGCTCATTTTGGGCATGACTCCAGTGTGCTGAACAAGATGGCAGCCTGCACCGGGAGCTCCATCCTGGCGGGGGCAATTTCTTTGAAAAACTACTGTTGTATCCCCCAACCAGGGTTGGACTGGGGGACCCAGCCCCCCAGTTGAGCCGGCATGCTGCATGTATGCGGATGTGCCGATGCGCAACGCCTGCCCAGTCCGACCCTGCCTGTAGTTTGAGAAAGCTGAAACCAACAGTGACAAATTTCTTTTTCAGTTCAAGCACCCCTTTTGCTTTGGGCTCCCTTAGGTCATAACAAGGTTTTACATAAACATAAAACATCTAAAAAAGAACAGCCCCAAGTACCACTCTTTTTTTACCTCCAAGCTAAGCTTCCAGGAGTATCTAGAAGAGCAGATAGAATTCTGCCCAAGTGCCACCTTTAGTGGCATATAGACTAGGCCCCTTTAACTGCAAACCAGATTATTAATTCAAGAAATTAATCAAAATGACTTACACCATCAACCCTTGTACTGCTTCAACTTTTTTTAGACTTTTAACAGGAGTAATCATTTTATAGATCTTAAACAATCTATGTAATAATCTTGAGATCCCATACACCCACCTGTAGTCTCACATTCATTAATTGTGTCATGTGATTCCTAGGGACAAACAGTAGAAGAGGTTCAAGCAGACAAAATGGACAAAATGATTAATGAAGAACACATTTGCATTTATTTCATGTCACATTGCTATTTCAGTGTCACTTGTAACAATAGGAGTACAATGTATGTTATAGCATGATAAAAAATATCATTTAAGGAACAGGAAGGATTATATAATACCATTAAGCACTCTTCAAAAATACTTACTTTCAAATATAAAATTGTTTTAAATACAATACTTGTTGTGGGGCATTTCAGTTAATTGAAGCAAATAGTTGTAATTGCCACATTGGCAGGTCAAGTTTATAGCATTTCAATTTAGACTTGTCACTACCCAAATGGCACTGATGACATGAGAATTGTTATGCCACGCTCAGCTCTCAGGAGAAATAAGCAAGTTCACTGGTATTCTGTCCACCCTTTTGTATCTAGGTGGGAGCCTAATGCATTTTTTCCCAGTACTTTGCTGACCCATCAGGCAGCCAACAGACAATTAAAATGTGCAACGACTGCAGGGCTAAGTCCTTCGCTTTGTCTGGATTCAGCATGTCCACAGCGGGTTGGTCAAATTGATGAGTTTCCAGTTACTTTTCAGGGAAGATATGAAATCCTTGAGCTCCTGTTCCAAATGGAAGTTAAAAACCTGCACGGACAGAGTACTGTGATTTAGAATAACACAACAGTTACAGTCCAAAACTTCCTATAGTTGTGGGACTTGAAGTTCCTCTGCTTTCCATAGTGAGCGATGCACATATTATCTGTAAAGCAGAGGGACTTCGAGTCCAACAAGCCATCAATTCAAATCGATAGATATGTTATCCAGAATGCTCGGACTAGGCAGAGTAGGCACGTGCCTAGGGCGCAAAGGTGGAGGGGCGCCAGGCACATACTTACTCCTACCCCTAGTCCGGTCCCTTCTCTGCCGACCGCCCACTGTCCCATCTGTGTATGAATGCGAGTATGCATGCGAGTATGCATGCGTCAATTCGCGCATACGCAGAAGCGGTTTTTCACGCGTGCGCAGAAGAGCTCAACCAGCCGGCGCAGCAGTCGGGAAGGCTGCCTAGGGCGCCTGCCCGGCTTGGCCCGGCTCTGCTTATAAGCAGCTGTGGCTGTTCTTATTTGGGCGCAAAGCCCTTGTCCTGGGTTAGTAAGGGAAAGCACCTTTGTATTAGTTACAGCCGGACAGGCTTAGGTTTTTTGTTTTATGTAATTTGTCTCTCTGCAAAATCTTCCAATAAACTGGTCAAAGACCAGCTACCCTCAACTGCACTGTCTGTGCCTCTGTTTTGGAGTGTCTGGAAGTGTACACGAAGGTCTATTCCCCAGTGAGACCACGGTCCAACTACCTGTAATCGCTACACCATATAATCCAAATGTTTTTTAAAACAGTACCTTGTACTGGATCCAACCTAATTCATATAATGAATCCTTATTGCAAACAAAACCAGCATGTTGGGTTTATGTCATGTTCAAGTGATTTTCTTTCTTAAGATATGATGTAAATTTAAGAAAGAGATCCATTATCCGGAAAACCCCAGGTCCCAAGCATTCTGGATTCTGGAGCACTCCGGTCCCATATCTGTAATAGTAATTCTGCTCGAGGGGGCAGTCATCACAAGAACCAAAGAGCAACAACATTTCTGGTATTTTTAGCTAATAATAGCAACATGCTAAAATCTTATTTATTTTCATTTGGTCTGATGAATTAAGTTGTGCTATCCACATCTTTAGTCCTGTTTTTGGTGCCACAAAATATGTTAGCAGTGTTCTTTTCTATATTTATTGTCTGAAAGGGGCTCTCCTCTTGAAATGATCCTGGTATATTCTATTTTCAGAAGAACAGAAATCTATTTATGCCACCACAAAAGTCACAGAGGAGCATCAATATTGTGGAGTATAATCCATTGCCAATGGAGGAGCTATGAGGCTGTGAATACAAGAATAACCAATCCCTCTTCTTGAACTGGTTTACTATGCTGCAATGCTAGGCACAATGTAGGCATAATATATGTAAGGTTTTCTGCACTTCAGAACTATTGTGTGCTACAGGGTATTCAAGCATGGATTCACTCTGCAGATTCCCTGTCTCTTGACAAAGTCTGTGATTGTGACCACCTTACCGAATACCAAGAATTAAGCCCTATTTTTTGTTTGAATGGGTAACTTTAGATACTATTTACAAACTTCAAATAGAGCCTGAGAAATAGCAAAGGGCTCAAGTACTGTTTTTATTACATGATTCAGGGCAGGTAAATAGGTAAGACAATCTGGATGACTGTTAGAAAACAGATCAGTTTGTCTCACTATAAATATTAAAAAATGCACATTAAAGCTTGTGAATCTGTTTTACCTTGGCCTCTTGTGAGCTTTCCACAACAACAAGACTACAGGGCTACCCTTGTTCTTGCAAGAAACATTTAATTAGGACTATATAAGCTTTAAAGAGTTTTAACAGTGGTCTTGGCTAACGGAGAACTGTTTCCATTTCTAACCTCACAGTGATGTATGCATTTGATGGTACTTCTCAGTGTTTGATGCTGATGCCTTGAGCCCCTTGGATACTATATAGTCCATCTAGAAGAATATAATATGGAGCTGGAGGATACAATGAGCTTTGAGTGTTAGATTAGTCTAATAAAACTAGACATCCGATGCTGCACACAAGTGAGATTATGTTGGATGTGTGTATTGTTGATGAAGATTAACGAGGAAGGTAAGAAATTGTTTGCATTTCCTCTCATTAAATTGTCTCAAGAACACCTGCATGTCTACTTTAGCTAAGGCCAAGTGCTGAGTATAAAGCAGAAAAATGTCGTGATGGATACACAAATTGACAAGTTCTTTGTTTCTTGAAATAAATTCATTGGTTTACTGGTGATTCCATAAAATATCTGAACATTTACATCAATACCAAAACTGAGCTCACTTAAATTCAGTGCCATTTAGTCCTATTATTAGCCATAGGCCCCAAACTCCATTTGGGCTAAAACCAAAAAACACATGCAGTGTGTACAGTTGCTATAATCTTTATGAATCCATATACACCCGCACCATTACGATCTCTTTAGCCTTTTTTGGAGCATGAGTTAATAGACCCCACTCTACCTTATAGTGAAAGTATCCACTGCCACAAGCATTCAGCAGTCCAGTTCAGTGCAATGTTTACTATCACTATAGAATAGAATGGAGTCTCGTTACTCCTGTCTCTATGTGGTGCCACCAGCAGTTTTGTTTCATCGTGCTTCATTACACTATATACTATTATATTACACTAAGAAAAAAGTTTGTCATACACGGGTCTCCCACTTTCAGGAACAGTATAGCTATAACAGTGAGGAAAATGCCAATTTATGGTTACAAAATGTTTCTTTTTGTTGATAATTATATAAAGTGACCCCAAAAATATCTCTTGATTAAATTTGTGCACTGATGGCTCCCTATTAATTTGCTGCACTCTCATTTATCTCTTTAACTTGATGGTGGTGGGTGCACCATCGAAAAGCATCCCATTTTGGAAGTAGAGATGAGTAGGCTGGATAAAAACCTGGAGGACCAGCCTAAATTTGAAAGTTATAGTAACATAGTAAGTTAGGTTGAAAATAGACACACATCCATCAAATTCAAACTTTTAACTCTATTTTAACCTGCCTAACTGTCAGTTGATACAGAGGAAGGCAATAAAACCCCATTTGAAGCCTCTCCAATTTGCCTCAGAGGGGGAAAAAATCCTTCCTGACTCCAAAATGGCAGTCGGACTAGTCCTTGGATCAACTTGTACTATGAGCTATCTTTATTAACCCCGTATTCCTTGCTAAAAAGCCACCCAACCCTTTCTTAAAGCTATCTAATGTATCAGCCTGTACAACTGGTTATGAGGATGTTAAACTCTTGAAATTACTACCTGGGTGCAGTAACCCATAGCAACCAATAAGATGTTTGTGACCAGTAAATACTACCGGCTGACTTTTTGCTATAGGTCAAAAGACCTTCGCACACTTTTTATTATTGTCTCCATGACACTTTTTATAATGTGAAATTTGTTTCTGCAATAGAACTCTGTAATTAAAACAGTGTATAGCTGGCTGTAAACCAATTATTGGGTCTAAAAACTGATTCTGCAAGTCTGAATCTCAAGTCTCTGGTCTTTTTTCAGTATTAGAGGACAAGAGTATTTTTATTGACTGATCAATAAGATATTTAAAGTCACAGTGCCATGCAAAACAGTTGTGAGTTTTAAATGTGTGCTACTATACAATCATGGCTTTGTGAGCTGTTATATTTAGGTACAGTGCTGTCTTTTGCCTTTACTAGTGATGCATAAATGCTTTCACTTGTTACCGCTATGGCTTGAATGAAGTTCCTCAAAGCAGAGCTTCCACTGTGGTCACTGATAAAGGCAGTGAGATCTGAATAGCAAGGGACTTTGTATTGTTATAATTCTCAGTTCTGTCTGTAGGGTGTACAGGGCCAGGCCAAACCAAGATAAGGCAAATAAATTGTCATATGTGAAATCTTTAGGTAGAATGCTTCTATTATGCATGTGATAGATAGATAGATAGATAGATAGATAGATAGATAGATAGATAGATAGATAGATAGATAGATAGATAGATAGATAGATAGATAGATAGATCAGAAAGTACATAAAAATACAATATATGCACATCTCTAAAAAGAAGAGCCAGACAAAGACACAGTCTGAATGTAGAGAGGGTCAAATCAAAACAAAGGCTCAACTAGGTCATGAGCCTTTAGCATAATAACAGCACACCCAGTACCCAACACCCAGTAAAGACAGACAACTGAAAACCATAGACAACTGTCATGTAATGGAATAAGCAATGGAATAAGCCAAGGTTGCTAAATTAAACACAATACAAACATAATATAACAGTATAACTCACTTACATAAAAGGGCTCATGTTATTTTTGCCTGAGGAGCAATAGAGTTGCATCCTGTATAATAGCTACACTCTGCACCACAGCACATATCTGACAGCTGCAAAGCAACAATTGCCTCAGGCAGGTGCCGTGTGCCCCTGACTTGCCCTAGCTTAAGTGCTTAAATGAGGACCAAGCCAATTGGCATGACAGGACTTGGGTTTCCTGCACTGACAGTTATTGAAATGCCTTGATGTTTTGGACAATGTAAATAACACTATTCTGCTAGTCCATGAGTGCTAACTACCAAGAACAAAAAAGATGATGCTAATAGATAGTTCATTATTGTGGTTATACTATGTATTTTATCCATCTATTTGGTCCATGAGCACATACAGGAGAGAAAAATGGAATAAGCCGTGTACTAGTAGATCCCAGCCTCCAACAGAAACATTGCCATCCAACCCAACCTTCAGGAAGATTATCTATTTAGCAAAATATTGAAACGCGTATCAGTGAGAACTCCTAGTCCTAGGTGCCATCGAGGAATCAAAATCCACACAATGAAAACCAGTGGAACTCCTACTAACTTCATCTCAACTGAAGATTTCCTATTTAAGCATTTCCTACAGGACCAGGAGGCAAAACACTAACTACTAGCTTAGTTGCATGTCAGCTGGCTACATGAGCTGTATTGTTGTCCTGTCAGAGAGCAGCTTCTCCAGCACAAAATGGGTTACTGTGTTGAGTTTGCAGACAGGAAGAAGTGCCCTCGTCACTCCTAGTGTCCCCTCCCTTCCACTCTTTGTTTATTTTTTCAGTTTTCCTGGCACATTGTTTTTTTGTGACGATTTTCTGTTGAGATAATGTACCTCTCATATGCTCATTTTTCCATAATAACAATATTCCTGTACCAATATATCACATCGTCACTAGTGTGACTTTCCTAAAGGTAACAGGTTGAACTCATAACATGTAGCAATAACAAAAAGAAATCAGATGGCACTCACCAAGCAAAATGTGCTGAATTTTTATGATTTATTCAGATCTCTGCACAACGTTTCAAGAGATCAACCCCCTTTCTCAGCATATGATATCACTTTTGTAAAAGCACTTGAGAGAGGGGGTTGATCCCCTGAAACGTGGTGCAGAGATCTGAATAAATCATAAAAATTCAGCACATTTTGCTTGGTGAATGCCATCTGATTTCTTTTTGTTATTGCTACATGTATGGAACTGAAGAGCAGCAAAGTTCCCAGATAGAGCACCACAGTATTTAACCCATGGAGGTAGGATTCTATTGAAGTTTGAACTCATAACATCTCTATGTCAAGATTATCAGACGTAGCAACACAAAATATGCTTGGGACCTGAAATCAGAGGACAAGAACAAGAAAAGCAACCCCTTATGACAGCTTTTTGGGGCTCTGATTTCTCAGTGGGAAGACCACAACAAGTTAAGCCACTTGTCAAAGGACTTTAAAGAGAATCCTAATATTATGTCATGAATTGTTTCTTAAGACTGATGTTAAACATACGTTTATTTATTAAAAATGAAAAAAAAAGGGTTTTGTAGGGATGCACCGAATCCACTATTTTGGATTCGGCCGAACCTCCGAATCCTTCGCAAAAGAGCATATGCAAATTAAGGGTATGAAGGGCAAAGCATATTTTACTTCCTTGTTTTGTGGCAAAAAGTAAAAAAAATTCCATCCCTGGCCCTAATTTGCATATGCAAATTAGGTTTCGGTTCTGCTGTGCAAAAGGATTCTTCCGAATCTGAATCCTGCTGAAAAAGGCTGAATCCTGGATTCGGTGCATCCCTAGTGTTTTGTTAATCCATAATGATGCAAATTGTTATTTCTTTCTGCAATAACTGCAGCTACCCTTCTAGTAATTAAAAAGGAGTAATTCACCTTTAGGTTAACTTTTAGTATGGTATAGAATTGCAACTTTTAATTATTTCTCTTTTTTTTTTTATAATTCTGTTTTTATTAGTTTTAAAAGTAACAGAAGGTGAAGAAAAAGAAGCATATCATGTGCAATGTACATCCATAGCAGTCATAGTATACAGTAGTAACCCACAATATACAATAACACCTGTGAAACCTGAAATCAGTAACTCAGAAGTCTGCCCGGATAGCATGCTATTGAACCATTTTCAGGTAAGGAGAAGAACATGAATTTGAGGTGGGTATTCATTGCGGACTCCCGAGTCCACAGAAGCTTGTGTCTGCTGCTTCTCAACCTATTAGTCCTTCAGGGTTACCACTCAGCTGTACATTGAGTGCTGTTGCTTCTTACTGAAAAGTGTTCGATAGAACAGAGAAGAGGAGGAAAAGATAGAAGAAGGAAAACAAAAGGATAAGAACAAGGAAGGTGGGTAGAGGTAAGAAAGTACAGGGAAAGAGTAGGTGACCAGTCCACCTGAGGCACTCCACTAAGTATGTCGCAGAGAGGATTATTTCTTGTCCCTATGCTGCGCACGGTCCCACTGAGGCATGAGAAGTATTTCTCAAAGTCTCCGTCCGATTGCAGCTCCTCCATAAATTTTGCTTAGTTGAGATCAGAATACTCAGTTGTATACCTTCGTGGTTGAGTAACCGAGATTAGAAATATCGGACAGCTTGTATAGGCCAATCTCATGCGGGGCACAGTTGAGCGTATAAGTCTGAATTGGTAAAATCAATCCAGTGGAACCATTTCTGTATGAAATTCTGGGAATCATTTGCTGATTCGTTTTTCAGCTCCTCAAATTTGTGTATCTCTTTGATCTTAAGTAACCAATCTTTAATAGATGGACTAACCGTCTGTCTCCACTTAAGGGGAATCAGAGCTTTAGCGGAGTCAAGCATTATGGGAGCAAGAGATTTCTTGTATGTCTTTATTGCAAGAGGGGTATCATGTAGAAGGACCGCTAGGGGATTGTCTTGGATGTCTATGTCTGTGACTCTTTTGATAGTATTGCGGACAGAGGTCCAAAAGGTATTAAGTATAGGGCAACTCCAAAATATATGTGTTAAAGTGCCCGGGTGTTCCTTGCATCTCCAGCACATGGGTGATACAGCTTGATATATCTTATTCAGTTTAGTTGGATATCGATACCATTTCGTGAATAGTTTATAATTGAGTTCTTGAAGTTTTGAGCATTTCGAAGATAGGTGAATCAATTGAGTGATTTTGGTCCATCGGTTGTCTGTTATCTCTGAATTTATCTCCTGTTGCCATTTGTCTTTAAAGGTGAATAGAGGGCTTGATTTGAGGTCAGTGATAAGTTTGTATACTTTTGAAATTGCCCGCTGTGGGGGATCTTTCTGAGACCAGATGTGTTCTATGTTCGTCAGTGTGGGCTTAGACTTGTTAAGCGGGAATGTTGCCTGTATGAAGTGACGAATTTGTCTGTACTTAAATCTGTCTAGATCAGACGGAGTTTTGTCTGTTATGAGATCTTCTATGTCTTTCAATTTACCTCGGTTATGAAAGTGTTCGGCACCCGCGTGGAGAAGTATATTCCAACCCTTGTAATAGTCTAGATCCAAACCAGGCGTAAACTTGGGATTGCCTATTACAGGTAACAGAGGGGAGGGAGAGTTAATCCATTTACCCGATTTAGCTAGTGTGTCCCAGGTATCTAGCGTATATTTCAGTTTGGTATCTGACCTGTCCCTATACGCTCTATCTGTTGGAGGTAGCCAAGGGGCGGCCCAAAGTGGCGTTATTAAGGATTCCTGTTCTATCCTTATCCATAGTTTGGTTTTCCTAAAAAAGGCCCAGTCTAGACATCTGTTGATGATCGTCGCTTGGTGATATTTTTGCCAGTCTGGAAGGTTCAGGCCGCCTTGTGCTTTGGAGGCGGATAGGGTAGATCTGGCTAGTCTCGGGTTTTTATCTGCCCAGACGAATTTTTTTGTGACTGTGTGCATTGTTTGCAGGGTGCCTCTAGGGGGGGGATACGGAATGGCCTGTGATATGTATAGAAAACGGGGTAGAATATTCATCTTAAGTGTATTTATGCGACCCAGCCACGAAATTGTCTTGCATGTCCAGTCTTTCAAGTCAGCTTTAATAGAATTTAAAAAATCTGCGTAATTTTTAGTAATGGTTTGCTTTATGTCTGGAAATATCTTTATGCCGAGGTAGGTGAAACCGGTGGTAGTTGTTTTAATGGGAAAGGTGGCTGTAGCGGCCAAAAATTCTTCGTGTGGAATTGATACGTTTTGGGCTACTGATTTTGTCAGGTTTATTTTAAAGTTACTAACTGACCGGAATTTGTCTAATTCTCTCACTAGATTCGGGAGGGAGATCACAGGGTTGCGAAGGAAGAACAGAAGGTCGTCGGCGTATGCCGCAATTTTGTGTTCCTTTGAACCGATAGTGATGCCATTTACGTTTGGATTGCCTCTAATCGTGTTCAGGAAGCTCTCTAATGTTAAAATAAATAGCAGCGGAGAGAGGGGGCAGCCCTGTCGGGTCCCATTGTGGATCCGAAAGGGTTGCGAGAATTCTCCATTCACTCTGAGTTTAGCAGATGGGTTAGTATATAAAGTGGATATCCATGATTGCATTCTGGGCCCCAAATTTATGTGTGCTATAGTAGCTCGTATGAACGTCCAGTCCACCCTGTCAAACGCTTTCTCAGCATCTGTAGACAGCAGCATGACAGGGATGGACCGGTGTTTGCAAAAATGGGTTATGCTGAATAATCTGTTTGTGTTGTCTCTTGCCTCTCTAAGAGGAACAAAGCCTACTTGTTCCGGTGAGATGAGGGAGGCTAGGACTTGATTTAGTCTGGTGGCTAGGACCTTCGCGTACAGTTTAGTATCAACATTAAGGAGGGAGATGGGTCGATAACTTCCTGGATCGGTGGGGTCTTTACCCTTCTTATGTATTAGGGTTATGTGGGCTTCTAGCAAGTCAGGAGGGATTGGCGTAGTAGCCGAGATAGTGTTAGTGGCTGTAACTAGATAAGGGATGAGATGATTACCTAGTTCTTTATAATAAGATATCGAGAATCCATCAGGTCCGGGAGCCTTCCCAGACTTCGACGTTTTAATGGCTAATGTAAACTCTTCTTTAGTTATCGGGGAATCTAAGATCTGTTTAACTGCATCTGACAATTGTGGAAGATTTGATTCCGCGATGTATTCATTGCACGCGTGCTCTTTAACGCAGACGCCGCTATGTGGGGTGTTGTTGGAGTGAAGTTGGTATAGTTTAACGTAGTACTGACGGAAGGTCTCCGCAATATCCGTAGAAGTATTTGCCATTTTTCCTTCTTTAGTTCGGATTTTGGGGATATAGTTTCTCAGTTGTTTTTTTTTCAAGGCGGCGGCCAGTAGGCGTCCGCATTTGTTGCCGTGCTCAAAATAAAGTTTTTTGTGAATTTCGATAGCTCGGGCCATGAATGCCGAATAGGTATCCCGTAATTCTTTCCTAGCCTGTGTTAGTTCGGTTAATATGTGGTTAAATTTGGAATATTTATGTTGTGCTTCTAGTGCTCGAATTTTCGTCAATAAAAGTTGTAGTTTGGCATTGTGTTCCTTTTTCCTTTTTGCTCCAATTTGAATTAATTCACCCCTGATGACACACTTGTGTGCTAACCACAGGGTCCAAGGGTCAATCTGCTCTGAACTGTTTTCCTGGAAATAATATTGGAGTTTTTGAATGATATCATTCTTTATGGTTTCGTCCCTCAGGAGAGAGTCGTTCAATCTCCAAGAAAAAGTTCTGTGTATGGGGTTTTTACGGAGGAGAGAGCATGTAATGGGTGCATGGTCCGACCAGGTAATTATATCTATGGAAGATTCTTTTAAAAGATTGATGTCAGAATGTCGTATAAAAATATAGTCCAACCTACTATAAGAGTTGTGCGGGTGGGAATAAAAGGTATAATCGCGTGTTGAAGGATTTGTAAGTCGCCAGGTGTCTATTAAGGTGAGAGACCTAAGTTGTTTCTTAAACGCTTCTATTTTTCTATGTGGGATGCTGGACCGTTCAGTAGACGAATCTAATTTTGGTTCAAGCGTCATATTTATATCCCCCCCCATAATGAGCATGCCCTCTTCAAAAGCAACTAGAGCTTGGATTGTTTGTGTTAATGCTGGCGATTGCTCGTCGGGAGGGAGATAAATCGAGGCAAAGGTATACTTACTGTCACTAATGCTGCCTTTAACTAAAAGATACCTGCCTAGCTTATCTGATTGAGTGTCTATAGGCGTAAAGCCTACAGAATCTGCAATCATAATCATGACTCCTCTCGTTTTGGTAGGTAAAGGTGTGCTATGAATTATAGTAGAGAAACCTTTAAACCTGAGGAGCGGAGTTTGTTGCTTTTTAAAATGTGTTTCTTGAATAAAAACTATGTCAAGTTTGAGTCGCTTTATGTCTCGCATGAGATTGTACCTTTTGATGGGGGTATTGAGCCCCTTTACGTTTATGGATCCTACTCGAATTTCAGCCATCGTTCATCAGGAGGTGAGCTGAGCCAGTGAGTGATGTCTCGTATTTTGTAGGCCTCGCTTGCAGGAGGGACGTGGTAGGTGGAGAGCCCCAGGTAGGGTGTCAGGAGAAAAGAATAAGAAAAGAAATTTAGAGTATAATTAAAACATACATAAGCAAAAAATACAATGTAGTTGCAAACTACAAACGGGGTCAACTTGCCCGAACAGCGGGTGTGAGATTTCTCCATGTCTCGTGTTAAGCCCAAGGGTCTAAAGGTTAGGGGTGCGTGGGTGTGACGCACAAAGAGTACACAGGACATCCCCCCGTACCCGAGCCACCCTTTTAAATCAGTGAGGATACCTCCCCCTGGGTAAATTCTATGTCAGTTACCAAGGTGAATACAAACAGGTAATACTGAGGGGAAGAAGAAAGAAAAAAAAAAAAAAAAAAAAAACCACCAACCCCTCTAAGTTCGGAGTAACCTCCGTGTTGCAGTAATAATTGGTTACAGATTAGTCTACAAGGTGTGATAGGATGTTCTTCCCAAAAAGAGAAACAATATGCTCATCTATAAGTATCACATAAGTAAGTAACCTGGGAGTGGGATGTATAATTATGGTGATAAGCCGTAATTCCCAATTTTGGGATCACCTAGTACCTAGATTAACTTTTCAATCCCCATGTGTAAGCAAGGCACAGAAGAGCAGGGATCCAAAACTGATACATGCAACTATAATAATATGCATAACTAAGAAACTATTCAAACCATAACATTTGCAAATAAAGGATTTGACGAGCGAATTGGTAAGGCCGCTCAAACTTGTTTCCCCTCTGCATAGCAAAGGGGGCTCCTCAAATGTGTCCCAACCGTAAGTCTGAGAGTGTCCCGGAAATTTTGCTTTGGTTGGGTCTTCTGAAGGTGGGAAATTACCAGCTTTACAATCCAGATCACTTAGTGTTGGGGCTGAGAGAGGCGTTATGAAGCACAAAAAGAAGAGCGTCCAAGAATCGCAGACAGTTGTAAGCGAAACTACGACCCCAGTTTGTAGATTGGTGTTATGGGGAAAGCATGAGTCATTCTGCATTAGAGACACTTCGGGTCTTATCACTTAATTATTTCTCTTTTTGAATTATTTGCCATCTTATTCTGACTCCAGATTTCAAACAGGGGTCACTGACCCCATCTAAAAAACAGATGCAGAACAGATGCAGTGTAAGGCTACAAACTCCTTGTTATTGGTACTTTTTATTGTTCATTTTTCTAATCAGGCCCTCTCCTATTCATATTCCAGTCGCTTATTCAAAGCACTGCATGGTTGCTAGGGTAAGCTGGACCATAGCAACCACAGCTGAATAAAGAAAGAAATAACTCAAAAACCATAAATAATAAAAAATGAAATCCAACTGCAATTTTTTTTCAGAATATTCATCATGCTAAAAGTTAATGTAAAGGTGAACAACTCTTTTTTAAAGGAGAACTAAACCCTAAAAGTGAATGGCTAAAAATGCCATATTCTGTATACTGAACTTATTGCACCAGTCTAAAGTTTCAGCTTTTCAATAGCAGCAATGATCCAGGACTTCAAACTTGTCACAGGGGGTCACCATCTTGGAAAGTGTCTGTGACACTCACATGCTCAGTGGCCTCTGAGCAACTGTTGAGAAGCTAAGCTTTGGGATTGTTGCAAATGATCATGCACAAAATGAGGTTGGTCTGTACTATGAGCTGATGCTACAAGGATTATTATGTAGTAATTAGCTGTATTAATTACTAATCAGCCTTATATTGTGACATTTATATTGTATGTGTACTGTATATTATGGGGCCGATTCACGAAATTCGGGTGAAGGGTTCGAATAAAAAAAAATTCGAATTTCGAAGTATTTTTTGGTACTTCGACCATCAAATCGGTTAAATTCGATCGAATTCGAACGATTCGAACGATTAGAAGTAAAAATCATTCGACTATTCGACCATTCGATAGTCGAAGTACTGTCCCTTTAAAAAAAACTTCGACCCCCTACTTCGGCAGCTAAAAGCTACCGAAGTCAATGTTAGCCTATGGGGAAGGTCCCCATAGGCTTGCCTGTGATTTTTTGATCGAAGGATTTTGGTTCGATCGTTGAATTAAAATCCTTCGAATCGTTCGATTCGAAGGATTTAATCGTTCGATCGAACGAAAAATCCTTTGATCGATCGATCGCAGGATTTGCGCAAAATCGTTCGACTTCGATATTCGAAGTCGTACGATTTTAATTCCCAGTCGAATATCGAGGGTTAATTAACCCTCGATATTCGACCCTTCGTGAATCGGCCCCTATGTGTCTGTCCCTAAGCTCAATAAGTGACATCAGCACAGAGCATGTGCAGTGAATCAACAGATAAGTAGATGGAGAGCTACTGGGGCATCTTTAGAGACACCGATTTTCCCTGCTAAAGGGCTGTGGTTCCCTTGGGTTGGTACAAAAGCCAAAAACATAATGTACAACATTTCTAGCCTACTGTACATCTTTAATTAAACTTTAGTTTTTCTTTAAAATACTGTTCTGTCCTAGTGCATGATGGGCTATACACACTAACTACATAACACCAATCAGATTAAAAGAGTGGCTGCTAACTGCAATTAATACTGCACAGTAGATGGGTCGGAAAGTCTGACTATTTACCATCAAAACACAGAGCAGTTATGCAGGTACATTAAATGGGTAGTCAATTTATACAGACTTTATAGAGACCTGCACAAAAATGGACGCACGTATTAGAATGGAAAAAAAACGGAACTATTAATCAGTTGATGTTCTTTCCCCTATTGGCAGGATCAGGTTAGTAATGAATCACTTTAATCCACAGATACTAGAGGTGTATTGGTGTAGCACAGCATCCTTGGCCAGCCAATAGCCTCCCTGTGTTATCACTTAGGGAACAATATGTTATGCACAGATAAAAGAGCAGGTTAACATGACAAAAGTGTGTTCTATGGAGAAGAGGTTACTCTGGAATCTTTTCATTTTCCAGTTTGCGTGTGGTGCTTTTGGCATGGCTAGTGAGGGTTTTCCCAGAGCATGGATCAGTGACGGGAAATTAATTAATGAGGGGACAAGATACCATTCCTGACATTTCGTTAATCCTTTGAGTGCCAAGGGGGTTGCCGCCTCTTGCAAAGGAAAGGATTAACGTGGGATAATGTTGCTTAGCTCTCTGTACCTTTTCACAAGGAACACTTCACAGAAGAGGCAACGGATTTAGAGCTTGTACAGGCTAATACTCAAAGGGTTGCAGAAATTCCTAACGATCAGCTATATTTAGGATTCACTCACAGCATTTAAACGAAAAACAGAAGCCAGGGTGGCACAACATGTTCTGTCCTGCTAGATCAGCACTTGTTTCTAAGATCCACTGTCACTACCTAATTAAGATAAATGACAAAAAATGTCTTAAAATAAGACAGGACAAGTACCAAACCTAAATTACATTTTGTAAAAAAAAAAGAAATTTTATATGTGTGTGTGTGTGTGTGTGTGTGTGTGTGTGTGTGTGTGTGTGTGTGTGTGTGTGTGTGTGTGTGTGTGTGTGTGTGTGTGTGTGTGTGTGTATATATGTGTATGTGTATTACAACTGTGTGTGTGTGTGTGTGTGTGTGTGTGTGTGTGTGTGTGTGTGTGTGTGTGTGTGTGTGTGTGTGTGTGTGTGTGTGTGTGTGTGTGTGTGTGTGTGTGTGTGTGTGTGTGTGTGTGTGTGTGTGTGTGTGTGTGTGTGTGTGTGTATATATGTGTATGTGTATTACAACTATGTGTGTGTGTGTGTGTGTGTGTGTGTGTGTGTGTGTATATATGTGTATGTGTATTACAACTAACAACATACTAGAGATAAGACCAGATAATGTAGATTAAAGGAAATATACTTTAATATCAATACATATCTGTGTATTTTGCCTTTTTCTACAGTTAGATATAGTCTTCTTACTTCATTTCATATGTGTTTACTATCTACTGTACAGTATATGAAGGGACCTCTTCTACAAACTGCTGTTCTAGTACATAGTAAGTTGGGTTTAAAAAAAGACACACACCCATCAAGTTCAACCTTTTAAGTCGGTGTATAACCTGCCTAACTGCTAGTGTGATATTCCAGAGCATAAAGGTAGCCATAGACGTGCAGGGTTACCTGCAATATCGGATGAGCAAACGGACGTCCCCATCTTTCAATCTGCCACTAACCTTCCATTTAAATAAAGTAGTAAAAGAACAGATCAGACAATGTTCAGCCCAGACAGCAATGGTACGAAAGTTAATGTACGTCTATGGCCAGCTTAACAGGTAAATAGCACCCAGAACATCCCAGCTGACAATTTGGCAAAACTGGAAGATAGTGGCTGCTGTTTAATTAATCACACAAGTCAATCAATAATGGTAATAGCTGCCTTATGGATCATAACACACAAAGCAGAAATAAATATTTATATATTCCCCATTAAAGGGTTTGTTCACCTTTAAATTAACATGCGGTATTATGTTGAGAGTGATATTCTGAGACAATTTGCAATTGGTTATTATTTGTGGTTTTTGAGTTACAAAACAATAAATATGTAGCCTCACAGAGCATTTGATTTTTAGGTGGGGTCAGTGACCACCCCATTTGAAAAAGGCAAATGATTAAAAAAACTATAAAGCATAAATAATGATGAGCAATTGAAAAGTTGCTTACAAGTGGCCATTCTATAACATACTCAAAGTTAACTTAAAGGTGAACCACCCCTTTAAGGTGATTCTCTACTGGAAGTTCACCTGTGTCTCAGACTTAGCAGAAACTTTTCAGTGTCATCAGTATTTAATGCATCACAAGGATTAGTCAGTACTCATTGCGTTGCACTGCAATTCAAAGTACTATTATTAAACATAGTTAAAAAGAGTATTTGTTATTGAAGAATACACATGAAATGGGACTGACTGCAAAGGCAGAACTAATATACCAATGCTGTACAAACAAAAAAATGTGTCTTGGTACATATGCCCATGTGCAAATAACCTGGCAGAGAGCCCCTAATGGCTACAAGTGGCCGCCCAATTGTGCCCCCCACTTGGCCTGAAACAGAGAAATAAGTGCTTGTTGCATACTCTTTAGCCAGCTTCTGCATAATGTGGTATTAAACATATGGGGCCCTCTAGTACAATACATATATATCAGTGAAAAGAGTTCTCAAAAAAAAGGTAAATCATTTATTAGACAAAACACACACGTACACGTTTTTAGAAAAGCAGATTTACTTTTAGGTTTATGTCCCCTTTAGGTATATAGTTTGTTTCAAAAAAAGAATTACTGCCTGAAAAGCAAAGCTGTGGTTTTCCCCAGGTGAAAGCAAAAGTGTTAGTGCAGGTGCAGGCTTCTTCGTGTGACAGGTGCTGCTAGTTGCACCTTTTCCCAGATCTCTGCCATTTTATTTTATTACCTGACCTTTGTGGTCTGCCAGTTTTACTGCAGCTGCTAATCTGTGAAAACTGGAGGTTTTACATCACTTTGTGGAGCGTGAGGTGAGAACTGAGAAACCGAGCACAAAATGTCTTTTTCACACAAACAGTCAGATACAAACCACTGTTTATAAATACAATTTTTGCTTCCACCTCTTCAGCTAAGAGATTTTTAAAAGGCCCCAGACCACTTTCTCATTTTATCTAGGGCACAATTTGCCCTGTTTGCCATGGTTTTTCAGATATTTTTTGATAAAGGTTATCTTTTACTCTGCACTATTTTATCAGGTGTGCCAAGGTTCTTGTGACCCGGAGAAAGGAGACCTGAGAAATTAGAATGGGGTGGTTCTCCTTCAAGTTAAAAAGAATGTCAACCCAAAAAAATAAATTTTTGCCTAATAAAAGAAAACATAAATCTAAGCAACTTTGCAATATACATTCATTACAGTTCTATGTTTTTTTTAGTTATTTGTTTATGTATTGCTATTGAAAACAGTGTTTGCTGCTGCTGCAACATTGTTTAAAATGTAACAACCAGGAGTTAAGCAAAGGCTGCTTTCAATAGCAATTGTTTTTACAAATAACTTTAAAAGCATTGAAAATGTTTTATAAATGAAAAGTTGCTTAGAATTATGTTTCCTTTTATTAGGCATTTTTTTTATTTTGGTGTTACTTTGCCCTCTAACTTTTAGTATGTTATAGAATGGCCAATTCTAAGCAACTTTTTTTTAAATTGGCCTTCATTTTTTTAAAATAGTTTTTGAATTATTTGCCTTATTCAAATGGGAGTCATTGACCCCATTTAACAAGCAAATGCTCTGTAAGGCTACAAAATGTATTTTTAGTGCAACTTTTTACTTTTTTTTATTACTCATGTTTCTATTCTATTCTCCTATACATATTCCAGTCTCTCATCCTAACAACCAGATTGCTGAAATTGCAAACTGGAGAGCTGCTGAAGAAAAAGCTAAATAAAAAAAACACAAATAATATAAAATGGAAACCAATTGCAGATTGTCTCAGAATATCACTCTTTCTATCATAATAAAAAGTTAGTTTAAAGATGAACAACCCTGTAATTAAGTTTGCACTATTAGTTGAGGGTGTGGCTCAAATATTTCTTTGGGGCACCATTTGGAGAAAGTCTGTGTGATTCAGGTTTGTCTGAGCTATGTAGAATGTTTAATAAAAAATAAAGCACTAGTCATTGTATATAATTTTGGCCATAGCATTTGTTGATCCAAGCCAATTTGGCCTCTGTCTATCACAAAACCACCAAACAAACAGCAGCGAATGTATATGCAGGGATAGCTATCTATAATGCACACTGTTTGCTCTGCCTGATATTCCCCAGATTACGTAAGCAGTAAATCTCTACTGTTGGCTGCAAACAGTGAGTGTATTGTTGGTAGCCTGGGAGAATCCTGCTCTCAGAGCCCAATAACAATATGGCTGGAGTTGAATATCCCTGCTTTGGAGAATGATAATAGCTAATTATTCAGTGAAACATCAGCACAGAAGGCAAGTTCTGGAAGTTAGAACACAATAATTCAGTAATGTGAACTATCTCTGGATGCCATATGAATCCCTACATACATAGTTATTCATTATATCATTGTTAAATGGGGGGTGCCAATTAGTAAGGCATCCCCCAGTGAATACAATTACTTACTTCATATCCTAGGCTGGTACCCTTCTCTGCAAAAATTGCACTGGATAGGGGTACGTTCCATCTGAGCGCTGCCCCCAGTGTGTACTGCTTTCCCAGCAACCCCTTGCAGCTGTCCAGGACTGTACCAGAAGTGGTCATGCTTCAACTTTGACTCACAATGACTGATCCAGGAAGATGCTGCTGTAGTGGGTTTCTTTTATTCAAACAGGCAACCACTTTGCACTTATTGTAATAAGAGACTACATTCCAATTGTTATGATCATCAATTTTTCTTGTGAAGGCATTATAAAATGTTATACGGTTATGCAGTACACATGGAGCCCTTGCTGAATTAATTCAGCTGTGGTGTTCTGAATAGATGAGGGTTTGAGGCCTTGGTGTTGACTGTGACAAGCATGTGATGCCTGGTGGTACGGCAGAACCAAACCAACATTTCAATAGTATAACAACAGCATTGTGAAAGTCTTAAGGCCCCCATACACGGGCCGATAAAAGCTGCCGACAAACCGAATCAGCAGCTTACTGGCCTGTGTGTGGGGTCATCCGATGTGCTTCCCCGATCGATATCTGTCAAGTTAAAAAAAAACTGTCAGATCGCGGACACATCTGTGCGTCTATGCGGTCCCATGATCCGCCCACCCGTATCGGATCCATTATGATTTGACCATTGGGCCCATGATCGGATCAGCCCAATGTCGCCCACTTCAATATGGGCATATCGGGGAGAGATCCGCTCATTTGGCAACATAGCCAAACGAGTGGATCTCTACGTCTATGGCCACCTTTACACTCTTCCTCTTTCAGTCTCCATTCAATGTACGGTATGCCTGTGCATAGTCGGAGAGTTTACAAAACAACATTAATAGTCAGAACACTACTTCCTGCTTTTCAGCTCTCTTGGTTTACACTGACTGGTTGCCCTGGTTACCATGCAGTAACCAATCAGAGACTTGAGGGGGGGCACATGGGTCATATCTGTTGCTTTTGAATCTGAGCTGAATGCTGAGGATTAATTGGAAACTCACTGAACAGTTATGTCCCATGTGGCCCCCCTTCAAGTCGCTGACTAGCTCACAGTTATAGAGCTGAAAAGCAGGAAGTAGTGTTCTGGCTATTATGTTAGATATATCTATATATATTTATATATATATATATATATATATATATATATATATATATATATATATATATATATATATATACATATATATGTATTATATATGCCTAACTGCTAGTTGATCTAGAGGAAGGCAAAAAAAACCCATTTGAAGCCTCTCCAATTTGCCTCAGAGGGGTAAAAAATTCCTTCCTGACTCCAAGATGGCAATCAGACTAATCCCTGGATCAACTTGTACTATGAGCTATCTCCCAAAACCCTGTATTCCCTCACTTGCTAAAAAGCCATCCAACCCCTTCTTAAAGCTATTTAATGTATCAGCCTGTACAACTGATTCAGGGAGAGAATTCCACATCTTCACAGCTCTCACTATAAAAAAAACCCTTCCGAATATTTAGATGGAACTATAACATAACTTGGCAGCTTATACCTTGTTGGTGTACCTATGCTGGTAAAGTACGACTGTGTTATGATACAGTGCTCTGTACATCAGTATGCAGACATGCAGACTGTTAAATTGAAAGCTGTACATTATGATGCTATCTTCCAGGCTGGTAAAATATTAGATTGCCATCTCTAAAAGACTCTACCATTCCTATCTTCCATATTAATAACATAGGCGTCAAGTACTTTTTACAGATCTGGTAGGTAAAATTTTAGGTGGCAACCCTGGCAAATAACTAACTATGTAACAGAGTCCTATTTATCATACAGCTTGGTAAGTTGCATATGAGGACTGTGATATGGTATAACACAGGCTTGTTTCTCAAAACCTTTTCATTAGGGTGCTATATATACAGGCTGGTAACATGAAAGTATTACATTAGGGCGCATTCTATCATAAAAATCTTCACTAGTGTGGCATTTCATACAGGCCTGAATTATAAATCTCTGATTTAGTCAAATCTGTCACAGTGCTTTGCAATTCCACAATGTTATTTTCAATAAAAGAAGTTGTTTTTCCTGCTGTGCTCTTGCATAATTTCTATTCAGTTTTCTTCCCTTTTGTCTCACTCCGATCCATTGTATGCCCCAATATACTCTTTATACATCCTTCTGCTATTCATGCACTGAGCCACTGCTAATGATTTGTGGGTCTACTGGAAAAGCACAACTTGCCCATTTGGTCCAATGTGATTTTATGCAAATGTGACCCTTCAGAAAATGAGCCACAAGTAGCTGAACATACTTAATGGCCCTCCAATCCAAAGGCTCTGAATATACTTACTGATTTGTCTTTGTAAACAAACTCATTATTAAAGATGTGGGCAGAAACAAAAAAAACACTTCAATGACAAAATGACCACTGAGTCATCTGGCAGCATTTATTAGAGCCATGGAATCCATTTATTTCCTTTATGGCCTGCAGAAATCTCAGAATAACAACAGGTCCCACATGCCCAGAACAAACATTTACCAAAAGTGTCCTGTCCAGTACTCTGTAAAGCTACAAACGTATAGTTATTGCTACTTATTGTTACTCTATTTCTAGTCTGGCTCTTTCCTATTCATATTTCAGTCTCTCATTCAATGCAATGCATGGCTGCTAGGGTAATTTGGACCTTAGCAGCCAGATTGCTGAAATTACAAACTGGAGAGCTGCTGAATAAAAAGCTAAATAACTAAAAAATATAACATAAATAATAAAAAATGCAAACCAATTGCAAATGGTCTCAGAATATACCCTTTTTATCTGTGCCTGAAGAACAGCTGAGCAAAAATGTTTCAGTTAGTAGAATACATATTACCTAGCTTCTAAAGTTGTCTTCAGTGTATCTTAAACATTTCTTTGTGACTACAAAATCTTACCAGCCGTTGGGAAACGATGACAGAAGTGGCCATGCATCATAATATTTGATTAAAAAGCATCAAACCATTGCTTTCTATGTTAAAATACTGCACAGCCCACTGTATACCTGTGTAATATAAAAACCTGAAAAACAGGATACAACTAAAGCAGCAAACATAAGCTAAAGCACCGCAGGACATCTATCTATTTACATAAGACTTCTTGCCGTCAGGTTTACTTTAACTGGCCAAGCACTACATAGAAATGTGTTTCTACTTATTTACAGAATATCAGCACATGCCACAAAAAAGCATTATTGTTCATAAAATTCTGGTATGATCATTGTACTCCTGCCAAACTAAAATCCCAGTTGACTGGTGTTTGCTTTCAGCATGTGTATAAAGTCATTAGTCAACCAAGAACTGCATGGAGCTACACCTGCACTGGTTGGTCAGTTGGATGCATTGTGTGGCTGTGTAAAATTGTCGTACTGTAAATGTTTGCATATATTTTAGTTAAATCTGATTGGGGCTACCAGGACAGGACCTTTTATTACATTATCCTGTTAGTTTTATAAAAACATGAACATGTTTGATTTTATGCTAATGTGTGATAATAGACTGACACAACCCGGACCACACTCCTTAAATTGATGCAGTTAAAAAGTATTTATTTTAACAAAAAAAAAAAAAACCTCTGCAGAGCCTTACGCGTTTTGTGCCTTGCAGGCATTTAGTCATAGCCCCCAAGGCACGAAACGCGTGAGTGCTCAGAGTGCAAGCAGAAGGGCAGTTCGGGAAGATTAGTTGCCCGAAGATGAGGTGATTTGTTGCCGGGCAACTAAATCTCCCGAATCTTTGCGTGTGTCTCTGCCCTAAAAGACTGCTTCAGAAACACTACTTTTGTTTATATAAAGAAGCTGTTGTTTAGCAATGGGGGCAGCCATTCAAAGGAGAAAAGGCTCAAGTTACACAGCAGATAGCAGATAAGCTCTGTAGAACATAATGGTGTTATCTGTTATCCACTATTTAACCTGTGCCATATAGTCTTTTTTCAGTCTCTGCCATGGCTACACAGCAGCTTGTTTATATGAACTATAGCTTCTGAAGCAAATAAATCAGTACAGGGCAACACTCCATAATATTTTCATTATTTTAAAATGCTTTAATTTTTTGGTTTTACTGTTCCTTTAACTTTTAGTATGTTATAGAATGGCTAATTCTAAGCAAATCTTCAGTTGGCCTTCCTTTTTTATTTTTTCATAGTTTTTTAATTATTTGTCTTCCCTTCTTTAACACTTTCCAGCATTCAAATGGGGTCATTGACCCCACCTAAAACAAATGCTCAGTAAGGCTACACATTTATGGTTATTGTTACTCTTTATTACTCTTTTTATTCAGGCCCTCTCCTATTCATATTCCAGTCTCTCATTCAAATCAATGCATGGTTGCTAGGGTAAGTTTGATTCTAGCAACCAGATTGCTAAAATTGCAAACTGGAGAACTGAATAAAAAGCTAAGTAACAAAAAAAAACTAAAATGATAAAACCTTTGTGTGCAAAGGAAAAGTAATGTCACAGTTAAAATGTTGTAAATAAAGAGTTCATTCTTCTTTTTGTAAGAATATGTGCTTTATTTATCTGGAGGATGTGAATCGTACCTTTATGTGCACATATAAAAGGGAATGATTTGACTTAATATAATCTTGGGTCAGGGATACTACATCCTCCTTAGTGTGAACTTCCAGACTTATCTCCCTTAGAGCAGAGACCAGCAGGGCTGGATAACACCAGGGCTTGTAAACACAGACAGCGAGACATGATAATTATTTGACCTGATCCCGAGGATCTTCAGTTTCTCACGCTGGAGCCAGTGCTTGCCCTCTTTCGTCCTATGCACCCCTCAATGGGGCCTTTTACATGGTTTCCAGCACTGTGATTACAATACTGGTAGAGTGAGCTCAATCAGCCCCTAGACCTTCCCTTACATACTCTGATTATTAAGTTAGTTAACTGTAAAACTGTAATATATATCACAGTAAGCAGGAAACCTACAGACTTGGATAGCTGTTCATCATTTTGCAGTGGAATTATGTTCTTGCAGCAGAGCACAAAATCAGTTTGTTGTATTTACATGATTCTGTTTGTACAACTATGCGTAGTGTATTCCCATTCTAAACAAAAATATGCAGGTGCAATAAAATAAAGGCCGGTCATGGTCCATATCTCATTGCACAATTCATGTTGTGCTATATATATATATATATATATATACAGTATATATATATATATATATATATATATATATATATATATATACTGTATAATGTTGAATACATTATGGCATTGTGCTTATAGTAGTAGGCCAACGGAGCATAAATAAACTTTAAATGCTGTTCTAATCAATAGAGTCCTCTAGAACTCCTTTAGTGGTATGATATCTCCATTCTCCTTGGTGAAGAGTAATACACAATCACACCCTAATTTTATTCAGGGGTACACCGTAAAATTCTGACTTATGATGTCTTGGATGTCTTTGGGGAAGTGATTAAATTGCCCACCTCTGATGTACAGTAACCCTACAGTTACCCTGCTAAAGGGGGAATGGGTCCCCTACTGTCACACAGTACACCTACTACAGAGCCTCTACTACATCTCTCTACCCAGTAGCATGCACAAGTGGTCAGATTCAAAAACTGACCTTTATGCAGTAAAACTACTTCTAGCCACCAATGCCTTTTTAAAAGTGATGAAAGTAATATTCTTCTTTAATACGTCTGCATTGTAGACACAACCAATAACCTAATGCAACATATTAGTTATCTAAACCATGGTTGTTGTTTGATCTGTGCAGCCAAACAAGGTACCAAAGAAGGGCGGATTTTAAATCATCCTATTATATAAACATTTCTAAAACATAAATGATAGTAAAAGCTATTTTTTTTACTACCAGCGGGACTAGAGATACTAGTGCACATAAGAAAGGATTAACAAAATGAGCAACAGAAGATTAAATGTGAGACAGGAAAGACAGGAATCAGAGAAAAGGATGAAGAAAAGGGAATGATGAAAGAGAAGATGGGAAAGTGATAATAGATAAACTACACTATATACTCATACCCCAAATATGTGAGTGCAAAGTGCCGTGTGTGTATATTAAAAGAGATAATGCCAAACAGATTCCTTTAATGTAGCGACATGAAGGCGGCTGATGTTTTGCCTAGCAGACAAGGGGTGAGTGGGAATGTGTGGGAATATTTTGTTATTGATAATATAAGAGGTTGGGCTGTTTATCTTGCACAGTGAGGCTGCATAACCTGTTTCATTATTGGCCTCTGTTAGTTGACCGACTATTTTAATAAACAAAAAGATCCAAACACAAAGGCCTCGTTTGAAGTTGAACCACAGTTTCTCTTAGGAGTTCCTGTACTTCTTGTTTTTCCTGATAAAATTGTATAGTGCCTTGAAAATGACGTGAACAGTTTGGTCCTGTAGTTTGCAAATCAGCGCTCCCGTTTGGACCTATATAGAAACTATATAGAAATCTTTCTATGAAGGTGAAAGCAAGATTGGATAATATAGTATTGTGTCTGGGGGTTTTGTTCAATAGCAAAAATGTTATTTTCTACTGGTGCCTGTAGGCCATATTTTCAAGAAACAAAACCAGCAACAGCCATGACAGATATACATATCAGGGACCTTTTCCTGAAAGACAACTGCAATAATGGGAGGCAGTAGACACAAATAGCATATAACATTAAATAGTACAGCCTCTAAATAAGTAATTATTTTATTAAAGGCAAATGCAACATAATTATTAAGACCAGGCTATATCTTAGCTTATTTCACATGCTCTAGCCTTATTTGGTTTTATAATTCCGCTACAAAGCCCCTGGTCTTTTTACAAGGACTACAGTCTGTCTTGCCTTGTTCCTCCTGAGTCCACCCAGGGCATGGAGCATGCACGGTCTTCTACTATGAACACAGCATGCCAGCAAACTGTGGTTTTAGCATTATCAAAATACAATATGGCAGCCACTAAGGGCACTCTTGAGTGAATAAAATAATTCACTAGTCTATTATAAGAGACTAGGCTTAGGCTATAAAACATGGTTTAGTCGAATCTGGAGATTAAAGGGGTTGTTCAACTTTGAGATAACTTTTAATATGATGTAGCGATATTCTGAGACAATTTGCAACTGGTTCTCGACCCATCTAATGTGTAATACTAATTGCAGTTAGCAGCCCCTCTTTTAATCTGATATGAGTCATGCAGCGAGGGTATATAGCCCACCATGCTCTAGGACAGAGCAGTATTTTAAAGGGGTTGGCCGCCTTTAAATTTGCAATTGGTTTTCATTTTAGTATTATTTGTGGGTTTTGAGTTATTTAGCTTTTTATTCAGCAGCTCTCCAGTTTGCAATTTCAACATTCTGGTTGCTAGGATCCAAATTACCATAGCAACCATGCATTGATTCAAATAAGAGACTGAAATATGAATAAGAGACGACCTGAATATATAAAAAGTAGCAATAATAATAAATAATAAAGGTGATCTATCCCTTTAATCATTGCAGCTATGTTTAGCTCTCCTGCTAATTAAATGTCAAAATGCTTACTTGAAGATATAATGGTTTTATATTTTATGCATATGTAATATCTGCAAGCCAAAAAATGCACAGTTATCTATTTATCTTAGATAACAGCAAGATGACTGATATAGTACTGGCTTGCAAGATGCCGTTCAAAGCAAAAAAAAATTTGTGCTCATCATTAATTTTTAAAAAATTAGGCAGAAGTGTAATGAGGCTGTGTATTCAACGTTCATATAGACAAAGACACTTTGCTCTCCACCCAATATCAATATTAAGGACATTAACTCATTTTGGCCATTTAGCTACAAATATAGTTCCCATTTAACAACAAAACAGGGATTGTTTTGGCCAACTACGTCAAAGTCAGGGCCAACTACGTCAAAGTCATCCCATATCTGGCCAGTCCTACACTCAATTTTCATCTGATTCATTAAGAATTCTATTGCTTCATTATACATTTTACACAGGGACTAAGTTTTACCTGCAACTTACTTGCTTTCAGTGTTAAAACTCCTATATGGTTTTATGTAGAGTTCAATCCAGGTGGGTATAGAATAAGTAGAAAGTGCCAGAGGGGCATGATAATATATGTCTAATCAACACAAATATACACTACAAGAAAATAACTTGGTTTACTCTTCTGAATGCTCTGGAAAATTTTTATTTTATCTAGGAGAGCATTTCTGGCGCCATGAGGGAGATCAGGCACAAAACAGTGACATGTCATTAATTAGACAGGAGAATGGTGTGACAACTACAGAATATTGGAGGGATCCCAGAAAACATGACGGCCATCATGCAAGGAATTCAGAGTCAAAACGTCCTCGTCTGCTAACACAAAACCAAACACCTAGGGAAACGGAGGTAGTGAGGGTCAGTATGCATGGATGAGCATGATCTAGGTCACATGCAAGAGCTTGCACCTGGTACCCACTGCCAAAATAGAGACAATAAGATTTATTTGTGAAGCCAAAACACTGTGCAAACTAAAAATGCCAAAATCGGTGATATTTTTGCACTTTTCACACTTGTGTTCAGTTCAGTTCAGTTCTCTGCGTTCTTTACACTAATGCAACACTTGACTGCAATAGTCAGCACTGTATTCGTGAGGTCTGGGCAGGGCTAGCCTGATAAGTGTCCCTCCTTGGATGTCATTCAGAAATGCAATGAATGGAGTGGTAGGAGGCACAACAACCTCCTGACACTGCTCTGAGATTTTTTAATCCAGTGCTTAGTGCAGAGAGTAGCAACTGGGGGGACACAAGTGCTCTATAAGCCATCAGCACACTTGTACCCCTGGGGTTTGTCAAAAATCATTATTTTATGAAGGTGGTTTTGTCGTTTGTAAAAGACACCCATGGCACTAATAGGACTGTCCATTGTGCATCAAATGCCATTACACCCATTAAACCAAAGTTAATTATATTGTATTCTTGGTAAAGGGAAATATGTTAAGTTAGGGATCAGGGTCTATACAACATTTATGCTTCCTCAAATATGGCTGCTGTTAATAAACATATGTAGTTGAATGTGCACACTGGGTAGCAATTCTCTAGCTGCAGAACTGTTTGCTTCAGCTGATGCACTCTCTAGGTCAACACAGTATCTAATAGAACCAAGTATATTACATTTATTATCCAGCAAGCTTTGATATGGTAATCTGATTTACCTCAGACTCCAATTTGAGGAACTGAGCTTTTAAGCAAAATAGGCGGTTGTTCTCGGAGAGGGCAGTGAGGCCAGAGAATGCTCAGCTTGGTGATGCCAGATTCTGCCTCAATGACTTAGCATAATTTATTTGCACACAGCAAGGCTACTTCATACTTTTATTCTATGTTTAAGCGGAAAATTACTGATAGTGACTTCTTTTTCATTTTTTATTTTTTTTGCAGAGAAGTGGCAGTAGGAAATAAAGAATGTACTTGAAGTAAAAGTACCCTGGGAAACCAACTGTTTATAAAAGCACTCAGAGACAAAGTACTGTATGCCACATAATGGGAATTCCTTAGATAGGTAAAATACTGTCTGTCTTGTAGTTCCCCTAACATACAGAAGGCTTTGAAGATAGATAAGATTAAAATGATAAAAAAAAACAATTATTTGGAACAGGGAATTTTCTTGATTGATCTCATTATGGATAGAAATGAAATATTTGTCTTTGTGTATGAGCCATGCAGGGCTACTTGCTCATTAAAATGTACAGTAGCTCTCTGGGGAATTGCCCATTGTACTACACTGGAGATAATGCTTCCTGAAGCCCACTTTCCCAGTCATACTTTACCACAAAAAATAACTTACTAGTGTATTATTATTTTAGAATATTGCAAAGGGTCCCTTAAAGGGGCTGTTCACCTTTGAGTTATGTTAAGGTGACTTAACATGTCATAGGGTAGGAGTACATCTGTAAAGGATGTCTGTTTGTTGTTTTAATTATCCCAATAAAGCTGGACAGTTATTTTTATCCCATGCGTGTGGAATGGCTTTCTCACCCACTAAATCCCCTACATTCAAAACCTGCTTGCTACATTTCTGATATGTGTAAACTTTTACTGTTGTTTGGAATACAAACCGCTATCCAGTGTCATGTGATATAAAGGGAAATCTGTTTATTATAGCAAAATATGTCCCTTTCCCCTTACTGTATTCTGTCCATTGGTTGTAACCAATATTAATGCTTAGTCTGTAGAATTTATGGACCAAAGCCTCCTTCTTAGCGTAAGAATTTGAAAAACACATCAGAGACCCTAACCACAGATCTCCCTGCTTTCCTTTTGAGAAGGTTTCTTCCTCTTTGGTTTTTAGGCTTCACATATTGAAACCCAGAAAGTTATGTTTATATTTATAGCTTCTTCTTCCATGGTGTGGGTCCAAAAAAGGTGATAAAACATTCTGTCTTTCTCTGTGTCCTGCCTATTTTTAGAACAAACATCTGTTTTATCTAGTGCTTTGTAGAAAAAGAGCACCTATTGTATGAGAAAAAGTTTTTAAAACATGTTTCAGTAATGGCATCTCTAGATGATACTGGGCAATAGTGAACACTGAAAGCAAATGGTCCAGACTGCATAATAATGCAGGTAAAGCAGGGAAAATAACCATACAGTGCAGCCCCTTGAACGTTTTCTTGTTCTGTTGTCATACAACATGGAATCACAGTGGATTTTATTGAGGTTTTTTGACACTGATCAACAGAAATTAACTATTTTGTGTCTAATTGAAAATAGGACTCTGCAAAGTGATTTAAATTAATTATAAAAAAAATAATATTAATTGATTACATAAGTATACTCCCCCTTCAAATAAGTATTATGTACCTTTGGCAGAATAGAGTGGATTGGTCTCTATCAGTTTTGCTTATCCAGACACTACAATTCCTTTTCATTCATCTGTGCAAAACTGCTGAAACTCAAAATCAGGTGGCATGGTCATGAATGAATGGTCTTTTACAAATTCTTTATTGGATTAAGCTCTAGACTCTGACTTGGCCATTATAGGACATTAACATTGTTGTTCTTAAGCCATTCTTGTGTATATTGGCTTTATGCTTGGGGTTAGGGTTGTTGTTGTCTTGATGGAAGACAAATCTTCTCCCAAGCCACAGAGATGGCATTTACATCTGCCACTGCAGCTCCACTCAAAAATAGACCCAGTCATTTCATTGCTCACCTTTAAAAAAAAAAAAAACCTTTAGTATGACGTAGAGAGTGATATTCTGAGACAATTTGAAACTGGATTTCATTTTTTATTATTTGTGTCTTTTAAGTTATTTATCTTTTTATCCAGCTGCTCTCCGGTTTGCAAATTCAGTTGGGTCCAAATTACCCTAGCAACCATGAACTAATTTGAATAAGTAAAAGGCCTGAATAGTAGAAGGCCTGAATAGAAACAGGAGTCTTATTAAGTAGTAATAACAATATATTATAGCCTTACAGAGGATTTGTTTTTTACATGGGGTCAGTGACCCCCATTTTAAAGCTTCAAAGAGTCAAGAGATTAAGGCAAATAATTAAAAAACCTAAAAAATGAAGGAAAAGTTGCTTTGAATTAGCCATTCTATATCATACTAAAGTTCACTTAAAGGTTACCCACCCTTTTAAAGCTACTTGAGTCCAAAAGTCGCTCCTTGCATTTCCACATAGTTGTGCTCCATGTCAGTGCATCCATCTTGGCTTCTGTTTTAGAAGTTTGCCAATTGAGGCTGGGACATCCTGGAGCTACCATTTCCTTGAAGGTGACAGAAGCTCCAAGGTTTCCACATCAGCAGCATCAATAGATGGAGCATGCTTGCATTTTAAATGGTGCAGTTCCGACATTGAAAGTTTTCAGCACAATTGTGTTTAATTCATCAAAGCGCTTCTGCACAGTTGCATGTTTTTGGCTCATCAGCCCCCATTGCGTTGGATACAACTCTGAATTGTATTTCTGGTTTAAATGACCTTTCAGGGATTTTGCAGGCTGCATCTGAGTTTTCACCATGATTTTCACTGTATTTTGCAGCATTCATTCTACCCTCAAAAGCTTTCCAGGCCCTGTGGCAGAGAGCATCCCCACAGCTTGATGCTGCCACTACCATACTTGATGGTGAGGCTGATGTGCTAATGATAATGTGCATTGTTTGGTTTATGCCAAACATGGTGTTTATTCTGATTGATCTTTTTTTTTTTTAGATCATAGGACCTTTCTTTCAGCTGACTTACATGTTCTTTGAGAAACTGTAAAAGAGTTATGCGAGTGGCTTTTTTAAAAATCTGCAAATAGTGAAGCACTCTGAAAACAGTTGCATAGACTCTCCAGCCACCTGATAAAGGGTCCTAGAGGGGCCGGAAAATTGTCTTATACCTTTATGAACCAATAAGGCACTTCCAGAATCTAAACCACTTATTGAGCGTGCTGTTGACTCTTAAAGTGGACCTGTCACCCAGACACAAAAATCTGTATAATAAAAGTCCTTTTCAAATTAAACATAAAATCCAATTTCAATTTTTTATTAAAGCATTCATAGCTGTTGTAAGCTCATTTAAAAATCTCAGCTGTCAATCAAATATTGCCTGCGGGGCAGACAATTACTTTCACTTTCCATTCAGCACTTCCTAGATTTCACTGCTGTCCACATATTCCCCCGTTCTCTTAACCATTTAATTTTGTAGCCAGGGCATGGGGATGGACATCGGGTCCCACATTCTGGTGCACAAACAAGATTCTGAGATGATACAAGGCTTGTCTTAATAACAGTGTACACAAAATGGCTCCTGCCTGCTTGCTATCATTTTGAAATCCCAGACTGAAGGAAGCAAGATTCAAATAATTTATATAGTGTAATTAAAGTTCATTTTGCTTGACCAATGTGATAAAATAGGATTCTGAATAATTTTTTTGGGCGACGGGCCCCCTTTAACTAAATTCTCCAATCTCAGCAAATTCAGAGTTGTCATAGGTCTCGTTATGGCCTCCCTCACTAGTCTCCTTCTTGCACGGTCACTTTTGGTGGCCTGTTATTTGCAGATTTACAGCAGTGCCACACTATTTGCATTTCCTAACCATTGATTTAATAGTATTATAAGGTTTATTCAGTGACTGGAACATTTCTTGTATCCATCCCCTGACTTGTAGTTTTCAATCACTTTTTCACAGAGTTGTTTGGACTGTTCTCTTGTCTTTATGGTATAGGTTATGCCACAATACCGACTCACGAGAAGTTTCATCCTGCAGATACACATGTACACCATATTTATACTAAAATCATTCGAAAACCCTTGCTCCATTTAACTAATAATGTGACAAAAAAACTGCACCAGTGATGAGTTACATGTGCCATGTTAAACTGAAGTATACTTGTAAAATTTCTTATTTTGAGCTTTTTTTATTACAAACCACTATTTGGAGACCTGTTTTCACTTAGGTTTTGTCAAAAAATGGGGTATGTTTCAATTTGAACTTATATTTTATACAGTTCTACAACCTAATTTGTCCCCTATCTGCAATTTCCCTCTTAGCATAATGTTATATGGGAAAAATTTCCCAGGCCATTGACAAACAACCCACCATGAGTACAGCCTTGTCCTTCTGAAAACTGTCCCACCTAAATCAAGACCATTTGGAGGTATGTTACTGCTCTTTATATAGAACACACAAGTGCCTGTCACAGACAGAGTGTCTCCCATTCAAAATAATCTTAAGTGGCTGTCTGCAGAGAATAGAGTTTTGTGTGCCATTGTTCCACCTGAGTGGACCATGCAGATACAAATCCTCGGGATACCATAATCAGCCTAATAAAAGATACAGGGGGAGGAAGAACTTCTTGTTTTACTACGTTTAGCAAGAAATTAAATACTGTATATTCCCTTAGCAGGGTCACCCCATGAGCAACACCCTGTCCTGCCCACTACTAGAAATGGAACTGTTAGTGGACTTTGAACTGTAGAGATCTAAATTACTAAAAAGGCTTGTACACTGTACAGTCTCTAACAAACCAGTAATTGACATATACAGTGTTGGGTGAGCCAGGGCAAATTATAATCCTAGTTCTTTTATAATCCATTATATGATGCCTGTGCAAGACTACCCAGCTAGAACCACGGTAGCCAACTGTGCCCCTCTGGGGTATATTTATGGCTCCCAGTCTAAGGGCTCCAAAGAGGTTTTGTATGACTTAATTATTCTAATTTACCACACATATGTGGTATGTCAGATAACCAGTCGGTATGTGGAAGAAGTTGGACAATGCTGTTTCTGGGTTTTGGCTTTGTGTTACATCTGGTTAACATCTATCATGTGGTTGGCCACAGTTACTTGATATCCCTTACTAAAACCTTGCTTTGGACTTTCAAGACACCAGAAACCAGAAATGTAAATTATATTTTTTAATAAGATTTTCACTTTAAAAGTATGAACAGAATTGAGGGAATGCTCAGACTGACTTGGGTATTTGTCTCTTACCAGAAACATCTTGCAATTTTATTATAAGTTGTGAAGTTTATCTTCCATAAATACTCCTTCAGCTCCATTTTCATTATCTGAAAATTTCCTTCTTGAGAAAAGTCAGTCTCCTTTAGAGAAATAAGAGTTCACCAAACATTTTGAATTTTTCTAGGTCTTCATTCGACCAAACTCAACACAATAGGCTAGGTGATCAGTATAGGATAATCATTGGGACAAGAAATTAAAATAAAAATACAGCAATAGCTTCAATAAAAAAATATCAGCACAGGGAATATACATCTCACTGGAACTGCATTTTTTTATTGCACAACATAGCATTAAATGAATCCTACCCAAGTTATTGTTTTGTTATCATTTCCTGTTTACTTCACTACATATTTCTCAAACCATATTTCTTCCAGTGTGTACCTCATGTTACATAGAAGTCACAAAGACTGGTTGTTACAGACCTTCTCTGAATTCAAGCAAACAAAACAATCAAGCTCACTGACAGTATTAAGAAAGAAATGAGAATTAACAAACTTTCACATTATATAACTATAAATATAACTATCGGCACCCTGACCTTCAGTTTAGGCTCATTATTCAAATGCTAAGTGCAAGGGTAGCAGAAGATCAAAAAATTCTCACCTTGCAGTTCTCCTGGATTCTCTCCTCTTTAGTTGATTTTGGGATAGTTACAACACCATTCTTAAAACAGAAAGTCATTGTTATAATAGGATTCATTCAGGGTAATAATGGAGCATCTTACTGTCTAATATCATCAGCATTTAATGGATGCAGCTACTCACAAATTAGCCTAGAATTATATAAGATGGCAATCTTATTTATAAAAGCAAATATTCTGAATATTGACATATATTTTACTTACTAAAGGCAATTCTGTGTTCCTTTACCCAATATGTGCACATTTAGCAAAGTCTAGAGACACAATGCATTAACAGACTTTCATTTTGTTTGGATCAAGTGAGCTAGTCTGAGATAAGGATGTTTCTATTAATGAGTTTCTGAATTGAATATATAAGTTTATGTTGTGCTCTCATTAATGTTTACTGATTAGTAGGGATTTAAAAATAATAAATCACAGGATACACATCCACATTCCTTATGGTATACTTGGCACAGGCAACCCTAGGAGAACTAAACCTTAAAAATTAATATGGCTAAAAATGCCATATTTTATATAGTGACTTTATTGTACCAGCCTAAAGTTTCAGCTTCTCAATAGCAGCAATGATCCAGGACTTCAAACTTGTCACAGGGGGTCACCATCTTCACCATGCTCAGTGGGCTCTGAGCAGCTGTTGAGAAGCTAAGCTTTGGGGTAGTTGCAAATTACGAAGCAGAAAATAAGGTTTGACTGTGAAATATGCTGATGCTACAGGGCTGATTATTAAATTCTGATGCTAGTTGCACTGGTTTCTGTGCTGCCATGTAGTAAATATCTATATTACTAATCAGCCTTATATTATGACATTTATATTCTATGGGGCAGATTTATCAAGGGTCGAAGTAAAATCCTTCGAATATCGAATTCGAAGGACTTTAGCGCATAAAAAACAAATAAAAATCGTTCGATTAAACGATTTTAAGTGATCGATCGAAGGATTTTTAATCGACCAAAAAAATTTTTAGAAAAGTGCTGGGGAAAGGTCCCCATAGGCTAACATTGGACTTCGGTAGCTTTAATCTGGCCAAGTATGAAGTCAAAGTATTTTTTAAAGAGACAGTACTTTGATTATCGAATGGTCGAACAATTTTTACTTCAAATCGTTCGAATCATTCGATTCGATCAAATTTGACCAATTCGATGGCTGAAGTACCTAAAAAAATACTTAGAAATTCGAATATTTTTTTATTTGAACTATTCACTTGAGCTTAGTCTGCCCCTATGTGTACTGTATATTGTGAGTGGGTCCCTAAGCTCAGTAAGTGACAGCAGCACAGAGCATGTGCAGTGAATCAGCAGAAAAGAAGATGGGTCGCTACTGGGGCATTTTTGGAGACAAAGATCTTTACTGCTAAAGGGCTGTGGTTGCCTTGGGCTGGTACAGAAACACAAAATATTACATACAACATTTCTAGTTACTTCTTTAGTTAGGCTTTAGTTCTCCTTTAAGAAGACATTTGAAGCTTTTCTTCCTACCCACCCCTTTCAATTATTATTTTGAGAAGGAGAAGGAGATGAAAGTGGGAATGTGATAGGGTGGATGTGGCTATTACTAGATTTGGATGGAATTCTGACCTAAAAGACAATTGACCAGTGTGGAAAGTTCAGAGTTATGTTTTTTAATGGCAAGTTATACAAAATGTGGCTTACACTGACTTCATCAGAGTTGTAAATACTTATACATTGACCATGGAGAAACTAGATGTTACTGGGCCCTACCACAAATTCAATTTAGGGCATTGTAAAAATGCTAATTAATTAGGGCCTTACTGGGCTTTCTAAACTTCTGGGCCAGGGTCTGCTTCCTCTATAGTTATGCCTTTTCAGCTGCCACTATGAAGGTGCCAGGGGACATTATCCCCCAAACACAATATTATTCCATCTACAACAATCTCACACGTTCCTGCGGTTTCTGAAAAGGATGATACTCCACCTGTGGAAAAAAATGAATTTGGATGTAATCCTATTGAAATGCAGTGAGGGGGAAATGATAAATGCTTTGTTATCATCAAGAAATAAAATTTTTTGCCAGTGTTATTAAGGTAACGAGGGGGGAAACTTTCTCAGCTTTTTGGTAGCATTTCCTATACCTACTTCACTTGCAGCTTTGGTTCACTTCATATAATGTTAGTAACATATTTAACTAAGCCTTACCTTACTAAAGGTACTGCCATAATTTCATGAAACAATTACATCTGACTGCAGCCTATAATGGAAACGACTTGTTTCATTCTTGTTTCACAGTGGAGGTTGGAAAGCAGAGACCAAGGCAGCACCATGGCCAATTATGCTGCAGATGGCAATTGCTACACTTCTGCTATAATAGAATTTTAAATATGTTTGGGTGAAAAAAAAACATCCCTCCCTAAACATTGGGATTGGGAAGCATAGCTGTATTCATAGATTCTACAAAGAAATAAATATATCATTGGAGAATTATGTATGACCTGTCATTATTGACTCCAATTAGCACTATTGCTTGTGGAGTAATTTTGGATAACTGTAACAGTTTATGTGCTGCACTGGAATGTCATTCTGTTATTCTCACTTAAACTGGCTTAAATAAAATTCTGAACATGCATTCCTAAAACAGTATCAGGACAAATATCGAAACATTCTGATATCAGTGAACTCTGTTTACTGATAACCGAGTAGGCAATTCACTCATTAAGAATGCTAGTTTTAGAACTCCAAAGGGGCACTTAGCCATTGTACAATAAACAATATACTTTTGCGCAGCAGCCCTCCTACGTCTACTGAATTACAACTACCAACTCAACACAACGATAATCAAAGGCTGTCAAATAAACGGTCTTCTCATCTCTAACCCTTCCCTAAAAATACAAAGTAGATAGATATGTACATAATGGGAAATGATGCTAGAACAATGAATATACAAATGTTCAACAGGCCATAGTTCTATGCCCCCTCCTCTCCTACATTGGGAGAGCTCCACTAAATCTGTTGTCCAGTGACCTCATTGTTTTGTAATTACAGAGGAATTTGCTGGAATAATAACATGCGGAAAGGAGTCACAAGTATAGGGCTCTGAACAGTTCTTTCCCAGTAATATGGAAAGTCGGTCATTTCCTGCTTCATATCTTTAGTACAACTTGTCTTTACACACGACAATGGTGTGAAAACAATGAGCTGGCTGGGGCTCAAGGAGAGTGGGGGTGCAACTGAAAGGGGAGGAGATTGAGAGAAGCTGTTAAAATTTGCTGGAATGAAAGCAAAAGAGAATTGATTTTTACTCTTAATCTAAAATTCCCTTCATGAATATGAATGTTTTTACAACTTTGTTGACACATGATGTCAGACTAACGCTATAGCCCCAGTATTTCCTAACATCCTCTCACGCTGTCCAATAAACAACTGTATGTTACAAGATCTTCAAAAGATGTGCACGTCAGAAGCCCCTTTCCCGAATCAAAACCTCCAATTAAGAGATGTCATTCTGGCACAAAGATAGATGAAAGACATATTTTACATTTTTCTCTAGAGGGGCCTTTGATCCTCCTGAGCTTTGCAGGTCTCTGCCCACTTTTCCTAAAGTTAGAATTAAAGTCCTTATTTTTGGGGGGTTTTGTGAGATAATTCTGTTTACATAGCAGTAATTACATAAATACCTTCTGTTTTATAATGGCTTTTATTGCATTCATGTTTCGCTAAAGTATTTTACTGACCTTTTAACTAAACTCGCTTAACAGTTTGTTAAATTTCTTTTACTAACCTGCCTATCTGAAATTAAATTCTTCTAACAGGCTTGGTGTTTTAGGTATTCTTCCCCAGGCATATCAGTATTGTCTAAAATATCCCAAATGGAATCCCACACTTTATTATGAGTAACAGCAGCCAAACACCTTTCCACCATTGCCTTATTAGGCATTCACATTATTAATATTATTTTTAACATTTATTTATAAAGCACATCCTATTCTGCAGAGCTATACAATAGAAAGGGTTCATAACTAAAATATACCAATTCCATACAAACATTAATTAATACTAGAGGTAAAGAGGGCCCTGCTCAATAGGGTGTACAATCTAAAGAAAGGGTTAGGAGATTTAAACATAAATCATGATACAAAGTCTGCAAAAATGAGTAAATCTTTTAATGAATGAGACACTAAACTATAAACAAGAATGTTCTTTCTTAATTGGTCTCAGCACTTGGACTCAACAACCTTATATTTAATGTGGGTTTATAATATCTCACCTACACATCTCTCCAAAAGCTGGCCATGGAAAAGACATGTAGGCCAATAATCTAGTCTAGTCTATGCCTTCTTCTGATTTATTTAAAAGTATTGTCAGAGAGTTTTGGGAGAATAAAACAGGAATCATGGAGACAATAATATAACAATAGAATGTCAGTGAATAATAACATTTGAAAGTAGAGTTGGCAACCCCTCCAATAGATTTTTATTATGTATTAAAGGGATACTGTTATCATATAAGCGTGACCCAGCCAATCCAACTCAGTCCAACTGCATTAAACGTCTTAAAAATGCAGTGCTAACTTGGTTAAGATGAGCGACAGATTCCTAGAATTAAGAATAGCACAAATGGTCAGAAAATGGCACTTTTTTATTTTTTATTTTATAACACTGCAGACATACCACTCTTCTGTTAGTTACCAATGCTCAATGCTTACTTGGGTCAGTAACTATCCTGTTTTGTTAAAGCAAAGCTACATCAGCTAATTATGGATTCTGCCAATTTTAAAAGTTGTATGGCTTTTTTATATGGTAGTCCTTGGTTGTAGACACTATTGCTTTGCAATACCAATTAAGTATTCTAACAATTATTTTAATTATTACACACTTTAAACGCAACCTCCTTAAAGATTATGAGTATATTTAGTTTTAGTGGCTACAGTTTAATAATTGTTTGCTGAATAAACTACTGTATACCCAAGGTTGTTAATGAATATTTAACTTTCTCACTAAGACAATACATTGTTAATGTATTAAGGAGTACAGTGTATTTGTATAGTTTGTTTACCTACCATCTGCTTATATGCATGTTTAAACTGACTTTTGTGTACCCCCCTGTTCAGTTTATTCCTTTGCCATGCACTTTAAGTAGCATATGAATATGAACCAAGTGCACAAATAGAAGCTCTCAAATAGCAGTTCATCTATTGTGAGAAACCTCAGGAGTCTCATCTTCTTACACTAGACCTTTCAGCTCCCCATTCAATTATTAGCCTTGTTTTCCCATCATATATGAAGTATATGAAATCTACTGAGACAGGCCCGGACTGGCAATCTGTGGGTTCTTGCAAATGCCAGAGGGGCTGCTATAAGGTGCCATAGAAAGTTAGTATTTAGTGGGCTGTTTTGGGCCTCTTTGTGGGCTGATTAGCCTCTGTGTACCTGAAATGTCAGGGCCTATTTTGATTCTCAGTCTGGACAAGGGCTAAAGCAGACAACTGTTTGATTGCCTCTACTAGTGGTTCCCATTAAAGCACCAATACTCCCACAGATTGCCCAGTGGCTGCTTCTAGCACTCAAAAACACAATGGCAGTGTAAGCCAGGTGCTTCCCATTCCGCTGAATGTACACTGATCAGTGTTTTGGTTTAAACTAAAAGTAGCAAAGGCCAGGGAATCTATTTTTATAGAATTTATACAGTGTTCACTCTTTACACTATCTCCTTTTATAGTAAGGCTTTCAGGGTCATACTGGGCTGACGGGACACCGGGTGAAAACATAGTGAGCCCTGCCTACCCAGACCCACACCTGTCTACTGCCTGCACAGGCCAGTGCTGATCCGTAGTCTTGCCCCCCCCCCAACACCAATTATTGCCAAAATAATAGAATAAGTACATGCAAGGTGCACGGAGGGGGTTGTGACTGGGGGGGCCAGGGGGGTGGCCTCAAAACCTCCAGCTAAATACTTTCATGCACTATTAGCTAATTTGTTTACAAATGTGAAGTGATTCCAATAGGCACTACCTGTAGGACAACTGAACTTGTTGAACCATAAAGTGGCCAAAGGCGGCATACAGTGCCCTCTACGTGTATGATCTGCAGTTTAGAAGGAAACTAGAGTAGCCGTAGTAAAATCCACACAGGTAGAACACACAAACCCCTTGCAGACAGTTCTCAAGCCATAATCAAACTCAGGACCCCAGCACTGCAAAGCAGAAGTGCTACCCATTGAGCTGTGTTGCCCATAACATTACTTTGTTTCTGCATAGACATACATAGGAGATGGTGACAAAAATTTCTTAACATGAGTCTAAACTGCTAGGACTTAAGGCTTTCCATACACCTTTGTAAAATCTTATATTAAAGATACTAGTAACAGGTAAGTGGCTCATGCTATTAGCAGCACAGAAGGACTATGAAAGGACAAGAATATCTCTAACCTGAATAATATAAAGTCTAGTAATTCTTTAGAGCAGCCATCTTTCTGGCTTGTTTTGAAAGTCAGTGCAATGTGCCTATGACTAAGTGCTGGGTAAGCATGAAACGCGTCAGGCATTAGAGGGTATACTTTCTATGTCTTTTAAATTATTGATGTAAATAAAGCATTTTTTTACTTATTAGCATGCCTTGGAGAAAAGTTTTTTGGAATTCAATGTGCACCTTTTACCCTGCAGCCCCTTTAATAAATGGGCAGCAGGTGCATGTGCCGGGTGCCCATTCTAATCTGCTTTATCTGCAATAGCATTAGATGGAAGCATTCTCTAGTAATGACCTCTCAGTATTTAGGTGAAAACAATAAATATTTTAGTGCCCTGTTCTTTGTAACAATATGGGGTAAAGCTTCACTTTGCAATAAAAGGGTGCCTCCTCTTACTTCTTGAATGTTATGATGTTAGCCTTAAGTGTAGAGAGTAACCATCACCACTACTATTCCCACTATATCAAAACTATACCATGAAAATATTCAGCAGAGAAACTGAGGTTTATGATAACTCAATACCACAATGTAATAGAATGGTGACACTTGGATAACAATGCTTATCTGGCCAGTGCAGCTCTAAGGGTAAGGCCACACGCTACGATTCAGGGAGATTTAGTCGTCCGGAGACAAATCACCTCTTCTTTGGGCGACTAATATTCCCGAAAAGCCTTCCCAACAGCTAGAATCTAAATCGCCAGCAAACCACTCAGAGCACTTTGTTTTCACCCGAAACTTGGAAAAAGAAGCGATCTGAGTGCCATCGTGCCAGTGGTTCTAGCCGCCTGGAAGGCTTTTTGGGGACATTAGTCCCCCGAAGAAGAGGCGCTTTGTCGTCCGGCGACTAAACCCCCACGAATCTTAATGTGTGACCTTACCCCATACCTCCCAACTGTCCCTTTTTCGGAGGGACAGTCCCTCTTTTGACAGCTCAACCCGCAGTCCCTCATTTGTACTGGAAAGTCCCTCTTTTCTATGCACTGAATATCCAGAAAAAGAAACAATGTTTCTCACTTAATTGGCTTCTAGCAGAGAGCCCAGAACAGCTAACAGGTGCAAATAAGATACTTTGTAACAATTCTGAGACACAAAAACACAGTTTAGATAAGGAGAAATATTTTCAAACTTTCATAACCTGCCAATTTTTGGTAATTAGGGGGTGTGGCCACAGAAAGGGGTGTGGTCAAAAATTGCTGCGCTACGCACGTAAAAAAAATTTTGTCCCTCTTTTTACTTCCAAAATGTTGGGAGGTATGCCTTACCCTAAACAGTTCTAACTAAACAACATGGCCTGCCAATTAACACTAACTACCACCAGATAAATTACTTCATTTTTTTTCTTACTTCTTGTTTGCACATCCCATATGTCTCCTGTGATGGTGAAGTTAAAGAAGGTGACTGTAGCACAACTGGACTTGCTGTGTAAACATTGAATCAGTTGAACAAAAGAAGCTGCTCCAATTAGTAGTGAAACGCAGGCCCGAATCTGTGGGTTCTGGCAAATGCCAGAGGGGCTGCTGTAAATGGCCATAGACAGTCACTATTTATTGGGCTGGTGGACCTCTGTTTGGGCTGTTTGGGCCTCTGTGTACCTAACATGCCAGGGCCTAATTTCATTCTCAATCCAGAACATCTTCAATGATTACTCAGCAAGTCCAATTGTTTTAGAATCACCTATATATATATACCATGACCTGGATGAATAAAAATCTTCATAGTCCAAGGTGACTGTAGCTGACACTAAATCATTTAGGACTCCTGAAACAGAAAGTGAGACTACATTCCCTCTATTGACATGCTGCAAATAAGGAAATTGGGGAGTTTACATTTATATAGTTGATTATGAGAACTTTTATAGCACAAGATATCTCATTCAGCCAGCACACAGGTACTGAAAACATTTACTGTATGAATGTTTGCTATGTGTGGGCTCTTCTTTAAGACCTGGAGGTAGCTTACCAGTTACAAAGCTTGTCAGGATCTATGATTACCTTCTAACCAATAGCAATCTTCTCTATTGCTGCTCATTCTCAATTAGTCCTGCTGCCTAGATTGATGTAACCCAAATCAATAACATGGAAACCAATATGTTACAATACTTCTAACTGCAGTTGAAAGTGAATCATGCTTTGAATTTAACACTGCAGAAAATCATACAGGCTTGAATGAAACAAACTGAGCTCCCTACCTCTTCATACAGCTCCTCCTGTGCTTGCCAAGTATCGGCTCGTGCCTCCTGGGCAATTTTACCTGGTACATGAGCATCAGGCCAATGCATGAGGTACAAGTCTGAAATGAGAAAATTAACTCTTTACTCAGAGGAATTAATAACATACAAAAAAAGCTCATTGAAAAAAATATGATAAAGTGAATCATGTTATTTTCTCCCCCACTAACCTCAGAAATGCAGCAGTCCTATCCCAACTAGTATGCGGCTCTAGCTTTTGCCAAAGTTGCATCTAGATAAGTTATGCTGATCACAGTAATCTAGGGTGATACTTTTATAAAATTTTGTAATTTATACCTAAACAGTATGATCACCAGTCTTTTTATGTCCACCAAAATGGCTCATCGTTAAACCAAGAAAACCAGGCTCACAGTGGTGCCTATAGGCATGTGCATGGAGTTATCAGTTAACTTGGAAGTGCACTGGCTGAACTCTTATGATTCTGATCTGTCTGATTATCTTTTGTTGGTCTTTGCGTTCATCAGCTAAGGTGTCTGATTCATTTTCAAAATAAAAGGAATTGCAAAGGCATTTCACCAGGCACTCTTGGCTAAAAGAAACAAGGTACACTTGCACAGCATGGACAATTTTTGCAAGTTTAAAGTACCAGGTGCCATGTTTCAGAGGCAAACCCCTTCATCAATTAGGTTTCATTCACACACCCTGCTGTGCCGCTGCATGTTCTTTTTAGCCTACATGTATAAGGAAAGCTAGGGTGTGCCCGTGAATCTCTCAGTGATGGTACCAATTGAGAAAATACCTAAAACTGCTCAGTTTTGCCTGTACCTCTAATCAGTGACATAAATGTCATCTGTTACTGTACAAATACGGTGTAGAATTTGGCCAGAAAATAATCCAATACACATGTTACAATGCAGTAAGCCCAATAAATTAATATATACAGGTATGGGACCTGCTATCCAGAATGCTTGGGACCTGGGGTTTTCTGGATAGCAGATATCATCTGTAGTCTACTAGAAAATCATGTAAACATTAAATAAACCCAACATTGCTTCCAGTAAGGATTAATTATATCTTAGTTTGGATTAAGCACAAGTTTCTGTTTTACTATTACAGTGAAAAAGGAATCATTTCTAAACATGTTGATTATTTGCATAAAATGAAGTCTATAGGAGACAGCCTTTCAGCAATTCTGAGCTTTCTGGATAAGGGATTCCATATCTGTAATAATACAGCATACCACTTCATTCAAACTCATTTGTTATACTCTTTCTATACATACTATTAGTTCGTTGTACTACTTACTCACTAATATATATGATATTATATTCTTACATTCCGTAACCCTTCTCTGGTGTTCAAACCCTCTCAATATACCCTAACACCATGTTGACTTCCTGTCTAGCTTATGATCTCTATCCACACTGACATCTTGCTGTTACATCTTTGTGTACTTTTCAGCATCCTGTCTCCCCTGCCTCCTTATACATTTCCCTATAAATAATATTAACCTGCTGTTAACCTGCTCAAGTCTCATGTATGTCTATAACACATCTATCAAACAGCTACTCTTACAAGTCCTGCTTGCAGTCTCCCTGTCCTGTCCACAATGTAACATTTCAATTAAATGGGTTGTTCACCTTTGGGTAAGTCCACACAGGGCGTTTTGGGATCGGGCGACTAATAGCCTTGTTTTGGTGGCGGCCAATCTCCCCAACCTCCTTCCCTGTTCCTGCGCCGGCTAAAATGAAAAAATGCCGGAGCCAATCACACGTGGCAATTTGTTTTCCGAAGTCGCCCAAAATTGTGAGGAAACTTCGGGTGACTTCGGAAAACGAACCGCCGCATGTGATTAGTGCCAGTTTTTTTTTTTCATTTTAGCTGGCACAGGAACAGAGAATGCGTTTGGGGAGATTGGTCGCCGCAAAACGAGGCGATTAGTAGACAGGCAAACAAATCTCCCCAAAACGCCCTGTGTGCTCTGACCCTTAGTATAATGGAGAGAGTGATATTCAGAGACTTTCATTTTGTATTATTTGTATATGCATTGGTTTGAATAAGAGACTGGAATATGAATAGGAGAGGTCCTGAATACATATGCGAGTAATAAAATGCAGCAATAATAATACATCTGTAGCCTTACAGAGCAGAGTTTTTTAGATGGGGTCAGTGACCCCCATTTGAAAACTTGAAAGAGTCAGAAGAAGGAGGAAAATAATTTTAAACCTAAATAAATAGGAGGGAACCTGAACAGAAAGACTGATAATAAAAAGTAGCAATAGCAATACATTTGTAGCTTTACAGAGAATTTGTTTTTTAGATGGGGTCAGAGACCCCCATTTTGAAAGCTGGAAAGAGCCAGAGGAAAAGGGCAAATAATTGAAAAACTATAAAATTATAATGAGATCAATAATAATAATAATAATAATAATAATAATGTATAGACCAATTGAAAGTGGATAAGAATTGGCCATTCTATAACTAAAAATGAACCATTTTAACACAGCCAGACACAGGATATCCCCTAAATCACTCCCACCCCTACAGGCAATCCTCTAACATTTCAATTATTATGCCAAATTAGGGCATGCTCCAGTCCACCCCAGGCCATGTCCCGCTACATTCTGACACACACCCAATACACCCCAAACCATGAATATTGTCTAGAAGTTTCCAACCCCTTTATGATGTGCCAATCAGGACTGTCCTGCAAAAAATGGAACCAATGGGAGGTATTCTTTGAGCAATGGCCTCACTACAGAGACAGTAGACCCTGCTATCACAAGGTGGCCTGCAGACTGAGGGGGTCTGGTAGTAACCCCATGAACCCCCAAATTGAGATCTATGTTTCTGTCCCCCACATTCACATTGTAAGAGCTAGCCTAGATCTAGTTACCCCTCTGCCCCACCTAAATGCCTCTAGAAATCACACCCAACTGCATTTTGCTTCACTAGTAAAGAATTAGTGTGGACACCCCAATTTCTGGTAAGTACTGAGAGGATGATGTGCCTCCAGTGAGTCTAGATGTTTTAACATTAATCAGTGCTGTAACCCTGTTTGCTATGCCGATATATGTGATATTTCTGCCATCATATCCTGTTTCTGCAAAACATTATCCAAATTTCTGTCAGAGAGATCAGGACCTTTGACTGCAACAAATCACAGATACTGATCACAGAATGCAGAAACATAACCAATATTGCGCCATGCTGATCAAAATTACTTCCATTTAGTCTTCTGAAAAAAATAGGACTAATAAGGTCACCACGATTTAGTCCTAAAATATTAAGGGGTTAAGATTCTGATTCTAACGGATTTGCATTCCTCCCAACCCCCCCCCCCTTTAGGTCTCTTTTATGAAGGTCATTGAAATGGCACAAAGAACAAATTCCTGTCCTGACAAGCACTAGGAAAGGCTTGGGAAGCTGTGAGCAGTTGAAAAGGCCAATCCAGAGAGGCTGTATTGTCTCTAATGACGTATTCCTCCTGTTACTTATGCACATCGAGCTACACTTATTCAGACACGGAGCATTTTACTGGCTTACTTTACAATTTAGTTTTACTGGGTCCAGAATATAGTACAGTATAAAGGGAAGGTGAAACAAAATGTGCACTATTGTAAGACTGTCCAGTCTATGGCCCTGCAGCTGCTGTAGTTTGAACACACCTGAAGGATTGAAGCTGAAAATAATAATGTAAAATTGCTGACTTACTTAAATGGTGTATTGGGAAAAGAGCAAAAAACATGTTCTCTGCCTGCTGCTTTATTTTTTTCTCCAACATAAGACTGTAATTGTTTGTTGGCTTATTATACCTGGGAAAGTTGTGCTGAACATACAAAATGGGCTGAGGTGGATTGTTAAATAAGGCTTCTCTAATGAATCACATCTGGTGAGGTCGACGAAACCAGTAGATATTTGCCTAATTTGGCCAACGAAGAAGTGGGCCAAATCAGCCTAATCCAATAACTTGCAACCCAAGCCATTGACTAGATCACATAGGGAAGCCCCTGCAGATGAGTTGGGACAGGACTGCATGCTTGGCATTACGCAGTCCTCACAATAATTGGATATTAAAGTCTTCACATCAGTGTATCTGACTGTGCCCAATTAATTCAGGGGGCCACTGTTATGGGGACACAGTATATGGCACCATCTACAGGCCAAAATTTGAGCGGAGTGGCAGGGCTGGCAGTCAATAACAGGCTGCAAGTTTTTAAAAAGTTACATTGTCAGCATTATGCAATGTTTGTAAACAGGAGAACCACTACCATTGATTACTTTCCAATATATAAAAGGGCCTGTTTACACCGGGTACTGTTCAATACAGTTCAGTATGGCTCATAAGTATGCAGAAACCAAAAGAGAGCACAGTGGAAAAATAGAGCATATATACTGTATTACATTCAGTAGTGGTTAATTTTTGCGTCTGAGTTACAAAGTACTTATCTCACACATACACATACGCACTAACCTGACTAAGATGGGCACTATTATTCATTTTTGGTGGGATTGGAGGGGTCAGGGATCAGATATTAACCAGAACCTCTTTGTAACCTAAGCAGATATAATGTTATAGATGCTTTGCATTGTCTGCACCACAACCTTATACAGTGTCCCTCTGAGTAAAATGGCACAGTGACTTCCCCACTCTCATGTATGGTTGTCCTACTAACTGCATGGACATCTGCTCCTGTGATGACACAGGAGGAAGACAGGAGAGGAAGGAGGAGTGTTTGGAGCAGTAGATAATTCAGGGACAGGTTGAGAGGTTTTGCCTAAATTTCTCTTATCAAGGAGATGGTACACCAAGAAATTAACTCCTTCAAATAAAGCTCTGTTGTCCCGCTGAGGCAAAGGCCCAGAAGCCTAATTTCAGTTAATTTCAGAATAATTCTGATTGCTCCATCATCACCACTAGGTAATTGGAGTTGCAAGGTATGCCGATTTGTTGATTGGCCTGAGAATTTTTTTTTTCAATTATGTTCCAAATGCAAAGAAGGGTATAATTTCTGTTTAAATGCAGCTGGAGAGATGTAAGTGTAAAATCTTGATATTGTTATGACATAAGCCATGTTAGAAAATATAAGGATATTCAAAATCACTAAGGAACTCCAAGATCGTATAAAAGCACAAGGCCAAAGGGCGAGGCAACATCTAATATCCTGATATTTTGCAATAGGTGGTAGATATGACACAAATTACATCTCTAAACACCAATTATGACTTATGACATCAGTAAGTACCATGGTTCATGGTCCTTGTTTATTATATATATATATTTTATATATTTTATATTTTATTTAATGAACCAGTACCCTAAAGTAGAGACCCGTGCAGGTCTAGTTTGGCAGACCTATTCTCTAAGTACTTCACCCAATGCAGGACTTTGTCAAAAAATGATATGCCTAACCATTCTCCTGACTTGAATATCTTGGTTTTTCTGTCAACGTGATTTGACTCATGGAATTCTTCCCACATCATGGTTTAACAACCATTTTAAATGCATTTAAACATTAACAAGGCACTAATAAAGATATACACTAAACATTATGATGTCAAAATAGAAGGGAAAGTCACCAAACTCAAGCCTGGGGAAAAATAATTAAACCTTTAATCTTGTTCTATGCATAGGCTGAGTTTCATGGTGTTAGGAGGCTTACCAAATTTTAAACTATAATTAGTTTTGTCTGTTATCAGAAACCTTTAGATAGGGCCCTGCATGTCAATTGAGTGATGGCAGAGCATTTGTAAAAGAGTAAATAGCACACTTAACAAAGAAGGTGGGGAAATGTCACTCTAAAGGGCAAGTCCCATCAATGGTAAGATATATATATCTCCTATTGGAGCGAGCACCGACCAACACAGCAAGTACACGTCTAAGAGTGCTGGGGCACCCATTGTATAAATTTATATAATGTGGTATGCTATATTTTTACTTAAAATGGATAAAAGAGGTAATAGGTGCGCTGGACAACAGTGTTAAACTCTCCCAACCTAAAAAGAAAAAAGCATTTCCGATGGTATAGTATGTTTGTGCAAGTAACCTATTTGATTTGATAAATGAAACTACTCACAATATTATAGCGGTTTTCAAGCCTGTAGTGTATCAATCAGATAAATTCTTGCATCATGAAAGGACTTTTTTCTAGAGGAAAGAAACTCAAATAGTGCAATAAAATAAGTGACTCAGTGGACAGTGGACTTACTAGCTGCTTTCGACTTTGAAAGCAGCTAGTAAGTTGCAGCATCCAATCTCCCGATATAACATCTGGAATTATGGTATATAATGACGCCATCTTAAATTTCTTTATTATGAGATGTTAATTCAGACGTCTGAGATCTAACACTGGCCTGTAGTCCCCTGTCTTTTTTCTTAAACGTGAATATTGACATCCGAAATTGACCTTGCCCAGACCTCTGAATATTCTTCTAATCTTCTACGGATCTTTAAGTTCTGAGCTCCCTCCATTTCAGAAATATCTTCTGGATCCTCTTGCTGAAGGATTTCTGCCTCTGACTGGTCTTGCCGTTGTACTTTGTCCTCTTCTCCAATCCTGCGCCTATAATTCAGCGACGGACCCGCTTACCGCAACGATTGGCCTGGGAGGTGAACACCTCCACTGCAGAGACGCCGGAAGATCGTAAGAGCCGCTACCAACCCTAGTGAACACGGAGAGACACGGCGCTGAATGTGATTGCAACTCTTGAGCTTCGGACAGGCGCTCTCAGCTTCGCATTACTAAACTACTGTGGGGTAAGCGCGGACGGTATTTACCGTCCACTGAGTCAGTTATTTTATTGCACTATTTGAGTTTCTTTCCTCTAGAAAAAAGTCCTTTCACTGAGTCACTTATTTTATTGCACTATTTGAGTTTCTTTCCTCTAGAAAAAAGTCCTTTCACGATGCAAGAATTTATCTGATTGATACACTACAGGCTTGAAAACCGCTATAATATTGTGAGTAGTTTCATTTATCAAATCAAATAGGTTACTTACACAAACATACTATACCATCGGAAATGCTTTTTTCTTTTTAGGTTGGGAGAGTTTAACACTGTTGTCCAGCGCACCTATTACCTCTTTTATCCATTTTACCTCAAACGTCGATTTGTGGATCGACACAATACAGGTGCTGCTCTTTTATATAAAGAAAACGGGAAAAAAAAAAACAAAGCACTGAATCTTCGATCCCTCTACACAGACTTTTATATTTTTACTTAGCCTTGAAGTGCTTCCACAACCAACCCCCATCTTCTGCATTATTATATTGTAGCAGAGTTATTCTGCCGGAAGTCTAGCAGTTATGCTGCAGGCCAAGCTTGTATGTGGTTATAGCACCTCCATACCCTTCCCTTTGAATGGTGGTCCCCTGCCTTTAAAAATGGGTGTTGGTCAGGGCAGTCTCTCTCTCTTAAAAACCGCAAGTGATGGAGGATTAAGCGTGTGGTCTTGGCAATATGTCTCTTCTAAAAGCTATTGGTTGGGGAGGGCTAAGCCCTCTGGCTGAAACCAATGTCAGGAGGCACTTATCCCAAGAAATGTTACCATGCAGGGGGTGCCAGCCTTTGAACACTATGACCGGAGGTAAATAGTTAGGGACCACCATATGGGGTTTACCAATTTTATGATCATAACTTTGTAGCTAAAAACCCTTATTTTTGTAAATACATGCACTTGCATAGATGCCAGATTACTTATGAGACAATGGACCAGCAGGGATGTGCATTGATCAATCCCCCCTCTTTTTTATTGGTTTATAGTAAGTTTGGCAAGATCAGTAGCACTTCCATTGTATTTAAATATATTTTTACTTAGCCTTGGAGTGCTTCCACACACCCTTTCTTTTGCATTCAGCTATGCTATATATGCCACAAGAATTCAAGCACCTTTAGCCTAATATATTATTAGTTTCCTGTCCAAACAGAGCAAACTCCTTAATAATCAAAAGCATTAGAAATCCTGGTCCTGCTATGTAGTGATAAATGGGTTACATGTTCCCGTTAGATGGGAAGCAACAGCCTTTTGGACAGTACAAAATGCACAAAATTGATGTACGCCATATAAAAGCGATTCCTAGAACCAAATTAAATCTTTGCATTTGCAAATCGCTGTTATTAGTGAGTAGAAGAACCAACTGTTGTTATGGTATGAGCCAGATGGGCAACGTCTGCTAAAATTCATGAGGAAAAGTCCCCTGAGGTATTCATTTATCAAAGTGGCAGCATGTTTAATCCCAGTAGTAATGTGGTCAGTAGCATTTTTCCATTACCTGTGGAATGCAGTGCAGCAGGAAAATAATTATACACTCACCTCTTCATATTCCCTTTTTACCAATACAAATGCAAAATGAAGTTGGCCTTTAATTAGGACATCTGTGGTTGAAAGTAAAAATACAAGCAGAATCTTTGTGCAGAAAGATTATTGCAGAATCATTTCTTCTAACTTGAAATAGGGGCCCCTTATTGTGGGAAAGTGATAGTCCTTTGAACAGAATAATGCTCTAATCTTTACATACTATAAAACTTCAAAGTGCCAGTCATTCCTCTGCAAGTCTGTTCCAGCTATATTAGTGTGAGGTAATAATCACCAACTCACTACTAATTATGAGTTGTAGAACAAGCGATAATACGGGGTCTCGGTAAGCAATGAGATAATGAGACGTGTGGCTGAAAGGCCTGACGTCTTTTACTTTTTGCAATAATGAAGCATGTGTTAGTGACAAAGAAAGATGTATAGCAAAGGCATTTGCTGTATATGTGAGATAAGGCACATATACAAATGTTGAATTTCCTTACTGTACACTTATCCAGCCTTGGCTCAAGTGAGATGATTCTGTGTGAAAATCACCAGATGAACCAATCAACATATATAGCAAGCCTTTCCCATCATTCCATTGGGCACACAAGAAATGCAAAGAAAACTAACAACCTGAGAGGGTGGGAGGTGAGAGTAGCAGCCAAACCAGAAGCGGCTGAGACCATCAGAAGAGGCCATGGGGATTAGGTTGAGAGTATTGCTAAGAGAGAAGGAGGTGTTGCCTCACGAAAGAGAGAGTTGGTGGAGGGGGTGAGGCCAGGGGCTTTCTTTGGGCACCCTTCTGGTTGGCTCAGCTTTGGCATTAAAGCTCAGTATAAAACAAAATAAAAAATGAGGTAACAGAGTAATAGATAGGAATTAGGTGTAAGATGGCTGCGCATGGTCATTCCATTAGCTGTACATTGTTTGCCAATCTGCTGTCACAAGGCACCTTTAAGGTGTTCAGCAATCTTCTACATCAGGCATCTCAGCAGATTTACACATGTAATTAGCTGAACTGAATTCACCAATACGACCATTAGAAAGTGCTTAGTTCTGAATATATTCTCATTGGTATTTGACTGGGCAGACAACTATTGGCTGATTCCATATGTCTGGGTGAGCCCAACTATAGCTGCGACAAATTACGAGATTGGAAAAGACTATACTTATGAGCGAAGATTCCACTATGGCAATTAGATTTGTACCTGTGAATTTAGTTCTGTAACGTGATTGTTGGAATTTTCCTTTTCAGCAGCTCACTGTCAAAACTGTACTGACCAGCTTTTCAAGAGACTTCTGTTAGTCTCCTACCTGCTGCAATGGACTTTGAATACCACTCAATACTTCTATTTTAAAAATCTATACATTTTCAGCCACATTGGATCTTCTTGATACTACAGGCTCCAATGTGTTTCATGCAATGTCATAAGGATCAGACTGAGCTGGCAGGACACTAGGAAAAAACCCAAGGAGCCCTCTTGGCTCAGACCCACTCCCTGCAGGAAGCCATTTCCCCTGCTCCCGACTTCCCAACCTGGCCCTATCGTGGCTATGAGAAGAAAAGGTTGCACGCATTGTCACTCAGCAGGGGGTCGGAGGGGCCTTTATGGCTGGGGCAGAAGGTCCAGGTGGGTGTGGGGGCCCCCAGTCCAACACTAAATGTCATACTTCTCTTATAAACTTGAGCTGGGAAATTGTCCCTTGAACAACAGGACATTTGTGGGGTATGGTTTCACAGCACAGTACAAAAACCTTTTCCTGCACACACACTGACCTATAGCCATGGGAGGGGAATATTAACTAACATTAAAATTCTAGTTGGGACAATTCTGGGCATTGTTACACACAGGCATTACCCATTAACCCAGCACCTGATGAAGGATTATTGTATCCGAAACATGTTGTGCATGAAAAAATAAAACAAAACTGAATTCTAATGTGGTTCTCCAGAGTGAAATGTATGCAATACCCATTAATCCCACCAACACCCATGATCAATCTCTAACTTGTCCTTTGGATAAGTCAAGCTTTTTTTTAGGTGTCAAAAAGATTTTCCTTGAAATGAAATGCAGTAATACAAAACTTAGCTTAAAGGCAGTATATGGTTACAAATTCATAGCTATTCTAGCCAAGAACCAAATTAAGTCAATAGCTTATTTATGATCTGCAACTGCAGTTTTGCAAAGATGGATAAACTGTTAAATAAATTGAAAAGGCACTTGCATCCAGAATTGCTCCTTGGACTTCCACATAGTTGTAACGAAGTGTACTTAAAGAATCACAAACAGAAATCACACAGTCCCAACATGGAAAAGTTAGTTTCAGTGCATTTGTGTGCAGATTGATGTCAAAGAGCAAGCACAATTTTGTGCGCCAATGTAATTGAAGTTGTTTCCCCTTGTGGATGCAGTCACTTTAAAGGTGGTCATACACAGGCCAATAAAAGCTCCGACGGGCTTCCCCGGTCTTTATCTCTCCAAAAGTTGGGCAGATGACGATCGGGCAGGGTAAAAAATCCCGTGGCATCTGTTTGTAGATGCGGTCCCGTGATCCAACCGCTCGTATTGGCAGCATTATGATCTGATCGTTGGGCCCAAGAGATCCGCTAGTTTGGCGACATCGCCAAACGAGCTTATCATCACTCCGTGTATGGCCAGCTTAAGATTTTGGGAAAAGGCTACATTGTTGGTAAAAACAAAACAAAACATGTTAATGTGCTTCTAAATGTTGTACTTTGCACACTGCACTTGTAATTCATTCCAATTGTGTAGTGAGGCCAAGGATTCTCTGCTCTTACATTTTAACTCAATGCCCCTCTGGATGTATTGAAATTGTTTTGATGGTGAGGGATAAAGCCTCCTCTGTCAGAGAGCCGAGTGCCCACAGCTCATAACTTTATGTTTATAAGTACCCAGTCAGGGTGTTGCTGCCATTACATTGTTGTTTCTCTGGCCAGGAATGCCTTTGTTCCTGTTTACTTTTATCCAGAAGGTTTATTTTGGTTTATTTGTCAGCATTCTACTTTCCCACTACAAAGCAAGAGGGCAGAAAAAGAAAATGATGCAATAAACTGAGGCGCTGCATTGTGTTCAAAGGCTGCTATGCGTGCAGTCATTCAATATGCAAAATATTACACTTAGTGTACCAGAAAACCTTACACAGAATGTACTAAAGAATTTTCTATTCAGTTTATTCAGTTAAAAAAAAACGGTCCTCTTCGATCTTTTTTACTCTACGTGAATGAGAAAAAAAAAGAAAACACAAACATCTATAAAAAATTGTGGAAGGATTTATTAAAAGAGAATGAAAGACTTACATAAAAGTTAGCATCTCTGGGAACCCCCCCTCAAAAATGCCAAATTATTTTTACTAGCACTGCCATTTGTAAAGTGTTTCACATGCAAACGTATCTAAAGGGAAAGGCATTTTTGGGAAATGTGTTGCCTGTGTATAGTACAGATCCTGTGGGTGACCAATCTCCCTGTGTGCCATTGCCATAAACGGTCCTCCTCCCAAAATAACAGCTAATTCTAAGCAGCTTTCCAATGTACATTCATTTAAAAAAGTTTCAAACATAAGTTCTGAAACAATGCTGAAAGCCAGTTGGTTGGACTTAAAGGAGAAGTGACTCCTATTTAGGGTTGCCACATGGCCGATGTTTTACCAGCCTGGCCGGTAAAAATGCTGGTTGATCCCGATGTTATTAATAGGGAAAAAAGATAAATATATAGGAAGGCTGGTATTTTTTTCCAAAAAAAGGTGGCAAACCTACTCCTATTACACTGTTTTACAGTCAAGCCCAGAAAAGAGAAAGAGACAGGCAGATATTGCTTTCAATAACATTTACAAAACAAACTTTAAAGACATTGAAGCTCAGAATCTGTGCTGAGCACTAACCCCCATTATTTCTTTCTATTTTGCTGTTCCTTACCTCTGGAATTCCATCCCTGAATGCCTCCATAAGGAGTGCTCTGTCAGTCCCTTCAAGAAAATAACTTCTACCTTTTAGATCACTAGAACACTAGTCTAGTCCTGGCACTTAAAGGACAATGACCCCTCCAATTTGTGCCTGTATTTTATCCACCCACTTAGATTGTAAGCTCTACGGGGCAGAGACATCCTTTATACCGTCTCTTTTACCAAATTGCACCACACGCTCTATTCTTATATAAGCTTTGTGTGTTTTGTGTATATTTATTGTATTTATTATGTTACTTGTCCTCCCTCTGTGAACTTTATATATTGTAATTTTTTGTAATTTTCAGCGCTGTGGGTCTCTACAGCACTTTACAAATAATAAATATAATAAAGTTATATATATACATACACACATATATGAAATTGAGTTTTTATTGTCTCTTAAAGTGCTCTATAAGAAAAATAGTGGGACCAAGCAAAAAAAAAAAAAAACTGGAAAAACCTTTACTTGAATATGATAAAATCTCATACCAAATACCTACAGAAATAAATGGAAAAAAAAAGTCCCCAGTGTAAATTTTAGGGGAAAAAATACATTTAACACCTGGTGAAAAAAAAATCAGAAAACTATCAAGTAATTTTAAATATTTTTATACATCTGCCCCATAGATTTCAAATGTCCAAATATGGATGTTACAAAATACTGCAGGAGCAACATGTACTTTAACTAAAGCTTCCCCTCAATTTCTGCAATCTGGTAAAAAGGTATTGCACATATTATACACATTCACATATCCTGAAATCATTGCATTATATAGGAATGGGGTCTTTTATCTGGAATTCTTGGGGCCAGGAGTTTTCTAAATAAGGGGTCTCTGCATAATTTTACAATTCTTTTCCTTTACCAAAGGTAGAGAAATCAATCATCAGTAAAAAAAACAACGGTTTGTTTAAAAAGGACAGCATTCCCTAATTTCAGAGTTTTTAGGATAACAGGTTTCTGGACAATGGGTCTCAGAAATTACAGTTCTAAATGAATTTAAATAAAGAACTACACACAGAAGCATAGCAGAGTATAGTGCAGAAAGGCTGTATGATTCATCAAAGGATTGCCACCTGGTTACCCAACAGATTCTTCAATCTGTACCAAGAAATGTTGTAAGAAAAGGAAATAATACTCATTACACTTATTGGACATGGAAGTCGTGGTAAAGGTACCCAGAATCCTTGCATTGTATATAGTTAAAGGGGTGGTTCACCTTTCTGTTAACTTTTAGTACGTTACAGAATGGCCAATGCTAAGCAACTTTTCAATTTGTTGTCATTATTTATTTTTTATTTTTTTAATTATTTGCCTTCTGACTCTTGCCAGCTTTCAAATGGGGGTTACTGACACCATGTAAAAAAAATACTTTGTAAGGTTTAGGGATGTAGCGAACGTCGGGAAAAAAGTTCGCGAACATATTCGCGAACTTGCGTCAAAAATGTGAACGGTTCGCGAACGTCGCGAACCCCATAGACTTCAATGGGAAGGCGAATTTTAAAAGCTAGAAAAGACATTTCTGGCCAGAAAAATGATTTTAAAGTTGTTTAAAGGGTGCAACGACCTGGACAGTGCCATGCCAGAGGGGGATCAAGGGCAAAAATGTTTCTAAAAAATCCATTGTTGACACAGCGCTGCGTTTTGTGCTGTAAAGGGCAGAAATCACACTACATTTCTAAACCTGTGTAATAAAATGCTTTAAAACGTCCGGCGTCTACATGCCAATCAAGTCGTGTAAAGGTTACAGCCTGTTCACACGCAAAGACGAAACGCGGTGCTTACTGCAACGCAAAAAGACGCAAAGAGCTTTAATGAATGATACCGTCAAGTGAGCAAATAATAGTTTTTAATTACTAGTTGCTTGTCACCTCCAGGATGTTCGTCCTGTTGGTGGCAATATTTCTGTAGTGGTGTGTTTAGCAGTCACCGTGCTTGTGCGCACGCGCACGGTCAGGCAGAGGTAATTCAATGTACAGTGAAGTGAACCAAAAAACACTGATTCTGCAGTGTGGGCCCAGTTTTGGTCTACTTTATTGATCACCTGCGGTGACCATAAAAGATGCGATTTTGCCACTGTCTTTGCTGCCTGAAAAACGTCACTCGGGTGGTGTTTCTAGAGACGGTACTATTATTGATATTTAGACAGAATGTGAACAAGCTCACACAGCTAGATGGTTGTTGTTTGAAAATGAAGAACACACTGAGCAAATAATGCCTACAAGGTTAACGTATACACTACTACAGCAGTGGATACGGAATATATTATTGCTGCCTGAAAAACGTCACTCGGGTGGTGTTTCTAGAGACGGTATTATTATTGATATTTAGACTGAATGTGAACAAGCTCACACAGCTAGATGGAAGTTGTTTGAAAATGAAGAAGAAGAACACACTGGGCAAACAAGGCCTACAAGGTCAACGTATACACTACTACAGCAGTGGATACGGAATATATTATTGCTGCCTGAAAAACGTCACTCGGGTGGTGTTTCTAGAGACGGTATTATTATTGATATTTAGACAGAATGTGAACAAGCTCACACAGCTAGATGGTTGTTGTTTGAAAATGAAGAACACACTGAGCAAATAATGCCTACAAGGTTAACGTATACACTACTACAGCAGTGGGTACGGAATATATTATTGCTGCCTGAAAAACGTCACTCGGGTGGTGTTTCTAGAGACGGTATTATTATTGATATTTAGACAGAATGTGAACAAGCTCACACAGCTAGATGGGAGTTGTTTGAAAATGAAGAAGAAGAACACACTGGGCAAACAAGGCCTACAAGGTCAACGTATACACTACTACAGCAGTGGATACGGAATATATTATTGCTGCCTGAAAAACGTCACTCGGGTGGTGTTTCTAGAGACGGTATTATTATTGATATTTAGACAGAATGTGAACAAGCTCACACAGCTAGATGGTTGTTGTTTGAAAATGAAGAACACACTGAGCAAATAATGCCTACAAGGTTAACGTATACACTACTACAGCTGTGGATACGGAATATATTATTGCTGCCTGAAAAACGTCACTCGGGTGGTGTTTCTAGAGACGGTATTATTATTGATATTTAGACAGAATGTGAACAAGCTCACACAGCTAGATGGTTGTTGTTTGAAAATGAAGAACACACTGAGCAAATAATGCCTACAAGGTTAACGTATACACTACTACAGCAGTGGATACGGAATATATTATTGCTGCCTGAAAAACGTCACTCGGGTGGTGTTTCTAGAGACGGTACTATTATTGATATTTAGACAGAATGTGAACAAGCTCACACAGCTAGATGGTTGTTGTTTGAAAATGAAGAACACACTGAGCAAATAATGCCTGCAAGGTTAACGTATACACTACTACAGCAGTGGATACGGAATATATTATTGCTGCCTGAAAAACGTCACTCGGGTGGTGTTTCTAGAGACGGTATTATTATTGATATTTAGACAGAATGTGAACAAGCTCACACAGCTTGATGGTTGTTGTTTGAAAATGAAGAACACACTGAGCAAATAATGCCTACAAGGTTAACGTATACACTACTACAGCAGTGGGTACGGAATATATTATTGCTGCCTGAAAAACGTCACTCGGGTGGTGTTTCTAGAGACGGTATTATTATTGATATTTAGACAGAATGTGAACAAGCTCACACAGCTAGATGGGAGTTGTTTGAAAATGAAGAAGAAGAACACACTGGGCAAACAAGGCCTACAAGGTCAACGTATACACTACTACAGCAGTGGATACGGAATATATTATTGCTGCCTGAAAAACGTCACTCGGGTGGTGTTTCTAGAGACGGTATTATTATTGATATTTAGACAGAATGTGAACAAGCTCACACAGCTAGATGGTTGTTGTTTGAAAATGAAGAACACACTGAGCAAATAATGCCTGCAAGTGCACTACTATTGGTGCACTACTATGAAGAACAGCAACAGCACTGTACATGTTAAAGAACAGTAAGATAAGTAAAAGAAAAAAAAAATATATGTATATTAAAAAAAATATTTTTCTCGGGTTGGTGCTGCTGAACTACTAGGAGCAGCACAGTAGCACACCAGTCCCACTCCCCAACACTGCTAGACTAATAGCACTGGGCTTATAGTAGCAACTAGCAAAGTAAAAAAACAAAAAAGAAAATAAAAGCAGTCCTTACAAGGACTATTGGGTTATTACAGCAGTCAGCAGATGAGATCAGAAGAGATCAGTGCCCACAGCAGGCAGCTACATACAGAGCACTGCAGTAGAAGGTAGATTACTAGCCAGCAAAGCTACCCTAAAATGTCCCTCAAATCCCTGCAGACTTCTGTCCCTCCAATACAGAGCAGTATCAAGTAGATTACTAGCCAGCAAACTTACTATCAACTGTCCCTCAAAGAAATCAGTGAAATCAGTAACAGCTCTCTCCCTACACTAGCTCTTGCAAGCACACACAGGCAGAATGAAAAAACGCTGCAGGGCTTCAGTTTATTTATGGAAGGGGAGTGGTCCAGGGGGTGTGGGGGTGGTCCAGGAGGGAGAGCTTCCTGATTGGCTGCCATGTATCTGCTGGTCTGGGGTGAGAGGTCAAAAAAAAGCGCCAGGTAAGGCGAACCCAAAATGGCGAACGTCGCGCGACGTTCGCGAACTTGCGGCGGACGCGAACAGCCAAGTTCGCCGGCGAACAGTCCGCGACATCCCTAGTAAGGTTACAAATGTATGGTTATTGCTATTTTTTGGTACTAATCTTTCTATTCAGACCCTCTCCTATTCATATTCAAGTTTCTTATTCAAATCAATGCATGGTTGCTAGAAAATTAGCAACCGGATTGCGCAAACCAGAGAGTTGCTGAATAAAAAGCCATATAGCTAAAAAATGAAAAATAGAAATTTACAACCAGTTGCAAATTGTCTCAGAATATCACTCTCTACAAATACATCATACTAAAAGTTAACTACACCATCTGCAGCTGTTGTATATAACTTACAATTACTATTGTCTTTTAGATAAACTGTTGTAGTATAAACTGCAATAAAGATTAGCTTGGATGTTAAAGATTAAAGACAACTGAGCACCAACTGTCAGGGAACAATGAGGCTCCTGCAGGCTGGTTCTCTTAAAATTCTATATGGTAAAGAACATTGAAGAACTACGCCTTAGGGGCATTTACTTTTCCTGGGGCATAAGTGCTAGAGCACTTAAGCTGGCCATAGACGCAAAGATCCGATCGTACGAATCAACGTACGATCGGACTTTCCCATCTCCCGACCCTCCACTAACCATTCAGATCAAAGTCTTTACCATTCCGATCAAATAGAACAGATCAGCCAATGTTCTGCCCCTGACAGCAATCGTACGATACTTATGTCTGACAACACTAGTGACAGTCTCCCTCTGAAAATCGTACGATCGGCAATACACGCAGAGATATTATCGGCAGGCGACAGAAATTTTCTAACCTGTCCGATCGACCAAACGACCGATCTCCGCCGGACGAAAAATGTCGGGACTCTCCACACACGTTCCGAAAATCGTACGAATCCTCGATTCGTACGATCAGATCTTTGCGTCTATGGCCAGCTTAAGGGTATAAGAGCACTTGTGCCCCGGGAAATACTGCACCCTGCTGATTGAACATCCAGTTCTAGTTGCAGAGTGCAGCACAATGGGTACAGGCAGACCCTATTTCCTCATCCTTAAGATGTGTATTTAGGGAACATACAGCACTGAATAATGTAGTCACTGTTGTAGTCGTAGGAGTGAGAATAGGAAGAGAATCGCACAAACACCAAATATGTTGCAGGTGGGGAACTTCCCCTATTCTTTATTGTGACCACCTGTGTATCAATGTTTCGGGGGGGGATTAACCCTCCCTTCGTCGTAGGAGTAACAGCAATGTAGAAACAAGCAGTGTGCAAAGTGAAAAAAAATGACTGATTGCCACATGCTCTGGTTAATATCAGAATAGCAACCTACAATATACAGAGTATATTTATATATATGTATGTATAAAATAAGTAATCAATTCAGATAAAAGATTTATACTTACATGGCAGCTGAGAAACCAATGTATTCTGCAACAGCATTGTGCAGTGTCACAGAGCTTCAAAAGATGGCCTAATAACATCAAACTTGGTGAGCTATTGTTTGAAAAGGCCCGGATCTTGACTGTTGTAGGGTTGCTGAACTTCTCTGGAGTTAGAGTAAGTTTATTCAACAAAATACAGTACTTATATCACTCCTTTATGAGTGAAGCTATTAACAGAAAATGAAAAATGGGTGAAGCGTTTCAAACTGAAGCAAGGCCATTCATTAGGAAGGAATACCTCCATAGCATACCTCCACTTTGTCCAGTGAGCCAAGATTGAAAAAAAAAAAACGAAAAGTTTGGTATTTTACAAAATACCAATTTATTCAGGAAGTCAAGAAGTGAAGCATATGCCCCATGCCTTTGGAAATGGGTGTTGGTCTGGGCAGTCTCTCTCTCTTAAAAGCAGCAAGCGGGGGAGGATTCATCTCATGGAACCAATGCTGTGGTCTAGGTGATCTCTCTCCTTTGAAAGCTAATGGCCGTGTGGAAGACTAAGCCCTATTATTGAAACCAATGCCCAGGTCGGGAGACCTTAATTTCAGGTACCGTAATGCTTTTATGCCGGGAGTATTATGACCAGAGGTAAATAGGGACCACCACATGGGTTTTACCTTTACATGGCATGGTGGCTTATCAATTTTGTGAACATAAAAAATCCCTGTCTTTGTAAATATATGCATATGCATAGATTACTTATGTGACAGGGGACCAGGGAATTTGCATTGCTCAATCTCTCTTCTTTTTCTCTGTCTGTACTTAATTTGGCCACATCAGTAGCACTTCCATTGTATTTTCATATGTAGCCATGGAGTGCTCCCACGACCTTTCATTTTTGCAGGTGTATATGCAACCTGTCTGTCTGGGGTGAGGGGAATCAGATGGTAATGTGGCCACATATTGGCTGATTGATCTGCTTAAGTTGGAAAATGATTAAAGCTTTTGTTTGGTTGTTTTTTTTAATCAATCAGTGATCACATTATTCAGTTAAACTAAATAAATTACAAACTACATTTTAAACATCAATACGTGGTCTAATTCAATTATTTTATACAATACAAGGGGCTCAAAGATGCAAACTAAAATAGAAAGATTAGCCTGACTGAAAGCCAATTAGGTAGACATTTGAGAGCAAATGCTTTTTTAAAGATTGGAATATGCTGTCAATTATACCAAGATGATTGCTGCATTCACATTTTCATTTATCTGTTGCCTAATTTGGTGTTGAAAGCAGATTGGACAGGAGGTATTTGGCTTAACCTCAAAGTGAAACTAAACCAAGGGTACCATTAAAATGTAAATAAAATATTAAAAAAGAATGTCTGTTTGTGTGGTCACAAAAGCAAAGGTAGGTAATGCACATACCTAGTCTCTTACATGAATCCAGACATGATTCTATTGTGTTCTCATAACCATAGTCTCCCAGCCAGTGTTTGGTGGTGAGTCACAGCTCTTCTCTCTTCACTTTCTACACCCTACAGCCAAAAAACAATTGCCCTGTGAGTAGGGTTGCAACCTGGCCGGTATTTTACCGGCCTGGCCAGTAAAAATGATGCTTGATGCCAATGTTATTAATAGGAAAAAATGGCAAAAATATAGGAAAGCCAGTATTTTTTTCCCAAAAAGGTGGAAACCCTATCTGTGAGCTTAGAATGTTATTAGCGCCAATTGCTTTGTTGAAAACAGTGTTATCTACATGCTTTGTTCATTAATTTAATGCTTTTAAGAACATTTAAAGTGATATGTGCTAATTCATTCTATTAAGCAATTCTTAAATTACATTAGGTAAAACACGGATCAACCACCATTAAGTTAATACTTTAAGGGGCAGATTTACCTAGGGTTGAATATTGAGGGTTAATTAACCCTCGATATTCCACTGCCGAATTAAAATCCTTCGACTTCGAATATCGAAGTCGAAGGATTTTGCACAATTCGTTCGAACGATCAAAGGAATAATCATTCAATCGAACGATTAAATCATTTGAATCGAACAATTCGAAGGATTTTAATCCATCGATAGAAGGATTATCCTTCGATCAGAAAATTGTTAGCAAGCCTATGGGGACCTTCCCCAGGGGCGTAACTACCGGGGGAGCAGGGGGTGCAACTGGGCCAGGGCCCGCACCCCCGCAGAGCCCCCCCGGTAGATCGCACGCGCTGCAGCCGGGTGGAGTCGGCTGCAGCGTCAGAGAAAATCATGCAGACGAGGGTGGGGGCGGGCCCGGCTGCACGGCCCGCACCAGGGCCCGTCCCCACCAAGTTCCATGACTGACCTTCCCCATAGGCTAACATTGGCCTTGGTAGGTTTTAGGTGGTGAACTAGGGGGTCGAAGAAATTTTTAAAGAGACAGTACTTCGATTATCGAATGGTCGAATATTCGAACGATTTTTAGTTCGAATCGTTCGATTCGAAGTCGAAGGTCGTAGTCGAAGTAGCCAATTCGATGGTCGAAGTAGCCAAAAAAACATTTGAAAATTGAATTTTTTTTCCTTTATTTTCCTCTATTCCTTCACTCGAGTTTACTGAATGGGCCCCTTAAAGTGCTAGTGTCAAAATCAAATTGCAATCTCAGATTACCAATGTACCGTGAAAAATAAAATCGGTTTTATCAAGGACAGTCAATGATGTCTAGTATAGGAAATGAATTAATAAACCAAAACCAGCATTTGAGAAATAAAAGTAATAAAATTTAAAATTATTACTTTTAAAAGATAGCAAGGTAGACTTGAGACCACAGTCCCCAGTGTTCTACTTTCTCCCCATGTGGGGTCCCAGGGCCTAGAAAAAGAACCAGGAAGTAGTTTCTTGGGACTTCTCCACCTCTTCATTATTTTCAATGTTCTTACTTTTATTTCTCAAATTCTGGTTTTGGTTTATTAATTCATATCAACATCACATCAACTTCATATACTAGACAGCATTGACTGTCCTTGATTAAAAAACTATTTTATTTTTCACGGCACATTGGCAATCTGAGATTGCAATTTGATTTTGGCACTAGCACTTTTAAAGTATTAACTTAATGGTGGTTGATCCGTGTTTTACCTCATTGTAATTTAAGAATTGCTTTATCGAATGAATTAGCACATAGCACTTTAAATGTTGTTTATTGCACTAAGCTCTATTTATTGCACTAAGCACTTGTTTAATTCTGAATTGGTTTGGGAGTGTGGAAGGTGGGGGGGGGTTTAAATCTTTTCTCTATGCATTAGATTGTTTTGCCTAAGTAATACATACCTCCCTCCATCCAGGAAGTGAATTGTTTTAATTAGTACAGTTCCTACAAACCAACCTTTTCTACTTAGAATGTTATTGTCATTGTTAATTTTTATTACTTTCAATTCAGTCCCTGTCCTATTCATATTCCTGTCTCTCATTTAAACCACTGCCTGGTTGCTAAGGTAAACAATAGGGATGTAGCGAACGTCGGAAAAAAAGTTCGCGAACATATTCGCGAACTTGCGCAAAAATGCGAGCGGTTCGCGAACGGTTCGCGAACCCCATAGACTTCAATGGGAAGGCGAACTTTAACATCTAAAAAAGACATTTCTGTCCAGAAAAATGATTTTAAAGTTGTTTAAAGGGTGCAACGACCTGGACAGTGGCATGCCAGAGGGGGATCAAGGGCAAAAATGTATCTGAAAAATCTGCCTGTGTGTGCTTGGAAGAGATAGTGTAGGGGGAGAGCTGTTAGTGATTTCAGGGACAGATGATAGTAAGTTTGCTGGCTAGTAATCTGCTTGATACTGCTCTGTATTGGAACAAAAAAATAAATAAAAGCAGTCCTTACAAGGACTACTGTTATTGCAGCAGTCAGCAGATGAGATCAGAAGCAGGACAGCTGCCCACTGCAGCTACATACAGAGCACTGCAGTAGAAGGTAGATTACTAGCCAGCAAAGCTACCTAAGCTTAAATGTCCCTCAAACCCCTGCAGACTTCTGTCCCTCCAATAACAGAGCAGTATCAAAACGATTACTAGCCAGCAAACTTTCAACTGTCCCTGAAATCACTAACAGGCAGCAGCTCTCTCCCTACACTATCTCTTCAGCACACACAGGCAGAGTGAAAAAACGCTGCAGGGCTTCGGTTTTTATAGGGAAGGGGAGTGGTCCAGGGGAGAGCTTCCTGATTGGCTGCCATGTACCTGCTGGTCTGGGGTGAGAGGGCAAAAAAAAGCGCCAACAATGGCGAACCCAAAATGGCGAACGTCGCGCGACGTTCGCGAACTTCCGGCGAGCGCGAACACCCGATGTTCGCGCGAACAAGTTCGCCGGCGAACAGTTCGCGCCATCTCTAGTAAACAAAGCCCTAACACCCTAATAGATGCTGAGATCCCAAACTGGACAGCTTCTGAACATAAAGCTAAATAACTGAAAAAAAAACACAAAAAATATTCAAATGCAAACTGTCTCAAACCATAAATGTCTACATCATACTAAAAGTTTATTTAAAGTTGAGCAACCCCTTTAAAGCAGAAGCAGACACACATGAAATGACAGTAGCATCAGTTAAATATGTTGCTAAAAATGCCTTATGCTGTGTTGCCTGTGAGTTACATATGCTGCAAGCATGCTAAATAGGTTTATGATTATATTAGCATTAAATTCTCATGCAAAAACAAAGAGCTCATTAATGGCTGAAAGTGCATTGTGTAAAGTGCAATTTTACAATGTTATTTACCCAGAATACCACCAATAGCGCCAGCATAGTGATGGGGGAATAAATTCACCAGGCTCTGCAAATTTGCGTTTTTTGCCGCCGGCTAATAAATTCTCTAAACTGCGGAGAAATTTTGGCGGCGAAAAATCCACCGCATAAAAAAAACGTCGGAATAGTCGCACGCATAAAAATTGTCACTTGTCAAAATTATTCAGACGCCCATTGACTTGAATGCATTTGGACAAAAAAAGCACGCGTATAAAAATGGTTTGGGCCGTTGAAATTGAGGCGTGTCAAAATAATTTTGACGCCCATTGACTTCAATGCGTTTCACAAATTTTGTGGAAAATTCATGAATTTTTCGGCGAAGTGAAACGGGACAAATTTGCCCATCACTGGGCATACAATTAATCAAAATGTGCACAATTACGCATTGAATCAAATGAGACGCAATTGCACTGGATAGCATCTTGATGGTGCCATCTTTGAGGTGGTGGTAACTCCCTGTATCAACTGATGGGAACAATGGTGCTTGGTGCCAACGCATGCTATGCAAAGAGTGTGTTTGGATAAACAACCTGATCAACACATGAAACTATCTGGCTAACTAGTCTGAAATCAGTTGGATTAGTGTGATATTATATTTGTATGGCAGTTGTTTGGAGCTAGAGTTTGATTAGTGAGGAACAGGTTGGAGTTGCTTTGTGGTTTTATCAGGTCATGTTTAGTGATTGATTGATACAATTTCACATTGGAAAGTATGACTTTACATCTTACCAGATGAACATTGCGCAATATCACACATTGAGTGGAAAGCAATTCAAGAGAACCAGCAAAAAAAGATACCTAACCTGAGACCCAAAAGCAGGGCAGGCATAATACTGGAAAATGTGTTTTGCAAGATCAACGCCTATTTTCTCTGAAATGTGTCTGGTTCTGACTAGAAGAAAGTTATACATGCAGGAGTTATATAACTGTGCCACTTTCACACTCTGCCAGTTTCCCAGTAGCTAAGTTAGGGTCTCCTGAGCCTGGTAGGATACAAGAGCTGCTGTTTGTGAGAGATTGGATGTAGAATTCCAGGCATAGGATGAATGGACATTATTCAGAAAGGCTGCCAGCAGGCACAAATCCTCCTTGTGCACTAATGACTTTGGCAGAACACTCAGGAAAGCAAAAACTTCTCAGTGTCAACCTGTCATGGCACAAAGGCAGGATGTGCCCATCATGGAAATGCCCTCTCTGCCAAACAGTGTTAGTGTTAAATCACAAATTTCAGTGATTCGGAAAAGCCTTCTGTACATTTTCCGTATACATTCCTCTAACCTGGCCGTTTTATGTTGTCTTTATAAACAAAAGCTGTGTGCCCATATGTCAAAAGGACTGCTTAATATAAAATATCCTGGAGTGCTCACATTCACACTACGTTAGAAGTAATTTACCATCAAATGCACGTGGAAAGACCAAAGCCTCACTTCAGGCACCACAGACTGGAATGGGCAGTATATTGCAGAGGCAAAAACATCCCAAAAAATTTATGAGCCCTATTCCTATGGTTATCAAGAGAATTTAGTTCAAGCCTCTTTTCAGGTGGTGCATGAGAGAAGAAGGCTGTTTGGAACAGCCAGGAAATTACGCTTCAGGTGGTAGAATGACTTTGACCTCCCTAGCTAAAAATCATTGCATGCACCTGCAGTTCTGGTGAGGTCCAAAAGAATTCCTTGCTCCTCACACATGTCTGGAGTTACTTCTAGGTCTTCATAAAGTCTATCTACAGTACCTGTCTACTTCTACTGTATTTAAATTAGGCTCCCAATTATAATAATTGCATATCAATATTGTACTTAATTTAGGCTGTGTGTATTCTTGGTTATGTTTCATATAAAATACTCCCTTAGACACAATATCAATTTGCAATAATAGTAAATAACATACCCCCTCATTATAAAATATAAGCAAGTCACCAAGGAATTCTATGACCATAGAAAGACACAGGGCCAAAGACAGAGTGCTTTTATGGAGGCCAAGGCAGTTCAAAGTGACTTCTGATATCCTTAATAAGTCTTGTGATGTAAATTACATTTAATGTAAGAAGACAAATGGGAGCACTCCCCTCTCTCACCTGCACGAACGATTCAGCGAACCTGTATGCTTGAACGCAACACGCCCCCGGTCCAGGCCAATATCATATGAAGACTATAAAGAACTCACAGAGCATTTCGGCATCTGAATTCATAAAATCTTCATTTATTAAATATAATTAAAAGCATATATATCATAGCAGTGACATGTACCCTACGCTTGACGGGTTTCGTGGCGTCTCGCCACTTCCTAAGAAGCATAAGGTATGCAAACCCCCTACACCAATTAATAAAGCACCACAAGCCTCACAAGCCACACCCCATAAAAGCATTAACCCCGATGGGGATTTATACAACTGACAAGTTAATACAAATAAATAAATAACATTGTGCATTGTACAATCCCATTAAGGCATTCAATAAAGTTTTTCTACATAATTGTGGAATGTTACAAATTGCTACTATATGTGTATTCGATACAAGATATTTGTTGTTAGTTACATAGTATTTATACAATCTCTATTCTACAATGTAGCAAGTTTAAGCTATCAGGCATATTAGTTTTTAGGGATTTTTTACAATAACAACATGCAATATGTCTCCTAAATACAAAGGAAGGTGTGTCTTCCAAAATCCTACCTAGAATTGGGCCCCAGTACTTTCCAACACTTTCCAAAACAATGTTAGAAAGTACTGGGGCGTTCTCCTTCAAGACCCAATTCTAGGTAGGATTTTGGAAGACACACCTTCCTTTGTATTTAGGAGAGGTAAAAATTTGGCAGCACATATTTCCAAAAGTTTATATACCACTAAAACACAAAGTGAGGAGAGCGTTTGGCTCAAGTACAAAGGCTCTTATAGATGTGGACGCAGTAGGTGTAAAACCTGTTTGCTTATGAAAGTATCCAAATTTTTTCACAGCACTGTAACCGGGGCTAACTTCAAAATTAAGCAATATTTTAATTGCGCATCAAAAGGGGTTATTTATATGGCAACTTGTATCTGTGGAGCCCAATATGTTGGGAAGACCATCAGGACGGCCAGCACCCGGGTGTCAGAACATATGTCAGCTGTGGAACGTTTGGATACGAAATCAGCCATAGCAAAGCATCTGATACATTTGGTACATTTCTTTAGTGTGCAGATATGTTTTACAGTTTGAATTAAGGTATTCACTGTGTAAGTGCTATTTTAGATATATGAGACATATTGCACATTGTTATTGTAAAAAATCCCTAAAAACTAACTTGCTACATTGTAGAATAAAGATTTTATAAATACTATGTAACTAACAACAAATATCTTGTATCGAATACACATATAGTAGCAATTGTAGCATTCCACAATTATGTAGAAAAACTTTATTAAATGCCTTAATGGGATTGTACAATGCACAATGTTATTTATTTATTTGTATTAACAGTTGTATAAATTCCATCGGGGTTAATGTTTTTATGGGGTGTGGCTTGTGAGGCTTGTGGTGCTTTATTAATTGGTGTAGGGGGTTTGCATACCTTATGCTTCTGAGGAAGTGGTGAGACGCCACGAAACCCGTCAAGCGTAGGGTACATGTCCCTGCTATGATATATATGCTTTTAATTATATTTAATAAATGAAGATTTTATGAATTCATCTGCCGAAATGCTCTGCAAGTTCTGTATTGTCTTCATATGATGCAAATTATATCATTAACCAGACATCACTAAGCACCATTTATAAGGATATAATTTACAGGATATTCATGATGCATGTGTATGTATATATATATATATATATATATATATATATATATATATATATATATATATATATATATATATATATATATACACAAACACACGATCTGGAGCACTCCCAAGTATTGGTCAATGCCTAGGTGCTGGTTAAATAATTAATATCAAATTTGCAAATACACCGCACAACCAGGTCTTGCATAGAGTGTAAAAATCAAAAACTTATTTTATTATCAAATAAAATAAGTTTTTGATTTTTACACTCTATGCAAGACCTGGTTGTGCGGTTTATTTGCAAATTTGATATATATAATACACAAAAGCCATGAATATCTTGTAAATTATATCCTTATAAACGGTGAGTTCTGATGTCATCAGTTATAAACGGTGAGTTCTGATGTCATTTCTGTCACATGACTCACTGAAACTTGTGTATTATAATAAAGTACCCCCAGTATGAGGATATTAGAAGTTACTTTGGAGTTCCATGATCTGTATAAAAGCACTCGGCCTTCGGCCTCATACTTTTATATGGTCATGAAACTCCTCGGTAACTTATAATGTCCTTATATTTTACCAGAGGGGGCACTTTATTCACTATATATATATATATATATATATATATATACACACACACGCGCACACACACACACAAGTATATCTTTACATTAATATTTCTATCACAAGCAAAAGTAGAAATTAAGTTTACTTTATGAAGAAGACAGCGCTAGTTCTTTCAGTAAGCAGAACATGCACTGAGCTTCTAAAGGGCTCCTCCACTCGATGTATCCTTTATAACTCCTGCCAAGTTAGTAGGGGAGGGGGATCTCTATTTCCCTCTCAGTCTTTCCCACCAATTCTCAGACCTGTCCTCAGTTCAATCAAATTGTTCTCGGATCCTCAACTCCCAGAGGTTTCCTTGGAAACTGGTGAAAGAGGCTTCTTTTTTTCCATGGAAACCTGGCCCATGGGAAGGCCTGGGGGCCTCTCAACAGAAATCAATTCAGATTTCCAGGTTCACTGAACCCATTCTGAGCCACACAATGTGCCAGGCTGGGTGTGAGAGGGTGAAAAGTACTTACAATTAGACACCAATGCTTACATCAAAGGTCCTTTATCCTCCCTCCCAGTCTCCAGCACCCCCTAATGTATTACTTCAGCAGCAACAGTTACCTGGGTGAGGTTAAATTTCCTAGAGAAAATCCACTTTTTTAGCAAGGCATAAATAGTAGGCAGAATAAATCATTTCTAGCTCGGGTCAGATCCCAGATTTAAGTGCCCAACCTATCTGAATATGCTGTTTTTCACAAAAAATATGTGATTATTTGTTTAAAGCAATAAATGAATTATAATTGTATGATTGTATGTGTCTCAAAAGACACCAATTAACCATACATTCATATCATCATTTTAGCAATGTTAGTGAGCCTTTGGGTGCTTGCAGGTGGATGCTATCCTGAAATGCCTCCCAGTAATGTTAAAGCCAGTGCTTTCCCTTAACAGAGGAAATGGTGTTAAGGAATGTCCATTACATGGAGACATCACAGGATAACATCCACCCGCAAGCATAAACAAGTTCATTAAAATTGCCTGCTTTCAAAATTATACGAACATAGTAAAATAGTCATTTAGGTTAAAAAAAAAAAACAGGTCCATCAAGTTCAGCCTTTGTCTTCAGCACTGATCCCCAACCAGTGGCTCGCAAGCATCATGTTGCTCACCTGCTCCTTAGTTGCTTGGAGGTGCTCATTTTTTAATTCCTGCTTTGAAGGCAAGTTTTGGTTGTATAATAACCAGTGGTACCACCAAACATACCCTCCTATATGCTGCCAGTCCACATTGGGCTACCAAATATGTGGTTCTCAGGTATAAAAGGTTGGGAACCCTGGTTTACAGGAAACCTGCCTAACTGCTGGTTTATCCAGAGAAAGGTGAAGTCCCCATCTGAAGCCTGAGAGGGGGAAATAATGCTTCCTTGCCCTTATAAGGCAATTGGACCATTCCCTGGATCAAACATATAATTGGTTAGCATGGGACTGTGTCTTGAGACTTTATAGGCTGCCAGTTCCCTGCACATAGAAAAATAGAAAAAATTCCAGTGGCACACTGAATGCTGAAAAAGTGTTAAATTTATTTACCCAAATACATACAGACAAGGGCAACGTTTCGGACCACTCGGGCCCTTTGTCAAGCCTGTCAAGTTCCCTGCACAGGCATGATCTTATAAGAGACTCAAGTCTTAGAGAGTATATACAGAAAGCGACATCCACAAGTAAGCATCTTATCTGACTCTTGTGTGCCTCATTCCATAGTGAGCAATATGTAACATATTTGGATGACTTTCTCCTGATTAATAGCCATAGAAAATTCTCCTTTGCCATTAACCTCAGGCTTCTTTAATTGGATATTACATGCTTTCAACTGGCAATAAAAGCTGTACATTTTGATTACTATATCCATTTAATACATTATTCCCAGCAAGGGTATTATTATAGGATTACCATACACTACAGCCATTTCACATATTATAAATGCAATGCCCAGCACTACTGGAGACTAGTTATAATTATAAAACTAAGCTAAAGGGTAAATATACCTCCCTTTTGACAGAGTACCTATGTTTTCTATAGTAGTTGGTACACCGATTCTTTGGAAAGCAGATGGACTTCCAGAATCCATTACTTTACATTGGAACAAGCCGAGGGAGGGGTTGCATGAAACTGTAAGCCTAGGAGGGGTGGGGAACTTGTCCCTATGAGCATAGACAGGCTGTCGTGGTTTTCTTTCAAAAACTGAGATTGTGTAGATGCACCTTTTTTTAACATAAACCTAACTGAATGAGCTCATGTCACACTTATGGACACATATATATTATGTCCATCACTGGAATGATTATGCTGGTTAGTGACGATGAAAACCCCCTTCTGCTTTGAACCAATATGTGGATTAGGTCCAGAAAATTTGGATTATTATTAGACTGGTTCTTAGGAACAGGGTGGTGACTATGTCTATAACAGCTTCCTTCCATAGATCATTCCAAACACTCTTTGAAGCTAACAAAAATATGACAGAGTAGGGGACTCTTCTCCCTTGAACACAAAGATAAAAAGTTTCCTGGTCTGTGATTAAAGACATTTTAAGACAACTATACCCATTTTCATGCCAAGTAACACATTCAAACATACAGGGAATAGGCCAAAAAACATAAATACAGGTATGGGACCTGTTACCTAGAAAGCTCAGGACCTGGGGTTTTCCAGATAACACATCTTTCTGTGATATGGATCTTCATACCTTAAAGGGGTGGTTCCCCTTTCAGTTAAGTTTTAGTAAGTTATAGAATGGCCAATTCTAAGCAACTTTTTAATTGGTCTTCATTATTTATTTTTTTTATAGTTTTTTTAACTATTTGCCTTATTCTTCTGATTCTTGACAGCTTTCAAATGGGGGTCACTGACCCAATCCAAAAAACAAATGCTCTGTAAGGCTACAAATGTATTGTTATTGCTGCATTTTATTACTCCCCTTTCTCATTAGACCCTCACATACTCATATTCCAGTCTCTGATTCAAATCAAAGCATGATTGCTAGGGTAATTTGGACCCTAGCAACCTGATTGCTGAAATGGCAAACCGAAGAGGTGCGAAATAAAAAGCTAAATAACTAAAAAAAATGAAAACCAACTGCAAATTATCTCAGAATACCACTCTCTATGTCATACCTAAAGTTAACTCAAAAGTGAACGACCCTTTTAAATCTACTAGAAAAGCATATAAACATTAAATAAACCCAATAGGTTGGTTTTGCTTCCAATAAGGATTAATAATAATGGATCAAGTACAAGGTACTGTTTTATTAGTACAGAGAAAAAAATAAAATTGTTTTTAAAAATGTGGATAAAATTGAGTTTATGGAAGCGGCCTTCCCATAATTCAGAGCTTTCTGGATAATGGGTTTCTGGATAACGGATCGTATACCTGTACTAGCAGAAAAACTGATTTTGTCTGAAAAATATACCTTCCCATGAAATATTGTACATACAGTAGGACATATAAGGCCACTTACTATAGCATCCCCAAAGGAACAATAGCCTACAGCAAAGACAGATGTATCTATTTACACAACAGTTTCTGCTAGATGTTTTTATTAATAATGTCTATTTATCATCCAGGAGAAATACCAGACCCACACAAGCATATCAGTAAAAAAAACACAGTTAACCGTCAATACAAGCACGCACAATCCTGGTGAGGCCCTCCATGTGAAAGCTAACTATATATATATATATAAAAAAAGTCATCCGTGACTCTCAAAGAATCCTGTGTGTGACCATATTACGTGCCATAACAATCAAGAAATATTGGAGACGTTCCAAGGCAAAGATTTCCTCCTTTTTATTACAGCAAAACATTCCATAAATATAAAGCAGAAAATTCTCCAGATCACTTTAATAACAAACATTTTAGTTGCAAAATGTTTACGTAAGATCGGTTTGTGCAAATACATTTGTTTGTGCAATTCTCTGTTACTGACAAAAGGGTTACCTCCAAGAATTTTAGAGGCAAGACCACAAAGGCCGGGGCCTAGGGCTGCATAATTGTAGGGGTGGCTTGCTGCCCAGCCATATGTATATTGCCGGGTCCCTACAGGACACGGGGAGCAGAGTTACAGTGGGAGCAGCAGACCAATCGGTGAGTTGTTAATGTGACCTGGGAGTAGGAATCAGATCACATGTGCGTCGGTGGTAGCGCACAAGTTTATTGAAATAGACTCTGCAGAGAGGGAGCAGAGATGGGGCTTATTTTGGGACTTTTGTCGGGGAGTTTAGTTCTCCTTTAAACGTTCCTTTTTCATCTTTTTCGTGTCTTTCTAAAGCAGCTCTGGGAAGCGGGTTGCTGGCTGTAAACTGTTCTAAATTATAGTTGATACATTTTACATTAATTGATACATTTCTTAGTCTTTGTCCCTGCTGAGCAGAATCCCACAGTTTCATTAAAGATAGCTGTTATAATTGATACAATAGTTGCTAATATTCCACAAATGCTGCTGAGAAATGTATCAAATAATGTAGTCAACTTTACACTTCAGTTTTGGAAAAATGGTAAAAAAAATTAAATAAAAAAAATAGAAAGCAGTTGAAAAAGGTCTATTTCTGGTGAACAATTTGAAAACAACTGAACTGAAAAAAGGTGTTTGGAAGGTGAACAAAGCCTTTAAAAGAGAGGATTACGCCTGTGAAACCAATGGTGTGGTCTTGGCAATGTCTCTCTTCTAAAAGCTAATGGCGGGGGAGGACTAAGCCCTCTGACTGAAACCAATGACCAGGTCAGGAGACACTTATCCCAAGAAATGTTACCATGCAAGGAGGTGCCAGTCTTTGAATATTATGACCGGAAGTAAATAGTAAGGGGCCACCATATGGGGTTTACCTTGACATGGTATGGTCGCTTGTCAAATTTATGACTACTATATATAATATATTTGACAGCACCCAGGCATGACGAGAATGCTTGATTGGAGTGCACTCACGAGGAAACTTCAGGCGACTTCAGAAAACAAATCGATGCTTGCAATTAGCGCAGAGTGAGAGAAGGCGTTTGGGGAGATTGGTCACCGCAAAGACAAGGCGATTAGTCGCCAGGCGACTAAATCTCCCCAAAACGCCCAGTGTGACCTTACCCTAAAGCTGCTCTGGGAGCGGGGTTGCATACTCTCTTAACTTTTCTAAATTGGTAGATTAAGTTACATTTCTTATCTTTGCCCCTGCTGAGCAGAATCCCTGGGTTTTATTAAAGGCAGCTGTTAGAATTGATACAATAGTTGCTCCAGAGATGATACTGAGAAATATATCAACTAAATGTTGCAAAATTATAACAGCCCAGAATCTGCACCTGAATTACTGAGTTGCCAGATTCAGACACCAAAGACGGGAACCATAAAGAGACAGGAACCTTAAACTTTAAACTTAGATTTTGGAAAAACTGTAAAAGAAAAAAAAAGGAACGGTATTGAAAAAAGCCTTTTTTCTGGAGAACAATCTGTAAACAACTCAACTAAAGAAGTGTATAGAAGGTGAACAACATCTTTAAGGGCCGTATATGCCACTGTTCAATTTATTTCAAAATCTACAATCTGACAAGAACATCACAGTTACGTATACATGGGCGAGTAGTCCACTCTTCACCTCCACCAGCCTACTGCCTGGCAAATGGGCAGTTGTTGGGTTATTCTTATTTGTGCTTATTATTTTTTGTCAGCATTTGTCAGACATTCGGCATTTTCCTTTCAGTGAAATTAATGGCAGAAGGGCGAAGTCTGAACTGTGCAGCAGCAAATTGCTTTTAGTATACACAGACCAAGGGGGCAATTTATTAACTTTCATATTATTTTCACAAGTCAAACTTTTTTAGCTCTAAAAATTATGCAAGTGAAGAATGGTTTTAAAAGACAAAATCTAAAAGCTGCCGATGTCATGCAGAAGCCAATGGGAGCTGTTCATAGAAATTGTTAAAATATTTTAGTTTTTTTCACTTTATAAGCATTATAAAAACCCCAAAGGATCGTTTTACCACCAAAATTGATTTATACATAGGCAGCTTAGTTACTATCAAGTAAAAGGGACTGTTATATTAATGGTACAGGTATGGGACCTGTTATACAGAATACTCAGGGCCTGGGGTTTTCCGGGTAAAAGGATCTTTCCTTCGTTTGGATCTTCAAACCTTAATGTCTACTAGGAAATCATGCAACCATTAAAGTGGACCTGTCACCCAGACACAAAAATCTGTATAATAAAAGTCCTTTTCAAATTAAACATGAAATCCAATTTCTATTTTTTATTAAAGCATTCATAGCTGTTGTAAGCTCATTTCAAAATCTCAGCTGTCAATCAAATATTGTCGCCACTCCTCTATGCCACGGCAGAAAATTACTTTCACTTTCCATTCAGCACTTCCTAGATGTCACTGCTCTCCATATACTCCCCCCCCCCATTCTCAGTACCATTTAATTATGTAGCCAGGGCATGGAAATGGACATCAGGTCCCCCATTCTGGTGCACAAACAAGATTCTGAGATGATGCAAGGCTTGTCTTAATAACAGTGTACCCAAAATGGCTGCTGCCTTTTTGCTATCATTTTGAAATCCCAGACTGAAGGAAGCAAGATTCAAATAATTGATATAGTGTAATTAAATTTAATTTTGCTTGACTAATGTGATAAAATAGGATTTTGAATAATTTTTTTGGGTGACGGGTCCCCTTTAAATAAACCCAATAGGCTGGTTTTGCTTCCAATAAGGAATTATTATATCTTAGTTTGGATCAAGTACAAGGTACTGTTTTATTACTATAGAGAAAAGGAACTCGTTTTTTAAAAAAATTTAATTATTTGGATAAAATGGAGTCTATGGGAGATGGCCTTTCCATTATTCAGAGCTTTCTAGATAATGAGTTTCTGGATAACGGATCCCATACCTGTATAATTTTTCTCTATTCATATAATGATACAACTGTTTTGCTTAAACAGGAAGAAGGAAAATGACATTCACGTTTTCCAAAGCATTCTATTTTATGATAATGGGTTTCCAATTCACAGACCCCATACCTGGATACCTAAACATCGTTCTACTGGCGCAAGAAGGTGTGTTTTATCCTGCCTTTCAGTTGCAGTATCAGTCACACCAGTTCAGGGCCTGTTCAGCACCAAATAAATGCTAGTACGTAAAAATTCCTACTAATATATAACTTGGCCTTGAATAACCAGTCTAGTTTGAAGCATTGGTATAAATGAACTTAGAGATCATTAACAGGCCTCCTGCTATGTGAGGCTTTGCTCTGGGTGCACAGTCTAAATTTTTACCAGTGGCAACAAACGATGAGAGGCAGCACTTCTGGATGGAACTAAAACAACCACATATTCAAAGTATTAAACAAATTGAGCATTGCATTTATTATAAACTCATGAAAAAAGTAATACTCAGCACTGCAAAATATGTTGGCTCTCTATAAATACATGTTCATGTTAATAATACTGCCTAGAGGTTTTATGCAAATGCTCTTATTCTTTAGCGCACATACAAAATACAAACATTCATATTTGAAATGTAAAACCAAACCCATCAGGCATGAACTTAATCAACAGCATTTAATTAATCGTTTTGCTACCAATATGTATTTGTGCAGCTTAGTTGGGATCATGTAAAAGGTACTGTTTAATTTTTACAGAGAAAAAGGAAACCATTTTTTTAAAAAAACAAATATTATAATTATTTGCTTATAATGGAGAGGGCCATGCTGTAATTTCAATCTTTTTGGATGAAGGGTTAAGGACCCTATACCTGTATATTCTCCTTTATTTAAGAAGATATGTCACTGACATCTGCCGCTGCCCTAGTGGAGCTTACAATCAATTTGCTATCACATACGCACATGCTATGTTCCATTTTATCAGGGATCAATGAACCTGCCTTTATGTTTTTGGAAAAAACTGGAGTACCCAGAGGAAACACATACAAACACAGGGAGAACACATAGGAGCACATTTATTATGAGATGTAAAAATAACAGGATAATACACCACACATCGACAGGTTTTACAGTTTAAAAAATCAGCATAAAATGTTTACTTGTTTTTTCTTAGCGTAACTCCAGCTGGAAGCAATGGAAAATAACGGCGGCAAATCTGGCGTTCGCATGGCGTAAAATTACAAACACTTTGATAAATTTGACATTTATTTTACACAGCTTTATATACTTTTTTTAGGTGATTTTCATTTTAAACAGCCAGGGTTGGACTGGGGGCATCAGGACCCACCAGGGCTGCCACATCAGGGTCCTGCACCCCCCCCAAGGGCCCCCCTCCCCAGCAAACCCCTTCTGGCCTCTCCCACACCTCGAAGCGCATACCTAATTCACGTCATTTGTAGGCGGGTCAAGTGGGCAGAGCGGGCAGGGCAAGTGGGCGGAGTGGGTGGAGCAAGTGGGCTGTTCAGGCTGAGCAAGTGGGCGAATTGGGCGGGGCAAGCAGGAGCGTAGGGGGCCGGGCCAGCCAGGCCAATGAGGGCTGGGAGCCACCAGGTTTTTTCCCGGCGTCCCACCAGCAAAAATTTTGACCATGCCCATTGTGTGACCGAACCCCCTGATTACCATGTCCATTCTACAAAATTTGGCAGGTTATGAAAGTTTGAACACATTTCAGTTGTTTTTAGGTGTTATTACAGTTTTGCTAATGAAGGTGAATTGCCCTTTAAGCTGCAAATCAGTTTCCCCAAGAGACCTTCTTATCCTGGGGCACATGGGGTGATTTTTCCAAAGGAAGTCACCACGACAAGGCAATCGTCTTTGTGCAGGAAAGATTTTGCATGACTTTTGATTCCAATCGATTTATATCCATCGTGCTTTGCGCTCTCTGCGTTCATTCCTTTGGCGTGTTGTCTTCACGTCATTACACCAGCGCAAGAATTTACATACTATCGCAGATACTAATTTCTGTGTGTGCTTGCAGGGGATTTCAGTACTTCTCTATGTTCATGCTATTTCTGAAAAAAATTTTCAAAAAGGGTCTCTGTGAGTTATGGAGCTACAGGCGAACTCAAACTGCGATGTGTGCATAATAGCTGGAGATTTGAATGTAGCTGTATGCAAAGACAAAACAAATGATTTGCTGCCAGAACTCAATCACAGGCAACTAATCTCCTTGTGTGCCCCTACCCTAAGTAGGGCCCCTCATGCTACTTTCCTGGATAGTGCCACACACAGTACTACTAATGAAAATACTCTAAAGGAGAACTAAAGCATAACGAAAGAAGTAGGCTAGACATGTTGTACATTATGATTTGGGCTTCTGTTCCAGCCCAAGGCAACCACAGCCATTTAGCAGTAAAAATCTGTGCCCCAAAGATGCCCCAGTAGCTCCCCATCTTCTCTGCTGATTCGCTGCACATGCTCTGTGCTGCTGTCACTATAGGGACCCACTCACAATATACAGTACACATAGAAAATAAATGTCACAATATGAGGCTGATTAGCAAATACAGATAATTACTACATGGCAGCACAGAAATCATTGTAATTAGCATCCGAATTTAATAATCAGCCTTGTAGCATCAGCTTTTATTACAGGTCAACTTCATTTTCTGCTTGATAATTTGTGACGACCCCTAAGCTTTGCTTCTCAACAGCTTTAAGTAGTAGTAGCAGTGAAATGTCACTGCTTGAATGGTGAGTCCACAGGCAGCCATCCTAGGCTAGCTTTGCTTATTGACCAGATGGTTGTATGAATGACAGTAAGCCTTAATTGCATGTCAACTATGACCCATTAGCTGACCCACAGCCATTTAATCTTACTTTTATCTACGTTTCTGCTCATGAGAAAAGCTACTGCATATTGAGTCATATCAGGACCATTTAAACCATTTAGGAGAGTCACTTGTAAGGCCAGTCCTCCAGGTCACTTGGAACTGCATTAATGTCCAGTCTGAATATTTGTCCCCCAGAACAGAGATTTCAAATACAGGTATGGAATATTTTATACAGAAAGCTCCGAATAATGAAAAGGCTGACTAGTCTGTGAAATTATTTGTCCTTTCTTGGAATATGTTTTGAAATACACTACTATGTGATGAAATACACTACTAGTTAACATAGAACAGTTTATTGCAACTATTATTGCAACTACCTGCTATTGAAATAATTAAAGGGGTTGTTCAACCTTCCAAACACCTTTTGGTTAAGTTGTTTTCAAATTGGTCACCAGAAATAAAGATTTTTTCTATAACTTTTTATTTTTTTACCATTTTTCCCAAAATCTAAGTTTAAAAATGTAATGCTCCTGTCTGTCGTGTTTCAGTCTGGCAGCTCAGTAATTCAGGTGCAGATTCTGAACTGTAACAATTTTGCAACATTTAGTTGATACATTTCTCAGGAGCTTCTCTGGAGGATTAGCAATAGTTATGTGCGGGTTGGGTAAAACATTCGACTCAAACCCGCCCTCCCTCCACCCGCCTGTGCCCGACTTCTGGGTTGCTTTTATAGACCCGCATTGACCTGCCCCGCTGATGACGTCACAAAAGGGGTGGGATGAGCTATAAAACCAGAAGCCGGAAGTCAGAAGCTGGCAGTGTAAGGTGCGAGGTTGGGTTGGCCCGCACATCACTAATTAGCAGCTATCAATTCTAAGAGCTGCCTTTAATTAAATTCAGGGATTCTGCTCAGCAGGGACAAAAATAAGAAATGTGTCAACTAAATGTTTCAATTTAGAACAGGTTAGAAAATCTGCGACCCCACCAGAGCTGCTTTTTTGGTGAAATTTTAGACTTACACTTCAATATTAACAGTCACACATAGAAAATAGAAAGAAATTGGAAAAAAAGTATTTTATTTCTTGTGAACTATCTGAAACCAACTGAACAGAAAAAAGTGTTGGAAGGTGATGAACTCCTTTAAGTACCCATTCCCCACCAGCACCAGATGCTCCAATAGTCAAAGAAAATAAAGATTGTAGCAATAATCAATATTTTAGAAAGTCTTAGATCAGATGTTTTGTTATAGGGAAACTAATAGAGGCAGTTCATGAAAATGAACAAGCCTCAAATTACTTGAAAGAGGTACAAATGTGTGTTAATATAATATCTGCCATTAAGGGTTAGTTCACACGAGGAGATTTGGGGAGATTTTGTCGCCTGGCGACTAATCGCCTCTTCCTCTGGGCGACAATCTCCCCGAACTGCCTCTGCGTGTCTTCCCATCAGCTATAATGAAAAGTCGCCTGCGCTAAAGCACACGTGGCGCTGTGTTTTTAGAAGTTGCACAAAGTTGCCTCACGAGGAAACATCAGGCGACTTCGGAAAACGAAGCGCTGTGTGGGCTTTAGCCATTTTTTATGGTCATTTGGCCACTGGGGTACAGTACCCAAAATTTAGTGTAGCAGTTTTGCCAATACAATACTCAGTTTTAAAAACATGCTGACATGCTATTTCACTGCACAGTTTTAGAAATAGAAAATAAGTTGAACATTTTTAAATAATAAAAATAAATAATATTGAAAGACCTAAGAAAAGGCAGCTTTCCTCCTCTTCCCTGGCACTAATTTTGTCCAAGCAAAAGGGAACAGAAAGTCCTAATGATTTTGTCAGCTACTGCTTTCTTTTTCTTTTTTTTCATTGCCATAGAAAAGCAAATGTTATAAGCTTTTACACGATTGAATTTTACAAGCCAGTTCATTAACCAAGCACAAAAAGCAAGCTGGTCCATTTTAAAAGGCATGGGAGGTATAGCGCTTTGTTCACGAAAACAAGATAAAAAAGGAAAGATGAAAAAAGAACTTTAGCTTAGCTATACCAGATCTACAGTAAGCTGTGAAGCTTGGCAAGCTTGAGGTGTTCCCTAGGACATTTTTAATTATCACAGTTTTTATAAAGCAGGTTAATGGCTGACAAGTACCTCAAAAAAATATAACTGACCAGAAAGGACTTTTATAAATTATCTTTTCAGTGTGAATGACAATGTTTTTTTTTTACCAGTCCAGTCCATTAGTCCAGTAGAGTGTACACTTTATAATTGGTATATTATACTCTAATGCATTTCTATTAAATGATAACTAAATATTTATCACTGAATGTTGCCTAAGTGCTAGGGACAAGGGCCGACATTAGAAATCACGGGGCCCCGTACAACAAAATGTTCAGGGCCCCCAAGCCCCACCCCAGATCCCGCCCACTCCACACTACATTTAAAAGACCACATAGACGTCAGTGCTAAAAAAAGTAACCCCCACACATGTTATAAAAAGCTATTGATGGTCAGGCCCCCTTATAACTTAAAAAAAACTGTGGTGCCAGGGACCCCCCCATAAAAAATTTAAAAAAAAATTGGTGGTCAGGGCCCCCCTACAAGTTAAAAAAAAAATAATTGGTGATCAGGGTCCCCCTTTAAGTTAAAGAAAAACATTTGCGACCAGGGCCCCCCATAAAAGCTCCCCTGGTGATCAGGGCCCCCCCTGCAAGTAAAACAGGGATTGGATAAGGGGATCCAATCCCAAAGCAGATTTCCCAGACTTATTTTTAAAAGACCAATGAGGTTACAGCAAATCTTAATTGGAGAAAATCTTCCATGCACAGAGCTGCTGTGCATGCACACTGAAAGCAGGGGGGCCGGCTAATCAAGTGAAGCATGGCCTGGCCCCCCTTAGACACAAAATCCTGTGGGCCTTGGACAACTGTCCCCCCCCTATGACCCCCTGATGGCGGCCCTGCTAGGGACCCTCAGTGATTATTATAATATACCTGAGATTCTGTGCCGGTGCTGGGGTACTGCTGTAAGGGCTGTCTGATGACAGATTATGTGGATTTTTGTTTCTTTTTTAAAACCTTTCAGAACAGTACTGCCTATAACATTCTGTGCTATATTTGTAAACAAATGTTTAAATAGCAATCAGAACAACCAGTTAAAATGGCATTGAGACAGGTAAGTCTGCTGTGCTTAGAGCAGGGTATGAAAGAAAATGTCATTTCATATAAATCCATCTCAATTTAAGGCTTTATACACTTTAATCTTGCGTGGGCCCTCTATGCATGTTGCAACAGAATTGGAAGCAGAGTAGGGTCGTCTGGTCCTATCCCCAGGGATATCTGGGAGCGTTCTAAATTCCTCATTACAAATCAAGCTGCAATGCCTCATTTCTATTCACATTTTCTTTTGTCACTAGCTTTCCCAGAGGACAGCATTCGATAAGTATTTCAGCATTTCAGCATTATTATATCCCATAAGGACCATTTGGGTTTGACCTCTAGATATATCACTGGGGGCACAATGTCATTGAATGGGACCCCTCCATACATCAGAAAGACAGACGCACATTATAAAGTTTGATTTGGATCCACATGATTTGGCTGCAGTAATTGAAAAGGGTATGAGATTTATCTGGCAATCCCTGTGTGCTTAATATTACCTAATGGATTTTATCTGCTTATTAAAATTAATCTGTAGACATTTTCTGGTGGTTTTTGTGCACTGCTGTATGGTCTTGTATGCATACATATTATAAAATCAGAAAACTATAGATGTCGTATAATTGTAACTTCAGACCCGTATAGGGTTGCACTGCTTATAAAAATCAAGTATGTACTCATTGCCTTCAGCATGTTCACCATCAGCATGAAATATTCCTGGGTACCTGTGCCTATATCTACCCAGTCCACTTATATTTGCCTACTACCTAGAATTCGATCTCATAGTGTTCCCCTTATGGCTAAAATTATAGTGGAAGTTGCAGAACAATATCAACTGGGAATCATCAACTAGATGTCCCAATGTTTTAAACCATTTTATTTACCTGTGTTAGGGGCCTAGCTGTTATAAGGCCTTTCTCTAGCTTAGATGAGTGATCTAAATGTCTAACACTCTAAGGGGCAAATTTACTAACCCCCGAAAATTCGCCAGCAACGGCTTCGCTCACATTGCAACACTTAGCCAGGCGCAGATTCGCCAGAACAACGCTAATCCACTAAAATCCAAAGTTGTGTCCAGGGCGCCGAATGCTGGCAAAGTTGTCAGCATTACTGTGGCAAGCAAAGCGAAGTTGCGCTAGCTTTGCCTCATTTGCATACTGCAGGAAGTTAAAGTTGAATGGACGTATTGTATACGTTGCAGTAAATACATTACATTACACAAGCCCAGGAAACGTTAATAAAAGAAAATAGAGTTGTTATAATGCCCTACACATGAGCCCAGTGTATAGTTTATGTGCCTTGTGTTAGGAAATGTAGGGGAGAATTCGCCAGAGCGCAAATTTGTCAGGCATAAGGGAGCGAAGTACCGCTAGAGTCAATCTCCTTCGCTAGCGAAGTTACGCCAGTGACCATTTGTACCAAGTACCGAAATGACGTCACACTGGTGAATTTTCGCGCGCGTTAGTCACTTCTCCCTTTAGTAAATTTGCCCCAAAAAATATTCATAGAACTATATAGTAGGTTGAATTATAGAAAGGTACCTGACTGGGCAATTATATAAGTTTATTGAAAGATGTGAGTTTTTGCTGTAAGCAGTAAACAACAATTCATTATTGTGGGGGGGGGGGGCAGTGTTCACCATATAAATGCATCATTTTATTGTCCATTAAGCTACACTGTATGCTTCTCACTGCATATCAGTCTTTCTGGAATAGATTTAGGATATATATATTCAAATAATTCAGCTATACAAAATGAAAACTATTTTCATGAAAAAATAAGCTTAGGGATGTATAGTTATCTGCTGTATTATATTTTTGATGCAGCAGCACAACAGACGAAAACTCGAAAAAAGTTTTGGACAAAGTATAATATTCGTTGTGCACTGCCTAGGGGAAGGTGGATTCGTGCAGGTGTAAGTATCCTGCCACTGCCAAGTCTGTCTGGGAAAGCATGTGTTTCCCTCAAGTGGTTCAGCTGTGCAAATACATGTTAAGTTCAACCAATTTAGACACTTATAGGGTATATTTATCAAAAAGTGAAGTTAGGAATTGCCACAGAAACTCCGCCACTCTCCATTCATTTCTATGGGATTTTGAAAGGCGTATTTATCAAAGGGTGAACTTTCACTTTCACCCATTGATAAATACTCTTTCAAAAATCCCATAGAAATGAATGGACTGTGGCAATCTCTAACTTCACTTTTTGATAAATATACCCCTATGATGCTTACATAGAGAGATACACTTTCTTGTTTTACGTTAATATCAATTGCTGTACAGTTTAGCTTGAGTCTTGTCCATAAATTTGTAACAAAAAATTGTCAAATATGGATAGTCTATTGTCAGTCTATGAAGCATTAACATTTTAAGTGTGATGTAGAGAGTGAAATTCTGTGACAATTTGCAATGGGGCTTCATTTATTATTATTTGTGGGTTTTGAGTGATTCAGCAGTTCTACAGTTTGCAATTTCAGCAATCTGGTTGCTATGCTCCAAATTGCCCTAACAACCATGCACTGATTTAAATAAAAGACTGGAATATGAACAGGAGAGGTCCTGAACAGAAAGATGAGCAATAAAAAGTAGCAATAAAAATGCATGTGAAGCATTGTTTTTAGATGGGGTCAGTGACCCCCATTTGAAAGCTGGAAAGAGTCAGAAGGAGGCAACTAATTGTAAAGTTGATAAGAAATGGCCATTTTATAACATGCTAAAAGTTAACACAAGGGTGAACCACCCCTTTAAAGGAAACAAAAATAAAATTGGTATTTTTTAAACACAATTTGCAAATTTATATAAAACTCATGCCTTCTCTCACTCTGCGCCGGCTATATTGAAAAAACAACGGTGCTAATCACACGCGGCAATTCGTTTTCAGAAAACTAGGTGATTAGTCGCCAGGCGACCAAATCTCCCCAAAACGCCAAGTGTGGCATGACCCTTAATGTATCTTTTCTGTGTAAAAAAAAAACAGCCATCTGGTCCCATAGATTTATGATAAGTTACAGATGGAATCAGATTCCATGCAATTCCCATAGGAGCTGTGCTGTTTGTGGCCATTCCAGAGTCCTGGGAAAGAATGTAAAGTTTATACTGTCTGACAAGTTTAAAGTGTGTGTGTGTGTGTGTGTATACACATATTATTTTCCTAATGTTTTGTATGCTGGTATAATATGCAGAAAGTGCATATTATAATCATCCTTTATAAAGCAGAAATGCAGTGCTGGGCAGAGACTGCACCGGGAACACTTTTAGCACTGTAACTCCACCTAACAGCTGGCTAAAAGGATATTGAGCAAAAAAAAACACAATAACTTATATTGCAACATAACCTTCTATCATATCATATTAATAGAACACATGTTGCTGGCATCAAAGTCATGAGCATATATTTTTCAAAAAACAATAACATTTCACATTTTGTCTTTGTACTATTGCAATTAAATACAGGGTTTAAATGATTTTCAAATCACCCCTTTCTCTTTTGATTTACATTTGACACAGTGTCACAACTTTCTTGGCAAAAGGGTTGTAGTAAGAATAGCGGGACCGTTAAAAATACACAGGGATAAAAAAAGACCAAGCATAACCAAACTATTCAAAGCAGTAGTAAACTCTAGGATTCCCTTATATAGTCCTTGGTTCTAGTTAAATACAGTGGAACCCCGCCTTTACGTCACCAGAAATTATATTTTACGCTGGTTTTATTTCAATCCCATGGAAACTACTGAAACTTCAAGTCTGCTGCTGAAACACAAATGCCTAAAAACTCTGATGTAAACCGCTCTTTTGCTTGCAAACGAGGGTTATAGAATGACTAATTCTAAATAACTTTTCAATTGGCCTTAATTTTTTTCTTTTTTATAGTTTTTGATTTATTTGCCTTTTTCTTGTGACTCTTTCATGCTTTCAAATGACCCCATCAACTGGAGGGATGCACCAAATCCATTGGGATACAGCCAAATCCCCGAATCCTTTGTGAAAGAATCAGCCAAATAACGAACCAAATCCTAATATGCATATGCAAATGAGGAGCAAAGGTAAAAGTGGGGAAAAAATCTTCTTTAGTGATGAAAAGTCACGTGATTTACCTACCGGCCCCTAATTTACATATGCAAATTAGTATTTGGATTTGATTCGGCCAGGCACAAGGATTTGGCCAAATCTGAATGCTGCTGAAGAAGGCCAAATTCTGGCCAAACCTCAAACGGAATCCTAAATTCGTTGCATCCCTACTTTTTATTGCTCATCTTTCTATTCAGGCTCTTGCCTATTTATATTCCAATCTCATACTGAAATCAATGCATGTTTGTAAGGGTAATTAGCTCTAGCAACCGGACAGCTGAATTTGCAAAGTGGAGAGCTACTGAATAAAAAGCGAAATAATTCAAAAACATAAATAATATAAAATGAAACCTATATGCAAATTTTCTCAGAATATCTACATCATACTAATAGTTAACTCAAAGGTGAACCACCCCGTTAAGTATATTCCTCTGCATTCATATGGTATTCCTGGTGCCTTCCCAGTAAATGCAATTGATAGTATCTAGCAATCCCAGCCCCATACCTCTGTAAAGGAACAAAACTCTGGCAGCCAGTATCAGTAGCTTTTAGGGGAATTCTCTCAGTAAACCAATTGCCTAAAATGCAACCTACTGATATCAGCATTTCATTATTTTACAGAGGTAGTATGCCAGGATCACCGGCTGCTGTGGCAAGGACCACAGTATTTCTCAATACAAATATCATTTGGGCAAGCCATTGATTGAAACCCATTCAGGGGCCAATAGACTGCCAATGCATTCTGGAGTGGTAAAATTGGAATTATTGGTCTGTGCATGGCTATTTAAAGCTGGCCATAGACGCAAAGATCCGATCGTACGAATCATCATCGGACTTCCCCATCTCCCGACCTGCCACTAACCATTCAGATGAAATAAAGTAGAAAAGAACAGATGAGCCGATGTTCTGCCCCTGACAGCAATCGTATGAAAGTTATGTCCGACCAAAGCTAGTGACAGTCTCCCTCTGAAAATCGTCAGATCGGCAATACATGCAGAGATATTACCCGCAGCCGACAGAAATCTTTTAACCTGTCTGATCGACCAAATGACCGATCTCCGCTAGACGAAAAATGATGGGACTCTCCACACAAGGTCCGAAAATCGCATGAATCCTCGATTCGTATGATCAGATCTTTGCGTCTATGGCCAGCTTAAGACTACAGTTTATGTTTCATGGTACATACGACAGTGGTGGGTGTGCACCATATGAGTGAGGAGGGTGAACTGTGAGAAGCATGTAAAGAAACTAGAGAGCAAAGAGAGCCAATTTGTATTGTTTAACAACAGCAAGTCTCTATTATCTATTGGTAATAGTAGCAATATTTGCAACCAATGTCATAAAAGTAATGTTCATGTTAGAGTATGTTTCTGATCTTTTCTGGCATTCTAAGTAAGTATCACTAATTTACTTTCTAGCTTTATAACTTTAGAGAGACCGTCTCAATAGTCTTCTGGACAGACACGTGGAAACCAGAAAGCTGCTATAACAAAATTAGGAGGAACCGACTGAGTGGGATGCATACTCTCTGACTATTAGGTGAGATGTTTCACCTTCAGCTTCACCACTCCATATAACACTGCTACCAATGGTAATCATCAGTGGAGCATCATCTTATTTGAGGTATAATGTGATAATGCAGATAAAGTAACCCTGAATCAGAGGACTTAATTCGATCTTTTGGTTTGACGCAGAGGCTGTACGTAATAAGCTTCTGTTTAAGGATGTTGTTACCATGCATTTATTATACTGCCAAAACTTGTGGCAGGAACTTTACATATAGACAAATACAAGAGGTCCTCTGCACTCAATCCATTATCAATATATTTTAGACATTGAGATATTTTGTGCCTTAAGCTACTAAAAAATGGCTTAAGGTGGCGATAGACAATTATGATCTTTCCTGGAAAATATCTTTCCATGAAAGATTGTTCGTTTCAATACACATGCGTAGAGCTGAATCATCAGATATACAGGTAGAAACAATAGAATTTTACCTGTATCTGATGATTCAACACTAACAATGGCCGATGTTCAGGTACAGGAATTGTTTGTCCATTGCAATATATTTAAGATGGCCAACCACAAAGTCAACAACAAAGTTATTCCTAATCTGGCCAGTTCTACACTATCACCTGATTCCTTAAGAAACAGTTTAAATACTGTATATTGCAACATATGGACAAACAATCCCAGTTTTATTTAAAAGGGAAGGTATTTTGGTAGCTCAAGGCACAAATGTATCAATGTCTTAAATACATTGATAATGGGTTGAGTGCAGAGGACCTCTTGTATTTGTCTATATGAATTTTGTGGTAACATTGCACCACCGCATAATGGTTTAAAAATTATTGGTGAGCACAACTTTCCCTTGTTTGTTATAGCAAGAACTTTACATTGGTGGAGGGTTGGGTTCACCACTGATAATTCACCACTGGATTGCAAATCAGTCAGTCGTCTCTTTGACTGCTTGGCTTGTGAGCCCATATTAATTTATAGGTCAAATAGAGCTCAGTTGATGACACTCAGGTAGTTCTGATCACTTCGAACCTCACTGAGAGGACCAGGTTGCTCATAATGTCCTTTGTGGTATCAGTTTACAGAGCAGCGGTTAATCATTGTCCAGCACTGCTGTGCCAATCTCCATTAAGAAAGACACTTAAAACATTTGGGCAGTGGTACGAAACACAGACTAATGTCCATACAGAATATGTTTTATTATGACTTCCCTGCTGCTTGCTTCAGTAGAGTCTTTCTTCCTTTCATTCAAACTTTTTATGACCCCTTTGCAGTCAAGTTTATTGTTGTCTTGTGAGAAGCAATTTCGCAACTTATGTTGCTGTGTACATGCAAATTTGAAGAGAAGGAATGAAATGTAACCAACCTCCTCTTGTTTTTGTACAAATATTAAAGTGAAAGAGAAATCTATAGAGAATCTCATGAAGTAAGTAAAGGAAATGTTTATGAAATCAGGGGATGTCTTACAGGCTCCATATTATATCTTGGGAGATTTGCTTGTAGGATAGCTTCATGTTAGCCATGTGGAGAATTAAATATAGAAGTGAAGTTTGAGTAGTAGGTTATTTAGAGAGGTTTCGCTTAACTGTCTATGCAGGTTCCATATGTTCAAATTTCATGCACCCTGGTCTTGGATTGTCAAATCTAGCCCCCCTGACAAACTAAGAAGAAAGTTGTAGTTTCAAACATACCTCCTTGGTTTAGCGCTCCAGGTGGGACTGAATATCCATTCACCCACCTAAGCCCTTTTTAAAACAGCGTGTTCAGAGTGAGACTTCGTCAGCCATTATCACGGAAAAAAATTGCACCCGGTCCCAACTCTTAAGGGATCCTGTCATCGGAAATTTTTTTTTCTCAAAACGCATCAGTTAATAGTGCTACGCCAGCAGAATTCTGAACTGAAATCCATTTCTCAAAAGAGCAAACAGATTTTTTTATATTCAATTTTGAAATCTGACATGGGGCTAGACATATTGTCAATTTCCCAGCTGCCTCCATTCATGTGACTTGTGCCTGCACTTTAGGAGAGAAATGCTTTCTGGCAGGTTGCTGTTTTTCCTTCTCAATGTAACTGAATATGTCTCAGTGGGACATGGGTTTTTACTATTGAGTGTTGTTCTTAGATCTACCAGACAGCTGTTATCTTGTGTTAGGGAGCTGCTATCTGGTTACCTTCCCATTGTTCTTTTGTTTGGCTGCTGGGGGGAAAAAGGGAGGGGGTGGTATCACTCCAACTTGCATACAGCAGTAAAGAGTGATTGAAGTTTATCAGAGCACAAGTAACATGACTTGGGGTGGCAGGGAAATTGACAATATGTCTAGCCCCATGTCAGATTTCAAAATTGAATATAAAAAAATCTGTTTGCTCTTTTGAGAAATGGATTTCAGTGCAGAATTCTGCTGGAGCAGCACTATTAACTGATTCATTATGAATTTTTTTTTTTCCCATGACAGTATCCCTTTAGTGAGTAGAGAATGCAGGTGTCAGCAATTGCTGGTGTAATAATTTGATTCCAGCATGAACTGCCAGTTTAGAATGTCCAACTGATCAAAAGATTGACTGCATTGTTATTAGAACACAATAAAGAGTCAGATTTTGGATGCATTTTTATAACTGACAGTTCTGCCTTAACACTGGTGTATTTATTGGTCTCCATCATGATACTTAGGGACTCTGTTTGATATACCTGACGCCCGACCCTGGTGGAGAGAAGATAACTGACTGTTGTTTTTATTGTTGTAATTAGGCTATTATTGCCCATTCTGGACTATCCAAACAATTTGGTATGAAAAAACATTTGTTTAATATATGTTTGTTTCTGTTATCAGAGTGAAGAAAGGCTTTGAGCTGCCTCATTATATGACTGTGAATCAGGCAGTAGATCAACTTTTAGAAATTGTATATAACAGGGGAGAGTTAGGGGAGAAGCTGGTAAATATATACCACAATTTTTTATTACAACCTAATAGAATGTATTGGTTTTACCCACACACTTGTGGCTGTTGTATATTTTTCATTCTTGGCCATTTAATGCTACCAATATGAGTGAAGCCTAGTCAGTAGAATTGTCCTCCCGGTAGTACAGGTATGGCACATTATACCAGGAATTGCCTTCCTATAATTCAGAGCATTCTGGATAACGGGTTTCTGAGTAATGGATCCTATGTCTCTATTGTTAAAGGCAGGCCAGATAGAGCCACAAGAAGTTTTGTATACCCAAGAAATTCCTATGGCAATGTACATTTCAGTCATTTCAAAATTGTGTTTGGGCAGAATATCTGTTTTAATAAATAGATGAAGCAAGAAAAATAGTAAAAAAAAAAGCATGGGGTGAGTCTCTGGAGATAGTTTGCACTTTGATAAATATACTTGTAATTAATTTGCCTAATGTCTCACGGAGTCAACCTGTTACAGAGATATTTTATAGAACTGACAGCACAGTCATCTATTTCATAACCGAGTCATGGTTAGCCCAGTGTGAATTAAAAGTTCAAATATGAAAGCAGCCATCCTTGTTAGTAGTTTCTTACTGAGAGCTACAGTTAAACATCCTGAGGGGTGTGCATGCCACATCCTGCAGAGACACGGGTCAACTTCGTCTTGAGGACCTGGGTGTGTACTCCACATACACCACAAAGGATGAGCTTCCTGTGCCTCCAGACAGTTGGGAGGATGCTTTGAATAGAAAGTCAAAATAATTATAAAAATGTAACTGATTCAGCCAGAAGTTTGTTCCATTGTCGTCATGATTAAAAAAAAAATTTGGGGGAGGAGAAGGAGTTCATAGGTTGTATGTGAACTGCAGAGAGAGTGAAGGTCTGCTGTATGCAACCTGATTCTGCGTTGTGTGTTAATAGACCTGGTACTAACTTAAAACCTTTTATTACATTGGCCCATATACATGTATACTTGGATACATATGATTGCATTGCATATTGTTTTGCTTTTTTTTTTTATTTTTTTTCTGTGGCTCTGCTCATGTCTACTGTGTATGGCACAGACAGAGGCATAACACACAATATCACTTCAGATGAACAAACCCCTGAAAGCAGAGAATACCAGGAATGGAAATAAGGCAACTAACACAGATTTTTTGGGGGCACAGAAACATTGCAGGTGGTTTCATTTACTTACTGTAGTTGTTGGAGTGAAATTTGTCATGTTAATTATTGGTACCTAAATTGTGTGAATATATTTAAATAACTGGCTACTGATATACAATATTTTTACTTGTCATATGCCTGCCGTCCTCAGGACCCAGTGTGACATGTTTTTGACCAATAACAGCATTTTCATGGGTACAGCTGCCATAAATTTGGGTGCTGCTGAAAACTCTGTTTTTAAAGGAGAATAAGTTAACGAACAAAAAGATTTAAAGATGCCAAGGAGAACAACAGAGAAATATTGCCGGACCCAGGCCCTAATCTCCACCAGTCCTATGTTATTTCCACTATAAGCTTATTCAATTCAATGCCAATATCATTTAGCACTTGTTCCATGTAATGTTTTGAGGCACATCCATTTCTTTGTTGGGCACTTACACTGCTGCTTGCAAGAGATAGAGTGGATCATCCACTTCCTTATCCAATAAGATATAGATAGAGAAGCCAACCATACCCTTAATAAGCCCATGTGAATGACCCTTTCAAAATTTAATTATAGAGTTTTGGGGTATAAGCTATCTTATTAGTAAGAACTGTGCACGGGTCCTCTTCCAAATACTACATATAAATTAGAAACATGCACAGCTTCTCACTTAAAACATTTATTTGTGCATTTTATTCACAGAAAAAATTCATATTAATACATTTCAAAAACACACCACAGTGCAGTGTCTCCCCCACAGTCTGCCTACCTTGTGTTAGCCATTCCCTCCTGATGCGTTTCGCGCTATTGGGCACTTCATCAGAGGAGGTGTGGCTAGTACTGGTTATGTCCCTTAAATACCCATGGGCTTGTTTTATACAGGTTACAGGGCTGGCCATATAGCTATCTTTATTAACCCTCATTGCCTAGTTAGTAACATATTCAATTCCATTCCATGCTAGATCAGCTAACCTCTATAATCCTCCATAATGAAATTTAAATATTGCCCATCCCGGGGATAGGGAACATGACCATGATAAAATGTTTATATTTTAAACCTTATAATTAAATAAATATGATTTAAAGTGCTTAAGTGCTTCACCCATAACCCTAGTAACATAGTCCATCAAGTGCAACCAAATGAAACCCAGTATCCATACATACACACACTGACCCCTCCATACACTCAAATAAATTATATTTACCCATATCTATACTAACTATAGAGTTTAACATCACAACATCACCCAGCAGTGCATTCCACAACCTCACTGTCCTCACTGTGAAGAACCACCAAATGAAAGTTCTTTTCTTTTAGTCTAAAGGGATGGCCTCTGGTCCGGTGATCCACTTTATGGGTAAAAAGGTCCCCAGCTATTTGTCTATAACGCCGCATGCTCTACCTCCTCCAATCGCTTCCAACAAATACCAAAGCGTTAATAGATCTGCAATAGCCATGACTCTAATAAATGTATATTAGACTGTTCTAAAAATACCCCTTTACTTATTTGTCTTTATAGTGATTCTCATATTCCTTCTCCAGCATTAACCCGAGAACACAATCTGTGTGGGACTGGCACGTTTTGGTGCTTCGGACAGAAAATATCAGCCGGGACACTGCAGTAGCTGAACTCAGTGGATTTTGGGAGTCCTTACAATCTCTGTTGATCAGTGGCTATATGCACCCTTTAGAATTTGACATGCTAAAGCTCTTTGCTGTAGAACCATCCTCTTTTGAACAGATAAATATAGAAGATAGTTCCACATATTTGTCTTCGTATAAATCATATCTACCCTATTATTAGTTACAAAAAAGAGCCTTAGATGAGGGTTTACAGGCCATGCTGGAAGCTGAAATTCATAAATCCACAGATTGGAAAGCCCTGCTGTGTACCAATAACAAATGTGATGCCAATTACACACTGCCTAATAATTGTGTTATGTTGTTCATTTCATATCTCTATTAAGGGGTCACATATTAGGTGTGTGCAGAATTTCTTTATCATACTTTTAACAGAACCCTGAGCAAAGCTGTTTATGTGATTCCATGCATATTTAATTACCTATTATGTGTATGAATAATGTTAATCGGAGGTGTGTTTTGGCTGATAACTCAAACAAATTTTCTTGTTATTTTTAAAGGATTCTGAGCTGACCAAAGCTTGTATTAAAACTGAGACGACGAAAGGAACACAAAACTGCTATCCAAGTTTGTTATAGATCCATGCCAACTTTTCTGCTCACTAGTGCCCCCTCCTGTTTTACTTGCGGTATCCAAGGAATAAAGCTGCCCCTAGTTGTAAAAGAAAGAATGTAAAGTTTTTCGTCAACGGCCTTAACTGCAAAGTTCCTCACTTATCTGCTGGTTCCAATGCATGGATAGTATAGGTACATGAGAAAATGCTGTTTCCAAAACACATGTAGGGCCGAAAGCCAGACCTCTGTTCCAAAAGACTCTCCTGACCATTTCTAAGCAGAAGCCCACTGATATTATCCTTAAGGCCTGAATCCGAGATGAAGAAGTCTATAGCAAGAGAATGTGGATAAGAGGCCTTCTACTTTGCTTAATTACTGTTTTACTACCTCATAAGCAGTGCCCCCAAATCAGTTGTTTGGAGTACGTACTGTATGTAGCAGCTTTGCATACTGTCCTGATTTTAGCAATTGTAGCCCTTTAGCCAGGATGATTTGCTTAGCTTGCTCAGATTCATGACCCAGAGGAGCCCAGTTTTATATATAGAAAAATGTTTTGTGGTGAGATGATACCAAAAGAGCATTTTGGCTTAAGTTCGAAGCAATATGTACTTGCCAACACCTCAAGAAACACCACACAGAGAAGTAAGTTGGTAGTAGCACCATGCCATGGGCTGCTTTTCATCAGCTGAAATCTGGCCTCTCATTAAAAATGGAAAAAAAGGATGCTGCATATTCAATGCTGCAAGAGGACAGACTCAAGTCTGTTAAAATAATTGAAGCTTGGGTAAAATTGATATTGGCTTTCCGTAAGAACTGAATGAGAAGGTCCTTCAGTGGCCTAGTCAAGCATTGATATGAATCTAGTAAAGAATCGGTGGTACTATATGCATATAGAACTGTCCTAAACAACGCAAGTGCATATTGGTAAGGCTAATGCCCCGTGTGGCACAAGCCTTACCAATATTCCTAGAAGGGCTGGCCAAAGTCACTCCCAAATATATTGTACAAAGATGGTCTGTTCTTACCCTAAAAGATTTAAGATCTTTTAAGATCTAAGGCATGAGCAGTACATTGGCACACAGCACTAGTGTACTAGTTGGTTGCCACTGTCGGCTCTAATTCAGGCACTACGTCTACTGGATTCCTTGACTTTTTTCTCTCTCTCAGTGCATGTACATGTGGCTTGCCTTTGAATATTTTAGCCATGTTGAGTACATTGCCTGCATCTCTTACTGAGAGTGCTGATGTTTCAGCATATACTTCATATTATCCATTAACTATGCAGTCAGAAGTCATGATTGCTGTGTGTTGGCTGCTGACTCAAGGATTCCTGTGTCTGTAAGTAGCAGAAGTGAAAAATGCACAGTCATTGTGAAAACTTTACTGTCATATAGTGTTTCCATGGTCACTGCCCATTCTTGCTAAATTTATTTAAGGCTGTCCCTTTCTGTGCTGCTGGTTATGACTCTTGTTGCAATGTAGAAGTCAGCCCTCCTCAAAACTTATAATACAGGTATGGGATCCCTTATCCAGAAACTGGTTATTCAGAAATCTCTGAATTATGGAAAGGCCATCTCCCATAGACTCGATTTTATCCAAATAATCAAAATCTTTTTCCTTTTTCTCTGTAATAATAAAATAATTACCCGGTACTAGAACGAAACTAAAATATAATTCATCCTTATTGGAAGCAGAAACATCCCATTGGGTTTATTTAACGTTTACATGGTTTTCGAGTAGACTTAAGGTATGAAGATCCAAATTATGGATAGATCCGTTATCCGGAAAAGCCCAGGTTTAGAGCATTCAGGTCCCATACCTGTAATAGAAACTTCCAGCAGCACCCAGTAATAATTCATAATCTTCCCCATCACTGCCTACTTTTGAGAGAAAGCAGTGGAAAGCATGGAATTTGGCCCTGTTTGAGAGACCTTAAAGAAACATATACAAATATATTGAATGTTATTATTAATTTTGTAGTATGGGCAGAATATGTCTAGCTTATATCTTTATAAAAAGTTAATTGAAAGTTGAACAACCCCTTTAGGGCTCTTACTCACGAGCGTTTCTTCATGCGCTCCCCTGCGCTCCGTTTGGCTGCGTTCAGCCGCAGGGGAGCGCAGGTCTAGACGCTGCTAATATCTTTCTATGTGCCTGTACTCACACAGGCGCATGTAAGCGCTGAACCATTGAAAAACGCAGAAAAATGCAGCATGCTGCATTTTTCCTGCGTTCAGCGCTTACATGCGCCTGTGTCAGTACAGGCACATAGAAATATATTAGCAGCGTCTAGACCTGCGCTCCCCTGCGGCTGAACGCAGCCAAACGGAGCGCAGGGGAGCGCATGAAGAAACGCTCGTGAGTAAGAGCCCTTAGAGTGAACATGGCTGATCTGACTAATGACTAGACACACCTGCATGCATATAAATAAGACTCCCTATGTTTAAAGGCCCGTAGGACTTCTCAATGATCTAACTGCACACACACTCCCACTTATAGTGGCCATCATTACAATCATCCCCATGTAATAAACCTTGAGTACTCAGGTTTAAAGGGTTTATATCCTAAATAAACAATGTGCATATATCAGCACATAAGTTTGCCATATGATCAAGTGTAAAATAAAATATGGAATCTGGAAAAGGTATTATAAAGTTTGAAGAAAAGAAAATAGTATTACAAGATCTTTTCTTCAGTGTATACAATAGACAGGACAGAGTTCCAAGTTCTCAGTCTGGAAATTTTAGGCTAGTAAGTTTGACAACTTCGATGGACAAGTTATTGGAAATTTTGCTAAGGGATCACATTCAAAATGATGTTCTGGAGAATGGCATTATGAGCAGTAATCAGCATGGCTTTATGAAGTATAGGTCATGTCAGACAACTTGACTTCTTTTTATGATGAGGTTGGTAAGAAATTGGACAGTAGGGGAGCAGTAGATGTGATCTATTGGGATTTGGCAAAACACTTTATACAGTGCCTCATAAACAACTGCTTTCTAAACTAAGTTCTGTTGGTCTTGGTTGTTTGTACTGTACAAGGATAGAAAACTGGCTTTAGGAACGGGTACAGAGGGTGGTCGTTAATGGTACATTCTCTACTAGGAGTAGGGTTATTAGTGGGGTCCCACAGGCTTCTAATGGATTGTTCCAGTTGAAGTTGGAGCTTTCAGATCTGTCGAGGCTCAAATACAAAGTAACATAATACCGACTTGTTAAAGGAAAACTATACCCCCAAAATGAATACTTAAGCAACAGATAGTTTATATCAAAATAAGTGGCATATTAAAGAATCTTACCATACTTTTACATCTCTAGCCTTGAACCACCATTTCGTGATGGTCTGTGTGCTGCCTCAGAGATCACCGGACCAGAAATAATGCAGATCTAACTGTAATAAGAAGAAGTGTAGGAGGTAAAGACAGAACTCTGTCTGTTAATTAGCTCATGTGACCTAACATGTATGGTTTGTTTGGTTTGTGTGCGCTGCGAATCGTAGGATCCCTTATTTTTTAAAATGACAATTTTCAATTTAAGATTACCCAATAGCACATACTACTAAAATAGAATATTTTATGAAAATGGTATATTTACATGAAGCAGTGTTTTACATATGAGCTGTTTTATGCAATATTTTTTTTTTATAGACCTACATTGTTTGGGGGCATAGTTTTGTTTTAAGATATTTTTAGCTAAATTCAGTAGTGGTTTGTGATTATAAGGTAAGCAGGGCATTTTCTTTCAGATTTTCTCTTTCTGGGTTTGTTATACTTCAGCTCCATCTTTCTTGTCTCACCACTCGCTATATAGGGACATACAAGGTGGGGACTTGTCAACAGGGACCTTTTATTATTTATATGTTTCTATAGTTCTGACACATTTCTGCAGTACTTTACAGAGATTATACGATTCACTGCCCAGTTGATCTTACAGAGTAAGGTCTCTATCACATTTACCTACAATAGGGCCAATTTAATCTGGAGACAATTAACCTGCCTGTATGTTTTTCGAGTGTTGGAGGAAACCAAAGTAACCACACAGACAACAGGGAGAACATACTAACTTCTTTCAGATAGTGCCCAAGCCAGAATCAAACCAGGACCTGCTGAATATAAAGCTAAATAACTCAAAATCCCAAAAAATTAAAAATGAAAACCAGTTGCAAATTGTCTCAGAATATCACTCTCTACATCATACTGAAAGTTAATTTAAGGGTAAACAAACTGGGAAAAGATGTTGGAGTAGGGGCAAGAAAAGCACCAACCCAGATAATGACTATAAAGCCTAGCACCCTTGTATATTTGTATTGTATTGTGTTGTGTTATTTATTTATTAAGGTTTTTTTATTATAAGGTCCATTAATGGGAAGTGACCCATGTTGAGTAGAGCTTAAGTGGTGCTTCAAATATCATTGAAGTTCTAGTGTGCCATACAGTTTTGCCATTGATTAGCTGAAACTATACTTGGTCTTAAAAAAGACCAAGTTTCATGATATAAGATAAGTGAAGGCAAAACAGGCCCAGATATGACCAAGCCAGGGGAGTTCATGTTGTTACCATGCTTGGTCAACCATAAAAATATTTGAAATTACATTTTTGCTATGACCTTTAAAGATCGTCCTGATAGGTCTATGCCTTGAAAATAGGAAATTATGAAAATGTAATAATGATAGTGATATTCCTAAGTGCAAAGGCAGTCAGGTGACTTGAGGAGCCAACAGCCCACGCCACATAAACACACCAACTAAATTGTACAGCAAGTAAAGCAGCAAGTAAAGCAGGCTAAGGTGTACAATTCCTATGGACATCTGTTGGGTGAACATGCCATGCAGCTACTCAGTGCTACTTCTTGACCCGGGTGACATAGCTGTTGTTTTAAATAAGCTGTTATGAAAAAGCAAAGCCTTAGTTCTGCTCTGAGGAGTACCTTTCTACAGAGGCGGAGCAGCCCATGTCCGTGCGCTTCTATTGATAAACATGTTGCATGAGCAGCCAGCTTGCCTAACATCTGTTCAGCTTCCCCATCTCCTTTTCTTGTGGTTATTTCTGCAGTTTCTGACTAAGTGAGGTGAGATAAACAAACTAAGAAAAGAAACCCTAACTTCAAAAACAACTCATAATCAGTAGTAGTGAAAGGGACTGGGCATATGGGGGAGGAGGGTTCATGCACATTTGAGATGCAGAGCTCACTACATTTAGAGCTTGATATAATTAGGGAGCAATAATCTATGTCTACGAATAATGCCACGGAACAGTAAGGGTGCTGCATCAAGAAACACCTACATCCTGTACAGCAGTGATCCCCAACCAGTGGCCCCATGAGCACATGTTGCTCACCAAACCCTTGGATGTTGCTCGAAAACGGGTGCTTATTTTTCAATTCCAGGCTTGGAGGCAAGTTTTGGTGTACTGCCAAACAGAGCCTCCTGTAGGCTGCCAGTTCACAAACGGGCTGCCAAACTGCCAATCCCAGAGGAGAAATCAGAGGCAGTGGATGCTCTACTACAGAAATGGGAAGACGAGTTGATTTATGTATTACCCCCAACAACCTCCTTTAATTGCAAGAGTATTAAGGAAAATCAGGCAAGACAGGGCATGAATCATAGCCATCCTACCAGATGGTACCAATTGCTGAAGTTGGCTACAAGAGAGACAGATTCTAATGACAAATCTGTCAGTTTCAAGTCTTTTAGAATTTGTACAAGCTGGGCTGAAAAGTTTTTGGTTTCAGAACACTGAAATCTCATGTTTCAGCAATATCAGCTTTTACTGGTAAAGCATTGGCGCTAGACTCATTAATAATTAGAGATCAGTATAATAAGTAAAAGTGTTATACACCATGGTACTTGATGCCCTCACTGGGATGCCTTTTTAGTCTGTTAAGGAGATACTGTATTGCATACTGCGTTAACACAGAAGATGGTTCTTTTAACAGCCTCAGCCAAAAGAGTCAGTGAAGTCCAGGCACTGCCAGCAAGAGAACCATTCACAACAGGCCGTGAAATTATAGTGGTGCTTAGACTAGATCCAAACTTTCTGTCCAAAGTGGTCTCTTCTTTCCATCTAAATGCAGACGTTGTATTTCCAATATTTTTGGCAAATACCCAACAAGAAATTAAATGGAATTCACTAGATATGGTTTGATGCATATATGTCCATGTGAAAAGAACAGAGAGTTGGAGAAAATCTTTAAAACTCTTCATCAACCCTATGGGAAGAAAAACCAGTCAGCATCAGCAATTAGTAGGTGGATTGTGACAACCAACATCAACAAAGCATGTGGCCAACCGAAAGAAGTGCCCGGAGTGGGTAAGGCACACTCCACTAGCGCAATCAGTTCTTCTTGGGTTATACAAGTGGATGTCTCTCCAGAATATGTTTTAAAGCCACATGACGGGGTTCCTTTTTACAATTTTTCTTTAACACTACAGTTTGGATGTGAAATCACCATCTGGTTCAGTTTTTGCACAAGCTGTTTTACACGACGTGGAGTCCTGCGCTGCTTAAGTTCTGTTATTGAGCAAAAGTTTGCATGGTCTGTTTTTCCTCCTCCATTACACTGCTAGGGTACGGACGTCACATAAAGGAAGACATTTTTACACGATTACCAAGGTTAACAGATCATAATTTCACAGAGCATTATTTTCAAGTTTATTTTATCATAATATAGATTAAAGACTGGGGATGCATATGGGGGTGGGTAGTATGTATTGATTCATGATTAGCTTAATTGCTATATGTCCAGTCAGCTGGATGGGGCGGGGAAACACCCTCTTGTAATACCAGATAGTAAGAAATTAAAGGGATACTGTCATGGGGAAAAAAAAAATTCAGAATGAATCAGTTAATAGTGCTGTTCCAGCAGAATTCTGCACTGAAATCCATTTCTCAAAAGCACAAACAGATTTTTTTATATTCAATTTTGAAATCTGACATGGGGCTAGACATATTGTCAGTTTCCCAGCTGCCCCAAGTCATGTGACTTGTGCTCTGATAAACTTCAATAATCTTTACTGCTGTATTGCAAGTTGGAGTGATATCACCCCCTCCCCTTTTCCCCCCAGCAGCCAAACAAAAGAACAATGGGAAGGTAAGCAGCTCCCTAACACAAGATAACAACTGCCTGGTAGATCTAAGAACAACACTCAATAGTAAAAACCCATGTCCCACTGAGACACATTCTGTTACATTGAGAAGGAAAAACAGCAGCCTGCCAGAAAGCATTTCTCTCCTAAAGTGCAGGCACAAGTCACATGACTTGAGAAATGGATTTCAGTTCAGAATTCTGCTGGAGCAGCACTATTAACTGATGTGTTTTGGAAAAAAACATGTTTTTCCATGACAGTATCCCTTTAAGAACATTTTGGTAAAGTTGTAACAATTTCCCAGCACTCAAACTCCATGCAACATATATTTATTAAGGTGTAAAGAAGAACGTGTTTTTAACTTCCCCCTTGCACAAGAGGCACTGGGGGGTGAAACTGCCAATGAAGTAATTTTACAATAATATAGAAGGAACCATGCAATTAATATTTGCTTTTTTTAAACTTCCTGAAAGAGGAAGTATGAAAGAAAACTAGTGAAAACCAAATAATATTTTCTAAGGTGGCACCTCCCCTTTATAACATAGGCACCGGCATTGCACACTATGCTTTTTTTTTTTTTTTCGAGTTTGTCACATTAGCTAAAAAACTTTTGTCCAAATATTTGTTTTCAGTTAAATTTCCAGGAGCCAGCTGGCTAAGGGTGTATCTTCAGAAGGCACTTAACCCTTTGCCTAGGCAATGGTTTTAGTGAAATATGAATAACAGAGGATTTGAATACACAAATGTATGCCTGGAAGGTTTGCCCAATGTCTGGGGTAACGGAGCCCTTGAGCTGATCCTGCCTGTGACCACCAGCAACATAACATGCCTATGCTCTGATGAACTGCATGCTAGTGAGTTGAGTCCATATATGTAACGGACTTGCAGCAATCAAATCAGATGCAAATTCCTAATTGGCACCACTTGTATTAAAAGTGAATCCATTCCCAGAGTCACATGATTTTTTGGTGACCTTTGTGGTTTGTTTGAGTGCCTAATCCCCCTCCCCTTTTCTTTGGTTGGTCTATATTGGCCCCATCCGTAAATCAATAGGCTGCCAAGCTAGTCTGGTGTGGCTGCATCAGTTGCACGTGTCAGAACTCATTCGTCATTTGTGTATCTAAGAAAACTTTTGTCACCTTAACCCCTTTACTGGTGTGATTTCCCTTCTGTTGATGGAGAACCAAATCCTAAAAACAATATGGGGTTGAAATGCCAGATTTGGTATACTGAACTTACTGCACCAACCTAAAGTTTTAGAATCTCTATGACACTAAATTATTGGATTCTTCAAATTCGTACAAAGGGGGTCACTTTTTGGAATTTGTCAGAAGTAAAATGCACAAGCGGAGCCTTGTAGCATGACATTTATATTCTACTAGACATTAAGCCCGTTAAATTAACGGGCGCTAGAACATATGTAGAAAATTCGCCAGCGACGGTCCGTGGGGCACATGCGCTGTAGCGCAATCCCACGGACACAGGGACTGGACGCAGAGACACTTGAACTTTATTTTATAGGATACAGTTAGGTCCATAAATCTTTGAACTGAGACAACTTTTTTCTCATTTTGGTTCTGTACATTACCACAATGAATTTTAAATAAAAACTCAGATGCAGTTGAACTGCAGACTTTCAGCTTTAATTCAGTGGGTTGAACAAAAAGATTGCATAGAAATGTGAGGAGCTAAAGCCTTTTTTTAACAGAATCACTTCATTTCAGGGGCTCAAAAACAACTGGACAATTGACTCAAATGCAATTTCATGGGCAGGTGTGGGCAAGTCCTTCATTATGTCATTATCAATTACCGTATATACTCGAGTATAAGCCGTAACGAGTATAAGCCGAGGTACCTAATTTTACCTCCAAAAACTGGGAAAGCTTATTGGCTCGACTATAAGCCGACTATAAGAGAAAGCAGCTTCTGGCAAGTTTCAATCAAAAAATTTAGGGTTTCTGCTCCCATTGGAGGTGCCGGCATCTCGTTTTTGGACGCTGACGACCATTCTTGAATGCCGGCAACTATTCTTGGAGACTATTCTTGGACGCCGGTGACCGTTTTTGCGCTTGACCCGAGTATAAGCCGAGGTAGTTTTTCAGCATATTTTGGGGGCTGAAAAACTCGGCGTGGAGTTGATTTGAGGGGGTGCTTGTATGTGGAAGATTTTGCTGTTAACAGACAACATGCGGTCAAAGGAGCTCTCCATGAAGGTGAAACAAGCCATCCTTAAAGGGATCCTGTCATCAGAAAACATGTTTTTTTTCAAAACACATCAGTTAATAGTGCTACTCCAGCAGAATTCTGTCCATTCCAATCCATTTCTCAAAAGGGAAAACAGATTTTTTTTATATTCAATTTTGAAATCTGACATGGGGCTAGACATTTTGTCAATTTCCCAGCTTCCACTGGTCATGTGAGGAGAGAAATGCTTTCTGGAAGGCTGCTGTTTTTCCTTCTCAATGTAACTGTGTCTCAGTGAGACATGGGTTTTTACTATTGAGTGTTGTTCTTAGATCTACCAGGCAGCTGTTATCTTGTATTAGGGAGCTGTTATCTGGTTCCCTTCCCATTGTTCCCATTGTTTTTGTTGTGCTGATGGAGGGGGGGAGGGGGTGATATCACTCCAACTTGCAGTACAGCAGTAAGGGCTATTCCACACGGGGAGATAGCCACGCGTTTGCGGTCGCGGCGACAAGCGCCGCGACCGGCGCAGGCGACAGTTTTGTATGGGCGCCTATGTAAAAACGCCTGTGCTAACCACACGAGGCGATGCGCTTTTCAACAGTCGCCTGAAAAAGCCTGGCGAGGCATTTTCAGGCGACTGTTGAAAAGCGCATCGCCTCGTGTGGTTAGCACAGACGTTTTTACATAGGCGCCCATACAAAACTGTCGCCTGCGCCGGTCGCGGCGACTGTCGCGACGCTTTGAAGCCGCGACCGCAAACGCGTGGCTATCTCCCCGTGTGGACTAGCCCTAAAGAGTGATTGAAGTTTATAAGAGCACAATTCACATGACTTGGGGCAGCTGGGAAATTGACGATATGTCTAGCCCCATGTCAGATTTCAAATTTGAATATAAGAAAATCTGTTTGCTCTTTTGAGAAATGGATTTCAGTGCAGAATTCTACAGGAACAGCACTATTAACCGATTCATTTTGAAAAAAAAAAAATTTTCCCATGACAGTATCCCTTTAAGCTTAGACTTATTATAATAGATGCCATTTGATAGCTGAATAATAAAACTTTTTTCTCATTAAAAAAAAAAACTTGGATTTTATTATTTATGAATAAAATTGTGCAATAAACAAAAATGTCAAATTCCAGCACTTTTTATTTCTGTAAAGTTAAAATAGTAATGGTCTTTCCCTTACAATCTGCCCCTTAGTGAGTAATTCTCAGGTCTACGTAACAAGAAAATGATTGATGGGCAAACTGAACTGCTCTTGGGATGAAAGCAATATATGCTGGGGATATTAGATCTGGGAAGGCTACTTCGTTTCTGATCTTGGCCATATTCTCACACCGTGACAACCCTGCCTAACATGGAACCATCTTTTGGAACTCGCTCCTATGAGTAAACCCAGTTGTTTGAGACGTTCAGAGGGTGGTCGAAACTGGTAGGTGAATCCCAGTGCTATAGTTGAAATGCAGACCCCCCTCTCTTCTGCTTGTTGGCCTGTAGTAGATACAAATAGTCCAAGACTGATACCTGCTGGTTTGTCTGCATTCTACCTGCCTTATTTGGAATCTTTTTTTACACCATTAAATTACCATCCTTCCACTGGCCCCAAACTGAACAGGAAATTACTGGAGGGTATTCCTGTTATATCAGCATGACATAGTAGGGTTCACATCCCCTGCTGCACATAGCAGCTGAACAGAGCTCAAATGGAGCTAGCTACACATCATACTGGGCAACCTAGCTGACTGGGACGGCTTGCGTTAAAAGTTTTACAGCTTGCAACATGCCAACATCTTTGTGTTTAGTTAATGCTAATCTAATATACCCCCACTAAAACGGCTATTTGTTGCCGGATTTAAAAAATAACATAGATCACTGCTCAATAAAGCAACACTATTTTACTCCTGAACAGCTTGTGCAGCAAGTAAAATACTGAAATATTCTCCCCAGTTGCTTTACTCTAACCATCTGCAGTATCTTCATATAAAAGTCTCTTTTTAACCAGATAAAATCTATTGATTAAAAAAAAAAACAAACAATGAAACACAAGTAGTGGCTGTGGCTAAAATCATCCTAACAGGCAGAGGTTTGTTTCCAATAAGTCTCTATTGCAGTTAAGAGTTCTGGCTCCTGTGTAGCTCCTCTGAGAATTCCAGACGTTCACAGTTAAGATGCACTGAAAGCTCACTGTGCAAGATGGCCTTTGTAATGTCTTCTTCATATTTAATGGTTCAGAGGAAATAGATTTTTTTTTTTTAATTAAATATTTTTACTTCCTGTTAAAACTGTTTTGTGAAAGTCACTTCCAAAAAAAGAAAATATTTTATGCATATTTCAGTTTTACATCAGTAATCCATTGTCTCTGAGGTGTAAGGGCTTCACCAGCAGCAAATCATTCACATGGTTCTTGGAATACATAAAATCAAATTAACAGTGATGTTCTTGCTCCAAACAAAAAAAAAAAATCAAAAGCATTTGGAATCACTGGCTGAGCTGTAGTGGGCAGGGCCAGCCAGGATGGGGAAAGGCACTTGATTAAAACACGGTGTTTGCAGGTCCCATACTGCCTTGGAGGGTCAGTACTAAACCCCCAATGGACCTTCTTTGCCTCCTTTTATAAGAACAAAGCTGGCACGGCTCTGTAGAACACTGGTGAGATTCACAAGGGGACTAAAAAATAAAACAAAAAACAGCCGGCCCTTTTTAGTGGGCAGAAACAGCCGTTGGCAGGAGGATCTCATTTTTGCATTTTGTACTACAAGGATTTTCCTAATCTGATGCCAAGTCACGGACACAAATGGTGTCACTGAGGTAAAGTGCAGGTACAGTAACTGAGAGAATGTGGTCATGATTAAAACAGTTTTTTGCTGCAGATCTCGGTCGGGGAGAGTTGGTGAGGGGTTGTACAGATGTTTAAAAAGAAAAAGGCAACAACTGACACTTGGTCAGAACTCTGTACAAAGGGGAGCTTTACAAAAGATGGCATGGCCTCAAGCACGGGGAGGCTGCTCCTCATAGAGGAGTCATACAAGAGGTATTTGGTGCCAATGGCTGCACCCCTGCTTTGCTGGATCACATAACAGGAGTGGAGGATCCTAGTGTTCTGTACTGCACTTTGGTCCCAAGAAATAAAGCCATCTGGTGGGTTACATAGCCGCCAAGTCGATTTGTACATACAGTTGTCTGACACCAGCCTGTGCAAGGAGAAAGGAGAAAAGACATCATTGCCTCTTGCAGTCTCAGACTTAACAAAAAGGGAAGTTTACCTTTAAATTAATTTTAAGCATGATATAGAAAGTGATAATTGGGTGATATTTTTTTAAAAATATATTTTTGAACGGTTTAACATCTCTCTAGTTTGGAATTACAGCATATATCTGATGGCTAGGGTATGTAGGATTGTAACAGTCTGGTCGTGGTGTGAATGAGAGATTGGTATATGAATAGGAAAGACAGGAGCAGTTGTTGTCCGGTAGAGTGAGCCCACATGCAGGGAATCTGCGAACCAGTGTGTCCAGAAGAACCACTCTGGCCGTGGCGTGCGAACAATTCAAAACTGTATATATGTATATGTATATATATATATATATATATATATATATATATATATATATATATATATATATATATATATATATATATACACACCAAGTTTTTTGATATGAATAGGGGACAGCCTGAACAGAAGGTTCAGTAATAAAAAGGAACAATAATAAAAGCATAGCCTTATAGCGCAATGGTGTTTAGTTTAATGCAAATAATTTAGAAACTATAAAAACAAAGACCATTTGAATAGTTGCTAAGAAAAGGACATTCTATTCAAACCATCTCTAATCTTCCAGTAAACTTTTATTATGGATAGGACAAAAATTAAATGCCAATCCTTGCATGCTGAAAAATAACTGCAGGTTAGATTCTCGTGTGAAAGCAGGTGAGAAACTGGGGTCTCGATTAAGTTCCTGGTCGCACACTAAAGAACGTTACTTTCACTAGTAACCACAAGAGATTAAAATACATGCATGGAGTAGGAACTATACCAAAACGGAGGTTGGCACCGTGGTAGCTTAACACAATAACAGCTGCCAGAGTATAGTGATATTACAGGGAAACTTTTAATCGCTAACTGTATTGGAAATCACTTTTTGCTTTCCAGGATATTACGTTCTAAAAGAAGTTGTGGGGTAATATTAGCTTTATATTCTATTATGAACGCAACAGATTTAGCTCACTACTATATTGAAATCACTTTCTCCATGTATCCTACCTGTGTAAAGATGTTGTGAGTCTGGCTCAAGATCCAGCGGGCATCAGCTTCTGGTCCAATGACTAGCTTCAGTGTGCCTATATAAACGTCTGTGCAGAGGGTCCAGAAGTGAGGCTCTTGTAGGTGGTACACACCCTGTAACTGTTGCACCTACAGAAAAAACATTGTGTTTCATGTCGGAAAGAGATTGTGCCCTGCTTCTCGTATGGAATCGATATGCAATTAAACACCTTAAGCCTTTCAACCCTTTCATTTTGACATTGTATTGACATTCATGCTTTAAGAACCAAAAAAAAGTTGCACAGACACAATATTTTGAAGGAGCTAGCCATAGTAGGATTCTGTGTCAGAGATAAATATGTATGTTAAAGTTTGCAGGGTATATAACACGCCAGGCAAATCCATGTGTTTGAACTGTGTAATTAAGTGGGTAACAGGCAGAAGCCAAAAGATTTCTCATGTACCTACCCGCTGATAACACTGAGGTAGGACATGGTCCAGGGAGGGAGGAGTCCGCTGCATAAGGATACCAATGGATTGCTTAAGAAGAGGTATAACACTGAAACAGAGAAAGATTTGATTAGGCGAGAAAATACTAAACTGGCTAACTAAAAGTGCTATGTGTGGCCAGGTTTAGGCAAGAAAAATTAAACATTAGACCCTACACATGGTGGCACTTGGTCCCCTGGGCAGTCTAGCAAATACACATTTCATTGTTTTGTCAGAAGATTCCAGAAAGGATGCCAGTTAGTACTAGGAAGGGGATCTAACATTAGTTTACATATAGCCTGTTCTATGGCACACACAAGTCATGATATGGAAGGTTGCTTCAGCTCCAACTGTGTCTAAAAAAAAAAATATCTATTCTGATAACACCTAAGAACATTTTAAGAATACATGTGCGCCCTCTTGTGGTTTTACAGAGTGCTAATGTTTTTTACAAGTCGTAAGTATAAAAAGAAATAAAGGCACAACATGTACATCCACAAGTGCAGTAATTAAAGTGCAATTTTGTGTGCAATCAACATGTGTGTTTAGTGTTTTATCCCAGAATTCCAGCACCATTGGGGTTGAAAGGGGGTGATGTGCTTGGCAAAGCAATTGCCTCTGATTGCCCAAATTACCCCAAGAGGCTGCAAATTTCATTGTAAAAAGAAAAAATTGAACACAAGTTTGCCTGGCGTCCAATTTTTTATGTGCACGTGTGCTGCAACTATTGGCGCTGGGCACTATGGGAACCCTGGACACAATAGGGGCAGCAGTGCTCGATCTGGAAAGGACGGAAGGACTGAGCTGTAGTGATGTGTGGGCCAAAGGGTAAACCTGCGGGACCCAAGGGTCAGGCGGGTTTGGGCCGACCATGCACGCTTCATGGGAGTGGCGGCCATCAAATGCCGGCTTCCGACTTCGGGGTTCGTCTTTTACAGACGTTGTGCCTGCTCGCCCGCCCCTTTTGTGAAGTCATCAGCGGGGTGGCACAGGTCTATAAAAGGAATCCAGAAGTGCAGTTGTGGGCGGGTGCGGGCCAAGGGAGGGCGGTTAGGGTCGGGGAAATCCCGACCCATACATCACTACCGAGCGGCACAGAGCACAACTATACGGAAGTGCAAGGAGCACATTTTGGGAAAAGTTCCTTTCATGAAAGTGGTTTTACATGCAACTGCACTTGTGGACATAAATGAGTCCTATGGAATATACAGTCTATAATCTGTATGTTACTGCCTGAACCCTATAATGTTACAATATGCCCATTAAGTGAAATTTACCTGTGAAAAGGAGGCAGCATTTTCAGAGAAATTAAAACCGGCTAAAATAATTCCCTCAAACCCTCTCAATTATGTGTCCTAGTGTATTGCACATAAGCATATGGGAGGCAAAAAACTGCCGACAGCTGAGCTATCTCTGGTTATATTCCAAATTTGCATATAATTGGAAACATTAACTGTCTGCGGTGTGTGGGCTACACTGGCCCCCACAATTGCCCAACCCAACTCAGTAGAAAAGGAGGAGACATTTATGGGTGTAGCTCAAATATAAACCACAACAGGATATAAAAGTGAAGCATGAAACTTAGCTGCATGCAAGTCTTGACCTAGGATTTAGGGCACTAAATAGTATTAATATGGTGTAAAGAGCCAAAATACCAGTATGAGCAAGTAAGTATGTGCAAGGCCACCATTAAGTACATCCAGACCTGGCAAGCTACTTGTAATGCATGCTACTAAGCAGAAACGTGAGCTGTCTGAAATGGAAAGTTGCAAAGTTTCCAATGAAAATTCCATGAAAGATGTCTGCACTGTTCACCCAAAGGTTAAAAACATTCTCATTTAGGTGGGGTTCTGGTATTATTTTAAGTCATTCTCTCAAACTTCCTCATCTAGTGATTTTGTTTCTCTGATGGGCCAGGGGGAGCCTACTTTTCTTACCCCCCTCCCCATAGCAGCTGTTCTGAAGAAGTCTTTCATAACCTTTGTGGTTCATAATTAAGAGCAAAAAAAAGAAAAGCATAAAAAACAAGAAATGCACACTGGTGCAAAAGCATTGCTTTAAATTTTTCTCACAGGGTGGCAGAAAACACTTCAGATCTCTGGACTGCTGTCACAGTTCTATTATGCAGAAAAGGCAAAGACTTTGGTATACAGCTTTAAATATATTTTGGCTGTGGAACTTCTGGTGAAAAAAGGATAAGAACCAATAAAACTGCACTGGTACAATCCAAAGACAAGTTAGCTCTGGAAAGCACATAGTCAGGGGCAGGGAAGGAGATTTGAGTAACAAAGTGGCTGGGTTCACTTCAATACGTACAAAACGTGCCCTATGTATGCTCAATACAAGCACATGACTGCAGAACCATAGGTTTTAAAGAACTAAAGCGTAAACAAAAAAGTAGGGCAGAAATCTCTGGGTTTCTATACCAGACCAAAGCAACCGTAGTCCTTTAGCAGTTAAGATCTGTGCCCTAAAATACGACCCTGTTGTGCTCCGTCTGCTTTTCTTCTCATTCACTGCACATGCTCTGTGCTGCTGTCAGTTACCCACGTTTAGGAACCGATACACAATATATTGAATATATCATATTAATTTCACAATGTAAGGCTGATGTTAGTTAATTATTGGTACATGACAGCTCAGAAACCAGCACAATTAGCATCATAATTTAATCAGCCCTGTCACATCAGCTTATATGATAGGAAAAACACATTTTCTGCTTGATGATTTGCAATGATGGGCGAATTTATTCACCAGGCGCGAATTCACAGCAAACTTCTGCGTTTCACCGCTGGCGAATAAATTTGCCAAACTGCCAAGAAAATTCGCAGGTGAAAATTCACCGGTGTCAAAGTTTTTTGACGGTGGCAACAATTAAACAGATGACCACTGACTTTAATTCGCGTCAAATGTCGCCGGCGTCGGAATTGATGCTGGCGGCAATTTTGACAGCCGCAAATTGATGCTGGCATCAAAATTCGCGTTTCGCCAGCGACAATTCCGAAGCCATCAAAATTTTTCGGCCGTTTTGAATTTTGTGGCGAAACATGAAAAATTCACCCATCACTAGCAATGACCCCTAAGCTTAGCTTCTCAACAGAATGTGTATATCGCAGACACTCCTAACAAATTCCAAGATGGGAAACTCCTGAGAAGGCCTCAATAATTACTGCTATAGCAATGGTAAACCTTTAGGCTGTTTCAATAAGTTCAATATATAAAATATGGCATTTCTAGTCATAGTTTTTAGGCTTTAGGTTTCCTTTAACCATTTAATTATATGCCACTCCAATTGTTCTATGAAAACAAAGCAGAAAGAGTTCAGAGGTTGAAGGTAAAGTTACTAATTGGACCCACCCTAAAGCTGCCAAGGCTAATACCGACCATACTGCCATCTGTACATATATGTGGGGAGAGGGGGATGATCATATGGTCCAGAAAGTCTCTGGAATCATGACATTGAGCTGCTAAAGTGTGCTGATAAAAAAAAAAAAAGCTTTTATACCCATAGGTTGACTCCTCACTTACCTTACAAAAATAAGAAGGGCTATGAGCATGGAACAAATGGGATCTGCAATCATCAGTCCATATTGCTGCATCAGGATAGTGGAAATAATCACCCCAACACTGCCCAGAGCGTCAGCAACGATGTGCAGAAATACCCCTACAAAGGAGTCACATGCAAGTCAGATGCATTATTACATGAAACACCAGCATGTACAGTATTAATGGAGGAATACATCAGGCATTGCCCTAGAAATCCCAAGAAAGCTACGTGACTCTATATTAAGTCAGTGTGAGATGGTGGTCCAGCAGGTTGCCAAAATTTGACTGGTCACTGGAGCGACTATGTCCCATATAAGAAGTGCTTCCCGGGTAACCATCTACCTGTTCTAGACCTCCCAGTATACCCAGACAATATTCCACTATCAGAGAATTCTGAGAAATGCAGATCAGCAGACACTCAGGTAAGAATGTTTTCTTGCTAAACATATTGGGGTACAGGTATGAGAACCGTTATCCAAAATGCTCAGGGCCTGGTGTTTTCCGGATAATGGATCTTTTTGTAATTTGGATCTTCATTTGCTAGAAAATCATGTAAATTATATAATTAATTATTATCATTAAATAGACCCAATAGGCTGGTTTTGCTTCCAATAAGGATTAATTATAGCTTAGTTGGGATCAAGTACAGGCTACTGTTTTATTATTATAGGCATAAAGGAAATCATTTGGATTATTTTATTATAATGGAGTCTATGGGAGATGGGGCTTTCTGGATAATGGGTTTCCGGATAATGGATCTCATACATGTATAAAACTTCAGATATGCTCCAAAGTATAACTGTGGCTATCAGAGGATGATGGAAACTGTAAGTCAAACACTTGGTGCAGTAGACTGAATTTTACAAGTATGGGATCTGGGATCCAGAATGGTCAGGACCTGGAGTTTTCCTGAAAACAGATCTGTAATTTGGATCTTCATACCTTAAGTCTACTAGAAAATCATTTCATCATTAAAAAAACCCAATACGATTGTTTTACCTCCAATGAGGATTAATTATATCTTAGTTGGGATCAAGCACAAGATACTGTTTTATCATTACAGAGAAAAATTTGGATTATTTGGATAAAATTGAGTCTATGGGAGATGGCCTTTCTATAACTGATCCCATACATTTACTGGATATTTAAGATTACTAAAAATGTGATACTTTAAAGGGGTTGTTCACATTTAAATTAACTTTTAGTATGATGTAGAGAGTAATATTCTGAGACAATTTGCCATTGGTTTTAATTTTTTATTACTTGTAGTTTTCAAGTTATTTAGCTTTTTATTCAGCAGCTCTCCGGTTGCAATCTGGTTGCTTGGGTCCAAATTACCCTAGCAACCATGCATTGATTTGAATAAGAGACTGGAATATGAATAGGAGAGGGACTCAATAGAAAGAGAAGTAATAAAAAGTAGCAATAAAAATAAATGTGTAGCCTTACATAGCATTTGTTTTTTAGCTGGGGTCACTGACCCCCATTTGAAAGTTGGAAAGAGTCCGAAGAGAAAGGTCAATAATTAAAAGACTATAGAAAATAAATAATGAAAAACAATGGGAAAGTTGCTTAGAACTGACCATTCTGTTAAATACTTAAAAGTTAATTTAAAGGTGAACCAACCATTTAAAGTGGACCTGTCACCCAGACACAAAAATTTGCCTTTTCCTTTTCAAATTAAAAATTAAATACAATTTCTATTTTTTATTAAAGCATTCATAGCTTTTGCAAGCTCATTTAAAAATCTCAGCTGTCAATCAAATATTGTCTGCCCCTCTTCTATGACCTGGGCATAGAGGCAGGGCAGTCAATTACTTTCACTTCCCATGCAGCACTTCCTAGATGTCACTGCTCTCCACATATTCCCCCGTTCTCTTTACCCTTTAATTGTGTAGCCAGGGCATGGGGATGGACATCAGGTCCCCCATTCTGGTGCACAAACAAGATTCTGAGATGATGCAAGGCTTGCCTTAATAACAGTGTCCACAAAAGGCTCCTGCCTGATTGCAAGCAGTAATTTACTGCAAAGTGCTTTTATTCACAGTTAGTGTGAATAAAAGCACTTTGTAGTAAATTTATGCTTGGGCTTGATCCTTCCTTAAGAATGTTGTAGTTGCACTATTAACGTCTGGACGGGACGTGGAAGGAAAAGCCGAAAGTAAAGGTATAGTTGCGTATGAGCAAAGTTTTGTATGAAAAGTATTCTAATGCCCTCTAGCTGACAATCACTTTTTTAACCATGAAACAGTTGGCTAGTATTAGTTGTCATTGATACCTACCTTCTAAAATCTGCTTGCTGGATCCTTTATTCTCCTCTGGTGGCTCATCTATAATAAGACACAAATGTTCTTTATATGCTTGCAGAAATAAATATGTTCACACGCCAGATCATTTTCCTAGATTTAAACAAGTCTGTAAGGCGCCTAGACTTTATACACTGAAGTACTTTCTGCAACTAAACACTCTATAACGCCTAGTCACTAGGATATCCACAGAAATCAGTGTTCACCACCTCTCCAGAGTGGGAAACAATAACAGCCAGGCAAGGGGAAAAAAGGAGCAGCCACCTATGAGCTAGTACTCGTATGTGTATGTGATTACAGGAAGAAAAGTGCAGGTTTACACTAGCACACAACACTGAACTCTAAGTAACAAAGTTTGCCCGATCAAGATCACATGACTTATTCTTGGCAGAATATTTTTAAATAAAGGCTATGGAAGAAGGTGATATAGCGCACACTGTAGGTATAAAAGACATGCGCAGTATTGCCCTGTTTAGCATTCTGTTACTAATGCAATTTACTACAAGATTTAGCATGCGGACAGAAAACCATTAGATAGCGCCTTACCCACCATGACAAGAACTGCCATAGCCATGCCCGTGTTTATGACTGTGATCATGGCCGTGTTCATGTCCCCCTCCGTGGCTATGACCGTGTTCATGTCCCCCTCCGTGGCTATGCCCATGGCCCCCTCCATGGCTGTGGCCGTGTCCATGACTTACAGCTCCATTAAAAAGTGAATGGCTATGTCCATGGCCTGTAAAAAAAAAAAAAGATGGAGAATAACTATTAATTGCACCTGCTCCAATGATGACATGCATTGCTATACATTTGACCAAATCTGGGCTGAAACTACTAGTAGAGCCAGTTACAAAAAGCTAGATATAACAAAGCAAGAGAGAGATCTATATATTCCATTATCAATATTTCTTATATATAAAACTGCACCAAAGTCACCGGAATCATGCAGGCAGTGGTGTACCATGTGTCCTCCAGGCCCCCTGCCCACCACAAAAATTCTTCTTGGGCCCAGAATGCACGCTGGAGCCAAAACACCTACTCTTCCTGCACAGTCCTCACCGCAAACAGAAAAAGTTTGTGCAGGTGGCAAAATATGACTTTAGAGGGCCCTGTGAATTTTCAGGTAGGCAAGGATTTTCATACAGTAAGTATAGAATGGCCAATGCTTTTTAAATACAAATGCCACAGCAGTTTATAATTATTTCCTCTTAAAATCCCATACAATGAATAGAGAGCAGACATATGTGATAAATATGGCCTTTGGTGTTGTAGATTGCACTATGTTTCAAAGTTCTAGATTCATATATAGGAAAATTCATTGCCATTCATGTCACACTAGGCTACTGAACAAGACAGTTGCTTCTCCACATCACAGCAAGAAAGGAAGATGTACCGTATCTGAAAAATGGATACCTACGCAAACACTTTAGATTTAATGTGTATATGCGGGCCCACAATTTCAGAATCAAATCATACCAGATTCATGTGAGTGCCCATGTCCTCCACCATGCTGAAACACAAATATGCCAATAAGGTTCACAAGAAATCCCATTATGGAAACAGGAAGCAGACGTTCATGATGGACCTCTGGTGTGTCAAGGGCTCTCTGCAAAACAAGAGAAGGTTAACAGTTCAGCTATATCATCTCAATGACAAAATATTGACAAAAATGACTCACTGGAGTCCCACAAACTGAATTTACCAGGTGCTAGTTTAGCAAATCTAGAACAAAATACTGTTACTAGGTAGATTGTAAAAAAAATAGAGATAGATCAATAGATAGATAGCCTAGAAAAAGTTGCATTAATCTGTTGCTTAAGTATTTATTATAGTTTTCCTTTAAGTCGTCAGTCATGGCCTTGACTCACAATGGCAATACTAGCACAGGCAGAGAGCCAGACAAAGCTGCTGCTGGACTCACAACTCATACATCTTTTCCTAGAAATGATTTCCTCTAGGAAATTGACGAATGATCTCCAGCTTTTGGCTTTGTGGCTACAAAGTAAAAAATGCACACCTCCCTTGAGAATAATAAACCAGGATTCTTCTTTACAGTAGCTCCTGTATCTGAAGCATATAGTACTTCAGCTGTTCCTAGCATGTATTACATGCTAACAAACACTGGCTTACTAGGAATGCAGGGAATTGTACTTGTGTAGCATGATATTTGACTCATTGTCATTCATGAATCACAACCTGGATAAATATTAAGAATTAAAAGGACTAAGGCTACCTATGTATAGATGCATAGTGAGGGTTGCAGTCCAGGTGCCAGGGGACACTCTTTGCTGCACCTTTAGTACTTCAGCTGTTGCTCAACAACAACTTTCAGTTGCAGTCAGGGAATGATGGAAGATGTAGTTCAGCAGCTTGAGAACCACATCAATAGCATCTCTTGCTATTCCCTGTCTACGGCCTATGTGATTAGAAGAGTTTATAATGAGAGGGATGTATAAAGGGAATTGTTCAGAGCAGGGTGTGTTTATGAGATGAGAAGGCTGCATAAAAATATCTTTTTAAGGCTGAGTGTGTTTATGAGAGTTACACATACAGAATGGGAGTGACTATAGAAGAACCTGTAACCCGGTCCCAACATTGCAGCATTAAGATCTTTAGGAATGTAGCCAGGCAAGAAACAGACATTTACTTTTTAGAATCCTGCTTCAAAGTTCACGCCTGTTAATTTTGCTATGCAATCCCTAAAAAATCATCACAAAAATATGTAAAAACATTGCTTCCATCTTTCAGTAACACTAGAAATTCCTCTGGGCATGTGAGGTCAGTTACAATCCATGTATGACAGCATCCCAACTTGCTCCCACACTCTAAGCTGTGACCTCAAGCTGGATGTGACACAAGGGTAGATTAGTCGCCAAGCGACAAATCTTCTCTACTAGGGGCGACTAATCTCTCCAAATGCCTTCCTGCTGGCAAGAATGCAAATAGCCAATGGGAGGCCATATGTATCGTTTTAGTTTTCCAAAGTTGCCCAAAGTTGCCTTATGTTAAACTTCGGGCGACTTCAGAAAATGAAATCGCCTGTGTGCCACAACTCTAATGCACATGCTTACTACCCTCAATATATGAATTGAACCATGGGCTACCTTAAATCTGCGATTATTACAAGCACTGCAGGTCTTGGCCAAAAATGGCTCAAGGAGAGTGATCTGCAGCATCTGCTATTTATGACAACAGGATTCTATTGGGCGCAGGTTATGGGTGTTTCAATAGTTGCAGAGAAAACACCCCCATAGGCCATAGCAGTAAAAAGGTTACATATAAAAAAAAAAAGACAGCAATTGACTTGCTACAGAATAAGAGGTGGATTTAAACAAGTTTTATTTGAACAACAATAATGTATATTAATAATATGCTATTATATACTATGATCTTGACCTTTGGAGGAAAAGAGCATTAAGAGTTTACAATATCTAACTTACTTCAATCCCCTCAGAAAAGATGAAAAATGCTGTGAAGATAAGAAATAGTCCATTCACAAACCCAGCCAGTACTTCTGCTCGAACATACCTAAGTGGAAAAATGTTAACGCCGTTATGTGTGAACACCTAGATACTAGGATTATCAATCTGAATTATTATAGCTCCTGTGCAGAAACAAAAATAATATTAAGAGTCTAATGTTTTAAAGCGCTTAAAACATAGTCTTTTGGCGTAACCCATAATCTACAAAGAAGGCAATTTGAGCTACCCCTGGCAACAAAAAGGTTAATATAGCCAGCAAAATTCAACAATATTGTATGTTTCAGATCCTGTTTCTATTGTTAGGATCTTTACTGAACAAACAGTGTGACGTTGGCTCCTTCACAACCAAAACTTAGTGTCCATCAGTGTGAACAAACACAGTTGCAAGAGCACTCCGGCTGTACACTGAAAACCACACACGCAGATATGTCCGTTCTAATGAGAAAATCAGTTCAGCTCAACTGCTCAAGAGCAATAAACCACCAATAAAATGATGAAAATCAACATTTTATAAATAGGACATGTTTAATACAGTACTGTGCATGATTTTACACGTTGTTTGCCTTTTATATGGGGGATGACCATGGGAATTGATAAGGCTTAGCAAATGATTATACCTATGTTTGTGCTTATGCGTTGGTCAGCAGCAGCGGGGTTACTAATAAAAATACAAAGATTATCTTTGGGATAGATGTGGCATTCTAATATCATAACATTTAGCCAATACTAAATATTTAAAATCTATGCAGTGCACAAAGAAAACACTTTTAGGAATAGCTAGAAGGCTATGCAACGTGGATGCCAGCTTTATCAGTTTATCTGGTGGTTTTGATGGTGACATATATTTATAAAAGTGCAAAAGTCAAATTTATACAACTATAAATTTTTAACCACACTTCATATATTGAAGCTTTATTAATTTCTCTCTTATCAACACTGACAGAAGATGGCAAATTGTTTTGAAGCACTAAATAATACTTAGCTCTTTGTGTATATTATGATGAGTTAAGGAGCAGCAGCGCATTGGATGATTTGGAGTGTTTCGAAGCTCATGGGCAGGGGATAAAACACTAGAAATTGTCCTTCCATCAACTTTGATTTGAAATGCCTGAAAGCACCCAGTGCAGTTCAGTGCAGTGCAAGTGGCTTGTGTTCTGAGCAGTAATTCACTTCACAAAACTGAACTGGGCATTCTCGATTTAAAAAAGTTAATGAAGAGACAACTTACAGCTCCAAGTCGACCAGTATTTCATGAAAGTCAATACAGGTCATTCAACAGATGTAAAAAAAGACATTTCATTTTACATCTAGTGCCAAAAACAACTATGGACGTAATCCTTACTGATGACTATCCATATCATCATCAAGGTTAAAATATCAAAGCACATTTATACAAACTGTTTTGAAGTAATATTTGTCTTCTGCACCTTCTAACAAATTGCCACCACTGTTTCAGAGTCCAAAAAGGGGCCGATATAGATGCGCGGACAGCTCTTATAAATAAGAATTCAAATAGTGCCAAAGAAGAAGGAACTGATAAAGAGAGTCATTAGCGTCGCACAATCTATAACACAATGAATGTGAATTGACTGCATTTTGTTGGAATAAAATGTGAACAAGAAATCACTTATAAGTGTAATAAATTTATGTTATTTTAATAAATAAATAAATTAATTTTGTGAAAGTCAAAATTGAGTGTTATTATTCAGAGTGCAGTGAAAAGACGAAAATTGAAAAAACTCAGTAAATTGATTACGTTCAAATGCTAATAGTGCTTAAATATTGATTCTGATCTGATACACAGTTAACAATCCACTAATCAATAATCAACCAATTAAAATGTAACATTTAATATCTCCTTAAAAAATTAATAATGATAGCACATAAAGGGAAAAGTCATTAGTTAAAAGCATTTAAAAATAATTGGATGTGAATTGATCTGGTATAAACGTTATAAGGGATTACAGCGTAATTAGTAAATCATTACACTGGTCCCACCTAGATCCTACATCGTCCTAAATGCCCTCAAATGAATTATGTGGTGAGTAGTGGGGATCACAGGAGAGTAAATGCGATGCAGTTATTGCGGTGGTTATTGTTGTAAATCGGAACGGCGGATAGACCAATAATTAAAGATAAATCTTTAAGTAAACATCACTCCAGACAAAAGGTCCAATACGGTGTGCAAACAAAGGTTAACTATCACTTTGTCCTCTCAGAGGCACCTAATAATGAATGGCCAATTCCCTGACACTTGTATAACGCAACACCTTGTACTGGAAAAAGAGCAATTGCCCAAGTGAGAAGTCTGTATGAGTGCAATGAGAGATTTTTCTGGTGCATGCTCCCACCAGAGGGCAGATATAAAGAAGCCAGAGTTGATGCTTGTCTTATTCGAGTGTACACCACATTCACATGGGGCCGTCAGCTTCAGTGCAGGATCGTTGCATACGCAACTAAAGTCTGTGCCAGAGCCAGGATTCCATGTAGTAGAATTACAGTTGCTGGGACATGTGCCACGCAGACATTGGAGGCAGAGGCAGTGTACAGGTTTTTAAGGAATACTTGTCCTTAAAACATTTCCCTGATTTTATGTATATATATATATATATATATATATATATATATATATATATATATATATACACACACACACACACATACACTTACTAAGTATGCACTTATATATTTAATTTTACTTTGTCTTTATCATTTTTATAATATACTTCTTTTTTAAAACGTTGGTTTGGGCAAACACTCTCTCTTAAAAGCTGCAAGTTTGCAGCAGGAGAGGATCTTGCCCTCCGACAGAAACCAAGGTTCAGCAGATTTCTTCTTCAACTCATGCTATTATGCAAAGAGGCATAGGATCCTCAATACTATGACTGAAGGTAAACAAGTTAGGGACCGCCATATGGGGTTTACCTTGACATGGTATGGTGGCTTTTCAACTTTATGATCATAACTTTTAACTAAAAACCCCTGTCTTTGTGAACACATGCATTTGCATATCTACTGAATTACTAAGACAGGGACCCAGGAAATGTGCACTGACCCATTTGGCTATGTGAGTAGCACTTCCCTTATACTTATATACATTTCTACTTAGCAATGTGAGTGCTCCCACAACCCCCTTTTTGTATTTCCCTGATTTAAAAAATTTTTTCACAATGCCCTGAAATAAATGGGTTAACTGTATAGAATAAGCCCCTTTTTAAACTCTTCAATGTGGTGTGGGAAAAAATACGCCAGATATGACAAAACTCACAGTCTCCCTAAAAATGATATAAATATTTATGTAATAGACATTGCAATCAGCAAAATATTAAAAGCAATAGCCATAAAACCTATCGATGTTCCATTTTCAAGTTCTATAAATATTTTCATTAAAACCACAAATGAGATATGGTGAGCAGTATGCTGCATTCAATGCCCTACCATTATGTTTCGTTTCTCTGCCTCTGGAAATGGCAGAAAGTGACACTGGGAGGCAGGATTATAGTGTCTTTCACTCTCTTCTTGCTTACATGAATGAGTGAGGTATGAGAATACACAAAGCGTGACTTACATCACGTAAAATGGCATTAAATAAAGCGGACCATAAACACTGTATTTTTAAATTTAACTGTGAAAATCAAATCTTACCCATATGAGAAAGTCTCATTTGTTTTCCACCGAGAGATTACAGAAGCTGCCAGGCCAGCTAACAATGCAGTGCAATCAAAGAACATGTGGAAGGAGTCAGAGATCAAGCCCAGGCTGAAAGAAAGATACATTGGGTTTTGTTACAAATCATTGAACATTCGGGTAATACCGGAATAAGTTTGACTAGAAATCTGTATACCATAAAGCAATAGAGGAAGGACCCAACATATAATAATTCAATGAATAACTAAAAGGTCAGCATTCTTGCACACATTTACTAGTCACTGTAAAGGATTATATAATAGTTAAATACATATTTTCCCCAAGTAATTTTTGAGGGTGCATTTATATATGCTTGGTGCCATGGTGCAAAAGTGTTGAATTTCATAGTAGTTTCTCAGTCTTTTATGTGATTTGTAAATAACCTGTATAGAAATAAATATTGTACTTTGGCATTGCAATGTAATTAAATTAGCAAAGCCAGAGTAAATCTCAATTTTGGGCCTCCCCTCTTATCCAGATTTGAACAAGTCTTGAACATGGATAGGTCTGACCTGTGGTTCAATATAAGTACTGTGTGTATGGGTTATGCTCACTACCATGACACCAGAACTGTAATTTGGCAACAACGGCTATTCATGGAATAAATCTCTGCTGCCAATTTAGTTTATAAATCTACACTTATCTAGACAATTTAGCCATTTCTATGTAGTGTATAGGCAAACAATTACAATGTTCAGCATCTCACATAGGGAGTGGTGGGAGGATCAGCTGTACATGTGTTTTGGCTGCATATATTTGGGGTTAAAAAACCTTCTAGGCATCAAATGATTTAAACATTTTCTAGAACATATCCTCGTTGGCTACAGTGCAATTTAAGGCAGACAAGTTCTAGGGGTATTTAATCAGTGTCAACTGCAATAGGAAAGGCCCAGATAAGCAAAATGAACTCCCACAAAAGCAAGATATTGGTCCTCTCAGTGATTTGACATCAACCAAATTCATCCTTTCCTCTGAGCGGCTGAGCCAAAACCCTGAGAGTAGGAGTCAAAAATTGCTAATCTTAGGAAACTCTAAAACTCTAAAATTAAAAAACTGCAAAAGTGTTGAGTTTAGAACTGTGAACAAGTATAGATTCTATATTCATAAAAATGAATGAATTCATGAATACATATTATATATTAATTTCCTTTTTGGGTGAAGTAATAACTAGCAAATGAACCTCACATTGCTAGATTGTGACGGTTACCTGTTGCTCCAAATTCCATAGAAAAGCTCCACGAATGCAAAGGACAAATTCAGACAGAGAAAGCAAAAAAGGTTCCTTGATGTAGAGTCGGAGAAAATGGATCTATGAAGAAAAAGTGGCGACATGAGAAGAAAAAAAATAGATACACTAAGGATACACTAGGGACACAACTCTGACTGTACTTATGTTTCACACAGCAGCAGATTAAAACAACATTTGGCCAAAATGATTCTCAACCACTGCCCAACCCTGGCTTATGTGGCTCCATATGCAGTCTAAGTGTTTGTCCAAAACTTTTATTGGATTAATTATTTTGTCTAATTGCATAGCATTAATCTCAGTAGAGATGCATTCAGTAGAGCCTCATACATACATGTGTAAAGGCAAGATTATCACAGAGGGCCAGGACCCCAATAATGAGCACAAACACTAATGCTGAGCACCTATAAGGGGTGTGGTATAATTTTCACTATTATAGGACATCTTTTCAGACATCACTAAATATTGGGGATATTTGTTGATCTATGGAAGGAATATTAGACCCTAGCAACCACAGAGCTGCTAACATGCCAAACTAAAAAGCAAAAAGCGAAATAATTTAAAAACCCACAAAGAATTAAAATGAAGATTAACTGCAATTATTCTCACACTATTAATGTTGTACCAAAATATTATTTTAGAGGTGAACTACGCACTTTCTACAGTACAGTGCTGTGTAAGCAAGTAGCACTTTATAAATAAAAATATCCGTGCATACATTCCTTTGTATAAGCAGAGGAAAGAGGTATATATGAGGAAAGGGGACAGAAAAACAACAATTTTGATCACTTTCCGTCCACTTGTGCATATGCCATACAAAGTATGCTCTACGGCAGTGGTTCCCGAATTATGGGGTTTAACCAGTTTAGAAGCTTGGCTCAGAGCCCCAAACTGAGATTTGGGGGGAATGCCATGTTGCTCTAATTGATGTACAAGGAAACTCAGCATGAAGACCAATTGCAGTTAGATTCAGGGGACAAACACATTGAGCTAAGGGCTGATGCAGCCATATCTCTAATCGTGTCATGGGGCCAAGGAGGGTGTGGGCCAGACCAAATGCCCCACATAATGGGGGGGGGGGGCTTGGACATAAAACATGCCTGGATCTAACTGCTTGAGGGAAAATGTGCTTGTCAGTCAAGGTGGGGGTTAAACAAACAGAAAGATCCCATGAATGTACTTATGGATCTCCAGTCTGCAAATAAGTAAATATTGACTCCCTGTAAATAACAGAGACATATCCTGGCAAAAGTGCTGTGGTTACTTGGCCTGTGTTTAATCACTTGCTAGTTTATATAAACAAGTCTCATTTCGGTAAAGCCTAAGGCTACCGAGGTTCCCCTACTCACCGGATCCATCCAGACACTTTTCGGACCAAGTTGAATTTAGGAGGTTTGTATTCATCATCTTTAATAGACAGAGGCAACATTTTGGAAATCGGAATCCGGAAAATGCCAAAGTCCTTTAGTGGCCCGGAACCTGTCAAACGAAGATTCTTTTGCTTCGCGTGTATTTAGAATTGTTCCCGGTAATCCCCCTAGATACCAAGTGCCAACCCGTGCTGTGTACCGGGAGCCGCTTCCGACTTCCGTAATAGGCGCGGGCGTGGCCAACTTAACACGAAGCGACACACAGGCACCTGGCAACCAATGAGAGATCTTCTAGTCAGTCGCTTGTTTGGACACGCCCACTCTGCAATCTGAGCGCTGACTGAGGCTTAGCTGATTTGGCGAAGAAAATCCTTTCCAGCGTGAAAGATGGCGATTCAACACGTCGCCGTTTTAAAAAGAGGATGCGCGTCATGTTTGAAATTGCCTTTAGAATGCCTTGCAAAGACCATGATTTCCAAATCGAATCTCTTGTGTGAGAGAAGGGTGGCTTGGTTATTGTGCACGAGTTTGACATAATATAAATAAGCTGCTATGAAGCCATTCAAGCTGAAAAAAGAGAAAAGAATACAGGTTATATTGCTCTTAACAGATAAGCCCTGTCTTATACAATGGTGTTTTATCTGTTATCTGCTATGCAACACGTGCCTTTTTCTTCTTTTTTTCCAGCTTGTTTAAATACACTACAGTAGTCTCTCAGAAGTGAACACACCAGTTGTACCAGTGCAGAGCAACAGTATGTTACATTTGAATTACTTTGATATACTTTCTGTTTTTGGTGTTACTGTTCCTTTAAGGTAACACCTGGCCTGGGACAAATTTCTCTTTAGTGGGACCTGGCAGCTGATGCGAAGTATTTGTAAACAGACCAACCTCAAGCAAGAGAAATTGAATATATTAATGCTAGCAATAAAGGAATAGTCTGTACTTAGTGAACGGGGTGATTTTATCCCCTTTGCAGCCTGTGGTGGTGGCTTGTGGCTGCCGCTCCACTTATTTTCATACACAACTTTTTTGGGTCCAAGGTGCTAGCGCAGAGAATCCTAAATTTGGCTCTTAAAGTTTACTGGGAGTTGCATTTTTCCACCCCTGTTAACCAGTGGGTTGCTGCCGCTGAGGCAAGTTTCTCAACTCACTGCATTGGAGAAGCTCCCTGTTAACGAAGTAGACATGAGGTCAAGACTCCGTGCCATGGACCAACAGTAATGCCAGTAGATAAACCATACTTACAAATATCATCAGCCCACGATGATTAAAAAATAAAGCTGATGAAATTCAAAAAATGCCATTTTGAGGGGATACTTCAATCGAAAATTGTAGCATTCTGTAGCAGGTGTATTGTTATTTCCTAGCCCTGGTGATTACTGGGCAATTGTCCTTTTTGCCCACTTATTAAAATGGTCCTACACATACTGTTGGGTGATCACAGTCATAAGGTAAAATTGGTTGGTCGTCTGCTCAGTTATTAATATTGTTTTACTAGATAGAAATAGACTGGAAGCAGAGAACGAGAAGAACAAGACAAAGAGCAAGAGCAAAACAGACAGCAGCAATGGAGCAAATATAACAGAGATCAGTCTAGGTAGGGGATTGGAAGAGCTAGCCTCTTCTACTGTGGCAAATCCCCTGTATTGTAATCTATTCTTTGTAAATGGGATAGATTCCTGTTCACCATGGAGTGTTATAGGTGTTCCCAACCAGTCTATAAAATATAAGGCATCCCATATCAGTTATTTATAGTACTGGGACCCATAGATAGGATTGCCACCTGTCCGGTATTAAACCAGGCAGCCTGGATTTAGGGGGCTGTCCAGTTCAAAACATCCTGCCAGGTTTTTCAAGTTTAAAGAACAGGGAATAATTTTTTGAGCAGTGTGGGTGTGATGTCATAGCTATGCCCCCAACATCACTAGGTGCGTCCCTGACATCAAGGCTCCACCACTGACTAATCGCTTTGATGTCATTGTCCACCCATTTGTCTGGATTCTGATGACAGAAACCCTAATCATAAACATGGGATGGAGTGGGGGCATGGTAGGGGATCTCATACAATACTCAATACAAGAAGTTGGAAAAAGTTTAAAACTGTATTTAATAGAACTTTAAAAAAACACTTCAGGCTTATGTACTAATAATTATTTTTTAGACTTTTTCACTGGTGATGAGTACTGTATAAGGGCTCTTAAATATAGTATAAAGATTGTGGAACTTTAATTGTGGTTAATGGTACTAAACCTCATTATAGCTTCACTTAACTGTTTTAAATTTACTACCTTTAAATATACCAATAATCTTTTCTGGGGCTTCTCATACACTAAAACAGGTTAGCACATATATTTTTTCTTTGACATATACAGTATCTTGTCAATAATCAGATAGGTCTGACCATCTGACCGTCTTCATTTGTAAATGGCCAAATCATGCACACATCCACTTGTTTGGCAACTTGCCAGATATGCCAGTCTTAAAGGAGAATTCTGCACAAACATAACTTGAGGTTTTTGAAAAGTAAACATAATTTCAAGCAACTTTGCAATATACATCAGTTAAAAAATACACAGACTTTTCATGATTTTTAATGATTTGGAACAGTTCTGTAAACTCCTGCTCTCTTCTTCTGATCTCTCTGACTACTTTGCTGAGCTGGCTGACTACTGTACTGTTACTTTGTATCAGCATGTTCTCAGCCTGCATCCTCCAAACCCCACAATTCCCTGCACATGTGATTTCAATAAGGAAAGGAACATTACAGTGCAATGCATTGTGGGTTATGTAGTTCCTGCATGCTGTCTGTAAACTGTGGAGAAGTTGTTACATTTGTAACATCAGTGTAAAGTCCATTCTTCCCTGCCAGGATTTCAAATGATGCAGAAATAGAACTGTTAAACTGCTGGATTTCAGCATACTTTTTGAAGGTAACTGTGATGGGTATATTAGGGGGTTTCTGTGTATATTAGGGGTTTCTGTGTTATGTGGGCCCTTTCATCAAATTTATTTTGGAAACCATAGTTCCCCTTTAAGTATGGAGTATGGACATCTTAAGACAATATAGGATAACTAGAAATTAAGGTAATATATATATAATCCTGTTATTTGTTATTCATGGGGACCAGGTTCCGTTTCCTGGACCTGGGTACCTGAGAACTCATCTAATTTCCCTGTACTTCTATAACAGGATGTTTTTATTTTGTAACTCACTGAACCAGATACTTCATTAGATCACCATACCTCCCAACTGTCCTGTTTTTAGCGGGACAATCCTGATTTTGACAGCTCAGCCTGCAGCCCTGGTTTATTACTGAAATGTCCCAAGTTTCTCTTTGATCTCCTGCACTGACCCCCAGAAAAAGATACAAAGTTTCTAATTAAATAAGAGTCTTTTTGGTAGAGAGCCCAGAGTACTCAGCACCTGCACAAGCGCCTGCACTTAAGCTGGCCATAGATGCAAAGATCCCATCGTACGAATCATCGTACGATCGGACTTTCCCATCTCCCGACCCGCCACTAACCATTCAGATCAAAGTCTTACCAGTCAGATTAGTTAAAGAACAGATCAGCAATGTTTTGCCCCTGACAGCAATCGAAATCAAATTTTCTAACCTGTCAGATCGACCAAACGACCGATCTCCGCCGGACGAAAAATGTCGGGACTCTCCACACACGTTCCGAAAATCGGACGAATCCTCGATTCGTACGATCACATCTTTGCGTCTATGGCCAGCTTTAGATACAATTGTAACAATTGAGATAAGCAAATCTCTAACTGAGATTCTGACACTTGTGACACACGGACGGGAGGACATGCGAAGGCAGTTCTGGGAGGCTGTCCAAAAATTAAGCACAGCTGATTTTTTTTGTCCCTCTGTATAGTTTTCAAATGTTTGGGCCACCCTTCTGTGCGCTTTCAGACATACCCGATTCCACAGATCGAAAGAAAACCATCATAATCTATCAATGATAGAAAGGGGAGCTGAGCCAGCGAGAGGAGTAGAAAACCTCACCTCAGGCAGCAGCACGGAGAGGGTTACAAGGGGTGGCAAAAAGCAGCTCCTTGTACATTTAAGAGCCAAATTTCGCTTTTTAAACAGGAAAAATTCCATACATTTGGCTATTGCCAGAGAGTGCAGTTGCGCTTGCCACATTAGCGATTCGAGCCCACCATGCAGGAAAGGAAGGAGCTGGTGGTGGGGGGGTGCAGAGATTCTCCAAAATGCAGGAAACATGTATTTTCAGCAGGGACATTTCTCACAGCAGCAGAGATTTTTTTAACAGCTTTTATCTACTGTTGCTGTGATTTGTGGAAATTGTGGTGCAGATGTTAGCAGTGCAGTCTGCTGCCTGTGGGGAAGTAATTTACAGCAGGAACTGGTGCATTCTGGGAAAAGATCAGCAGGAAGCATGAGAGAGTAACCAGCTTTCCGCAAACAACCTCGTTTGGTTAAATGTTCCCAACTTCCTGGGATGTTTTGTATGCTTTCCAGCTGACTCCTCCTACTGTTTGACCGGCTGGGAAGCTGCAGGGTAAGGAAGTTTGTCTAAAGCTACAGAAGCAACAACTCGTAATATGACAATGTGTACTGGAAAGTGAAATAGAGGTTGTGGTGCCAGGGCATAACCTGCTGGTTAATACAGCCACAAACACAAGACACTGAATGAGCCACTAACAAAAGAAGTTTTTTTTTCATTTAAAGCAGATATCAGTGACATGCCTTTAGAAAGGGAAGTATCATTAAGGCAATGACATTGTAATTTAGAGAAAACATTTGCTGTTGCAGAAGGGAAACTTAGCTCTGCCCAGGAGGAATACTGGGAGTTGTAGTTCTACAATAGCCGCAGTCTCTTAACGTTGCAGGTGTCATTTTAAGTTGCAGCAGATAAAACCAGTTCTCTGATCACTGCTTAGAATGCCAGGGACAGATCTCTTATCTCTGGAGTCTGTAAAGTTCCATGATTTCCATGCACTGCACAGAGCTGTATGTAATAGCTGGTGATTATAGCTTGGTGTTGAGTTATATGGCAGATGCAATCTGTACACGGCTCTGTTGTAAAGATTTGAACCCCCCATCAGTTCAGCATTCAGTGGCACAATGCTGGCAACAACTCTTGTGGGGGATTCAGAGGTGTCTATAGCTCTAGAGGGGTGCTTATAGTAGCAAGTGCCATAGCCCTGCACTTACTGACAGCATGGAAGGGAGGTAGCTGTCCCCACTCAAATTCTGCCAGCGCAAAGAAGGCCATGAGAATGTCTGCATATACAAGCTGTTAAATGTACAATATTGCTTTATGTTTCATACAGAATGGGGTCTTTGTGTACTAGGAAGAAGAGCAGGGAGCACCCTGCTCGTTTATTGTGTGGAAATGCAATGTTTCGGGGACACGCCCCTTTGTCAAGCATGTCCCCGAAACGTTGCATTTCCGCACAATAAACAAGCAGGGTGCTCCCTGCAATGGTAATGCCTTGTGTGCCGATATCTTCTTCCCAGATCGATTGTGAGGTTGCCGGATCCTCTAATATTGTGCACCTGGCTGTTCTAATTGCTTAGGTGACTGTAAACTATGCTTCTGAAGTTGTCATTGATCAGAAGTATACTCTATAACCTTTTCATTTAAAATTATATACTTTGAAAAAAGGCAACCGTGCAAGGTGTACAGTGGTGATCCTTAAACTATGTGTCGGAACCTAAAACAGGGGCCTGCTACAATAGGTAACAGCAATTAAAATAAGGTGCATAATTAATTCTAAACAAGTATCTTGCTCAATTCTTTTATTTTAAATGGGGTGTTCACATTTATATTAACCTTTAGCAAGATGTAGAGAGTGATATTTTGAAACAATTTTCACTTGGTTTTAATGTTTTAATATTTGTAGTTTTTGAGTTATTAAACTTTTATTCAGCAACTCCACACAATTTCAGCAATCTGGTAGCCAGGTTCCAAATTACCATAGCTACCATTCATTGATTTGAATAAAAGAGGTTTAAAAATCAGCATACCATGCAGAATCTAAAAACAATACAGGGAATGCAGTTTGCTCAAATATATCTACTCTTTGACAGAATTTGCCCTTTTAATTAGATTCCTATGCTATTGTTCTCTATTTTGTGTCTGACTGATATAGACTGACATAGATATTATTTGTATTATCCCTGTCTGTGGCCCTGTGACCCAAGGCAATGTGTATATTTGTCATGTCAGTGTTTGTATATACTTTATATGATTTAAGCTGTGGGCTGTATTTCTAGGTGTCCCAATGGAGCACTGTGATTAACTGCCAGAAGGTTTTTCCTGTCTGGCTGTCTCTCTTAGAAACACATAGGGGCCGATTCACTAAATTCGAGTGAAGGATTCAAAGTAAAAAAACTTCGAATTTCGAAGTATTTTTTGGGCTACTTCGACCATCGAATGGGCTACTTCGACCTTCGACTACGACTTCGAATCGAAGGATTCAAACTAAAAATTGTTCGACTATTCGACCATTCGATAGTCGAAGTACTGTCTCTTTAAAAAAAACTTCGACCCCCTACTTCGGCAGCTAAAAGCTACCGAAGTCAATGTTAGCCTATGGGGAAGGTCCCCATAGGCTTGGCTAACTTTTTTTGATTGAAGGATATTCCTTCGATCGTTGGATTAAAATCCTTCGAATTGTTCGGTTGGAAAGATTTAATCGTTCGATCGAAGGAATAATCCTTCGATTGTACGATCGAAGTATTTGCGCTAAATCCTTCGACTTCGATATTCGAAGTCAAAGGATTTTAATTCCTAGTCGAATATCGAGGGTTAATTAACCCTCGATATTCGACCCTTAGTGAATCAGCCCCAAACTGTAGTGACTTTCTCTTATCATATTCATTCATTATCATATTACACATTCTAGTTTTCACTACCCCACCCGCTCTCACAGTCTCACTTACCCCTACACTGTTTCTTTCTTACTCAAACTCCTGCACAAACAAACACTCACCTCTAACATTATTGTTACGATGAACACATTTTCAAATGTATTATCGATTAACTCTGGACTTTATAACATCAATAGGAAATAAATGAAAAGTTAAGTTTATTGCCCCTGTTGGCATTAATGGCCCCAGATGTGCACTTTCCATTACCGCTGTGCTGTGTATATTAAATGCAACCAGATTTTGGAATAGAGAGCATTCCCTCTGTATATATGGAAGCTTTTTCAGTCAATGTAGTTCATATGGAAAGAAGGGAACCCAGAACTTACCAAAGTTCACTGGTGTGTTAACTTTATTGTGTCATACCATTTGTATGTATGTATGTATGTATGTATGTATGTGTGTATAACTTTATTTGTAAAGCGCTGTTAAAGGAAAACTATACCCCCACAATGAATACTTGAGCAACAGATTATATCAAATTAAGTGTCATATTAAAGAATCTTGTCATACCGACATATATATTTAAGTAAATCTTGACCTTTTACATCTCTTGCCTTGAGCCACCATTTTGTGATGGTCTGTGTGCTGCCTCAGAGATCACCTGACCAGAAATACTTCAGCTCTAACTGTAACAGGAAGAAGTGTGGAAGCAAAAGACAAAACTCTGTCTGTTAATTGGCTCATGTGACCTAACATGTATAGTTTGTTTGGTTTGTTTGTGTGCACACTGAATCGTACGATCCCAGGGGGTGGCCCTTATTTTTTAAAAGGGCAATTTTCTATTCATGATTACCCAATGGCACATACTTCTAGAAAAGTATATTATTATGAAAATGGTTTATTTACATGAAGCAGGGTTTTACATAGGAGCTGTTTAAGCAATATATCTTTATAGAGACCTACATTGTTTGAGGGGTATACTTTTCCGTTAAGCAGCAGCACTGTACAATGCATAAAAGTACAATATATACACAGAATTCATATCAGGATACAGAGCTTAAGTGCTTTGTGGTAAGATACATAGTGGGAAGGAGGTCCCTGCCCCGCAGAGCTTACAGTCTAAGTGGATGGGAGGCTAACATACTGGCACAAAATGATGAACACTGTTCCATCATTAAATATTTATGTAGTGCTTAGAAATGATGTAGCACAAACATCTCTGTTTCTGCTCCTTTTGGGCAGTTGTTTGAGGGCATAGTCACATACAACTGTACCTAATTATGTTATACATCAGTTGCTTTGGATGTACAACTCTATTACGATTTTTCTCCTGTATCATCATAGGAACGTGTCAGTATCAACTAAATGCTGCACCCGAAATCGTTCTCAAAGCCCCCCGCAAACCTGCATTCACCCAACCCTCCGACACAGCTAAAAAGCTAAAAGACCTTCTGAGCCTTTCAGTGACGCTGGGCTGGGGGCAGCGCGATCCTTCCATAGGCTGATTATGAATGAAAACAGGAATTCAGCCTATAGAAGGATCGCTCTGCACCCAGCCCAGCGTCACTGAATCAACCTGAAAGATCTGTTAGTAGTGTCAGTGTGTCGGCAGCACAAAGGTTAGTCGGGCTGGAGGCGGCTTTGCGGGGAACGATTACGGGTGCAGCATTTACTTTATATTGACACGTTCCTATGATTTTTATAGGAACGTGTCAGTATCGCTTTAACGAAACAGTAGCGATGGGCGAATTTGTCCCATTTTGCTTCGCCACGAATTTCGCGAAACAGCAATGTCGACGACGCCAAAATGGGTGAATTTTTGCCTCAAATTTGCGCCTGCCGAATAAATTCGCCCATCGCTACAAAACAGTTGTGTTGCAGATATATGTAACAACAGTTTAGCATGTAAAATAAGTGTTTTAAAAGCTGCTAATATATCGTATACGCTGTTTAACAGGGCTACAGATTTTTGAGTTGCTTCCTCTGTGATTAAATATTCACATCAAATACCTGTACTACCAGGGACAACCACTAGATGGCAGAAAAAGTCTGATTTTTGCAACAGCAGGAGTATCAATTTTAAAATGATACAAATAACTCCTTTTGCTTATTTCTGTTGCTTATTTTTACATGCTCTCATTGCAATGTTCCTGAACATATACAGGTATGGGATCCGTTATCCAAAAACTTGTTATCCAGAAAGCTCAGAATTACGGGAAGGCCATCTCCCATAGACTCCATTATAAATCAAATAATTAAATATTTTTAATTTGATTTCCTTTTTCTCTGTAATATGAAAACAATACCTTGTACTGATTCCCAACTAAGATATAATTATTCCTTATTGGAGGCAAACAACCCTATTGGGTTTAATTAATGTTATTTTTTAGTAGACTTAAGGTACTTAGATCTAAATTACAGAAATACACCTTATCCAGAAACCCCCAGGTCCCAAGCATTCTGGATAACAGGTCCCATACCTGTATAATATTTTTCTGTGGGCCCCAGTAATATGTCATATTATGCAAGTGCAATAAAAACAAATAAAGGAGAAGGAAATGTAAAATGACTGGGAGGGTGCCAAGTTGTTGGGCAACTCCCCCAGTGATTATTCTCTGGGTGAAATTACCCAAGTGGACTAACCCATTGCAACCAAATATCAAATGGTTCTGATTTTTTGTGACTACAGAATGCTGTAAATGTAACCCAACAAGAAACCTTCCCATTCCATTGGTGACTGCTGGATTTTCAGCCTCATAGAATTTCCAGCTCTGCAGGCACCAAAGCACTCATAATTGCCCCGCCACTGATCTGAATGATAATCTCATGGATCTAGTGCACACTTATCACTCAGAAACAATGGTAGAACATTGCCCTAATAGAGATAGACAATGTGAATCACATTCTAAAAAATCTTTTTTGAGGTATGACTTTCTTGTGACATTGGTTCTATATCATAAACATAAGTCTTTGTTCTCTTTTTCAGCAAGGATTCAATGACAGAGCTTCTCTCTTCAAAAGGACATGAGGTAAACATATAGTTGTATACATACCTAAAGGGCAACATAAGGCCTGATTAAACATTGCCACATTTTAATAATCATAGGTGCAGTGCCTTTTCTTACAGCCAGCAGTGCTAATGCACTTACAGACTTAGCTTTTGTTATCGTCTGGTGCAGCCATTTTTTCTGCAAGCTTCTGGGGCGTTCATAAGCACTGCATTGTGCATGCCTTGTACCCTGGGTCAGAAGTGTATGCTTGTTACATAGTTAAAGAGGAAATATCACAAAAATGAAAATTGAATAGAAGCTTCAGCATACTGAACTAAGAAAATTACTAAATGTAATCAATTAAAAATTCTGCATCGTTTCTGAAATAGCCTAAACGTCCCATGACTATTAAAATTGGGCAGTTTTTAAACAGACTTTCCCTCTAATTTCAGCATAGTGTCATCACGAGATTTCGTCGATTTTAGGTTTATATGTTATATATGTAAAAAGGGTTTCACTCTCCCTTAATCACACATTGTGGCAGTATTATGACTAAATCAGCCAAGGGCATCTCCAGTTAGCAATAAAATAAATACCTTTCAGATAATATGGGATTCATCCTGTCATTTGTCTTACCAGATAGTTGTATCTAGAATGTGTGCCATTAAGCCAGATAGAACTGCTTCTTGACAGAAATAGAGACTTGATATTTATAGCAATATCCTTTAATGGCAGGCACATTAAGCAGGGCATTTTAAGTAGCACCAAAGTGCCAAAATAGTAAAAACTAACAATAAAAAAACCTACCAAGCTTGTGCCAGAGATATGTTGTTTTCTACTCTAAATAATTGGTATTTCTTTACACTGTGTGCAGGTGGTTGAGGAGGATAGTGAAATTAAGAATGCTACGTATGTTCTGTATTGTCCTGGTCCTCCTCCTACTCTTTTTGGGGGCTCTGAGTGCTTTACTCCCTGCTACAAATGAAGACGCTATGATGGGTGTCCGTCGTGAAATTCCCCTCTCTGATGTGTCTCCCAAAGACTCCTTTACACTCATCATGCAGACGTATAACAGGACAGACCTACTGTTGAAGATGCTCAACCATTATCAAGCCATGCCAGGCCTTAGCCATGTGATAGTGGTATGGAATAATGTTGGCCAAGAAACCCCTCGCGAGCTGTGGGAATCTTTTGGGCCTCATCCAGTACCTGTCACCTTCAAAATGCAGAAGGTCAATCTCATGAGAAATAGACTGCAGAGCTTCCCAGAGATTCAAACCCAGGGTCAGCAATACTTAATACTTAATCTTTTTTGCAGTTAGATTTCTAGACAAAACTGGGGCTGTAATGATGCCATTTATACTTTGATAATATTATTATGGATGAGTAAAGTATGGTTAGGTATGAACATGTTGTAGGGTACAGTGACATTGCATGGTTTCAGCTATGCCTTGCATTATTTACAGATAAATAAAATACATTGTATTTGGGGTCACAGTAACATATCAATATTATTGATATTTTCCAGTTATAAGTAGAAATAATGAAAAGATACAAATGAATCTATTATACACCACTAAGGAAACAGCTTTGCTTACACGTGGGGGTGGTATGCCAATTAAAATATAATGCTGCTGATCAACTATGTACACTTTTCTGCACAATGGCATGGAGATGCCACTCTACATCATGCTGCTAAATGTCTATACATTGATAATTAACAATAGTCTTGTATGAACGAACAATGGTCTTGTATGAACTAAATCGGGACTTTTGGTCTGTCTAGGTGCAATATGTCACCCAACCATTTTGAATGTACTTTGTGTTTTCTTACAGCTGTTTTAATGATGGATGATGACACCCTAGTCAGCGCTTATGATGTTTCATTTGCCTTCTCTGTCTGGCAGGTAATTAAATGTGTTCTTTACGGCATGTGTGAATATATATGTACTTACATACAACTTCTGATGGTTGCAGCATGCAGGGGCAGATTAATGCACAAGCTTCCTTAGGCTATAGCCCAGTGTATAGCCCATCTAGCTTTCTTCAATTATAAATTTTCTTTTCTTTTAAGATTATATTTATTGATTTTGCGCTGCTGAGTCTGGTCAAGCACTCTTGTTGGGAGACAAAGGCAAGGCGCGTATGTGTACCAGGATTTGTGCAGATCCATTGATGACGCCTCAAACCTGATTCACCGTAGTGCACTTCGGAAACACACGTGCCTGGGTCTGCACGCATCTGGGCCCAGCAGTAGCCTAGAAGGGGGGGCTACTTTCCTGTATACATTTATTAAACATTTTCAGTAGGGATGCACCGAATCCACTTTTTTGGATTTGGCAAAACCCCCGAATCCTTCATGAAAGATTTGCCCGAATACCGAACCGGATCTGAACCCTAATTTGCATATGCAAATTAGGGGTGGGAAGGGGAAAATATTTTTTACTTTCTTGTTTTCTGACAAAAAGTCACGCAAATTCCATCCCCGTTCCTAATTTGCATATGCCAGGCAGAAGGTTTCGCCGAATCCTGCTGAAAAAGGCCGAATCCTGCCCGAATCCCGAACCAAATCCTGGATTCGGTGCATCCCTAATTTTCAGTGCTTTTAAAGTTATTTTAAGTTATTTGTAAAAACAATTGCTATTGAAAGCAGCATTTGCTTAACTCCTAGTTGTTTCATTTTAAACAATATTGCAAAAGTCTTATTTCCCCAGCAAAGACAGTTCTGTTAATCAGCAGCATTGTCTTACATAGTATCAACAGTCTGAGCCCCCAGTGCAGAGAACAGAAAGGGACAGAAACAGCTTTCAATAGCAATATAGTGCTATTATATATCTATATATATATCTATATATATATATCTATATATATACGAATACAATGTGGGTGAGTCGGCACTCTCGTCAAGCAGGTTAAATGTGCCTGGGTGCAGTGTCCAAAAATTTTTGAATATATCCAACAAAGAGGTCCGCACTCTCAGGGCTTACAAATAAAATAAAAATGTTTTATTGAAAATAAAGACTAACGTTTCGGCCTCTCCGAGGCCTTTCTCAAAGTGATTACAGACATCAAGAGAATGCAATAAATATCCCAATTGGCGGGAAAGAATAATTGGCTGACCTCTATGACATCATCAGTTAGTTAGTATTTGCATATAAAACAGATTTAAAACAGATTTAGAACACGTTTCTTTAAATATATCGCCACTCCCTTCTGTTAAAAATTGAGACATAGTTAAAAACATACTGTGTATACTTCACTCTCTCCTCATAGTAGTTTTTAATATAATACAGTAACCTAAAACCGTTCCATTTATATTGCACAGTAAAAGTAATACACGATAAAAGTATTGAGTAAGTATATTAGGTCTATTTAAACATGCTCCCTACGATACAATGTAGCATATAAGTTCCTATCAGTGGATAAAAAAGTTACTGTAGCTTAATCAAACTGTTGTACTATGTGCCCTTAAGCTATTATTATTAACCCCTTGGTTCAGTGTCAAACAAACCTTAGTTCCAATATTCTAAAGTAGTATAATATATATATATGAATCTGCACTCCCTGTGATCTGTGCCTGTGTCCATAAAATCAATTAAATAAAATAAATCAATTAAATAAATCATGTGTAAAATCCCAGCCTGGATGTGTAATACATGTATTATCCCTGTAAACAATATTAAAATGTGCAGAATATTAAATGCAAGAGATTAGTAAAATAGGTACAATACACAATTAAGTGAAAAAATAAGTGAAAAAATATATCAAAAAAGCAAAAAATGCCAAAAAATATATATACAGAAAAATGTTCAAATAGTCCAAATGTCCACAATAAAAATCACCATAAACACTGGAATCCTCAGGGTATCTGGGCGTAGATAGCACTCTAGTTCATTATGGCGTAATACTCAATTTGGTGCATATGAGTTCAATATGTATTAGTTAGCGGCTCAATAACCCCTTAGGCACCTGTGGATGTGAGGTGAGTAGCCGCAATGCAGGTCAAATAATGTAGGGATCGCTCATCCTCTGTGATCAGACTCATTGATCGTGTCAGGGAGCACTAGCCATCCACGGGAGCGCCACACGGTAGAAAGAGCTATGCCACGCACTGTTTATATGCATAGAACTCACCCGCACGAGTCAGTTATAGCCTTATTTGTATCCTCAGCAATGGAGTTCGCCGCTACAGCAGCACTTCATATACGCCTGGAACTCTGAGAGTCTTCTGAACCACCGCTGCCGAAGAATCCGCATCGGTTCCCAATATGCTTAATAAAGCAGTCGGCGGTCGAGTGCGACAGCATGTAGACATTCACCGCGGGGGTCATTCTGTGGCGGTGGGGACCCACCGGAAACCACGCTGCAAAATATCAATGTGTCTCATCGCCTGTATAGAGTCACACATGCCCCAAATCAGAATCGACCTCCTCCGCTCATAGGCAGCAGGCTACACTGATAGGTAATGTTACACAACATAATCTGCACATCCACTGGGGAATACCTGTCCGCCGTGGGAAGCATGTATAGGGCGTACCTCCTAGCGTCGGCCATCAACCTCGGCTTGGACTACAGCAGCCCGCATATAGACCATTAGGGCCTCAGAAGGAAGGAGTAAAACGCCAGTCCAAATTATAACTTTACAGCGCCGATCTTGGTGTCAGCATTCATGGAATCAATAGGTCAAAAAGTAATATATAAACACGGGTGCCAGGCTTGGTCAATATAATCAAATACAATGTGGGTGAGTCGGCACTCTCGTCAAGCAGGTTAAATGTGCCTGGGTGCAGTGTCCAAAAATTTTTGAATATATCCAACAAAGAGGTCCGCACTCTCAGGGCTTACAAATAAAATAAAAATGTTTTATTGAAAATAAAGACTAACGTTTCGGCCTCTCCGAGGCCTTTCTCAAAGTGATTACAGACATCAAGAGAATGCAATAAATACCCCAATTGGCGGGAAAGAATAATTGGCTGACCTCTATGACATCATCAGTTAGTTAGTATTTGCATATAAAACAGATTTAACGATATATTTAAAGAAACGTGTTCTAAATCTGTTTTAAATCTGTTTTATATGCAAATACTAACTAACTGATGATGTCATAGAGGTCAGCCAATTATTCTTTCCCGCCAATTGGGGTATTTATTGCATTCTCTTGATGTCTGTAATCACTTTGAGAAAGGCCTCGGAGAGGCCGAAACGTTAGTCTTTATTTTCAATAAAACATTTTTATTTTATTTGTAAGCCCTGAGAGTGCGGACCTCTTTGTTGAATATATTCAAAAATTTTTGGACACTGCACCCAGGCACATTTAACCTGCTTGACGAGAGTGCCGACTCACCCACATTGTATTCGATTATATTGACCAAGCCTGGCACCCGTGTTTATATATTACTTTTTGACCTATTGATTCCATGAATGCTGACACCAAGATCGGCGCTGTAAAGTTATAATTTGGACTGGCGTTTTACTCCTTCCTTCTGAGGCCCTAATGGTCTATATGCGGGCTGCTGTAGTCCAAGCCGAGGTTGATGGCCGACGCTAGGAGGTACGCCCTATACATGCTTCCCACGGCGGACAGGTATTCCCCAGTGGATGTGCAGATTATGTTGTGTAACATTACCTATCAGTGTAGCCTGCTGGCTATGAGCGGAGGAGGTCGATTCTGATTTGGGGCATGTGTGACTCTATACAGGCGATGAGACACATTGATATTTTGCAGCGTGGTTTCCGGTGGGTCCCCACCGCCACAGAATGACCCCCGCGGTGAATGTCTACATGCTGTCGCACTCAACCGCCGACTGCTTTATTAAGCATATTGGGAACCGATGCGGATTCTTCGGCAGCGGTGGTTCAGAAGACTCTCAGAGTTCCAGGCGTATATGCAGTGCTGCTGTAGCGGCGAACTCCGTTGCTGAGGATACAAATAAGGCTATAACTGACTCGTGCGGGTGAGTTCTATGCATATAAACAGTGTGTGGCATAGCTCTTTCTACCGTGTGGCGCTCCCGTGGATGGCTAGTGCTCCCTGACACGATCAATGAGTCTGATCACAGAGGATGAGCGATCCCTACATTATTTGACCTGCATTGCGGCTACTCACCTCACATCCACAGGTGCCTAAGGGGTTATTGAGCCGCTAACTAATACATATTGAACTCATATGCACCAAATTGAGTATTACGCCATAATGAACTAGAGTGCTATCTACGCCCAGATACCCTGAGGATTCCAGTGTTTATGGTGATTTTTATTGGGGACATTTGGACTATTTGAACATTTTTCTGTATATATATTTTTTGGCATTTTTTGCTTTTTTGATATATTTTTTCACTTATTTTTTCACTTAATTGTGTATTGTACCTATTTTACTAATCTCTTGCATTTAATATTCTGCACATTTTAATATTGTTTACAGGGATAATACATGTATTACACATCCAGGCTGGGATTTTACACATGAATTATTTTATTTAATTGATTTTATGGACACAGGCACAGATCACAGGGAGTGCAGATTCATATATATATATTATACTACTTTAGAATATTGGAACTAAGGTTTGTTTGACACTGAACCAAGGGGTTAATAATAATAGCTTAAGGGCACATAGTACAACAGTTTGATTAAGCTACAGTAACTTTTTTATCCACTGATAGGAACTTATATGCTACATTGTATCGTAGGGAGCATGTTTAAATAGACCTAATATACTTACTCAATACTTTTATCGTGTATTACTTTTACTGTGCAATATAAATGGAACGGTTTTAGGTTACTGTATTGTATTAAAAACTACTATGAGGAGAGAGTGAAGTATACACAGTATGTTTTTAACTATGTCTCAATTTTTAACAGAGGGGAGTGGCGATATATTTAAAGAAACGTGTTCTAAATCTGTTTTAAATCTGTTTTATATGCAAATACTAACTAACTGATGATGTCATAGAGGTCAGCCAATTATTCTTTCCCACCAATTGGGGTATTTATTGCATTCTCTTGATGTCTGTAATCACTTTGAGAAAGGCCTCGGAGAGGCCGAAACGTTAGTCTTTATTTTCAATAAAACATTTTTATTTTATTTGTAAGCCCTGAGAGTGCGGACCTCTTTGTTGGATATATCTATATATATATATATATATATATATATATATATATATATATATATATATATATATATATATATATATATATATATATATATATATATATATATATATATATATATATATATATATATACATACAAATAACTTAAAAACAATTGAAATTTTTTAAAGAATGTATATTGCACAGTTTCTCACAATTACATTTTTTTTATAAGGCAAATTTTTATTTTATGGTTGACTTGCCTTTCAATATATATATAATATGCAGGAATTTCATTGAACCAATCTATCCCTAGTTTTTATTAAGAATTGTACCTTCCTCCCATGACTCCCCCGGGCAATGTTGGAAAGTCTTTCTTCCACTTCTCAAATGCTTGGTTAAGGGTGATGGAACTGAAGCCAGCAAGTTAGCATATAGTCTACTGTTTAGCTGTTAGGGAGATGGTTTCCCTTTGAGCAGTGATTCCCAACCAGTGGCTCACGAGCAACATGGTGTTCACCATATTGTTCCCAGTGGCCTAAGGGTTAGTTCACACAAGGAGATTCGGGGAGATTTTGTCTGGTGACTAATCGCCTCTTCTTCTGGGCGACAATCTCCTCGAACTGCCTCAGCGTGTCTTCCCATAGGCTATAATGAAAAGTCGCCTGCGCTTAACACACACACTGCTGCGTTTTCTGTAGTCGCCCAAAGTTGCTTCACGCCAGACGACAAAATCTCCCCGAATCTCCTCGTGTGAACTGACCCTAAAAGCAGATGTTTATTTTAATTTCCTTGGAGGCAAGTTTTTAGTTGTTTAAAAACCAGGTGTACCAAGCAGAGCCTCCTGTAGTCTGCAAGTCAACATAGGGGCTACAAATAGCCAATCACACTCCATATTTGGCATCCCAAGGAACTTTTTTTAATACTTGTCTTGCTTTGCAACTTTTTTTTAACATTTAAGTGTGTCTCACGGGTTAAAAAAACGTTTGGGGACCCCTGCCTTAGAGTTTATCCAAAGGCTGAGGTCCAAAATATGGAGTTCCAGTGTGTCAAACTGTGCAGGCATGTAAAAACTGCATATAATTAAATTATGGGACATTTTGCTACAGATTATGATTTTTTTTTTCATGACTTACATGAACAAAAATAGCTGTTTGCTTTTAAAAAGCATTCATCTATATGCATTTACCAGTGAGATATTGCCGCAACCATATATGTTCTTGATTGATAAGGAGTTCAAGAAAGCGCATATTTCAAACGTCTGAGCCCACTATCAAAATGCCTGTTGGCATATATTTGGCAAAAGAACAAATCGTATTTACAGTACGTTAAAGGAAACGTACAAATGAAAGGCATTCTCTGCACTGTTTTTCGAATATGTTGGAATTCAGGTTTAATTACTATATTTTGTTTATATATTCAGTTTGCAGCACTTTTCAAGGGTGATTTTGTGCTTAAATGATTTTAAGAAATGATGGGTGCATTTAAATGTCTGTTTTTTTTCTTGCATGTATTCACATAATACGTTGGTGCCTTCTGAACATGTGTAGAAATTGGGTGCATCTCAGTGGGTGTCTATAGGTTTTCTATACCTTACACACTTAGACAGGAGCAAAGAAATATAACTAAATAAGGATTTAGTTGCCTTTCACTTTTCAGCCACATTTACAGGGGTGTAAATATGGCATGAATATGCTGGAACTGAGGTGGAGGAGTAAAGCTGCTTTTTTTTTTGTAAAAGCAACTTACAACTTTAAAAACATTCGTTTGGTTTAATTTTTATTGTGTCTTAAACTTATTTTTATCTTAAGGATTTCTTGGACCAGGCCAATTTTAAGTTTAACTCTATGGGGCACATTTACCTAGGGTTGAATATCGAGGGTTGATTAACCCTTGATATTCGACCGTCGAAGTAAAATCCTTCGACTTTGAATATCGAAGTCAAAGGATTTTGCGATATTCCTACGATCGAACGATTGAAGCAATAATCATTCGATCGAACGATTAAATCTAATCAAAGGATTTTAATTCATCGATCAAAGGATATTCCTTCGATCAGGAAATTGTTAGGAAGCCTATGGGGACCTTCCCCATAGGCTAACATTGGCCTTGGTAGGTTTCAGGTGGCGAACTAGGGGGTCGAAGAAATGTTTAAAGAGACTATCGAATGGTCGAACGATTTTTAGTCGAAGGTCGTAGTCGAAGGTCGAAGTAGCCCATTCGATGGTCGAAGTAGCCATATTCGACCATTCGAAATTCAAACTCTTTTTCCTCTATTCCTTCACTCGAACTTAGTAAATGGGCCCCTATGAGTACCTTTTTCTTGTAATTAATATTCTGGCTCACAGACTGCTGCTATATAACTCTAACTCTAAACACTCCTTACTCTCTCTGGTAACCCTGGAATAGAAATGTTGCCAAACCCTGTCAAAGATCATATTTCTACATGGCTGGTTTAAATATATGCAAGCTTATGTGCATTGCTTTAGTGTCACTGAAATGTTTGTTCTCTATTTTTACATTCCAGTTTGCATTTATAGTGCCGCTGATCATTGTTGGTCTCCTGTTTCTTAGATCCCATAATCCCACTGCCCTGTGTCACCCTAAGTAGAGTTACATTTCACCCTGCCAGCACCTAATGAGCAGAAGTATAAGATTGGGTTGTATAACATTGCTAGGGTATTTCTAAAAGATTGACTTCCCCAAATTTGTATGTCATCTAGAGAAAAAGCACATCTATTGGTTGAATTATCTATGCCTATTCCTTTACTTTACAGCATTTTATAATGTTATCTTTACAATGTTCTTTTTCAGCAATTTCCTGACCGCATTGTGGGGTTTGTGCCCAGGAAACATGTGTCCTCACCCTCGGGTATATATAGCTACGGTAGCTTTGAGCTAAAAGCACCACATACAGAAACCGGGGATATGTACTCTATGATACTCATTGGGGCTGCCTTTTTCCACTCCGACTATCTCCGTCTCTTTGAGCAGCTGCCTGCCTCCATCCATAACATGATAGATCAAACACAGAACTGTGATGATATCACTATGAATTTCATGGTGGCCAATCACTTGGGGAAAGCGTCCGGGGTACTTGTCAAACCCACAGATATGAGAAACCTGGAAAAAGAAGCAGGAAGTGGATATACAGGGATGTGGCACAGAGCAGAACATCTCCTGCAGAGATCCTATTGCTTGAACAAGCTGGCTGAGATTTACGGCACAATGCCCTTGAAATATTCCAGCATTATGATCTCACAGTTCGGCTTCCCCAACTATGCCAACCACAAATCTAAGATATAGGGAGTTATTTTTCAAGCTCGGAATATCCGAACCTTGAATAATTCGTAGATTTTTGGAGGAAAAAAAACAAACTACAAATTTTTCGATTTATTGAAGTCAGAAACTCCAGCATCTAAAAGCACTCGAGGTCCTGTATAAGTCAATGGGCTTTTTTCTTCATAAATAAGGTCCGTTCAGGAATTTGGAGTTGCTTGGAGTTAGATGTTAGAAATACTGAGATTTATTCGGACCTTGATAAATAACCCCCCTAATGTGTGCATTCATAAATTACTGATAGCATTTGGGTCTCACAAACTCTTAAAAGATACTAATACTTAGACTTTGGCATGTGAAAGGCTGACATCTTATTAGTTTATTCAGTTTGTGATCAAATATATTGAGCTGGATTCAGGAAGATGCTTGCTATTTGTATCTGGTTAAATCACTAAGATCAAGTGTAATATTATATTTAGGTTTTTTTTTGTTTGTTTGTTTCATAAGTTCTCTTTTACGGATAGCAATTTAATGCTGCTAAATTGTTTTCCAGTTAACTAAAAAACTAAATAAAGCTGTTTTTATTTAAACATTAAAAGGCTGCTATACACTTAAATTTCACACTGAGTTGTGTTTAGCACAGAGGAGAAATAAGGCTAACTGTTTTTATGGGTCTCTGTCTGTACAGGCTGCAAGGAAGTGTAGGGGAGTTGCATATTTAGCCAGTATGGGGCAGTATTGTACAGACTGGGTTTCAGCACTCACTTGCTATCTCTCTATAGCAGCTCAGGTTTGTGGTAAGAAAAGGTCTTATCCCAATTCAGAGTATGTTCTTTAAATTACAGATGGCAACAACTCAAGCTACCGTTAATTGACCGTTATACCACATCATACTTATCACTAAATACATACTGCTCAGCAATTCTGGAAAATGTTTTACCAACTCAATATTCATTCCTGTCAGATATTTTTCCACTCTGAGTTTGCAAAAATAATACTGAAAATTTAAATACTGGAGATACCATGGGACAGCTATGACCTATCCTATTCATATTAATGATCCATAGCTGTGTTTCAGGCTACCAACATCATCCATTGTTATTCATTTAGAAGCTCTCTATATTAAAGCTGACCACATACACATATATATACAGATTTTTGTCAATTTCTGGAAGTGCATGATCATCTTTGTGCATGTTATCCCTGCAATGGAAACCAAATTCTGTACATATATGGGCATAACCTAAATGGATGCACATATATATAGATATATCGATATATAAATGATGATGAACATTGCTGCAACTTTACACCAGCACAGTATCCAGGAGACATTGTATTATTTCCTTTTAATAGTTACACAAGTGAGAACTAGTTGCACATTACTGCACTAGGGCAGAATTGCACCTATATTAATGGGGCAATAAACCCCCTTACTATGTAATAGAGCCTGTGTCAAATGTAATGTTTGCCTATTGTTTAAATCAAAAAATGTTTTTGTTATTTTTGACAGACACAGGGCAATTGGAAATTGAAGCAACTCCATGATGAGCCCATGCAAAGTAGATAATTACTTTACCCATGCAAATATAACTCGCTTGCATAATGGACTCCTGCTTACAAAAAAGTCACAACAAAGGGTGAAAAGAGGGGGATGTACTGTATATTCATAGTCTATCTACATGGATTAGCTTCAGTTTCCCTGTTTAGCTCAAGAAAAGCTGGAAATGAAAATGAATCAAAAAGTTAAATTGAAAAAAAAAATAATAAAAATAATAGATTGTTCATGATTAAAACAATAGACAAACAGGGTTTTCAGCACAAGTCCTATTCACTGAGCTCATGTTTAAATAGGGGGGCATCCCTCAAGGTGCCTAAAGTATTCTACCACATAATAATTACTGCTGGAGGGGTGCAGGCCTAGGAATATGGCAGGATAGAAGTGACATAGGGCGGAGAGAGTATTTGATTGGATTAGATAGACAGCCTCCATATGAGAGTCAGCAGACCCCACTAGATGGAGTCCATGAATTAGTGTATGGGGACAAAGCAAAGACCTGCCTGACCAATATCTGGCCATGGATCAGCAGATCAAGGCTGGCTGCTGTTTGCATCCTCAAAATACAGCTCTTTAAGGAACTATATTATCTGTATTATATTTTGATACACACTAGGCTGGGGTAAGTAACTGGGTTGGCATCCTCATACAGACATGTGAAGCAAAAGGTGTTCTTATACTTAACATGAGTGTGAAGTTCTCTAAAAACCAAATAAAACTGATAAAGTTCATATCTAATATGATTAGGAGCACACTGGAGGGCAAATGTGTCCCTTCAATGAGTTTTGTGTCCCCCAATCTACTCAAGAGCATAAAGACTTCATTTATCATGTGCAGGCCAGGGTGTGAAATTAACATTGCTGTGGGTCTTTGCACTCCTGCGTTTGACAGTGCTGTATTCATGAGGGGTTAGTACTGGGCGCACTTGCACTTCTGTCTGGGGCCATAGTGAATGACTACCTTAGCTTTTAGACTTACTAACTAACTATATCTGTTTTACAAAAGCTTTGCATTTAGCATGGCAGTGATCCATTAATGGCTGAAGGCTATATCAGATAGGGGAAATCCAACGAGGCTGTACTGTGTAGAATCCTGTTTTTACCTGTACAATGAGAAAGTTTCCCAAACTTATGATTAGTCCCTTCCTTTCCCCTTGTGACAGAACATAAAACAATTATAGGAAATAACTGTCTGTTTTGAACAGGAGAACAGAAATATAGAATGCCTTTAACTTACATTCAAGCTCTACATGTGCTGCTAAATTGCCAAAAATGGTTAGAGATTTAGAAACGACTTTTTTGATCTCAAAGGTTATGTTGTCTTTTTAAAATACAGTTCAGTTGAGATATAGCAGCTTAGATAGGCCACCAGAATATCATCTACTTTATGTTTAGCTAACCTTGCTTTCACATGTCTTATGTCGGCAGTGAAACACAGTCTGATTAGAGCTGCAACTTGTCCATGCCTGTCCTAGGCCCTTTTATATGCAGTTATATCGATAGTATGTTATATTTCTATTTGCTTTTATGCATATTTTATAACATGGCTTCCATTTAAGAAAAGTCTGTCTTCATACCCTCTGTAATTAAAGATCACAATTTATTATGTCACTTTTCAGATACTCCTAGTTCATCTCCTAGTCTATTCCCATCCTGTCTCAGAAACCAATTCACTTGGTTTTGAGAGAAACACTATAGGGCAGATTTATCAAGGGTCGAATTGAAAATTCACGTTCGAAAAGTTTTTTTATGGTCAAAAACTGTAAAATTCGACTAGGGAGTTATTCAAATTCAATACGAGTTTTTTTAAAAAAATTTGATTTTTGAGATTTATCATACTCTGGCCCTTTAAGAACTCAAATTCGACTATTCACCACCTAAAAGGTTCAGGGATCAATTTGGAGATGTTTTTTAGCCCTCCTGACATTCAAGTTTTTTTCTATCGAATCAAGTTTTTTAAATTTGAATTGAATTAGATTCAAATTCGATTCGAGTTTGTGAGTCGATCTTATTCATCGTAGTTAGATTTTATTAATAAATTTAGATTTGTCAAATTTTGAGTTTGTGAGTTTTAAAAAACTCACATGAATTTGAAATTCGATCCTTGATAAACGTGCCTCCAAGTCTCTGGCTTTTTTTCTTGTGGACCAGTGATTCACTGGTCCAGCCAAACCTGCTCCACCTATTGGTAAGCCTGCAGGTCCTACATCACTTTTAGGTACAACAAACTGCTCTAAATACGGGTAGTTTACTTCTCTTCTCATCTAGTGACATCACTCACATATTTCAATTCCCTTCAATGATGTCACTATCCAGTCAACACTAGTGGCATCTTCTTTACTATGCTCATCACTGATGGGGTGATAAGTGGCACCATTCTTACATTCAGTGGGCTGATTCACTTTGTATTTCCAACAGGCCCCAAACATTTCACATGCTAACACAGAATTTACAGTTTGGCTGAGATTTTTGCTCCTCCATACCAGAGATTGGCACAAAAGAGAGGTTATGTATGCCAAATGTAAATGATAAAGAAGTGCAATATTTACTTTTATCAATTTTAAAAGCATTAACATGATTGCTGTAGCTTAGATCTGGCCATACCCCATCAGTTCATATGGGAGGATGAAGAAATTCTGTTAGTAAAGGAAGAGAAGGAGTTCCTGAAAGTTTTAGTAATCTGTTCAAAGCCAATAAAATTATTTCAATAACATATTACTACATCAACAACACTTCTAATATCACTGTACTTTAGTGAGTGCATCAGCAACATCTGAAAATGTTATACGGTAAATATAGACAAGCTCTAAATAATCAGTGCTTTATACATTGACACTAATCCTCAGAAATACTTGAGTGCCTACAGAAATGATCAGGATTTTTACTTAATAGCACCTACAATGGAAAGAGGCACTTTTATGTCAGTTTATTATTACTTTGGATCACAAGTACAAAGTTAATCCGTTTTGTTTTCATACATGGGAAATTACATTGTATTTCCTATATCCCCCAGTGATGGATGGGAAGCTGGAATGTTTCCGGAAGGAAATATTTCTGTTTTACACTGTGTGCTGAGAATGTTTAAACGAACCACTGGAATTTCCCAAGTGTGTTCACGAAACAATCAACAGTGAGATTAGCTACCCCAATGAATAAAGGGGAATTTCCCTGTTTTAATGTCCAGAGCTACCATTCGTGAAGACATGGCAAAACATATATAGTGGGGTCCCCCGATCACTTAACTAAAACTCTCAGCCTTTGGATATCAAAGGCTGCTAAAGGTTATTATCATGTTCAGTCGCCAATATTGGAGTATTAGACCATTAAATGTCTCAAAACACCTGCAGGTTAAATGAATGTGTTCAAAAATAATTGCAAATGGAATGTTACAAAGTAGGACACATTGTAATAGATCCCACTCGCTCCCCACGTAGATAGGTAGAAATAACGGGCGGGGGTGGGTTAATGGAAGGGAGGGGGGCACTGGCAACTTACTTCTGCTATTGAGCTATTATGTAAACTTGGTGATTTATAATTTATATAGCTCTTGCCACCTATTTACCTTAAGAGCATTAACACTTGGTGGGGGTAGTGGCTCCTTCTACTTTCCCAACTTAGGGGCAGATTTACTAAAGGGCGACGAAAATTCGCCAGTGTGATGTCATTTCACTACTTTAACAATTCACTAATGGGCGCAGGCATAACTTCGCTAGCGAAGGAGATGGAATCTAGCGGTAATTCGCTCCCTTATGCCTGGTGAAGTTGCGCTCTGGCGATGGGATGTAACTACGCAAATTCACTAAGATGCAGATTTTAATGAAAGTTACCTCTTGTGCCAGACTTGCCTTTGACATCTCAGACCAGATGAAGTGCAATCAAGTATATAGGACTTCCTCAAAAAAAAGTTGAAAATTTTTCTAAGTCCCAAAAAATACTGGAGACTTCATTTTTCCGGGCGATGGGCGCAAAAGATTGTAAAAATTTTTCTGGGGTACCCGGCTCCCCCCCTACATTTCCTAACATATGGCACATAAACTATACACTGGGCTCATGTGTAGGGCAATATAACAACTTTATCTTATTTTATCAAGGTTTCCCGGGCTTGTGTAGTGTTATGTATTTGCTGCAACATATACGTCCATTCAACTTTAACTCCCTGACATATGCAAATTAGGCAACACTAGCCAACTTCGCTTGCCGCAGTAACGCCAGCGCTACTTCACCAGCGTTCAGCGCCCTGGACGCAGCTTCGGATTTTAGTGAATTAGTTTTGCCCTGGCGAATTTACGCATGGCGAAGTGTTGCGATATGAGTGAATCGGATGCTAGCGCAAATTCGCTGCTTAGTGAATCATAAGGGGAATATATAGAAGGGAGGGGTGAACAACCCACACCCTAATTTTTTAATAGAATTAACAAACTTATCTAACTGGAACTATATCAGGTTATAGATATTTACTCATTCCGCCCATCCAATCTATGCATTTTTAGTATTTGTTGTTTTATGGACACGGTCCAGCACTACTCATGAGATATGTTAGTAGTAAATTTTGAGTATTTGGCAGCGTGGTTTTAGTGCAAAGTAAATAAAAGTCAAGTTTTACTGTATTGATTTTGTCTGTCATCTGAACTGGTTAACTTGAGCATTGCAGAGTGGATACTAATCCTACTTTGTAACACTCCATTTGCAATTATTATTATCATGTTCAGCCACAAATATGTGACTGACTGGATACCCTCATGTAAACATATTAAGGTTAATAAAACAGCAGAAGGTATCTGTGCACAATGAACATTTTAATGAGATAACAGATGAAGATGAACAAATGTGAAAAGCAGACAGAAGGCATTTCCATACAACAGAAACAAGGACGGGGCTGGCAGCAATCTGACAAACAGGTCTGTAAACAGGCTGAACATCAGTGCTGGTGGCAAACAACACCAAGTCCATATACTGTATATACAGAAGCATGGAACTTACAAGCATGGAACGTACGAACATGGAACTCAGAAGCATGGAACTTAGGAGTATGGATCTCAGGAGCGTGAAACTCAAGTGCATGGAACTCAGAAGCATGGAACTTAGGCACATGGAACGGGAGCATGGAATTAGAAATATGTAACTCAGGTGCATGTTATTTAGTATTATGTAACTCAAGAGCATGGAATTTAGGACTATGTAACTGTGGAGCATGCGATTTAGGAGTATGTTACTCAGGAGCATGAAACTCAGAAGTATGGAACTTAGGCACACGGAACACAGGAGCATGGAATTTAGGAGTATGTACCTCAGGAGCATTGAATTTAGAAGTATGTTACTCAGAAGCATGAAACTCAGAAGTATGGAACTTAGGCACATGGAACACAGGAGCATGGAATTTAGGAGTATGTACCTCAGGAGCATTGAATTTAGGAGTATGTTACTCAGAAGCATGAAACTCAGAAGTATGGAACTTAGGCACATGGAACACAGGAGCATGGAACACAGGAGCATGGAATTTAGGAGTACAGTATGTAACTCAGGAGCATGGAATTTAGGAGTATGTAACTCAGAAGCATGGAATTTAGGCGTATGTAAATCAGGAGCATGGAGTTACGAGTATGTTACTCAGGAGCAGTGGCATAACTACGGGGGGAGCAGGAGATGCAGTTGCACCAGGTACTGCTCTCTCTCGGGGCCCGCTGTGCCTCCCCAGAATTTTCCTCCTCCACTGCCTTTTTTTCTTTTACAATTTATTTTATGCCTTTTTTTTTTTGCGCTGGCGTGTGTTTGTCTGGCTGACTGGCTGGGCTGGCAGGGCGGGCTCCCCCATCCGATCCACTTTGCACCACAACCCTCCCTAGCCGTTGAAGTGGCGAGGGAAAGGAAGCCCCACCTGCCACCGTCTGTGGAAGTCCAGAAGAGGACAGAGCAAGCATCGCGTTGACTTGAGGAGTGGCGCACATCCGTCCCTCCAACCCTTCACTTCCCAGGTCTCTCACGGTCTCTGTCTCATCTACACCAACCACCTTGTCAGGCAGGTCAGTGGTGTAACTAAGGCCCCCGCAATGCGGGTGGGGAGGGGGGCAAAATCTTAAAGGGCCCCAGGGAATATACAGGCAGCAGTAACAGTGGAATAATAGAAGGGAGTGTGGCTGTGGGATAGCAGGTATAGTAGGGAGAGATTATGCCTATAGTAACAGTGGGGATAATGGTCTCCTGGAAGGGAGTGTGACTATGGGATAGCAGGTATAGTAGGGAGAGATGGTGTCTATAGTAACATTGGGATAATAGTCTCTGGGAAGGGAGTGTAACTGTCGGATAGCTGGTATAGTAGGGAGAGATGGTGCCTATAGTAACAGTGGATAATAGTCTCTGGAAAGGGAGTGTGACTGTGGGATAGCAGGTATAGTAGGGAAAGATGGTGCCTATAGTAACACTGGAATAGTAGTCTCTGGGAAAGGACAGTGGCTGTGGGATAGCAGGTATAGTAGGGAAAGATGGTGCTTATAGTAACAGTGGGGATAATAGTCTCCTGGAAGGGAGTGTGACTATGGGATAGCAGATATAGTAGGGAGAGATGGTGTCTATAGTAACAGTGGGATAATAGTCTCTGGAAAGGGAGTGTGGCTGTGGGATAGCAGGTATAGTAGGGAGAGATGGTGCCTATAGTAACACTGGGATAATAGTCTCTGGAAAGGGAGTGTGACTGTGGGATAGCAGGTATAGTAGGGAAAGATGGTGCCTATAGTAACACTGGAATAGTAGTCTCTGGGAAAGGACAGTGGCTGTGGGATAGCAGGTATAGTAGGGAAAGATGGTGCTTATAGTAACAGTGGGGATAATAGTCTCCTGGAAGGGAGTGTGACTATGGGATAGCAGATATAGTAGGGAGAGATGGTGTCTATAGTAACAGTGGGATAATAGTCTCTGGAAAGGGAGTGTGGCTGTGGGATAGCAGGTATAGTAGGGAGAGATGGTGCCTATAGTAACACTGGGATAATAGTCTCTGGGAAGGGACAGTGGCTGTGGGATAGCAGGTATAGTAGAGAAAGATGGTGCCTATAGTAACAGTGGGATAGTCTCTGGGAAGGGACAGTGGCTGTGGGATAGCAGGTATAGTTGGGAGAGATGGTGCCTATAGTAACAGTGGGATAGTCTCTGGGAAGGGACAGTGGCTGTGGGATAGCAGGTAAAGTTGGGAGAGATGGTGCCTATAGTAACAGTAGGATAATAGTCTCTCGGAAGGGAGTTTGGCTGTGGGATAGCAGGTATAGTAGGGAGAGATAGTGTCAATAGTAACAGTGGGATAACAGTCTCTGGGAAGGGAGCGTGGCTGTGGGATAGCAGGTATAGTAGGGAGAGATGGTGTCTAAAGTAACAGTGGGATAATAGTCTCTGGGAAGGGACTGTGACTGTGGGATAGCAGGTATAGTAGCGAGAGATGGTGTCTAAAGTAACAGTGGGATAATAGTCTATGGGAAGGGATTGTGACTGTGGGATAGCAGGTATGGTAGAGAGATGGTGCCTATAGTAACAGTGGGATAATGGTCTCTGGGAAGGGAGTGTGACTGTGGGATAGCAGGTATAGTAGGGAGAGATGGTGCCTATAGTAACAGTGGGATAGTCTCTGGGAAGGGACAGTGACTGTGGGATAGCAGGTAAAGTTGGGAGAGATGGCGCCTATAGTAGCAGTGGGATAATAGCCTCTAGGAAGGGACTGTGACTGTGGGATAGCAGGTATAGTAGGGAGAAATGGTGCCTCTGAGATGGTCCTCTGAGCAAATCCACCAAGTCCTTCTTTACAGAACATAGACATAGACTGGAGCTGACCGAGCGCCTGCAACGCTAATCCTCGCCCTACTACTTGCTCTCCCAATTCGGTAAGGCTGTATTGCAGCCCAATGTGTGGGGGTGGGGGGACGTTGGGGGCCCAGTTTTAAATTTCCATACCAGGGCCCTTAGGGGTCTAGTTACGCTGCTCAGGAGCATGAAACTTAAGAACATTAAAACTAAAATTACAAGGAAGCAGACGGCACTTCTGAAGATGGGGTTTATTGGAGTACCTGCTGGTAACACCTTAGGTGTTACCAGCAGGTACTCCAATAAACCCCATCTTCAGAAGTGCCGTCTGCTTCCTTGTAATTTTGCTGTATCCACAGTGGGGACACTGAGACTGTGCACCTGAACTAAGGGGAAAAACGGTGCTTGTACGGTCCCCACTCTGTTTTCTCAAACATTAAAACTAAGTTGCATGGAACTCAGAAGCCTGGAACTTAAGCACATAGAACTCAGGAGCATGAAACTCAGGTGCATGTAACTCAGATGCATAGAACTTAGGCACATGGAACTCAGGAGCACGGAACTCAGATGCATAGAACTTAGGCACATGGAACTCAGGAGCACGGAACTCAGGTGCATGGAACTCAGATGCATAGAACTTAGGCACATGGAACTCAGGAGCATGGAACTCAGGAGCATGGAACTCAGGAGCATGGAACTCAGGTGCATGGAACTTAGGAGCATGGAATTTAGGAGTATGTAACTCAGGAGCATGTCACTTAGGAGCAAGAAACTCTGCATGGAACTCAGAAGCATGGAACGTAGACACATGGAACTCAATAGAATTAATCTTAAGTGCATGGAATTCAGAAACATGGAACTCAAGTGCATGGAACTTAGAAGCATGGAATTTAGGAGTATGTAACTCAGTAGCATGGAATTTAGGAGTATGTTACTCAGGAGCATGGAATTTAGGAGCATGAAACTCAGGAGCATGAAACTCAGGTGCATGGAACTTAGGAGCATGGAATTTAGGAGTATGTAACTCAGGAGCATGTCACTTAGGAGCAAGAAACTCTGTTGCATGGAACTCAGAAGCATGGAAGCTAGGCACATAGAACTCAGGAGCATAGAACTTAGAAGCATGTAACTCAGCAGCATGAAACTCAGGAGAATGGAGCTTGTTTTCGGATAGTTCACCGGAAAGAAAGACTTTCTATGTGTGATAATTTTTCTAATATTGAAGAGTAAAGTTAAATTTGTATACATCTAATAGATACATTTAGTTGATACATTTCTTATCTTGTCCCTGCTGAGCAGAATCCCTGAGTTTCATTAAATGCAGCTGAATTGATACACTATTCCACAGATGCTGCTGAGAAATGTATCAACTAATGTAGCAGATTATAACAGTTCAGAAACTGCATCTGAATTACTGAGCTGCCAGACTAAACACCAGAGACAGGAACATTAAAACTTAAACTTCAATTTTGGAAAAACTGTAAAAAAAATAAGTGATGGAATGTAATTGAAAAAAAGTCTGTATTTCTGGTGACCAATCTGAAAACAACTTGGAAGTTGACAGTAACGTAACTAGAGGGGGGCGGGCCCTGGTGCGGGGATTTTCGGCCCGCACTTCAGTGGTGCGCAAGCTGCCGGGGGGCCATGAGGGGGTGCAGGCCCTGGCCCGCTAGCACCCCCTGCTCCCCCGGTAGTTCCGCCACTGGAAGTTGAACAACCCCTTTGTTAGAACTGATACAATAGTTGCCAATATTCCACAGATGTTGCTGAGAAATGGATCAACTAATGTAGCAAATTGTAATAGTTCAGAATCTGCACCTGGATTATTGAGCTGCCAGACTAAAACACCAACAGGAACATTCAAATTTAAATTTTAGTTTTGGGAAAATGGTCAAAAATAAAAGATGGAAAACAACTGAAAACAAGTCTTTATTTCTGGTGAACAATCTGAAAACAACTGATCTGAAAAAATGGAAAATTAATTGGGCAAAAGCCAACAGTTGTAGTAAATTAATAGATGTAGAGGACAGAAATAAAAATAATAATAATTATAATATCCCATTTTTAATTCTGCAGTTTTACAAGGGTGTATACATCAGACATGCAAGTTATATAGGTATGGGATCTGTTATGCAGAATGCTTGAGATCTGGGATTTTCTGGATAATGGATCTTCCTGTAATTTGGATCTTCATACTTTGTCTACTAAAAAATCATTTAAACATGACGTAACCAGATAGGCTGGTTTTGCTTCCAATAACGATTAATTATATATTAGTTTAGATCAAGTAGAAGGTATTGTTTTATTATTACAGAGAAAAATAAAATGTGAATTATTTGGATAAAATTAAGTCTATGGGAGATGGCCTGCATACAGATAGTAATCAATACAGACGGCAAAGAGGATGCTGCTCATTAGATTACAGTCTTAAAGGAAAAGGGGCTTTGAGACACAAAGTGTGTGTGGATTGTCAAGATCAGTAGTACAAGGTACTGTTTTATTATTATGGAAAAAAAGAAAAACATTTGAAAAATGTAGAATTATTTGCTTCAATGGACACAGCTTTTACCACTTTTCCATACATATATAGCAGACACAGATGCCAAAGGATATGCTCAACTCATTTTTCATATCATTTCAGCAGTGTTAAGGACTAGCAGGATAATTAAGGAATAAAGACTAAATGATAACACTGGAAGGCTGAGAAATATAAACAGACACAATATATTTTGCTTGGTATAACATTCCTATCCCGTTTAATAAAGGGTGATAATTCAGCATACTCCCATGTGTTGAGAGAGAATTGAAAGAATGTGCAGAGCAGCAAAGAAAGTGCAACAAAGAAGAATTATGAGGACACTTGTTTGGATAACAAGACCAACGGGCACTCTATCGCCAGGCGACTTTTCGATTTGGCGAATGGATGCTACTTCACAAATTCACTAAAATGCAGATTTTAATGAACGTTACCTTTTTTGCCAGGGTTGCCTTTGCCACCTCAGACCAGGCCAAGTGCATTAAAGTAGCTAGATCTTCCTCAATCTCCTGTCACATTATATTCAGTGTGCCGAAAATGCACCAAAGTCCAAAAAACGCTGGCGTCTTTTTCCTTTTTTCATCCTGATTGCCTTTTAAACTTTTTTCCCCCATACATTTTCTAATATATGGAACATTCATTTTACTGTGGGCACATGTGTAGGGCATTATAATAACTCTATTGTCCCTGGACATGTGTATTAAAAAGTGCAATTTGTAAGTATATGCACCAACATTTAACATTAAGACGTCCATACAACTTTAAATTTCCCGCCCTATGCAAATTGACCTGAGCACAAGATCTCTAGTGAAGTTTCACTAGGCAGAACTATCAAATGTACGCATTGCCGAAGTAACGACAGCGAAAAGTCGCCAGTGTTCGGCGCCCACTATGAAACTCCCCATTTTAGTGAATTAGTGTAGTCTGAGAGCATTTGCACCTGCCAAAGTATAGAGATGGGTGCAAAATGGTCGCTGGCGACAGTTTGCCCTTTAGTAAATCTGCCCCAGTGTCTCTTCTAAGCAGCTAATTATATTTTTTAAAAATGATTTCCTTTTCTCTGTAATAAACTGCATGAATCCATATTGTTGGCAGAAGTGTGGTGATCTAAATTACAGAAAGATCCCTTATTTGGAAAACCGCAGGTCTGAAGCCTTCTGGATAAAAGATCCTATACCTGTATTACAAATTACAGAAACCAACCAACCTGTACTGCCAGCAAACTAGAATGATAAAGCAAGACCTTTTATTGTTTTATTATATTTTTTCCAATATATATATATATATATATATATATATATATATATATATATAGATATAGATATAGATATAGATATAGATATAGATATATATATATATATATATATATATATATATATATATAGATATATATATAGATATAGATATATACACACACACATATACAGAGTTCATCGGCACTCACCATTTGCCGGGTGCTAACCAAAGTATCAATAGCAGTCCACAAAAGCAGTCACGGGCACGATCCTCACGTATATATCAAAAAGTTTTTATTCGCACATGGTGTATCAACGCATTTCGACGGCTCTTTGTGAGCTGTAGTGCAGCAAAAAAAGTCGCAGAGACAAAATAGTCACCTTTATGAAAAAATGTTGTCGCCTATTGAATTTTTTTCTGTTTTGCAAATTTTTTCGAGATTTCGCGAATTTTTCGCCGAAACTGGACAAATTCACTCATCACTAATGTTAACGCCTTAAACTGTTAAGAAAACCTTAACAAACGTACAATTGCAATTATTAATTAGCAATTTGATGCAACACTTTGGGACAGAATATTTAGGACTTCGGTTTCTTGTGCTAGGCTAAAAAGATAATTTTTATAATCATTAAATGCACATAAATTGTCTAAACAATATATAGTCATTGGTCACCTAGGAACATTTGGCAATGATTTGAGTAAACATGTAGCTGAATGTGCAGAATTGGATGTTGATATTTCGGATAAATATCTGTATTTCAGAGAAGTCATGTTGATATGTGCAGGGAAATGCTTTGCATTTTGTGGCATGACTGAACTCTCAGAATGGGAAGGGGGGCCGCATAGTGAGGAAAGGAGCTGAACTACAGGGCGGGATTTTACTTCTCAGCACATTCCATTGTTTGTATTAACTGTGGGGGTATATGACTGGCTAGGAATATCATACTGATTTACTGTAACTAAAGGACAGCAAAGATTTTTTATAAAATGAAAATAAAAATACCTAATAAGCTGGAAGTCTTGCCTGCAGGGATACTGATCTGTATGCGGGGGAGTAAATACAGAGGAAGCAGATTCTGCAGCTGCAGGGGGGCCCAGGGGGTATAGGAAGTCCTAATTAATGATCCCTTTCAACATATTTGTGAAAAAATAATCTCTGGATATGTTGGAGGGCCTAAAATTAATTTGCTGTTGGGCCCAGTAACAGCAGTGTAACTACCGAAGGGTGCAATCACATCCGGGTCCGAATCTGAGCGCAGATGTGCACAGTGCAAGGGGCACACACTTAGCGGGAGGGGGGTCATTAGTTACGCCACTGCCCAGTTACATTTATTTATGCTGCTGTTTGTATGTATACCTTTTTATGTTTCTTGAATAGTTGTTGACGAGCAAGCCTAATTACATAATGCATACACAGACACTTTTGGAGCCGCTGCATTGGATTGCGTGAAGGGAGACAGAGTGGATTTCAGCACCAAAATGTATACTATATAATTTTGGTTCCAAAATACATTCCATATGTCTGCACATGGGCTGACTCAGTCACCATAGGAGCTAATTTGCTATTTGTGTTATTACATTGCAAAATGTGATTCCTGTTTTTGCTAATATTTTTTCCACTTACATCATTTATTACATATCACCGAAAGGTGGGTAAAATATAAATTGCCACAGAGCGGTGTTAGAGATGGTCCAATTTACCCTTTACTACTGCCTACCAGGCAGGTGGAAGTTTTATCCTTTGAGTTTTTCTACATATAGGGGCAGATTTATCAAAATTGGAGTTTAGAACTTAATAAATAAAAAGTCTATTCATTCCTATGGGGTTTTAGAACTATATTTATCAAATGGTGAGTGCTAACTTTCATCCATTGATAAATACACTGCTAAAAATCCCATAGGAATGAATAGAACATGGGCGAGTTTATATTTATTGAATTCTAAACTCAGATTTTGATGGATCTGCCCTTAATCTACCTAGATTATATATTTCAGTGACAGCAATAGAGCGTGTAGTCTTTGTAGTGTGGGTAGCAATTTTTGGTGGTAGTCCTGCTCGAGATGTTTTGACTGTGTATTATACTGTACACTCTTTAACGTGAGCACTGAAGAAATTGAGGGTTAAATATTTATGAATAATTTGTGTTTTAGAACATTTCTTATAGGAGCAAAAAAAAAAACAGAAAAAATAATGTGTACCCATAATACTATGGAAATGAGTTTATATACTTCCAAAGACTTCAAAAGAACTACACAGTCCAATAGAAAATATTTGATTTCAAAGGGATTAATTGGGGGTAATTGTCCTGATTCACTACATGTTTTGTATTATTGGATAGCCTGTACACTGTTAATCTCTTTGTGCCTGCAGTGCAGTGTAGACTAGGACACCCCTCTTTCTTTTCTTAGTGTTTGGTTTGAAGGAATCTCCCAGAGAAAGGATGTGTTGGGCAGTGAGGAACCTGATATGCATATAAATCTGAAGATTAGTCTTGGGGGGGTTGAGACAGATATTCCTTCAGCCAGATGTCTGCTCACGTGACTGCTCCACCAGCAATGCTAAGAACTAACGCATTTCCATTACAATCGCCAACCCTTTTATATGGGACATAAAGACTATTTTATTAAAATCTGTTCATTGCTATCCAGAAAGGAAAACCTCCCCATCAACAATGCTGGCTGTTTAGAAAGAGAACTCCCATTTACATATGTGTGTAGCACCAATTCTGCTGTCCCTTAAAATAATACTAAAAAAAGAACCCAATAAGTTTCTAAGACAAACCGACAGTTTACCTCAAGTGTTTTTTGCTGACAGTGCAACTTGCCTCCATGGAGGCTGCAGTCAGGCACAAATCTTTGTGTGGAGGCTGGTGTAAGTTGCAGCATGTGGGCACATTGGGGGCCCTCTTCTTACTGGTGCTCAAGGCAGGTGTTAATGAAGGGAATATGTATTAAAATATTTGCAGGAATTGGAAAATTAAATGTTGTATTGCTGTGGTTTGTATTTTATTCATTTTATTGTAAAGATTATTTATATATTTAGTACATTATAGGTTTTATGAGTATGTGGTATATCTGGGGAGTTTCCTTGTGCATTTTTTCTATATGAGAAGTTTTTTTTAAAGGAGAACTACACCCTAAGAATCAATATGGCTAGAAATGCCATATTTTACATACTGAGTATATTACACCAGCGTAAGGGTTCTGAATATCTATAAAAATAATGGCCCAGGCCTTTACAGTTGTCACAGGAGCTCCCCATCTTGGATTCTGTTAGAAGTGTCTCCAACTTGCAGTACAGCAGTAAAGAGTGATTGAAGTTTATCAGAGCACAAGTCACATGACTTGGGGCAGCTGGGAAATTGACAAAATGTCTAGTCCCATGTCAGAATTCAAAATTGAATATAAAAAAATCTATTTGCTCTTTTTGAGAAATGGATTTCAGTGCAGAATTCTGCTGGAGCAGCACTATTAACTGATTCATTTTGGAAAAAAAAAAAAATTCCCATGACAGTATCCCTTTAAGCAAAAGACTAAGGCCCAAATTCACTAAGAATCGTAGTTGCGCCAGGCGCAAATTTGCCGCACTTCGCCACACTTCGTCAGGCGTATTTTCGCCAGCGCTCCGCAAATTCACTAAAATCCGAAGTTGCGCACAGGGGTATCGTAAGTTTGCGAAGTTGCGCTAGCATTAATTCGCCAAGCGAAGTTTCGCTAGCGATGGTTCATTTGCATACGGCGCCAAATTCAAATTTCAATGGAGGAACACGTATCACCACTTCAAATGCCTAGAAAACCTTCAAATCAGCAAATAAAAATGTTATTTTGCCCTACACATGTGCCCACTGACTAGGTAAGTTGCCATGAGTCAGGAAATGTAGGGGGGAAGGAGGGGAGCCCCAAAAATATTTTCGATCTTTCTCAGCCTATCACCCATCATGTAGAAAACACGCCAGCGTTTTTTGGGACTTAGAAAAAAATATGACTTTTTTTTAAACAATCCCTATCTACTCTTATTGCGCTTCGCCAGGTCTGAGGTGGCAAAGGAAGTCTAGCGTAAAAGGTAGCGTTCAGTACACTGCGCAAGTTAGTGAATTTGCGTAGTTACGTCGCTAGCGAAAATTCACCTGGCGTAAGGGTGCGAAGTAACACTAGCGAATTTACGCCAGCGTTTGTTAGTGAATTTGCGCAGTAACGAAAAATGGCAAACGCTAGCAAATTAACGCTAGTGTTCAGCACTTCGGCGCTTAGTGGATTTGCGCCTAAGTGCACTAAATATAAATGTATCTTAAAAGAAATACAGTATAAAACCACTCATAATACAGACATTGGATATGTGGCTCTGGTACACAAGTCTAGGCCTCTGCTTTAATATGAAACCAGAAGTAGTCTGCACTATATATATATATCTATATATATATATATATCTATATATATATATATATATATATATATATAGATATATATATATAGATATATATATATATATAGATATATATATATATATATATATAGATATATATATAGATATATAGATTTATAGATAGATATATATAGATATATAGATATATAGTCAAATACAAGAGTCCTCTGCACTCAGCCCATTATCAATATATTTAAGACAGAGACATTTTGTGCATACTGCTACTGAAAAATGCCTTACCCTTTAACGAAAACAGGGATTGTTTGTCCATATATTGCAATATATTTAAGCTGGCCAACTACGTCAAAGTCATCCCATATCTGGCCAGTCCTATGCTCAATTTTATCTGATTCATTAAGAATTCTATTGCTTCATTATACATTTTACAAAGGGACTAGGTTTTACCTGCAACTTACTTGCTGCTTTCAAAGTAAACCTCCATACTTGGCTGCCCTTTTATTAGACACCAGTGGGATCACCTGACTATAGCTGGGAAGGGTGGGAGCTACAACATGGAGCTGGTCACTGCTCCTGTATAAACTATAAGAAACAAGGGAAAGTTGTGCTCACCACTATTTTTTAAAACCATTAGGCGGGGGTGCCAAGGGCAGCCAAGTATGGATTGCACCCCCGCCTAATGGTTTTAAAAAATAGTGGTGCGCACAACTTTCCCTTGTTTATTATAGTATATATATATATATATATATATATATATATATATATATAATTCCCCAAAATCACAGCACTCGCGTTACGTTGATTCACCTTGCCTGGGTGCATGCCACCGTATCAAGCATACAATCCTCCAAAGAAGCAGCCACACTCACAGGACTTATCGAAAAGTATAAATGCTGTTATTTGGAAACTAAAGTTTTGGCTGCAACTCAGCCTTTGTAAAAATTAACATAGTATTAGAAAAACCACGCCTAAATATCCTGTCAATTGCGCTAAAAAATTAAGCCCCTCCCCCTTTTTTTGATGTCTTAACCTTAATTAATTCAATACATCCCTTTTGTTCACATCATCTCATATGTTGAATAAACACATTTTAAAGAAGTTACTTTGTCAGTCTCTTGTGCTGTTCATTTGTCTCATCTTGCAACAAAAGTATCAAACAACATTACATCCATTTATAGTTATTTAGTCACTTCTTTAACCCCCAAGTAACCTAATTAACCTGATCACTATATTATTAGTAACATCATAGTGTCCAGTGTGTAGGTCATCAACTTGTTCGCTGTGTATTAACACATAAGTGTCCAGTGTGTAATCACTGTGTGTAGATGAACCGCACCACTCACCCTTTCCACGATGCTTCCTGCCCTGGTGGTGCAGATCTCTCTAGACGGTCGGCACTCGTCAGTAAAATGTAGAAGATTTAAGAGAATAGCACAACACCATGTATGTTGCAGGTGGGGAGCTTACCCCTTTTATTTAAAGTGACCACCTGTGCATCAACGTTTCGGGGGGATTAACCCTCCCTTCGTCAGGATACAAACATTTGTGCTACAAACATTTTTAAAGCATAGGGATACATAGAGTCCCGCCCAATTTCCCATAGTCCACCAGCGTGTTCCAAAGTGAGGCTTGATGCTCAAAGTCCATGTCCTGGTATTATTGTCCAAAGTCCAGTTTCACATCCAAAAACAAGCATAAATGCATATTTGAACCATTCTATCCCAATTTCGTTGCCTTGCAGTACCACAATTTTCTCAAGAATTTTCTCTCGCATACAGTGTTGCAAATAAGGTGGCAAATTCTTGAGAAAATTGTGGTACTGCAAGGCAACGAAATGAAGCTGGCCCTTCTCAAAAGGGAAGCGTTCTGGATGTGGAAACTTGAGACCGTACAACCTAAGGGCCTGAATGAGAATTTTAGCTTGACTTGTTTTTTTATAAATAACCTTTCCACTTTGATTGACACTTTGTTTCTTTTTCACAGATAATCTTTGCCAGTGGGAATAATGAATGATAGAGGTAATGGTAACACTCCCGCTGGTCGTAAGTAGTTAAACCTAATATTTGGTAACCAAGTGTGTTAATATATAGTAACCAAATTGGGATAGAATGGTTCAAATATGCATTTATGCTTGTTTTTGGATGTGAAACTGGACTTTGGACAATAATACCAGGACATGGACTTTGAGTGTCAAGCCTCACTTTGGAACACGCTGGTGGACTATGGGAAATTGGGCGGGACTCTATGTATCCCTATGCTTTAAAAATGTTTGTAGCACAAATGTTTGTATCCTGACGAAGGGAGGGTTAATCCCCCCGAAACGTTGATGCACAGGTGGTCACTTTAAATAAAAGGGGTAAGCTCCCCACCTGCAACATGCATGGTGTTGTGCTATTCTCTTAAATCTTCTACAGTGTGTAATCACACCACCGCTGTTAACAAGCACCTTTCACAGTGCATAGAACATTTGTGCTGAACCTTCACTCACTTGGGGGTTAAAGAAGTGACTAAATAACTATACATGGATGTAATGTTGTTTGATACTTTTGTTGCAAGATGAGACAAATGAACAGCACAAGAGACTGACAAAGAAACTTCTTTAAAATGTGTTTATTCAACATATGAGATGATGTGAACAAAAGGGATGTATTGAATTAATTAAGGTTAACACGTCAAAAAAAGGGGAGGGGCTTCATATTTCGTGCCATTGACAGGGTATTTAGGGGTGGTTTGTATAATACTATGTAACTTTGACAAAGGCTGAGTTGCAGCCGAAATGTTAGTTTCCAAATAAAAGCATTTATACTTTTGGATAAGTCCTGTGAGCGCGGCTGCTTCTTTGGAGGATTATATATATATATATATATATATATATATATATATATATATATATACACAAGAGCCATGAATATCCTGTAAATTATATTCTTATAAATGGTGCTTAGTGATGTCATCTGTATTATAATAAAGTACCCCCTGTTGATAAATATGAGGATATTAGAAGTCATCTCAGATGAGCCTTAGGCCTTGTGTTTTTATATGGTCAGGGAGCTTCTCAATAACTTATTATATCCTTATATTTTAAAAGAGGGGGGGGTACTTTATTCACTATATTTATATAAAACAAGACAATTAGCCGGCAGTCGCGTTACAAAAAAAATCAAAGTGCCTGGGTGCAGTCATAAAATAAAGACTCTCAGGTCTTAAAAAGTGTAAAAGTTATTTATTAAAAAGAACTGACATTTCGGCTAGCTAGATTCCTAGCCGAAACGTCAGTTCTTTTAAATAAATAACTTTTTCACATATATATATAATATATATATATATATATATATATATATTTATTTTTTGTCAGTTGCTTAGTAAGCAAATTGTTTTATTCAGTAAACCCTCACACTATAGGGCTAGTTTCTAAGCTTTCTCAATCCCAAGCAAGACCTTGAGTGTCATGATATCATTGTATAGATATTTGTCCTTTGAACATTGCCTTATGAAGCAGTAGTCCAATGGCAAAAATGATGTCTGCTGAGGAGATTAGAGTGTACATATGGAGTATCGAGAAGGCCCTCTAGACTGTCATTAGCCTACATAACCATAAAATTACAGAGAACAGCCAGGAATGTGCTCCTGTGTAAGATCTGCTTCTCTTGCAGCCACAGATACCAGGAGAGCAGTGATAAGATTAGTAAGTGCCAAGAGTATAGTCTATGTACAGTACTGGAAGGGTGGAAGGTGAAGAGTGTGAGTTCATATGAAGGACACATCCCAAGGATACATAAATATTTTAGAGCTGGAATGCTTCAGCCATACAAGTGCTGTGATTACTGTGAACATTTTCAAGTATTGCTTTGCAAGTATATCAGTGCAGTTCCTCTTAAAGTTCCCTGAGCAGTGCACAATCGAAAGCAACAAAGGATTTAAAACTCACTCTTTAAGAGGCCTGACCGTTAGAGCCCTTGACCTTCTCTGTACTTCATTTAATTTAACTATGTGTGTGAATATGCGTTATGTACAAACACACCAGAAATTGTCCAGTGGGAGAGATGTGCTGTCAGTTCTTGTTAACACAAGAAGCAAAAATGAGTCCTTAAGAGAAGAATGATGCTTATAAATGTATTAGTGAATTAATTTATATTAATTAATATAATGTGTAAATAGTTGATTACTAGTATTACTTTTTTGTCCATAATTAAATGAGACATACCATGTATAAAACAAGAATGTGCCAGTGCATTATACTCCACTTTAACTATAGAACAAATAACTATAGAAGAAATAACTATAGAAGAAATGTACTTTAAAAATGTGTTTCAGGCTGATTTATTGAAAATGTCTCCACCTCTCTATTCCACTTGCTGCTGCCTCCTTTTCCAGACTGTACAGGGGAGCTGGCGGCACTCAGCACACTGCACTATAGGATAGGAACCAATCAGCAGCTCAGCTGACCTGATGGGGAACTGACGCCTGTTTTTACTTGTGTGACTGCAGGGCAGTGATTAGTTATCCCCCTCCTACTGTGCATCAGGCAAGGACCATTAGAACATGCCCACCCCTCATTTGAAACATGGACAGGGAATCTATAGGTAGCTCCAATAAGGGGATATTTTTTAAAGCACCAGATAATATTCATTACAACCTACAAAATTAGGGGGGATACTTATGTCGACTATTTTTAAAAATACTTCCATCAATTGCTAATAAATGCTAATTTTATATAAACTATTCATTATTGTGGTCACCAGCGCAAGCAGATCATGCAGTTGGTTTTCTGAGCACCATGGAGATAATGGAGTGCTCATGGGCCATTTTCCTGGGAGTGCTCAGGCCCAGATTCTGTGGTTTCTGGCAAATGCCAGAGAGGTTGCTGTAAGTTGCCATAGACCGTCACTATTTATTGGGCTTGTGTTGGCTGTGTGTGCCTCTGTGTTGGCTGTTTAGGCCTCTGTGTACCTGAAATTCCAGGGCCAATCCAGTCCAGACCTGAGAGTGCTCATTGGCTATTTGCCAGTGATCTTACTGGCTGGCATGTTTCATGTGTTATGGAGTTAACGGAGAGCTTATTGGCTATTTTCCAGTGATCTACAGGGAGTTAATAGAATGTTTATTGACCATTTTTTAATACTCGTACTGACTTGTCTCAAATTAATGGAGTGCTTAATAGCTATTACTACAGTGATTATACTGGCACAGCTGTGGTTAATATGCTGATTTTTCTGTAGTAATTATACTGGTCTAAAAGTGGGCATGGTCAAAAAATGTTGCCGCGCTGAGAGTGGCATGGCAAGAGGCTGTCTCCCATAGACTCCATTTTATCCAAAAAATCCAAATTTTTAATTAGGGATGCACTGAATCCGCTATTTGGATTTGGCTAAACCCTTAGTGAAAGATTCGGCCGAATATCGAACTGAATCGGAACCGTAATTAGCATATGCAAATTAGGGGCTAGAAAGGAAGACGTGGCAAAAAAAATGTTACTTTCTTGTTCTGTGACGGAATGTCCCGAGATTTCCCTTCCACATTGTCATCACCACCTGAACAAAATATCTTTTTAATAGCCACCCCATCAGCACCAAATAGAACTTTATTAATATCAACAAACATCAATATTTTACAAGTACATTATAAACACTTGTGCTATGTGATCATTCTGGAAAAATACATTATAACACATTACAACACAGAAATCTACAGGTGGAAACTAAATGGCAAATGGAAATTTCCAGTTACAGTTATAGAAATGCTGCTTCTCAGTTTCCTTTCTCGATTTTATTGTGAACAAAAAGGTTCTGTTTCTAATGGCAGTTTATACAGTTACTCAGCAAATGTTTTTACTCTGCATATGGAACTGCCAAGTAACGTGGTCTTCCTGTTGCTCCCTGTAAGAAACCCTCTGCACTGGGTTTTTTAAAACTGAAAAATTATTTGCATCTTAGAACTTGCATTTAGCAACAGATGCAGATTTTGAAGCACAATTATACTATTGTTTTAGCTCAGTTTAGCTCAAACCCTGCTCCTCAGAGCATTCACTAAGCTGTATAACCCCTGTAGCCATGCTTGTTTCATATGATAAACAATCAGTCTAATGACAACTGCTGATACCACAAATTAGGGTGTTGCTATGATTGGAGTTGCAAAGCTATATCGGGGGCTCTGAGATCACTAGAGATGAGGGGTGGCACTTGTCTAGGGTTGCCACCCGGCCGGTATTTTACCGGCCTAGCCGGTAAAACACCTGCCAGGGCCGGGCTGGTATTACAAATTTACCGGCAATGTAGCTGCCGGTAATTTGTACTACCACTTACAAAATTCCCTGCCCGCCGATGAAAACTTACATTTTTGTCGGCTTCGGGCGGTGGCCCCGCCCCTTTTATGATGCTACTCCCCTGTGGCTCCGCCCCTTCTGCCCCATGGCCGGTAATTTTTTTTTTTTTTTTTTTAAAAGGTGGCAACCCTACACTTGTCCCTCTTGTAGTTTGTACCTTCCTCCTGCACAAATAGGTGACAACCAGTAGTAAGGAAAGTATTTCTTCTGTGCTTCAATATACAGACATTGAAATCTGTCTACCAAGAACATCACTTGCATTAGGAGAGATAAATTGGCCAGGTCTGTGGAGATAAGATTAAGGTAGATTCTGTAATTTCAAAAGGTTGCTCCATTTCACAGTCCCCCTGAATAATTGTGTAGATCTTATCTGGATCCAGAAGGTTCTGTGTTACTCTGTATAAGTTCTTACTCCAGCAGATTTTCACAAAAATGATTAAACTATATGCCTGCCCCTTGTTCTCCTAGCATCACCTCCCTTTACAGTCCTGAATTAACCTTTAAATTAACCTTTAGAACTTCAAACTGAAAAACATGAAACATGTACCCTACTGTCATAAAACACTTTGCGCATAGTCAGTGTCGGACTGGGACACCACTGCGCATAGTCAGATATTCCATTGCCTCTCTTCCTCCATATTGACTTGATGCTTTGCACTTGTACACTCCTGGTATCCATGGGATCTGCTTTCTCTATATTCATAATCCCCTCTCTGCTCAGCATAAAGTTTTCTTCTGATACACAAAGTCACCTGAATATTGCTGTCTCTATGCCCATACATTTAATTGTAACTGCTTGCGCCTGTATCACTGTAGTTGCTGGTAGGATGGAGATCACAGGTTCACTTGGCACATCTATGAAATAAAAAAGAGAGTTAGTCTAGAAAAGAACAAGATGCATGGGAGCATATTCAAGGGCAACTAAATTATAAAAAGATGCCTTGCAAAATGTAGGGCAGAGTTAACCAACTAATGGTCCTCAAGCTCCTAGCCTCACCAGACAAAAAGAGCTATCATTCTCATTGTTCAGAACAACACTCTGTGATAACACAATGTCATTTATGGGTAACTTAGGCCAAATATACTTGCAAAACAATAGGATGTGCAGTACAGAGTATTAGAGGGAGTTATGCACTGTTTTGCACTGGATGAATAAAAAAAATAAAACAGGTGGATATATATATATATATATATATATATATATATATATATATATATATATATATATATATATATATATAATACACATAGGCCAAGGAACCCCCTATCCCCCCAGGATGTGTCCCTGCTATTCAATTAAAACATAGAGACGTATTTTGGCAAAAATTCATGGAGGTCACAGGCTTTATTTAACAGTTTAAGCATCAAGGACTAGGTACACCCTGACCCCAGCTGCGGCTCTTATTCTCCACATGTGGGCTCATTGCCCAAAAAATTGTATTCTCAAAAAATGTGGGCTCACTGCCCAAATATTGGTCAAACATGAAGCAGAGATCATGGGGCCGAGCGCCCTCCGTGACCGCTTTTAAGCCCACCCCCTGCTCCCTCATTGTGCATAATGGCGCTAACCCAGTCTCTTGCATGCCTCAGACAAGGCCGTGCAGTCCAAATCTGATGCACACTTACGACTCAATAAAGGTAGGCCTGCACCATAACCAACTCGTACTCCTAGAGCCGCACTGACGCCACCCAATGGAAAAGGGGGGAGGGGTGACACCTATCCTTTTCCAATGGCCCATCTACTCGGCCTGTGACCTCCACCAATCCTCAAGGAAAACCTTGATGTTCCCAATGAACAAACTTAAACTTCCCTCTTATGCACTTCTCTATACAGGTGTGTCTGCTTACATTTTATATTATATGCTTAATCACATCCACACCAGAGGAACACATGAATTTCTGCATGGCCCTGTTAACTTTCTTCCTGGCCTCCTCTATGCCCTAGGTGGAAATGGCCCCCCGCCAATTGCTCCTTTGTATTATATCTGTTGATGCTATACACCTGACTCTTCCGCTCCTTAACATATCTGTTAAGTCGGCCCTCATGGCCTCAATAAAGGGCTGGGGTGTTATGTGACGTAAGGTTGTTCCCCCCATGTGTATAATTAACAAATTTATGGGATTGCAGCATGATGCCACAAAGGACATACCTCTCTGCTCTTCCCATCTCATACCTCTCTTACCACAAGTAAGTCTGAATTCTTTTACTGTACATCGCCTCAAAAACCCTTGCTTCCTCCCCTAGCCCGCCCCTCTTTTTCCCTCCACTGTTAGCCCCCTCCATTGTTCTTACCTCAGGGCTGGGGAGTGAGAGGTTAGGCTACACCTGGGGGGAAGGGGGGCCCCGCCTTACCCCATGTCAGCCCTAAACGGTCTTCGTTCCTCCAAAGCCATGAATATCTTGTAAATGATATCTATAAACTGTGACTAGTGATGTCATCAGTTATAAACGGTGAGTAGTGATGTCATTTTTGTCACACGACTCACTAAAACATGTGTATTATATTAAATAAAGTACCCCATGTTGGAAAATATGAGGATATTAGAAGTAACCTCGGAGTTCCATGACCTGTATAAAAGCACTTCTGTCTCGTGCTTTTATATGGTCACTCCTCTGTGACTTATAATATCCTTTTATTTTACAATAGGGGGTACTTTATTTACTATATAATACACAAGAGCCATGAATATCCAATAAATGATTTCCTTATAAACAGTGCTTAGTGATGTCATCAGTTCCAATCGGAGCTTGATGTCATTTCTGTCACATGACTCACTGAAACTTGTTTATTATAATAAATAAAGTACCCCCTGTTGGAAAATATGAGAAGTTCCATGACCTGTATAAAAATATTTCTGTTTTCATATGGTCATGGAACTCTTCGGTAACTTATAATAACCTTATATTTTACAAGAGCGGATACTTTATTCACTATATATATATACCTGTAACTGAACAGAGAGGGGCCGATTTACTAACTTCGAGTGAAGGATTCGAAGTAAAAAAACTTTGAATTTCGAAGTATTTTTTGGGCTGCTTCGACCATCGAATGGGCTACTTCGGCCTTCGACTACGACTTCGAATCGAAGGATTCGAACTAAAAATCGTTCGACTATTCGACCATTCGATAGTCGAAGTACTGTCTCTTTAAAAAAAACTTAGACCCCCTAGTTCGCCATCTAAAAGCTACCGAACTGAATGTTAGCCTATGGGGAAGGTCCCCATAGGCTTGGCTAACTTTGTGTGATCGAAGTATATTCCTTCGATCGATGGATTAAAATCCTTTGAATCGTTCGATTCGAAGGATTTTATCGTTCGATCAAAGGAATTATCCTTCGATCGTTCAATCTAACTATTTGCGCTAAATCCTTCGACTTCGATATTCGAAGTCGAAGGATTTCAATTCCCAGTCGAATATCGAGGGTTAATTAACCCTCGATATTCGACCCTTAGTGAATCAGCCCCTTACAGTTATAAATGGTAATAGAATTAACTGTGTAGGTGACAGAAAACATGGGTATAGGCGTGATACCTCTTATCCAGAATGCTTGGGACCTGGGGTTTTTCGGATCGTAATACCTATGATTTAAATGGCATTTATAAATATATTATACATAGTTGTATTATATACAGAAAAGTGTTGCATTGGTATTATACGCAGAGCAATAGGGTGTACCTGTATCACGTGCAAAGCAGTGGATCTATATTATACACAGACCATGTTGTATATACCCATCAATATACACACACAGAAACAGAATGAAAAAGCAGAAACTTCGCGATCACTCCATAATACACAATACAAATAAGATCACATGATCTTAAGGAAAAGAGGACATTTTATTTTGCTATGTGATCTGTCATTCACCATGTATTGCAAGCTTCCCATGGCACTATTTAGGGAATAACCTGAGCAGAGCAATGTCATGTTCCAAATCTATGTTATTTTAGCAGCAGTAAAATACTGTTGTTGTTATTATTAATAATGCATGTTAATAAACTGCCAACATATTCAACAGAACTGTACAATAAATAGGTGTATACACTGAGCATACAGATTGTGCAAAAAATACAACACATAGTACAGGTAAAGATGACCCTGCTCAAGAGAGGTTACAATTGTATATGCCTAATGGTAACTTTGCTGTTGTTTTTTGTTTTTTTTTTTTGGTGTTTTTTTAATTATTCAGTTCTTTGTTCAGCAGCTCTCCAATTTGGTATTTAGCAGCTATCTGGTTGCTATGGCCGTATTTGTCCTAGCAGCTAGACAGTGGTTAGAACAAGAGACTGGAGGATGAAGAGGATTTGTCTTGAATGGAAAGATAAGTAATACAAACTAAAAATAACAATACAAATGATGAATCAAACCATTGCCAACAATAGACTATTGTGTAACATGCTAAAAGTTAGCTTAAAGGCGAACTACCACTTTAACGCAGTGAAATAGAAAACAAGTGCTTGAGCTATGGGTCAGTGTGTCCTGAGTAGAGGAGGTTGCAGACTGCTCATGTAGTGGTAATTCAGGCAAATATGACTGGCATTACACAGAGGTGGGCAGGCATTTCCAGTGCCAGAAAGGTGATAGGAATTTATCAGGTATGGGACCTGTTATCAAGAATGCTTGGGACCTGGAGTTTTCTGGATAATGGATCTTTCTGTTATTTGGATCTTCACACCTTAAGTCTACTAGAAAATCATGTAAACATTAAATAAACCCAATAGGCTGGTTTTGCTTCCAATAAGGATTAATTATATTTTAGTTTGGCTCAAGCACAAGGTACTTTTACCTTTATTACAGAGAAAAATGAACAGTTTTTAAAAATTTTAATTATTTAGATAAAATGGAGTCTATGGAAGACTGCCTTTCCGTAATTCAGAGCTTTCTGGATAACTGGTTTCATATCTGTACAAGTAAATTCCAGCAAACTCTTCTGATGTTATTATTGCACCAATGCTGCCTGTCTTATCTCTAGGTTACACTTTCAGACTATACATCAAAGCTGTAAGAGGTCTATACAATAGGCTAAAGTCTACACAGGCCAACCTGTTGTGATGAATGGATGTATACCATACAATCCCTTTCCATACTGCCCTGACTTGATGCAACACATTTATCTATTTAAACGTATAAAAATTGACAAAGCCCAAAAAATGTTTAATGTTCAACCCAAGACATTAATTTTTAATGTTCTGGGGAGATACGATATCCTAGAAACTGAGTGTGTATTACCTCAAATCCACATTATTCTGTTTTAATATATAATTGGTGATTTTTTCAATATGAATCAAACTTGTTTTGGATGTGCAATTAAGATTTTGTTCAAGAATGTCACTACAAAATAGCCCATAAGACTTGCAAAACACCATCTACAAGGTGTTGGAAGGTGGCAGGAGCATTGTCGGGGTTAAATGGCATCACCAAATATTCACGGAGGGTACCGCAAGTACAAAAGGCCGTTTCTCCATTCATCTCCTTGGTGAGCATAATCTATCAGGGAGTTCAGGGATGAGTGGTAGTGGGTAACAATTCTTTATAATAATATCATTCAGCTCTCAAATAGTTAATGCATGGTGTCAATGTTCCATTCTTCTTTTCAACAAAGAGGGTAGGTGCATCTAGAGTAAACAAATTAGGGTGGTTATAAAACATGACTTGAGTCCTTCTGTAATTTTAGTTCCTAATGATAAATGTACCTGTACTGCAGTAGTTGAATCTTCATATGAGGTGATCATGTATGAATTAGATTTTATTGAGAATTGATAGTCACCCATTTTAGTGACTATCAAGACCAAGATCTCTTATGTAATATGAAGTATCACATGCCGAAATTTCTAAAGAAGAGCTAATTGCTGATCTCCCTGTGATATATTACACATTACATAATTCAATTCTTGTTTGTATTTAAAGAATTCAGGCAATTGCCATAGGGACACTGAGACAAATCCAGTATATGGCATATATTTATTTATATTTATTAGTGGCTATACTCCATATGATGTATCCTGTCACAGGGGGTTGAGTCCAGTAGCATTCATTTGAGGCATAACTTGAACTTTCCAATGTCAAGATAAATATTCACAAGTGGAGTGTAACTGGTAAGTGCAACATTTTGTAGAAGATATTAATATGCCAAATTAATGACTGCCAAATTCAATGCTATAAGTAGAGGCTATAAGGATCTTGTTTATATACAGTAGCTTTCTTATAAAGAATGTAAAGTGTCATAATTGAAGTTGAAATATTATCAAAACCTAGCTGTTTAAGATGTTGCCTCATCTTGTTGATGACTGGGTATTTGCTTTGTTTAAAGCTCTATTATACTAGTGGTCACTGTATTTTGTGTGAATTTTGGGGAGTTAATTTGCTACTATAATTACAGAAGATAATTACACTGTATGTTTGAGATGATTAAAGTTACAGTATCTTTCCTGTGACAATGGTCAGGAAAAGTTAAACCTGCAGGATAGATCTAGTAAACATGTTTACTACTGCACTCTTGTGTTACCAAAATATTTTTTTTAAAAAATGTACTATTTTGTATCTAACGGAGCTTCCCTAAAGTCAAAATATGATGATAAACAAAGCTCTGGGCAACCCGTTAGCTGCAGATAAGGAAATGGTAGAAAGAGTTCACAGATGGTGCTGGGTAACAATCAGGGGTGTAACTACAGAAGAAGCAGACCCTGTGGCTGCAGGGGGGGGCACTAGGGAGGGGCCCTAATTCATATGCAATTTCAATAAACATTGTTAATACAGGTCAACCTTTAAGGGGCCTGAAAAATAATTTGCTGTGGGGCCCAGTGATGATAAAGTTGAGTAGTGGTCCCCAAAGAAGAGTATAGTAATCACTCACCACATTTAGGAAGTGGCCCTGGTGCACCGCCCTGAGCCCTCAGCACACAACCTTGTGATACTCACAGCATTTACAACCTCTGTGGGTTTCAATTGTCACCTCTCTGAATAATTACATTGCACCACTGTGATTGGATTATATACATGCCAAGGACTTCCCACACCAGTCAGTTGAACTGAAGAAGCTGCTCGGATGAGTATTAAAAACGTCTTCAATGATTACTCAGCAAGTCCAGTTGCTCTAGATTTACTTTTACTAGATATTGTACACATACTACATACGTGAGCATCCCCCCATCCTTTGCGAGTGTGTGCACGTATGCTTAGGCACCTTCTGTAGCACTGGGGATTAGGTGCACAGCAACGTGTCACCCAGTGTTTCCGATACTATTGAGTTGCGGCCCCTCTTCCAGAAAGCCTACCATGATGCCCATGATTTTGAGTGTCTTCCACTACTTATATAGGAATCCATGCATAGGTATCCTTTATATAGGCATCCGACTTATGGGATTTGGTGGTTTAAGGGGCTGTTCACCTTTAAATTAACTTTTAGCATGATGTAGAGAGTGCTATTCTGAGACAATTTGCAATAGGTTGGATTTTTTTCCTTTGTGTTTACTCTGGCTGTGATTGGCATAGCTTAGTGTAAGTGTGCGGTTGCTCGGAAACCATGGATGTGATGTCACTGTGTGTCCATTCCAATTTATAAGTAATTTCCTGTATAAGCTTATAGTGAATTGAACCATATTATCATCATAGCTGCTTGTACCCCGGCCTGAGGAAGTGGACTGTGTACCTCAAAATGTATCATAAAAAAATGAAAAAAAGCAAATTACAAATAAACATATTTATTATAGCAATGTCCAGCATTAGAATAATATAAAAAAACACATGTACAACTTTTTGTTTATTTTCCTATCATATACAGTTGTGCTCATGTTTCAAATAATGTTATAAAAATACATTCTTGTAGAAGCTCCTACAAACTGTATCAATAAAGGTGTAACCATTTCAGTATAAAAGGTCTGGCGTCTGGTGTAGTAAATTTATTGAATGGAACATAAATATATACAACCAAGACTATTTAGATCTTTCAACACATAGAATGACTGATGCAGAGTATTTGAATTTGTCCTTTGTAACAGGCACTTTGATCATTTCTGAAATAGTAAAAATTCTGACTCTTCTGACTTGTTTTTTTAACTTTTTCCATCAAATCCATAGGTTGTTGGCCACAGAACTGAGAGTGCTTTTTGTATAAGGAAAAGTATGGCAAGGTATGTGATATCATATCTTCACCTGTATATTGAAAGTCTCATTTACACACAATAAATCTGTTGCTGGCCAACAACAGTTCATTAGAAGCTGCCATAAAGGCTTCATAGCTAACAGACCGACTTCACTGGATTATGGAACGTCTGGAGTTTCTTTAAAATAATGAAGACATTTTTATAAATTAGTCTGGTGTAAACAAATACACTGATTAGCTCTTTGTAACAGATTATTTCACTGATTGCTTTAAGATGCCATTATTTTATTCCAGCTTTTACATAATTTATTTGTGTGTAAAATAATTTGTGCTGGCCAGTGATATGCATTGTGTTTTTAGTTAGTTCTGGGGTCTATCTGTTTCAAAAAAGTGTGAAAATTGATGAATGAGGACTTATTTACCAATGTCAAGTGGCAGCTTTGTGGGGGGGAAAAAATCACTGCACCATTTTTTTCACTTGTGCCCCCTGACAGTAGCCCTATAGATTAGAAGTTCTTTTAAGAAAAGTATACTATTGCAGTGTTTCATGTTGCAGAGTAAATGGAATAATAAATAATGAACAATACACACACAAACATTTTTAAGTCAACATAATTGTTTCTCAGTGGAAAGTGACAGCACGTACAGCAGCCTCTCAGCATTTGTGTATTGGTGCTGGCTAGTTTTGGATGAAGACTTTTGCTAGTCCCGGTATTTCCAAGGTTATGTGCAAGAATTTGTGAAATTAGTACCATGTCTACACTGTCCACTTTAATATGAGGCAAACTGGTCTGGCAATTACTAGATAATTATCAGGCCCAATATAAATATTTGGGTCCTATGATCTGGAAACCTGTTATCTGGAATCCATCAAAATACAATAGTTCTATTCAAACATTTCAGTTTAGTTTAAATGTTTTTAGTAGCCTTAAGGTGTGATGAGCCATATTATGGAATGACCACTTATCAAAAAAAATAAAACCACAGGCCCTCCAGATAATAGATCCCAAATCTGTAATAACTGTGATAAAAGATAATGCATCCTTTGTGCATCTTAGCACAATAAATGAGCTAGTACAAAGCCTTCAGGAACGCTCAGAAATGTATCACAATTATGCTAATCTGGACGGCTCTCAAGGATCCTTTTAAACACTCTGCCGCTTTTTCTCTGTGGTGACATAATTTCTGTTTTATTCTTTCCAAAACCTTTCACACTGCACTGCCACCCCCCTCCACCACCTCAACAAAAGACCCTTTTAATAGCCGCCCCATCACAGAGGAGGGTTTGGAAATTCAAATTCGGAGCACGAAATGAAACATATTTAGGTAACGACAAACGATAAAGATTTTACAAGTACATTACAAAACACTTGTAGCACTTGAACAGATTGTAACATTCAAACAAAAAAATATATACAACACAGAAATCTACAGGTTGAAACTAAGTGCAAATGGCAGTGATTTTAACACAATTATTTCTTTCCAGTTCCAGTTTTAAAAATGCTGCATCTCAGTTTCCCTCCTTGATTCAGTTCAGTTTTGCTGCGGCCCACAGCATGATAGCCTTGATTTCATTGTGAACAAAAAAAGGTTCTGTTTGCAATGCCAGTTTCTACAGTTACTCAGCAAATGTTTTTACTCGGCATGTGGAACTGTTCAGCAGAAGCAGGTGGTCTAGGTGTTTCAGAAAACCTTTGCTCTTCCATTCCAAGTTTTCCAAACTGAAATTGGATTTGTAAGTTTTCATCTTAGACGTTGGATCCAGACTGCAGTCTGTGACAGTATGGTGTTACTAGTACTGCTACCACCGAAACTAAAACCTTTACCTGGGATTTCAGCTCAAACTTTGCTTCTCAAAGCGTTCACTAAGCTGTATGACCCCTGTAGCCGTACTTGTTTCATATGATGAACAATCAGTCCAATGACAGCTGCTGATACCGCAAATAAGGATGTGGCTATGATTGGAGTTGCAAAGCTATATTGGGGGCTTTGATATCGAGCTGCAAGAAAAGCAAAGCACAAAGGATTGGTCAGTACCGTCTGTGATAAATAATGCTAACAGAATATCATAAGAAATGTATTTTGCAGATTGTTAGGCCATAGCAATATCTACATAGGGTAACCAAATATTTATTTTCTTACCAAATATTTAACCATGCTCTAAGTAATGGGCACTACTGATCCACAACAAATTTAACATTTTCCCTCCTGAGAAAGGTACAGGTGTAAAAGTTTCCTTTTCTACTCCTTTACTTAGAGCTTTCTTGCTTGTTTTTTTCTATTCATTCTTTGACAAAAGATACTGTTACCTATGCCCATGGGGTCCCTTTAGACGTGACACTGACAGGGTAACATAATTTTCACATTAAAGGAAAACTATACCCCCCAAACAATGTAGGTCTCTATTAAAAGATACTGAGTAAAACAGCTCATGTGTAAAACCCTGCTTCATGTAAATGAACCATTATCATAATAATATACTTTTTTAGTAGTATGTGCCATTGAGTAATCATAAATAGAAAATTGCCATTTTAAAAAATAAGGGCCGCCCCCTGAGATCGTAGGATTCACTGTGCACACATACAAACCACATGTAAGGTCACATGAGCCAATTAACAGACAGAGTTCTGCCTTTTGCTTACTCACTTCTTCCTGTTACAGTTAGTGTTGTAGTATTTCTGGTCAGGTGATCTCTGAGGCAGCACAGATAGAGTCACGAAATGGTGGTTCAAGGCAAGAGATGTAAAAGGGCAATATTTATGTAAATATATATTCCAGTTTGGTAAGATTCTTTAATATGTCATTCAATTTGATATAAACTATCTGTTGCTTAAGTATTCATTTTGGGGGTATAGTTTTCCTTTAAGTAAAATACCTTGTACATTGATCTGGATGACCTCAGTCGTGTTTCCTGCTTCATTAATTATGCTGACCACATAGGTTCCAGTGTCATTGCATGTGACATTGTGTAAGGTGAAGGTGCCGTTCTCTGCTTGCAGTGTTGTACTGTTGCCGGTGCACACCTTCTTCAGTAGGATTGTTGGAAGTGGGGAGCTGTGTGTCTCACAGGTGATGGTCACGGTGTCACCTTCCATTACATTTTTGGATGGCTTTACAAGAACTGTGGTATTTTGTGGAGGTACTACATTGGAAATAAAGTGATTGTACGTGAATCAGCTTGTACATAATATATATATATATATATGCAAACATTTTTGATGTTGCTGACTTTTTAATAAATACTCTGTAATGAATCTCCTACCTTGCACAGTCAGACTGAGCTCTGCCACTTCATTTCCAACTGGGTTAATGGATTTGCAGGTATATGTTCCTGAATGCTCCACTGTGGCAGAGGTGATAACGTACATCCCTCTTGTAGTTTCCAGCTCCACCTCACCATGTTCTGTCTTTCCCTTAAGGATCAATGTGGGGGTAGGCAATGCTTCGGACGTACATTGGATAATTACTTGATCCCCTTCTCTCACCAGCTCGGAGGGTGTAATGGTGAGTCTTGTGTTTTTAGGTGGAACTGTTGAGTTTAAATGGACACATATAAATGTAGAGAAATCAAATACATAAGGATGTTTAATTAATCTGATGCTTGCAAACAGGCAATAATATAAACTGCAAGTGTGTGCCTATTCTGCTTGTGACCTGAAAAAGCCTCATGATATAGGAAACATGAAAATGCATGGACATGCTCTATATGTTTATTTCATGTCATGTGGATATTCTGAATATGAGAAGTAGTGGAAGTTTTACTTTACATATCTTTACGTTATTATACTATAACCTATATACTTTGTGTCATTGGCCATGTACCCTTATATCACAAAACACTTACATTGGACAGTCAGAGATTCCATTGTCTCTCTTTCTCCATATTGATTTGATGCTTTGCACTTGTACACTGCTGTATCCATGGGATCTGCTCTCTCTATATGCACAGTCCCCTCTCTGCTCAGCATAAGGGTTTCTTTCCACAAAGTCACCTGAGTATCAATGTCACTAATATGCCCCACACATTTAATTGTAACTGCTTGCCCCTGAATCACTGTAGTTGCTGGTAGGATGGAAATCTCAGGTTCACTTGGCACACCTATGAAATAAAAAATAAAGGTTGTATTAGCAAGATGGAGAGTAGCGTATACAAGGGCAACTAACTCTTATGAATAAATGTTTGGCAAGATATTAACCAACCTCCAGCTCTCAAACAGCATTCTTAGAGGGAGTTACATGCACTGATTTGCTTTGGAAGCATAAAAAAGACAGTAGGAGGATATATATATATATATATATATATATATATATATATATATATATACTGAACTGTTACAGGTATAAATGGTAATAGGAGCATTAACTAGTTGATAGAAGTAATAACTCATTTGTACATATTGTTTGGTATAATAAAATCATGCGTTGCAGTGCACTTTAATGTAATATGTGTTTTCCATTTGGTACATAGGAGTTCCAAGAAAGTAGGACCCATTTACTAACCTTAGCAAAAGAATTGGCCAATATATCAGGTGTTTTACCCACAGTGCACTCTTTCCTCAAAGCTCTAGCATAATCACAGCACTCAGTTGGGGCATGGGCGTGCACTTAAACACTTGTCCATTGCATGTGATTCTACTTACACTTAAGTACTGTGCAGTGATTTCTTGCACCTTTAGTTTAGCTGTGCTGAAAGTGTTTTTTATGTGTTTCCGTGAATTATTATTTTTTCCACTAGTTCCATGCATGGGGAGCTTCTTGTGGTTATAACAATATTTTTGTGCAAAAGGGACATTATTAGCATTTTCCATTAGCCCTTTGTATTGTAGCCATGTACATTTATGGTGTTAATGTTTATGAGGTAATCTGGATTGTTACAATATTTAATATGTAGAAGAGTATTACACTTAAAGGGGTGGGTCAACTTTACGTTAATTTTTAGAATCTTATAGAATAACTATTGCTAAGCAAAGTTTTAATTAGCCTTCATTTTTTTCTTTTTTTATATAATTTTTTTGCAATCTTCTTCCTACTCTTTTTTAACTGAGCCCATCTGACACCATCTAAAGACGAATACTCCGTAAGGATACAACAAATGTATTGTCTTTATTACTCATCTTTCTATTCTGACCTCTCCTATTTATATTCCAGTCTCCAAGCTAAACTGAAAACCCACGAATAATAAAAAATAAACACCAGTTACATATTGTCTCAGAATATCACTCTCTACATCATACAAAAAATGTATTGAAAGGTGAAGAACCCCTTTAAACATGAAAGGAATATAATGCTAACAAAAAAGTCTGTTATTCTAGCCAATATGATATTTTACACAGGGAGTAATACCTTGTACAGTGCTGGGAAAGGTCCCCATAGGCTAACATTGCACTTCTGTAGCTTTAATCTGGCGAAGTATGAAGTCAAAGTTTTTTTTAAAGAGACAGTACTTTAATTATCGAATGGTCGAACGATTTTTACTTTGAATCGTTCGAATCATTTTTGGATGGCTTTACAAGAACTGTGGTATTTTGTGGAGGTACTACATTGGAAATAAAGTGATTGTACGTGAATCAGCTTGTACATAATATATATATATATATATATATGCAAACATTTTTGATGTTGCTGACTTTTTAATAAATACTTGGTATTGCTGTAATGAATCTCCTACCTTGCACACTCAGACTGAGCTCTGCCACTTCATTTCCAACTGGGTTAATGGATTTGCAGGTATATGTTCCTGAATGCTCCACTGTGGCAGAGGTGATAACGTACATCCCTCTTGTAGTTTCCAGCTCCACCTCACCATGTTCTGTCTTTCCCTTAAGGATCAATGTGGGGGTAGGCAATGCTTCGGACGTACATTGGATAATTACTTGATCCCCTTCTCTCACCAGCTCGGAGGGTGTAATGGTGAGTCTTGTGTTTTTAGGTGGAACTGTTGAGTTTAAATGGACACATATAAATGTAGAGAAATCAAATACATAAGGATGTTTAATTAATCTGATGCTTGCAAACAGGCAATAATATAAACTGCAAGTGTGTGCCTATTCTGCTTGTGACCTGAAAAAGCCTCATGATATAGGAAACATGAAAATGCATGGACATGCTCTATATGTTTATTTCATGTCATGTGGATATTCTGAATATGAGAAGTAGTGGAAGTTTTACTTTACATATCTTTACGTTATTATACTATAACCTATATACTTTGTGTCATTGGCCATGTACCCTTATATCACAAAACACTTACATTGGACAGTCAGAGATTCCATTGTCTCTCTTTCTCCATATTGATTTGATGCTTTGCACTTGTACACTGCTGTATCCATGGGATCTGCTCTCTCTATATGCACAGTCCCCTCTCTGCTCAGCATAAGGGTTTCTTTCCACAAAGTCACCTGAGTATCAATGTCACTAATATGCCCCACACATTTAATTGTAACTGCTTGCCCCTGAATCACTGTAGTTGCTGGTAGGATGGAAATCTCAGGTTCACTTGGCACACCTATGAAATAAAAAATAAAGGTTGTATTAGCAAGATGGAGAGTAGCGTATACAAGGGCAACTAACTCTTATGAATAAATGTTTGGCAAGATATTAACCAACTTCCAGCTCTCAAACAGCATTCTTAGAGGGAGTTACATGCACTTTTTTGCTTTGGAAACATAAAAAAGACAGTAGGAGGATATGCATTAACTAGTTGATAGAAGTAATTACTTATTTGCACATATTGTTTGGAACAATATAATCATGAGTTGCACTTTAATGTAATATGTGTTTTCCATTTGGTACATAGGAGTTCCAAGACAGTAGGACCCATTTACTAATCTTAGCAAAAGAATTGGCCAATATATCATGTTTTATCCACCAATGTGCACCATTTCCCCAAAGCTCTAGCATAATCACAGCACTCAGTTGGGGCATGGGCGTGCAGTTGTCCATTGCATGTGATTCTACTTACACTTAAGTACTGTGCAGTGATTTCTTGCACCTTTAGTTTAGCTGTGCTGAAAGTGTTTTTTATGTGTTTCCGTGAATTATTATTTTTTCCACTAGTTCCATGCATGGGGAGCTTCTTGTGGTTATAACAATATTTTTGTGCAAAAGGGACAATATTAGCATTTTCCATTAGCCCTTTGTATTGTAGCCATGTACATTTATGGTGTTAATGTTTATGAGGTAATCTGGATTGTTACAATATTTAATATGTAGAAGAGTATTACACATAAAGGGTGGGTCAACTTTACGTTAATTTTTAGAATCTTATAGAATAACTAATGCTAAGCAAAGTTTTAATTAGCCTTCATTTTTTTCTTTTTTTATATAATTTTTTTGCAATCTTCTTCCTACTCTTTTTTAACTGAGCCCATCTGACACCATCTAAAGACGAATACTCCGTAAGGATACAACAAATGTATTGTTTTTATTACTCAACTTTCTATTCTGACCTCTCCTATTTATATTCCAGTCTCCAAGCTAAACTGAAAACCCGTGAATAATAAAAAATAAACACCAGTTACATATTGTCTCAGAATATCACTCTCTACATCATACTAAAAATGTATTGAAAGGTGAAGAACCCCTTTAAACATGAAAGGAATATAATGCTAACAAAAAAGTCTGTTATTCTAGCCAATATGATATTTTACACAGGGAGTAATACCTTGTACAGTGATCACTACAGAGGCAGATTTTCTCCCAGCTTCATTCTCAGCATAGCAGATGTACTTCCCAGATTCTTGTGGCTTTACTTCAGTTAATCTCAGGTGCCCATTTTCTGATGGTAACTCGTTCTCCACATTCCCAGACTCCTTCACCCACCTCACAGTTGCCTGGGGCCGACTTTCAGCCGAGCAATACAGAGATATATCTTCACCAGCTTGAACACTTTTGGACGGTCGGACAGTAATATTGGGATTCGGAGGAGGGTCTGAAAAAAGTAAGTTCGATTTCAGTTCTAAGAAGCTTTATAAGGTTCACAGAATAAGGACAAATGCTGCTACATCTATAGCCACGACACACTGGATATTACACTAGACATACCACCCAATTTACAAGCATTTGCAAAATGCTACATAAGAATTTGACATGAGCCTCCAAAGATCTAATTGCACAAACAGTACCCAATGCAAACAGTTCAAGTACATAGAGATATGTGATATCTGACACCACATAGGCCACTACTGGTATATGTAAAATGTATACAAATGTTATCCCCAGTCCAGAGGCATGTGGCAGCCAATTAACATTGTTTTGATTACATTGCAGTGAAAGTGAAGGGCTCTGTGTTTTTCCCACTATGTTACCTGCTTCAGAAATATGGCTCATCCCCATTTAGAAGAGATGGGAAGGTTGATTGGGGGATGTGTTAATTTTCCATAAAAAAGAAGTCTATATGAGACAAATGAAATTAACCAAAATGATATGGATAATTGTGAAAACCATGAAGATATCATATATAAATAAATATCTGTAGGGGAAAACTGGGACAGACTCAACATTAACAACACACAAGACTGGGTAAGTCTCGTTGGAGCGTCAGCGGATTTGACCCACATGCACAAAAGATAAAGATTTGCGGCTCTGAGATGAGATGCTACTTACAGGCAACACTGAGAACCACATTTGTAGATCTGGTTATTGGTTTGATTTCTTCATCCACAAATGACATTTCTGCCTCACACTCAATTACCGAGCCTTCATCTTCCACATGAGGTATCCAGGCATATGATAGGCTAGCATTTCTTAACTGGAATCCCCCATCTTGATCTATCTCCATAGATGAGTCATATTCTGCCACCACTTCTTTGTCCTTCAGTAAACTCAACCTCAGCATTTCAGAAGGGTACACAAGAGCGACTGTGCAGGTGATATTGGACTGAACCTCAGCCACAAGAGATGAGATATGTAGAACAGGTTCACTTGGGAAAGCTGCAATAAAGCATTAAATAGCTTGTGTTATACTGAAAATCCAAACAATGAAATAAAACTGCCATGAAACTTCAAAAGCCTTTGCAACATCAATGGGAGCAATGCTATAATTTTAGAAAACCTCTTATACAATCGCCTGTGTTGGGCCCATAAATGTTACATATTTACAGTAATCGCTTATGCAGGGATGTAAAAAATTAATGTTCCCAGCCCTAATAAGCATTCTACTGGGTTCTGCAGTAGGGTGGCTCACTTGGTCTTAAACATGTGGAGCTAATAACCCATATCATATGTTATCCACACCCAGCCCATACAGCACCCAGTAGCTGCTACTTTAATGTACAGTTTGGGTCAGCGTTATTATTCAATAAACAAGTCTAGAGCATTTGCTCTGGGTTCTGAGAGGAAAGGGGGCTTGGTTAGAAACCTTCCTAAAAGATAAAATTAGAGATTAAATATTTTTTAGAAATGACATTAATTTTATCTGGAAATTCCTTATCCCTAGCAATGCCATTACCAATCTGCAAATTACTTAAATAACTAATTTTTCCTTTGTGCTTAATTTCCTGTTCCTTTTTTAAAATTAAGTCAGTGCCGTTTAATTAAAGGTCACAGAAAAGTACTCTGCAACACACTCTGTGTGACGTGTTCCCGTGCAGGACAATACGGGGCAGATTTATCAAGGGTTGAATCTCGAGGGTTCAACCCTCGAATTTGACCCGCGAAGTAAAATCCTTCGAATTTGAACATCGAATTCAAAGGATTTAGCGCAAAAGCTTTGATCGAATAGAAATTGTTCGAATCGAGCGATTCGAACGATTTTAAGCAATCGATCGAAGGATTTTTATTAGATCAAAAAAAACCGTATAATAGTGCTGGGTAAGGTCCCCATAGGCTAACATTGCGCTTCGGTAGCTTTAATCTGGCGAAGTATGAAGTCAAAGTTTTTTTTACTTCGATTATCAAATGGTCGAACGATTTTTATTTCGAATCGTTCGAATCATTTGTTTTGATCGAATTTGGCCAATTCAATGGTCGAAGTACCCAAAAAAATACTTTGAAATTCGAATATTTTGTTATTCGAACTATTCACTCGAGTTTAGTAAATCTGCCCTTTTCTGCGCCCCTTTGTCATACATACTCATGGCATAACTGTTTTATTGGGATCTGTAATGCCTTTAACTGTGTTCCACTAGTTGTGTTAACATTTTCAGCAACAAAACCTTATGCAAAAAATCCCAAGATAATGCTTAGGACCTTTATATTTGTCAGGCATGTCCAACATTCACCCAACAAGCTGTTGCTTTACAGATTCCAGTACCCCACTGCCTGGCAAAAGCAGCTGGGTGCAGTTAAGAAATTTAGTTCTTTAAAAGTTTGAAGGCTGCTGGCTGAACATCCCAATATTTACATTGCTTGATCTCATGTCCAGACCCTACAGTGCAAAGCGGACCAGGGGTTATGTTTACAGAAAGTTGTATTTTTCTAACCACATACCCAAGTCTTTCTTCTTATGATGCACAGAAGTACTACAGCCAAAACGTGACAAGAATAAAGAATGACACATAGTATGTGTGAAACAGAACTCAGCACTGAGCCTGAGAACTTTCTCAGCCCTTCTTTTCTTATATGTGTAGCACCTTCTCTAGCACTGAGGTTTGTGCTCTTAAACCTCAAGGGACTGTTTTCCTCAGAACGAGAATTCAACATTCAACGGCTGCTGGTGAGCTGCCAAAAGAACAAGTCTGATTGATCAGTAACCTTCTCCATTTTCCAAATTGATTGATCATTAAGATATCTGATTCATTTTCAATATTGTGGCTGAACTACAATCCACATAGTTTCTGGGGCCCACAGAAATATATTTTTAGGGCCCCCAAGGTCCCAAACATTAGAGAAGATGATTTCTTTCCCACAGGTATATTAGCACTGTGAATCAGTTAACTGTAACCCCTGGGGCTGCTGCCATTATTGCTACACCTTTGGTTGGCCCCATTTAAACATGAAGATTAATGATGGTATAATATCTGGATCAATAGAAATAAAAACATTCTTTAAATGCTTAGTCGCTAATCAATGTATGGTTTGTACATGATGGTACAGACTTACAGTAGATGCTGATTGTGAAACTTTTTTCTTCTTTGTGTTGATTGCAGAAGACTTTACACAGGTAACTGCCTTCACTCTCAGGGCTGACCTGCATGGTTAGGGTAGACCTGCTGCCTTCTGTGTTTACAGTGCCACTCAATGTTTTATCCATCAGGCTAGCCCAAGTAAAGGTGGGATTGGGACAGTCAAATGCTTCACATAAGAATTCAAATGTCTCCCCAATCTGGAGAGAGATCTCCCTCTGTGAGGGTTCCAGGGACATGTGAAAATCAGCCTGGGAGACTTTTGGAGAGAAAAAAAAACAAGAAAGACTAATTAGAAACATTATAACAGGGATAACATTCATTCCATTGCTCCCACATTTGCCATTGGTGTATACTGGGAGGTGTATTGCACTTATTTACCTGATTATAATGGACACAAATGTAATCAGTGACATCGGAAACTTTGTTACTAAACAATTACACCAAATGAGAAATGAATACAATAGGGAATAAGGGAACTCACTGATCATATATGTAGAACCCATTCTGGCTATATGATCATTGCAATTGGTCAGATATAAAAACCAGGGACATTATATAAACATTATATTTTGTGTAAATATAGCTTCATTTTTTTATTCAGTTGCTCATTAATTGCAACTTCTCAATTTAGGGAAATTATACCTACACCTTCTACATTTACATTGCATTAAAGTGAAGTATAGGTTATTGCAGCCACAGGACAATCTTCCTTTGCAAATTTTCACTTATATGTGAGTTGCCATATATCTTGCCCCACATGAGACTTTTTCCATAGACTTCAACTGTACCATATCAGAGGAGGTGCTGCTTTACCAGTCAGTCAGCGAGGAATGCCTCTGCTAAAGTTTCCAGTAATGCAACTCCCGTCTCTAGGTATAAATCTAAATATGCAAAGCCACTGGCTATATTGGCTATAGCCTCATTCTATACATTTCATGGAAACTATAGAAATAACTTAAAAACGAGGCACTCCTATATAGTATTAAATGCTCAAATCCAAAGATAAAGATATGATCCATTGCTTCTGTATTCACGTACGCAAGAATTGTAAATTTGCATTTTTTGAAAATGACAACTACAAATTGCTGAAAACAAAAACCTAGAAAAAAAAATCTAGCAAGCTGCATTAGAGTTTGTTTCTATTGCTATTACACTCTGAAGCAGCCTATAAAGAAGTGCCTCTGTTTATAGCAATATTCTTTAAGATGCAACCCAAACAATGTCATTGCCACAACTGAATCTGCCCATAGTATGTAATGAATAAAATATATAACAATTCAATATAACAGCCTGTATGTTGAATACAGTCCAGAATATTATGTTGTGATCTATAGATATGTGAAATAATGCTCTAAATGTTGAACATTATTCTAAATGTGAATAATTTTCTAAATTGTTTATTCTAATGAAATTTATAAGAACTTGTGTAGATACTATTACAGTTATGTACACGTTCCCTACAGACAACAACAATAGCCAAAATAATTACAAAGAAATAGCTTCCCATACTTGAAATGAAGAGTGCCATTACAAAGACAGTCATGGGCTCCATTTGGAATCCTTGGTGTAGGTGAGAGGTGGCTGTATCGTAATGAAGTGCTCAGTGCAAAGAAAAATCTTCTTCTCGCTGCCCAGCTTCCAAGTGGTTGTAAGTCCCAGTAATGTTCTGTCTAGCCTGTGAGAGCTGAGCTAACAGAAATGCCTGTATCTACTGAGACACATCTCCCCCTCTTTTATAAGGTACAGATGTGAAGGGAGATTCCACTCAAGAAAGTCACACTTACGACACTGGGAGTCACGTTACTGCCCTCTGCTGTACAGAAGTGCAATTTTAGTAATTATCTTTAACTTTTATCGGCACCACAGCTATTGTGCTTTCTTTGTATGCAGCCGTTCATATTTAAACTGTACACAACTTTAATATGTGACTGTGAAAAACCAATGTACGAAGCCTGCACTAATCTGCAGAAGATGGATACATGGAAAATGACCTGTATTAGCATAAACAGTGAACAGAACCTGAAGCTCATTTGGGTTTCTTTCTCAATCCCTGGGTATTTGTTCAGCATAAATGTCCCCTCCAGATGAGTATCATGAGCTTGTGACCAGAAATCAATTTTTAATGCCCCCCTCTCTCACCTCTGTCGAGGGTATAAAACAAAATGACCAATAACTATATCATATATGATGGCAGTGGCACATAATGCTCATTTTAGTACAAATATGGTTGATCAGGACAGGTGGTGTGGTGCTGAGGGACAGTAACATAAATCATCATTAATTTAAACAATAAGAAACAATTATATTTCTCACAAGCCTGTATATTAATCTTACCTTGAACAGGGAGTACACTGCCTATTTAAACTCACAGTGTGCTATTCAGAGAATTACATCAATCAAGGTTATACACAGGTACAATGTTATGAATCAAAGTTACAAGCAGGGCTGCCATCAGGGGAGTACAGGAGGCACCCAAGTCAGGGGCCCCAGTATACCAAGAGGTTCAGGTATGGGAGCTGTTATCCAGAAGGCTCGGGACTTGGGGTTATCTTAGTTTGGATCAAGTTCAAGATATTGTTTTTTATTATTACAGAGAAAAATGAAATTAAGGTTAGAATTATCTCTATGGGAGATGGCCTTCCTGTAATTTGGAGCTTTCTGGATAACAGGTTTCTGGATAAGAGATCCCATTTTTGGGTTTAAAAGTGGGTGGAAAGACAAAGTGGGTGGTCCTAGATAGAATGACATGTCAATAAAAGTAACAATGAAGTCTAACAATTGAAGCCTCATGGAGCAATATTTTCTTTGGCTGCAGGGGTCAGTGACCTCCCCTAAAAACCAGAAAGGATTTTAAATTGCCAGCTGGAAAAGCCAGAAGGGTAGAATTGTCCATATATTGCCATATATTTAAGCTGGCCAACTACGTCAAAGTCATCCCATATCTGGCCAGTCCTACACTTAATTTTCATCTGATTCATTAAGAATTCTATTGCTTCATTATACATTTTACAAAGGGACTAGGTTTTACCTGCAACTTACTTGCTGCTTTCAAAGTAAAACTCCCAAACTTGGCTGCCCTTTTATTAGATAACAATGGGATCACCTTACTATAGTTAGTACAGTGGTAATATACTATACTATATATAGTAAAGTGGTAATTCAAGCAAATATGATTCAGACTGGCATTACCCTGCTGGAGTTCAGTGCTACACTTATTAAAGGTGATTTTAGCAATACAACAGTAAAAGCCAGCAAACTACTCCATGGCTCTGTCTAATCTGTAGCTAAAGCTTTTAGACTTTTTCTCAAGGGATGTACACTAGGCTAAAGACTCTAAAGGGAGCCATACATGGACCAACCTCTATGGTACATCAGCTTATTGACCCACATGCTGAATGGATGGATGCCATATGGCAGACAATATATGTTTATAGTCACCTGTGTATTGGTTTGTTAATTTAGGCTTACTGCAGTAGCAAGAAGTCATGAGGAGCAGCAGAGCTGGGACCAAATCTGATCATGTATGGCTACTTTTAGAAGACCTGTGTACCTTATTTTGCATAGACTCACTTCAGTGCCTAGTGTGGAGCATTGCCTTATAAGTATTTACTTTTGTAGGGGCCACTTCATTTTCTTTAAATATTGCCCTGTCCCTCCAACATATTTTAACTTCCTTTCCAACTGAGACTTCCTTACATCCACCAAAGACTTACATGTCATCCCCAGTACATGTTGCAAACCTGCTGCAGACTCATTAATGTGTATCCCAGGGAATCATTGTCACCAGCAATGTCTCAATATAGTCGTATTTCATGCTCTTGTGCATGGAGTGTGAGGTGCACTATTCAAGTATCATAGATCAATAGTATAGCACCTGAAGTACGATTAAATTGTATCCTTAAACGGCTTCTACACCATGATGCTTAATGAAAGGAAAACGTTTTGGGAGGAACCCTCACCAAAGATTTCACTGCATGTGTAACCACATCTGAACCCTAATTTGCATATGCCATAGAGCCGGTGATAGGGGGCCATGACCACTGTATGCTAAACACGGAGCTACCAATTCAATTCCCCATTTTAAACATTCATAAATTTGGTATTGGAACATTTTCTGGTGCAGAAAGATGTTCCAACAGTTTTACTCTTCTTTAAGGAGGGCTCATCAGGCCATAACAGGAACGTTCCATGGCTGGATCAGCCTCGCCTAAAACTCAGATCTTTGGGAACCACTGTCTGTGGGTAATGAAGCCCTCTATAAAATATTGCACTTTACTTAACATAAAACAAAAGGGGAAACGCCATGCAGTAGCACTATACTATTCCTTCCCATAATAAAGAAGCCCTGTGTGACTATATTGAACTTTACTTATGAGATATAACTACATTGTTATAGGATGTTGCTTAACCACTCTCCCACATTGCCCACATGAAATCCTTCAGTTTAGTTTATTTTGCAATCATTTGGAGGAGTATTGCAACATTTTACTTTTTGTATTGCTGTAAAAGAATGGGAATGCAGAGTGGGAGTAATTGACCTACCATATGTATTAAAAGCCCAGCTCTGTTGTAGCTTGGAATGTTAGAATTCCTTTGGACAGATATTTAGGGATAGATACATTCTGCACCAACTAAATATTAACTGCTGTCCTTACTGCACTAAACATTGCTTTTTCCTTTACAATAGGGGTGTGATTGGGGTATGTTACTATATTATCTGCTACAGGTACTATCTATACAATGGCCAGAGGGGACTGAAGTGCAAGCTCAGTGGTGCACTAGTGGCAAAAAAGTATACTGCATATAAGCATTTCACTGTCAATTAACAAAGGTTACTCTACACAACTAAAGATGGCATTAGCTCTATAAACACAAAAAACTGCTGACTAGCAACAAAACTGCTGAAATTGCAAACTGGAGAGCTGCTGAATAAAAAGCTAAATAGCTCAAAAACCACAAATAATAAAATAATAAAAAATTAAAACCCACTGCAAATTGTCTCAGAATATGACCCTCTACATCATACTAAAAGTTCATTTAAAGGTGAACAACCCCTTTAATAGGCTTCCTGATATTCAAGGTTTATTTTCGGAGGAAAATTTGATTCAAACTTTGTTCGTATTCAAACTTATTCGATCTAATTTTCGACATAATCTAATTTTTCTATCAAATTTTTTCATAAATTGTGAATTGAATTGTGAATAAATTTGAATTAATTTGAGTGAAAAAAATCACATACATTCAAAAATTCGACCTTTGATAAATCTGTCCACTAATGTTATTTTTTTCAGAATGGTCATGTGCAAAATCACTGCTCACTGCTTGGTTATCCATAATGGCACACAGGACCTTTTTAAAGGATAAGTAAACCTTTAAAATAAGTGCATGTAAAATTAATGAGGGGACTATTCTAAGCATGTTTGTAATATACATTCATTGTTTATTTTGTTTTTATTCCAAGATATTAAGGGATACATGTACTGTTAATATGAATGAATTTGGTTACAACAGCGCCACCTGCTGGTCAGTTTCCCACCAGTCTGACCAGCAAGTAGTCAAGGAAGTTGTCAGGAGAAAGAAAGGCTGATGTTCTTCTGCTTAGGAAAGATTTGAGAAAGGTTTCTAATTGTTTTGCTAAGCAGAAGAACATCAGCCTTTCTTTCTCCTGACAACTTCCTTGACTACTTGCTGGTCAGACTGGTGGGAAAATGACCAGCAGGTGGCGCTGTTGTAACAAAATTCATTCATATTAACAGTAGTACAGTACATGTATCCCTTAATATCTTGGAATTAAAAATAAATAACTAATGAATGTAAATTACAAAAGTGCTTAGAATAGCCTCCTCATTAATTTTGCACTCACTTATTTTAAAGTTTTACTTATCCTTTAATCCACTGGGAGCAAGAACATGCTTTTATTTGGCCCAGTTGCACAAGTAGCAGGTGAACCCCAGGGACATTATCAGAGAAGATTCATACAAGGAAAGTGTAAATCACATGGGAAGGGGTTGCCAAATGGTAGGCAATGCCAGTGATTATAATCACTTACCTGACACCCAGGGCCAGTGCCCCTTTTAGCAGAAAACTGCACTGGCCCCGGGTTTTCTTTCAGTGAGCACTAGGGAGGGGATGCTCTTCCTGAATCCTCCTTCTTTGAGTGGAAACTCATATGCAGTAAAGTGAAAATAGGAACTTTAACAAAGAAGTTGGCTTTTTTACTCCACTGTGCATGCGTCTGCCCCAGGCATTGAAGGAAGAATGATTGTTCCTTGATGCTCACTAAGAAGAACCCAAGGGTATCAGGTAAATGAATACAATCACTGGGGATGCCTAACATACCCCCCCCCCAGTAATATGTAACTACAGTATGTGTGACACGGTCATCTTGTACCGGTTAGTTCTTTTAGGTAACAGAGTGTTCTGGTGTGAGTGTTAAAATGTACGTACATCTATAGATACACGTAGATGAGGTTGGGAGATGATCTATTCTTTGCCTATATAAAACAGGCAGGGCCAAAATCTGGCTAATCTGAAAATTTGCCGACTAGAGGAGCCAGATTTAATCATAGACAAATGTCACATATTAACCACTGTCATCAAGCAATAAAACATTGGTGTTCCAATCTCCTCTTTCCACCTGTCAATGCTTCACATGGTGATAGAAGGACCTCTGCTTAGAAATGCTGTTGGATTACTAATGTGTTTCCCAGTTTAGTATTCGTAAGTGTGAGTAATTTGTGCTTTACAGCACATTTTTTGCTTGTTATATTAATCATCAGTTAGAGATTTCAGTACAATATTAGTGCTGATAATCATAAAAATCCCCTGAAATTCATAACCCATCAAATCTTTCATGTCCTCCTACATCTAAAATCATAACATGATAAGGACTGAATTATTTTTCCCTAAGCCTCATTTCCACTTTAAATTTGTTTCTGTCAATGATTGTGCAATCACTCCAGTACCCCCATCAATTCATTTGGCACCAGTTTTAATGTTAAACATCTCATTTTGTTGTATCTATTTCCATTCCTGTGTGATGTGTTTCTTTTATCTGATGTTACTTCCTACAGGCAGTTAGTAGTATTATTCACATACAAATGGAGGCATGTGGCTGCCATATTTTATATGAACTGGATGGTTGAGAGCGTTTGAGGCAGGAAGTCTCATTAGTAATGAGACTGCCCCAAACTCTCTCAACCATTCAATTCATACCGAATTTGGCAGTCAATACCAGTCAGGAAAGAGGGGATCCTTGGTAAATCAAAAAAGACTGGGGCCCCTTGTTGAGAAATGAAATAAAGAAATCAGGAATGTTCAACATTTACTCCAAAAATGTAATTGAACTACAACAAAAATGAATATCTGATTTGCAGATGGTAAGATGGAATTTAAATGGCAATATATGGTATCATTATTTCATACTCAATTCTGTTATCCCAAAGCCGACTCTCAGTCCTGCTTTGGTTCTCTTGTGTTAAAGGTTAAAGGGATTACTGTCAGCACAAAATTGACATTTTTGAAAATATATTTTTTATTTTTGTATGTACTTCTAATTAGCATTTGCTTTGCTTATGTACAACGTTTTCACAAAGTTCCCAGGTATAGTACCTGCTATCCAGAATACTTGGTTCCTGTGGTTTTCCGAACAAGAGTTCTTTCTGTAATTTGGATCTCCATGCCTTGGAGTCTACCAAAAAATTTAAATATAAATTAAACCCAATTAGATTTTTTGCCTCCAATAAGGATTCCTTATATCTTAGTTGGGTCAAATATAAGGTGCTGTTTTATTAATACAGAGAAAAAGGAAATCATTTTTAAAAAATGTAGTTGTTTGAAAATGGACTCTATGAGAGATGGTCTACCTTTAATCTGGAGCTTTCTGGATAACACATTTCTGGATACAGTAGAGCTGTACAATAAATGGGTGTAAACATTTAACATGCAGATTACATACAAAAAACAACAAGAATTAAAGAGAGTCCTGCCCTAACAAAAGCTTACAACCTTAAAGAAGAGGGGTGTGATTGTACTGAATCATCTTGTTAAAGGTTAAAATCCCAGTGGTGATATGTGGGCTCACTTGCAAAGCAACATGCTGTGATCCATTCAGTGCAATTGTGCCATATATCAGGAATATAATATATCAGTCCATCAGAATGGGTACAATCAGATCACATGAGATTAGACTGGTACCAGTATGAGTACCGATAATAAAGACACTCAAAGAAACCTTGTAATTATCATCTGTCAGGGCAGGTTTTAGCTTCAAGGCTCCCTAGTGTGCAAGTTGCCTTATAAGCAAAAGTAGATGCAGCTGGCATCTTTTTCAGAGAAAGAAAGGGGATGTTGGCCACACTATGTAAGCTAAGCTACATTATGTAAGCACAAAAGTTACTATAACTTTTCATATTGGGGCTGAAATGATTTTAAGCACTGAACTGCTTTACTAAATTTAACACAATGTCTAAGACACAAGCATTATCTTAAATAACAAACAGGAACAGCACTCACATGTATTTCAGACAATTTAATTAAGCCAAATGTTAGGCACCTGTTCTCCCAGAGATTATAATCACTTACCAGTTACTCTCGGCCTAGTGCACCCCTAGAAAATGGCACCCATTTAGATGCAAATATGCTCCTGGGCATTAATCCATAGCATCCAGTAAAGATTTTACGTTAATGGTTTTACTTGCAGTAGTTCCTTTGATCAATGTTGGTAAATGAGCCCCAGTATTACTGAAACTGAGGCACAAAGGACCCTCAATTTTACAAGACTCTCTTTGAGAACTGAGCCCATGCAACTGGGGATTTACACACAATCTTCTAAGAAAAATACCAATTTCTTATTTAGCCTTTATTTTCAGTTTTGGTTTTTTTCAGTATATCATGCAGTATGATCCCCATAGTAAGCAATACGTGAGAATTAAATGCTCCAATTCCTATAACCCTGTCGATTTCTTGTACACTCGTATATAAATATTAGTCAAAACATATCTAGCAACCCTTTTTGTGTCTGCAAGACCCCTGTATCCTGGGAATTTCCACAACAATAGCGAGAGCACCAGCATTCCATTGGCTATTTTGGAGCGCAGCCAAGCCTTGGCTTTCTGTTTAGTGTAAGTCATTATCTGCTTCAAATAACTGGACAACATCCATATCTGGCACCATATTCCGCTCGTTTGCGTTCATTGTAAATTATATTATTGATTGAATGACTGAACAACAAAACCAACCTTATACATTTAAAGATTGTCAGTCTAAATTGGTAAAAGTGCTAAGTGCAAAAATCAGCATGTAGCCATGCTTTTACCCACAATGCTAAATTTTTCCAAGAGTTTCATTGTTATCAAGCCCACTCCAAGTTGACACACAATTCTGTAGACAAAACTATGTAAAAACAGGATTCCAAAAATGGTTTGTAAATGGTTTGCAGGTTGCACGCACGTCAAACTTGGCATCCCATAGGATGGACGACTGCCTATAATCTGATACCACCTTGGTAAATAAAACCCTGTATGTCTCTTGTAGAAAATAATAGGGCTTCCTGGATGACCATAGTGAAGGGAGGGGAGCTTTGACCTGGTTAGGAAGGCCATAGGGAGTAGAGGGTTAAAGGAACAGTAACGTCAAAAAAATAAAAGTGTTTTAAAGTAATGAAAATATAATGCAGTGTTGCCCTGCAATGTTAAAAGTGCTGTGTTTGCTTAATAAACACTACTGTTGTTTATATAATTAAGCTGTTGTAGCAATGGGGGCAGCCATTCAAAGGAGAAAAGGCTCAGGTTACACAGCAGATAGCAAATAAGCTCTGTCTGTATAATGGTGTTATCCGTTATCCATTAGTTATCCTGTGCCACATAGCCTTTTTTCAATTTCCGCCATTGCTCAACAGCAGGCTTGTTTATATGAACTATAGTAGTGTTTCTGAAGCAAACAGATCAGTTCTACCACTGCATGACAACAATACATGATATTTTCCTTACTTTAATGGTGTTACTGTTCCTTTAAGGTTGTTAGGAGAGAAAGGGGGAGGGCTTACCTTTGCAGGGTGAAGCAGCGAGAGCCGGAATCCGTTCAGTCTGGTATCAGCGGTGGGAGTAGCGTCCCGCCCTCCTGCCCTTGTGTTATGGTTGGTCATTGGTAAGTATGCTGCCATGGCAGCTGGGTAGGCGGGGCAGTGTTTGCCAGAGTGGCAATGGGACAGTATTCCCCAATCTGCAGAGTGTGATGGTGCCTATCCAGTTAAGGGTCGCAGGAAATAAGGTTTTGAGTGAGGCCATTTGCTCCTACTTGCCCACCTAGATGCAGCACATTTAAATGTCCGGCATGGCAGGAGAGTAATTGTTTGGCCAAGCATTCCTGTTGGTTTAAAGTTATACCTACATGTTATTTGATGTTATGAATAAAGAGGGGTAGGACTGGTGACACTGATGCTGCCCAGGTCATACGTATAATAAAAAATAAAAAATACCACCCCTTTTAATACAGAACCGTTTTATCAGCAGCTAATATAGATTGAAGTAAATCTAACTTTAAGTCCAGATGTCCCTAGAACAGACTGTGTCCATTCCATTTTACCCAATAACCAATCTAGCTGCTGCATATGCCAAGATTAATGAACATTACCAGCTGATAAATATTAGTCTAAGCTGAATATTAATAATAAAGCATAGTAAAACATTAGGCCAGAGTTGCAACTCATCATGACACTTTGATTGACTTCCCCTCATTGCTATATTGGTCATGAGTATTTTATCAGGAAGTTGTCTTTCCTGTTTAGTTTGTAAAAGTGAGAAGTTCTGTTTTTCTTAAGGGCAGCAATTTCCTAAAATGGTACAACGTCACAATTCATTTTATTGTTCGAATTATACATTGTAACTTGATAGAAGGCCACGTGGCCTGAAAGTTCTTTGTAATGCCCTTGCACCAATAAAGGTTTTTTTTAGAACAACGTTTGGTGCTGTTCTAATGTTCCTACCAGTATTGCCAGTGGAAAGTGGCCATTGAAGAACATGAACCAACTTAAAGAAGAAAGTGATTGTTGTGCTGACTACTTGTCTGCTAAATGAATTGAAATATACTTCTTGAGCAATGCACATATACTCAAATGTTTTTTTCCAGTACCTTTCCCACCACACAATATTCTGAAGGAAAGTCTTCTTAGGTCACTAGACACTATTCCATACAACATAATATATCCTTTATTAAAGACTAAATGAAACAAGAAAGTCATCCAACAATGTCAGTGGAGTTCTTTAGCTGTCTAAGGACCATAAAAACTCTAAGGTTTGGCAAAGTTGCCAGATGTGGATGTTTAGGTGTAAGGCCAGCTTTAGTGTTCCATGACTTTGCTGTTACTAGTGGGGGTCATTTATCAACACTGGGCAAATTTGCCTATGGGCAGAGACCCATCGCAACCAATCAAATTGCTGCATTCATTGTTCTACTTGAAGCTGGTTTCAAAAAGTTAATCACTGATTGGTTGCTATAGGTAACTGCCCATGGGCAAATTTGCCCAGTGTTGATAAATGATCCCCAGCGTATGCTAGTTCTTAGGGTAACCTCTCTTCCAGGGAGAGAGGACAGCTTTGTTAAAGAAAGTGAAGTAATCTGTGTCTTTTGTGCTCTGTGCTTTGTCAGGAAGGCTTAAGAGAAAAGTTCACCTTTATTAAACATTTCATTACAAAACAATTTTCATATAGTGTAACCAAAATAATATATTTTAAAAGTTGCTTTCTATTTTCTATTTTATTCTATCTTTTAAAGACCTATTTACTTGAATTTACTTGAACTCGAATTAATCTCATTTTTGATGAAAACAAACTCCCTTCCATGAACTGAATTTATTTATCAATCATTTTTGACAAAATGTTGCGACAAAATCAAGCATCGCTGCATATCGTACGATTGAGGCTCCGAAAACTCAATTTTATTTTCACAGGGAAAACATGACTTTTTCAGATTATCAGAAGAAAACCTCAACTTTTTCAGGTTATCCAGCGCACATCTAGATGTTGAGAAACAACTTCATCTTCCATCGACTTCTACATGACCTTGACAGGTTTGAGATGGCGTGTTTTCAGATTTTTAGCAGATAAAAATTCAAGTTTTTATTTTTCCATGAAAACCTTGGCCAGAAAAAAATCGAGATTTAATAAATTGGCCCCTTAGTATGTTATAGAATGGCTAATTATAAAAAACTTTTCAACTGCCCTTCATTTTTTATTTTTATAGTTTTTTTTTATAAACTTCATTTGACCCTTCGCAGCTTTCAAAGGGGGTCACTGACCCCATCTAAAAAGCAAATGCTCTGAGATCAAATTTGTTTTTATTGCTGCTTTTTATTGCTCTTCTTTCTATTCTGGCCTCTCCTATTCATGTCCCAGTGTCTCATTCAAATCAATGCATGGTTGCTAGAGTAATTTGGACCTTGCTATTGTGTTTTTTTTCCTGTACAGTTTTCAGAGAAATGCACAACTAAGGTATTTGTTATAAAAGTCACTCTGTTACTAGGTGAGCATACTCAGTTGGGACTACACCTACTGTTGTGCAAAGAAGAATTGACCTTAATACTGTAGACAAAAGAAATATCATTAATAAAGTTGGTTGAAGAATGACAAGTTCATCAAGTTTCTCTCTAAATGAAACCTGTCTAACTGCTAATTGATCCAGACAAAGGCAAACGATCCCTTTTGAAGTCTCTCCAATTTGTCTCAGAGGGGGTAAAAACTCATCCCTGACCCCAAGATGGCAATTGGACCAGAATCCTGGATCAACTTTTTTCATGAGTTAAGTTCTTAAGACCTCTCTTGAAGTCTAATGTGTCTGCATAACAGCTTTAGGGAGAGCAGAGGGAGAGCATTTTCCTGGGAGCAGTGGGCTGTGCCTTTTCTTGAGCAAAGACCACTTGTGCGCGCTGATGGTCTGTACATTTGAACAGGTCCAGATTTGTGGAGAGGCCACCAAGGCCCAGGCCTAGGGCAGCAGGATTTTAGGGGGCGGCATGCTGCCCAACAACACCCACACTGGTTCAGAAACACTGGGGATGTGCAGGACATATGATTGTTTTTGAAATTTCCCGTGTGCTAATCCCCATTGCACTGATTCAGATGATGAAAATTTGCACGAATAAAGGGGAGGGGACCTGAGAGATGAACAAAAGTGGGCCTAGGGGTGCCCGCTATGTAAATCTGGCCCTGCATTTGAAGGTGGGAGGGAGGATGTGGGCAGTGTTGGACGGGGGGGGGGTCAGGTCCCACCAGGGATGGCAGAACAGAGGCCTGCACACACCTCCCCCTATCCACAGGTCCAATTGCACCAGCAGCGTTCACAACCTGCCTCCACCAGCCTCCCCGCGAGAGCATATCTGTCTGTCGTTCGGGGCTGGGGGAGGTCAGGAAGTTTCAGGCAGGCGGGGGAACCTGCCCAGCCCAACCCTGGATGTGGGTGCAGGCAGGACTGTGAGTGGGGGGAGGCTCTGGGTCCACACTGGGCCTCCCTCTGCCTCTCTGCTGTACTGTAGTTATACCACTGCATGGGAGGCCCAAGGGAACTAATAAGGAAGCTTATGATCAGCTACCAATAGACACAATGGCTGCTTAGACAAGGCTAAAACTGCAAACTGTATCAGTAGAAAATGTGCATTATGCTGTGAATGTTCCTTTAATATTATTTATATAAAAATACCAACATGTAGAGAGTCAAGCCAGGCTCCAGTACTGTGAGACAACAATGCTAATCACTGCCCCATCATGCTAACCTCTTGACACAGCAGCTTTCCTAACCCACACTGCAGCCAAGTGACGTGTAAAGAAATATGTCTTTAGTGTCACTGTAATAGTGTTTTGCTACATAATAAGAATAATGTCTGTGTTTCCCCTTGCTTAAGTTATGGGAGAGCATAGGCTTTGTTTTTTTTACAGTACTAATAATATATGAGCAGTACAATTAAGTGGAAAGGAAAGTAAATCCCTTCCCTTGGGTTTTACAGTATTGTTTAGAAGCAGACGGTGGTTCCCAGACTTAGAGCCAGAATTACTGTGAGCCACCTCTGGGGTTTCACTTTCATGTTGCCACTGTATAGCTGTGACCTTTTGCACTGCTGTGTATGGGGATGCGTATCTCGAGAGAGATAATAGATATTTCAAATATTTTTGGTAGACATGGCATCAAAATATCTCCAGTATTATGAGCTAATATCTCAAAAAGAGTAAAATAATGCATATGTATTGGAAAGTTGTGCCCTTTGAGGGTCAGTCTACACAAGCAGATTCAAGGAGATTAGTCGCCCCATCGACAAATCATCTCTTCTTCTGGGCGGCAATCTCCCCCAAACTGCCTGCCCTCCGCCAGCTAAAATGAAAATTGCCTGTGGCAAAGCACACGCTGCGCTTCGTTTTCCAGAGTTGCCCAAAGTTGCCTCATTTTAGCCGGGGATGGGCAGGCAGTTTGGGGAGATTGTCGCCCCGAAGAAGAGGGCGACTAATCTCCCCGAATCTGCTCGTGTGGACTGACCCTAAGGGATACTGCCAGAATCCATGCACTTTATGGTATGCTTTTCAGAGCACTTTTGCAATTTTATCTTTTTAAATGACTCTCTTTTAAAAAGAGGCTTTAACAATTCACTGACCACCAAACAAAATGTTTAATTTGTATTTTTTCACTTTGTCATAGTTGCACAGTGAAATTCACGGTTGGCCAGTCATCAGCGAACTGACTCTAGTATTTCTCCACTCAGTCTGTTTTGTCAGCAAAAATCCACTCTCAGCAAATAAATCCGCCCTTTGCCGACTACATTGACCACTGAAATCAATGTCTGACTTGGAGAATTTCTGCCCTGAGCAACTGGAGGAGATGAAATCTAGATGATACAATATTGATGGAATTTGAAAATTAGGAACCACATACACATCTTGTCATGGAAAAGGTCTTTCACCTACTTTTATTTGGCCAGAAAAACAATAGGCTGGTAAAAGAACCACAGTAGAACGTAAAGATCTTGTAACAAGTTAAAAAAGAAACCCCAATAACCTTTGAGAACACAAATGGGTCCCATTCTAATTTCTTAAAGAATTCAGTGAATAAAACTTTGTGGGAATTTACAAAAAGACAAACAGTTTGGGAAATTATTTCAGGATCTCCCTCTTTTTTCATATGGAATAGGAAAACGCATAGGGGAACTTATTTCTAAACCCCAGAATGTTAAACAAAAAAAACAAGCTTATGTACTTAAAGGGCATGTAAAGTCTAAAATAGAATAAGGCTAGAAATGCTGTATTTTGTATACTAAATATAAACATGAACTTACTGCACCACAAGCCTAATCAAACAAATAATTTATGCTTTCAAAGTTGGCCACAGGGGGCACCATCTTGTAACGTTATTAAACATCTTTGCAAGACCAAGACTGTGCACATGCTCAGTGTGGTCTGGGCTGCTTAGGGATCATCATAAACAAAGCTGCTTGAGTTCTGCATGGCTGGGAATAAGGCGGGGGCTCCCCCTGCTGTTCATAAGTGTGATTGTTTCCCTGCTCAGCAGTTAGGGACCATCTGACAATTCCTATCCACAGCAGTAAATGAAGTGAGAATTTCACTGCATATAGTCAGGTTTCTTATAAAAACGGTACACATTTTTTAATTAAAGTATATTGGAAATAGGTTTCTTTTTCATTAAAGGGATACTGTCATGGGAAAACATGTTTTTTTTTTAAAACGCATCAGTTAATAGCACTGCACCAGCAGAATTCACCACTGAAATCCATTTTTCAAAAGAGCAAACAGATTTTGTTATATTTTATTTTGAAATCTCCCTATAGATGTCCTCTGGTCCCTGTTTCAAATGAAGGGTGGGCATGTCCTAACAGTCCATGCCAGAAGGAGGGGAACAGACAATTACAGCCCTGCAGTCACACAAGCAAAGACAAGCTTCAGTTCCCTATCAGGTCAGCCTAGTTACTGATTGGATCTTAGCCGACAGTGCAGTGTGCTGAGTGCTGCTTCTCCCCTGCACAGCCTGGGAAAGGAGGCAGCAGGAAGTGGATCAGATGGGCGGAACTAGTAGGGGTTTTGCAGAAATTTTCAATAACGTAACCAGAAACAAAACTTTTAAAGTGTATTTACCAAGGCAGCTGACCAGTGGGGTTCTATTGGAAATCTGCATCCGGCCCTGTGCAGTAATTCTAGTAAATTAGCCCCTTAACTCCTAAGCCTAACTGTGAGTCAAAGGCATGAAGTTTGCACAATATTGTCAGCAGTTTATGAGTCTAATCCAGTTTTGCTCATTAACTAAATCCTGCCAAAAAGTTCAACTTCTCTTTTTATATGCAGTATGCAGTGTCGGACTGGGACTCTAGGGGCCCACCCGAAAACCTTAGACCAGGGTCCCACCATAAAACCTTAGACCAGGGGCCCACTCTCAGTACTAATATTCTTCATCTCCTCAATCAACCTCTATTATCCTAGTCTCCTCTCTTTATACTGTAATCAATTATTCCATCTATTTAGCTTCTTTGTTCTCATAGAAATAGGGAATGGCCATGAAATAGGCCAAAAGTTTAACAGCATGAGGGCCCACTGACACCTGGGCCCACCGGGAGTTTTCCTGGTATCCCGGTGGGCCTGTCCGACACTGGCAGTTTGCATTTAGTAGTGAGTCTTTGTTTATTTGCCAATTTTCTGTTTACACAAAGTTTGTGAGAAGGAAGTGAAAAGAAGATAGCAAGAGATGCCAGATAAAGTTTGGAGAGACAGCTCAGCAAATTCTAAATCAAACACAGTGATGGGGCTTTAAGATATGGGAAACAGAGGTAGGTGTGTCTGAACATTGCACCCTCTAATTAATGAACTATACCTAATACAGGTATGGCACCTGTTATCCAGAATGTATGTAAACTCCAAACTAGATTGGAGTCAGAGTTATTGTTGAGATTTATAGAACATGTAGGGTGGCAGATAAGGAGATTAGTCGCCCAGCGACAAATCTTCTCTACTGCAGACGATTAATCTCCCCAAATGTTTTCCTGCCGGCAAGAATACAAATCACTTCGGATTCGTCGCTGGGCTAATCTCCCCCTCTGCCACCAACCTAAAGGTAGTCCATCAATGTCTGCAACAATGCTTTAGATATGACTACACATGCAACATAATACAGAAATATTTAAAGATGCCTAATTACAGTATATGGTCAGACTGAGGAATGGCTATTTGTATTGTGCACATATGTAACACTTTACAGTATTTTAAGCGACAAGTCTAAATGGATTTCACATTGCTGCACATTGTTAGAAGCATGATGTGTTAAAATTAAGCTGAAAGCACATTACATGCCTTTATTTCACTTACGTGCCCCCGCATTATACTCCTTAGAATTATAAGGAACACTTTGTTCCAGCTGTAAACTGCTTTTTCACAGACCAAGCTCCCATCAGCTGCAAACAGCATTTCCACTTTTCATGTATTTATAACACAATACAAAAGCTCTTTCAGATACACTCCATACACAAACCTCCCCTTATAACGTACAGTGTAATTCCCAGATTATGGATATACAAACCTCCTGAAAGTATAGACAATGTATAAATCTTCACCTAGACAACATTTAAAGCCTTTTATTACATAGTCTCAAACCTGCCTGCACTGAGTGCACATTTAGTGGAGGTCAAACAAAAGGATAAAACATAGATGTTTAAACTAAGGGTTGGAAAGGTCCCTTCAGTCGCCTAAATAATTCATTTTGTTTTGTCCCATGAAGCACTGCTACCTTTGATGGCACACTGCCCGTACATTTAATTTATTTTTTCTTCTTTAGCAACAGTGCGTTTATATATCAGGCAACTTAATTTCCAGCAATGTTCAATAATAACACGTCCCTATAGTAATATACGCAAACCCAGAGGATAGGCCTCCATAATACTCTTTATTAGGGCTTTGGTCTTCCTCGCATTTTAACCCTCACTATCATGTTCTACTGGAGCACCTCCCACTAAATCTATCCCTCATATTAGCTAGGACCTGATTCACATGGATCCTATGTTACTTGGAGTATTCCGGGTCTGTGCCACCCTATGATTTGGATACTAACCCACCCTCCTCATTCAAGGGGAATTTAACAGTCTGCATATAGTTCCACCTTCCAGTGCCCTATACTAAGGATACACCTGACACTGCTTATACTGCATGGCACTATCCTTCCTACAAGATCTAACATGATATCTGGTGGGGCTAACATAAGCTTTATAGCATTATAGGTTGATTTCTAATTGATATTCACTTTGTAGGAATATTTCTTTTATCATATCCCTACAATGTCTGTAGTTGAGATGTTTCAGGCTGGCACACCTTAATTCATCTGATGATAAACAGTAGTCTGGCTATGGCTCCTAAGGGTAAGAGCACATGGGCAGATTTGGGGAGATTTAGTCGTCCAGTGACTAATCGCCTCTTCTTCGGGGCGACAATCTCCCCGAACTGCCTTACCCTATCTTCCACTGGCTATACTAAAAAAATCTCCAGTGGGATGCCACTTGCGGTGCTTCATTTTCCGAAGCTGCCTCACGAGGAAACTTTGGAAGACTTCAGAAAATGAAGCGCCGTGAGTGCCATCCCGCTGGCGATTTTTCAGTATTGCCGGCGGGAAGATAGGGCAAGGCAGTTCGGGGAGATTGTCACCCCAAAGAAGAGGCGAATAGTGCCGGGCGACTTAATCTCCCCGAATCTGCCCATGTGCCCTTAATATAAAGTAACAAAGTGTGGGTACAACCATTTATCATATTCCTTTATCACTAATTACACTTATCCATAAAAGGTTTTAATAAACATGTACCTGTCAATTGAGAATGATATATCACTTGCAATTAATAATAACTATAGTTCAAATAATAATATGGTTTGTGTAAAATAACATCCAGTATCCTAACTGGTGCTGGAATGTTAGAGTTCTTCCTGATTTGGGCTTTTGTCTGTGCATATTGCTGCGAAATGATAATGAATGAATGATATTGATATACTGATACATGTCTAAATGTTTATGTTAAAATGATCTACACTTTTAGTGCTGTTAAGGAAACACATTTGGCTCCATCATGTCAGTAATGATTTTGTTTTAAATAACGGCATGCACCTATCATTTATATTCTAAATAAGCAACGTAACTAAATTGAAACACAGTTCCTGAGCATGCTCCAACCCCCAAATGATTTCCATTTAACTGTGCAGAACATATACAAACTGATGTGTGGATATGACAGGTATTCAGTGTTAATTGGGTTTAATTTCCCTGCCACTGATCCATGGTAGAAAGCAAATGCATTATGGAGGTAAACATCAAGCTCATAAATTACAAAATGTTTTATGAGAGTCTTGCTAATTATGACAAGCTATTTGTAGCCTCAGGCAAATGTCCTGACCTCCCTGAAATCCCTGTTCTGGTTAATTTACTCCAGTAAATCCTACACAGAATTATAGCTGGAAATACTCTTTTTATGGGACCTGTTATCCAGAATGCTCGGGACTTGGGGTTTTCCAGGATAACAGATCTTTCTGTTATTTGGATCTTCATGCCTTTAGTCTACTAGAAAATCATGTAAACATTAAATAAACCCAATAGACTGGTTTTGCTTCCAATTAATTTAATTAATCCGATTAATTATATCTTCATTTGGAGCAAGTACAAAGTACTGTTTTATTATTACAGAGAAAAAGGAATTCATTTTTGATTATTTGGATAAAATGTAGTCTATAGGAGATGGCCATCCTATATTTTGGAGCTCTCTGGATAACGGGTTTCTGGATAACAGATACCTTATGTGCGTGTGTTGTGATATTCTGTATATTAATATTACTTCTTTGCAAGCTCGATCAACCAGTTTTGCTTTACTTCATTAAAGGGGTTGTTCGCATTTATATTAACTTTTAGTGTGATGTAAAGCACTGCGTATGATGATGATGATGATGATGTAACATGATGACAATATGCGATTGGTTTTCATATTTTGTTATTTGTGGTTATTTAGCTTTTTATTCAGCAGCTCTTCAGTTTACAATTTCAGCCTGGTTGCTAGGATCCAAATTACCTTAGCAACCATGAATTGATTTGAATGAGAGACTGGAATATGAATAGGAGAGGCCTGAATAGAAAAAATTGTATTCAAATTAAGCAACAACAATATATTTTTAGCCTTACAGATCATTTATTTTTTTAGAGATGACCTCCATTTGAAAGCTGAAAAGAGTCAGAAGAAGAAGGCAAATAATTTAAAAACTATATAAAAAGAAAAAATGAAGGCCAATTGAAAAGTTGCTAGGAATTAACCAGTTTATAACATACTAAAATTAATATAAAGCTGAACCACCCCTTTAACTTTTATGTGAAAAGGTGTAAGATAGCAGTAAGTAACCATTTTGGGGTCATGATCCATTTTTCTCGCCTTTGTCAGGAACCCACCTGATGTTGCCTTGTGCTGTTTGGTGTTCAAATTACACAATGTTTATTTACACAGAAGATACTCTGCACCGTTCTGTAATGTATAAGTATATAACAAGCCTGCAGTTTGAGTACTTTTACAAAAGTCATTGAATTCTGAGCTGGCTTCCAATTTTTATTTTTAATTTAAGTATTTATCCTTTATCATCTAGAATTATTCATTAACATATGACTTACAAGAAAGATAACTTCTGGCACCACACTTTCACAGCCCATTTTGTCCCCCCAACCCCGACATACAATCACTCCGCTGCACATGTCCTGCTACCAGGTCCCCTTCTTTCCTGCTTCCCGACACATTGCACTGTCCTCATTGCAGTTTCATCTCTCTATATAGAAGGTCCCCCCTCCAAGTTCCCCAAAAATATTAATTCTGCTTCCTTCCCCCATCAGCTGCATCAGTAGTTTACTGTTCAACAAAAGGTTGATTTCTAAAAGCACATTGTGACATCAGAACATCATGGCTTTTATAAGGTTTTGGCAGTTGGAGGCACAGGACACACATGACTGTTGTAAACAGCATTGGTGATATGGGTCATAAAAGACAACATATAAATTATCTGTTGCTCTGTCAAGGTGCAAAGGCCATATACTGTAGCTGAACGTGATCATTATTAATATACTCAGTGTGTTTTTTTTATTATTGTATTAGCATTCTAATCAATTCAAAAATGTTACTGTCGTGGTCAGTTTGATTGTGCACTTTGGATTCAGATTTGGGGTTTTTTAAGTATAAATGTGTTTGTTGTAGGTTTTTAATATATATATATATTTTATTTACTGTTCAGGAGTTTTTGAAATGTAGAGAGATCAAAATGCAAGCAATGAATACTGATCTTTTCCATGACACCCAACTGAACCTAATTTGTGATACAACTGCTTGCAAACCATTCAAAAAATCAAAGACTCTTTTGTCCTTTTTATCTTTTTTGAAGTAGGTATTGGATCAACCCACGAATCAGTAGAAAACAACTTCCTAATCTCCCCCTTCCTTGTCTCACATGGTACTTTGAAGTAGTAGTAGTAGTCACTTACGTCAGAATACATAAATATGATAAACATATGGGTGTAATTTTCATGGACACTTGCTTTAAGCAAGGCAATAATTGTGCTACAACTAGCCATATGTGATATGCTTAATGTTTGTGGTTAATACAATGTGTTTTAAACAACCTTTTCTAACAGAGTGAGATAAACACAGTCCAAACTGATTTGTTGTTATGAGATTTCTCGGTTTGGACTGGGATGTCTGGGGTCCACTCAGACTGTGACTTCAAGGGATCGCCGTGTGCACACAAGAAACCTTCTCCCGGCATCCACCCTCCCTCCTCATCTTGTGTGCCTTCTTTGGGGGGGGGGGCTATGAAGGCTGGGGGCCTTTGGGTTTTTACCTGGTGTCCCACAGGCCCAGTCCAACACTAAGATGACTTAGTCATCAGTAATGATCAAGTCAATAGGAGCTTGCCATCTTGGATCTTGTTAGCCTATATTTTGAGTGTCAGTGACAGTCACATGCTCACAATGGGCTGATTCTGATAAAGACTTTACTAGTTTTCTGAGTTGCCATGTAACATAAAGCTAAAATGATAAATACATTGCCATGTATCATGACTTTTATAATCTATATATATACTGTATATTGTGGGGGGATCCCTAAGCTCAGGTAACTGACAGCAGCCTAGAGCATGTACTGTGAATCAGCAGAAATGAAGAAGAGGAGCTACAAAGGACTTCAGAGATAACATAGCTTCACTACTAAAGAACTGTGGTCACCTTGGCTTACATTGCCTACATCTTATGCTTTAGTTCTCCTTTAAAGGAGAAGGAAAGGCTTGCAGCACTTGGGGGTGCAAAATGTTAGGCACCCCCAAGTGATTGTATTGACTTACCTGAAACCCGGGCCAGTGCTCCTATCATCAGAAAACTGCACCGGCCTGGGGTTATACCGGTGAGCACCACGGAGCGATCCACTTCCGTCTTCTTCTTTATTCAAATTTCCTGGGGGAAACGCATGTCCAGTTGAACGAAATAGCTGACTTATTTAGTCAAAGTTCGGCTTTTCGTTCTACTGCGCATGCTCAGCCGTGCGAAGAAGGAGGAAGACAGAAGAGGATCGCTCCGTGGTGCTCACTGGTATAACCCTGGGCCAGTGCAGTTTTCTGCTGATAGGAGCACCCGCTCGGGGTTTCAGGTAAGTCAATACAATCACTTTGCACCCCCAAGTGTGCAAAGCCTTTCTTTCTCCTTTAAATGCTTCTATGCAAATGATCCTTTTTAAAAACCATGGTAATTTCAAGGGGCAAAGTCACACAAAAGACAACCTCAGGGATTATCGAAAAATGAGGGAGAATCTATATTATTATTCTATAAATGTAGAAATAATAACTTTTTAGTTTTTTTGTGGAGAAAAAGATTAAGTTAGTGTTGCATATTGTTAATATTTTCTTTTCTTCTGTCGTGACTTCTAATAATTACTTTGAATGATTTCAGAGTTAAAGGAGGACATGCTTTCTGCTTGGAGTTGTTACTTTTGGTGTAGCACCATCTGTTACCTTTAGTTATTAGGCTGCAATACTCCAAAGAGACTTCATTATTTAGTTCTCATTCTAGAAATGTGAAAAGCAATCAGGAAATAACTAGAGTTTTTATTCTAAGGAACTGTTGCTGGTTTAGATAAAATAAAATCACTCACCATTCAGGAGACCTGTATATTTATTCTAAAAAAATTGATTGAAATATCATGATTCCAGTCACTTCTGCATAAATTGTGTCCTGATAACAATGAATTAAAGGTACGTTTCTGTGTGCGTGTACACACACCTTTGTCGCATCATTTACAGATCACAGCAATGGTCTCATTTTTCTAGCCCGTGGAGACGAGGATGCTGAATGTAGAAGGTTTCCATGGAAACCATCAATACAAACGTGAGGAGTCTGAACACAGAGTCAAGAATCCGCTTCGATTTCCGAGTAAAAGGCTCTCTCTCTCGAGATACTGTCTAGTGGCTTTGAGATGCAGAGGAAAAGATAACTAACTGTTGCATATATTTCCCTTATGGTTCGTTTTGGGAAATGGTCTGAACAGCTGGATCAGCAGCAATGGCTGTGTTTTTCCATAATTCACCCCCTACAATAGCTCTGAAGGATCTTCTGAACTCTTCGTTCTTCCAGGTGTAAATGAAAGGATTGAGCACAAAAAGGAGGCAGAACAGAAGCCAGCTTCCAGTTATCAAAGTTCTTGGCAGAGGCTGGAACAGGCCATACAGGACTGACCAAGCAAAAGGCTCTGTGGTCAGTGCAAACACGCAACATACAATCAGTACATAGAGCCCCAAGCGTTTGTCCTTACGAGGGCAGGAGCAGGGTAGGTTGTGCACCACTTGGAAATTAAGGACACTTACCCTCTTCAAACTGATTTGAACTTTTCTAAAGATACGAAAATAACAGTGGAGGACAATGGCAGTCTGGCTCAACACAGTGACAGCAGAAAGAATAGCTGTGTAGGTACTGGAAATGGGAACCTCTTGCTCCAAAAACACATAAAGCCGTAGCTGTGGACATGAGAGAGAAATCTCATGTGGCCTCTGACCAAATAACCAAGGCAGAAGAAAAGCCAGTGGCAGCACCCATGCCATAGCGATCATCCATTCTGTATTGCGCTTCTGATAGACTGTGTGGTAAACAGTAGGCAGTTTGGTGATCATCACAAAACGATTCAGGGCAATGAGAGCATGGGAGAGCAGAGACACCGTCATCCAAAGGAAAAATACACCCTCCATGAAGACTCTATATGTGTGATTCTCAACCCGACCTGTTGAAAGCAAGATGACTTCTTGTGGCATCCAGAAAGCGCACACTAGAAGATCAGACACACAACCATTGACAATGAAGGCATTGCTAGTGGTTTTAAGTTTCTTGAAAGAGCAGACCAGATAAATGACCAGGACATTGGCCAAAGTGCCAGACACAGAAAGCAAGGAATAGACAGTGGCCACCAGGACCTTTGTACCCATGTGACTCTCGCAGGGGCCAGAAGTGATATTGGTCATCTTGTCCTGAGTGTGTGTACCATCTCCAAATGAAGAAAAGGTAAATAGTACAGAGTTAATATGTATGTGTGAGTGGAAGCAAGAGAGTGAAGCAGCCAGAAAGAAAGAAAGCGAATATGAGATTGAGAGGGTGGGTGGAGATGACACAGCAGTGACAGGACTCTTATTCTCTCCCTCTCTCTCTCATCTCAGTTTTCGTGAATGTAACAATACATTATACTTGGAAAAATAACAGTAATTGTATTCAGCAGGTTCTAACAGGGATGTGGGATACAGAAAAGCTATATCATTATCTTTGTTATGTTCTCTTCTGTATAGACTAGGATATGGAGAGCATAAATATTGCTCAAAATGACTTAAAACATAACAGAGCCTCTGTATCTTCAACTTCCCATTGTGCTCTAAAGAGTCAAGAAAAAAGAAAAAGGCTTTTAGCTATATCAACAGTGTGTGCTTTAAATTGGATTCAGCCATTCTAGGGTCAAATCGGACTGGAACATGTTACTCCAGAACACAGGAACAATGATTTGCTGTATAAACAATCTCTATGGATCACCTACGAAACCTCTCAAAATTTGCATGGTACAACTGCATCCGTGTATGAAAACCAAACGTCCACCGCCAATTATCTGTAGGCTAAAGCAGCAATTAATAGCAGCAAAAAAGGCTACACTTTCAGCCGTGAATTTATTGTACCCTGTTTATATTTTTATGCTCAACAGTGTGGTCATTATTTAAGATGATTGTGTTATTGGAAATAGGAGGGAGGGGTGTGTGGGCTGCTGGGTTTGTGATGGTGCCAGTGCGTTAGGCTGTTGCTTTTTGCATATTCTCTAGTTGTTTATGGAATACACATATAATTGTGCAAGTATATATGAGTTTATAATATGAGCTGTAGGATAAACGCCTTAACAAGCACCTGTGAAAAAGGAGCTCTCTTGGCTTAGTCTGTAATACACAAACATTTTCATAAGAATAGAATAAGCACTAAACCCTTTTTTTCTACTTATTCCTTTATGTCAGTTATTGAAAACCTTAAAATTGATTAATTAGCAAAATTTGACAGTAAAGCAGATTTTTTTTTTTGGCATGCACGAGAAATGCAGATTAAAGTGTATTCCTCAGTGTATTTTGCTATAGTAAAAGAGTACAGTATAAGCATATGTTAAACACGTTGACCGGTCTCTCATCGGTCACACATGAATAGCAATGGGCTGTGCACTCACATATTAAGCACTGGCATCTCTGGGCATCCATCATGCTGAGGGCATAATAAGCAGCTCTGGTGTAGCACTGATTGAAATGAATTAGAGGTCAATTCCAATGTAAGACAAGTTAAATGTTCACATCTGAACTCTACTAAATACGTCTTTGAGTGCATTCTGCATCAGTTCTAGGAAGCAATAACTACTTTTGGTTGTTTTTCTTGGGGCAAGTATGTTCATTTGCTATGGAGGGTATGGAATCCATTATCCGGAAAACCATTATCCAGAAAGCTCCGAATTAAAGGAAGGCCATCTATCATAGACTCCATTTTATCCAAATAATTTGCATTTTTAAAAATGATTTCCTTTTTCGCGATACCTTGCACTTGATCCCAACTAAGATCTTAGTAATCCTTATGGGCAGCCCATTTTTATTATTTAATGTTTAAATGATTTTTAGTAGACTTAGGGGGCTATTTACTAAAATGTAAGTTTTTTTATCAAAACAAAGTCTACCAAACTACCATCCACGAATTGAACTCATTTATCAATAATTCTTCTCGAAAAATCAGAGCAAAAATTTTTTTTTGTTGTCGTGAAAACTTGTATTTATCGGATTATTGGATGGAAACCAGTGCAGATCACAATGATCACAATGTCAAGGTTTAATAAATTGGCCCCTTAATGTATGAAGATCCAATTTACAGAAAGATCCATTATCTGGAAAACCCAAGGACATAAGCATTCTGGATAACAGGTTCCATATCTGTAGAAAAATATTTCTACAATAAGTAGGAATACAGCTAGCAGTTAGAACTGGGTTTAGTTACAATTAATTTAATCTGATCGTTGAGCTTTAGTAAGAATAGATAGACAGATGGGCAGACAGACAGATTGATTTCTGGGTTTACATTAATTATTTTCTTCCAGTATTCAAGATATAAGCAAATGTTTACCCATAATGCAACATTCAATAATTCCACTGTTACTGCAACTGCATATAATTCTGCAAAAAAAAAAATATATATACTTTGGTATTCATGGTCCTTCAGGCTGCTTAAAAGCTGTTATGATCTCAAGTGGGTTTTAAATGACTCATTGTCTTGTAATAAAATTGACTGTAAATGCCGTATAATAAGAGAGATTGTCTATCATTCCTTCTGCAGTTGTTTTTCCCCCATAACAATGGTATCACAATTGAGTTTTTGTAAATGATATCTGATTGATTTAATAGGATTATGTCTCCTTGCACATTCTCATTTTAAAGTGTCAAGCAAGTACAGTGTTGATCTCAGGCAATTGCCATTAAAAACACAAAGGGACAATTTTGAGCATTTTGCTCCCTGCCCGTGAAGCAGCAAAATACTGTGGCCACAACACATAAGGGGTCATTTACAATATCCCTGGGCAAAAATGCTCTTGCACTGCTTAGTGCAGGTTTGGGATCTGTTATTTGGCCACCCATTATCCAGAATGTTCCAAATTACAAGATGGCTTTTTTTCCATAGACTCCATTTTATCCAGATTTTTAAAAATGATTTCCTTTTTCTCTGTAATAATAAAACAGTATCTTGTACTTGATCCCAACTAAGATATAATAAATCCTTATTGGAAGCAAAACCAGACTATTGGGTTTATTTAATGTTTACATGATTTTCTAGTAGACTTAGGGGCAGATTTACTAAATTCAAGTGAAGGGTTCGAATTAAAAAACTTCGAATTTCGAAGTGTTTTTTGGGCTACTTCGACCAACGAATGGGCTACTTCGACCTTCGACTACTACTTCGACTTCGAATCGAACGATTCGAACTAAAAATCGTTCGACTATTCGACCATTTGATAGTCGAAGTACTGTCTCTTTAAGAAAAACTTCGACCCCCTACTTCGGCAGCTAAAAGCTACCGAAGTCAATGTTAGCCTATGGGGAAGGTCCCCATAGGCTCGCCTGAGATTTTTTGATTGAAGGATATTCCTTCGATTGTTGGATTAAAATCCTTCGAATCGTTCGATTCGAAGGATTTAATCGTTCGATCGAAGGAATAATCCTTCGATCGTTCGATCGCAGGATTTGCGCTAAATCGTTCAACTTCGATATTCGAACGATTTTAGTTCCTAGTCGAATATCGAGGGTTAATTAACCCTCGATATTCGACCCATAGTGAATCGGCCCCTTAATGTATGAAGATCTAAATTATGGAAAGATCCGAAATTCCATACCTGTACTGCCTACACTCTGCACCTCATGCTGGATAAAAGAATTCTGGCACTAGGTGCTGAATGCAGTGTCACCAGTCACAGGTGCTGCTGTATTCAGTTGGGTGGAAATTCTCTAAAGCTGGAAGTCCGTATACATTGTGAAAAAAGTTTGCAGATTGCGTTACTTTTTTACTCTTTGCTTGGTGAATAGCCCCAATAATATCCACATATCCAAGTATAGTAAAGTCAGTCCACCAATATAACTTCATCTTTCTGAATTTGACAAAAATAATTACATTAACCTCAAATTGCTGCTCCCAAAAAAAAGTAGTACATGGAGAAAAACAACTTCTAAAACAACTTAACTCCAAAGTCTATAAACCCTGTCAACATCAAACATTGGCACTCACCACAATTCAAAAAGAGCCCTGACTGCTTCTCCCCGACCATTCAAATATTTAGAAATATTGGAGGCACTCAAGTAAATAGTCATATATGAATTTATTCAATCTTCACATATTCCTCACATGGATGCATTTCGGTTATTTCCTGAGGACGGTTCAGAAAGAAATGAAATGCATCGATATGGGGGAATATGTGAAGATTGAATAAATTTATCCATGACTATTTCCTTGAGAGCCTCCAGTATTTCTAACTATAGAGAGAGAGATAGAGAGAGAGAGGGGGGGGCAGATTCGTAGTTGCACCAGCGTCCGATTCGCCGCACTTCGCCAGGCGAATTTTCACCAGCACTACGCAAATTCACTAAAATCCAAAGATGCGCTCAGGGGAAACGAAAGGTTGGGAAGTTGCACTAGCGTTAATTCGCCAGACAAAGCGAAGTTATGCTAGTGATGCTTAATTTGCATACAGCACCAAATTGAATTTACAATGTAAGTATACGTAGCAGCACTACACAAGCCTGGGAAGCCTTCAAAACATCAAATAAAATTTTTATTTTGCCCTACACATGTGGCCACTGTATAGTTAAGGTGCCATGAGTTAGGAAATGCAGGGGGGAAGGAGAGTAGCCCCAAAAAAAAAATCGATCTTTTTCAACCGATCACCCATAAAAAAAGAAAAACCGCCAACGTTTTTTGGGACTTTGAAAAAATTGCAACTTTTTTTGAAGCAAGCCCTATCTACTCTATTGCACTTCGCCTGGTCTGAGGTGGCGAAGGAAGTCTAGCGTAAAAGGTAGCGCTCAGAAAAATGCGCGCGTCAGTAAATTTGCGTAGTTACGTCCATTGCGCAAATTCGCCAGGCGTAAGGGTGTGAAGTAACACAAGCGAATTTACTCCAGTGTCCGTTAATGAATCTGCGAATTAACAAAAATGTGCTACGCTAGTGAATTAACGCTAGCGTTAGGCGCTTCGTCCTTTAGTGGATTTGCCCGAGAGAGAGAGATGCACATACACAGTGAATATGGCACACTCAATTAACTTTTACTTTAACAACAATTTTATTCCAATTTGTCAACATTTTCATTGTGGGGTCTGATACCTTTGTCTTGAAAACATTGAGTATTTACTGTGATTGGAGCTTAAGCAAGAGCATAATCCAGGCATTTATCCCCTGTATACGAACGAGAGCTTTACAGATCTATATTTAGGGACATATTTCATGGTACAGGTATGGCACCTGTTATCCACAATGCTCGGGACCTGGGGTTTCCGGATAACGGATCTTTCCATAATTTGGGTCTTCTTGCCATTAAGTCTACTAGAAATTCATTTAAACATTAAATAAACCCAACAGGCTGGCTTTGCTTCCAATAAGGATTAATTATATCTTAGTTGAGATCAAGTACAAGCTACTGTTTTATTATTAGAGAGAAAAAGGAAATCATTTTTAAAAATGTGGATTATTTGTATAAAATGGAGTCTATGGGAGCTTTCTGGATATCGGGTTTCCGGATAAGGGATCCTATACCTGTATTTATAAAGGTGAAAATAAACACCAGACTAACACCAAAAATAAGAGCTTCATGGTACAGCCCCTCAGAGCTGGTGCAACAAATTGAAGTGAATGGAACAATTTCAAGTGCAGTTGAACTTCTGAAATTTTCTTTTTAAAGCTATGAATATTTTTTATTTCGACTGTATGTCCTTTATGAAACATTACATAGCTGTATAACTGGGTGACCGGCATTACAGTGACGACGGGTTATTCATTTCAATGCTTTTTTTATAATTTCACGTTAGAAATATGTCCCTCAGGCTGGAGAAAAGTACTAATTGTAAGTGAAGAAGCAAATGTCATGTATGTGTTTCCAGGAATCAGCAGCGGCAAAAACAACACTTTTCAGTATATTTGTTTTCCTGTGACAGGTTTATTGTGCGAAAGTTCAATATCGCCTTAAAGACCAGTATTTAACATCATTATATGGTTATAAGAATCTATTATATAAGATGCGCACAAATAGAATGTAAGTGCCTATTTTACACCCACACAGCAAGATCTACATGACTTTTCCATTATCCAAGATTTGCTTCACCGCACTGAAACACACTATAGAATGCGATTAATCTTCTGTTGCACAATAAGCAGAACCAAAAGTTGCTCAGGTGAGAATCACATTCAATGATGTTCTTCATGTGGATCGACTTTCCACTATCCCTCTGTTTACATGGAGGAAGCACATGTAGCATTACTGAATGGAACCCTTTTTACCAGGGTAATTGAAGGGGTGGTTCTCTTTTACATTAACTTTTAGTATGTTATGGCCAATTCTAAGCAACTTTTCATTATTCATTTTTTGTTTTTTTAATGATTTGCCTTCTACCGACTCTTTCCAGGTTTCAAATGGGGATAACTGACCCCATCTAAAACAAATGCTCTGTAAAGGTGTCCATGGACGCACATTTAATATCATACAAAACAAATTTTCGTACAATATTCGGTGCGGTGGGAAAAGAGCTGACAGATATTGGCAGACAACTTGGCTCGTCGATTGGGCTGGACAGAAAATTCTGATCGGGTGCCTTTGAAGGCCTCCATACTTCGGCCATTGTTAGTGCAGAATAGTCAGATACAGGTGGAATTCTATTGTTTCTACCTGTATATCTGATGATTCAGCTCTACACGTATGTGTTAAAATGAACGATTTTTCTTGGAAAGATTTTTTCCAAGAAAGATCATAATTGTTACGTCTATGGCTACCTTAATGTGATCCTGTCATGGGAAAAAATGTTTTTTTCAAAATGAATCAGTTAATAGTGCTGCTCCAGCAGAATTCTGCACTGAAATCCATTTCTCAAAAGAGCAAACAGATTTTTCTATATTTAATTTTGAAATCTGACATGGGGCTAGACATTTTGTCAATTTCCCAGCTGCCCCTGGTCATGTGACTTGTGCCTGCACTTTAGGAGAGAAATGCTTTCTGGCAGGCTGCTGTTTTTCCTTCTCAATGTGACTGATTGTGTCTCAGTGAGACATGGGTTTTTACTATTGAGTGCTGTTCTTAGATCTACCAGGCAGCTGTTATCTTGCGTTAGGGAGCTGCTATCTGGTTACCTTCCCATTGTTCTTTTGTTTGGCTGCTGGGGGGGGGGGAAAGGGAGAGGGTGATATCACTCCAACTTGCAGTACAGCAGTAAAGAGTGATTGAAGTTTATCAGAGCACAAGTCACATGACCAGGGGCAGCTGGGAAATTGACAATATGTCTAGCCCGTTGTCAGATTTCAAAATTGAATATAAAAAAATCTGTTTGCTCTTTTGAGAAATGGATTTCAGTGCAGAATTCTGCTGGAGCAGCACTATTAACTGATTCATTTTGAAATTATTTTTTTTTCCAATGACAGTATCCCTTTAAGTCTACACATCTATAGGTAGAGCTAATTTTTATTTCTTGTCTTTCTTTTCATATTCCAGTCGCTTATTCAAATCAGTGCATGGTCGCTAGAGTAATTTGTATCCCAGATACAGATTGTTAAAATTGCAAACAGGAGAGCTGCTGAATAAAAAGCTAAATAACTTAAAACCCACAAATAAAAAATAAAAACCGAATTCAAATTGTCTCAGAATATCGCTCTCTACAACATACTAAAAGTTAACTTTAAGCTTCCTTTAAGCCTAGTGAACAAACAGCAGAAAATCCAAGACCGAGAGCTGCAGAGCAAATCAGATGTCTGCATCATAATAATTTTTAAACGCTCTACGATATAGATATGACTGAAGTTTAAGGGAATTGGTGAAGACTAAGCAACATATTGACTGGGTATTTTCCCTTCTTTTAAATGTGAGATTATTTACATTTAGCATCTTCCTTTAGGACGACTTTTCATTATAGTGGACGAGAAGACATGCAAAAGCAGTTCGGGAGATTGTGGCCCAGAAGAATAGGCAATTAGTTGCTAGGCGACTAAATCTCCCAAATCTGCTTGTGTGGACTGACCCTTAAATAGGTTGATCACCTTCAAACAACTATGTTTTCCAATAGATCACCAGAAATAATTTTTTCCAATTACTTTTCATTTTCTATGTGTCACCGTTTTTCTAATATTGAAGTGTAAAGTGTCTTTTTTCACCTTCTAAAGCAGCTTTGGGAGGGGGGGTCGCCGACCCTGTGTAAACTGTTCTAAATGGATACATTTAGTTGATACATGTCTTTGTTCCTACAGAGCAGACTCTGGGTTTCTTTAAGGCAGCTGTTAGTATTGATACAAATACTCCAGAGATGCTGCTGAGAGATGTATCAAGTAAATGTTGCAAAATTGTAACAGCAGAGTCTGCGCCTGAATTACTGAGCTGCCAGACTCAAACACCAGAGACAGGGACGTTCAACTTTAAACTTAGATTTTGGAAAAACAGTAAAAAAATAAATAATGGAAAGTAATTGAAAAAAGTCTTTATTTCTAAACAACTTTTATCTGAAAACAACTGAATTGAAAAAAAGTGTTTGGAAGGTGAACAACCTCTTTAACATGGAACAAAACAGGAAAAAATAAAAGTGTGCTCTTATTTGTTTGGCAACAGCATTTGCCGCTGTTCATCTGTGACACAAAAAAAACCCCTTAAAACTGTTGATAACAGGTGCCTACACCCCATGAAAATTCACCTAAATAAAAGAATGATTTGGGTCTATGGGAAATTGCTGAGTTTTCCTCTTAAAGGAACAGTAACACCAAAAAATGTAAGTGTTTTAAAGTAAAGAAAATATCATGTAGTGTTGCCCTGCACTAGTAAAACTGATGTGTTTGCTTCAGAAACACTACTATAGTTCATATAAACAAGCTGCTGTGGAGCAATGGCGGAAATTCAAAAATGGCTATATGGCACAGGTTAACGAATGGATAACAGATAACACCATTAGACAGACAGAGCTTATCTTCTATCTGCTGTGTAATTTGAGCCTTTTCTCATTTGAATGGCTGCCCCCATTGCTACACAGCAGCTCATTTATATAAACAATTGTAGTGTTTCTGAAGCAAACACAGCAGTTTTACCAGTGCAGGGCAACACTGCATTATATTTTCATTACTTTAAAACACTTTTATTTTTTGACGTTACTGTTCCTTTAAATTATAGTCATTACTTCTGAAGTTGCGCTAGCATTACTGCGCCAAGCAAAGAAAAGTTGCGCTAGCGTTACCTAATTTGCATACGATGGGAAGTTAAAGTTCAATGGACTAATATGTTGCAGCAAATACATTACACTACACAAGCCCAGGGAACCTTAATAAAATAAAATAGAGTTGTTATATTGCCCTACACATGAGCCCACTGTATAGTTTATGTGCCATATGTTAGGAAATGTAGGGGGGAAGCAGGTTACCCCCAAAAAAATTTACGCTCTTTTTCAGCCTATCACCCTGAAAAAGGAAAAGACGCCAGCGTTTTTTGGGACTTAGAAAAATGTTTAACTATTTTTGTAGGAAGTCCTATCTAATCTATTGAACTTTGCCTGGTCTGAAGTGGCAAAGACAAGTCTGGCGCAAGAGGTAACGTTCAGTAAAATCCTCATCTTAGTGAATTTGCGTAGTTACGTCCATTCGCCAGAGCGCAAATTCGCCAGGTGTTAGGGAGCGAAGTATCGCTAGAGTCTATCTCCTTCGCTAGCGAAGTTATGCCAGCGACTGTTGACAAAGTACCGAAATGATGTCACGCTGGCGAATTTTTGCCTGCGTTAGTCACTTCGCCCTCTAGTAAATTTGCCCCACTGTGAGAAACTGTTCCATGTGCCATCAGCTTGGCTTAGCTTGCACAGTAAAGGATATATATATTTTTAATTATATAGAACATTGTAGAGATCAAAACAAAGTCAAAAATATGCATTGCTAAAAATACTCCATCGACTGTTAGCTATGTGAATAGCACCAAAGAAGTAGAAGGAATGGAACAAGCAAAGTCGTTCTGGGACTAGGGAAATAACATTGAATAGAAGAAACAGCTTATCTGAAATCAGCTCCATTGTGTAGTGCTGTCTCTTACTGAAAGTACAGGATCAGACACAATAACCTGAGATTTCTGCCTACTTACAAATATAACAACTAAAAAAATGCATTTATTAGTTAAAGTATAAAATGACTTGCAATATACAGAGTGCAATTTAGTAATAAAAACGACACTATAAAAATCATGACAGAATCGCTTCAAGGTCCAACCATTTGTCAGTGCACCCCTGAGCTCATTACAAGGCTTCCAGGAGTATCTAGCAATAGACATTCTCTCCAAACTCATCCTAGCTGGCCTTCAGTTTGTTTTGTCATCATGGGAAAGCATTTACTGTTATTGGAGTTAAAAGAATTCACACAAAAGCCCATCTTTCTTTCTCCCATCTCCCGTCTTTCTGAATTTGACATTATTCACCAAAACAAAGTTAATAATTCCAAAAAGCATACACCTATTTCAAACAGATGCAAGCTGTACTCTAGATACACTAAAGTGAGGTTCAGGATCAACAATTTTACTCAAAGATTACAAAACCGCCAGATTCATTTAAGGCTTGTGAATTTGCCATTCTTTTAACTCCAATACAGACCAAATTCAATTTCAGTTTGAGAAAAGCTTATCCCCTAATTCAGTTTCAGCTTTTTCCATAGAGCCACGTGCAATTCAGTGAGAAAAAACATATCTGTATTTCACATGAAAACTGATCCATGGGTATAAACTGGAACTGAATTTGGAGAATTTTTTTTCCCTCAAACTGAATTTTGCCCAGGAGGCCAGATTTAGTTCCCAATATGTCTTATTCCAATATCAGTTTATTACACTTTTATTGAATCTCCCCTTTCGCATATATTGGCAAAATTGGCTATTTAGTCATTACAGTGTTTTTCAGAAATCTATTTTGTAGAAAAAGAATATTTATAGCAGAAAATGAGCTGCATCTTTATCCAGCGCAAAAGGTTGTCTAATCGATTAGAAAGGTCAGTCAACTGAGAACTCACTGCATTTCAAATATATATTGATAACCCCAAGCTCTGGAGCTCTGTACACACTAAACTGAACTCCAGAATTTCTGCTTTAACACCTGTTGCATTAACACCATGATATATACATTACCATTGCCACATGGCAAGAAGGGCTACAGCTGGGAGATACAATGTCACTGAACTCGGCCCATTCTCAGCACCAAAGCATTTACTTTTGATGGTCAAGCAAAGAAAACATTTCTATGTGCCCTGGGGGATAGGGATGACAAAAGGGCAGCCCAATGCATTCCACACAAACTGGCAACTCTGCTTTCACTTAAGTTGGTTTTGGCAAATAATTGAACAGTACCCCTATGTCCAGAAATGTTATTGATCTTGGAGCAAGAAGAGGGGTGAGATGTTTATTTAAATGGGTTAAAACATAAAAGACTCTCAGAATTACCCGCAGTCCGGCGCTGACAAAAGGTATCCACTGAGTCGCTGCTGTATTGATTTGACGCCTTTTATTAACACTTTGGGAAAGATTTATCAAGGGTCGAATTTCGAAGTGATAAATACTTCGAAATTCGACCATCGAATGGCTTTACTTCAACTTCGAATATCGAAGTTTTTTTCACCGAATTTGACTGGTTTTGCGGTCGATGTACAATCGTTCGAACGATTTTTCTTTGACTTCAAAAAACGTAGAAAACTGCTCTAGAGGGTCCCCATAGGCTAACATAGCACTTCGGCAGGTTTAATTTGGCGAAGTATTGAAGTTGATTATCGAATGGTCGAATATTCAACCGATTTTACTTCGAATCTAAGTCGTAGTATCCTATTCGATGGTCGAAGTATCCAAAAAATTACTTCGAATTTCACATTTTTTTACTTTGAAAATTCCCTCGAATTCACTTCGTCCCTTGATAAATATGCCCCTTTGTGACATCAACAGTGGGTGAGAGTAATAGAACTAACACGTTTTGTGCCTTCCAAACTTCTTCAATGAGTTCAATGTGAGTCACGTGCTATCAGCTTTAAATACACTCTAGAATGGGCATCAATTGAAAACATGTGCAAATAACGCTACAATTAGCATATAAATGTGACATACAATAAAATCCATTAAAGAGTGACAAAATGTGTGAACTATGTATTCAAATCATGCGATAAGTATTAATTTTAAATTCAAATCCATGAATCTATGAATTGAAATAAACTAAAATGAATTATATTAAATGAAGTGAAATATTATTAATTCATTCATTTGCTCTGGCTGGTAAAAACATCATCTAATTTAATATTACTAAAATGAAATGCACCGTCACAGATCCGTCGTAAATTCATATATATCTAACATTCTCTCTTATTATTTTCAAAATGATATAAACATGTTATTCAATAGATCTGCAGCCGTGCCTACAAATTAGCAACTCCAATTCAAGTTGTCTGGACACACATGAGCAAAGCGATATCACGTTGATACTTTTAATATTATTTTATTTTTAATTATAAGGGGAAATTCGCGGGGTTTACTTCTGGAGTTCATTACTTGTATTTTATAAAACATAAAAGAGACAACATTTTTTTATTTTACCCTTTCATAATATCATTTAATACACATGCATAATGTAAAAGGATACTATTTCTTATAATTCGGTATATAGAAATGTACCAACCAAAATGGTCAGTAACTGCTACAGAAGACGATGTGGTCTTTCACATTGATAAATGGTAAAAAGCACTCCACTAAACACCAAAAACAATATACAATGCAAAACCTCTTAAACACAAGATATGATTATTTGGAATGAATGGAGTTTGTATTGGGTTTCAATAAGACTTTTAGTGCAAGCAAGTCAGCATCAGCACTAACATTCATCTATAACCAAGTCCTATGCTAAGTACAGGCAGGGCCAGGAACATAATTGCATCACATAATTACTTATCATTGCACATGATCGTATCCATTAAATATCCCATATTGTACTAAGCTTAATAAAAGAAGAGACTGTCTTTAAAGGGATTCTCGGTTTTCTGAGCTACTTGGTTAAAATACTTTCTAAGTATTTCTACTTTTCTAAGTGAGTAAGGTTGCCACCTGGCTATTAAACACTTGATGCCAGTGTTATCATGTTGTTCATGTTGGTTATTTATTACATTTTTGTGAATGATGCCTTACTTGCTTTGCCAAGTTTTCACATTTTGTTTTTCAAATGGTCCTATTGAGATGACTCTTAAAGGCAGGCAACCCTTCATTTCTCATACCATCAGGCGGTAGCCCATTAGCTGCGGCCTTAACTCCAGAGGCTACAAAAAAATGAGGGTCATACAGATTTCTGGCCTGCACAAAATCATAAAATACCATATTCTCTTTAGATGGAGAATGAAAAAAGCTCTTATCAGTTTGTAGAGTGATGGAAAATCAGAATAAATGTATGTGCTAGGAAATTATTTCTTTAAGAATCTATGGATGGAAATATGCTTTGTGTGTTTGAGTGCAAGGGTCCCCTTAATGTCCCTTAGCAAAGACAGTGTACTACAGCATGACAGCCAGCATAAATATTTTTAACAATTGATATGAGCCCAATATTCCCAACAATACAGTTTCTTATTAAGTTCAATTCATTTATTGCCTGTTACAATCAATAACAATTTCAAATCACATATAAAACTGTCCGGCAAGACACTTAATAAGCACTCAATGCCGTAAAATGTGACAGAAAAAAAAATGCATATACAAATCAAATTCATACATGAATAAAATCACGATAAAAACAGCAAAAAATAAAAAATCTGTCTTTCCCAATAGATAAATAAACAGATAAATAAAAAGATAGAGATAACTGTCCCAAATCAATCACAGACCTTCAATGTAAAAGTTCCAGATATCCCATATGGGTCAATAAAAAAGCTGATTATAGGTATAAAATGCAGGCACGGGTGATTCAGGGGCTGCTGCCAGCCGTGTCCCAACACCTCCTGTCGATAACCAGACTTTGCTCGCTCTGCAGACTCATTTTTGAAGAACTGAGGGGTATTTATATGGTTTTTGATAGTTTTTCTTTGGCTGTTTTTATCAGGATTTTATTCATATAGGAATCTGATTTGTAAATGATTTTTTTCAGTCCCTTTCTAGATGTAATTTAGTGCTTATAATTATTAAGGGGGGTATTTACTAAAACTCAAATGTATGCCATTTTTCTAAATTAACCCTGACTACTTTGGATTATTGTATGAAAACCAGTGCAGATCACAATATCAAGAAACATTTTCAAATTGTAAACGGACACCTGCCATTGACTTCTACATGACCTAAACAGGTTTTAACTGGAGTATTTTTGGACTGAGATTTTTAGCAGCTTTGGGGTATAATAAATCTCTAAAAAAATATTTTTTTTTTCCCTCTAAAAATTCGAATTTTCAAGGTTTCATAAATAGGCCCCTAGGTGCCTGGCCTGTCAGTTTGAATAACACACACAAACCTAAGTGCAGTGTGGGCACCAATATACAATGTTACTGATATATATGGGGGCAAATGGGCTCGGGTGTCCACCAACAAATTCGTAACATATATACACAACAGAAATGGGACTTATCCCCCTGCCCATGTGACCCCAAATTGCTCAATTTTAAATAAATACTCCTAGATGTGAAATAAAAGGCCATATTTATTCAACACTATGCCAATATCAAATTAAAACCAATTAAAATAAAACTAAGCAGCGCTGCATGTGCAAAAAGGATCCCTTGCTCTAGTCTAGCCAGTGGCGAAACGGCTGTTGAGGTGCAGCGTATGCTGTGTATGTGGGGATCCCCTCCTGCAGGTCTGAAGTGCAAGGACTGTCGCGGGTAATCCATACGGAGCCGCAGTGGAGACGCCACCACACGCCATCTCACGGAGTCACAGTGGGGCCGCTTATGGACTTTCGCTTGGTCGGTAATATTTTTACATTTCAATTGAGCGGGCCACGTTGGGAGAAACCAATACCCTATTGACACGCTACTTAGGGGTGGCCTGCCTGCCTCTTTGGCAAATCCAAATGACCGCGTCCACCCACACACGATTGGGTTCTCCGTGAAGGTTTTGGCTTACACTGAAGGTGCATCCCCCTTAATATTTAATGGTGTAGTACACCTACATCTCGAGGAGACTTGTTCCATAAGGGGTGCCTCACAAAATTGACGATTTTGGCATGCCTCAGACCTGGGGATGTATTATCACCATATCTTGGCTACAACTGATTGAATATTAATACCGGATTGTCTGAGACTACTTACTTTCTCAAAAACTGAGATTATCGTCCATTACTGGAGCGCTCCGGTCTAATCTTAAATACGCTATTTCATACTACAGCATATAATTGTTATTTATATGGTTGTATACATATAGACTAGAGCAAGGGATCCCTTTTGCACATGCAGCGCTGCTTAGTTTTATTTTAATTGGTTTTAATTTGATATTGGCATAGTGTTGAATAAATATGGCCTTTTATTTCACATCTAGGAGTATTTATTTAAAATTGAGCAATTTGGGGTCACATTGGCAGGGGGAGAAGTCCCATTTCTGTTGTGTATATATGGCCTGTCAGTTTTATACGCGACTTGAAATTATTATTGATTGTAAAGAGCAAAAATGTAATTGAAGTTAATAACGAACGCTATTGTTGGATTATTGGGCTCATATTAATTGTTATTGCTTGTGGATTTATCCTAAGGGAGACTAAAGGGGATTGAGTCCCTCAAGGGCCACAGATAGGGTGTCACTGTTGTTGTGGCAAAAATATTAGTTGCATTTGAATTTCTATTAAATGTAGAATTGTATTGGCTGCCAATAAAACGGGAGATCTGGCTGCCAACAAAGATGTCAACAAACCCTCTCTATCACAGCACCTCATTTAGGGATGGACCAGCTTTAACTGGAAATAGCCTTCCTTCAAAACTCTTCTCAATGGTAACTATGCCTACAGGCAGAATTTGGCATACTATATAAAGCTGATGAAAACTCCACAAATCCCACCACAGATCATATCCACAGATCATATTACAAAGATATATTTAATTATTTGGATACTGTGAAGGTCATTGCATAGAAACAGCAGTGCATTACTACCCAACGTAAAAGACAATATCACTCCTATATTAGATTAAATTTTTAGTAATAAAACCATACAAATTCATTATAAACTGCTGTTCTTGTTTAGAAAATGCAATGCTTATAATTACCTGTGCAACGAGTGATCATTATAACAGTCTGCAGATCAGTCTACCTGCTTGTGTCCCTACTGCATGCTTATTAACAACGTGTTTCCCTAATTGCACATATGTAGGAAATGTAATATTACTAATAGCTTATTCCATGAGCATAGCAAGTAATAACACTATAAATATACAGATGTTAGTTTCTGTTCTAAAACATTAACCTTATGGGTGCTGTAAGTCACTGGAAGGTGTCACAACCATAGGGTACACATAAATATTGCAGATATCACTGGTCCCTTTAAGATATCATTCATGCAGAAAATGTCAAGAGTACTGAGCTTTAAGAGGCCACGTAGAAGTTACTGCAAGAGACATTGGCCCAGATTAAATTCCATGAGAAACTGTTGTCTTATGGTCTATCACATGAAAACGTATGGGAGACATTCAATTTGAGAAGAAATAACTTTTCTCTTAATTCAGTTCTTTCCCATAGGTTTCATGTGATAAAACAGTGAGATACGTTTTTGTTCTTGAATTGCATCTGGAGAAAGATGGAATTGAATTAGGAGATACATTTTTCTCATCAAACAGAACCTGGCCCATTAAGTGACTGAATGAAAATTAAAGGCACCCCTTGATCCATTTTAAAATGACAGAGGAAGACTGGGATATGGTATTTATAATATACTGCTAGTAGGAAGGTTTCTACAGTATTCCTGATGTCAAACTTGGTATCGGTGTGGCCCATTTAATCCAAGGACATGGATATCTAGTAGGGATGGGCGAATTTGATCCGTTTCGATTCGCCAAAAATTCGCCGCCGGCGAAATGTCGCAGACGCCCATTAAAGTCTATGGGCGTCAAAAAAATTTTGTCGCGCGGCGAAATTGTTTTGACGCGCGTCTTTTTTCTTTTGACGCACGCTGCCATACAAGTCTATGGGTGTCATTTTTTTGGCGAAACAAGGCAAATAAATTCGCCCATCCCTAATATCTAGTAAATAAACTACTGAAGTACTAAGAACTGCACGACAACCTACATTTCACACCTAGCTTCACCTACTTTGAATACTGTAGTGCTTGATTGAAACATGTTCCCAGAGAATCTTCATCCAAAAAATGCACTGCAAATACTGTTATAAAAATATTAAGCTAAACGGAAAAATATATTTATATATACTGCTTTTGATTACAAAGAATTCCTATCATGAAAATATATTCTGCAAGATTTTAATACATATACAGTACTTAATTTATTCTAGAACATACCAAAATATTAACTATACTTATTAGCTCATTCGTGTGACACCAAAACATAGTTCTAGAAAAATAATTTCAATATAAAATTCCAATTCTAAAAAAAAAAAAGAAGAAGAAGAAATCCGTGGCAACTTCGGTAAAGTCCAGGATATTAAAAAATAAAATGTCAGTAGTGTGTAGATATCAGGAATCAAGACCTGATAAGTGGGGAGATGAGGTTATGTGGAGATGGATGTTCTTCTCTTTGTCTGTCCTCTGCTTCTCCACGACTGAGAATCTGTTGCCGAGGAAGGGTTAACTGGACATTCAGATCTGGGCATATTCAGACTGAAGGGACTGGAAAAAAAAAGAAAAAAAAACAAACAAATGTAATTGCCAAGGTTGTTTTTAAGAGAGAGTGTAACCATAATTTCCTGCGAAGGCCAACGAAATAAAAGAGAAAAGTAACACGACTTTGTGTGTGAGGAGATGTGGGTGGGAGATGGTGACGGCCTTAAGAAGAGTTTTCCACTATATTTTCTAACCTTTTTTTTTTTTTTTAAGGGACCCAAACCAGTTATGAATTATTGAAGGTAGGAGCCTCCAATGATTATAATCAATTACCCAATACCCTGAGCTGCTTTCCTCTCATTGTTTTCTAGTGTCCCGGACATGCCTTAATTCTACTGAAGGTGGGTGCAGGCACTGTATCTGGCAATGTAGCTCTCACAGGAAAAGTATCCAGGGCTGGTGCATATTTTGTAGACGTGCCAACCAAGGGTAGGAGGTAAGTGACTAAAATCACTGGAAAAATTTGGCTTCCCTCCCCAACAGTGATTCTACCTTTCCTTCTTTAAAGGTGTTGTTCACTTTCAAATTAACTTTTAGTAGGTTGTAGAGAGTGATATTCTGAAATTTGAATTTGGCTTTTTTTATTTGTTTTTTGAATTATTTAGCATTATGTTCAGCAGCTTTGGAATTTTAGCAGCTATTTGGTTGCTAGGGTCCAAATTACCCTAGCAACAAGACAGTGGTTTAAATGAGAAACTGGAATATGAATAGGAAAGGGCCTGAACATAAAACCAAGTAACACAAAGTAACAATAAAAAAAAAATTGGAGTTAACTTAAAGGTGAACCACCCCTTTAGATACAATTTGTGGAATATACTACTACAAGGTATCACCATGACCCACACAAGGTAACATGACTTCTGGGACCTATAGGTTAAGAATTGCTAATGAAGAGAGTGTAGAGGTATACAGAATAGAATCATTTTAGTAAGGCAATGCAACTAGAGTAAAATACATTTATACAAAGAAATACTGTTAAGAAAGCATAACATTCAAATTGTAAGATGCCATAGTAGGAGTCAGAACACAGCTGTCCAGTCTGGATCCTGAAGATCTTGTAGGAATAAAGTGCCGCTCCCATCTTGGAAGTTCCCCCCTCCCCAGACAGAGAATAAGGGCGTTAGATGTTGGGTTGGATTAAAAAGCACAACAAAGTTATAGCAAAGCAACTGAGTGAATGATTATACATGCAAGAGAGATTATAAAATGCTACAGAGAGAAAGTTGGCATGTTATGTTTTTCCATCTATCTTTCCTTAACATGAGAAAACAGTAGATTCGTTGAAAGGTTTCTGGGAAGCGGTTGTACAGTCAACAACAGTTGTTGTTGTAGGCAACAGAAATAGCTGTAGAGGCACATATAAAATGCCAATGAATGTAATATAGGAAGCAAATACGGAACAATTTTAGGAAGCACAGGGAAAGGTTAGGCACAGAATAGAACCAACTACAGAAACACTGAATTATAATGTCTTATAAGCAAATGCATGGGGAAATGTTATATAGCTGTTCTAGTTATATGTAAGGGTGGATATAGGATAGATCTCGTAGGATGTTAGGATAGACATTAGCATATATCTTATTACAAGCTAATAGTTTATATCATGTACCTTTTTCTTAAAAAGGTCTGTAATATATTACTTTTATTGCTGAGTAACACAAGTTTACTCCCAGATCTCATACTGATCACAAGCTATTGGTTAGTAAAGAGTTAATCTTTCAACAGGAAGATGATTCCAAGCACAGGGCCAAAGTCACACTTTACAAAAAAAAGGACAAGAATAAAAAGGTGAATGTTGTGCACTGGCCAAGTCATTCTGTGGCACTATTTGATAAGGGACATGTGCTAGTGCCAATAGACAAATAAGAACAACCAGGCTGGAAATCCATATGGATAAATAGGCACATACAGGAGGGTGGAATGGCACATATAGACTAAACGTAATGTTTTAAAGTGATGATTATACCACTTTAATTATAAATTACACAATTATTTCATGATTGGAGCAGTGGTCTGGGAATGGAAACTTGCAGGAAGAAGCATGCAATGTGTTAAGAAAGGTCTAAGAGAGGCCCATTAAAAGTGAATGAAGCAAAGATAAAGGCTTTGAGGTTACAACTGTATTTGGAGTGATGTTTTCTATAAGCCTTTTTGTAGGGTAAGCACTGTCAGGGAACTTACAGGGATAGAACGGCTCAGGAATCGTGGGCTGGAGGCGAGGCCTGTGTATGAGGGTCGGAACGATCCATACATATCACTAGGTGTGCTGGGGACATTCTGGTTGCGATTGTTGTTTAGCTCGCCTTGACTTCGGACACGAGAGTGGGAGTGGTACAGGTTGGAGGGTACCGCCTGGGAGCTGATGGCTCGGTTAGTATAAGGGCGACGGGTGCTCTCTATCTCTTCCAAAGCTGAATTCAGATTTCCAAGGGAGCCAGCAAACCGCAAATTTGCTGAGAAACTGGGAGGAGAAAACACGAGGAAGGAAATAGCACACAAATTCGATAACAAGGTGTATATGCCAGACAAACAAAGGCCTGTAAATTTGGTATGTGACCACCCAGAAGTGTTTTCCTAAGGTGGTTGGATGCAGAGGATACAATTGGTTCTTTGCCTATTTATGCAGAGACCAATGCTATACATTGAGTGTTATAGATGTCCAGCATGCAGTGCAACAATATGATTCAGCAATATGCACAACAAAAGGGGCGGCACAGCAATGGCACAGACTATACGGAAACGTGTTTTCCAGAATTACAGGAAGGCCATTTCCTGTAAATATTTTAATTAAATTATTAAAAAGTTATTTATTTTCTCTCTGTAATAATAAAACGATACCTTGTACTTGATGCCAACTAAGATATAATTAATCCTTATTGCAAGCAAAACAATCCAATTTGGTTTAATTAATGTTTACTTTATTGTTTAGTGCACTTAAGGTATGAACGTCCAATTTATGGAAAGACCCCTTATCCAGAGCATTCTGAAGGAACTATTTAAAAAAGAAATCAACACCAACTTTACTATTTATCACAATGTCATTTGATTATATTCTTTAACTTTCATTTCATCTAAACACAACTATATTTGCCACAGAAACTTGACATTATAAAGTCTTACTGACTAATAAAGAAGAGTTTTTTTTAAAACCTTGGGGCCCTGGCTGTACTTTGCCTGCCCACCATAAAGCCCCACGAATGTCTTAAACCCATTGGTGTCCAATCAAAGGCCACCCACATCATTTTAATTATTTATAAAACACAATAAAATCTGTGAAAAGTAAAGCTCATGCTAATGCAGTGGCTTCAGACTTTCAATTAATTGAAGTATGCATAGGAGGTCAAACATTTGGTGAGGGTGCCCCCCTTAACTCATCAGTATAAAGGTATGTGCAGTATACTGAGGTCTCAGCCATTCAATCACAGTTCCAACAGAATAGCAAGCAGTGCTAACACCAAGTTCTAGTTGATTTGCCCTTCATGCTTGGTTCGGGGAATACCTAGATGAGCATATAGGAATTCTCTTCAAATCTGAATCTCATTGGCTTCTGGCTGAGTCTCCCTAGACACTCTTACAGGTCCCTTCCAGAGAGGCAGGAACCTGTAAGAGTGTCTAGGGAGACTCATAACCTAATCTGTAGGAAACCACTGCTCTAATGGCTTCAAGAATTGAGTAAATTGCCATAAGAAAATGAGTGAATGCATGTGTGAGAAGTGTGGATAATGTTCATTATCAAGATACAATTGGTAGCTCTGACTTGACTGTTCTAAAACCAAAAGCTACTGCCCCTATAGCATCACAGTTAATAACGAGGACAGTTTTCATTTTAAACATATTTCTGGTGTGACAATTTTAAAGTAAAGTATATTTTATTAAACACAAATTACACTAAATCTTCAGTAATCCTATCATCAAGCATCTTGTAAAGGATTAACATCCATTAATGTCTAGAGCCCATGGGCAGGGATTTACAATGCTATGTTATAAAGTGCTATAAAGGATTAGCAGTAACAATTGTCCCATTTAAGAGACAAAGCAATACATAAAAGAAGTAATCTTTGAATGGCCATGCTGTGTAAAGTTCTTAAGTAAAGTACAATATGTTCAATGAATAATGAAGCATCCTATTAAAGCAGCATTTTTGTATAATTTGCATAATTACAGTATACATGTGAATATAATTCTTTATATGTTGGAAAAATGATTTCAATGTGTAAGTTCTGGCTGCATAAGGACACATATAAGGCAGAATAGTCAAAATGTCTAGTGTAACAAGCATACGTTAGCCCAGGAGTGCCCATACTTTACTAACGTGAGGTCTGCTTTTAGTGATGATGTCCCATTATGATTTACATCCATAATCTACATCCATAAAAGCATTGTTAGCATTCTGTTGCATGGAAAATATTACCGTACTTAAATATTGATTCATGCGAAAATGTATATTGTTATATTTAAGAAATAACTATTTCTTATGTAACCCTAACATAATAAATATCTGAATGAAAAGCATGAAATAGGAGGGTGATTTAGACAAGCTGTTTATTGACAGTGTCTTGAGATCTACTGATCACCAGCCAAAGATCTACTGGAATATCCCAATCTTTTGGGCACCCCTGCCTTAGCCTGTACTGTAAGTGAATGGTTTCTAAGAAACTCCATCTGACCCTAACAGATGATCTGTAACAGCAAATAGCATATCCTGCATGATTAAACACAGGAAACGTAAGTGGTGACTTCCAGATGCAGATTAGGTTATGATTGGCTTGGCCACAACTCAAGTGATTATGTCAAATTCTGGAAATTTCTAACAATGGTTTTAAAAAAAAATCAGACCATCAAAGCAGCAGTCTCTGTGCACTATAAAATGTACCAGTGTATTTTTCAAGGCAACTTTAAAACGAATATAATATTTACATGAAGAATAAAGGAGATTAAAGTACCCAGATTACACTGCATTGGCAGATGACACTTCTGAAAGCCATTAGTTCAATGACATAATAATACTGTCACATGCAGAGATACATTATTATCCCACGCAGACATTCAGGGAACTGGTTCTAAAGTGAACATTAACTACTTCAATGCCAAAACTATAGCACAGAGGTCTTAGATGGATTACTGAACAAACACAGTATAGGTTTAGTCCTGTGTATTAACAAAAGCAAGTCAAAAATAATTAAGATTTGATAAACTTAACACAATTGCAATATTTACAGTTTGTGTCTAAGTACAGAAAGCCTTTTCACTAAGTAAGGAAATGTGTTTCTCAAACATGGCAGTTGCAGCTGCAAATCCACCCAATTTCAGTGTGGGATTTAAACTTCAAAAAATAATTATTTTTAGCTTACTTGTGGTTCTTTTATGGGCACATTTGTAATTTACAGATTTACAGTAATCTTCGATTTTTTTATTGATTTCTAAGATATTTGCATTTTTAAACTGGTAATACCAGGCCTTTGGCTCAACTGAGAGTCGGCAACCCGTGGGTTGCATAGATAGTAAGGGTCACTGACACTCTGGGCCTTCAAAGAGAGCTGCTGAGCTGAAGCCTACAGTATAGCCTAGCAGTATAAAACTGCTAATATCTCAGAAGAAATTACAAAAGTGCTCAGAGAAACTGAATAAGTTTATACCAATTCATTATATATATATATATATATATATATATATATATATACAGTATATAAAAATAAATACACGATTAAGTGGCAAGCGTGAAGACACATGGGGAAGAAGGGCTGCAATTTACAGTGTTGAAGTTTTGAAGACATTGAGGAAGGAGGAATTCCAGTTAAGGAGCAGCAAGAGAGAAAGGTTCATGGCAGAAGACAGTTGTGGAAGTAGGTGGTGTAAACAGGCAGTGGCTCTGAGAGAACATTTTTCTGCACCCCACTAGGTTGGCCAAGAATGTATGGAGATACAACTGAAGAGATGTAGTACGGTGCATAGAAATGAAAGTTTTTGTAGGTCAAGAAAAAGAGAAGTTATCATTTTCTTGTGTAGCCATATTAAACATCTGAACAACAAGGAATTCGTTCTCTTACGTGACAGGTAGAGGGTTCTAGTAGCAGTGCTTGGTAGAAAAAAAGTGCATAAAAAAGAAAAAGTGCATAAACACTCTCTGACCTTCTAAAAATAAATAGAAATTATTTTTTTTTCAGAGAAATAACTGATTACACAGATTGAAAGGAAACCATGAAAGTCTTTCTCTGCTCACAGGGACCATTTGACCACCCCCACTTAGGCTCACAGTGTAATGCAATCCCTCTCTCACCTTGTTCCATTGTGAAGTGATGGATTCTGGAATTTTCTTAAGAATCTGTGTGCCACCCATTATGGAATGTAGAGGCACACAGAATCCATTGCTTCACAATGACAATTTAAGGGAGCAACTGCAAAACACTGTGAGCTTAAAGGGATAATATCTTGATTTTTATGATGTAGTTTTTATTTCTAAATTACATTGTTTACACTGCAAATAATTGACTACAATATAACATTTCATTCCTGAACCAGCAAGTGTATTTTTTAATATATAATTTTAGTGTGTAGGCAGCCATCTCAAGTCATTTTGCCTGGTCATGTGCTTTCAGAAAGGGCCAGCACTTTAGGATGAACTGCTTTCTGCCAGGCTGTTGTTTCTCCTACTCAATGTAACTGAATGTGTTGCAGTGGGACCTGGATTTTACTACTGAGTGCTGTTCTTAGATCTACCAGGCAATCTGTTATCTTGTGTTAGGGAGCTGCTATCTGGTTACCTTCCAATTGTTCTGTTGTTAGGTTCCTTCGTGATATCAATCCAACTTGCAGTACAGCAGTAAAGAGTGATTGAAGTTTATCAGAGAAAAGTCATATGACTGGGGGCAGCTGGGAAACTGACAATATGTCTAGCCCCATGTCAGATTTCAAAATTAAATATGAAAAATCTGTTTGCTCTTTTGAGAAACAGATTTTAATGCAGAATTCTGATGGAGCAACACTATTAACTGGTGCATTTTGGAAAAAAAATTCCCATGACATTATCCCTTTAACAGGGCTTGGGAAATGGTTATCATCATATATCTTACAAAGAATTGTGTTGATTGGTCTGCACTCCTTCTAATTATATGCCAGGTGAAAACTGGGGATTTCTGCTTTATTCCCCCACATATGTATATGCCAAAAAACAAAATACTCAAACGCTCTCTGGACTTACTGTATATGTCAAAACTCCAAAAAAAATGTAATTTATTCAGTTAAACATTTCGCCAACACAGAGGGGTGTCTTCCTCTGACAAGAAGAGTGTCTATGGACCACTCATTATGGAATGCAGAAGCATTAATTTTTTAACTCCATATTAAATGGAAGTGTTGACAAGGTTTTGTTAATACAAAGGGCATAGACTCTTACAGAATAACGGTGTGAAAAGGTTAGTATAATACTTTCCTGGATTTTAGAGGTTAATGTTAGGAGTGAGATGTGTGGGATTGACAAGGGCCTGTTAAATTGAAGGATGGAAAATTCCAGAAGCTAGGGAAGAGTTAAATAAATTGGTATGAGTTGAAACAAGCACAACAGCACAGTGTTTATATAAAAAGGGGCTATACGTAAATTAAGGCAGCAAGTTGTGAGTAGAGGATACAATCGAAGCTGAGAGGCATTAAAATCAGTCATGGAATCAGAACAAGAAGAAGGGGCTTAAGAAGGAGAAAATAATTTATGTCTGTAGGAGTGTAGTTATGTTTATGGATGTGATATATACTTTTAAGTCTGAGGACTGTAAAACAGAGTGAATCTAACTAGTGAGGGACACAGAAGAATACTCAATATGAAAAATGCCCATCCTATAATGTCATGTATACTATTGTAATCATGCTTGCTTTGAAAGGGCAGAATTGACAAATTAATTTTATATTGGATGAAGTCAGTTTGTGCATAGGATTTCCTCCATATAAACTTTGAAAATCAGTTCAGCTGGAACAGGGGATTATATTGAGGGTATTCTGGAGTTGTAATGATGTACAGGACTAGGATGTATGGTATATCGTTATATTCATTGACAAGAACATCAGATGTATATCTTGAAGAGAAGAGACTGGTTTTGAAAGAGTTAGCTATAGATAAAATATATATATTTATAGATATATATGTTATAATATAGCTATATAGTAAATATAGATATAAGATAATAGTGAAACTATTCCAGATTAAGACAGTGGGTGGGAAGAATTAGAGCATGTATTAACCTTTATTTGTTAATTTAAGAGAAGAAAGAGATGGGAAGCAAGAGAAAGCAAGGGAAAGGGCACAATCTGAATAAGGTTAGAAGGGGTCCAGGAGCAAAAGGTTATGAACAAAGCGAAACAGCAGAAATGGAGAAAGGGAGCGGATATGTGGCAGGAACCAGGGTTTAGAGGCATGCCTCTCATTCATTAACAGCAGGAGATAGAGGGAAAGGTTGTGGGAATAGAACTTAATGTTGCTGTGCTTCCATTTATTGAAAATATCTAAAGGGGAATGGTGTTGCAGAAAGTTGTATAGTGTATAAACCTGCAATATGTAGATATAAGCAGATAGATGCTAAAATGATGAGATTAATATATTTGAACACAATAATGACAGTAAAGAAGAATCCAACTTTGGAAGCACTGAGCAGATTAATAGAAAAAACTGTCCATTATTTGCAACTTTGGAACAGGCAACTTTATATTTCCAGTGTAGTATATCTTCTAAGGTAGCAGGGAGCTTCTAATTTTGGTGAACCATAACCTCCAAGATGTTTACCACTGTAGCAGACAGATACCAGGGTTTTGAGTGCTGTAAATTGGCTGACCAGCTTGTAGAAACCACTCGTTCCTTACCTGAAATGAGCTTGGTAGCAGCAGCCATTTTACCAACAAGCTGCTAATTTAATACAATGAAAAGTCCCTACTGCTTACCCAGGTGATTTCTTCTTTTCTTCTTATTGATGGGTGATGATGACACTGTTCTTCTAATCTTAGTGTTATTCTGAGTAAACTTTCATTTTTTCTAATAAACCCATTGATATAATGTCTATTTTATAGTCCCTCAATTAGATACTTACCCTCCACCTTTGCTATTGGTTGATCTCGGACTCTGTGCAACCCTCCTTCCAACGGCCGATGTGGATGATGTGACTCTAGAAGACTTCAGAGGGGACATGGAACCCTGTGTGTTGTTAGAAGCAAACACCCTGCAAGGCACATTTTTGGGATATTTGAAGTCTATTATTACCAAACAAGAACTATCATATAAATGCAAATAACATTCAGCTGGCTGTCTTGCAATACTAAGGAATAATTAATGCTTTTTCCAGAGATATAAAGTATGCGAAAAAAAATGTATTGCCAAAGGAACAAGTGTCAGCCTAACGTGTACAAACATGTGTGGAGAACATTGTTAGAGCTCTATGGTTTAAATGCAAGTACTTTTAAGTTCCATTGACACTGTGCTGTTTGTAACATTGTCAAAGCAGTACTATGATAATATCCAAAAATGCACACAAATCACCTGAAAGGCTGTGATGTAGATCTTGTGTGTAGTTTCATGTCATCCAGCCTAAAATATGAAGAACCGAATTAGTAAAAGATACATCTATTAATACAATGATTTGGGACATGAATATCTATTTCATATGACTTTTCGTATCTATGTATGGATATCTAATATAGAAGCAAATCACAAGTGTTAAACACTGTCTCCCTAAGGTGCACTTTGGGGAGTTGCAAATACAATATTCTAACCATCAGTTTTGAATTCAGTTGCTGAAATGTTTAGTTGCCGCAACTTGTTTTACAGAACGATAAAATTCCACAGATGTAGCTGTAAGTGAAATTCTTACCGCAGTGCTCCGGTAGTTGCAGATCGTGGATGTCTTCTGCTCTTTAAGGCACGGAGTTTGTCTCCCTGGGTTAAACCATTGCTGTGATCCAGTTCATCTTCAGAGTTATTCTGCTAAAGATCAAGATAAATAGATGGTTAAAAATCAACTGACAAACTGAACAAAACAAAGCAGTAGGGAAGCAAAGAAACTAATGAGCAGGTCTCCTGAGTTATTATTTTTTATGTAGTGCTTCAATTGTACAGCACTACAGAATATGCTGGCACTAGAAAAATACCAATAATAAATAACAGCAAATATCATGACATGGAAGGACAGAATGCATCATATTGTTCTGCGAGTTTTAGGACTTTTCATGTTTTTAACTAACACATCTTTTGCAGATTCTGTATGGTACGTGAAGATTTTAGCCACTAGTCACATGAACACATACGAACATGTGTAACAATTATGCCACAAACATGGGTCAGTTTAGAATCAGGAAATGGGAGGGTTCCCCTGCATTTTACGTTTACTATTATGGCAGGGAAAGTTCAAACTGACCTCTCTGTCTCGTTCATAAATATTATTGCTAGAGAACCTCCCAGACACAGATAACTCTTCGAAGTCGGTCAAAATCCGAGATACAGCCCGGTCCTCAGACTGAAACTGTTTCTGATTACTTCTGTGAAGGTCACCCTGAAGCCATAGCCAAGTCTGCTTCCTAAATATAACATGAAATTACAAGTTATTTACATGTATAAAACGATGCCAGATTTTACTTATAAAGCTTTAATAACAGGTTGACAGATACGTCTCAGAGTGGAAGGGAATTGTTCTTTATTACAGCTGTACTATTCTATTATATCTGACCACTAGGGAATTGCTGAAGCTGCATAAAGTCAGGGTCTTTCAGCAGTTGGTTACCTATGGGTTAGCCGCAAAAATGCAGAGAGTCAGGTTACAGAAAGAATTTGTGCAAGTGGGTACTGGGGCAAGTTGGTGGGTCATGGGGTCACAGATCTAAAAATATGCATTTGTGCCTCATTTGACACCTCCCCCAACCGTTGATAATGATGCAATTTTTTGGAGGCCAGTATATAGTGGGTCAAGTTGCAGATAAAGCAAGTAAAAATGTGTGCTGAAGGTTCGGATGCACGTCTACTCAATTAGACATATGTAGGTTTCTAGCTTAAGCTGGGCTGTATCTGCCCCCCCCCCCCTTTGGTGACAGGTGCATGTACAGTACAGTTTACATACTGTGCCTATGTTGATCACTAAAGCAACTGGATTGATAAGCCTATTTATCAAAGTTCTAATTTGGTTTTAAAAGTTTTTTCTACCGTGGCTAACCACAAATGTCTACTTATTTATTACAATATCAAATTATTAAAAGTGAGAACAGATGCAAACGGAAAACAAATCCAAATAAGATCACCAAAACCTTGAAATCCTAGTTTCGTATGCTCACAATTGTTCTTACAAACAATAAAAAAAAAACAAAAAATGCTAAAAGCTAGAAACAAGTAAAGATTTTTATATTCAAAAAAGGACAGCTCCCACTAAATGACCTTGCCAGATTGTAGATGATATAGTGAGCAGCAATTACTTTGAAGGGAGCTAATTATTAAACCAAAAATTAAAGCATCAGTGTAAATACTGCAAACAAGTTCCTCTCCAAGCAACACAAACTTGATGCTTTTAGACACAGCAAAGTGCCACTTTTCTCTATCCAAGGTCTTCTTTTATTCACTTATAGCTTTTTAATTGACATGAAGCCATGCAGCTTCTAACTCTGATGCTCTGAATGTGCTCCATGCTACAGCCTGTGCTAGATCAATCCATTCTCCTGGAAATACACTCGGTACAGCAGGTGCAATCAAGTAATCTGACCATGTAATACTTTTTAGACACTCTGAGGGAAACATGATTGCAATGTATAGAATGTGCTTTCAAATAAATGTCTGAGATAGAAAAGGTTTTGCCTGGAATGCACAATCCATTTACTCCCATAAGCAGAAAATGTACTGAACATACATCTAACTGTGCTGAGTATATTCTTCCAAGATAACAATGTGCTTGAAACCAATTATCCTTTAACCTGAACTGCCATGGGTTAAGGATAAAGAGATCAATAACTGCCACAACCAAATGCTTATAATAACCCTCTGAGCACTGTTGAAAGTAACAAGCATATCTAAAAGGGTCACAAAACACCTCTCCCTGCGAAATTATTGTCTTGAAAACTGCAACGTTGTTTCTATGATAGATGTCAGTTCCAGCAGTGGCGACACCTCTCATTTTAATTACATTTATAAATAATATTTAGATCATTGGTCATTTATACTTAAAAGGCAAGTCAACTAAAAAATAAAAGAAAACATAATTTTAAGCAACTTTCAAATATACATGTATTAAACATTTTCAGTGTTTTTAAAGTTATTTGTAAAAACAATTGCTATTGAAAGCAGCATTAGCCTAACATCTAGGGGGTCCGAATTTCAAAATTTTCTGAAAAAAACTCCAACCAAATCCGCAAAAAAAAGTGAAAAATCCAATTTTCACGACTTTTCCGGATTTTTCATCCGATTTTCACTGGGTTTTTTTTGGATTTTTCACCTGAACACTCCGAATTTTGCCAAAAACCCAGCGCACATCAAAAAATCATTGGGATTTCTCCCATTGACTTGAATGCAACTTCGACAGGTCAGATTCAGACTTTTCCCATCCTCTGGGTTTAATAAATTCCAAAAAATTTGTGATCCGATTTTATAAAAAAGAAATCATGATTTTTTTGTGATTTTTGCATTCAGAGTTTAGTAAATAACCCCCGTAGTTGCAAAGGTCTTAGTTCCCCAGCAAAGATATACCTATCAACAGTTAGGGGGTTATTTATCAAAGGTCTAATTTTAGAGGTTTGTGAGGTTTTTATAACTGAAATGAACTCACAACTGGAAAGTTTTCTGATTTAAGAAAAAAACTTTTTTTTTTACCTGAAAATTTAATTTTTGTAGTGAAAAATACCCTCGAAATTTAGAATTTTTCGGGTAAAAGTCAACTCAACCTTTGATAAATAACCCTAAATTGTCAGCCTTTTGAAAAGGCAAACCTACTTACTCTTCCAAAAAGTGCTGCTGGGGTCCAATGATAGAACCAGGCCTGCAAGTTCGGATCCATGCAATGGTTTCAGAGTGTGTAAATCTGTAGTGCTTCATAATGTAACAAGCAATCAGGGTTCCTGTTCTGCCCAGGCCAGCTAAGAGAAAACAACATAAGCAGTAAGCACAAATGGGAAGCATCAAGAAAAAGTAAGCAGCCAAATAGATTTCTGTGATAGCTGACATCCTGTTTATTCAATATCTAGTTTGCCAATACCCATCAAATATATCTACATTTTATTTTTTTTCTATATATCTACATATTGCTTAATTTTTACAGATCTTGTCCCTCTAACAGATTAATTGGACTTCCCCTGGTCCAATTAATGAATAGATGAAAAATGATGAACAATGAACAAAGTGCCGCCTGTTGTTGTACAGCCACCCATGTCTTATTATAGGTAGAATCATATAGGTAGAATCAATCCCAAAGTGGGGTGGGTGGTACAGTGATATTTAAGGTGAATGCCCAATTGCTCTGCTAGATAATTCTCAAAGCCCAGCTAGCAGGTCAATCAAAGTGAGATATAAAGCAATTTTAACATACATACATCTTAAACATCACTGCATGACTTTAGAGACAACATGACATCATAGATGCTCTGGAAATCTCTATCTACTTATGTCTCCCATAGGCACATGTAAGGTGCATAGTGAACCCTGGAACTGTTTGTAAGATTATAGCTTTTCTTTAAAGAAAAACTATTTACAAAATGTACACGTGATGCTAAAGCACTAATTAGTATACTGTTGTACTTAAAAAAAAAAGACAAGTAATCTGTGACTTGTTAAAAATAATTAAGAAATATTAGAAAAAAGATTACAGAGATATGGGATCTATTATCCAGAATGCTCGGGACCTGGAGTTTTCTGTATAAGGGATCTTTATGTAATTAGTATCTCCATACCTTTAAAGGGGATGTTCACCTTCAAACACTTGTTTCAGTTCAGTTGTTTTTAGACAGTTCACTAGCAATAAATTACTTTCTATTTTCTATTTGTGACCATTTTTCTAATATTAAAGTGTAAAATGTAATTTTTTCACCTTCCTATGGCTTTCTTAAGATAGGGGCAGACGTGCAGATTCGTGCAGATTCGGGGAGATTTAGTCACCTGGCGACTAATCGCCTCTTCTGCGGGGCGACAATCTCCCCGAACTGCCTTCTTCCTGCCTTAAGCCTGCTTGAATGAGAAAACGCCAGCACAATGCATTCGCGCGATTCGATTTCTGAAATCGCCTGAAGTTCGGGCGATTTTGGAAATCAAAGTGTCGCGAGTGCATGGCGCTGGCGTTTTCTCATTCAAGCAGGCGGAAGGCAGGAAGAACGCAGTTCGGGGAGATCGTCGCCCCGCAGAAGAGGCGACTAAATCTCCCCATCTGCCCTTAGCTTAAAGCAGCTCTGGGAGGGGAGTTGCTGACCCTGTATACTGTTCTAAATTGATACATTAGTTGATACATTGCTTATCTTTGTCCCTGCTGAGCAAAATCTCTGCATTTCATTAAAGGCAGCTGTTATAATTGATACAATAGTTGCTAAGATCCCAGAGATACTGCTGAGAAATAAAACTAATGTAGCAAATTGTAAAAGTTCAGAATCTGCACCTGAATTACTGAGCTGCCAGACTAAAACACCAGAGACAGAACTAAACTTCAACTTTGGAAAAACAGTAAAAGATAAAAGACGGAAAGCAATTGAAAAAAAAGTCTTTATTTATAATGAACAATCTGAAGACAACTCAACTGAAAAGATTGTTTAGAAGGCGAACAACCCCTTTAAGTCTACTAAAAAATAATTTCAACATGAAATAAACCCAATATGATTTTTTGTTAAGAATATAGATTTATGAAATATATTTAGGATTAAGTACAAGTTACTGGTTTATTATTATTAAGGAAATAATTTTTCGAAAAATTAGGATTATGTGCATAAAATTGCAGCAACACATATCCCATAGTGTCCTTTATCAACTTCCTTGGCTCCACCAATGACTCCTAACAAGAACAAAACCGTTCTGTAGTTTGATCGGCGCTCCCCCTGGCTCTGCTTTAGAACTCAGTGAGTGATTATAGGCTTTTGTATTCCTCGAAAATAGATTCATTCCTGGTTCATTTCACTGTGCTGCATTTTGAAGCACTTCCCTGGCTCTGCACTCCCCAACAAGGACAAAACTGGTGCTTAGCTTAGCAATATAATTATCGGACTAATTTATGAATTGTGCCCATTTAAAAGGTTTACAGTCTGAGCTGAATGTCGATATTACTGATCCTGGACCTCTGGACCACACACTGCACTTATAAAGCTTATGTTAAAAACAAATGAATTAACCAATACTAAAGTTATGTGATAATATATATCCCCCTGTTTATTTACGTGTGGTACATGATCATCTGCTTTGAAGGCTGTAGTGCCATCTGGTATCAGTAAGCAGAGTGAAGTGAGGGAAAAAAGCATCGGAGTGCACTGGAGTGGAGTGAGGATGTCATCAGACATAAAAGAAAGTTTTAAGAGCAAACAATGAATCTCAAAACAAGGAAGTCTACTACAGAGTATGATTTCCTCGCCTGATAACAGGGAGTATATGTGGAATATTTTCAGCATTATTGTGCTAAGGATGCAGCCCAGTAATTTTGGGAAGTACCCTACAGAAGGGGCTAATTCGATTTCGGGAACACATTGTGCTTAGACAGCAAATAATAGTGTTTATGATGTGATGAAGAAAATGGTGGCTTGGTGTAGAAAGTATTTATCTGAATTAATTAATCAATCACAAAAGGTCTCTTATAAAGGAACAATAATAATATATTTCATTGGTCACAGTTTATTGCTGTTGCTCTGACTATCATACATCAGTTCATTACTACAAAAAGCTTCCACTTGTCTTGGCTGCCTATTTATTACAGTGGTTTGTAATGTATCAACAGGGCAGAATGTATGTGTGCATAAAAATCCCCTTGGCATTAGCCCCTGTCTATTCAGCAATTAAGGATGTCAAGCACACATTAATTTCTTCAGAAGAGCTCTAAATATTTACTTGAAGAGTCTCTGGTGTCAACTAATGCCAGTGAAATTATTTCCTTTAAAGTAACAAGAGGAAGCAGCTCCTCCTTGAGGACACTGCTATGACTTCTTGATCAAAGTCAGAGCCGGATTAAGACTAAACTGGGCCCTAGGTGAAGTAGTGCTTCTGGGCCCCTCCTAGGGTTGCCACCCGACTGGTATTTTATAACACCTGCCAAGGCCGGGGCCGGTATTACAAATTTACGGGCAATGTAGCTACCAGTAAATTTGTAATATCCTTCAAAAAGACCCCTCGGCCTGCCCCCAATCTCCTGTAAACTTACTTTTTTTGTCTTCAGCAATTCGTGCCGTGGCCCCGCCCCTTTTACATCATGGTCTGCCCCTTTTTACGTCATAGCTTGACCCTTTTGTTCCTGCCCCCCACCAGCCGGTAAAAAATATAAGAAAAGGTGGCAACCCTAGCCCCCCCCACCTCGACCCACCTAAAGTTACAGTTGTAAAAGAAGCACTGCTATGCTAGCACATACCTCCCAACATTTTGGAAATAGAAAGAGGGATAAAAAAGTTGGCACGCGTAGCGATGTGAATCTTTTGACCACACCCATTTGTGTGGCCACACCCCAGGTTATGAAAATTTGAACATATTTCTGTTTTTTCAGTTATTTCAGTTTTGCACAGTCCCACTCCCAGAGACCCTTTACAAATTACTTTCCCCCCAAACAATTATGTTGTCATTTTTTTTTTGTAGTTTTTTGGGGGGCTTTGTAGTTCTTTGTTTTTTTGTAGTTTTTTTATCTCAGTTCCGTCTGCCCCCCTCCCTGCAACAGTTCAACAGTCCCACACAATGCACCAGCAGCCCGACACACCCTTTACAATTTTACCCCCAGATCACTTTCAAATGGCCACAAGGCAAAAACAGATTTAGAGACAGATAGGAGCTCCTAACACGATAAAGTTTAGATGCCAACTGTAGCTCTCCCTGCGCGCATCCAGCCTTTTATTGCCTTTGGCGATGCTCCCCCAGTGATGCAATGGCATCACATGTGCCGTGACTTTACCACACAGCTTGCGCGGTGTCACCGTCCGTGATGCAACATTCACGTGCTGCGACGTCACCACGCCGCAACGTTAGGGGAACCCAGAACATTTCATAGGTGATTTTTTTTCCCCCTGTTATCCAGGCCCAGGAGCTAGATGGGCCCTAAGCAGGTGCCTAGGGCGCCTAGCGGGTAATCCGGCCCTGATCAAAGTGCTGAGGAAAGTGCATTAGCAATGCCTTGTATTTGTGTCCGATGCAGCTACCTCTTGCATATTGTATACGCATAAATCCATACTGTCCCAATCCTGTGGGTTTTTTTAGTAGACTTAAGATAGGGTGATCTAAATTAAACAAAAAAAACCTTATACAGAAAACGCCATGTCCCAAGTATTCCTGAATATAGATCCGATATCTGTACCAGCAATGGAAGACCCCATCAATCTGTTGTACTGTACTAATTACCAAATAATTTTTATATATATATATATATATATATATATATATATATGTATTTTTCATTAATCATTTCTCTTAATAGAGATACCTTTGCAGTGTACAGCAATAGCTCCATCAGTGTTTTCACACAGATTCAGGAATCTCCGCACTATTCCATCACTGGGAGTGCTCCCGTCCACAAAAAACAGGTCATAATGATCAAATCCTGCATCAGTGAATCGTTTGGCATCATAAATTTTCTTGTTCAGTCGGATGACAGCACGGATATTGTGTTTTCTGAAGTATGGGAAGTAAGCTTCCGGTGCATGAAGTGGATATCCTTCAGAGAAAGAGAAAATGTGAATATGGGCAAGAGAGGCACAGAGAATTACATTTATAACCTGCACATTGCTGCCTTATATATCGGGAGTACATGATACAATGTATTAGCATTTAAAAAAAAAAGCTTACCCAATCAGACCACTTCAATTCAAAGCAAGTCAGATTCTATAAGATGTATTTCAATGTAGCTGGAAAGCCACAGTCAAAACACTAAAAGGGCTTGCAATCCATTTAGGTTTACATTCACCAACATACATATGAAAATAAACTCACCTGTCACTAGACAACACAAGACACATTATAGTGATACACATTCACTTTGTTTAGAGGGAAATATTAAGCATTTTCTTCCCCTCCCATGGACCAATGTAGCACCAAACCAAAAATATCTGTTTGTTGGCCATACCAACAGGGAGGGCAAGGTCCATTAGCCTTGAGGGTTTATTTATTAGCCTTGACATTGCTCCATGTAAGAGTGGGCCGGATTTACATAGCGGCCGCCCCTAGGCTCACTGTCGTCGTCAACCCTGTCCCCTCCCCTTTATTCATGCAAATTGGGGATTGGAGTACTGGGAATTTAAGAAATGATTGTATCTCCAGCACATCCCCAGTGTTCTTGAAACAATGAGGGTGTGGTTGGGCAGCATGCCGCCCCACTAAAATCCTGCGACCCTAGGCCCGGGCCTAGGAGGCCTTTCCACAAATCTGGGCCTGGGGGTTACTAATAAAACAAATGACCTCAAGCCTACATAAACACATAACACCTTATCCATAAGTTACTGACCCCTGCCTTTTTTAAACTAATGATTTGGAGTTACCTGTTAACAAGCTGAGTATGAGGCAAGGAGATGGGCGGTCTTGTGGATAAACTCCACTACCCCTACACATTTGATGGTTGTATTGGGTGCCTACGAATCGCTACAAATGTTTGCTGCTCTCCCCAAGCCACAAGGTGGAACAGGGAGGTGGTGGTCATGGTTATAAGCTTCACAAAAATTGTTTAGATTATATATCATGAATAAGCAGTATGGCTTTTGTAGTCTCCCATGGAAATTCTTCTATGATTCAACTGCAGAAGATAAGATACAAACCTACTGACTATCTTACCGTTTTCAATTTTACTTTTTGTGTGGGGCCCACTGAATGCCAAAAACTTGCCAGGGACAATCCAATTAAAATCACCATTCTCCACCCTCTGAAAAAGAAAAGCACTATCAGATATAGACTGCTTCCTCTACTGACACAGAATAAACCTAGACACAAAAAACAGTGAAGCCCATATTCAATGATTATCATTCAGAATTAATTACGAGGGAACATTCTACAGTCTGACAATTAATACAATTCAGGAAAAAAAACTTGTTTTAACCAGGGAATATGTTTTCTTTTCCTCCTCACTGCAGGTATAAATTTTACAGTGAAAAAATCACGGGAAACGGAACAAAATTTCATAAATGGCTGAAAAAATTCAATAGAACTCCACCAATAGAAAGTGCACAAATTGAGTCCTATTTATCAAAATTTAAATATGATCAAAATTAACCAAACTCTGTTTGCTTATTTATTAAAAAAGTCAAAATTTTTAATGATCGGTGCTCCCGGGAGGAGGGGTGGCGAAGGTGGACTGTGCAAGACAGGCCCCTCCAAACAGTTTTCATCTTCTAGTTACCCCACTGGTCTACAAGCTCTTTAAAAGAAAAGCTCTGAAAAAATTGCTTAAACTTTACCTAATTTTTCTATTTTTTTTTTCTTCTGTGTGCTTAATAAATATCAAACATTTGAGTTTTGGAAACCCTAATTCAAATTTGTGAGAAAAAAATCAAATCACAATCAAAATTTGAACGTTGATAAATCAGACCCGTAGGGGGTTATTTACATAACTTTGATTGCAAAAATCCTGGAAAATTTGTGATTTTCTTTTAGAAAATCTGACAAATCTGAAAATCCGGCATCTCAGACCTGTCGAGGTTGCATATAAGTCAAAGGGAGAAGTCCCAATGATTTTTTGATGTGCGCTTGGTTTCGTGCAATACCCCGAAGTTTTTGGGTAAAAAGCATAAGAAATCTGAGTTTTTGGGTGAAAAATCCAAAAAAAATCATGAAAATCATAAAAATCGGATGTAATAATAAATAAGCGTAAATAAGCCTAAAAAACCAGAGCGGATTTGATCGGAGTTTGCAGCAGAAAATGCATTACCAATTTTGCTTAAATTCACATGTGAATAAACTCAACCTTAAGTAAATCTACTCCAAGCAAAAAAAGGACCTTTAGTTTTGAGGAAACCTTTCTTGACAGCATTTGAGCATTTGTGTATTATTTTCTTAAGAAAATTCACAATGACAAAATGTACAATGTCCTTTATATTAATAAAATCAAGAAGGACCCTGTAACTTTTGTGCAACAAGAGAATCAGAAGCAGACAGAAAATGGCACCTTTGAACTCCGCTGCGCAACTCTGCAGATTTGTACCAGGTCAGGATACAGGGATACTTCTGAGAAGAATACATGTTGGGAGAGACCTTGGAGGGGGTCAGTGGAACAGTCAGTGGAGGGGGATGGAGGGGGCAAGGGTTTTTTTGACACCTGTGTTGGTGTGATGAAAAGTCACCAGATCTTTAGGATTCTAATTCTATTCGGCCAGGCATTAGGATTCGGCAGAAGTCCTGATGAAAAAGGCCAAATCCTGACCAAAGCCTGGATTCGGTGCATCCCTAAAATAGACTCACCTCATAATGTTCATATTCATCTGCATCAAAATTTTCAAAGTTAAAGAAGCCAAAGTGTAGAGCCTGAAACGGAAAAAGACAGTATTGTACTATTAGGGTACATTATATTCTGGATGCTATTTCAAGCTGGTCCCAATTTTCATCCTATGTGCCCTCCCTACCCTATTTCAAGCTGGTCCCAATTTTCATACAGTTTAATGACTGACCTTTTTAATCCTATGTGCCTTCCCTACCCAACTACCAGTTTATTATTTAAACTTAGATGGCACCACTGATTGGCAACATTGGAAAAAACCAGGGAGACCAATTGTGGGATTGTTATCCGACATGCAGCTGCCCAGCGATGGGACCATGGGCCAATCAGCTGAATCATTGTTATTTTCAATATACAACTGTTTGTGAAAAATGTTCCTGTGTGTGGCCAGCAAACCATAAAAGAGGAAAAAAAAGGAAATTATCTGCTACATAGGGTGCCCTTACACCACCTTCTGAAGGAGCTTGGCCAACAATTTTAAATCTAACATCACACTGTCACACTATTTTATCTGTCAGCCGTTACCATTAAAGCAAACAGCTGCCTGCAAAGGTGGTTCAGAGACATATTAGCATTTCTATGGTGGAGACAACAGCAAGTGTGACATTAGCAAGTGTGGCCAACAAGACCAGAAAATTAAACTGCTTTAAATGTTTTTTTTACATAATCTTTAATCTGTCAAAACTTCTGCATCATTTCACAAAGCATTGTTCAACAGGCGTAATCCAACAAAATCTGAAGTTTTGTTAGGGGGCAGTTAGAATGTGTGCCATAAAGTCAGTACAATTACATATTTTATCTACAACGTGATTTAGGAGAATTCTCAAAATGTCAAACATGGCTATAAAACACCTTATGAAGACTGGGTCTCCCGCATTCAGGGTATGCTGTGGCCAATCAGAGCGCACACTTCTGTGCACTTTTGAATAAACAAATGGTACCTTTAGTGATAGGCACACAGGCTGAAGGCTATTGTCAGTCTGTGTGCCCATAGCTTTATTAGGCTGACTTAATTGATGTATATATCAACTTTATCTGTTTTACACATTGAAGCTTTCTTGATTTTACAGTTAAGCATCTTTCAACAAAACCCTTCATAAGGCTTCACATTCCTGACTTACCTTCCGGATCCCCTGCAAACAATCCAGTATGGTAAGGTTATATGTGCAGCTCCCAAATGAAGCATCTCTAGAGGAGAAAGATATTTTTATTTGCTAAGTAATAAAAAGAAAATCATACAACAAAAAACAAATAAAACTAAACATATTATGAGTTTCCACTTTCTCCTCACATCTGCCTCACGTTTAATTACAACTGTCTCGTTTACCTGCATTCTTTTGAACCATTTTTCACAGTATTTCAGTGAAATAACTTTCCTAGATGTTATTCTTTCCCTCCCTCCTCATTTCCAGTTAGATTAAGATATAGTCTTAATTGAAAAATCATGAACTTCCATGTTACTATCTAGCTAGTCCGTATATTTTCTGTCACCCATATGGCTGAAGTTGTTACGCTATATAGTGACATCCCAGGGTGCTATAAGAGACTTCTATTGCTCTGTGTTAAAACAGTTTTTCACCATTTTTCTTTCCCCCGTGCTGTACCTACTGTTAAAATAACCATTTTAGCAAAAGAGACTTGCTTAAAAAAATGCATTTCTCACCTGAAAGGAAGATACTGAGCATTAGACCCACTAAGCAGAGCTCTATATACCTCCTCTGGAGACTTCTTTAAATAGATAACCTAAAATGAAAGTGCGGAAACACACATTAATTTTGTTTAGTTTCTTTCTGCATACAGGCACTCACCTGCACAAAATAGTGCTTATGTTTATCAGCCCAAGGGAAGAACAAATAAATCAAAGAGAACCTGATAAAAGTTTATTTTATACAGTATTCTGCAGCGCACTTCAGACAGTAACTTGGACACAGGGAAAACCTATTTTTAGTCTGTTAAAACACAATAGTCAAATGTGCAGTTAAAGTATGTTATGGATACAAGAACATTATTTTCTGCTTCTAAAAGAGTTGCCATATTGTCCTCTGCTGAGGTATTCACTACAGACAGCTAATGAAACTATACTATCTATTCTGACTACTTGAGATGTTGTAGCTACAGTAGTCAGTGAATGCCTCTTATATGTAAAATATAAACACTCAGAGAAGAATTTATTAGTGCAAATATTGAGTTCCAGTTGTGCAGTTCTATCTGCTGAACAAGGACCTGTTGCATATTTTCGAATACGCGCAGAAATCCTCAACTCTCTTCAGTTCTCAAAAACCAACTCACATACATGTTTAATTACATACTAGTATTGGAACACGTGTGACACCTACTGGTAATTTTCTGTATGGCAATGGTTTTAAAATACAGTGCCATAGCACAAAATCCTGTTGTGTGTTTTTCTGCTCTGTGGGAGGGTGTGGGAATGTATACTGCACCAGAGCATTGTCTCTGAGCAAAGTCAAGATGCAAACAAAATAGTGGATCTATTCACTTCACAGATGTTGTTGCTATACAACTCCCAGCAGCCTTTAGCTGTTGTAGGGCACTAGGTGTTCAAGTTCAACAACAATTGGAGGGCAAAGGGTTTAGATCCCAGTTGTGTATACTGTAAACATTAATTCCAAGTATAGTTACATTATCAGTGTACTTGTATCCATCCTAAGGGGCCCCTATGATACTTACGCAGGGGATAAATGCCCTCTCTGCCTTACACAAAACTGTACTGCTATGGAAGTAGATAAGGTTGCAACAATGCTTGGTGGAGGATTTCATTTCTCTTGGGATAGATAACTGGATTAACAAAATGCATAGAGGCAGCATATCTCAGGGGGCTGTGTGCAGGTAGACAGCCAATAGCAAAGCAGAACAAGGCAGAGAATGTCTGGTGCAGAGTTTTCCGCCTAGGCAGTGTACTTATACAAAGCAGGCATTGTGCGTAACGTGGTATCACATTTAATTTGCCAGTAGAACACCTTGCACTGTACTAAAACTAACAATAACCCTTATGTTTCACAGGCAGTCCTTATTTAGGTGATGCGATCTCAAACCGCGGAGACTGAATACTAAATAGTGTGCACCTACATACTGAATATTATGCAGGAAATTGTTTTAATTAATACCTGTGAATTGAAGTGGCATATACATTGCTGAGGCATTATAATGGGGGTTGCATATATACATAGCACTGTAGTGAATTATACAGATGTGTGTCCCTGCAGGTTGTATTTCTTGCATTCTTTATGATCACAGTCCTGTCTGCATGACCCCAGTGCACTGTGCCATGTCACTTGGTCTGATGCACATCTTGTGCTATTAGTGAGACACTTGATAAGCTCCTCGACCGTGATATATGAGACCTGATCTATTTCTGTCCTGCTGTAAAATATTAACAAGGAGGAATGAGGCCACAAAACACAAAGAGAGTATCAGATCCACATAGTAAAAGCAAAGGGGATCAGAAAACTCATAATCTCAGGAACCTCATAGTTATACTGTACTAAAGTTCATTGTACACGGTCAAACCCCTATATTACATGCAATGGAATTATGGGAGTTGTAGTTCTGCAACAGGTGCCGCACCATATCTAGATACTGCAGTTTACATGTATGCTTAGCAGTAAAGGCTGAATTATTTTAACAGAGCCAAAGTAAGCAGTATTATATTTTGCTGGCCAGAGGATATCACTCACTTACCGCATATGCACTAATCAGGAAGCCTGCATTTGATCTTTTTCTCTGTTCAAAGCTTGTATAATGAACAATCTTCTTCCTAGATAAACTAAAGGACTGCAAAACACAGGAAAAAAAGAAAATGATGTGAATGAAGTAGTATTTGCTCATACTCTCAAATGCCCAGTAAAATGCATTTTAAAGTGCTGTAAGTAAAGGGGTACACACTTCACATCTGCACAGCAGCAATGAGAATAGAGATGAACAATTAATTTCTGTACAGTAGAGATTCACATGTCATTTTTGCACATTAGCACTGGGTATAGTGATGCACACCTTATTTCTGTACAGTAAGTAGCACTGCAAGTACAGTAATTACATTATGTATACTCCTCTACACAGGAAACCATACATACAGAGGTACTTCTTGCACTGTTAATTTCAGCCCAGCAGCATTGCAGTAGAGAAAAACACAAATCATTTCAATGTAGCGGTACTGTATGTATGTATGACTCGGAGGCACACACATGTACCATACTGACGTACTTCTATACTGGCATGCAATATAGAGTAAGGGAGCACAGGAATGCCTTCTCTTAGGGTAAGGGCACACGCGAAGATTCGGGACCAGGAAAAAATTCGGGAAAATGTAAAATCAGGGAATTGTGTTAAAGGAATTGTTCAGTGTAAAAATAAAAACTGGATAAATAGATAGGCTGTGCAAAATAAAAAATGTTTCTAATATAGTTAGTTAGCCAAAAATGTAATGTATAAAGGCTGGAGTGATTTGATGTATAACAAGTCAGTCAGAACACGACTTCCTGCTTTTCAGCTCTCTTGGTTTACACTGACTGGTTACCCTGGTTACCAGGCAGTAACCAATCAGAGACTTGAGGGGAGGCCACATGGGTCATATCTGTTGCTTTTGAATCTGAGCTGAATGCTGAGGATCATTTGCAAACTCACTGAACAGTTATGTCCCATGTGGCCCCCCTTCAAGTCGCTGACTAACTCAGAGTTATAGAGCTGAAAAGCAGGAAGTTGGATTCTGGCTGTTTTATTAGACATCTGTTCACTCCAGCCTTTATACATTACATTTTTGCCTAACTAACTATATTAGAAACATTTTTTATTTTGCACATTTACCCAGTTTTTATTTTCACACTGAACTATTCCTTTAAAGTATCTTTTTCTTCAAGTACAGAAAGGATATAAGCACATTAGTCTGTTTTACTTTGAGATACAATATTTATTGTGTTAATAGCAAGGGTCAAGCATTGCAGCATTAATTTTACACTATGGGGGAGGGGCATGTGCAAGGCCTCTCTGTCAGTCACATACACAACCTAAAGCAATAAGTGATTGGTGCAGGACTGTATAAGGGGCAGACTAATTGGAATTTACAGGCATAACCATGGCAAAATGTACATCTGGTTAGTATTTTAAACCTCTTTATTTCACAAATAATAACATTCATAGAGGGGAAAAAAAAGTGGTTTTGGGTACATCAGGACAACATTTTTATCTAAAATCTGGGAAAACATTACTTAAAAAGAGGGAAATGCACTCATTGAAATGTATTATAAATTGGTGGGACCACAAATAAAAAATGAAAATGTGGGAAAATTTAAAATCAGGGCACGTGAAATCAAGGTTTCACTGAAAATGTATATTGGAAAGTAGCTCAGAATTATGTTTTCTTTTATTAGGCAATTTTTTTATTTTGGGGTTGACTTGCCCTTTAAAGGTACTAAAACATTACAAAAAAAAAAGAAAAAGAAAAAAATACAATCATTTTACCATGAGCATAGATATAAAAGTTTTAAAACCAAATACAAGTTACTGTCGTATTATTACAAAGATAAAGCAAACCAAGCAGAACTGTTTATTGCCTCTGCATTCACAGGACAATCAAATGCTGAAAAAAAAGCAGTCTCATACATTATACAAACAGAAAATTTGCTAACCAAGTGAATGAGCATTTGCAAACTGGAAATCCCAAGCGGTTTCCAAGGCACAGCATGCAAGGAAGACTTATGAGCAGCTGAGCTTTCCCCCACCCCAAGCAAACCCATTTATTTCCCTGGGCGATCTCCAAGCAACGCACACACAAGCCAAGCAAACTCCACAGAACTTTACCTTCAGCTTCCTCAGCAGAGCACATCTGCCCACACTCTACACAATGAGAGACAAAGTCACACGCTAGTGATCCGTGTCACCAAGCAAGCCCTCTCTCTTGTCCTGTGATTGCCTAGTAATTTGCACTGATTGTATCTCAACAACTCGCTCAGTGTGATATCTCAAAGGGAACTGTTTCCTGTTTCCCTTCGACACATACCAGCGTCCCTGATGATTCTACCATTTCTCTATCACTTCAACTTGTTTGCATAAAAAAAATAAAATGGAGTTGACCATCTGAATGAATTAGGAGATAGGTATATTCATTGCAGCTAAAACAGCTAATGCATTTAAAGGAGCCCAGTAGTATTCATTCGTTTTTATAATTGCATGATTTAGTATAGAGTAAGTAAATTAATGTGTAGTTGTGGATTAGCTGTAAGTATGGAAGCACACAGGCAACTGTGCCCACCATTGATACTTTGGGTTACAAGGCAAGATGCAATCACAGGAATAAATTCATCAAAATGAAACAAAAATGGAAAGGGGAACTATCTATATAGCTTTTTCATGGATAAGACTCAAACCAGGTTATAGAGGTTTTACTGCAACCAAGGCAGCCATAGTGGACAGTACTGATGAGCGAATTTGTCGCGTTTTGCTTTGCCAAAAAATTGGCAAAACCACTAAAAAACTAGCAAAATGGCGAATAGTCAATAGGCAACAAAAATTTTTACGTGCAACAATTTTTTTCGCTCCAGATACATTAAAGTCAATTGCCATTTTTTTGGGGAGCCTTTTTTGTCTCAGCGACTTTTTGTTGTCCAAATGCTTTAAAGTCAATGGAAGTGTTTTCTTATGGCAGTTTTTTTGTCCAAATGCATTAATCAATGGGCGTTTTTTTCTTATTCTTATGGCAATTATTTTGTCTCAGCGTCATTTTTGTTGCAGCAAATTTTTCCGCTGCAAATTTTTGCTGCAGTTTTGCTAAAAAATTCACAGATGTCAAAATAGTCAAAATTTCACAGCAAAACCATGGATGCCTATATTGGGCAGCACAGTGGTACACTTGTTAGCAATGCAGTCTGGTGTTCAATTACAGCCAGGGAGAAACAGCTGGGTGTGGCATTAGCCACAAGTACAGTAGCTGTGACTATAAAAGTCAGTATTTTGAATAAAATCTGGTCTGTCTATAGACACCAACTCCTCAGTTCTTTCATACGTAAATAGCTAGATTATTGCTGTCTATGAAGAACACAATAACCAAAGCAAATAATCTCCCTGAACTGCTTCCTGCCGGCTAAAATATAAATAGCTAGCGGGATGGCACTCGGAACACTTTGTTTTCCGAAGTCGCCAGAAGTTACCTCGTGAGGCAACTTCGGGCGACATTTTTGAAGTGCTCCCAATGCCACCCCGCTGGCGATTTACATTTTAGCCGGTGGGAAGCAGTTCGGGGAGATTATTTGCCCCGAAGAAGAGAAGATTTGTCACTGGGGGACTAATATCCCCGAATCTGAGCATGTGCCATAACCCTTACCCTTGCCAATTGATTTGGCTATTGTGTTCTTCATAGACAGCAATAATCTAGCTATCTAAGGTGAGGTTTTGCCTCACCTTTCCATAGTAACCAGGCACACAATGCCTGACCATGTAAGATAAGATTGTGTGTATACATGCAATAATAATCCCAGCTAACTGTTCTCTTGTGACATGGGTTTGATGTGGAAATATCAGAATTACTCAAGTAGGAAGAGCCAGCTGGAGCATACACAACTACAAGACTTCCAAACACTACTCTCGCTACAAGAATTAGCTACATTATTAGTATTATTATTATAATATAGGAAACAATTAGACTTTATTTATTGCTAATACTGAGTAGTTATTTTTAACCATTTTCCAGGGATTAAAACAATGTCAGCTCATACTGAAAACTAATGTTATACTAAATATTGACTTTAATTATATTTGTTTGAGTCACTAAACATTGACCCTGCTCCCAGTCACTATCATCCTCCTGACCGATAAAAGTGGATGTCAGTAGAGGCGGAGGAAGAGGTCATGAGACTTGAAGGAGTTTGTGTCATTGACCGAAAAGCAGTGTGATCAAAACTGCATAAAGGGAAAATCTGTTAAAACTGCCCGCTTACCTGGCATACGTATCCCGATGGTTGGAAAGTGTGGTTAAAACTGGCCAAACTGCCCAAACAAAACAGGTCTTTGTTTAGATAAGCCTTTGTTTAGAGCCTATGAAGTTCAGATTCCTCGCTCAATGAGAGCGAAGAGGATAGGATGAATACATGGTGGGGGTGGGGGGACATTTTCCAAGAACTTCTTTGCTGCTTCTACTCTCCCTGACAATTAAAATGTCATTAGTCCAGCCCTTAAATATAGATTCCTATTCACAGTAGCATTTCAGAATGTTCATCCTCAGGAAACTCTCTTCTGGTCTTCTGGTTCAGTCAACCTCCAGGCCCACAGCTCTAGCTATACAGAATGCTACCACTGATAAATTTGCTACAGTAGAATAAAGACATGGGGTTATATATATGTGTGTGTGTAATAAATAACTGTGTAGCCTATCAGCTGAACCAGTTAAAGCATTAAGTATCATAAAACTGTAGCTTATATTAATTGATAAGTGCCAGCGAATAAAACCATTATTGGGTTATGTAATAAGGTGCAAAATTTGCTACAGATCTAGTCACCTATAACAGGTAGTATTTAGTGGTCACCTGTTTAAAAACAAATATTTTATCGATTTCTCTGGGTTACTGCACCTGGGCAAATTTAATGTTTATATATGTTATGTTATGTATGGGGGGAACATGTGTTTTTATGTGTGTAAGGCTATGGGCACACATAGTTTCTACGCAGACCAAGAAACAGTCGATCGACTGTGCTCAGCCTGATCTTGTGTCTGCATCTTGTGCCTTAAAGGGCATGTAAAGTCTAAAATAGAATAAGGCTAGAAATACTGTATTTTGTATACTAAATATAAACATGAACTTACTGCACCACAAGCCTAATCAAAAAATAATTTATGCTTTCAAAGTTGGCTACAGGGGGTCACCATCTTGTAACTTTGTTAAACATCTTTGCAAGACCAAGACTGTGCACATGCTCAGTGTGGTCTGGGCTGCTTAGGGATCATCATAAACAAAGCTGCTTGAGTTCTGCATGGCTGGGAAGTAAGGCGGGGGCTCCCCCTGCTGTTCATAAGTCTGATTGTTTCCCTGCTCAGCAGTTAGGGATCATCTGACAATTCCTATCCACAGCAGTAAATGAAGGGAGAATTTAAAGGGATACTGTCATGAGAAAACATGTTTTCCAAAACTCATCAGTTAATAGTGCTGCTCCAGCAGAATTCTGCACTGAAATCCATTTCTCAAAAGAGCAAACAGATTTTTTTGTATTCAATTTTGAAATCTGACATGGGGCTAGTCATATTGTCAGTTTCCCAGCTGCCCCAGTCATGTGACTTGTGCCTGCACTTAAGGATGGAACTACTTTCTGGCAAGCTGTTATTTCTCCTACTTAATGTAATTGAATGTGTCTCAGTGGGACTTGGCTTTTACTATTGAGTGCTGTTCTTAGATCTACCAGGCAGCTGTTATACTGTGTTCAGGAGCTGTTATCTTGTTACTTTCCCATTGTTTTGTTGTTAGTCTGCTGGGGGTGAAAGGGAGGGGTGATATCACGCCAATTTGCAGTACAGCAGTAAAGAGTGATTGAAGTTTATCAGAGCACAAGTCACATGACTGGGGGCAGCTGGGAAATTGACAATATGTCTAGCCCCATGTCAGATTTCAAAATTGAACATAACAAAATCTATTTGCTCTTTTGAAAAAAGGATTTCAGTGCAGAATTCTGCTGGAGCAGCACTATTAACTGATGCGTTTTGAAAAAACATGTTTTCCCATGACAGTATCCCTTTAACTGCATTTATTTAAAGTATATTGGAGATAGGTTTCTTTTCCATTAAAGAAAGTAAAAATGGCATTTTATTTTTTTTGCCCTTTAATCCCCTCTGTATGCCTGCACTCAGGCCAAAGCAGCACCTTTGAGTGTAGATACATGAGCAGGCTGAGCACAGGGGATCAACTGTGGGCAAGCAGAGAAACAACCCAGTGAGCCCATAACTTAATAGAGAACAGGGTCAGACTGGGCCATCAGGATACAGGGAAAAAACCTGGTGGGTCCCAGCCCTTGTGGACCCCACTGACCCAGACAGACAACACACTCCCTGCCTGCAGACTTGTGATGCGCTGCCCCCTGCCTTCTGCCTTGCCCAGATTGCAGCCACAAGAAGAGGAAGTACAGACGGCGGTGGGGTGGGGGTGGAGGGGGGTTGTTAATGGAACAGGGGGCCCAGGTGGGACCTGGACCCCCCAGGCCAATGCTGATGTGAGACTGGGACACTGTAAAAAGCATCTCTGAAACATTAATACAAAACGACCACTCACCTTGAGTTTCTTATTGAGTTTGCAGCAATATCTGTAGAGCTGTGCGAGGTTCAGAGGCCCAAAATCTGCATAGAAACTAAATGCAAATCACCATCAGGATCACAGGGGCATAAGCAATATATTCCTGACAGTTTAAATCCATAAATAACAGATACATTTCGTTATTATTATTCTTTATTAGACCTAAATGACACAACACAGTGAGGGGGTCACATTATATGGAGCAGATTCATCAGATACTAGCAGCAAAAGTATCTTCTACCCATATATAGTTCTAACCTTCAGTACCTTTACTCCTGACTTACAAGTACAGTGTGAATTCACTGAAGACCTACAATATCAAACGGCCTTTAACAAGTTATAAGGAAAATAAGTAGATAAAAATGAAATGAAGAAATTGGTGTTTAATGGTACACAGATGCTTGTGGGATCAGTAAATTCTTTGTATCCTGAATGCAAAAAAATGCACTTCTAGATATATTGTACTATTCCACCAATGCTGTAATATTATTTTTGTTTGCTCCCCAATATTACAAGGAGCTAACTATGCTGTCACATCACTATTTTCCCAGCTGACAGATAGAGTGAGAGTTAACTAAATATAACTGACAGTTGACAAACCTATGCTAATTTAGTTAGTGCAGACTTCCCTACATTTGCATTTGTTTGCCTGCATTGCAGCTTGAAATAGAGCATGGGACAATGGAACTGTTAAGGTCCCCATAGACCCAGAGATTTCTCTTGCCGAATGACGGATTTTAGCGAAGTCCGACCAATCCTTCGAAATTATCGTGCGGTTAGTGGGATTCGAATGATCGAACATTTTGCTATTTTTTCAGCCGACATCTGTCAGGAAATTGATCAGCCAGGTTAAAAGATCTTTGTCGGCCCCAGTACAATCTCTCTATGTTTGCAGGGCCAAGCAGGCAGCTACCCTTTGTTTTCTTGGCAAATTGGTCTTTTTAGTTGATGGACAATTCGTACGATTGTTCCGACATAATCGCAGTCTCACGATGCCGATCAGATCTTTTAAAAATCTCAACATCTATGGCCAGCTTAAGTGTACAGCTCAGGCGATGATCTAGGGAGTTGGACGACAGATGCTCTTAGGGAAAGTCATGATAGAAGCAGTGAGATTAACTGGGGGTGCATGGTGCAGTGTCAGAATAGGATATATTGGGTGCACCAGAGACCATTATGTAAAACAACACACCACAAACCACAAAATTACCCCCCCCCCATAATTGAGGGTTTTTTACCCTTGTGAACATTTACCTTTCTCATACTTTCTACTTCCTCCTCCCCCTTATGTATCAGTATCAGAAGGGGAAGGACGATATAGAATATGTGTCTCATCTCATTATTGTCTCTTTTTCCTTTTTTTCAAAGCTCTCCATTTTTCTATTTAAATTCCCATACAGTACATTCCTCACTTAAGGGACGCTGACTAGAGACTACTGTACCTGCAGATCCTGACCTGTTTCAAATCTCTGCTGTGTAACCCCGGGGCCTCAGGCACCAACAGTACGACCACTTTATATTTGCAAGTATGATGGTACTACTTATTTTGGGGAAAGTCCTTGGTTTCCTGACAAGCCCATTCAACCAGCATGATTATTTTTATGGGCAGCAATGGATGTTATGGCTCTGTAGCCTATTTTCTTGAATAGAATCCACCAAACACCACAAACCTGCACTGTTGCTTCCAATAAACTTGTAATGTAATACAGGTATGGGACTTCTAATCCACAATGTTTATGACCTGGGGTTTTCTGGATAACAGAACTTTCTGTAATTTGGATATTCATGCCCTAAGTCTACTAGAAAGTCTGCTAGAAAATCATGTAAACAATAAATAAATAAAAATAGGCTGATTTTACTTCGAATAAGGATTAATTATATCTTAGTTTGGATCAAGTACAAGCTAATGTTGTATTATTACAGAGAAAAAGGAAATAATTTTTAAAAATATGGATTATTTGGATAAAATGGAGTCTATAGGAGACCTTTTTTGTAATTTGAAGCTTTACGGATAATGGATCCTATACCTGTATTACATTAAAAATGCAATAATATATATTAATTTTATGGTTACTGGCAAATGGCCAAATGAAATGCAAGAGAGAGGTGCTACACACCATAGACAGTTGTTTCACCTGGATGCCTGAGCTAAGAAATAACACAAGCAATGCAAAAGAACGGCACTCACAGGACTTGCTGAATCAATCTCCCAAAGGTTTATTTTGCTCAACGTTTCGGTCCTCCACAGGGACCTTCATCAGGAATCCTGTGAGTGCAGTTCTTTTGCAATGCTTATATATATATATATATATATATATATATATATATATATATATATATATATATATATATATATATATAACCGAGCCACATAATCATGCTGTAATAAGGCTAAAGGCAGAGTAAAATGATGGAAGCACAGATGAGCAGGTTGAAGGATCTACACCCTCTGATCAGGAGGATTAACATGATTACTGGAAGCAGAGGATCAGAAAAAAGTCACAGACTTAACTGACTTCCAGCTGTATTGCTGGCAGGAGTAAATCTAGCAGTCACTTTATAGCATCATATATTTACTCATTGGGTATATGTGGCAGATCCTGAATGTTTTGTTCACTAACAAAAAATCTGATCTTATGTATGCTTTGTGGAGAATATCTGTGGCCCTTGCATATATGGCACATAGAAATATCGGTTTACAAAGCTTGATTAAGATCAGATTCCTGCTGTGAGTGCAAACATACAGGATATACCTCATATCCCTTGGAGTAAATAACTGAAGCTAATGCTAATAAATTACTGCCAGTTCAGAACAAATATAAGTTGTAGTATTTCATCTCTACATTGCAGAATACATTGCGCCAATAGAAAAACAAACTCTGATAATCTGAGGCATAAAAAAAGAAATCCGGGCTCCCAATCATATGTCAGGGCTTGCAAATAAGCTAGTGATTATTTACTTGGATGGAGGATGGAATCTCGGTTTACAACAATCTCTGCTTGCTGTTACAGTATACATTCTCACAGCCTTCCAAACTGCTCCTGTTACAGATCTGTGGCTGCTGCTTACTAGGCAATAGAACTGCACACAGCAATTAATATAGCTGACTACAAGCAGTTACTTGTAGATCACATAATCAGCCATATTAATCAAAGGTGAAACAGAGCTTGTTAGATCGCCAGAAGAAAATGTCACTATTCTCTATTCGCCTGCATAGGATTTTCAAGGACATATTTATTAAAGGGATAGAGCTCCCTCTATTTTAATATTTTTTACTATTATTATTTTTATTAACATGTATTTATATAGCGCCAACATATTGCGTAGCACTGTAAAGTAAATGTGATTATACAACTAATTCACATGAATTACATACATAGAACATATGGAGTTACATACATCACAATCAATACCGGTACCAAAGGTGAGGAAGGCCCTATGCAGAAAGAGCATACACTTTAAAGGGAAGGGAGTAATACACAAGGTGTGGGAATGGGCAAGATCGAATTAAGTGGATGAGAAATGTGGTACTGTATGTGGTTTTGCGTTTGGTAGTTAAGCAGAGTGAGGGTAGGCTTCTCGAAAGAAGTGCGTTTTAAGAGATTTCTTGAAAGCAGAGAGGTTGGGAGAAAGTCGGACAGAGCGTGGGAGAGAGTTCCAGAGGAGGGGTGCAGCACTTGCAAAGTCTTGAATGCGAGCATGTGAGGAGGTAATGAGAGAAGAGTTGAGGAGCGTAGTAAGCGGTTGCGTGAGTATATAGAGATGAGTTCAGAGATGTAGGGTGGGGCAGAGTTATGAAGGGCTTTGAATGTCAGGGTCATTAATTTGAATTTGATTCTGAAAGGTAACAGAAGCCAGTGCAGGGATTGACAGAATGGCGAGGCAGAGGAGGAGCGGTTGTTGAGGTGTATGAGCCTCGTAGCAGTGTTCATTATGGACTGAAGAGGTGACAGTCTCTGGAGGGGAAGGCCAATTAAAAGAGAGTTACAGTAGTCTAGACGTGATATGACGAGAGAGTGAATAAGAATTTTGGCAGCATCTTGGGTGATAAATGATCGTATTTTGGATATGTTCCTTAGGTGGAAGTGACATGATTTGTCTTTAAACATCCTATACAAGTGAATGAATATGAAGGTATTCATTGTAAAAGTCTTGTTTCAGATGATAACATCCTTATTCCCTAGATTTCACTTTGCCTATATGGTACTTAGGTCCCAATCTTATTTAATCACCATGTAACCAAATTTATCATCAGGTCCAGCTGGAATGATTCTGACCAGACTGGGTATAAACACGCACAGGGTCTGTAGGTGGAACATTATAATTGAAATGGCCAAACTGTGGCCAACCTATAATAATTTTATAAAGAAGTCTGTCTACTTTAAAAAAGCATGAATGCAATGTCAATTTGATTCTATAGATATGAAGAATATCAATATTCTATAATGTAATAAGTCAGGAGAAACACTGAACTATACTTACTTTTCATACACAAACTCCTCATCTGTACAAAAGTAGTGAGTATTTAGGGTGCTTTTTGGTTTGTTCCTCAGTGTAGCAAAATATAAGCGATCTGAAAGAAAGCACATGGGATAATAGTAAAAGGTGCATCACCTTATAACTTGTTAAACTTTGAGGTGTGTAACACTAGCAGTAGATGGTACATGAGTGGGACCGATATCCAGAATGCTCGGGACAGGGGTTTTCCTGATAAGTGATTCTTCTGTAATTTGGATCTTTATTTGGTTATTTGGTCATTTATCAAGAGTTGAATTTCGAATGTGTATGAATTTTTTTTACTCTAATAAATTCAAATGCACTCACAACTCAAATGGGAGGTTATTTATGAAAAAACTGAAACGTCTAATATTCGATCGAATAGTCCCAACCCGAAAATTTGAATCGCATTTTAATGGAGTTTTCCTCCAAAAATAACTCAAATGTCAGGAAGGCAATTAACATATTGAAATGGTTCAACAGACCTTTGCCATTGACTTGTAAATTAACTCGGCAGGTTTCAGGTGGTGAATATTTGAATTAGAGCTGTTTCCATGGTCGAGGTGTGATAAATTTCACATTCAAATTTACATTCGGGTTGGTGCTTTTAAATTTGAATTTGTAAGTTTTGACACAAAAAAAAATTTAACTTGAATTTATCATTGAACCTTAATAAATCTGCCCCATAGTCTTCTAGAAAAGCATGCAAACATTAAATAAACCCAATAAGCTGCTTTTGCTTAAGGATTAAATATATATTAGTAGGGATCAAGTACAAGCTACTGTTTTATTATTACAGAGAAAAAGGAAATCCATCACCATTTTGGGGATCTTAGTTTTTGCCTATTACCCTGTTGCTTTGGGTTGCACCTGCAGATTCGCAAGTTCCCGATTCGTGTTTAGCTGAGTTACAGAACACAGGTATGGGGTACGTTATCTGGAAATCCATTATCCAGAAAGCTGCAAATTAGGATAAGGTCATCTCCCATACAGATCATTTTATTCAAATAATCCAAATTTTTAAAAGAACCTACTCAAGATCGTGTAACAAAAAGATCATGTGGTTATCTACCATCTCAAATGCATTTTCAGCATGCTGTTACAATTTATTTTAAAATTGCTTTGTGCTGCAGGAAAGTACAAAGTGTCATAGTCAAATTAACATTGCCCATTTCTCTAGCCAGTGGATTATGGGAAGCATTAGGAGGGTGATCTAATGCAGCAGTTCTTAATTATATTTTTCATCAAGACCTGATAATCAGTGCCCAGGCCTCACCCATTTGAAATATGAATAATGAAATTACCATTAATGTTACAGGTGTCTGGAAAAGCTCTACCAAAGCAATTCAGTAGCAATATATCTTCAATTATATATTGCATATGTTACATATTTATTTATATAAATGATCAGTATACCCCTTTTTTCAACAATGAATATAATTGTTTCCATTGGAAAATACTTGTTTTTTTCTTATTTCTTTAATTAAAGAGGGCAGAATTTAAAAAGGAACTAGACATTCTGCTTCCTGATCCCAATGAGCAAAGGCAAAACAAATCAGCAGTTTAATGTATAAATAAACCCCTTGCCACCCCCAACTATAGCCTGTAATATTTTTAGATAAATAACAGCTCATTATACAGAAGCTGTTCAGTTGGTGCTTTTGTCATTAGCCAAAAATAGGAAACCTACTGTATTTACCCTGCTCCAAAACAACCTCCAATGTCTTCTTCCTGTCACCCATGCAGTTTTTAGACTTAACTTTGCTAGAAACATGTATATCGTCAGTTAAGTCATAGAAATTATTGGAGAGATCAATGTGCAATTTGGCTCCAGACAATGTGGGCAATACATAACTAATTCTGATGTTTTGGCAGTTGCCAGATCAACCAGAATCAAGCAGTCATGTACTTTGCTTGGATAATAATCCTATACATATACTGGTATGATCTCTGCTAAATGTATTTACCAATGTGTCTGATAACTAACTGATTTTTATGCAGATTTCAACATATGGGCAAATAGCAGCCAGTTTAATCATACTGGGACAATTTATCCAAATGCTAACTGTGCTATTTTGGAATCTGATATATTGACTGACTAAATGAATTCATTTTAAGATCCTTTCTAGTCTATAAAACAGGGGTTCCTCCCAGAAACTACTCATTTTAATTATAATTATAATATGGAACGGAAGAAATCCTTGTGTCTGCTATGGAAGAAAAGTCAAGAAGAATAAGCAGCTGTTCTTAAATGATAAACAGAACAATTCTACATAGCTTTGTTGTGGTGTAGGAAAGATATGATTGCATGTTACATGGCAAAGATTAGGTGTTGGACTGCTCAAGATGAAAGCCAAATGGTTAATGGCTGATGGGAGCAGCAAAAGAGAGGCTGTGATATGGGCGGTGGAAATTTTACAAGAGTGTTTGAATGAAAGAGTACAAGGTTTCGGATGAAAAGATATACTGTAACTGTGTCACAATGCTCAGAAAGAAACAGAAGAAAAGGCAGAAATGAATGCAGAAAACAAATCCCGGAACAATGTTTCCTTCTCACAGTACAGCAGGGTTAGTTGTTGCAGTAGGGGATGAAAGGGAACTTTTACCAATTTGTCTTAAAACAGATATTTTGTTGGACTCTAGTTAAAAATTAAAATTAGAGACCTGCAATTTCTCATTTTATACTTGAAAGTTATTGTTTTGGAGATATAAATATGTTTTCTGTAGCTTTTATCTTCAGGCTATGTTGCTGTTCAACAAATGGAGAGTAGTACTCTAACTAACAAAATTATTTTATTCACTAACCTTAAAAACAAATATGTCCCAGGAATGGTAGGTGCCAAACAAAGCATTTCACCATGGTTTAAACAAACTCTACAAAAATACAGATACAATATAGATTACAACCACCATAATAGGCAATATTTACCCTTTAAAAGTTTATCATCCTGAATATCAGTGATAGGGAATCACATCAGAACTCCTGTTAAATAACTAATAATTAAATGCGATGCTAGTATTCTAATTTGGGTTGTACAATAAAAGTAACTACCCTCCAGACAAACACATTCCAACAGCAAGGAACATTACAGCAGTCTAAATAAGCAACCAAGCTGTTCTACAGTGGCAACCTGGATATTTTGGTAAATGCTTGAAAGGCTGCTCTAGGCTGCCATTGATCAGCAAATTATGCCTGTGTAATGCTATCTAGGTCTGGGAGGAAATGTAACACAGTTTGCCCTTGTGTAGTAACCCATACAACCTATCAGCTGTTTGCTTTTAAACAAGCGAACAATAAATGCTGCCTATTAATTAGTTACTATAGCTAACTAAACCTATAGCAAATGTTGCACCTTCCATTGCATTACAAGACATTTCAAGGACTTCCCATTTTTTATTCTGCATGAGATGGCACCAGATTGTGTAGTCTATTTGATGAGATTGCAAAAGCTGCAATACATGGAACAGATAACTGAGTAATTCTGTAAATGTTTCATTTGCTGTACACCTATATCAGACTATATAAAACACACAAAGAGATACACACTGATCTTTGGAATGCCACTTATTAAAAATGTATAGTATTTTTTCCACATATAAAGAATATTATACCATGACATGTAGGGGCACATTTACTATTGGTCGAATATCGAGGGTTAATTAACCCTGGATATTCGAACCTCGAAGTAAAATCCTTCGAATATAGAAGTCGAAGGATTTACCGCATTTCGTTTGATCGAACGATCAAAGGAAAAAACGATTGAACGAACGATTAAATCCTTTGAATCGATGGATTAAAATCCTTAAAAAAAGGATTTTAATCCATCGATCGAACGATTTTCCTTCGATCAAAAAAAAGCAAGTAAAGCTTATGGGGACATTCCCCATTGGCTAACATTGGTGCTCGGTAGGTTTTAGGTGGCGAAGTAGGTAGTCAAAGTTTTTGTTAAAGAGACAGTACTTCGACTATCGAATGTTCGAATAGTCTAACGATTTTTAGTTCGAATCGTTCGATTCGAAGTCGAAGGTTGAAGTAGCCAATTAGATGGTCAAAGTAGCCAAAAAGAAAGTCAAAATTCAAAGTATTTTTTATTCTAAATCCTTCACTCGAGCTTAGTAAATGTGCCCCGTAGTGTATCCCAAATACATAAATAAGTAAATAAAGTCAGGTAATGATTACAGTGCAATGGTTTAAAAAAGCTAAGTCCTCCCCATACTGTTACATACATATAATATTTGTTATTGTGATGTAATACAGCAGTAAGTGTTAAACACTCTATAGCACAAAGCATTATGTCCTTTTATGTCGCTATGTAAGAAAAAAAGACTACTCTTTGAGCCTCTACAACATAATGAAAGAGTATTTGATGATACTTCTGAGGCTATCGGTTGCCTTGGTGAGACTTTAACTACCACAGGGCAACCCAGTAGAGGAGTGGTTACTACAACACTAAAGATAATTATCTGATTATTATCCCTTGCCTCTACAGACACATACGGTAAGTAATATTATACCCTTATCAGTCATATTGTGGTCATTATGTGGTCATAATGCAAAATAAGACAAAATAAATATTAAAATGAATATAAATGGGGTCTTCCTTGGGCACAGAGTGTTTGCAAACAATCTGCAGACAAGCAGAGATTGTTTAGTGTCCGTTGTCATGGTGAGCTTGAGAATTTGAAAACAAAGCCAGGAAGTGGATGTAACAAATGTAAAAGTGCAGCATGGCATAGAGTTAAGCTCCCCATAGACGCGACGATTCTTCTTGCCGAACGACCGATTTTAGGGAAGTCCGACCAATCCTACGAAATTATCGTGCGGTTAGTGGGATTCGAACGATCGTACATCTTACGATTTTTCGCCCGACATCTGTCAGGAAATTGATCGGCCAGGTTAAAACATCTTTATCGGTCCCAGTGCAATCTCTCTATGTTTGCAGGGCCAAGCAGGCAGCTCCCCTTTGTTTTCCTGGCAAATGGTCTTTTTAGTTGATGGTCAATTTGTACGATCGTACGATCGTTCCGAGAAAATCATGGTCTCACGATGAAGATCTGATCTTTTAAAAATCTCAACATCTATGGCCAGCTTTACAGTTGTACTTACAGACATGGCTTATGACACTTACTGTGAGGTGAGGGCTTACCAGCAAATTAAGGCAGAGTAATTGGGTTTCAGGGAATTGAAGGCAAAAGTTTAAATACTCTGGGATTAACAGGCACCTAGGAGTGGCAATGGAAAGTACAAGGCAGTGGACTATATCATGACAAGGATGTCCAGCCTGGGAGCCTCCAGCTGTTGGAGGACTACAACTCCCAGCATGCTCATAAAGCCTTCTGTTTTGGGAGTTGTAGTTGATGCCCCTGGTCTATGGTAGTGAAGGAAGAGTAGGATAAGAGAATATGTTACAGGATAAAAATAGGTGTTATATCAATGCAAATCGGGGCATAGGGGGTTTAGTTAGGGTTGTGGGACAAGATTAGACAATGTCTGTTGCTGCAGGTGCCCAGGAGGTGAATAATGCACTGACAGTTAGGGCTGTGTGACAGAATAAGGGGCACAGCAAGTGTAGGGCAGATAGTTCTTGATAGAGGGAACAGAGGGCTGACAGATGACTAGCGTGCAATATACACAATATATGTAATAATGCACATTTACACATTGCACAGGATGAGCACAAGCTCAGCTCCTCCCGTTTCTATACTACATCTCCCACAAAGCCCTGCTGCCACATGCTCTGAGTCTAAGCTGGAGACGTGATGTGCAGTCTATAAAACAGAACTCTGAATTAAAGGTGCATCCGTCACAGCCCTCTCCCCCGTCCCAAACAACGTTATGCACCTTGCCCAGGATCTCCCCTCACCTTTAATCACTTCCGATGCGCTGATGAGCTCCTGATTGTCCATGCCACAGTCACGGGGACACTGCCTGTGCTTATCGCATCGCCCTTATAGTAATAAAAGCCCGGGAGCGCTCTCACACCCTCATGGTGGCACCGATGTCGCCTTTGTCCCTTAAGCGCCCATTCTCCTGTATGGCTTACTTCCTGGTTACGGCAGATTTTCCCACTCTCGGGCTGAGGGGGGTCCCACTGTCACACGCGGGTGGTTGGTTCGGTCTCCTCAGCCAAGTCCCACTTAACTCCCCCTGTTTCTTCTCTTCTTGGGCTACGATCTTAAAGTCACAGCTCCTAGTAACCAGCAACCAATCAAAGGCTGGGCTCCGTTTCTAAGGCTTTGTTTTGCCTGCCCAATGAAGGAGGGGCAGACTTCCGAGCGTTAACCCCTGCTGTGTGCCAGAGCCGGGAAATATACATAATTCATTAACAGCGCAGCCATGATTAGTTCTCCTATATATAAACTGGTCATAGCCGGGGTTACTTTTCACTTCATATACTGTTTAGAATCACGTGCTGTTAGCTTATGCCTCACTCATTTAACTGTAACTAAACGAGAATCTCTGCATTTGACATTTGAGCATATTTAGCAAACGGGAAAACTGAGCTCAGTAAACTGCTTCCTACTGAGTACGCTAACCTGTGGTGAATGAGCCCCACTGTCACACTGTGCCTTTTACAACACCTGCTCCTCACCCGTCTCCTGTTATTTATAACTTCCGCCCTTACAGCAGTCACATGTCAAATGTTTGACAGAGTAGTGTACTGCAAATATATATCAAAGCTGCTGTTCACCTTTACATTAACTGTTAGGGGTTTATAATGGATGATGTACTATGTGAGACAATATGCAGTAGGTTTTCATTTTGGTTTTTGAGTTGTTTTGCTGTTTATTCAGCAGCTCTCCGGTTTCCAGTTTCAGCACTCTGGTTTCTAGGGTTAAAATTACCCTAGCAACCATGCACTGATTCAAATAAGAAACTGGAATATGAATAGGAGAGGGCCTGAATATAAAGTGGAGTAAAAAAAAATAGCAATGACGAATTTCTAATTAGATGGGGTCGGTGACCAGAAAAGAAGGCAAATAATTCAAATCCTATCAGCAGAAAACTGCACCAGCCCGGGGTTATACCAGTGAGCACCATGGAGCGATCCACTTCCATCTTTCTTCTTCAAATTTCCCGGGGGAAATGCATGCGCAGTCAGCTGTGATTCTGGTGAAGAAACCACCTGAGGCGGCTCCTCAAAATGTCGCCCCCCACTCGCTGGCTTACCCATCGGGTAGGGAGGCATCTGAGGCAGGAACACTAGTGTGGAGAGCGCAACTGCGTTCTCTCGCACTAGTAAAGCCGAATTTACTCGGCTCTTAAAAGTACAAGAGCGTTTTTTTGCCACCCCTGGAAATGTATCTGGTGCTGCCACCTGAGGCGACTGCCACCTGAGGCGACTGCCACCTGAGGCGACTGCCTCAGCCCGCCTCATTAGCCGAGCGCAGTTGAACGAAATAGCTGACTTTTTAGTTAAAGCACGGCTTTCCATTCTTCTGTGCACGCGCAGCCACGCGAATACAGTGGAAGACGGAAGAAGATCGCTCCGTGGTGCTCACTGGTATAACCCTGGGACAGTGCCGTTTTCTGCTGATAGGAGCACTGGCCGGGGCTTTCAGGTATGCCTAACATTTGGCACCCCCAAGTGCAAACAGACTTTCCTTCTCCTTTAACAATAAAGCAAACAAAATCACTAAAGGGTTACTATCAGAGCCAGGCCAACCCCAACCCGGCCAGGTGCCTTAGGCAACCTGGCCGGCCACGGCGCCGGCTGATAGCACGTTCGATTGCGCATTCATGAAACTGCACGCAAGTGCGCATGCGCAAAACTGCGCTCGACACGCATACACAGAAGCGCATATACTCACAGTAATTCCAGCAGTGGCCAGAGAGGGACTGAAACTGTGCTCGCACGCACATGCGCAGAGGCGCATTTACGCTCACAAATTACAGCATCGGCCAGGGAGAGATGGGAACGGACGTGGGGTAGACGATAAAGCAGGTACGTGCCTGTTGGCCCCCCAGCTTTGTGTCCTAGTCACGTGCCTACTCTGCTTACCCCTAGTTCCGGCCCTGATTACTATCATAGGAATTAACTATTATATTTAATCATGTCAATCACACAGAGCCCTGCAAAATGTCATATTGCAACATTTTCATCCAATAAGCACATGTCACGGTCTTCTTTCTGTGGAAATGTTTTTGTGATTATCCAAGTCATAAAGAACATTGGGAACTCTCAGCCCTATATATGATACATCACACTGTACATGCAAACTGCATCCTTCAGAAGGAATGTCAGAAGTCACATTTTGGCATGATATTTTGCACTTCTGTTGCTGCTGCAGATATCATTTGCAGTAAAGTGTGATACTCTGTCTAATGAAGAAATATATCAATATACATAGAGGTTTAGGCTGCATTCATATGTCTTGTATAAAAAAAAAAAGTGATCTATTCAGTGTTCCAATGTTGCATTTATACAGCGTGACCTTCATGAACTTATTTCACAATTGTTGTTGACAAGCACCCTGAGATTGCACTGCTTTATGGAGGGCTCCCTTCCCAGTATTTAGTGAAATCTCAATTTGTTATCCCCTGATTTTACATTTTCCCCCATTTTACACTGTTTTTTGAGGTCCCTGATTTTACATAATTTAGTATGGTCCCCTGAAAAATGTAAAATGGCAGTTGTATATATATATATATATATATATATATATATATATATATATATATATATATATATATATATATATATATATATATATATACCTTTTACCAGCTTAGTTGCCCTTCTCTGTACCCTCTCTAATACAATAATGTCCTGTTTGAGTGATGGAGACCAAAACTGTACGGCATATTCTAGACGGGACCTTAGTGCTCTATACAGTGGAATAATGACCCCCTCCTCCCTTGACTCTATGCCCCTTTTAATACAGCTCAAGACCTTATTTGCCCTTGATGCTGCTGACTGGCATTGCTTGCTACAGCCAAGTTTATCATCTACTCCAAGGTCCTTTTCCATAATGGATTTGCCTAGTGCAGTCCCATTAAGGGTATAAGTGGCTTGGATATTTTTACATCCCAGGTGCATGACTTTACATTTATCAACATTGAATCTCATTTGCCACTTAGCTGCCCAGATTGCCAGTTTGTCAAGATCATGTTGCAAGGATGTCACATCCTGGATGGAATTAATTGAGCTGGATAATTTTGTGTCATCTGCAAACACTGATACATTACTTACAATACCCTCCCCTAAGTCATTAATGAACAAGTTAAATAAAAGTGGACCCAATACTGAGCCCTGGGGGACCCCACTAAGAACCTTACTCCAAGTAGAGAATGTCCCATTAACAACTACCCTCTGTACACGATCCTGTAGCCAGTTTCCTATCCATGTGGAAACGACTATATTAAGCCCAACAGACCCTAGTTTAGAAAGCTTTTAAGCAAAAAGAACATTAAGGCTCGTCTCAATTTTGCTAAAAAACATCTCAATGATTGCCAAGACTTTTGGGAAAATACCTTGTGGACCGACGAGACAAAAGTTGAACTTTTTGGAAGGTGCGCGTCCCGTTACATCTGGCGTAAAAGTAACACAGCATTTCAGAAAAAGAACATCATACCAACAGTAAAATATGGTGGTGGTAGTGTGATGATCTGGGGTTGTTTTGTTGCTTCAGGACCTGGAAGACTTGCTGTGATAGATGGAACCATGAATTCTACTGTCTACCAAAAAATCCTGAAGGAGAATGTCCGGCCATCTGTTCGTCAACTCAAGCTGAAGCGATCTTGGGTGCTGCAGCAGGACAATGACCCAAAATACACCAGCAAATCCACCTCTGAATGGCTGAAGAAAAACAAAATGAAGACTTTGGAGTGGCCTAGTCAAAGTCCTGACCTGAATCCTATTGAGATGTTGTGGCATGACCTTAAAAAGGCGGTTCATGCTAGAAAACCCTCAAATAAAGCTGAATTACAACAATTCTGCAAAGATGAGTGGGCCAAAATTCCTCCAGAGCGCTGTAAAAGACTCGTTGCAAGTTATCGCAAACGCTTGATTGCAGTTATTGCTGCTAAGGGTGGCCCAACCAGTTATTAGGTTCAGGGGGCAATTACTTTTTCATACATGAAAATGTAGATTTGGATTTCTTTTCTCCCTAAATAATAAAAACCCTCATTTAAAAACTGCATTTTGTGTTTACTTGTGTTATCTTTGACTAATAGTTAAATGTGTTTGATGATCAGAAACATTTTGTGTGACAAACATGCAAAAGAATAAGAAATCAGGAAGGGGGAAAATAGTTTTGCAGACCACTGTATATATATATATATATATATATATATATATATATATATATATATATATATAAATGCCGAAATGTTAGTCCTCTTTTTAATAAACCATATTTGATTTTTAAGACCTGAGAGTGCGGACCTTCTTTGTTGGATTGTAATTCTAAATATTTTGGACACTGCACCCAGGCACATTTACACAAAGTTACATGAGTGCTGCCACTCCACATGGTCCTACCAAATAGCCAATCAATGGCCTTTCTATGAGCTTTTTCCATGCTTGTGTTGCTCCCCAACTCTTTTTACATCTGAATGTGGTTCATCGGTAAAAAAAAAAGGTTGGGGATCCCTGCTCTAGGTCATACACATAAAGATCCACTTATTTGGTGAGGTCACCAAAGGAGCAGATTGTTGCTGGATTAGGTTACCCAAGCACTGGGCCAAATTGGGGCCAACGATTGGATCATATAGGAGGCCTACGTGGACCATGCTTCCATCTGGCACAGTGAAAAGTGAAAGGCTTAATTTGTATCTGTTGATGGCCCAATCCATAAAACCTTCTTTGGGCTATGGCAGATGCAACGCTTTATTAACCGCAGGAAATCTCCTCTCACACTGGTGAAAAGGCTCCTGAAAATACCTGCCCATCCACATTGATTTGAATCTCCACATGTAAAATACTTTACATGCGGTAGTCAATCCCTGGTAATCACCTGATGCATTCTATGGCTGTCACTAATCAGACTTTCCCAGTACATTTGCTGTGAACCGCACTATTGTACCTCTGATATTCTTTCATACGTTGGCGCATATTGAGCAAAGTTTAAAACTTGTCTCACCTTTTGATAAGCATGGGTTGAGAGATTACTCCTAATTCACTTTTTAAAGCTAGAACTGGTAAATATCACCTGAGATAATCGTGGAACTATCTGAAAAACGGTTTTCCGCCACCTTTTGCCTGTTAATTGGAAAATAAATGTTCATTCAGGGCTGTAGCCAAATCAGATTTAGATGTAGCCAGATTTAGATGTTTGAAAATTGAAGTTGATGTTTGCATTAAGCCTGCCTTTACAACAGACATATTGGAATTGAAAGAAAACAAAGCTCATTAGAATGAGGAATACCACAGGTGTTATAAAGAAATCCTTTATCTAGAAAGCTCTGAATTACAGAAAGGCCATCTCTCATAGAGACCATTTTAAGTAACTCATTTTCAAAATAATTTCCTTTTTCTCTGCCATATGTTATGTTCTACTGTGATTCTTGGTGATGACCATGAGCATCTGATATAGTCAGTGGTGGAACTATTGGGGTAACAGAACCAGCAGCTGCAATGGGGTTCAGAAGGAGAGGAAGCTCCCCCAAGCAGTACCAGTACAGAGGATGTGTCATAATATTACAGTATCTTATATTTGAAACACAAGGTTGGCTGAGCTTGAATGTACTGTGTTTCCTACTATTGATGTTCTTCTGCTTGTTAGCTCAGTACCCAGAAGCACAGTCAACATTAAATACAAAACTGGAAAAAAGAATGTGCAAGACAAAAAATGTGATAATGGTCAAGGTGTGGTTCAATTAAATAAATGTAACAATGCAGTCTTTCTGCATTTGACACACAAGTGATAACTTCCAGGGAATGTATTACAGTTATGTGGTTGAGATCTGACCCACCCTACCTGTGTTTCTCAATACGTTTCAGCTAAGCCCCTGTTATATATTACTGTCCTATTTGATGTTTATCCCAGGGGCCTCAAATCAAGTGCTCATTTTTTATTTAATGGCTTTTTTTAAGGCACAAAAAACAGGTGCATTACCAATCAGTCTTCTGCAGGTTGCCACTCCGCATGGTCCTACCAAATAGCCAATCAATGCCCTTTCTATGAGCTTTTTTCCATGCTTGTGTTGCTCCCCAACTCTTTTTACATCTGAATGTGGTTCATCGGTAAAAAAAAAGGTTGGTGATCCCTGCTCTAGGTCATACACATAAAGATCCACTTATTTGGTGAGGTCACCAAAGGAGCAGATTGTTGCTGGATTAGGTTACCCATGCACTGGGCCAAATTGGGGCCAACGATTGGATCATACAGGAGGCCTACGTGGACCATGCTTCCATCTGGCACAGTGAAAAGTGAAAGGCTTTTACACATACTGTACATATTTTAGAGTTTTCACAATCTTTCTAAAACGGCTAAAATGTTGAAAAAGGTTACAGGGATAACCCTGAGTGGGTTCTTCTAAAATAAACTTGCAAATAGTACTCCGCTGAGCATTTTTGCTATTCCCTTTCATTTTTTTATATTACATGCTTTACATTTACAAAATAACAGTTTTATGTTGTTAAAGGAACAGTAACATCAAAAAAATGAAAGTGTTTTAAAGTAATAAAAATGTAATGTAGTGTTGCCCTGCACTGGTTAATACTGCTGTGTTTGCTTCAGAAACACAACTATTGTTTATATAAATAAGCTTCTGTGTAGCAATGGGGGCAGCAATTCAAAGGAGAAAAGGCTCAGGTTACACAGCAGATAGTAGATAAATTCTGGTGTTATCTGTTATCCACTATTTAACCTGTGCCGTATAGCTTTTTTTTTCAATTTCTGCTATGGTTATACAGCAGCTTGTTTATATGAACTATAGTGGTGTTTCTGAAGCAAACACATCCATTTTACCAGTGCAGGTCAACAGTACATTATATTTTCATAACTTTCAAACACTTTCATTTTTTGGTGCTACTGTTCCTTTAAAGCGGACTTGGCTCAGCAGCTCTCAAGACTGCTAGGCCTATGGTCCAAGAGTCAATTGTATACAAAGGTGACACTTTCAGTGAGATATTGCTCTGTATTTCACTCCCTCCCTCTCTGCTGATATCAGAACTGTCCATTTTTAGACCCATGGGCCACCAGTCCACCATCTCTGTGAGAGAGCTACTGATCCATATCAAATAAAAAAAGAAAATGAAAGCAAATGACAGTAAGTTCAGCAGACCACTCAAGGCAGTGGACATTACTTTTAAAACAATACCTTGACAGCCGATACACAGTCACCTCTGTGATGTAACGAGTTATTGATTTGTGCCTGTGTGGTGAGGTACCATTCTGAAGCATTTATTCAGCAATTACGCTCCAGTTACTGTTTTGAAGAACTACTGGCTCCCAAATAGTTGAGAAGAGTGATAAAACATGTTAGTTTTATGTTGGTGACCCTTTTTTGCAATGCTACAACAAAGGACCAGATGAGAGAGTCACATGTAATGCTATCTTTGCCCAGAAGCAACATGAGACTACTAAAAAATAATGTTACGCATCATAATCTTCCATACGGTAGTTAATACATACATTTTTATAAACAAGAGGGCAGAGCAGACTATAGGGACTGCCATAATATACACAGGCTCTCTTTTAAAATGTTTGCAGTACAGAATTAATATACAGGGTGAAAGAAGCAACTAGCTGCACTATTAAAAACAAGAGGGATAAAGAGCCATGTGAGAAGAGCAGAAGAGATTGAGCCTGGAGATTACACATGGGCTCAGGGAGAGCAAAGGGAGTTTTAGATTGGTGGTATTAACACTGGAGTAATCCTTTAATCCCACCATTCTCACCAACAGGGTCTTGTAAATATTGTCAGTTAGTGTATTTCTGCTGCCCTCTACTGATAGCTCTGGCAGTTTCAGCAATGATTTAAAGAATGTGCAGAATTTTGAAAAAAAAATCTTAGTTTATAGTAGTATGCAAGTAGTATATGTAAACTGCTAGTTTTTGCTTAAAAATAGCAATGTAATATAAACGTATGTAATCATTTATGCAACTTCTGCAGCATGCTGGAGATGTGAAAAAGATGCAGGGACACTACACACCATATTTTGGTCTTAACCTAAACTAACCCAGTTTTAGGATACAGTTCGAGACTGGATTAAAAGGGTGACTTTTATAGATATCTCATGAGACCCACTGGTATGCATTTTGTGAGATATATTAAATAATGTGTCCCAACATCTTATCAATATTCACAGCCACTAGAGGAGCAATGGCAATCAGATGGAAGGAGATAGCTCCCCTAATGAAGTCGCCCGAAGTTTCCACATGAGGCAACTTCGGGCGCCTTCGGTAAATGAAGTGCTCCGAGTGCCATCCCGCCGGCCATTCAGATTCTAGCTGGCGGGAAGGCAGTTCGGGGAGATTATTTGCCCAAAGAAGAGGCGATTTGTCGCCGGGCGACTAATCTCCCCGAATATCCATGTGTGACTCTGCCCTAACAGGATAAGACAGAATGTGAAGTCACCAACCTTTAACCTCAACATGCCTATATTAATCAAAAGTACAGCTAAACCAATTTGGGACATCATCATTAGTAAGGTATGATTTATGGTATATGTATGAAACTTACACAAATAGGATAATATATTTACTGTTCTCACTAGCTACAGAAATAATTATGTATTCCTGTTGAGCCGTTTGCTCTTTTTTTTCATTATTTCATTTTCTTCTGTGTATCATTCACACTATTTATGATTTTGTTCAAAACAAACTCAATAAAAAGTTGAAAAAATGTAATAATTTACAAAAGTGGGTGAGATAATGGTGCTATACAAACAAATTACTACCCCCGCATGGTAGCCTGTACATTGCCCCATACCCCACCTATTTACAGATCACACCCTATCCAGTCACTTATTAAATCATGTCTCTTCCACCTAAGGAACATATCCAAAATACGATCATTTATCACCCAAGACAATGCCAAAATTCTTATTCACTCTCTCATCATATCGCGTCTAGACTACTGTAACTCTCTTTTAATTGGCCTCCCCCTCCAGAGATTGTCACCTCTCCAGTCCATAATGAACACTGCTACGAGGCTCATACACCTCAGCAACAGCTCCTCCTCTGCCTCGCCATTCTGTCAATCCCTGCACTGGCTTCCGTTACCTTTCAGAATCAAATTCAAATTAATGACACCGACTTTCAAAGCACTTCACAACTCTGCTCCACCCTACATCTCTGAACTCATCTCTATATACTCACCCACTCGCTTATTACGCTCCTCTACTGACCTGCTACTCAACTCTTCTCTCATTACCTCCTCACACGCTCGCATTCAAGACTTTGCAAGGGCTGCACCCCTCCTCTGGAACGCTCTCCCACGGTCTGTCCGACTTTCTCCCAACCTTTCTGCTTTCAAAAAATCTCTGAAAACGCACTTTTCTTCTTTTGAGAAGCCTACCCTCACTCTGCTTAACTACCAAACGCAACACCACATACAGCACCACATTTCTCACCCACTTACTTCGATCTTGCCCACTCCCACACCTTGTGTATTACTCCCTTCCCTTTAGACTGTATGCCTATGCATAGGGCCTTCCTCACCTTTTTGTACCTGTATTGATTGTGATGTTTGTTACTCCACATATTCTATATATGTAATTTGTGTGATGTAGTTGTATAATCACATTTACTTTACAGTGCTACGCAATATGTTGGCGCTATATAAATACATGTTATTAATAATAATAATAATAATAATAATATTCTGAGTCCCGAATATACCCTGTTGGGGGCAGCAGTAATTACATCAAGGGGCAGATTTATCAAATAATAAATACTCGCCCACATTCTAGTCATTCCTATTGGATTTTTAGAATTGTATTTATCAATAGGTGAAAGTTAGAACTCACAATTTAATAAATATGGTTCTAAAAATCCCATAGGAATTAATAGAATAGTTAGTAGAATAGTTGAACTCACATTTTGATGAATCTGCTCCTTAATGTCAGATTTCATCAAGTCACCGGCACAACATTCTTTTCAACCATGAAGACTTGAGATATGTAGGACTAAACGTAACTGAAATATTCAGTCTATATAGGCAGATTTATCAGAATGTGAAATTAGTGTTTACCACAGAAACCCATTTTCTATTCAATCTTATGAGCTTTTTAATTGTAAATAAATAAATTGTATTCATCAATGGTTGAAAGTTGGAGTTCACCATTTGAGAAATATGATTCTAAAAAAATTCCATAGGAATGAACAGAACGAGTGTGAGTTTTCTGTAGTAAACTCTAATCTCACATTTTGATAAATCTATCCCAAGTGGCCCTGTAAGTATTAAAAACAGAGAGATCGGCAACATTTATTTCACACTCTTTTATTGGGCTGTGCAAAAGGGTGTGTGTTTGTGCAGTTTTATCACACTGCAGATGAATTAACTAAAATGTGTTTTCATGCAAACAAGCCAATTGACATTTAGACAGAAAAAAAACGTCGGTAGAAGTGTTTTTAGAATACCACCATTCGCATGCCATACTTTGTGCCTTTAGACTCCAGCTGATGGCCTTTTTCTCACTTCTGCAGTCTTTCACTGACCTCTCAGTCTCATATATTCATGTTCTTGAAGCCAATACCTTGGCATTCAATTATATTACAGTCTGTATTTGCCTCTTCACACTTCTTTACTGTAAACTTGGCCTGTCAGGATTGAAAGGAAAAAAGTGGTGTTATTATTCAACACAGTTACTGCTTGTTGAGATAACTGAATATTCAATGAGCACCAAGCTATATAATGATTGCAGGAACAATTTAAGTTCTTTGTACCAACATTCTGCTATTCAATCATAAAAATGTGCAATCTTAACAGTTTTGTCCCTGCGTATAGATCTCACAGATAGATATCTTACAGTTAAGTTGCTTTTTAATGTATTTTCTTTTATATCCCAGACTGTTCTTGAAAACAATCTTTGACAACAGGGTGTGGCAGTGCATATAAAACCAGCTATATAAACTATGCTCCAGGTTATGGTCCTACTGTACCTTAGTAAGCTGCTCTGCAAAATGGATAGCAGTTTGTGTGTGCAGGGTCAGAGGTCCTGTCTTGATATGAGAGATTCCATCAGCTAGAGCCATAAATATAATCAGCTGCAAGACAAAGGAAACTGCAGACTATTATCAGAAAAAAGTATATTGCTCTATAACCCTACTGAAACATGTTTACGTGTAAGTATATGAGAAGCCAACTCAGGGTTTCATGAACTGATACAAATAAACACATTCCAAATTATTATAGTCAAACCTGTATGTGAAGCATATAGGTACATGAAGCAGAGTTGGTTTAGACTTTAGAGTATAGATTTTATCCATTCATTTCTCAACTAACATACCTATTGCACTGCCAACTGTGCAATATAAGGGTATACAGTGCTACGCAATATGTTGGCGCTATATAAATACATGTTAATAATAATAATAATATCCAAAGCCAGTGTAGAGTCCTATCCGCATTTAAAAGCTTGCAGCTGCAGGCCATGTGCTTTTACATAGTTTATGAAACTCTGAAGTGAATTCTGATGTCTTCCAACTGTGCAATATAAGGGTATACAGTGCTACGCAATATGTTGGCGCTATATAAATACATGTTAATAATAATAATAATAATAATAATAATAATATCCAAAGCCAGTGTAGAGTTCTATCCGCATTTAAAAGCATGCAGCTGCAGGCCATGTGCTTTTACATAGTTTATGAAACTCTGAAGTGAATTCTGATGTCTATATTTCACACTAATGGACTGTGGAAGGGGCTCTGCCTGAAGAACAGTTAGACCAGGTATTGGGTAGAATGACCACTTGTTCACCTAGATACACTTGAAAGCTCAACTAAATTTTCCTGAACTATTTAACTACACATGTACCCATTTAATGAAATAAGGGGCCCTAAAGTTTCTTTAACTTTAAAGAAACGAAGTTTAATGTATTACCTTGTGAATTGTTAATATGACATTCTATAATGGACAGAAAATATTCACTTCTTAGCACTGCGCATCTGAACAGTTATCTAGAAAACATGCTGCACAGCACCAGAGCTTGTGGTTCCCAGACACTAATTGTGCACTAGAGTATTCTGAACGTCATGTCAGAGTCAGCTTTCATCTTCCTTCCCATTAGCTTAAAATTGGCAACCCGATCTGCTCTTAATGTTTCTCCACTGACTGCTGACACCCACACCCTGCTGCCATTTGCTTCCTCTAAATTCTAATCAAACTCCTATGCCCAAAGCATTCTGCCCAAAACCATTATCCTGCATTATTATTCAGCACTGACAACTCAGAAGTGCTATTACTGTACTTACCCCTCTCCTACTCCTTTTATCTCTATGGGGCAGATTTATCAAAGGTCGAAGTGAATTTTCAAATTAAAAAACATCGTTTTAGGTACTTCGATCATCTAATAGGCCAAATTCGACTAAGACTTCAATTTGAATTGAAAAACCTTATATATCTTAAATATCTTCTCAATTTTTTAGCACATCAGCAACAACGTTTTTTAGGTAGGATATAATTATGTATGTGACTGTTACAAAGTTGCCATAAAGATAACAGAGTTGCATTTTGCTTTGTTTTTAATCTTACTTGATATTATGATACATCTTGACACGTAGCATTTAAATGTACATATTAGCAAGTTTTAATTTTATGGATTATATATAACAACTTCAGTGCGATGTTTAAATGAGAGTCGCTGGTCTTGTGATGATGCATGTATGTCATCATTGCTGTTTTTCCCGCCAGTATGTGTATTTAAGTCAATTTCACTGTTTGTTGGGTACTTCGAGAAAGGCCCTGGAGGGGCCGAAACGTTAGTCCATAACCCTATAATAAAGGCATCCAAACAGTTTTTCGCGAGTGCTGGCATCCCTACTATATATATAGTAGCCTCACTGAACAGAGATCTTCTTTCTGTACAGTATTTTTAGTCTTGGGAACATAAACCAATGCATTTTTTTGCTTTAGCAATTTGTAAAGCTCATGGCATCACTTCACTCTTTCATGCATTATACAAGTATGGCTCCTGTTATACAGAATGACCTAGAGTTTTCTGCATAAGGGGTCTTTCCGTAATTTGGATCTCTATGTTATTAAACCCAATAGGATTGTTTTGCCGTCAACAGGGCTTAATTATATCTTAGTTGGGATCAAGTACACGGTACTGTTTTATAATTACAGAGAAAAAAATATATGTTTTAAAATGTTCTTCGGGAGATGGCCTTCCCATAAATTGAAGCTTTCTGGATAACTGATTCCATAGCTGTATACATATACATTTCTATTCACCCTCTTTTACCTGATCCTGAAGATACTCATCCACACAGCCTCCATGGCGCAGGTTCCGAAGAAGAATCTCAGCAGCCTCCATTCCTACTCGATCAGAAGTAACCCCTAAGAGCAAAGAGATTAAAGGGGTTGTTCACCTTTCAAACACTTTTTCAGTTTAGTTGTTTTTGGACAGTACATCAAAAATAAATCGTTTTTTTTGGTTGCTTTTCATTTTTTATTTTTGGCCAGTTGATACATTTCTCAGCAGCATCTGTGAGACATTAGCAGCTGTTCTATCAACATCTGATATTCATGAAACTCAGGGATTTTGCTCAGGAGGGCCAAACTTAAGAAATATATCAACTAATGTATCAAATTAGAACAGTTTACATAGTTCTTCTCGGAAGAAGATGAAAATGAAACAGAAAAGCAATGGAAAAATGGTTGGTGAAGAACAGGAGTGCATCAGCTTTTCAGCTTCTCTCTGCAAGCACATAACCAAGATGTAACACTTTCCTACTGTAATATTCTATACCTTTTTATTACAAACCACAGAAAAAACACAGTACATACTGTATATGGGTAACACATGAAGTGACAGGTTACCTTTTTTACCCAGAGCAGACCCTGCAAATAAACAGCCGGTGGATGTCTCTGCAACAATGCTATTTGAAGACAGAATATTATATTGTTTAACATCACACAACTTCACGCAGTCAAAAAAAAGTAATAAAAGTTTGCAGAAGTGCAGTAACCAATAGCAACCATTAAGATACTTTTAAACAGATGACCAGTAAATTCTACCTATTGATTAGCTGCTATGGGTCACTGTACCTAGGCAAATGTAAAGCCTTTTATAGCATAACTCCCTAAAAGTTAAAGGGCAACTGTCATTATTATAAAGATCCATTACCTCTTATCAGAGTTACATGTGTTATAAACCTGTTTAATGAATTGGGGTTCACTAATTAAAAGAGTTGTTTGGATACTTAGCGTAAGCTTCATACTGGTTGTGATTCTGATCTACATGTATGTTGCCAGCAAGAGCATCATCACCAAGCCACAAACCAACTTACATGATGCCACTGCCATTTGCAACAGCTGTGTCTTTAGGTTCCTGTACAGCTTGAATATTTACATGTAGGTCTCTGAGTTCCCTGCGAATACACCTCACTGCTGCTGAAGCCATGTCCTTTGCCATCTGGGAAACAAAAAACAATTACACAAGATTTAAATCAGCCATATAAGGTGAAACTTTTTAAATACAAACAAGACAATAATATTTATACAGGGCAGTATTTGGTTATTGCATGTACAATTCTTCATCCATGTAGTTTTTAAATATTCTGTTATATGTAAAACAGACTGCAGGTTACTAATGCATTATTTGGAGATAATATGAGATATAATGGCATTGTCATCAAGAAAGGCTTTCTCTCTGTAATACAAGGCAAATATTTAATTCTGCCTTTTGTGTTTTGCATGTTTTTGCAAATAGCAGGATATATTTAAATAGATATTTTATAAAATTATGTGTTACGTGTTTGTACAACAGTGATAATATAGTGAATAGAGTACCCCCTCTTGTAAAATATAAGGATATTATAAGTTACCGAGGAGTTTCATGACCATATAAAAACACGAGTTCCAAGGCCGAGTGTTTTTATACAGGTCATGTAACTCCGAGGTAACTTCTAATATCCTCATATTTTGCAACTGGGGGTACTTTATTTATTATAATACACAAGTTTCAGTGAGTCATGTGACATAAACAACATCAGTACTCACCGTTTATAAGGATATAATTTACAAGATATTCATGGCTTTTGTGTATTATATACTTATAATGAATATGTACATGTGGTTTATAAAATACGTTAAGGCTAGCCACAATGTGATTACTATCAAAAAAAATATTTTGACCAAAATGTGGTACAACCACCTTATTTTATGTAATATTTCAAGAAATTTAAACTAGCTGAACTTACTACTGCTACGTATCATTTTTATTTCATTAGGCAAAATTTTATTTTGTGTTTCAAAACCCTTTAATTATTATCCCACGTTCCCACTTAGAAGACCTATTAGAGGATGGATCCTTCCCCTCCCTGGAACAGCTAAAAAACAGCAGAGGCAGGTTTCCTACACTTAATCTGGGACTGTCCCAAGGTAATATCATATTGGAGGGAGGTAACTCGATATAGCAATGAATATCTGTCTCTCCCTGGAATTTGTACTCTGAAGTCTGTATACTAGGTATAATAGACGAAGTGGTGCCCTTACAAAAAAACTAGAACATTCTTACGCTCTATAGTGTTTTATACTAAAAAACTAGTCATTATGAAATGGATGAGTCCTAATGCTCCCACACTCCAACAGTGGATTGATTTAATAAATGCCACCCTTCCCCTAATCAAGATGACCTACCGTATAATGCTCGGGGAACTCCTGACAGGTTTGAGAAAATCTGGACCCCTTGGCTGGATGTCAACCCCCAGGCATTGTTATCGGATAGCTAAACTCTGACTGCAAGTTGTGATATAAGGAGTTTGTTTGAGACCCTGAGCCTGCTGATGTAACATGTCAATCACTGTTTTTATGCAAACACTTGTACCCTTATTCTACAAATGCCAAGTATGATTATTATTATTATTGTTAATTTTTATTGCTTTTCTTTTCTGTTTAAAATGACTGCAGAAGGATATCCAAAAATTTACAGACAAATATGCTATAAGTGTTTGGTAGACTTGTAAAAAGAGGGAGAATATTTACTGTCAGCAAAGAAACACCTAACACCGTCTATGCTGCCCTCCATTAAAGGGGCGGTTCACCTATAAGTTAACTTTTAGTATGTTATAGAATGGCCAATTCTAAGCAACTTTTTTTTTTTATAGTTTTTGTATTATTTGCCTTCTTCTTCTCACTCTTTCCAGCTTTCAAATGGGGATCACTGACCCCTTCTAAAAACAAATGCTTTGTAAGGCTACACCCTCTCCTATTCATATTCCAGTCTCTTATTCGAATCAATGCATGATTGCTAGGGTAAATTGGATCCTAGCAACCAGATTGCTGAAATTGTAAAGTGTACTACAAATAATAAAAAATGAAAATCAATTGCAAATTGTCTCAGAATATCACTCTCTACATCAAACTAAAAGTTATCTCAAAGGTGAACAACCCCTTTAAGTTGAATGAAAACCACTTGTCACCTTTGGTACATCTTGCCCAAATATGCCCAATAGAAACCCAGTGATAGCAGCACCATGATATTACACTAGGTTCCTTTTGAGGCCTTAAACACATAAAGCAGCTGCCTGTACACCTATCCGTGAGGAAGTGGAGAAATTTCTACATAACGTGTTTGTAGCCTTTTAAAAATATTTTTTCTATACATTAATGAAATGAAATGAAATGTTGCCTAATTACATTCAGAGCTGCCAACTTTGGGCGACTTCAGAAAACGAAGTCATGCAAAGGCAAACCGTAACCTTCATGAACTCTGATGTATGGTGTGGCACCAGGAAATTGGCATACAACAGATGCAACATCATTATTTATTCTGATCTGGCCACTGCATATGTAAATAACAGTTCCATCACTCATATCTTAGAATCAAGTGTTTCCAGCTTACGATATTATTTCTACGCCTACATAAAATGATATAAATAATTGTATTAATATGAAAGAAATTCAAATGTTGCTTTGATGTGCACCTGCCATCTCACTGCATATACATATCACAGAACTCTTCCATATAATATTGATACAATGCATGTATTACATACTCACCTTATAAGGCAAAACCCCAGCTACAAAGGCCCGGCCATAGATTTTAGTAACTGAGCCTCGATCAACCAGATTAATTGGGTTTAAGTGCTTGACAGGGGACACCTTGACAAGTATCTCCCCACCTCCACGAGGATAATAACCCCTAGAAGAGACAAAAGAGAAACTTGGTCCATGCAATATGTCATTTCTTGTACCTAATAAAAGCATATGCATGTTCACAATGCTAGCCCCACAGGAAGGAGCGACAGGTTAATGGTTAGTCACCTGGAAGGTCTATAACAAGGTTGCTCTGCATTACAACTAAGTTACTTTCATGGCACTAGGTCACCGTCTTCCATGGATTTGTTCATATGGTGGAACATAAACTCAACAAATGCATAATAACTGGGTATATGTGCTTAAAATTATCAATGCAATGTAATAAAGTGCGACAGTGCCAAGTACAGCCCATGATTACCTTCGTTTGATGTCACAGTCCAGTTTAAAGGAGAAATGTTCTACAATGGGTTTAAATACCTGCAATAGAAGAGGACAGTATTAATATGAAACTTTGGGAAATATATGCTAAACACAATCTTTATTTACAGTACAGATACATACAATGTTGACTTTTCCACTGAGTATAATAAGATGAATATGTGACATGTGCCTACAGACTGGTGTAATTTAACATGTAACTAATGAACCTACATTTACCTGATTATCATTATTTTGGTTACGTAGGTTCTGTGCATTACATGCAGATAATGGAAGAATGGGCCAACCCTACCTTGTCCCCAGTCCACTGAATATGTTTAATTATGCATTAGTATTACTGTGTTTCAATTGTTAAGTTACATGCAATATGAGTGTACAGTAGAGCTCTTTTATTAGGTTTACCATTATTTCTTTGTAAACAGCACAGCAACTTCTATTCAACACTGTGAAGTAGAAACAATACAACAGCTAGAAATAGATCAGTATCTCTGAAGCAGAAAAGGCTTGTCAGATGGAAAAACATTTCCATTACTGCTTGTGAAAGGCCCTTACAAGCATAGCTTATTGTCCTTTGTGCATACTTGTGCGTATAAAGAAGAATTTCAATACTGAGTGAAAATTTTAAAGGGGACCAAATCCTATTTTATCATGTTAGTCAAGCAAAATTTACTTTAATTACACTGTATAGATTATTTGAATCTTGTTTCCATCAGTCTGGGAATTCATAATTATAGCAAAGAGGCAGGAGCCATTTTGTGGACACTGTTATTAAGGCAAGCCTTGCATCATCTCAAAATCTTGTTTGTGCACCAGAATGGGGAACCTGATGTCCATCCCCATGCCCTGGTTGCACAATTAAATGGTTAAGAGAACAGGGGAATGTGGGGAAAGCAGTGACAACTAGGAAGTACTGAATGGAAAGTGAAAGTAATTGCTTGCCCCACCTCTATGCCTAAGGCATAGAGGAGGGGCTGGCAATATTTGATTGACAGCTGAGATTTTTAACAGCTATGAAGCTTTAATAAAAAAAAAAAAAGAATTTGGATTTCATGTTTAATTTGAAAAGGACTTTTATTAGAGAGCTTTTTATGTCTAAGTGACAGATCCACTTTAAGTACAAATTGTATGAGTGAATATCCTATATTGATGAATAGTGAACAAGTATGATTCTAGTTTGGAAATAGACCGAGGGGCCCATTGCTCTATGTTTGATTGATTTGTGCTATTAGAAACATTAAATATACACACACATGCACCAGTGGTATAGATGTGAGTACACATGGTATTGATGCTTTCTAATATGTGCATATTATGCATTTCAGTGTGTGAGTATATAACTATAAACCGCTGATCACCATTGTTGTGTAGTCTATCTGTGGAGCCATCTCCGCATTAGTCCCTCCTTTCAGGATCAGTTCAGTTGGAGACTCAGCAAAGAGTACACAAGGCAGAGAGACTTGCAGCAACAAGCACACACTCCTAGGGACAGAAATGGAGGAAAATAATAAAATATGAGGAAGAGTGATAAAGGGTTATACAGGTATGGGACCTGTTATCCAGAATGCTCGGGACCTGTGGTTTTCCAGATAAGCAGTCTTTACATAATTTGGATCCCTATACCTACTAAAAAAAATATTCAAACATTAAATAAACCCAACAGGGTTGCCTTCAACATGGAATCATAATATTAAATATCAAATATATAGTTGGGATCAAGTGTAATCAGGTGCTCAGTTTTGGCATGCCAGATATTCAAAACGATAAAGGAACATTTATGAAAGTCACAATGGTACCTGGGAGGCACTTCCTAAAAGCTTTATAACTAAAGGTTGAAGACATTTTGTATATTTCTATTTTTTTTTCTCCTTCAAGATCCAGGTAAACACATACTGATGCAGTCACCTTTTCACAAAGCATTATACAATACATTTGTTAAAGCATGTTCACCCGGCTGTCTTTGGATCAGCAGTTAATGTTCCACCTTTGATTTTTCCAGGAGCAAATTCTATCTCAGTGGAACCAATTTCTGCTTTCTCCAGCTTTCCACCACATAAGTCACGGACAGTTTGCAACCCAGAGAGATGTTGTGGTCTAGGGAGATAAAGCAGAGAAAGCATGTAGCACTACTGAATATTAAGAATAATGGTATAAGAGAAACAGAAACTAAGGTTGGCGGGGATAGGTTTGTGTCTATTTCCGGTTTTGGTTTATCTTATAGTGAGAAATTCCTTTCTACGAGTTGGAAATAAATTATGCCAGGACCCCCAAATGATGAGACTGCTGTGCTGTAACCATCACACCCTATGCATGCATTAGTCAGAACTTTGGAATGCTAGAGTGGGAGAGGACAGATACTGGAGGCTTGTGGGGAGATGGTGCAGGCTGAAAAAGCATGCGGGTACTACAAGTCTGCCCCCTGCTTTCCTTCAGCCCCATGTTATTAGCCCAAAGATCATGTGGACTCCTCGGAATGTGGGCCACGGGCCCTCGCAACAAGTAAAATGGGTATTATCTTTTTTTCCCTATGTTTTTATTGGTGGATGTTTGTATAAATAGTGATTTCCTATTGATCTCATTTAGCCTAGGATTAAGTGCTCATGGAGTACAAAGCAAGTAAGGCAATTAAGATGTTGTTCAAATAAACTTTTTTCATTTTTAACTTAATTTTTTGGTTAAAATTTTTTTTTAAGTGCCTAATGCCCCTTTGTTTTCATTGGTTGGAGTATACAGTTTTTTTGCACCCCTTGCTGAGGGGCTGGGGCACCTGGGCCATGCTATAATATTGGTGAAAATGTGTAGAATTTGGAGTGCTCATCCCTTCAAATGCAGCCCGGTTAAGGGGTGCTTAATCTGGATGACCTTTTCCTGCCCAACAGGTCCAGCATACAATGTAGAAACAAACCAGCAGCACACTGATTGTAGTGAAATAAGTGAGGTTGTTGTTTATCTATGTACATACAAGGTAAGGGCAACGTTTCAGACCCCACTGGGCCATTTATCAAGCTCTTTATAGGCTTGATAAAGGGCCCAGTGGGGTCTGAAACGTTGCCCTTACCTTGTATGTACATGGCTAAATAAACAACAATCTCACTTATTTCAGTACAATCAGTGTGCTGCTGGTTTGTTTCTACATAATATTGGTGAAAGACTGTTTACAACATTTGTTTTCTACATTGGTACCGCATTTTACGTTTGCTTTATATAGTCTCATTTTGTAACAAGAGCCCCAGTGGAAAGAAATTGTCCAAACACAGGCAAGCATGTGAGCTGCCCTAGCTACTCCTCAATTATGACAAAGCCCCACCTGCGGTCCGAAAAAATCCCACCCACACCAGCAAAAATCCCCACCCCTTTTGCAGCCCATGAATTGCACTTTTCCATGTTACGGTCTCCCTCTGCCACAGGGTCCGTGAATTCAGTACCTTCTGTCCCTCCCCAATGGCAGCCTGGTAAGGAATAAGGTAAAAAGCAGCCTAACCTTAAGCCTGGGGTACTCCGACCAGCTCGGATCTGATGAACATGTAACCGTTTACCCAGCAGACACCCGAGAGCAGCGCAGATGCGAAGGATCTGACCACCCTAGAAGGAGAGGAGAAGGCTTAGCAAGTTGGCATGTAGACAAAGATAACAATCTTTAATGAGTGTCTATTATACACTGGAAGAGGACAACATGTACTCACAAAAACCCACCACACAACGTCCTACCCTGGCATAAAGTTGTACCTTCTTATATAAACTGCTATTAGTTATTAGTGTCCCACACAAGTACAAGTGGATTACTCACCCCTTCCATGATGCTCCCATCTATATCCACGGTTTCCCCTTCCCCTGCCATTCTGACAGGCACACAGCGCTTGCTGGTTACCTGTATAAAGACGACACTGTTTTATAAAACATGTTGGATTTTTAATTACCATCATTTCCCTGATAAAGTCCCATAGGGGATTGAACCACATTTTTAGTGTATCTATATTATCTTTGTAACTTGTGTACCAATAACTGGACATTGTATTAAGTAGGCCATGTGACTCTCTTGAATTTAGTATTACCACTATCCTTGGACCTGCTTTTGGGTCAAGCTTCAAGATCATTTAACAGGTACTTTGTGATATATTTATACATATCTAAAACACTGTATTTGAATACAAGAACCTGCTAATCTCTGCCCTGACAACTGCGTAAGCGAGTTTAAATCAGTGATGTTACAAGGAATCATCATCTCCACTGCTGATTGTGACGCCTGAAACAATGTAGCAGAAGTCAGCTGATTAACAGGCCTGGAGGAGAACAGACTTCTGTCCGTTCTTTTAAAAGCTAGAAGCAGAGAACAGAAAGAGGGGAAAAAAACCTGCTTGCAATTGCATTATCAAATAACTTGAAAACTACTGGGAATAACTGTATGTAGGATAGTTGCTTAGAATTCAGTTTTATTTCTCTAAGCAAACTATGGTTTGGGATCTGCTTTAACATGACCAATCCCCATGCTGCTCTATCCTAACTGCAGCCTGTCTGCCCTGCTTCCTTGTCAATGACTAATATACCAGGAGGCCAAAATAAACCCAGTGTTTCTCCTGTCTCTGTGCAGACTGGACAATCAGCCTCTTAGCATATGTATTCTATTTGTATCTGGTATGAAATGGGTTAAGGTGGCAACGCTAGAGTTACTAGAATATCTGATACTATGCTACATGTAAGAGTTACAGTTCAGCTCGTCACCCTCCAACTTTTGAAGAACTACATCTCCCAGAATCCTTACTAGCACAGCTCAAAAGAAGCAGGAAACAGGCAAGCCGGTGTGTCCCCCTATTACAATATATTTCATTTCAACTGCAAAGGAAAAATGACAGTACTCGCACCGCTAGAACTGGCAACAATTGCCGCGCCCACCGGAGCTGTATGACTGAGTTCTCCTGACAGCACTTCTTCCCAGCATGCACCCGGCTCCACATGCACACAGCCCGCCCCTTCCTGTATGGGCTTTAACTCCTGCCTCGCTACGGGTAGGCAAGAACGGAATTGAACGGGGATGGGGATAGAGGCGGGGGAACTGAAAGCGTGCACGTCATTTGAATAACATGCACCCGTTGTGGGCGAGACCATGATGCTTTTACATTACAATGGGTAATTGTTCGGCTATCTTTACTCTAAACCCCGCCCATTCTCTCAGGCTGATTGGTCGAGTGTGCTCCTGTCATCGCTGTGATAGGACCAGAGCCCGCACACCCCTTACCCTCCTTATTCTCCTTGACGCTGACATTCTGGGTTCCGCCTCTGACTTCTGATTGGTTACCGTTTACACCTGTACAACGGATTGGGCCTTCTGGTCGTTCCGGTAAAATGGCAGCGGTGAGAGCTTTAAGGAGCTGCAACCGGTCATTGGGCCGCTGGGTGAGTTACAGGGGAAATAATAATGACATTATTGTGGGGTTTATACCAGGTGGTCCTTAAGGTGCTCTTTGGTTGTTTTGAACTATATACCCGGCGCACAGCGGTGTGCATTTTATTGGTACATTTATAGCCACAACTTTAGCAAAGAGGGGAGACAGCTGGAGAGGCTCCAGCCACAAAAACACAGGAATAAGCTGTCAGTGGTTCCAGAATTGGAAATGCAAAGCTGTTCGGTCACTGTAATGACAGCAAAGTATAGCAGAATACCTTTGGCAAAATAAGTATTTACATTAAAAAAACATTATTAAAGTCTGCCACCCAGCAGCCCCTCATGGTGTGTCCCCACTGAGCTGTACTTTAACAACAACTGGAGGGACCCAGCTTGGGCCTTTGACCCATCTCAAATGATCATCTGTCTTGAATATTCTTTATCTAGGTTGGTCTGCGTCAACTGGGGTCCTGCAGTCGAATTCAGACACTTAGGTCGTCTTTTCCAAAGAAGACACCATGTGGGCGCCTACAACTAATACCGCAAAGGTCTTTAAGAACAGCCTCAGGTATATGCAATAATATGACTTGTGGGGTACAGATCTGTTATTTTTTAAGGGTGCACAAAGTTTTGTTATTATAGTCCTTAATGTCACACCTTCAAATACACTACACCCAAACCTGTTCTTTAACTCTGCAGGTGGACGGTTTCCTTGTAATTTGGAGCACTGTTTTTTTAAGGCTGCTCAAAACATTCAAACATTTTTAAAAAGATAGTTTCGTTTTGCTACCAACATGGATGCTAGAGTCATATAGACTTTGGTTCCTGGTCAGACTGGTCTGGTGGACCAACATTGCAGCAAGCAACTTTAAAAGTCCCACATTATCACCCAAGTGACATGATGTTCGTTGACGTCTCTGTTGTGGTAACTTGCATGCAACTGTCTGTAGGAACAAGTTCTCCTGCATTGTTTGTGAATCCATATTCGATTCATAGTAGCGTCAACTGGTCTGTTGTGTAGAAAACAGTAGTGTGAATAAGCCTAGAGTCAAATTACTACACTATTAAAAAGCAGCAAAATTAAATTAATGGTACATTTAACACTCTTTTGAAATGACTAGAATATTTGTCAAAACATTGATTTTGTTTCTAGTAAGAAAGTCAAAGTAAACTTTATTGTCATCTCAGCAGTATACGAATATACAGTGAGACGAGACAACGTGGCTCCAGCTAGTACATATCACAAAAAGGCAATTAAAAATACACAATAAATATGTAAACATGAAATTTGCAATATATATAAGCAGAAATTGGATATATACATGTTTAAACCTTTAGAATTGTGCAAATAAATTAAGAAAAGGATCATTTTAAATTTTTTGCCTTAACGCTTGTTTTCATAAACGAGCCTGATATGTATGATTGACACTGATTTCTCTGTTTTTCCAGTTCTGAATGGGAAGATTGTTCAGTTCAAGCTTTCAGACATTGGAGAAGGGATCACAGAAGTTACAGTGAAAGACTGGTAGGTTTGTTTTAGTCCCTGATGTTCATGCTTTCCCGTAAATGGTTATTTCTATACTACACTGCCTATCGTAAAAATAAAGTTAACCTTAATGAATATAAGGAGCCCATTTACTGTACTTTTGTTTGAAAACTTTAGTACAGGTAGCCCCTGGGTTACGTACGATATAAGAGTCTGTAGGTTTGTTCTTAAGTTGAATTTGTATGTAAGTTGAAACATATACATTTACTTATTAAATACAACTTAGACAGATGTTTGTCTTAACATAGTAGTCAAATCAGTAAAGGTGCCACACTTACACTGAATCGCCTTTTGCAGCTTCGGGTGCACAGCTGTGTTCCTCTCTGCCAAGGAATATATCCACAGTAAAGCAATAATTCAGCAGCACTCCGATATGTGAATCAATTATTTATTCATGCCATTAGCAGAGCGACGTTTCGGGCTATTCCAGCCCTTTATCAAGCTCATCAAGCTTGATAAAGGGCTGGAATAGCCGAAACGTCGCTCTGCTAATGGCATGAATAAATAATTGATTCACATATCGGAGTGCTGCTGAATTATTGCTTTACTGTCCTAACATAGTATTTACCTTTCTGTGCTCCGCAGTAGACAACATACACCAGAGGGGATTGGGGCAAGTGGTTTATTAAAGCTAAATGCTAATAAAAGTCAAGCACACCATAGTATGTTACTGTAACAGCCTCCATCTGTAAGTGTGAGTTGTATATAAGTCAAGTGTAGGAAATTCGAGGACTCCCTGTACTTTAGAAAAGCCATATGACTACAATACTATCTAATGGAGTCCTTAGTGATGGCTCCTGTTTTAAAACTAAATATCAGGAAAAAATAAAAACCATAAACCTAACATCACTTCTGTTGTATCACCAAGTTTCATCATCAGAACACTGAATCCTTTTCTATGGAAAGAGTTAGATGGTGGTAAAATACATATTTTCATCAATAAAAACATTGCAGGCCAAAAAAACCCAAAAACACTGGTTTTCGGTAAATTATTTCTTAAAGGGCATGTAAAGTCTAAAATAGAATAAGGCTAGAAATGCTGTATTTTGTATACTAAATATAAACATGAACTTACTGCACCACAAGCCTAATCAAACAAATAATTTATGCTTTCAAAGTTGGCTACAGGGGGTCACCATCTTGTAACTTTGTTAAACATCTTTGCAAGACCAAGACTGTGCACATGCTCAGTGTGGTCTGGGCTGCTTAGGGATTGTTATAAACAAAGCTGCTTGAGTTCTGCATGGCTGGGGCTCCCCCTGCTGTTCATAAGTATGATTGTTTCCCTGCTCAGCAGTTAGGGACCATCTGACAATTCCTATCCACAGTAGTAAATGAAGGGAGAATTTCACTGCATACAGTCAGGTTACTTATAAAAACAGAACATATTTTTTAATTAAAGTATATTGGAGATAGGTTTCTTTTTCATTAAAGAAGTAAAAATGGGATTTTATTTTTTTTGCCTTTACATGCCCTATAAATAAGGCTGTGTGATTTTAAAGTTTAATTAGTCTTATTTTAGTGGTATACTAACATTTTTTTTTTTTTTTTTTTTAAATTGATGTCACTGGTCCTTTAAAGCGTTGCACTTGGCCCAAGTCTACTTGGACAGCAGTCACAGCAATGTGTTTAATCCACCCACCCTCCCTCTTATAAATATTTACTTGTTTTATCCACATCAAGAATGTGACACAGTGACAATCTGTACATGTAAATTTAAATCAATATGACCCTCCTCTTAGATAGGGGACATTAGTAATTGCTGAATTTGTAATAGTTATGAAGAAAGAGAAAATAAACACACTACCTTACTGTTGAGCAAGTCTGTGAATTTGTTTTTAGCTCAACAATGAATAGTTGCCTAAGACAGAGAAAACAAAACCCATAGTACTTGAATAATTTAAACTGTATTTCTTGTGTTATTTCTGCCTCAGTTTGTTGAAACTTTACTATAAATGTAATTATAACTGGAGAAAATGTTTGATGTAGGATGCTGTTGAAACACAGCTATATCTTCACATTGTGGCCTTTATAGCTAAAGTATTGGGGGGGGGGGTAAATGAATGTGAAATCCTTAAATATATATGTCCCTTCTTTGTTAGGCTGCCATATCTCCCCTGTTTTGTATCTTTGTTTTTTTTTTATTTTTAGAGATCATGTGGGTCATTGTGTTGCTTTACCAGAGAACTGTTTTTGTGTAGATTCTTGCTTTTTCTATGTCCTAATTCTCTGGCTCTGCTCCTTTTTAAGGTATGTGAAAGAAGGTGATTCTGTGTCTCAGTTTGACAGTATCTGTGAAGTACAAAGTGACAAGGCCTCTGTTACAATCACCAGCCGCTATGATGGTGTTATCAGAAAGCTACATTACAATGTGGATGACACTGCTTACGTTGGGAAACCTCTAGTCGACATTGAGACAGATGCTTTAAAAGGTTTGGAATTAATAAAATAAAATAATATGTTTATTAAATTAGTCCGGAGTCTTGATAAGGTTATGTCATACGCTGGGGTTTAGTAATAATGGACACTGTATGTGTGAGGGAGTTTCTCTGCTGTCTCTCTTCCTCATGGTAGGCTGAGGGCTACTCACATATAATGAGTCACCAAAATCTCAAAAGTCACTCATATCAAGGGCTTAAACACAAATCTTAAATTGACTTAGATGTGGGTAAAAAATTAGTGCTTAACATTTATTTATTTCAATATCCAACATTATTCTACTTCTACAGATCTAATATCGATCTACTTTCATAAGGAAAATTCCAGCACAGCCATTTTAGGACACAGCTGCTGCATGGTTTAGTGTAGCAAGGGCAAGGTAAATCGTTCTGTAGCTGGCAGGTGGTGTATTGTGTACAGAAAACTAATATGAAGAGTGGAAGATAAGGAATTGATAAGAAATGCAACTCTAAATCATTTTAGCAAACTGGCATGATTATGAAACCACAAGCTAAGCAGAATTTAAGCCTGTATTAAAGTGATACTAACAGATTCCTGTAAAAAGCCTGTAAGTAAATGCGCTAACAACTTATCTCCACCCAAACTAGCTGACACAGCCAAGTAGGAAGCTGTATGAAGTTTTAGCTCATTCGATTCATGCCAAAATCCATGTAAAATTATACTGACAGAGTCATGTAAAACTCTTGAATATGTCAGTATTACTTTAAATGACAGATAAAATGAGTTGGGCTCTCCATCATTTTGAATGTGATTCCCTCTTTGCAAGTGTTTTGCAAGTGTTTAGTATGCTCTTGGTTACTATTTATATTTATGGCACAAGATAATGTAGCTTATGTATTAATGCTGCCACCCTGGTTGAAAAAGAAACCTGAACATTGTTACATACATAATTTCCCTAGATCTAAAAAAAAATGATATACTCATCAGTACTGCACACAATGAAGGGCAATCACCCACCTAACAAAGGGCAATCGCCTCTTAAACAATCCCAGTCCAGTCTTCTCTCTGCAGTCACCTGACTTGCACAATTGCAGTTACAGTATCTTTCTTTTGTTTTCCAGATGTGGCCCCTGAGGAAGATGTGGTGGAAACCCCTGCTGTGTCCCATGATGAGCACACCCACCAGGAGATAAAGGGACATAAAACTTTGGCAACACCAGCAGTTCGAAGGCTAGCAATGGAGAACAATGTAAGATCATCAAAAATCATACATGTAGGACATATACATATATTTACTAAAAACTACAGTTTGTTATGCTACACTAGTAGTGAAAAACACCGTCTTCATTCTGTTTGATGGGCAGTGAAGAGCAGATAGATTAGAATAGGACTTGGGTATTTCTCTGTACACAGTTGCACATCTGATTTCTGAGTTCAAGACCTTCTTCTGTGTCAGTGTTCAAATTACTTCCCATGTGCACCCACAATAACTCTACTCTTTTTTTTTTTTTTTTAAACTTAAACTCTTTATTTTTATATCGAAGGCATAAAATAAAAAAAAAGCCAAATACAGTTATAGTGAGGTACAATAATTGCATTACAGTCTGCATAAATTGATTACATCAATATTCTTAGTAGATATCAATGTAGGTACGTATACTATAACAAGTAACCGAAATAATTAATAAGTAAATTACAAATATAAAGAAAAAGAGTAGAGAAAATACAATAAAAGAGCCATTAAATATTAGTTAGGCTAGGGTGAATACAATATGTTTCAGTTAGGATCTTTACAGAACTCAAGGGTAGCAGTATTGATTCTCATCCTCCCCTGGTGACTGCTGACAATTGGTCTAAGTGTCCAGGATTAAAGATGTCGAAGTTTCCAGGGTGCCCAAACCCTCAAGAACTGGGGGACTTTGTTTTGTTTTAAAACAATAGTATATTCAAACTTCTTATTACTCTCAATCCTGTCATTTATTTCTGACCAGGAAGGAAGATCTTTTGATTTCTATTTGGACGCCATGGAAATGCCAACCATATTTAATACATGATTGAGTCATTTCTGAGTTTGTTTGGGTAGCCCTTCAAGGGGTTTCCCTAAAAGGAAGAGAGTAATATCTAGTTGAATACTATCCTGCATTAACCTTTCTAGTAGCTTCTGAACCTCAGTCCATAAGAGCTGTACCTGTTGGCAATCCCAGAATATATGATTGAGTGTACCCTCTGTTGGACATTCTCTCCAGCATAGTTGTGAAATTGTGGGAAATGTTTTATGTAGTCTGGGGGGGGTGAGCTACCAGAACATTAATATTTTGTATATATTCTCTTTTTGTTTCACAAAAGTGACACTGCTTTTGGCAAATCTGCTCTGTTTTAATCCATGATTCCTTCACCAGAGAGCAGATAAGACAGAGGACTAATGACACACAAGTAGTGAACAGTCACCAATAAGTATTATGCCTTAGCTGGATTTCCTATAACAGTATTTTATGAATCCCTTTTAAAAGGAGGGTACTGCAAAGTAGTTAAATTTTTGTATAAGATTGCCTGCTGCAGTTTTCTGCCTTTTCAGATAAAACTCAGTGAGGTGGTTGGCAGCGGGAAGGATGGTCGTATCCTTAAGGAGGACATTCTTGGTTTTCTAGCCAAGCAGACAGGGGCTATTTTGCCACCTTCACCTCAGATGGAGATCACTCCTCCACCCCCAAAGTTAGAGACCTCCAGACAACAACAAAAGGCCAAAGCTGCAAGCATTCCTGCTCCTTTAATCAAACCAGTTGTATTTGCTGGAAAGGATGTCACAGAGCCTGTAAAAGGTAAAATTGCTACTATATGCCCAAAACATGTTGAGCTTAATAAAACTAAAATATTTTACTTCTTTATATGTACATTTCAAATGTGTTTACCTCCTCCCTTACAGCTCTGTAACATCCCCATGTTGTCCAGTCTCCAGAATCCTTTTCTCCTTAATCTGCAGGATCGGTTTTCTTAAATTTTGCATAATAATCTGCCTTTTTTCCACATTTAGTTCCATAAGTCATATTTCAGTGGGGGCTTTTTCTCCAGTTACTAGTTTGAAGCTCACTTTATCTTTCGTCCTTTCATTAAACTGCTTGATTTATTACATGTTCTAATGTTTTCTGTCCCTTATTTTAGGTTGTCTTTAAGTTATTTGGAGGTAGACAATTGTAAATAATTAGCTTGCATGCTGTCCTCTAGTGACCAAATAGAGGTATAGCCTCATATTGTATAAAAAATCCCAAAAGCATTCTTTTTAAGATAAAAAATATATATTTTTATTACATCAATTAAAATGTCAGACAAAAAAGCATGCTTTTGGGATTTTTTGTACAATATGACCCTTATTTTACTCACGGTACATGCTGTTCTATTTCTTGCTTTCTTCTGTTTTAAACTAATATTTTCTAATAGGTTTCCACAAAGCCATGGTGAAAACTATGTCAGCAGCATTAAAGATTCCTCACTTTGGATACTGTGATGAAGTGGACATGACAAATCTTTCCCAGCTTAGAGAGGAGCTGAAACCCTTGGCTGAATCTCGTGGAGTCCGTCTGTCCTTCATGCCCTTCTTTTTAAAGGTAGTGCAAAGAATATCTGCCACCCTAGGCCCGGGCCTAGGTGGCCTTTCCACAAATCCGGGCCTGCATACTGACGAATGAGAGAAAGTTCATAATATGAATGCATCTGTGTCAGCGGCGGAGGAAGTCACATAAATGACTGGAAATCTGGAAATATAGGTTAAATATATTTTGCCTTACATGTAGATGTTGTCATCTGTTCTAGAAATGCCATAGGAGACAATATAATAACAAATGCAAACATATTAATGATAGCTCTGGTTCACTGCAACTGGGCAAACTGTGTGCCTTTATTACTTATTGGGAATAGTGTCCATATTTCAGTAAATATGTCAGGACAGCCCCTGGCCTTGTATACTTGTCCCACTGCAGGTAGTGTCCACTAGTTCTGTCCAAACACCAGTGTAGGAGGAGTGGAACTCTTCCATGTAATGCTTGTTGTTTTCCTTGGCTAAAGTAGGAGAAAGGTTAGAAGGGCGCACTCCGTTATAGATGTTAAAATTTCAGGTAAATAACCCAGTAGACGAATTGTAGGGTGAATTTCACTGGTAAAACCATCAACTGAGACTTGTAAGTGGAGACTTCCTTCCAGTAGGGGTTTATTTTTGGGCAGTCATAATGGTAATCTTAATGATTCCTGATGTTTAAGTTGTATGAATTCTTTTCTTAGGCAGCCAGTCTTGGACTGATGCAGTTCCCGATCCTGAACTCATCAGTGGATGAAAATTGCCAAAACATTACATACAAGGTACAATATTCCAACAAATGACCCACTTGTGTCCACTGCTTAAGCACAAAAGAGCCTTATATAAGAGCACCAGTTAGAGCTTCTTAAGAACACGTGAACAACCTTGTTTTTTTTTTTTCTCCCTTCTGCTCAGGCTGCTCATAACATCGGAATTGCTATGGACACCCAACAAGGCCTGGTTGTCCCTAATGTGAAGAATATCCAGGTCCGGAGCATTTTTGAGATTGCTGCAGAGCTTAACCGGTTGCAGTCTTTAGGGTCCACTGGACAACTGGGGGCAACAGACTTGACTGGAGGGACATTTACCCTTTCCAATATTGGATCGGTGAGTGAGCAGTACATAAAAAAGCAGTTGGAGTTTAAGAAATATTTTTTACTAGTGACTGACATCTGTTTCTTTCCTTCCAGATTGGTGGCACATATGCAAAGCCTGTGATATTACCTCCTGAAGTAGCAATAGGAGCCATTGGAAAAGTGCAGGTTTGTTTTAGTTCTGTATGCTACAGGTGTTATTCTTTTTTGGTATTCAATAATACTTTAATATGTTATTAATCTATTAAACAATCATTTGATGTGACCATTTAAACCACTGCTGTCATACATATTAATTTATGTCATACAGGTATGGGACCTGTTATCCAGAAAGCTCGGGACCTGGGGTTTTCCAGATAATGGATCTTTCCGTAATTTGGGTCTTCATGCCTTAAGTCTACTAGAAATTAATTTAAACCTTAAATAAACCCAATAGGCTGGTTTTGCTTCCAATAAGGATTAATTATGTGTTAGTTGGGATCAAGTACAAGCTACTGTTTTATTATTACAGAGAAAAAGGAAATCATTTTTAAAAATTTGGATTATTTGGATAAAATGGAGTCTATGGGAGACAGCCATTCCGTAATTTGGAGCATTCTGGATATTGGGTTTCTGGATAAGGGATCATATACCTGTAATATGTAATAATATCTGAAAAGATGTGATCTGTTATCCAGAAAGCTCAAATTTACGGGAAGGCTGTCTCCCATAGACTTCATTTCATCCAAATAATCAATATTTTTAAAAATGATTTCCTTTTTCTCTTTAATAATTAAACAGTAGCTTGTACTTGACCCAAACTAAGATATAATTAATCATTATTGGAAGCAAAACCAGCCTTTTGGGTTGATTTAATTTTTATATAGATCCCTTACTTCAGAAGGGGGTCACTGACCCCAGCTGTCGAAAACATATTGCTGTGTGATGCTACAGTTTTGTTATCCTCACTTTTTATTACTTATCTTTCTTTTTAGACCTCTCCAATTCAAAATGTTGAATAATTAAAAAAACACAAACATTGTTTTTTAAAAATTGCAGATCTCAAAATATCTGTCTACATCACACCACTGTTTTTAAATGCAAACTTCCCCTTTAGTTTAGTTAAAATCAGTTACCAGGTAACACGCTATTGTTTTAGAGTAAAAGCAAAATGAATTTGTTTTTATTTAAATTGGACACTATGGGGAAAAGGCATTGGCCAGACTTTTTCAGAAAATGACTGTATTTGCTAATATTTTCTGTAATTTACTGTCCTAATTATCATTTCCTTGCATACAGGTTCTTCCAAGATTTGATTCTAAAGGACAGGTAGTGAAAGCTCAAATCATAAACATCAGCTGGTCGGCAGATCATAGGATTATTGATGGAGCAACCATGTCCCGTTTTTCTAACCTATGGAAATCCTACTTGGAAAATCCATCCCTGATGCTGCTAGAACTTAAGTGACAAAAAGGTGAACGTGATTCCTGTGCTGCCCTCACCCACCACAAAAAAGGGACATCCTCATCTCTTCCCTTTTGAAGAACTTCTGCCAGCTTCCTTAACCTTGGGGGGGAACCTAATGGAAACCGCGCTCAACCTTCTGCATAGCTGGAAGGATTTAAAGAAAGTGTTAGTAGGTGACAGACAATATGTGTTGGTTTCCAGAATAAATTATCTGTTTTATTATACCGTTCAGTTGCCCCATTGGAATAATAAAAGCTGTGTCATGATCATATTTTATCTATGTGTATAAAAGGCACTATTGATGAGATATGAAAGTGATAAATATATACAATAATAACAAATCAAAGTTGCTGTGAGTTCTAAGGTACCTGCCCCATATTATATGGTGCCGCTGTAGTATTTTAACGCGGAAGAACACATTGTGTGGGTGTGTCGTGAATCCTTTTCTTCCAGAAGTGCAAATTATGATTGTGTTTGGTTAAATGGTAACTGCTTTGTCAAGTCTTGTGAAGGAGGGAGACCCTCAACCAGTTTTGCACTGACAGTGCCTAGTAGTGCTTGAAATAAGCTAAGCAGAACATATTTGTGATTGGTGAAGTAGAAGCACTGCTATACTGAAGATATAGGTCATTATGTAAGGTTCTCTTATAGGGGTTTCTGACCAACTGTTACACTACTATGGATCAATTAATAACGACATGATTGTACTGATGTATGTTTTAGAACATAGAAGAAATGAACAATTTTAAATTGCTGTCCTGGAAGCCAAAAGCAGACCCACTCTGTAAGTGCGATGCTGGATAGGGCTGATACTGTTCCTGAATAAAACTGAAAAAAATAGAAAATGTTTGGCTTATTATTATATGCTTTTACTACTCTTGTTTATTCAATGTTCTCTTTTACATGTACATTATAGAGCAGTTTGTACACCTATAGCTTAGACTGGGCTGGCTGCACTTGACTTGCATGATTTCTTATACAACATGGGGTTAGACAGGGACTCTGTGTTTCTTTAAGGAAAGAATGTGGCTGGAAGCATCAGAATCACTTCCTTGATTTACAGGATACCATGACAAATTATTTCATTTTACATAATATTTAACTGTTTTTTTTTTTTTTTTCAATTTCATGATATAGCAGCTTTATTCATAGCATAAAGGTGCAACCTGAGAGACACCTGCTGTTTGACCTGGGTTAGTGCCAGGCATAACACAAAAGCTTCTTTTGCTGGAACCACAAACTGTTTAAAGGAAAACTATACCCCCCAAACAATGTAGGTCTCTATAAAAAGATATTGCATAAAACAGCTCATATGTAAAATCCTGCTTCATGTAAATAAACCATTTTCATAATAATATACTTTTCTAGTAGTATGTGCCATTGGGTAATCATAAATAGAAAATAGCCATCTTAAAAAATAAGGGCCGCCCCCTGGGATCGTAGGATTCACTGTACTCACAAACATACCAACAAACCATACATGTTAGGTCACATGAGCCAATTAACAGACAGAGTTGTGTCTTTTGCTTCAACACTTCTTCCTGTTACAGTTAGAGTAGAAGTATTTCTGGTCAGGTGATCTCTGAGGCAGCACAGACACCATCACGAAATGGTGGCTCAAGGCAAGAGATGTAAAAGGGCAAGATTTACTTAAATATATATTCCAGTTTGGTAAGATTCTTTAATATGCCACTTTATATGACATGAACTATCTGTTGCTTAAGTGTTCATTTTGGGGGTATAGTTTTCCTTTAATTGATGTTTTAGTAGATTTAAGGTGTGAAGGTCTAAATTACGGAAAGATTCCTTATCCAGAAAACACCAGGTCTGCAGCATTCTGGATAACAGGTCCCATACCTGTACTGTGGACTCTTTTCTTTAGCATTCTTTGTACTGTCTTACTGGACCCTGTGTAGCTGTAGACCTATAATAAGTAACAACACTAATTGTGAATTTGTGCCCCCCTGTCATATACAGGTAACAGATCAGCTAATTTCGGACAGAATCTCCATGGTTTGTTTTACCCACAATGCAATATTCTCCCAACAATTCAAGTTTAACTGTATCTGCAATGGGGAGATGCGTCAAGATTTGGGTAACTGGAAATTGTGAAAATGTTTTACATCCGATTGATTTAATTCAGAGTGAAAATGATGTGCACGTAATTATTTAGGTGCAAGTGCACTGGGCTGATTGATGCAGGCTGCTCTGGGAACCCAGAAGCTACTGCCAAGTTCAGAGGTGACAGGAGCATTGCAGGAGGTTTCTGATTGGAGAGCCTTCTGCAGAGTGAACACTGAACCATTGCTGCAAGCTGTTATTTATAAAGCCTTCAAATTTACACAAATCATTCAATCAAGGTCTACAGGCTTAAAATATCTTACTAACTGAACAGGTATGGGTGTCATCAATATATTGAATTTTAATCATGTTAATAAAGTTGCCATTAATAGCTTGGTGTTAGTAATGTATGTGTTAATCACTGTTTGTTCTCTCATGTTTATAAATGTAGTATTCTGCCTTTATGTTCTGTGTTGTTACCCAAATGAGATGATAGTTGGCCTTAAGAAGACAAAATAATCCATCTAAAGTAGGAATTGCTATATTATGGCAACATTTATAAGGGTGGCTTATTGGGTGTCCTAAATATTCTTGTAACGACAGCTGAATGGCTAATACAATAGTGTCTCAATGTATCGGTATCTGAGATTTGTTGACGTAAACCAAAATAAAAAGCCTCTGAGCTAAGGTGTCATGCAGATGTTGAAGGGTGACCTAATTACATCAGATACAGACACAAACAATACAATTGGATTTAATTAGGGAAAAATTAATCCTCTGACATTGTCAAAATATTTGTTGGAAATTTTGAAAATTCACCAAAACAAGAGGATGATGTTTACAGTTTTTTAAAGTGGTTGAAATAAGTGAAGCCGTAACCTTCAGTCAAACCACCTATGCTGAAAAAACCCTGTGTCTTATTCACTGGATAGAATGACTGGGGGCTCTAGTATAACCAAATTCAAATAAAGGATGAATTTTGGTGACACTCCGAGGAAGTACAGAGACAAGTTATGGGACTGGCTTCCATGGTGACAGTACTGTGCTGTGTTAGTATGCAGAATCTGCAGGCTTTTTCAAGTTTATGGGTACAATAGCTGGCTACAGACAAAGCAAAGGGGGTTGAGAGAACTGCAAAGAGAAAAACAGCTTGTATTCAAAAAGGCTAACGGATGCAACAAGACAGATACACAGATGGAAAAATGGAGTAAAAATGACTGGAAGAGCAAGAAAGCTGAAAGGAACTTCGTGACACTAACTAAAAAGAAGAGAAAAGACCAGAAAGAGGAACCAAGTGCAGATTTAAACAAAGGAGAAGGTGTAAAATGGGAGAGACTACAAAAGCTTGAAGAATTTCAAAGTTGACGGAGGGCTTGATCTTGATTGTCTATTCCAAGGATATTCATGACTGATCAGGTAAAAGGTCCATAATGCAAATGTATATGTAGCTTAAAGGAGAAGGAAAGCCCCAGGGCGCAAAACCCCTCCCCCTCCCCTGTGTTGCCCCCCCTCCCTCCTCCCCCCTGGCCTACCTGTCCCCCTGGGCAAATGCCCCTAACTTGTTACTCACCCCTCTGCGCAGGTCCTGTCCACGGAGTTCATGGTCACCATCTTCTCCCACGCGCGTCTTCTTCCTGCTCTGACCGGCGTTTTCTGGCGCATGCGCAGTAGGAACAGTTACCGGTACGGCTCTACTGCGCATGCGCCGAATGTCACGAAGTTTTCCGATTTCACTTCGTGACATTCGCCGCATGCGCAGTAGAGCCGTACCGGTAAAAGTTTCCTCATGAGGAAACAGAGGCAGCTTATCCCCAGGCGACTAAATCTCCCCGAATTTTAGTGTTATTGTTGTGAGATGTAGTCATCAGCCCCTTGGCCAAAGCATTGGCTACTATGTATCTGGACAACACATATAGTAGATAGCCAAAGAACACTGATTAGATCTGTGGGGATTTAAATTTACAGGTTTATTCTTAACGTTCTACACAAGCCCATACGGCTTATAGTCCAATCACATTTTTTTTGCCTGTACTGTTTTTTATTGTGGTTACAAGGGGTTTCCACAAACAGAGCACTGGCTGTACACTTCAACCAAATTGGTTGGCTAATGGAAATTGTCTTTGGTAGGGAAGATCCACTGGCAGGCCAGTCTGGCCCTGAGTTGCCTTTTACTAACCCAAAAATTTCAGCAGTTGCTGTGTGCACCAGACTTATTTTGTAGACTACTCTGATTTATGTGCAGACAGAATGTATCTAAATCAAAAGTTTTTTGGGCTTGAACTGTTCCAAAATTTGAGCCAGTGTTAGCTTGTAACTGTAGTAAGAGATTCATAAATGACATTGTGGAATAGTCAAAATTGTATTCAGAGCAGTATCTTTAACCACAAATTTCATCCTAACTGCAGGTGGGAAACACATATCTAAAATAGCCTTTGTAGCTTGATTGTACCTCATAATGCATGTTTCTGCAAGTGCAGGTGGGGTCCCTAATAATACCTTTCAGAAATGTCTTTAGTTAACCAAAGGCAGTTTTAAAGATTATTTTTGTTTATTTATATTGCATATTGTTATTTTCAGGTGAGAAATGGAGCTCAGACAAGATTCAGTTAATCCACATTGGACCTTCACAAAAGCAAAGTCACATTATCAAAGAAGCAAAAGTGGAGCAATTAGACGTCTTCCAGAGACCCCCACGAAACCTACTGGAAGTCAAAAAGTTCAGAGGTCTTGTGCCCGAAGTAGGAATGATACTCATGATAAAGGCAAAGCCAGAAGTCGCACAAGGTTGGGTGCTGAAGAGGCACGAACCATGGACTCGGCGCTAGATCTACAGCCAAGAAGAATCTTTTCTGCTGAAGAGGTATCAAAGGTCATTAAATCTGTCCTTGAGAAACAACTCCAAGATGTTGAGTATGATGTTACAGGGAGCCACCAAAGAGCTCTGGAGCTGGCACAGCTTGTTAAGGAGGCAGTGAAGGCACTGGGATATGAAAGATACAAGCTTGTTTGCTACATTGTCCTTGGTCCGGTATCTCAAGGAGCCCTTTGCTGTTGCAGCAGGAGTGTGTGGAGTCCCACATCAGACACCTTTGCAGAGTATGTGTTCAGGAATCAATCCGTATTTGCGCTTTGTGTTGTGTATGCTGGCTACTACGAGTGACACCTGCAGGCCAAACTGTTTCTGAATATCACTTTCTACGTATAAAACTTTTTTAAATTAAAAAAAAATTAGGTATTCATGCATTTTTAACTTCACACGAATTCACACCAGTGTAAGCTCTCTCTGTAGATCTGCAAGCTATCATTTTAATACAGCAGTATAATGAGCTGGGTCTCATCCACATACAAGTCCTTTATTATTTCCTTTGATTTTATTAATGCCTTATCAACACCTTGTACTTTTTCTGCATCTGTCCGCTTATCGATTCTCCCCCCCACCAGCTAAAAACAAAAGTTATGTATTTGCCCATGAGCAGTAACCCATAGCAACTAGTCAGCAGGCAGAATTTACTGGCCACCTGTTTAAAAGCAAACATTTTATTGGATGCTGTGAGTTACTGTTCCTGGGCTAACGTAGTGCCCTTTATAACATATGGGGGGATGGGTATAAATTAGTATACAGTATCTCAAACACCTTCTAAGAATATTACTGCTCCTGACATACTCTTGCTAGGGTCACCTGGTTCTTCTTGTATGATTCTATGGACAACAGATGGAGTAAAAACCAGAATAAAGTAAAGTTCTGAAACGTGAACTTCCCTCATGGCAAAACAAAACATTTCTGTTTCTCCAGCTGCTTATAGCTCAGGTACTTTATTTATGTTCCACCTTGTTTTGCCAAATCAATTTATATTTTAAATTTTTTCTCCTGTATTATCCTCACAATACCATGCACAATAGCTCACAAGTGCAATTTTAGGGTACAAGTTGCCAAGTTTTTTTTTTTTTAACTATAATGCAGTTTTTTCCCCATAATTCCAGTATAATTGCAGCTGCAAGGGTATTAGTGTAATTGTGTCTAATGCATTCAAATGTATGCAATTAAACCTGTGTTTGGACATGTAGCACCCACATGTTACTGGAAACTAGGATTGTGCATTATGCAACCACCCCCGGACCCTCTCTGGTGCAGGAATGTAGTGTTCTGGTTAACGGATCTTTCCATAATTTGGATGTTCATACCTTAAGTCTACTAGAAAATCATGTAAACATTAAATAAAACCCAACAGGCTGGTTTTGCATCCAAGTGAAAATATTGAACACAGAGCACCAGCAGTCGTTAAAATCCGTGTTTTATTAAATCTTCATTAAAAAGTCGAGCAGGACATGTATCCCAAAGCAAGCTTGACACGTTTCGTGGACTAAGCCACTTTCTGAAATGGTTTTGCTTCCAATAAGGATTAATTATATCTTAGTCTGGATCAAGTACAAGGTACTGCTTTATTATTATAGAGAAAAAGGAAAGCATTTGCAACATTTTTCATTATTTGGATAAAATGGAGTCTATGGGAGATGGCCTTTCCGTAATTTGGAACTTTCTGGATAAAGGGTTTCAGGATAACGGATCCCATACCTGTATTTAACCTTGTAATTGTGAGTTATAACTGGCAGTATCCCTATTGAAATAACTTGTTACACATATTATTTAAAAAAAGGAAAGTTCAGGAGAACTTTGCGGCTGGTCTAGTTTATTATAAGAGGTACCCGCTAAGTGGGTTCTATGTATTTATGTCCTTCCCAGCTGGCAAGGCAAATCAAAGATTATGATAATACTGAATTTCAAACACATTGTTAATGACATAAAGCTTCAAGTGATAAAAAACACTGAAAATAGCTTTCTAGCCCTGGGGAAATTTAAATTGTTCACATAGTAGGTCCAAACTAGACATGACAAGAGACAACTGTGTCCTGGGATGAGTTGTAATAAACGAAATATAATCCTCCTGGAAATTAGGAAACCCTGGAAACCATGCGGGTGTTGGGATTACTGTAATATATTGAAGCTGGGGGGCTGCCCTGTCAATATGAGGTCATTGTGACAAATCCTCGACCTGTAATAAGGAAGAAAATTGCTCACAGATGCAAGTGACGCCTGTGTTGGTGCCACCTGCTGATAAGGATTTGTGCTCCAATGATGACTATATTTAGCTGGTCATGTGTTACATTCATCTGATGGGTGACATTCCTCCCTCCTGCTCCCAGGACTGGGCTGAAGGTCTGCCCTAAACAGTGCAATGTGACAAAAACGAATTGAGCTCTTGCACAGGGAATACAATGGAATCCTTATGATTCCTCGTGCCGTGACACAAGGAACTGTGTTGGATCCTGTTCATATCATGTAATTCTTGTAAAGATCCTCAAGTTTTTCTGCTCAGCATGAATGTCCAACCCTCTGGTGGGCTGCCTTGTCTTCCAGAAGAGACTCCTAATGACACCTTTACAGTTGAACAGGAAAATGACAATATGGATTTTACTATGGAATGTGGGACCCTGAGCCATTAGCTGATATACGTGTGAGTCCTGTTTTCTTACAGGGAGCAGCAAACTGGACCTCTTCTTAAATTAAGGTTAGTGACTCCGGTGCTGTATACATGAGACAAGCAACCGAGCCTCTCTGGGTTGTTTAAGCTGCAGCTCCAGCATTTCTTTTTGTTTGGGAAGGGGCTGGTGGGAGCTGTAGTCCAGAAACATCTAAATAACTACATTTTTTTATATTATTAATAAATATATAAATTTTTTTATATTAGGCATACAGTTGGTGTATATCTGTGCTTTCAAAGGTCATGTATAAAAATAGCCACTCTACTGTAAAAAAAAAAAAGGCAGATACATTGAGGCTGGATTTTTATTGCTGTTATTTATTGATACATGTATTTGTGTCCCCAACCCTTTACTATTCATCCTAGTCAGCCATGTGAATGATTGCTTAGATGCTTAGGCCACTGCACCTAGCAACCAGACACCATATTTTTTATAAAGGGAGGTGCCAAACAAAGAAAATAATTGGCTAACACTCTGATCATATGATGATGACCAGTTATGATGAAGTTGCATTTGCACAGGCAATATCATTAGAATCCTCCAGTGTTTCTTCTGCGTTCAGCATTTCAGTGCGCTCATGGGTACCGTGTCCATAGACAATCATGGGGTCAGTAAACTCCTGTATTTCTGTGTGTATAGCTGTTTTGTTGATCCGTTTTGATGATTTTAACCAATGTTCCTCGTTATACATGGATGTGACTCACTTGGATGACACAGTCCCCTTCTTCTATGGTACATACAAAGTGATGGGTGAATTTGTCCTGTTTCGCTTTGCCGAAAAATTTGTGAATTTACCACGAAATTTGCGATATGGAGAAAAATGTGTAAAATGCATTGAATTCAATGGCCATCAAAATTACTTTGACGCCTGCAACAATTTTTTACACGCGCCTAAAAATGCATTAAAGTCAATGAGCGTCCAAATAATTTTGACGCATGACAATTTTTAATGCGCGCGACTATTCTGACACACGCCCAAATATTTTTTTCACCGCCAAATTTTCGCTGCAGTTTTGCAAATTTATTCAACAGCCACAAAACATGGAAATTTGCCGCAAATTCATGCCTGGTGAATTTATTCGCCCATCACTACACATACACATGATCCTAGATGCAAAATATTGCCACTTCAGTCTAATTAAGTACATGCTGCAGAACATTATTAGATAAACTGTGATCCAAGATAGTTATTTCTATGGTGTACTAGATCATAATCTCACAAAAAAAACCCACAGAAGCACAACACCTTGCCATATAGACAGGCATGTTTCTGTATGTTTGCTTGAAACTGAAGCCTAAATTCTATCAATTTTTCAGATATCCCAATGCATGTGATGGGGCCTGAATGGTAAACATGCCTGCAGTAGTTTGTGTGGGTTCTTTCTCTGGGATCCGAGCTCTATGGGAGGGCCGCATCCAAAAGCACCAGGAGGAGCTGAAAGAGGAGAATGAGCGGAGGGCAAGGGCATCTGTGGGACAGTGAGTAACCAGCTCATTACTAGTGGTAAAGTATTGGAAATTAAATTATACTTATATACTAGTTATATGCAGGTATGGGAATTCCGGGAATTCCGTCAGCCATAGACTCCATTTTATCCAAATAATGCAAATTTTAAAAAAGTATTTCCTTTTGCTCTGTAATAATAAAACAGTACCTTGTACTTGATCCAAACTAAGATATAATTAATCCTTATTGGAAGCAAAACCAGCCTATTGGGTTTATTTCATGTTTACATGGGTTTTCTAGTAGACTTAAGTTATGAAAATCCAAATTTCGGAAAACCCCATGTCCCAAGCATTGTGAATAACAGGTCCCATACCTGTACTAGTGTACTAATAGTGCATTGCAGTATATAGGTGCACAGTCAATTAGTTATTATGAATGATTTATTTCTATATAATGCTATATACCACAAATTGAAATACTGGTCTTTGCTTATAATATATATATATATATATATATATATATATATATATATATATATATATATATATATATATACATACATATATACATACATATACATATATACATACATATACATATATATATATATATATATATATATATATATATATATTATTTTTGTATTTATTATTGGGGGTTGTTGTTGGTAGTTAACTGTGACTCATACAATGTTTCACTGCAGCACAGCTTTGACTAATATTAATATGTTTCCAAGACATATGAAATTTAATTCCCTAGTCCCACTCAGCACTAATGCTGCAAAAAATGTATAGTCCAGAAGGGCATATTTATAAAGCAGTTAATTAAATGGTATGTCAAATTTTCTCATTCCTATTTGTTCCTGTCCAGTCCTTGCTAAATGTTTTTGTAGTCGTTTTTGCAAAAAAGTTGCTAAAGTTGTAAAAGTTGCTGTAAAATAAAAGGCATATTAAATATACGGTACATGATAGATGTTCAATCTCAGGCCCTTCAGCTGCTGTTAAACTACAGCTCCCAGAATCCCATGGCAACCAAATGCTTGAAATTCTTCTACAGCAACAGCTGTAGGTCTAGACCATCAACACTGTATACTTTTAATTTAGCTTTTACAGTATAGGCCTCTATAAAAGTATTCTATTTAAGACAGCGAAGCATTCCCTGTTGGTATTGAGATTGTTGGAAAAACACTGCAAGAAGGTATAACTTATTTGTTGACAGAGGAATTGTTGTTGAGTGTCTTGCTAGAATGGCATCAAACTCGTTTTTAACCCGGCTAATAAATCACTTATTGTGCCTTGAAAACTATTATACAGTGATAATTGTATATGTGGGTTTTGCCATGTCTTAAGAGGTAAGAGGGGCAGGTCAAGGAAAATGTTTGATGTTATGCCCAAATCTGTAAAGAAATTAGTATATATATATATATATATATATATATATATACACACACACAAATACATTTCTTTTGTGTCATTGCCTGACACACTGGTGTTGATCTCACTCTTGCGTCACAGAATATCTAATATATGGGAGAGCCGCATCCAACTGTCCAGACTGAAGGAAAAGGTTTTCAATGAAGATGGAAGATTGATCCTAAGAATTGAAAAGGAAGAGTGGACGGTAACTAGAATCTGACAAATAAAAAAATAAGTAAAATGTTTTACCATTTAATATCTTTTCTTATGAGTCAATATTTTAAATAAGATATATATGGTGTAGCTGAGTAGAGTATAGTACATTTAGATTTTGATTTTCATATTGAATAAAAAAAACCTGTAGATTTTCCTGTATTCAAGTGAAAAAAAAGAAACAAGTGGATAATACTTACTAATCAGCCCTACTGCATAGGGAACAATAATGCAATAAATGCATTTTTGTATTATATTGGGATAGAGGAGGACCCCTATGAGCACTAAGAGACATTCTCTCCTCTCTGCTGCAGACACTGCCACCATGTTTGGTGAAGATTCCTCAGCTGCAGGAATGGCAGATACACCGCACAGGTCTAACAGCAATCCCCACATTCATTGCACATTTTACTAATCTACTGGTCCTGGATTTGTCTCGGAATTCTATAGCTAAAATCCCACGGGAGATTGGTGAGTAGAGAATAAATAATGAGAAAATAATAGAAGGGATTGAGACACTGTATAATCCTGCCTGTTGTATTAACACCTATATTTGCACATATAAAACATCCTATGTATTAGTACCAAGGGCATGTAAGACAGTAAATGCATATTGCTTGATAATTGACTTGCTGTAGCTCATTAATAATAGTCTTACAAATAGCCTTAAGGGGGTTGTCCACCTTTGAGTTAACTTTTAGTTTGACGTGGAAAGTGATATTCTGAGTCAATTTGCAATTGGTTTTTATTATTTATTATTTGCAGTTTTTTTAATTATTTAGCTTTTTATTCAGCAGCTCTCCAGTTTGCAATTTCAGCAATCTGGTTGCTAGGGCTCAAATTACACTAGCAACCATGCAATGATTCGAATAAGAGAATGGAAAATGAATTGGAGAGAGGGTCTAAATAACAACATACAGTATTTGTAGCCTTAATGAGCAATTGTTATTTAGCTGGGGTCAGTGACCCCCATTTAAAGCTGGAAAAAAGAGCAAGGTAAAAAATTACCAATTACAAAGTTGTAAGGAATTGGATGTTCAATAACATACTAAAAGTTGCCTCCAATGTGAACAACCCCTTTAAAGATATGGGGTATACACAAGAGTCAGAGGAACAGGACTCCCCTTTATGAATTTGGTGCATGACCGCAAACATTAAAAAGCATTCTTTATTTGAGAGTTCTAGGTGAGTGTCTATGCTACAAAGTCCCCTTGGCATGTCAGTGGCATTTGTACCATTGCAACACAGGGAAACTATACGATGAAGCTCTGGACTGTTTTGCAACTTGGAAACAAAAGAGGATTCCTCAGCATTAATCTATAAAAGGCCACAAAGCAAGGCATTTGGCACACTACAGCACTTCCATTGTGCTGATGACTTTAGGAACGCTGAAAATGCATATTAAATGAGATTTAAACCCACCATAATCCTGTTTTCCTGCACCACAAATATGTTGACCAAAAATTATTGATGTGAGAGAATTCACCAATGGGAATGCTGCACTCTTGCTGATATGTTACATAAGGAGATCATTGTATTTTTGACTCTGTTATATTACACTGAAATCAAACATGGGGAGGGAAGACATATGTAATTGCTGCCATGAAACCTGTGTTTACTATTTCCAATTACATGAACATAGAACACAAAGCCAGAAGATTACAGTAAATGTTTGCATTTCAATCAGCTGGTTGTGGAACACCACAGCTGGGTGCCACATCTATTTCAGTTTGTGTGCGTTGATCCATTGTTCTGTATTATATCTCACTTATTCAGGAAAACTGACTAAACTGCGTGAGCTCTTGCTTAGCTATAACCGGATCTCAGATATTCCTGCAGAACTCTGTACCTGTGAGAGTCTGGAAAAGCTGGATCTTGCTGTAAACAGAGATATCTCAGATCTCCCTTCCCAGGTAACAAAATAAGCACTTTTATCATCAAGTTTACTCCGTCTAACGCTTTTTTTCAGTTCTGTTGCTTTCACCAGAAATAAAGACTTATTTTAATTACTTTCTATTTATGACTGTGTTTCTAGTTCTGAAGTGTAACTTTAGTTTCCACCTTCTTATGGCTTTCTAAAGCAGCTCTGGGAGGGGAAGGGGGGTCGCCGACTGTTATAAACTGATAGATTTAGTTGTTGCATTTCGTATCATTGAATCCGAGTTTCATTAAAGGCGGCTGTTAGAATTGATACAATAGTTGCTAATATTCCACAGCTGAGAAATGTATCAACTAATGAAGCAAATTGTAACAGTTCAGATTCTGCACCTGGATCACTGAGCTGCCAGACTGAAATACTATAGACGGGAACATGAAACTTTAAAGGGGAACTCCACAAAAAACATAACTTAAGCTTTTTGAACAGTAAACAATTTCAAGTAACTTTGCAATATACATAAATTAAAAAATATGCAGATTTTTCATGATTTTTAATGGTTTCTGACAGTTCCCTAAGCCTAGCCCCCTGCTCTCCTGCTGATCTGTCTGACTACTTTGCTGAGCTGGCTGACTACTGTTACTTGTATCAACAGCCAGCTGTCCTCAGCCTGCATCCTCCAAACACCCACAATTCCCTGCACACGTGATTTCAATAAGGAAAGGAACATCACAGTGCAATGCATTGTGGGTTATGTAGTTCTTGCATGCTGTCTGTAAGCTGAAGGGAAGTTGTTACAATTTGTAACATCAGTGTTTTAGTCCCTTCTTCCCTGCCAGGATTTCAAATGATGCAGAAAGACAAGAACTGTTAAACAGCTGGATGTCAGCATAGAAAATGGCATTTATTCATACTTTTTGAAGAAACAGGTGATGGATATATTAGGGGTTTCTGTGTTATGTGGGCCTCTTCATCAAATTTTGGTTTGAAACCCAGAGTTCCCCTTTAAATTTCAATTTTGGAAAAATAAATGTTGGAAAGCAACTGAAATAAGCCTATGGGGCAAATTCCCTAACCGGCGAAAATTCGGAAAGTGATGGTTTTGCAGCCATTGCAATGCTTCTTCAGGCTTAAATTCGCTAGGACAACACAAATTCACTTAAGTGCGAAGTTGCTGGTGAATTTTCGCTAGCTTTACTTCGGCAATCAAAGGCACTAGCGTTGCCAAATTTGCATACAGCGGAAATTATAAAGTTACATGCACGTATATGTTGCAGCAAATACATTACATTACACATGCCAAGGGAAGCCTAATAAATAAAATAGAATTGTTATATTGCCCTACACATGAGCCCAGTGTATAGTTTATGTTCCATATGTTAGAAAATGGAAGGGGGGAACCTGGTTACCCAACAAAAAAAATGTACGGACCTTTGCAGGCTACCAGTGTTTTTTTGCACTTAAAATTGAGGAAGTCCTATGCACTCCATTGCACTTTGCCTGGTCTGAGCTGGCGAAGGCAAGTCTGGCGAATGAGGTAATGTTCAGTAAAATCCGCATCTTAGTGAATTTGCAGAGTTACGTCTATTCGCCAAAGTGAGAACATTTGCAACGTTAGTGTCTGTCTCCTTCGCTAGCGAAGTGACGCCTGTGCCCGTTAGAAAACCGCCAAAGTACCTGTGGGAGTTGACACTAGCGTTAGCCACTTCACCCTTTAGGGAATCTGCCCCCATATGTCTGGTGAACAGTCTGAAAACTACTGAACTGAAAAAAAGTGTCTGAAACATGAACAAACCCTTTTATTATTTTGATTGAATCATGTCCCCTTTAGTGTAAATGATCCTGTAGGTCAATTTGTTCCACAGTGCTAATATGGTTTGTTATACTAGGTATGGAAGTGATTCACACTATGCATCTGGGGAATGAGCCGTAGCCTGAAAGCTTGTGCTGCTAATCATAGCTTTAGTATATATAGCTGGCCGACTTGTTCACCCTCCAGCTGAGTTCTGTGGTCTCAAGTGGCTTGGAGAAACCAGGAAATGAGTAGAGAAAAAGACTCTGCAATGGATTCTCATATCTGAAGCAGACCACAAATTGTAAATGTAATTACTAAAAAAAAAACCTGTAAAATCGAAATTACTTTCAGTTTAAGTTGAATCACAAATCCTTTGAAGCAGACAGTTAATACAATTATCTATTTCAGTTTAAGATCCTGTGTGATAATCTTAATTTGATCTGTAAAGCTGAGACGCACGCAGGACAATTTACTGTTAGTATTAGTTAGTTTTGATGTAAGAATCTTTATAAAGTTAGATGTCTTATTTGGAAATATTTTTATTTATTTTATATATTTTTGAAAGATTTCAACCACCCAAAAGACTTGGTGATTTAGGGCAGGAGATTAATCTCTAGTGATAAATCTCTGCTTTTGCAGGCGACTAATCTGCAATATCCAGTAAAAGTTTTCCCATAGACAATCATGTGAAACGCTTGTGGTAAAACCCATGTGTCACATCAGTTGCTACAAGAGGGAACTTCAATCGATTTTGGGAGACTATAGTGACACATGAGTTTTACCACCAGCAATTCACATTATTGTGGGAAACTTTTTGCTGGAGATTAGTTGCCCACAGAAGCAGAGATTTATCGCTATAGATTAATTTCCTGGTGTGCCATTGCCCAAAAACCTGGAATCCATAGTTGTGCTACTTTGTACCTCTTCACTCTTATCATATCAGAGCCGTTGCCATCTAATTCCCGTTTAACCAGAACAGTTCCTAAGGATGCACTGACACTGCCTTATGTCCCTTTCTGTTAGCTCAGTTCACTGGCACGGCTCATACACCTAGACCTGAGCATGAACCAGTTTGCCAGTATCCCCAGGGCAGTAGTTGAGATGCCAGCTCTAGAGTGGTTGGACATGGGGAGTAACAGACTGAAGGATCTTCCCCAGGACATAGACAGGTAAGAGAGAGTTGCTGAGCAAGGGTTCTAATCTCATGCAATTACCATACTGTTACTTTTGCTGGCTACAAGGCTATGATCTATGGAGGCACTAATGTGCCCTATATTTGTATAAAGCAACTTCCTTGAGTTTAAAGTGGCTCAAAATGATTTTGTTGTGGGGCCCAGTAGCTTTAAGTTACACCACTATGCATGCTTTCTCAAGCAGACCTGCGCATGGTATGAATATACTGCTGTTTGTGCATTTTGGATGGGACTGTAGTAAACAGACCCCTAAAGTGGGAGCTTACAATTCCACTGAACTTCCCTCTGTTCTATTAAATTGCTCCCAGCTACGCCCTCTAAGCCATCTGTAGTAGTGGATAGTACAGCACTATGAAACTGATTTGACAAATAAGTGAAACAAATTAAAATAACAAAGATATCTTTATTAATGGAAATTGTTTCATTCTATTGTTGTAGTCTGACGCTCTTCCATTTCTCTCTTCCTCAGGATGCAACATTTACATGCCTTGTGGCTACAACGCAATGAAATTTCTCATCTCCCAGACTCCATCGGTTCCATGCGGAATCTCAGCACTCTAGTTCTCTGCAACAATCAGATGAGGGGAATCCCTAAAAGTCTGCAGAGCTTGTCCAACCTCTGGTAAGGTCAATCACAAGGATTCTGAAGGGGAGCATTACAGAGCCAATATACAGTAAACCTACATAAACTAATTTATTTAAGAAAATAAATAGAACTTATGCTGAAAATACTTTCTGTTTATTCTTTTAATGTATAAAAATCCATATTTTCTTTCTTTTTGCTTGCCTATAAAGCATCTAGGGAGAATTATTTTGCTGTTACACCATCATCCCTGTACTATGCTGAATTAAATAGAGTGGATACGCTCTTTATAACTACCTCCTCCCTTCATTCCTTTGACTGTTTTGGCTTACAGATACGCAGATCTCAATTTTGCTGGACGTTTATCTGCACAAGGTTAATGGAATGATCTGCCTTGCAAGAACCAGTTAGATGCAAGGAGTAGTTTCAGTTTTTCGGTCTGCCCTGTTTAGTTCAAGAAAAAAAAACCCATAGATTTCAGACAAAATAATAATCAAAAAGTATGTTTAGCACAAACCCTAGTCAATGAACCCAAAAAGTGGGCCTACCATCCCTTTACAAGGCACTAATTGTGGCAGATCTATCCAACAGGTTTGTTAACTTCAGAGATAATCCTCTTGAGCTTCAAGTGACACTGCCCAAATGTGAGGATGATGATGAAGACAGAGAACTGTTTGGGCTAGAGTTCATGAATGCATATATAGAGGAGTCGTTCAGGCTTGGTTCAACAGGTAGGAGTTTTGTGTCGATGTACACACAAATATATTAAGCAATAATATAATCTATTCAAGTTTGCATTTAAATATTCTATACATATTCATTAATATATGCTAAATGCCAGATATTCATATTAACATTTGTGTTTATTGAGCAGTGGAACCTGCCATAAATTGTTAATCACATTTACTCAATGGTTTCCTTTTTCTTTTGTTAGCAGGACATTTTTGGGGTGTTTCTCACCACCCCAATACTGATGAAAGGGATAAGCAACCCTCAGTACTCCATGGGGAGCTATATATAGAATTTATGCCACTTTACATTATGTAAAAAAGTATTTAAAAAGCGTCTAGCCAAACATGCGTAAAACAGCAGAGTAATTATGAAAAAAGTTAATGTAAAATACTGGCATTATGGTTGGAGTTAATTGGCACTATTTATAGATGCACAAACTCCAGGATTAACATATAAGTATTAGAGGGGATCGATTCTAAGGTGGCTTTTTCTTAAATTAAGGAATTTTTAAATGAACTTTGAAAAATGTGCAAAAGTTGTTGCAGAAATACAATTCCCGTCATTTCTATATCATGTGAGCTGCTGAAGGAATTCTGGGAGTTTTAAAACATCTAGAGTGACAATTGTTTGCCTGTCCTGGCTGGCAATGTAAAGGTTTAAATGAGATGCAAAAGAGGCAAAGGACATGTTATATTTAGATTAACTGAAGCCACTGTATTAGTATGGAGAGAAGAATGTAGAATTAGGGCTGAAATCACCAGTGATTGGCAAACTAACAGTAAAAACAAAAATATTTATTTCATTTCACTTTCAGATTAAACTGAGATTGCAAATGGAGGCCGAATAAACAAACAATAAAAGAAAATACTGTATGTGCCACTGTAGAAGCACAGGCTACTTCTAGGAGAAGTCAGGCAAGCCTTGAACACTACAGTCATGGTTCAGACTCCTCAACAATATGGAACTTTGATGGACAGTACTTAAGGACTAATGTGATAAAGCACAGCCATCTGGCAGCATCAACATTTTGTGTAATTACCTTTGATTGATTTATTTGATGAGTACAGCTCACTCCTCTGAGGTGAGCTTTGGGAAAGGTTACCGTGGTACTGCTGTGAGCAAAACATTCTCTAGAGACACTTCAGGCTCTGTGTAATACTGCAATGCTGCAACGTATCCCATACGCTGTAGGTAATCTACACGTCCGTAGTCTATGAGTAGCTTGCACAGTCGCCCCAAGTTCTCCCTCTCCTTCACTGTGAGAAACCTGAAAATTAAAGTAACATAGGTGAAGCAAATAGGAAATATATCTTAGTTATTACTACCCTATGAAGGGCCAAAACACAGTGGGGCTCATTTATAAACACTGGGCAAATTTGCACCTGGGCAGTAACCCATACCAACCAATCAGTGATAAGCTTTTTTCGGCCAGCTGTAAATTGAACACTGGAAGCAAGAATCTGATAGGTTGCCATGGGTTACTGCCCAGGTGCAAATTTGCCCAGTGTTTATAAATAAACCTCAGTATGTTTCACTCAATCAGAAATGTGAGATACCCTGCAAGGCTGCTACAATTCTGCATATTTGCCCTTATTTCAGGAATCCCTAAATATGTGATGTCAGACCAAGGAATTAGAAGGAGCTCATTATCTGGATAGAGGATTGTTTTGTACTTTTATCTTATTAGGTTCTTAAATATTATGACAGACTTTTCTTAATAACCATCAATGGCCAAAGAATAGTATAAACATGATGTCTCTTACCCTTCAACTGTCTCTGAATGACAGTCTAGGTTCTGTTGCTCTGCCTCATGTTCCTCTGACTCCATCTGTTCATCAGACTGGATGGCTTTGGCTGGCAGTTTCCTCATACCACAGGTAGCCCAACTGGACATGCGCTGAAAAAGGTTGAATTCCCTCTGATCCAGTCCTAGACTTTGGAAGAACTCTCTGCCTACATAGTGATGCCAGTCACAGCGATGGTGACAACAAAGAGCAATGACAATGCCTCCCGCACAGGCAGAACTAACTGGATATGCTTCCTTGCCTTCATTTTTTACTCTTTCCTGCTGCAAATGATCTGTCCTAGGTCTTTTTGGCAAAGGTTCAGCGGTGGCAGGAAAGTTACTCTGCATGAGACAGCGCAGTGCCAGGTCTGCAACACAGTACACAGAAATACTATGACTACAATTACAAGTGACTTCTGGTACTGACACTATTACTATCCAGGAAGAGTGATTTCTCTACTCAGGTCAAATGCATTGTTCCTTTAATGTACCAGACAAGTGCTGCTTCTGGTCATTTTTTCTGTAAAAATATTTCTTGTTTAAAAATGATATATTATTGCTTCTGCATACATATTAGTATAGTCCTTGTGCTGTACATAAACAAATTCTCTATACTATGTTTCCTCTTTGTAATCCATAACAAACAAATGCTATAGGTTCGGTCAATTATACAGAGGCAGATACTGGACTAACTAGCTAGAATATTATACATGGACTAGATAGAATATGGTATATATTTCAACAGAACTAACACATAGGTATTATGGGAAATAACTAAAAGTTATATTTGTAGCACTTCTTTCTAACTCACGTCAGGATGCTGCTGAAGTAAAACACAGAGGCTCCTGAAGAGTTTTCATTTTACAACATAAGCAGCCTGTCTGTTATCCGCCACTCTCTGAAAAAGGGCTGCTGGCAAGAGCATGTGTGAGGCACTGATACAGCTTTCATACGTTTTTTTGCAACTCATACTGACCTGTCCCTGCTCCACAAAGGTGTTTCCCAATCCCAATGACTGGAAGGTGCTTCTGACTAAGGCTAGGAACTTGATCTGCAAAATACAGATACAAACTGTTACTTAAAGGGAGGATGAAAAACATCTGTCAAAATTAGGAAAATATGCTTCAATGGGTGATTCACCATTAAGTTAACTTTTCAAATGGCCTTCATTTTTTCTTGACAGTTTTTGAATTATTAGCTTTCAAAAAGGGGGTCACTGACCCCCTCTAAAAAACAAATGTACAAATGTATTGTTATTGCTACTTTTTATTACTCATCTTGCTATTCATGCCTCTCCTGTTCATATTCCAGTCTCTTATTCAAATCAATGCATGGTTACTAGGGTAATTTGGACCCAAGGAATCTGATTGCTGAAATTGCAAACTGAAGAGCTGTTTTACATCATACTAAAATGATCTTGTGACACAACTTTTGTAATTTACCTTTTTTATGACTTAATTTTGAAAAAGCTCCCACAGCAAGGATCACTGCAAGTGCAGTAGTTTTGGCGTTAATCCCTTATGCAGGAGGACACTCCAGTTTAATGCTCAACCTCATCTCTCCAGAGTCCAGTGCAGTGAAATGACGGTGGGGTAAGTATGGCCCCCTTTGCAACGGATTCTAAAACTCCTTTGTTGCAGCACCCGTAGATACTTTATGAGCTGTCAGAGCCTCTTTTTCTCAGGTAACCACTTTATGCACATTTCTTTTACATTTTACAACAGCTTTTCAAACCCTCTGATACATTAATGTGAAACATATCCCCTAAATTTTTATGACTTCACGAACCTAAACAAAGATGCTGAATGTCAATTTGAAGTCTCTCAAAAACCGAACTTCTCTGCTTCCCATCCACCTGTAATGAAACACACAACACGCTTAAAGGAAAACTATACCCCCAAAATGAATACTTAGGCAACAGATAGTTTATATCAAATTGAATGACATCTTAAAGAATCTTACCAAACTGGAATATATATTTACATAAATATTGCCCTTTTACATCTCTTGCCTTGAACCACCATTTCGTGACTCTATCTGTGCTGCCTCAGAGATCACCTGACCAGAAATACTACAACACTTACTGTAACAGGAAGAAGTGAGGAAGCAAAAGGCAGAACTCTGTCTGTTAATTGGCTCATGTGACCTTACATGTGGTTTGTATGTGTGCACAGTGAATCTTACGATCTCAGGGGGCGGCCCTTATTTTTTAAAATGGCAATTTTCTATTTTTGATTACCCAATGGCACATACTACTAAAAAAGTATATTATTATGATAATGGTTCATTTACATGAAGCAGGGTTTTACATATGAGCTGTTTTACTCAGTATCTTTTAATAAAGACCTACATTGTTTGGGGGTATAGTTTTCCTTTAACAAATTTCTTGGTAACTCTTCTTATAGCGGTGACCTAGCCCACATGGAGTGATTTAAACTTAAAATCATTACAAAATGGAGGGAGGCTGTGGCTACAGTTAGGAAGACTGTATCAATTCTTTAAACCACATGTTCACAAGTTGTGGGAGTACCCAATATAAAGGCAAATTATTCTGATGCGATAACTTAATGCCAAAATGTTTCTAAAATAATCTAATATATAATGTCACTTTAGTGAAAGGGGAACTGCCACTGATATAATTAAGCACCTGAACTGTAGTGGATGATTAATCATTCTTTTTATAAATGACCTGATTTTTTGAAATATAAATGGTTTCCTCAATCCTACATCTTTTTTCTGCTGCAAGCAACTTAATGTGGTTTGTTGTAACACACTTAAAGTTGATTTGTAAAACAATTACAGTTTTAACAGGATTTTTAAAATAATATTGATGGTTCCCCTTAAAGTAAGTAGAATCACCATGTACTGTTAATTAATAAGTCTGTGATTCCCAACCTTAAATCTAGTGGATGCTCTTTCCACCAGCAGGAAGTGAATGTTTTCAGCACCCTGTGTTGCAATATCCACCCAGTGGGAGAGTTTGCCCCGTCCAGCACCGAATTCTACAAAACAACGAGATCCACCCAGCAAACCCAGACTGTCCAGGTGTCCCAGAATCGAGGCCTGTTTAAGGAACAATGAAAACTATTTCAAAGCCATCAGTTCATAGACAAAACTATAACATTACAAATTACAATTATTCCATCTCACTTAAAGGGTAAGTCAACCCCAAAATAAAAATTTGACTAATAAACTTTGCAAACTTGCAATATACATTCATTACAAATTTTCTATGGTTTTTAAGTTAGTTGTATATGTATTGCTATTAAATGCTGTGTCTATCAGTTCATACAATGTAAGACAAAGCAGCTGATTAACAGACCTGACTTTGCTGGGGAACCAAGGCTGTTGCAACATTGTTTAGAAAGTAACAACTGGGAGTTAAGCTAATGCTGCTTTCAATAGCAATTGTTTTTACAAATGTATGAATGAATGTATATTGGAAAGTTGCTTAGAATTATGTTTTCTTATTAAGCCATTTTTTTTATTTTGGGTTTGACTTGCCCTTTAAGTAATTAATTTAGCAATCATACTAATTTATTTTAAGATTAGACTGCATATATAGTGAAAATGAACACTAACATCTACCACCAGCCAGGGTGGATTATTCATTTGATACCAGGATGCGCCAGCCATCTCCCCACCATAACCTTGGCTCCGCTCCAACCCAGCTTTTTCCATTGTACTGGGCCCCACTGGAGCATTATGACCCTGCAATTTATATTTTAATTGTCCCATGAGTTTGTTGCCCTTAAGGAAGCCACACCTGCTGCTTGAGATGCTTAGATGCAGTGTCTCCATTTGCTGGATCATTCAAGGCTTCAAGTAAAGACCAGTGACATAGTTTCTTATCTGCTGACGGAGGGTCTAGGCCTAAAAAAAATATTCAGATAAAAAAAAAATTATTTGGAGCTCAGCCAGTCAATAATGCAGTGCACCAAGAAAAGAAAACAGTCAACTTAAGATAGGCAGGACATATGCGCAAATGTGGTAATTTTAAAAATGTTTTACCTCTAATATGATAAACAGGTTTTGGGAATATTATAGGCTGACATATACCAAAGAAGATAAATGGAACTGCTGAAGTTTATAACCATTTGAATGTTTATAAAGCAGCTAGGATGTTAGAGGCTTAGCAGTAGTGTAACCAGATGTAATTTAGCTTGCAGCTTAAGCAGAAAGCTTTGCATATTTATGTTGTGTGATGTCACAGAACCAATCCTCTTACTTATACATGAACAAATTCTACATGTACATTAAACACAAATGAACATATGGTAGTTTTTTTTTTTTTTTTTTTATCTTAAAGGGCCACAGTATCTGCAAATTAACTACTGGTCTTATTAAAGGGTTATTCTTATGGTTGCAAAGTTTTACTTTACTCTGCCCTTGGTATAAATCCTATCCCAGAAAAAGCAGTATCATTACAGAGGACCAGTGTCCCATTCAAATAGCAACAATACTAAACCACTTTGCAAAAGGTGAACATCCCCTTTAAGAAGCTTGAACTCACCACTAGTCACTTGTTTCAGCTTCTCTGTAAGTTTCAGAAGCTCATCTTTAGAGAAGGAACTAAGAGATATCTGTAAATAGCAAAACATATTGTTATAGGCAAAAAGGGTTTCCAAAGCAACAGTGAAGGAATGAACGGATTGTTTTAATTAAATACCAACCAGATCATTAGTGCTCTCTGTGATCCGGCACCCTGCATTCACATCTTGAACATAAAAGACCTGAAACATATAGAGGTCATTGCCCCCACACAAATCAGTGCCAAGCACAGAGCTTTGAGAGAACAATTAATGTGGCAGATGCCATGACAATAGATGAGATCCCATTTCCCATACTTGACATTTTTTTTAACCCATGCAGACGGCAATTCAAAATTTCAACAAAGCCCAATATGTTACTAATGAGCATCATACGCTAATATGGAAAAAAGATGTGTCATGTTGCACCGAATAAATCAGTAAAGCCCATTATAATATCCATATGAGAAAAATGTTATGTCACATTCATGACATCTGACGATACTCCCGGACTTTATACAAAAGAATAATGCCCAATGTTCTAGTTTGTCCTCTTTTGTGACAAAGGAGACAGAGAACAAAACTGTATTCTATTGATAAACAGGACAAAAACTAATTTTCCATGACAACCCGTCTAGATATTGCAGAATCAGTATTTACATGGCTACATTATTGGAACAAATGCTCCTCTCTTAGCTGTACATGTAGGAAGGAAACATGTTGCCTGCGTTAATATATTCCTGCTAGTGAGTCAACAGTTTTCAATTTAATCAATTATTGCTTTTAAGCTGCCAATACATTGGTGAACATATTAATTTACTTACAGGCTTGGGTTTCTCTCTGGAATTACATTTCTTGAGGTGCTTTGGAAGCTGATCCTCGTACACTGTGCTGCGAGGAACACAAAAAGAAGATACTGTAAGGCAAACTGGAATATGAGACAGCTAAAAAGTATATTTATCCCTACTTTAATAAAGCAGGACTAGAACAAAGCAAACTTACTGCTTGGGGTCCAGAGGGCATGGAATACGCCTCCTGCTGTCATGCTCCTGCAATAAATACCACATTCAGTGACCCAAAAGGCTTTTTTTTAGTAATTTGGATTTCTAGATCTTAATTCTGATAAAAATCATTTAAGAATAAATAAACCCAAAAGGATTGCTTTGCAACCAATATGGATTCATGCAGCTTAGTGAGGCTCAAACACAAGATAAAGTACTGATTTATGATTATTACAGAGAAAATGGAAGTACCTTTTAAAAATTAGATTTGCTTAAAACGGATCAATGAGAGACAGCCTTCCTGTAAATGAGATCTTCTTGGGTAATGAGTTTGCAGATAAGGGATCTTACATTCTGTAATCATTCTCATATATATGGTCTTCCCTCAGTACTCCATTGCATTGCACACATCCTAATAACCCATAACAGCATAAATAAAATAAGGAGATTTTGTGTACTCACCGTTACATCTCTTTCTCTTCAGTCGCTTGGGGGACACAGGGACAGTGGGGGTATAGCTGGGGCCACTAGGAGGCAGGGCACAAAAATAGAAACTTGACCCCTCCTCCTCCTGCTATACCCCTCCTCTGTAGGCAGAGACACTAAGTTCGTACCAAAGGAGAAACAGGAGGTTATTAATAATCAACAGAAAATCTGATAACTAATTACAAGAAGAACAGAGTCAACCAAGTCTGAAGCCAAGAGAAGGCCTCTATCCAGGGAGGGAAGCCCTGTGTCCCCCAAGCGACTGAAGAGAAAGAGATTTAATGGTGAGTACACAAAATCTCCTTTTCTCTAGGTCTGCTTGGGGGACACAGGGACAGTGGGGAAGTACCAAAGCTGTCCCCTGAATCTAGGGCGGGAAGTAGAGGCCTACGTGGAACCAGCCACTGCAGCCTGAAGTACCTTCCTGCCGTAGCGGGTGTCAGATCCCACAAGGTGCCAAACTGGTAAAATATGGCAAAAGTATGGATTGAAGTCCACGTTGCAGCCTTGTTCCGCTGAGGCTTGGTTTCGAAAAGCCCTCTGGTGGAATGTGCCCTGATTGATCTGGGGGAACCTGACCCTGTGATGAATAGGATCTCTGGATGGCCTGTTTTATCCATCGGTCTAAGTAGCTGGTGTGCCTCTAGGGAAGGACGAACAAGGAGTCCGATAGACGGATGTCCTTGACCCGGTGCAGGTAAAACTTGAGGGCCCTAACGGGGTTGAGGATGTGTAGCGCTGCTTCCTTCGCATTGGAAAGGGATGGGCAGAAGGTAGGAATCGTAATTTCCTGGTTGAGGTGGAAAGTGGAAACCACCTTGGGAAGAAAAGAGGGAGAAGTATGAAGTACTGCCTTGTCGTTGTGGAAGGTCAACAGAGGAGACCTACAGGAGAGGGCAGAGATCTCAGATACTCTCCATGCTGAGGCAATAGCCAGCAGAAAAAACTGTTTTCCATGTGAGCCACTGAAGTGGAATAGAATCCATGGGTTTAAAGGGAGCATGTTGCAGGGCACGTAGGACTAGGGTTAAGTCCCAATTTGGCACCGGTAAAAGTACCAGGCACTTTATGTGGGCCATTCCCTGAAGAAAAATCCTAATATCTGTGAACAAGGCGAGAGGTCTTTGGAACAGGATGGAAGTGCCAAAAACTGAGATTTCAGTGATCCGAGGGACATGTCCAGGAACAGTGCCTCCTGTATAAGGCCAGAAGGAGTGGAGTGGAAAACTTCAGTGAATTGAAACCATTACATTGGCACCACCAATGGTAAGTGAACCAGACCTAATGGTAAGTCTTGGCGGAGACAGGTTTGCGGGCTGCACGCATGGTAGAATGACAGTGTCAGAGAACCCCTTCCGTCTCAGGATAGTGGTTTCAGTAGCTACGCAATCAAATTGAGGTTGGCAGGACGGTAGTGAAGGATTGGTCCCTGAGAGAGAAGGTCCAGGATGAGAGGCCAAGGTTCCTCTACTGAGAGATGTACTAGATCTGAGACCCAGGATCCCATGTTGGACTGATTCTATCATCAAAACCATGACTCCCAATACCTTCATGTAGAATCTCGCGGTGTGGGACTTCGAGAGGAGAGACCGCACGAGGGTCCGTAGATGCTGGACCTTGTCACTGGGACAGTTTGTGTCTGGGTGTTGAACTGCATCCAGAGGAAGACCATGGATTGGCTTGGGGTTAACGAGGACTTATCCAGGTTGATGAACCAACAAAACTCCTGTAATCGAACCATGGTGAAGTGCAACGCCTGCTGGGCCACTGCAAATGAAGGTGCCTTGATCAGGAGATCGTCCAGATAAGGAGTTATGGAGATCCCCCTGGTGCGGATTAGAGCAGTGGCCACCAACATGATCTTGGTAAAGACACGAGGGGCCGAATTCAGGCCAAGGGGAAGGTCCGTGAGTTGGAAGTGGCGATTTTGGAAGGCAAATCGCAAGAATCTCTGATGGGAACAGAAAATTGGGGCCGCGATGACAGACCTGAGGGATTCCAACTTGAACCTTCGCGGTCGAATGAAAGTATGGAGTTCCTTGAGGTCCAGGAATGGCAGAACAGATCCATCCTTCTTGGGAACTACAAACAAGTTTGAGTAATAGCCTCGGAATCTCTCCTCAGTCGGAAAAGGGATGATGACCTCTGAATGGATAAGCTTGCCAATCGCGTCGTGCAGCGCCTGAGCCTTTTGATGCCCCTGAGGATATCTGGACATGAAGAACCGGCGGGGCGGGAGAGAATCGAATTCTAGGTGGTAGCCCTGACTCACGACCTTGTGTACCCAGGCGTCTTGAGTCCGATTCTTCCAGGAGTCGGCAAACCTGCAAAGTCTCCCCCCCTTACGGCTGAGTCGCTGAAGGGAAGAAGGGGTGAGTAATGCAGATGTGGGCTTGCGGGACTGCCAGGATGGCCTGGACCTTCCACTGAAGCGTCCTCTGTAGGTGGTGGAGTGTCGTGAGAGACTTTTTTGAAGAGTCCGCAGTTTCATCCAGAGAGATCTGCGAACCGATACCAACAAGTCGGCTAAGTTCTGCTAATCACCTGTAGCGCATCGAGGGAGGCTTCACATAGGTAGTCAGCCTCCTTGATTTGCGAGGCCAAATGAGCGAGTTCTTCACGGGGGACCCTTGTGGCAATCACTCGGCATAAGGCGTCCGACCAAGTTTGGAAGGCTCTACTTACCCAAGCCGAGTCTAGAACCGGCCGAAGGGAGGTACCTGAAGCAGAGAAGAGAGAACTTAGAATGCCCTCAAGCTTCTTGTCCATGGAGTCCTTGAAGGAGGCTGCATCAGGAACTGGTAAAGCAGTGTCCTTAGATAGTCGAGAGACAGGCGCGTCCACTGAAGGTGGGGAGGTCCAATTTTCCGTTAGATCCTGTGGAAAAGGATATAGTTTGAGAAAACAGCGGTTAGCCTGGAAACATCCCTCTGGCTTGTACCATTCCTGTTGGATACTTTGCTTGAGTTGAGCATGAGAGGGAAAAGGAAGTGAAGGGTCTCTAATACTGAAATGAGGGAATCAGTGGCCTCAGAGGAGAGTTTGGGGGGGGGATTCCCCTTCCTCTGGGTCGGAACCGTGAGATAGTTCACCATCAGACAGAGTCGGATCCTCCTCGGAGTCAGGCGGCAGGGATGAAGTAGTGATGGACTCCGCCTCACACTCATCCTCGGAAGGAGAGAGGGCTCTACATTTTGGAGGCTTAGGCCGAGGCTTATCTAGCCATGCTAGCAGTTTATCAAGGGAGAGAGCCAATTTAGGAATGCTGGTGGCAAGCTTAGATGCCCATTCTGGGGGTCCAGGGGGGTGGAGTCCCGGGGCTGGCCTGATGGGGTCCCCATGGGAGGCTTGGCTTACCTGAGGACGGAGATCTGAAGTTTCTGAAACTGCCTCAGGTGGCTTGCACGTGGAACACAGAGGGTCCTTGTGACCAGATGCGGCATTTGTCACAAGCTAAATACTTAACCGATGAAGTAGTTGCTGGCCTGGAAAAAAGGTTATCACCTGTACCTTCAGACATGGTGTACACAAGCTGTTCCTGTAAGAGAGGAATTAAGTTAACAATATATATAATGTAGGTTATATATATAACTGAAAATGCCTCCCCAGGGTACTGCTGGGAGCAAAGCCTTGGAGGAGAGTAAAGCCTGATAAGGCAGTAATTACAAAGCCTGCTGCCCTGTGGCAATAGCTAAAAACCCCACTGTGTCAGAAGTACTGCCCTGTTGTGTTCTTAGAAAAAACAGGGGGGGGGGCTATGCTGCAGAGAAGCTGGGAAAGAGTTCTGCCCAGTGTGGTGAGTCTGCTAGTAATGGAACCTCCTCCAGAATCAATGGGAAGTAGCTGCCTGGGCGCACAATGGAGAGTGCGAAGAATGGCCCCTCCCCTAGCAGTGACATATGGTGCAGACGCACACCTTAGAAAAATGGTGCATAAGGCACTGGCGCGCACTTTTTGGGTTGCACACAGGGTGCCCGTACAGTAAGTGCAAAATCTGCCCCAGCCATTGCCTCCCCAGGTAGAGTGAAAGACAGCCCCGGTGAAGTCTCTTGTAAAATAGTGAGGCGCAACTGGTGTTAAGCCCACAATAACTCTCTTGCACTGCTGACAGTGAGGACAGTAGGAAACATAAGTGCCATTCCCATTCTGGACAATTTGTAGAGATGATTTGGCAGCTGTGCTCTCGATCTCAGTAAGGCACACCCGCTCCAGGTGTAGGAAATGATTCAATTAGTTAAGAGAACTGAGAGAAAGCAAGTGAAAAGGCAGAACTTGCTACTAGGTGCTCTTTATTGCACACAACATTTTTCGGGCCAGAAGCCCTTTATGCCTGTGTGTTTGGTGGAGGCTGATTAACATACTGCCTGGGTCTGAACTAGTGACCTGCAGGTTGCAAAAAAGTCTCCTATACTGCTGTGCAAGGCAGATGGATTGTGCAGAGGGGGCTCAGAGAGTGAATAGGCTGCTATTAAGGATATTTGCTTACCTTAAATGAGCCACGGCAGGAGTTCCCAGACTAAGGTGTAGGGATCCTTGGGGCATATAAGGAGGAATGAGCCACAGGATGAACCTGGCTATACCTCAGCCCTGTGTCCCGGCCAGCGCATCCTCTCTCTGTATGTCAGAGGGAGGGAATCAATGCTGGATGGTCAGTGCAGAGCACAAGAGACCCCGGTGACATCCTCAAGTAATGGATCAGACTACTCAGTGTAGCTGTCCAGCTCCATATAATGTGAAGGAATTGTAATGAAATAAAAATAAAAGAGCAAAATAAATAGTAAAATACTCCTGAATGCAGGAGACAGTCCTAACCTCCTGAGGACACAACCAAACTGGGTGTCTCTGCCTACAGAGGAGGGGTATAGCAGGAGGAGGAGGGGTCAAGTTTCTATTTTTTTTATTGTGCCCTGCCTCCTAGTGGTTCCAGCTATACCCCCACTGTCCCTGTGTCCCCCAAGCAGACCTATAGAAATGATGTTTTAGGCTAAGGCCACACTAGGCGATAGCGCCGCGATTTGACTCGCTGCGACTTTTCGCCGCGACTTTTAAGCCGCAATCGCTGGGGAAACTTTTGCGCTGGCGTCTATGGGGAATTCGCGAAAATCGCCAGCGTAAAAACACACGCGGCGTGTGTTTTTACGCTGGCGATTTTTCGCGATTCCCCATAGACGCCAGCGCAAAAGTTTCCCCAGCGATTGCGGCTTAAAAGTCGCGGCGAAAAGTCGCCGCGAGTCAAATCGCGGCGCTATCGCCTAGTGTGGCCTTAGCCTTAAGGGTAACCTTCTTATCCACTGTTCTTTGTGTGAAATGAGCAGGTCATTTTCTGAGATTGCATATGGCAGTCTCAATAACATCTGCTTCCCAGATAGTAGTTGTTTGTCACTTTGCCACTGCCTGTAGTTAGATAAAGCCTGAGTGGTGTCAACTTGCGGGGCTATAAATTATTCATGGGATAACAGCAAGAACTATATTGCAAGAATTAAAGAATGTGTTCTTTACATTAGCAAGATAGGTTTGACTGAATGCTATATGTTTGGCTAAAAAAAAGCCTACAGACTCACAATCATTGTACAGTTGATCTGTACCTTTACACACTGTTTATCCCTATATCCGGTCATCTGCACAGGTGAGCTGTATCTTTGAAAATACATAACCTAACCCCATAGAAAAAAATAGTAGTGTGCTACTGGATTACTTTCTTGGATATCACAGTTGATCCAAAAAGCAGGCGAGGGTCTCCCAGTCTAGCACCTGGAACCTACATCGGTTTTATTGAAGGTAGAGCGCTACTAATTATCACCATCACCTAACCCATGTCGTCATTGTGATAAAGATCCACTCCTGGCATTTTGAAGATCTTTTTTCTGTATACCATTTTTACCCTTACATCACACACTGCGTTTTTTTCTCCACAGGAGTATTTCTGCCACAGCTGCCGACTTTGCAGTTGCAATTAAAGGGGTGGTTAACCTTCTAGTAAACGTTTAGTGTGTTTAGCTAATTCTAAGCAACTTTTTTATTGGTTTTCATTATTTTTTTATATACTTTTTTTATTTAAATTATTTGCCTCCTTCTTCTAGACTCTTTCCAGTTATCTAAAAACAATTCCCTGTAAGGCTAAAAATTTAGGTTATTATTGCAACTTTCTATTACTCACGTTTCTGTTTGGGCCCTCTCCTATTCCAGTTTCTTATTCAATTTAGAAAATAGTTGCTAGGATAATTTGGATTATGAAATTGCAAAACTGGAGAGCTGCTGAAAAAAAAAAAAAAAAAAAGCTAAATAACTAAAAGCTAAATAAAAACCACAAATAATACACCAAAAACAGTTGCATATTGTCTCGAAATATCACTCTCTACATCATATTAAAAGTTAATTTAAAGGTGAACAACCCCTTAAGGGTCAAAGATACATGGGTGCTTTACCCACATCAATTCACATAAATTTTTTGGCACTGTCACTCTTAGGGAGCACAATTTCACCACAGATGACTTGTGTGTAGGGTTGCCACCTTTTCTGGAAAATAATACCGGCCTTTGTATATATTTATCTTTTTTCCCAATTAAGAACATTGGGATTAACCATCATTTTTACCGGCCAGGCAGGTAAAATACCGGCCAGTTGGCAACCATACTTGTGTGCCATCACCCCAAGGCAGTCAGTGATATTTGCATTTCTGTGCAAGTTGAAATACACAGGTAAAGGAAATTCCATGTGTGATATTAGTTATTAGTCTTATTGGGTGAAGATTAATCAGGATTTAGTGACATAGGGATAATTGTTAATCTACAGAGAAAGAAAATCAACCCCCCTTAAACTATTGCAAAAGTAGACAATTCACACCTCATTCTCCTCTAGTAGTCAAATCAACCTTATTTGGGAAATTAAATAATTACAGTGACACAAATTGGTCCGCCTTCTTGATATATAAAGTGCAAGTGCTTGTGATAAGGTACATCAATAACTAAAGTGCAAATGCTGTAATATCCGTTCATTCCTTGAGAACATTCACAACTCTAGCTAAAAAACAAATCACCAGATCTTCAAGGATAAAACAAGTAGTGTAACTTAATTATAATACCTTATCACAAGCACTTTTATATACCAAGAAGGCGGACCGATCAGTGTCACTGTAATTAATTAATTTCCCAGATAAGGTTGGTTTGACTACTAGAGGAGAAAGAGGTGTGAATTGTCTACTTTTGCAATAGTTTAGGCTGGGTTTATTTTCTTTCTTGTTGTCTTAATTGTTCTGATTTAGGTCAGACCCCCTGCTTGAATCTATTGTCTTTCAATAAATCCTATTAGATAAACAAGGGTTGTGATCTCTCTAATGATTATAGTGATAATTGTTAAATCTGCCTTTATTCTCTCTGTACAGGCCATTGATAATGACACAGTGAGTAGCCCCATGATTCTCTTTGATACCCCAACTGTACAGGGGGACAGAACAGCTCTCAATGGTCCCTTTAGCCCAGTAGTTTTACATGTGTAGATGTCTCCCCTCTCTCCTGTATCCCCTCATTCATGTGTCATGTGATCAGTGTCCTTTTACTCCTCACACATCTTTAGCATTTGGAACCCCTCATTATACAGTCAGTCAATAGTATAGATATCACACTGTACCCCCACAGCCATTCCCCTGTGTAGGAAGTCTCCATGCAGCCCCATGATTCAGTACCTCACCGCTCTGAGCATGTTCCCCGCAGAACTTCTTTCCCTCAGAGACGATCATTTTGCAGAATCTCTTTTTCCTCTGCACAAAGTGGCTGCACCTCCCGGGAAGGGGATTCTCTCTGGGACATGTCACTAAGGAAGAATCCGGCTCAGAAGCAGCAGATGGCTGGGGCTCCTGAGGATCCATTTCAACCTAATGGACAGCAGCTTTTTACTACTATGCCGCCGTATAGCCCACCGTATTTCCTAAAAAATACACTCTGTAAATTCCTTTGCCTTCTCCTCCACCACCAGCTAGCTTTCCACGTCTTCTTTCAAACTCTTTGCCATTACTAAAAATGTCCGGAGATTCGCCCCCCACACGCACCGCTTCCGCTGCGTTATGACGTCAGGACGTAGAGCGGTTGATTTGGAAATTGTACCGCGATAAACATTGACGGAAGGAAACAAGGGCCACAGAAACGAAAGAGAGGCCCAAGAAAACGGAGGAAATTGCAGATAATTCGTGGAGAACAGAATTGCAGTCAGTGCTAGGGACGTTTGTAGGAGTGTAAAACAAGGCAAAAGGACAAGTTGGAAGTGAGAGCAAAGTGCCAGAGTAGGACAAATACCAAAGTGATTGTGAGTGAAGTGAGTGACTGGGATTTAGTGGGAGAAACTCGGACAGAAAGCAGAAGTGTGAAGGAGCAATGGACGTAGCTATGGAAACATAGGTAAAGTGAGTGAGTGTCAGAATGTGCCCATGGGAATGGCCAGGGAACAGCAGATATTGAACGTGAGCTCCATTAGAATGGAAACAAGGGAAAGGCCTCGCATCTAGAGAGAAGGATTTGGGATATTTTTAGGTGTAAGAGAGATTGAATGTGTAATTACTAGCACAAGAACAGACATGCCTGAGACTGGGGCTAGCAGCAGATCAAACTGAGTAAAGTGTTGGACAGCCAGGCCTCATAATCCTCCTGCCCATTAGGAATACTGTGACAGAGTGGGGACAATCTACTATTACCAGAAAAATGTCCCACATACAGGAACTGCTAAGCCGGGAAGTAAAAATCCTGCTGAAGAACAGAGAATGCGACGAGAGGTAATCACTTGAGGATTTATTATATTCTACAGCAGAATTTACAGTACCAGATTGTTGTTGTTCAATTCAAAATTAGAATATGCGCTTCATCATACTGGAATAGGAAACTTTTTAAATACAATCAGTTAAATATTCAGTACCATTTCTGAAATAATCAAGGTTATCTGCGCAATACCTCTCTGAGCATCTGTTGCTCTTCATGAATAAGTTGGGTGTCAGATTTACATTGAACGTTAGATCCAATATATCTTTTAGGGGTATGTCAAATAGCTGATAATCGCACAAACAAAATAACTGACTTTGGGAGACACCCTGCTTTGACAGAGACAGGATTTCTGGTGATTTTAAAAGTTAGCTCTAATACAACTTCTAGGCAAGATGTATTGGATCTAACTGTCACTTAAAGGGCACCTGTTGGGTAAAAATGTTATCCCCAACCAAAAGTGTGGGCTAATAGATCCTGCATTCTGGTTGGGGATAATATTTTTTTTTTTAAATGCCCCCGCCAGCGCTACGCTACCTGCACTGGGAGGGAGATCCCAGTGCGAGCAGCCATGTCTATGTGCGGGTAGCGTAGTGCTGGCCGGGGGCATTATTTCAGAATGAAGAAGCTTATATAACATTTAAATTTCCGCGATAGTCCCACAGAGCAGCACATGTGCAAGCATGGTTTTCCAGTCTTGTTACTTACACCAAGATGGAAATTGGAAAAATACATCTCCAGCCAACTTACCCTCGTTCCCCTTTGAGCAGTTTATTTCGCCACAAATCACCAAAATTTCCAGAGCTCTGTCATTGGAGATTTATGGTTTGCAACTTGTCATCTGCAGCCCAGTATGAAACCATAAAACCCTGATGATAGGCTGTGGGGAGAGACTGAAGATTTATACTTGTAGGTTGATTGTCAAATGAAAGTCTCTACCACAGTTTTGCAGGATTTTCCTATGACTGCAGCCAGGTGGGCAAGTGTCTTCTTGCAAGTGTCACCTTAGAACACTAAAGGTGGTGCTTTCAGTGATATTCTGCTGGGGAAGGCCAACACTCTCTGCATTGCCAGGAATGGCCGAATGCATTATGACTGCAGAATAGCTTGTCTGTATATGCTATGCTGGCTATTGCTGCATATAGAAATGAGCCGGATTAGCGTAGTTGACAGGCTATATCGGCCTATGAATGGCTAGTTTAAAGGAGACATTTTATGTAAAAAAAAATCAGAACGTACAGTGTGTTATACTTTATATATAGAAGAATAAAGTAGTGATTTATTGACTGTTTCTGCAAAAACCCTAATAATCCCTCCCTTCTCTTGCACTTCCTGCTCCCTGAAGTCTCTGGCAGTGCAACTAGCAGGACCTGATGGGGAACTGAAGCCTGTCTTTGCTTGTGTGACCGCAAGGCTGTGATTGGCTGTCCCCCTCCTACTGTGCTTCTGTCAGGGACCGTTAGGACAGGTCCACATCTCATTTGAAACAGGGACCAGTGAACATCTATAGGGAACTCCAATAAAGGGGCTAATTTTAAAGATAATAGTAATTTTTAGCACCATATAAAAGCAACACCATATATTACTTATAATTGCCTACAAAATTAGGGTTTTGTCATGTATCCTATATGTCTCCTTTTTAAAGGAGAAATGAACCTTTGGGGGAAAAAACACGTACCCCCCCACCCCAGGTATACCCCCCTCACTCCTCCCCCCAGGCTAACTACCCCCTGGGGAAGTGCCCCATCTTCCATACTTACCCCTCGGCACAGACTCTTCCAGTGAATTTTTACACGTCCATCTTCCGGCTCCTCAGTAAGCTGACTGAGAAATCGGCAATTATCGTGTAATTCCGCGGATGCACAGTTGTTGCAAACCGGCAAACTGCTCCAACTGCGCATGCGCAGAAATACCGATCTCTCAGTCAGCTTACAGAGGAGCCAGAAGATGGATGCTTGTAACTGCGCTGAAGGAATCTGCGCCAAGGGGTAAGTATGGAGTATGGGGCATTTCCCGGGGGGGGGGTAGTTAGCCTGGGGGGAGGAGGAAGGGAGATCTACCTGGGTGGGGGGTATGGGTTTTTTTCCCCACAAGTTGATTTCTCCTTTAAATATATCATTTTTCATTAAATATAGCTGTAAAATGTGTTAATAGTATAGATGACCTATAAGGAACAATGATTCTTATTATTTAGTTAGTGTTAAAATACTATAGCCCAGGGATTGCCAACCTTTGTTACCCATGACCCACATTCAAAAATAAAAAGAGTTCCTGGTGAGCCAAATAAGGGCTATGATTGGCTATTTGGTAGCCCCTATGTGGACTGGCAGCCTATAAGAGGCTCTGTTTTGCAGTACTCTTGGGTTTTATGCAACTAAGACTTGCCTCCAAGCCAGGAATTTAAAAATAAGCACCTGCTTTGAAGCCACTGGGAGCAACATCCAAGGGGTTAGTGAGCAACATGTTGCTCGCCAGCTACTGGTTAGGGATCACTGCTATAGCCAAATTAAATAATCATTTTTTTACATGTTTATGTAGTGCTGGATCATTTTATGCAAAAATATAGTACACATTTTCACATAACTATATAACTAAAATCATAATAAATGAATGTGTTAGTATATCCTGGCATGCACAAAATAGAGTGTATCTTTCTCCAGTGGCGAGTTCCTCGTATATCATACTAATCAAGTTTTCTTGTGTCCTTACTACAGGTTTGTGTTAATACAAACTCTCTTTTGAAATTCACATGAGAAGTTGTTTTCTTGAATTCAAATAATTAGAAAATATAACTTCCTCATGTAGTGTGTTAATGACCTCCTTAGCCACTGGGTCCTAATGAAACAATTTCATTTAATTTTAATTCTCCTGCATGTGTGGGGTCTCCTGCAGCTTTAAAAGAACCCACAATATCTTGGAAGGCCACATCTGTTAGCTGTCCCTGGTAAATAATGATAATACAGTACAGGTATAGGATCTGTTATCCGGAAACCCCTTTATCCAGAAAGCTCAATTATGGAAAGGTCGTCTCCCATAGAATCCATTATAATAAAATAAAGGAACGTTTTAAAAATGATACCTTTTTCTCTGTAATAATAAAACAGTACCTTGTACTTTATCCAAACTAAAACGTTATTGGAAGCAAAACCAGCCTATTGGGATTATTTAATGTTTACATGATTTTCTAGTAGACTTAAGGTATGAAGATCCAAATTACGGAGATCCATTATCCAGAAACCCCCAGGTCCCAGGCATTTTTGATAACAGGTCCCATACTTGTATATCTAAAATTTAGATTGCTCCTAAACAGTCAACCATTTTAACATTTTCGTGTTAAACATCTGTAGAAAAGTTTTATTACCCTGATAGAATTTCATAGTTTTATTACCCTGATAGAATTTCACTTAATTGAAATAGTAAATACTGCATTGCAGTTGCTACACTAGCCAATCTAATCCGTAATCAAATTTTCTATTTCTATTTACAGGAGGCTTTATGTTCGGATCTGCATTGAGATGCATACTGCTACAAGCCCTGCACATAAAAAGGTAAATCTTACTCATTGTAGGCCTCATTTACGATATGTGAGGCACAGTGCAAGATGCACAAAGCTGCTCATTGACAGATTTGTATTCATGAGAGGCTGGCTGGGATGACACAAGCTAAGGAGCAGTAATGGGCACAATGAGCAATGGAGCCTATCAATATCATTAAAAGGGTTTTTCACCTTTAGGTTAACTTCTAGAATGTCATAGAATGACCAATTCTTATCAACTTTTCACATAGTCTTAAATGTACTTAGTTTTCTTAGTTGCCATATTGGCTTGGTGTGACACTTCCTGCCTGAGTCTCTCTCTGCTCGCTCATAGCTCTGGGCTCAGTTTACAGCAGGGAGGGGGATAGGAACAAACTGAGCATGCTCAAGGCCATGCCCTGGAGGTTTAGGTTGAAAACAGGAAGTCTGATACAGAAGCCCATGTGTACACAATAGAAGGAAAGAAATGGGGTGTTGACAATGGGCTCAGAGCAGCATTACTTTGAGGATTTACTGGTGTATTTATATAGACCTTTCTAATAAAGCTTACTTCATTTTAGCCTTTCCTTCTCCTTTAAGGCTTCTCTTACCCAACTTCTAGTCTCTCTCAGTGAAACAGCTGCCTAGTTGCTAGGGTAAACTGGACCCTAGAAACCACATAGCTACTGAAATTCCACACCGGAGAGCTGCTGAACAAAAAGCTAAATAATTTAAAAACAACAGAAAATAATTAAAAAATGAATACCAATTTCAATATGAATGTCTTCATCTTACTAAAAGTCAATTTAAAGGTAAACCACTCCTTTAAATACAGGGCTTGGTTGCACCCACGGGTTGTGCTTTGCACCTTGTGTTTTTATCTTAGAACATTTATTCTATTTAGATCTATCAGAGCCATCTATATTCAGGGATTTTAGGGAAATATATATTTGTTAATTAATAGACTGTGGGGTAATTCTTTCATCTACTAAATATGACAATTTTTGATAACAAATATATTGTCCAAAGTGCACTGCCAGACTGATTCAGAAAAAGAGTGCAACTTTCCTTGATCAGGTCACCAGTATCCTGTCACCAGTATCCTGAGATATATATATATATATATATATATATATATATATATATATATATATATATATATATATATATATATATATATATATATATATTTTATCAATGCTGTGGTTAACCATTTTTTTGGCCGACTACTCGTACACTACATGTTTCGGGCCTATGTGCCCTTTATCAAGTGTAGATAAAGGGCACATAGGCCCTAAACATGTTGTGTACGAGTAGTTGGCTAATGAAAGGATGACCACAGCATTGATATGCTTGCTGAGTGCTCTCCTCATTTCCCTACAATTTGAATTTTTGATAACGTCTGTTCTGAGATCTTTATGAAGTGGGATACCAGTTTTGCTGGAATTTCACACTAGTAATTTTGTTTAAACCTAGCACATTGTTGTGAGTGCTGGTTAGAATGAGTGTTTTTTCATATTTGCTTCTTAAAGCTGCTGAGTTTTCAAGCAAAGTGCCAATTAAATGTCCAAACACACATGGAGCAAAAAACAGGGGAGTATGAATATGTAGTAAAATATGACCTTTAATAGTCCATCTTTAAAAATCCATAGTAATTCCATCTCATCCCAACATTGTGGATCACACGCTCGACGCGTGTTGTGGCTTCTTGCCACTTCCTCAGAAGCAATCACCTGGCGAGAAGCCACGAAACGCGCCAAGCATGTGATCCACAATGTTAGGATGAGTTGGAATTACTATGGATTTTTAAAGATGGACTATTAAAGGTGATATTTTAATAAATATTTTACTAAATAGCCATACTCCGTGTGTGTTTGGACATTACGTATACAATATATACCTGTGGGGGTCAGGTTAACACATGAAGCACGGGGAGATTTTTGGATGGGGTAGTTGCCCCCTCAAATATATTGGACTGTAAAGTGCCAATTAACTTCTTAAACTTCTTAAAGCTGGGAGTTCAACTTGAACTTTTGGGATTTAAGTTTTAAAATGCGTTCTTTGTTTATAATCATTGTCCCACTGCTATACTGTATTACAAAGAAATGGTTTCTTTTATTGTGTATGCCATTCTATTAAATATTTTTTTTATTTGTTAATGTAACTTCTTTTTACGTTACTGTAAATCAGTTTTCTTGAATAGCACTGTGAATCACTGTCCAGCTGCAATTTTATGAAATGCGTTGTATAAGCTGCAGGATAATCTGTATCATTGATTTTTCTCCGTTAAAGCTGTTTTGTTTTGCAGGACATGGTGATTCGGTTAACTGATGACATGGACCCTTTTTTCCTCTATAACCTTGTTGTATCAGAGGAGGATTTCCAAAGGTAAGATTTCCTCTTGTGCATGTGGAAAATTACTTTGTGCATGAACTTAAGTGTAATTGTCTTATCTTACTTGAAATATAACATAACCCAGCTCATTTTACCCTGCTGGGCTGTCAATATTGGCCCAGTTTTGTAAAAGAGTGAAAAAACAGTTGTTTTACTGTTTTACTAAATGTTGGTGTTGACGACTACACAACGGCCAAAATGCTACTCCTATTAATTTATTGTGTTTTCTTACTTGAATCCAGCCTGAAGATTCAGCAGGGGCTTCTCATCGATTTCTCAGCATTCCCCCAAAAATTTATTGATTTGCTTTGTCTGTGTATCCAGGAGGAAAATAAAGACACACCAAGGTAAAGAAACTTTACATAGGGGCAGATTTATTAAGGCTCAAATGGTAAATTAGAATTTTCTAATTATTTTTTTTTTGGTCAAAACTCACAAATTCTAATTTAAAAGCACCAATTTGAATGTGAGATTTATCACACCACGACCATGGAAACTGTTCTAATTCGAATAATCGCCACCTAAAACTTGCCGAAAATTCAATTACATTCATATTCGCTTCAAATACAAAATTAATTTTCAGGTAGTTCCCATTTGATCAAATTTTTGATGTTCAAATTTTTTTTATAAATAACCTCCCATTCGAGTTGTGAGTACATTCGGATTTGTTAGAGTTAAAAAAAAAATTCACATCAATTCGAAATTCGACCTTTGATAAGTAACCCCCTTAGTGTATATGTTTTCTGGAGTGAATGCATTAAAGGGGTTGTTCACCTTCCAAACACTTTTTTTAGTTCAGTTGTTTTCAGATTGTTCCCGAGAAATAAAGACCTTTTTCAATTACATTCCATTATTTATTCTTTTACTGTTTTTCCAAAATCTAAGTTTAAAGTTGAATGTTCGTGTCTCTGGTGTTTGAGTCTGGCAGCTCAGTAATTCAGGTGCAGATTCTGTAATAATGTAATGAGAAAAGATTTGAACACAAAGGGGCATGTTTACTAACATTGGAGATAAATATCTGGAGAGATTTCTGGAGATGTTGCCCATGGCAACCAATCAGCAATTAGATTTAAACAGCCAAGTTAGAAAACAAAAGCAACGATCTGATTGGTTGCTATGGGCAACATCTCCAGAAATCTCTCCAGATAGTTATCTCCAATGTTAGTAAACATGCCCCAAAGTCTGAAAAACACAAAAAGAGTCAGAATCCCTAACTTTGTCTCATTGTTTTAGCCAGTTAGTGGCAATGGCATTGTGTTTTCTCTGTGGTCTTTGGGGGACACGGGGAACCATGGGGTTAAGCTCCATTCTCCAGGAGGCAGGACACTTGAATATTAATTAATTAAGGGGCGTGCCCTTCAGGCTTTACCCCATACACTGTACCTTCCTATTTAGTTTTTTAAATGTCCTGCTCCCGGGAGGTTGGACCGACGCGTGATTCCACGTTCAGCCCATGGCTGATACCCGGGGTGATGCCTGAAAGCAGGGTTACCTGGCTTTAAATAGGGCAACATGGGCAACATCTCCAGAAATCTCTCCAGATAGTTATCTCCAATGTTAGTAAACATGCCCCAAAGTCTGAAAAACACAAAAAGAGTCAGAATCCCTAACTTTGTCTCATTGTTTTAGCCAGTTAGTGGCAATGGCATTGTGTTTTCTCTGTGGTCTTAGGGGGACACGGGGAACCATGGGGTTAAGCTCCATCCTCCAGGAGGCAGGACACTTGAATATTAATTCATTAAGGGGCGTGCCCTTCAGGCTTTACCCCATACACTGTACCTTCCTATTTAGTTTTTTAAATGTCCTGCTCCCGGGAGGTTGGACCGACGCGTGATTCCACGTTCAGCCCATGGCTGATACCCGGGGTGATGCCTGAAAGCAGGGTTACCTGGCTTTAAATAGGCAGCCCCCTACAAGGTGAAACACACCGGGGTCAGTCTCTAGCCTTAGCTATATAGACCACCCAGACATTGCCTGCGCTGACTGTTTCAGGGCAGAAGGTTTGGCCGGTGTGGGGGTAAGTGGCACATTGCCTGTTTTGTTACAGGGACATTGCCTAATGATTTGGGGCATACCCCCCCCATTTCCTCCCCCCTCCCTTCTCGCTCCTGCACTAGCTCTGCCTCCCGGTCGACTCCCTTGTAGTTCCTGTCCTCCCTACCTGTCTGGCCTTCAGGGTCTGTACCGGCGTTTGTGCTCTTTTTCTGTGCATTCCGGTGGTAGGCTCTGGAGGGAGGTGGCTGGGGGAGGCTCCGTTGCGCTGGCCCAGCAGCTTTCCGCTCTCAGCGCATGAAGTGGAACGCAAGGCGTTCCATCTTCTCTTCGGCGGCCATTTTCTTTTTCCGCGAAGGAGAGCGTTTGTGCGCACAGCCATTTTGGAGCGCAGATCCGACGGGAGAGCAGCAGGCAGACAGCAGAAGGGGCTAAAAGCCTAGCGGTTCCTTCAGGCATTACCCTCTCGCTCTACCTTCCCTTACTATGGCAGAAGGTAGGTCAGTAGGACTGTTCACAAGGGCAGGGGGGAAGGGTCCCTCTACAGCACAGGTGAGATACCTTGCTTGTTCTAAATGCCAGAAAAAGTTCCCAGGGGGCCAGGGTGAGCCGCTGTGCGGGTCCTGCACCTTGGGGCAGGGGGAAACTACTGCTTCAGGGGGTCTCTCAGCTGTGACTACCCCACAAGTTATATCTCAAGATTTAGAGTCTGGAGCAGCAGCAGAGCCACCTCCTCCTCTATGGGCAGTTCATTTGTCTCAGTCTCTGGCATCATTGCAAGGGTTGCCTGCCATCGCAGATAACCTAGGGAAAGCACTAGTTAAGCTTAGCCATAGGACTAGTGGTAAGCGTAGACATGTGGACGACGCAAGAGGGGACACTGTCAACCCTGCTGTATCTGACGAATCTTCCCCTGAGTTACACTCTTCTCACTCTGAAGGTGAGGTTGTATCTTCTGACTATTCATCCGCAGATGAGGAAGAACATCAGGATGAAGGAAAGGACCGTGACAGTCTTCATGATGTAGATGGTATTATTAAGGGGGTCCTTGAGTTTCTTAATATATCTCAGAAGTCCAAACATACAGGAGATCCATCTAGTCTTTTCAAGAGGCAACATAAGTCGTCAGTCTGTTTTCCAGAGCATGAACAACTTCAAAGTTTGGTTCAGAATGAGTGGAATTCACCTGAACACAAATTTCAGGCAACTAAAAAATGTACTAAATCATATCCTTTTCCCAAAGAACTAGTTGATACTTGGGCTAACCCACCAGCAGTTGATGCCCCAGTGTCGAGACTATCTAAGTCCACCACATTACCAGTTACAGATGCAGCAGTGTTTAAAGATCCCTCGGACAGAAGGCTAGAAGGGTTCCTACGTGCAATGTACACTTCTGCAGGGTCGACTCTGCGTCCATGTCTGGCTTCAGCTTGGGTGTCCAGAGCCATACAGGCATGGTCTAAGTCGCTAGTCAAGGACATTCTGGACGGGACTCCTCGACAAGAGCTGTTATCATCAGCACAGACAATTGCAGAGGCATCTAGTTATCTTTGTGACACCACCCTGGATAATTCACAAATTACTGCCCGTACTTCAGCATTGTCCGTAGCGGCACGCAGAACATTATGGCTGAAGAATTGGTCTGCAGACCTTAGTTCCAAAAAGTCGCTAACTTCGCTACCTTTTAAAGGACAACGTCTATTTGGAGAAGAGTTAGAGAAAATCATTTCCCAGGCGACCAGGGGGAAGAGTACTTTTCTCCCACAGGCCAGAGGCAGAGCAGCCACCTCAAATAGGAGGGGGAAATTTTTTCGTGGCCAAAGTGGCACATTTTCGAGGCGAAACAGTTCTCCACAACGGTCTTTTGGAACAAAGTCGGTGAGAAAAGTAGGCCGTCATGGAAGACCAACAGACCTCACAACAAACCCTCAGGAGAGAAGCCCGCCTCAGCCTGACGGGGCACCCCCTCCGGAATCGTTGGAATTGATAGGGGGCAAACTGCTTCGTTTCCGAAGGGTCTCAACAAATTCATTCGGTCAGTACGGTTCAAGATGGAAACGTTGAGATCAGTCATTCGAGGGATGGAACAGGGGCAACTAATGATGTCCCTGGATATAAAGGATGCATACCTCCATGTTCCAATTTGGCCTCCCCATCAACGCTACCTACGCTTTGCCTTCAAAAACAAACACTACCAATTTGTGGCACTCCCTGTCGGACTCTCGTCCGCCCCCAGGGTTTTCACGAAATTGATGGCGGTAACGGCTGCAACATTGAGACTGCAGGGGATATCAGTGACCCCCGTACCTGGACGACCTCCTGCTAAAGGCCAGTTCAGAAACAAGGGCCAAGGAGGACCTGAAACAAGCAGTTCGGCTACTCCAGAACTTCAGATGGACCATCAACTGGTCGAAGTCCAGTCCAGATCCCAGTCACAGAATGATATTCCTAGGCCTGGAATTCGATACAGTCACACAAACTGTAACCTTATCCATGGACAAGCAGACCAGGATCCGAGATCAAGTTCGATATCTCCTATCCAGTCAAAGCACAACCGTACACAGGGCGATGCAGGTCCTGGGAACAATGGTTTCGGCCATCGAGGCAGTTCCATTTGCGCAAATACATCTTCGACCTCTTCAAGCCAGCATCCTAGCAAAGTGGAAAGGAGGACCTCTATCCCGCCCCATGTCATTGTCGCAACAGACAAGGGCGGCTCTACAGTGGTGGATGAGATCGAAAAATCTAGCCGGAGGTCAATCTTGGGCAACGCCGGAGTGGATTGTGATATCAACAGACGCCAGCCTCCAGGGCTGGGGGGCAACATGGGACAAGCAGTCTGCTCAAGGGCTATGGTCTCCAGAGGAATCCAAACTACCAATAAATATTCTAGAGCTGAGAGCAGTAAAGCTGGCCCTAGTCCAGTGGACAGATCAATTCAGAGCAAAACCAATACGTGTCCAAAGCGACAATGCTACGACCGGAGCGTACATAAATCGTCAAGGAGGGATGCGAAATTGAGCGTCCCTGGCAGAAGCCAGACAGATTCTTCTCTGGGCAGAAACCAACTCAGTAAAATGATCTGCAATACACATTCCAGGAGTGTCCAACACAAAGGCGGATTTTCTCAGTCGGAATCAGCTGGATCCAGGAGAATGGGAACTGCATCCAGTAGCGTTCAATCAGCTGGTAGGCCAGTGGGGAACTTCCAGCATAGACTTTATGGCATCCAGAAACAATCGGAAAGCAACAAGATTCTTTGCCCGCCACAGAGATCTGTTAGCAGTGGGGGTGGATGCCATGACTCAGCGCTGGCAGTTCAAACTAGCATACGTCTTCCCACCTCTTCCAATGCTGCCAAGGGTCCTCAAAAAGATAAAGCAATCTCGGTCGATAGTTATTGTAGTGGCACCATATTGGCCTCGGAGAACCTGGTTCACCGACCTGCAGGAGATGTCAATAGAGCAGCCGATACGGCTAGATTGCAGACCAGATCTCCTTCAGCAGGGACCCATAATGCACCACAACCTCGGACTCTTCGCTTTGACGGGGTGGCTATTGAAAGGTCCGTCTGGCGAAGCCAAGGGCTAGATGAAGAAGTCATACTCACTATGCTAAGAGCTCGAAAGGCCTCATCTTCCAGATCATATCACAGGGTTTGGCAGTCTTACTTCAATTGGTGCAAGGAGTCACGGTTTCCCTTTCTTGAATTGCAATTACCACGGATTCTGTCATTTCTACAGAGGACTACCATTAGGCCTTAAGCTCAGCTCACTCAAGGTCCAGGTGTCAGCCTTGTCAATCCTGTTTCAATCTCGTTTGACGAATGAAGACTTGATACGCACGTTTCTACAAGGAGTGGCCCATATCGTGCCGCCATTCCGTACACCAGTGGCTGGCTGGGATCTCAATTTAATGTTGGAAGCCCTGCTGGATCCACCATTCGAACCACTAGCTTCTATTTCAGATACATGGATCACCTATAAGGTAGTGTTCCCTGTGGCGATATCATCGACCAGACGGGTCTCTGAACTTAGTGCCTTGTCGTGTGCGCCTCCTTACCTTATATTCCATAAGGATAAAGCCGTTCTTCGTACAGTTCCAACCTTTCTACCCAAGGTAGTTTCCGCCTTTCATGTGAACCAAGAGATTGTTGTTCTTTCTCTATGTCCAGAACCCAAAAATGATAAGGAACACAAACTCCATAATCTGGATGTGGTCAGAGCATTACGATGGTATGTGGACAGATCTAAATCTTTCCGAAAATCGCAGGCAATGTTTGTTATACCATCTGGCCCTCGTCGGGGCCAGACAGCCTCAAAATCGACAATATCAAGATGGATCAGAAAATCAATCAAACAAGCATACTCTGCAAAGGGAAGATCACCACCTGAAGGACTCAGGGCTCACTCCACCAGAGCGGTGGGAGCCTCCTGGGCGTGGAGAAACTCTGCTTCCTTGTAGCAGATCTGTAAGACCTGGTCTTCTGTTCATACTTTTTCCAAATTTTACAAAGTTGACCCCTTTTCCTCAGCCGAGGCTTCTCTCGGGCGTAAGGTGTTGCATTCAGTACTTAAATAATTCTGCAGTACTTCATTGTATATAATTATAGCTCGTTCCCACCCTGCTGTTTTTGGACTGCTTTGTTAAGTCCCCATGGTTCCCTGTGTCCCCCTAAGACGACAGAGAAAACAGGATTTTTAATACTTACCGTTAAATCTGTTTCTCTGTAGTCATAAGGGGGACACAGGGCTTCCCGCCCTTGTCGAGCTGTTGACCTTTGGTCTAGTGTTGTTCAGTTTCACTGTTTACTTTCTGCCTGTTAATTATTTCAGAGATTACGTTCGCAGCTTTGGGACAAACTAAATAGGAAGGTACAGTGTATGGCAGGGGTCCCCAACCTTTTTCACTCGTGAGCAACATTCAGATGTAAAAAGTGTTGGGGAGCAACACAAGCATGAAAAATGTTCCTGGGTGGTGCCAAATAAGGGCTGTGATTGGCTATTGGTAGCCCCTATGTGGACTGGCAGCCTACAGGAGGTTCTGGTTGGCAGTACATCTGGTTTTTATGCAACCAAAACTTACTTCCAAGCCAGGAATTAAAAAATAAGCACCTGCTTTGAGGCCACTGAGAGCAACATCCAACATGTTGCTCGCGAGCTACTGGTTGGGGACCACTGGTGTATGGGGTAAAGCCTGAAGGACACGCCCCTTAATTAATTAATATTCAAGTGTCCTGCCTCCTGGAGGATGGAGCTTAACCCATGGTTCTCTGTGTCCCCCTTATGACTACAGAGAAACAGATTTAACGGTAAGTATTAAAAATCCTGTTATTTTGCATCCAAAGATGCCTATAACTTGACTTTACTGGGATTCCAAGACTATGCATATTTTGATCCAAAGCATTACTCTGTAGATCAGTTATTGCATATGCATTGCTATGTTTGAAAGGTAAGCTCACATTTAAACTTACTTTCCCCTACAGATTTCTGCTACAGCTGTCTCCATCTAACTCCATCATGGGTTGCTCTCCTGCACAACTTGATGTTATAGAGACAAATCCATTTAAGCTTTTAACCCATTTGTCGCTTCGACTACTGCCTGCAAATGACTTGGAAATTAAGAGTTACCTGGCTGCATGCCTAAGGAGCATTAAGGTTGTGAAGTCTTGAAACGGTTCTGAATGACACGATTTGTTGTTTCAAAAACATTATATATTATTTCTTTTTTTGTTTGTTTAGGATGAAAAAAACATTTTACAGCAGACATTAAATAAAACAGTGGAAGATCTTAACGAAAAACTGCTCAGCACTCAGCAGGTAAGACTGAAGCAAATCAAAGAAAAAAAAATAAATGAAAAAAATAACGAAATAAAAGGCCATATTGATATTATAGTCCCTGGATAAAAAAAAAATCAGCAGGGGTTTACACAACTATAGGGAGTTAGAATGCAAGTACAGGGGTTCACTGCAGCCTGTGTTTGGCAACATGCAATTGGGGGTTGGGGGTGTCTGGAAAAGGCAATATCTATGCGTCTGCCTCCTCCTCCTTCCCCCTCATTTACTGTATACAGTGCTGCCCTACAGTTTACTGAATTTCTGTAGGTCTCTGACTATTTAAAATAATTTTATTTCCTGCAAATTTCACACAGTCCCTGTCTGAGAAGAGCCTGGAATTGGACAGAGTGAAAAGTGAACGGTCACTTCAGGTCACAGCCCTGACTAATCAACATACTGCAGAGTTGGCAAATGAGAAAGAGCAGGCCCAGAAGGTACATGAATTTTTATGCAGTTTGTTTGTTGAGGTTCCGATAATTGCACTTGCAGAGGTCAGGGCACTTTAAAGACTTTCTATGGTTACTTAATATGTAGATGTTTTGACTTTGTGGCATTTATGCCCTTTATGGTGTTTGTAAAGAAGCAGGCTGCAGCCATTTAGCATTTGCATTTTTCATGCATAAGAAAACTTAGTACAAAAATTGATTAAATGGCCAATATATGCCCATAAAACACCTGCTTAAAATAAATTCTGACTAATGAGCTCAGTATTAACTACCCCCATTTATCATTTTGTGACTGTTTAGGTTAACTTATAAGTGGAAATCCATTATGCAGAGGGATTATCTGATTATCTATCTCGATCTCAAAAAATCCAAACATGAAGTAACTTCACTTTCCCATAGTTTAAACACGATTAATGGGAATCTGTCATCATTTTAAACTTTTTTTTTTTTTTTTTTGCCTTTTTATAAAAAGTACACCTCACTAAACACTGTCTGGCAACTAAAATGTTAATTCACAAATTCATACACAAGTTATTACAGTTTTTATTTTGTCATGGGGGCTTCCATATTTGCTCATTATACATTCATCAAGTGCTGCACTAACAGCAGGCACGGCATTACCTGTGTGCTTGGAGGCAGCCAGCCTCTGTTGAAAAGCCAATTCGCGCTGCAACATGAGGATCCTTCTGTGTATTCCCCCTCCCCTCTCTGCCCATGCGTGTGATGTCACCAGGAGAGCAGTCACATGGTCTGCAGAGCAGCTACTGCTTTCACTTTCTCACTTCCTGTCTGTTCTCCAGCGTCCACGAGCAGCCTTTCTCACACAAATGGCTATAACAGCTCCTGCCCTCCGGTAAATTTACTCTCTGCATTTCTTTGAAGTAATATTTGCAGAGTTGGGAGGTGGGAAATTTTACTCATTGCTGCCTTCATTTGTTTGTTTGAGGCTGCTTACAAGATAAGGTGATAGAGCTGTGACAGTGTTCCCTCTGCTATCCCACCCCCACACAGACCTCACTCGTGCCTGCAATGTTTATTTTTTGATTAATTACCTACTGCCTTCCCTCTCCATTTATGAACTATACAAAGCAACCCTGAACTATTTAACCCTTCCTAGACTTTATCCTTTTCCCCCCTGCTTCTCAAGTATGTCCTTATTTTTTCATTATTCTGTTCCCTATCATCAGTCTTTATATGGTCACAGAACAACCCCTCAGTGACTTCTAATATCCTTATCATTTACAGTAGGGGGTGCATTATCCCTTATAAAACATGAGTGATACTCAGAGTTCCCTGTATAACTCAGTCTGCAGCCTTGTTTTAGTCAAAGCAAAGCACTGGTAACAGCAGGCAGCTACAGAGCTCCTCTCAGAATCCTTCCGAAGAGTTGTCAGTGAAAGCTATCTTGATACCTGCCTATTGTTCAATTGACAGGCTGAGCAGACAAGGCTCTGTTTACATTACAGCAGCTTGTAGGAGGGAGGGGTAATGACATCACTCCAACTTGCAGTGCAGCAGTAAAGTGTGACTGAAGTTTATCAGAGCACAAGTCACATGACTGGGGGCTGCTGGGAAAATGTCAAAATGTCTAGCCCCATAGCAAATTTCAAAATTAAATATAAAAAAAATCCGTTTGCTCTTTTGAAAAACTGATTTCAGTGCAGGATTCTGCTGGAGTAGCACTATTAACTGATGCATTTTGTAAAAAACATGTTTTCCCACAACAGTATCCCTTTAAACATAAAAGTATGTTAAGCACAAGCCTCTTCATTAAACTCATGTTGGACAAGGGGGTATAATGTCCCTTTAATCAGAAGTCATGAGTCAGTTGTTACCTGAGGAATCATTTCAGGAATGCTAATTTGGTGTAGGTTTTATGTTGATAAATGCCAGTTCAAAAAATGGCAGTTTATTTTTCCTCTCAGCCAGTGCTTTAGACTAAGGCTAAGGCCACACTAGGCGATAGCGCCGCGAAAAAACGCCAGCGTAAAAACACGCAGCGATCTTTTTTCTACTGTCGCTCGAAATTGCCTCGCTAGGTGATTTCGAGCGACAATAGAAAAAAGATCGCCGCGTGTGTTTTTACGCTGGCGATTTTTCGCGATTCCCCATAGACGCCAGCGCAAAAGTTTCCCCAGCGATTGCGGCTTAAAAGTCGCGGCGAAAAGTCGCCGCGAGTCAGATCGCGGCGCTATCGCCTAGTGTGGCCTTAGCCTAACTCTGTAAAGAGAAAGTTTATGTCCGTAAACTTTCTCTTTGTCCGTGATAGCTTTATGCTGGCTTTGCTATCATTAAACAAGATACTGGCAACAAAGAACAAAAAAGAAAATGTCAGTTTGTATTCCCACATTTTCAGACTTTTGGGATAACTGATCTCTTCATTAGGCTCATGCTCACTTACTGCAACAGTATGAACAGCAGAGAAAGGACCTGGAGAGCTCTCACCAACGAAGCATTCAACAAACACACAGCCGACTTACCGAGCTGGAAAGCAGTAACAAAGAGCTGCTAGAGAAGAGGTACAAGGCTGAGTCCACAGTCCGTGAGCTCCGTGCTAAATACCAAGGACTAGAAGAGGTAAGTATTATGTCTCTAGCAGAATGAAGCATCATCGGGCTTGTTTCTCTTTTAAGCTTGGCTAAACACAGTGGATATTAAAGGAACAGTTACATCAAAAATGAAAGTGTTTTAAAGTAATAAAAATATAATGTAGTGCTGCCATGCACTGGTAAAACTGGTGTGTTTGCTACAGAAACACTACTATTGTTTATATAAATAAGCTGCTGTGTAGCAATGGGGACAGCTTTTCAAAGGAGAAAAGGCTCAGGTTACACAGCAGATAGCAGATAAGCTCTGTAGAACATAATGTTATCTGTTATCCACTATTTAACCTGTGCCATATAGCCTTTTTTCAATATCTGCCATTGCTAAACAGCAGTTTGTTTATATGAACTATAGTAGTGTTTCAGTTTTCAAACACATCAGTTTTACCAGTGCATGGCAACATTACATGATAGTTTCATTACTTTTAATACGCTTTAATTTTTTAGTGTTACTGTTCCTTTAAACCAGGCATCCCCAACCTTTAGAACCCGTGAGCAACATTCAGAAGTAAAAGGAGTTGGGGAGCAACACAAGCATGAAAAATGTTCCTGGGTGCCAAAATAATGGATGTGATTGGCCATTTAGTAGCCTCATGTGGATTGTCAACCTATATTGAGGCTCTGTTTGGCAGTGCACCTGGTTTTTATTCAGCCAAAACTTGCCACCAAGTCTGGAATTCAGTAATAAGCATCTGCTTTGAGGTCACTGGGAGCAACAACCAAGGGGTTTGAGAGCAACATTTGCTCACGAGCTACTGGTTGGGGATTGCTGCGTTTAAACAGACAATATGACCGCTTTATAATAAAGGATTTTTTTCCAATTGTTAAGCCCAAATATTGTCCCAGAACTGCACCAGTCATAATGCCATTATCTCATATGCCCGCACCTACTAGCACCCTTCTATACTTGTTTTTTGTATCAAAGTGTTAATAGATGCTATTTGCACCTACTTTAGAGAATTGAGTGCAAGGTGCTGCAAGCTTTGGTTCAAAGAAAACTTTGCATTTTGCCCTCCAAAAATGTCTAATTGACCTCTGATTTTGTTACTGAAAAGCATCAACAATGCTACAGCTAACATTTGTTACATCTTAGTTTCGAGATCTATTTAATGGCAACCTCTCCATATAGTAGCACTTCTCTGTTTGCAGGCTATGCATCACCAGTTTTACCCATTTATTGATTTTGTTTGTTTCAGGAAACTCAGAGAGCCCAGCAGCAGATTGTGTCCCTGAAAAGGGAGAACACAACTCTGGATGCTGAGTGCCATGGTAAGGATAAGGAGTTGAACCGTTTGCAGACAAGACTGGCTGTTGTGGAGCAGGAACTTAAGGACAAGGAGCAGCTACTTTTGCGAAGCAATGAAGTGCTTGCAGCAACCCAAGAGCAAAAGGTAGGAGGTAGAAAACTGTATCTTGCTTCTTAATTGCTGTTGGTGCACATTTTTCTTTGGATATAAACTGTGCTGCAAGTATCTACTTCTAGATACACTAGAGTAGAGGTCCCCAATCTTTTTTTTACTCCACGTTCAAATGTACAATTCTTTTGGGAGCAATACATGCACAAGAAAAGTCCCTGGGGATGATGAATCAGGGCTGTGATTGGTTATTTGGTAGGCCCTATGTGGACTTGCAGCCTACAAGAGGTTCTGTTTGGCAGTACACTAAGTTTTTATGCAACCAATACTTGCCTAAAAAGCTGGAAATCAAAAATAAGCACCTGCATTGAGTGCAACATCCAAGGGTTTGGTGAGCAACATGTTGCTTGCGAGCCACTGGCTGGGGATCACTGCACTAGAGGATTGGAAAACAGCTATATTCATATACATGGGCCTGTATGGGGGGATGAGCTAATGAGTTTATGAAGCATCTACAGGACTTTACAATCATGGCATAACTAGGAAGGCCTGCGCTCTCCTAAAGGCATTTTCCTAGTCATGGCAGAAATTTACTAGTGCCAATGGACAGGACTCACCAGCATTTAAACTAGATTTGAGGCAAGGGCTTGCCTATGTGTTTTCACCATTTCCCATGATTTGGAAAGGGAGATGCTATAGTAATAATTGCAAGCTTGCCAAGAAGATCTTGGTATCTTTGATACCTACCAGCTATAATTTTTGAGCATTCATCAAATTGTCAGATGTTATGAAATGTAATATCAGCACACAGTGTATGGGAAAAAGTGAGTGGAGCCTAATAAATGTTGTAAGTCCTGTCCATTGACCGGCATTGGATAATAAACACATCGTGAATGTTGACAAAGAAACAAATTATAGACCTTATGTGCAATATCCTTTTTTTGGGGAACCCTGCTGGCAATATTTTTGCTGCACAAAGTTCCTTAATTAAGTGTGTTTATTTAACAGGTTGGGTTAGAAGCCACTGCTGAGAAAAGGCAAACGCAGTTTGGGAAGCTGGAAGCAACAATAAAATCCTTGTCTGCAGAGCTTCTCAAGGTGAGAATTAAAATGTACCAATTGCAGGTGTCACATGTCAAAATATAGCCCCCATAAAGAACAAGAAATCCAAATTCACTGGGGGTGCAAATATGGTGCTCAATTGCTACAGTTCCAGGGAATAAATTGGCGCATCAACTTGCCATCATCTTACTTTTCCCAGATGTCCCTCAGCAGACTTGCACTCATGGCTTCGCATTCGATTAAAATGCTTGGATTTTACTCTACTACGCATGCCTGTGTCTAAGCCTGTGCTAGAGAGCCTGGAAAAAGTAGGCGAAATAGTGACACAAAACGGTTACTTTTTCCCCAGAAACTGCAGTTTTTTTTCTTAAAAGGAGCATTAGGCCTAGAAAAAAACAGACTTCACTGGGGGGTGTCCAACATTCTGGCAACATGTACTAGTGTATCTGCATGTAGCTATTTACACAAATAAATGAAATGGTATAAAATGAGTTGCTGGACAGTGTTACTTCACTCAGGGATATACCCGGTATTGATTTTTTTTTATTTGTTTTGTAAAAGACAACATAATAGTTTAAACTAAAATATATAGAAGATAACAGACTCTTTGCTTTATTAATCTAATTCTTGCTCTGCAGATGTGGCAGTGAGAAATGAATAACTAAATTCATTAAAGAATTGCTGATCGCGCTTCGCTTTAATGCCATTGCTTCAATTTTTTTCTGAAGGCCAATAATATTATTAAGAAGCTGCAGGGTGACCTGAAGACCCTGATGGGTAAATTAAAACTGAAGAATGCTGTGACTGTGCAGCAGGAGAAAATTCTGTCTGAGAAGGAGAAGCAGATCCAGGAGGAACAAAGACAGCTGCAGGAAGCCAAGCAACATTTGCAGCTGAGACAAGAAGAGGTGAGTGTAATGGTGCCAATGAAATTTTAGAAGTAATATGATCTATTGATGTGACCATTAGGGAGGAGAGATAGTAAGGAATATAAAAAAGGGTTATGCTTGGAAGGAAACTTTGGAGAGGCCTACACAATCTCTGTTGAAAAATATTGCATTCTGATTAAAGGACCCTCAACCCAAATACGTTTTTTTTTTTTGCCAGAATGAAATGCTACTTTCCAATATATCATTATTCAGCTCTTAAGTTGTTTGCAAATGTAATTGGGGTTGAAGGCAGTATTTTTTTTAGCCCTTTCTGTTCTCTGGTTCTAATTCTTGAAGCATTGCAGCAAATTTCAGTTCTTCTCCATGTCTTTAAATCAGCCGGCTTTATGCTACATTGTTTTCAGGAATTAGAGCAAGGAGTACAGAGAATGTAAACAGACAGATGCCTTTAAATAGGTTGTTCACCTTTAAATTCTGAGACAATATGCAATTGGTTTTCATTGTTCATTATTTGTGGTTTTTGAGTTATTTAGCTTTTTATTTAGCAGCTCTCCAGTTTTGAAATTTGAAAATGAACTGCAGTCTGGTTGTTAGGGCCAAAATTGCCCTACAGGCATGAAACGCGTTATGCCATTTTTTACTGCCGTATAGCCTAAGAAATATCTTGACTGTTTTTGGAGGGACTCACAACTATTGATGCACTTTCTTGGATATTCACCTGTGGACTGGGGTGAACTGTGTGTATATCCCTTCCACAATTTTTCTTGTTTGCCTAACTCCTTGAAATGTTTTTGATTGTGGGAGTGCATACACTTTTTCCTGGCACCTGTTCATTTTGTTTTGTTTTTACCCTAGCAACCATGCTTTGGTTTGACTAAGGGACTGGAATATAAATAGGAGAGGGCTTGAATAGAAAGATGAGTAATAAAAAGTAGCAATAACAATAAAAGTATAGCTTTACAGAACATTGTTTTTAGATGGGGTCAGTGACCCCCATTTGAAAGCTGGAAAGAGTCAGAAGAAAAAGGCAAATAATTAAAAAACTATAAAAAATATTAGAACGAATTGAAAAGTTAGAACTAGCCCATTCTATAACATACTAAAAGTTAACTTAAATGTGAACCACTCCTCTAAATAGCAATTGCATTCAAATATAGCTGTAAATTTAATTTATGCAAAAAAAAAAAAAAAACAGTTATTGGGTGGAGATTCCCTTTCACATAATTGGGTGGGATTATTTCTTGACTTTGTACCTGGATTAACTAGCACTAAATTGGAAGGTCAATTAGAATAAATCTGTTAAACCATAAATTGCGTTCATTATTGTACATGGCTGAACAGTGATAACTTGGAGTCATGGAAAGTTTGTCACAAAGTTAGAGGAAGTTCATTTTTCTTTCTATTGCTTGACAGTTTGACAAAGTACAGGAACAGCTTCAGCAAACGGAGCAGAATCTTGTGGACAGCAAAGAGAAGCTACGAACAAATGAAAATGGTGAGTGAATTCAATAAACTTACTCTACAGGCAATAAAACGATTGCTAAAAATCTCCATGGTGTTACTAAACAGCAGTTTTTCAATTAGTCCGGTGTAATTGCTGCAACCTGACGCAATTTGTACATGATTTAGAAGCTCATCCACAAATTGCAAATTAATTTTGGTGGCATCGGTGTAGGTGCGAATTTCCAGAATGGAGCTGATTGTGAAACTAGAAACATACTTATTTCCCAGAAGTTGGAGCTGGGATTTTGAAGCAGTGGAGTGTGCAGAGTATTTTATTATATATAACAAACAGGCCGACCGGTAGAAGGCTGAATTTAGAGAGCAGATTGTAAAAAGGGGTATATTGGGGTGTCCCCCACTCCCTCCTTGCCAGCTGCACAGGCCCCCGAAAAAGAAGTTTTAATAATCTCACCAGATACCCAGTTCTGGAATTTCTCAAGGGCACAGCCGGATCTGAACTCTCAGCAGCCTTAAGCCTGTTTCACGAATTTTCAGTGCGTGCGCTCCACAGCGGAACACAACCTCCGATTTCTTTTCACGAACTGCCGCTGCTTCACCGATTTCATGAACGGACTGCTTGAGAAAGCCTTAGTGTTGTGAAACGCGTTGCAGTATCCAGGTGGGATCATTCCTTGGTGTGGACTTTAATTTTTTTATGCTCAAAATCACGAAAAGTTACAAGTTGTTGGTTCTTCGTGATCCACCAGTTCGTGAAATCGGTGAAGCAGCGGGAGTTTGTGAAAAGAAATCGGAGGTTGCGTTCCGCTGTGGAGCGCACGCACTGAAACAGACGGTGTGCCATCTTGGATCATCGTGAAAAGGACATCTGCAGAGAAACTCGTGAAACAGGCTTAAGGCTGCTGAGAGTTCAGATCCGGCTGTGCCCTTGAGAAATTTCGGAACTGGGTATCTGGAGAGATTATTCCAACTTCTTTTTGGGGGGGTTGTGCAGTTGGCAAGGAAGAGGGGGACGCCCAAAAATACCCCTTTTTATAATCTGCTTTCTAAGTTCAGCAATCTACTGGCCGGCCTGTTTGTTATATCTAATTAAATACTCTGCACACTCCACTGCTTCAAAATCCCAGCTCCAATTTCTGGGAAGTAACCTTTCTGTCTTGTTGAACTACAACTCACAACCATCCTGTTTTTTAAAAATTAGAAGCATATACCAACACCAAGGAACAGCCAATTGATTTTTCTCCACAGGAAAAGTGATTGCCCATCTGGATTGTATTTATTACTGATTTTAGAATTATTTATTCATAATCTATTCACTGTTTTCTGGCCGGCCAGTGTTTTTGTGATTATATAATAAATTGTATTTTTAATAGATTGGTGTTGCAGTCCACTGTCTATTTATTTTCGTATCTATGTGGTAATCCATCATGCTTCCTATATAGCGCCCTCTCGTTTTCTCACTTCACTGAATGTATCATTTGAAACTTGAATTGATTAATACTATGTCCCGTTTGAACAAAGGACACTGTTCACTTTTCTATTGTCATCTCCAGTTTATTCTCCCCAATACGCTCAGTGTATAAATACATACGTCACGTCCTAGCTTGATAAATCCTGAAACGCTGTGGTGCCGACTGCTAAGATATTCTGGTGATCACCAATAAATGTGGTTTTATGGAAATGTACATTGATACTGTTTAGTTTTGGAGTTTTCATTTAAAAATCTTGTCGTGCTCATGTTTATGAAGTAGGCAGCAAAGGAAAGAAGGCTGGTGTGGGGCTGAAGGACATAACTAGTATTTAGCCAACCCTCCTTTTAGTTCCTGATACTATTCCATATGATATTCAGTCATCAGTATCAAGTGTTCTATTTGCAGTTATATCCTGGATGAACAAGCAGCTTAATGAATATCAGTCTGGAGTCAATGTACCTTTGAAGACATCGGCAATACCTAGCCAAACAGTGAGTCTTCCTTATAACTTCTGAATGAAGGTGCTTCAATACACCAGTTAGAAAATGAATGAATTCTTATGTCTTCTATATTTGCTATGATCTGAACTTTACAGATAGATTTGGGCAGCAGGGGGTTATTATATCAACAAGGACCTCACTAGTGACTATTTTTGTGCCTTTGTACCAGGATAACAGGGCACCTTTTCTTGCTGCTCGGATGACCTACCCTCTTCCAGCTTCTTACCAGCCCAGATCCTTCTTACCTGTTGCCGCTACATCTAACCAGCCTCCACTAGACACTCATTCATCACGCCAGGTACTAACTAGTGCTGTATGCATTATGTTATGGATAGGGTCAACCGTATGCTTTGTTATAATTGGCAAAGTAAATGTATTTTACCAAATATTCTTGGGCCTCTCTGCAATAACAATGTTTGTGCTCAGCAGGGTCAGTACAACATTTCTTACCCCAAATCAAACCTGCAGTGTATAACAACAACAACACAGCGACCTTCCATCACAAATAAAGAAAAGTAAGTGTCTCCGCTGGAATCAAGACAAAAACCCCCATCTTATGTAAAAATTCTGATATGTCTAGTTCTCTGGTCTTTTCTATCTGTCTTGAATATGGCCATGGTGGTTTGGTACTCTTTTGGCAGTAACCAATCAGTGATTGGAGGGGGAGCCACATGGGTCATAACTGTTGCTTTTGAATCTGAGCTGAATGCTGAGGATCAATTACAAACTCACTGAACAGTTATGTCCAATGTAGCCCCCAGTCACTGACTAACTCAGCGTTAGAGAGCTGAAAAGTAGGAAGTAGTGTTCTGTTCTGTTACACATCCAGTCACTCCAGCCTTAATACATTACATTTTTGGCTAACTACCGTATATACTCGTGTATAAGCCGACCCGTGTATAAGCCGAGGTACCTAATTTACCTAAGAAAACTGGAAAAATGTATTGACTCGTGTATAAGCCTAGGTCATTTAAGCCTGGTGAGATTGTCATTGTTATTACTTTTTTGTTTGCTCTTTCAAATAGTAATAATGGAAAAGCTATTAGAACTAAACCATTATTAATTTCAGTTCAAATATCATTATCAATGACTTTGTCATTAAACTGCAAAGTGGGTGCTTTATATCTTACAGCCACTTACTTAGCTATAATGATGATCAGCAATTAAATGAAATAATGAAACTGGAAATCACTTTTGGGTATTGCTAGGAATGTGTGAATAGCCTGTGATTATATTGATTTCTAGGGATGCACCGAATCCACTTTTTTGGATTCGGCCGAACCCCCGAATCCTTCGTGAAAGATTCGGCCGAATACCGAACCGAATCCGAACCCTAATTTGCATGTGCAAATTGGGGGTGGGAAGGGGAAAACATTTTTTACTTCCTTGTTTTCTGACAAAAAGTCATGCAATTTCCCTCCCACCCCTAATTTGCATATGCAAATTAGGATTCGGATTCGGTTCGACTGGGCAGAAGGATTTGGCCGAATCCGAATCCTGCTGAAAAAGGCCGAATCCTGGCCGAATCCCGAACTGAATCCTGGATTCGGTGCATCCCTATTGATTTCGGATGTGCAAATCAGGCCAGTTTGCCAGCAAATCATGCTAAAAGCAGATCTAGCTTGAGTGACACAAAATTGGCAAAAATGTCATGATTAGCAAAACAGCGACAACTGATGCAATTTCAAAACTGTGGGCATCTACTTTTCACTAATTACCGTAATTAATGATCCCTCTGTCACTGGAAAGTCTCACACAGTTTGCTATTAGTGATGGGCGCGTCCTTCCCTGCCTGTCTGTGACTGACTGTGTCGCCGCCCGGAGCAGGTCCAGGAGCTCCGGGCGGCGCGTCCTTCCCTGCCGGCGTTCGCTCCCAAAATGGCGGCGCCCATGGCCGCCACGTGGGTAGCGGCGCCGGCCGCTACCCACGTGGCGGCTATGGGCGCCGCCATTTTGGGAGCGAACGCCGGCAGGGAAGGACGCGCCGCCCGGAGCTCCTGGACCTGCTCCGGGCGGCGACACAGTCAGTCACAGACAGTCCTGCTGGGGCCGCGGAAGGAGGTATGACCCGCGTATAAGCCGAGTTTGAGTTTTTCAGCACATTTTGGGTGCTGAAAAACTCGGCTTATACGCGAGTATATACGGTAACTATATTAGAAACATTTTTTATTTTGCACAGCCTATCTATTTACCCAGTTTTTATTTTCACACTGAACTGTTCCTTTAAGCTTACATACAGTATAATGCTTGGCATTATGTTTCCTGTGCGATTTACTGGCTATGGAATATTGTACTGTGTACTAGTTATAAGTATTTTATGTCTTGCGGTTTGGGGTGTATGTAGGGTTGCCACCTGGCCGGTAAAAATGATGGCTGATCCCAATGTTATTAATAGGGAAAAAAGATAAATATATAGGAAGGCCGGTATTTTTTCCCAGAAAAGGTGGCAACCCTAGGTGTATGTAGGTTTGTCTGTACTTAATGTAATATACAATACAATGTATTTCTATAAGTTGGTGTATTCACCTATTTGTGTTGTATGACAGAAGGGGGGACAGGTAGAAAACCAATTTATATCCCTGTTTAGTACCATGTTCCAACAGTTAATGTCTCTCTTTCAGCGGAAATGTCGTGGGTTTGGATGTGAAATACCTAAAGAAGAGGGAAGGTGGATTTCCTCTACAGGGACTCAACCAGAATGTGGCCCCAGTCACAGGTACGGCTCGTCACGGACACCTGTAATCTGCTCTAAAATAGCATTGTCATGATAAATAGCATTCTCTGAATATTAATCCTTTACAAAGATTCACGGAGGGGAGGGGGTTCAACAAAGGGTAGGGGGTAGGGTTTTTTTATGTTATGGGTTTGTTTCTCCTTTAAGGTAACGTTTACTGTGTTATAGAATGGCCAATTCTAAGCAACTTTTCAATTGGTACTTTTTTTTCTTTTTTATAGTTTTTGAATTATTTGCCTTCTTCGAACTTGTTTCAGCTTTCAAATGGGGGTCAATTACCCCATCTAAAAACAAATGCACTGTAAGGCTACAAATGTATTGTTATTGCTACGTTTTATTACTGATCTTTCTATTCTCCTATGCATATTCCCATCTCTTCAAATCAGTGCATGGTTGCTAGTGTGATTTGGACCCTAGTTACCAGATTGCTTAAGATGCAAATTGAAGAGCTGCTGAATAAAAAGCTAAATAACTCAAAAACCACAAATAAGAAAAAATGAAAAGCAAATGCAAATTGTCTCAGAATATCACTCTCTACATCATACTAAACGTTATCTCAAAGGTGAACAACCCCTTAAAAGCTTTTTGTTAAAGCGCAATCTGTCTGTTTATAAGGGGCAAATCCTTCAAATAGAAGAACCCCATCAAACATGGAGGCATTTGCTTTGCTGCCCCTCGAACTTGGGTGTCTTGAGTGTCACAATCCAAAATGTAAACCCAAGCACAAATATATCTATTCCCAGTAGAGAACTCACCAGAGTAGAGCAGTGGCCCATAAGTGTCAGATGGACATGAAATGCATAAAGCTTGATATGATATGAAGTTTTTTTTCCTACTTTTTAACAAATACTTTTTGGTCTGATGCACATGTTGGTTCTAGAGTGCCCTATACCTTCTATTGTTCTTTGCCTTGAGTATATGTGCATGAGAATATTGTGTATGTTGAACAAGGAATGGAAACCTAAAAAGTAATTTTGCAGAAGTTCAATTTAAAGCAATTTGTGAAGTTACCGTATATACTCGAGTATAAGCAGAGTTTTTCAGCCCCCAAAATATGCTGAAAGACTCTACCTCGGCTTATACTCGGGTCAAGCGCAAAAACCGTTCGCCGGCGTCCAAGAATGGTCGCCGGCATCCAAAAACGAGACGCCGGCACCTCCAATGGGAGAAGAAACCTTCAATTTTTTGATTGAAACTTACCAGAAGCTGCTGCATTTCTCACCCTCGGCTTATACTCGAGTCAATAAGCTTTCCCAGTTTTTGGAGGTAAAATTAGGTACCTCGGCTTATACTCAGGACAGCTTATACTCGAATATATACGGTAGTTGAAAAGTTTAAAGGTGCTAATATATTTGGACACAGTTGCATGTTACAGATTTCATTTGTACCGTCAATGATGTAAATAGATGTATATACACTGACCCATGATTTTATTGCTTTCTTTCAGAGCATGTGAAGCCCTCTCTCCTTCCAGTAACACACATCAGGACAGCAGCACCCCCTCCCCACTCTGCATACTTCCCAGCCCATACTCCATCATGACCAATTCACTCAATATAAGTGGCCTCACATCTGCCAACATCCCGGTGTGAATTTGCAAACAGTGCCAGATGCATCAACATTTGTGCTGTTAGTCCTGAACTGAATAATAATTCATTGGTGACAATAGCAACAAGCTGAATACACAGACTGGACTCTGAAATCACTGTGATTATTTCCAATCAGCTAGCCAACACTTGTCACTGTTCTGACTGTTCTAATATTTTATATAAATATATATATATATTTGTGCATTTAACTAATATTTGTTTTGCTTCAACAGCATGAAAGATAAGCATTGGTGCCTGCACAACATCAGACCAGTGCAGCTATATTATGGCACACAGAATTTAGTATTTATTCAGACCTATTTCTGTATGTGGATTTTTAAAAAGAACTTTATAAACCGGAAAAGGATATTTGTGGAAATGGTGAGTGGACAGAGAACTCTTCAATTTGTACCTGCTCAGAACTGATGGAATGTGGCATATTGGATATCATTGTAACAACAAGGGGGTTCTGATAAATGCTTGTGTAAAATAATAAGCAAAATATTCAACATGTAGAAGTGCCTTTCTTTCTGATTCCCATACAATCTGTACAATACACAAGCTGTATGCTTCTACGTACATTCTACTTTTCCCAAAGTTGGCTTCACTTGCCTTGTAAATGTTAATTTTCAGTTAAGTGGGGATTAAAAGCTGGAAACATGATATATTTATAGCCCTTATCACAGGTCTCACGTAAAACCTTTTAATCCAGGCTTCTGCAAAGTACAAAGTAATGGTGCACTCATACAATGAAAAGTTAACTCTGGGATCTTAAAGGAACAGTAACACCAAAAACTGAAAGTGTTTTAAAGTAATGAAAATATCATGTAATGTTGCCCTGCTCTAGTAAAACTGATCTGTTTGCTTCAGAAACACTACTATAGTTCATATAAACAAGCTGCTGTGTAGCAATGGCAGAAATTGAAAACAGCATGGCACAGGTTAAATAATAGATAACAAATAACACCATTATGTTCTACAGAGCTTATCTGCTGTGTAACCCTGAGCCTTTTCTTCTTTGAATGCCCCCATGTCTACACAGCAGCTTATTTATATAAACAATAGTAGTGTTTCTGAAGCAAAAACAGCAGTTTTACTAGTGCAGGGCAACACTGCATTATATTTGTATTACTTTAAAACAATTTAATTTTTTGATGTTACTGGTCCTTTAATTGTTGTGCTAATGCAGGGATCCCCAGCCGTTTGAACCCGTGAGCAACATTCAGAAGAAAAAGAGTTGGGGAGCAACACAAGCATACAAAATGTTATTGGGGTGCCAAATAAGTGCTGTGATTGGCCATTTAGTAGCCCCTATGAGGATTGTCAACCTACATTGAGGCTCTGTTTGGCAGTACACCGGGTTTTTATGCAACTAAAACTTGCCTCCAAGTCAGGAATTTAAAAATAAACACCTGCTTTGATGCCACTGGGAGCAACATGTTGTTTGCAAGCTATTGGTTGGGGATCACTGTGCTAATGTGTTAAAGGAACAGTAACACTAAAAATTTTATGTGACAAACCCACTCTAAACTGCTCCTAGAACAGCTCTATTGTGCATAACGTTTATTATATTCAATGCTTTGTCCAAAAAACATAGTAAATCTCTGCTTCCGGATGTACACTGTAGAATGGCGAAAGGCTGATTCTGCAAAATCTGAGGTTCTTGCTGCTGTACTGAGGGTTTTACAGACCTCCGCAGGATTCACTTCTGTGCTGCAAGCAGGGAAGGAATGTCCACAGTGTAATTTATTTCTGTGAGTGCTGCAAGTGGAGAAGGAATGCCTGCAGTGGTTATTCCTAAGCTTGCTTTAACTCGTTCAGTGCTGTGAATGGTAAAGGTAGCACGCAGATCAGCCATAAATCTAACACACAGGACCCAGTAAATTACCGCTGCGGACATTCCTTCTCCACTCGCAGCACTCACAGAAGTAAATTATGCTGCGGACATTCCATCCCTGCTTGCAGCATAGAAGTGAATCCTGCGGAGGTCTGTAAAATCCTCCGTACAGCAGCAAGAACTAGCTTCCGGTTCAGCAGTCTAAGCAGAGATGTGGAGCGCCACACCTCGAATTTTGCAGAATCGCCCTTTCGCCATTCTACAGTGTACAACCAGAAGCAGAGATTTAAAGGAAAACTATACCCCCAAAATGAATACTTAAGCAACAGATAGTTTATATCAAATTGAATGACATATTAAAGAATCTTACCAAACTGGAATATATATTTACATAAATATTGCCCTTTTACATCTCTTGCCTTGAACCACCATTTCGTGACTCTATCTGTGCTGCCTCAGAGATCACCTGACCAGAAATACTACAACACTAACTGTAACAAGAAGAAGTGAGGAAGCAAAAGGCACAACTCTGTCTGTTAATTGGCTCATGTGACCTTACATGTGGTTTGTATGTGTACACAGTGAATCTCACGATCTCAGGGGGTGGCCCTTATTTTTTAAAATGGCAATTTTCTATTTATGATTACCCAATGGCACATACTACTAAAAAAGTATATTATTATGATAATGGTTCATTTACATGAAGCAGGGTTTTACACATGAGCTGTTTTACTCAGTATCTTTTAATAGAGACCTACATTGTTTGGAGGGTATAGTTTTCCTTTAATATGTTTTTTGGACAAAGCATTGAATATAGTAAACTGACTGGGAGATTGGCAATCTCCATCAATTTTGGCGCATGCACATTTGTCAATAATGGGCAAATTGTTCAAACTGCACATGCTCAGACATACAGAGGACCCGGAAGATGGCTGCAATGGGGCAATTGCCTTCTCCTTTAAGAGAAGAGAACATTTAACATAAGCTTCCTCATACTAAAGAAACTTTGTAAATACAATCAATTAAATATTGTGCTTTGTTTCTGAAATAATTAAGTTCATCTTCTCAGCATCTGTTTCTCACGATAGTTCCCCTTTAAGATAATATGCACCCAATGTACTGTTAACCAGATAAAGTTTATTCCCAAACTTGAAGTTGTCTGTCCCTCAAGCTGGACTCAAAATGCTATATTTATTAGTGACTGATACACAGTAACCTGTGAATGATCATGTAATGTCTACATCTGTTGTATGCCGTCTGCTAATCATTGAAATAAGGCAACTCCAAAATAGTGCTAAGGCTTCAGAGAGAACCGATGTCAAGACATTAAGGCTGAACAAAGTTTTGAGGATAGTTTGAGAGAGAGAGAGAGAGAGAGGTTGAATCTGTTAGTAAGTTTACTAACTAACTTTTTTTTTTAACTAACAATGTTTAACAATATTTAAACCACATGTTGACTCAGACCAAGCATTCCTCTCACCCCTGGAAAATTTCCTCTCAACAAGAAAAAAAAAAAAAGGAATATTTGCAAATCTCAATATAAAAATATTTAGGTTTATTCATAAATTTACATCATTCAGATCTGAGCCAATGAGGAATGTTCAGGCAAATAGGGAAAAAAAACTGATAATGTTAAGTTATACAACACTTTATACAAAGAAACACTTTAAATAACCAACCAAAAATATACACAAATATACTTTTTTAGAAGAGAATTTCACAATCGGTTATTTTATAAAGCTTTCTGGGCAATTTGAATCTTTAAAAATCGAATGTGCGGAGAAAGGCCACCGATAAATGCACAGTCAGTTCCAAGGCGCTTGGTTTAGCTGTGTATTCAAGTTTTGGGAACGGAGTGTCCAGAATATAGTGGTATTCGATAAACATGAGGCTGATGTCTGGGATAAAAGTTGAACGGAGGCTGAACAAACCTTGTATTTGCCAGGAACCCCTGTATTGAGTTTACCTTTAAACTTACATGACAGAGCTGGGATGTCAAACAAATGGGACCCTCACATTCGGCTGGGAAGGAATGCTGGGAGTTCTGTAGCATGATTATCCCTGTGATACAATTATTAATGCAGATAGGTTTGTATCCATACATTGGAACATCCCAATGCACAAGTGAAATCCTTCATGTGCTATGCACTCACTGTTAAGGCTTCAAATCGTAGGTCCTACATGTTGTTAGAGCTCAGACTGATGAAAGGAAATGGACAGCACCAGAATTTCATGCCCTTATACTACAGCAGCGAGAGAGAAAGGACGTCCCTGGCTGCCACTTCTCCGTATGAACTGTTAAAAAAAACCCTCATTTCTGTAAACATGTAAAAGAGCTGCACTAATTATCTAGTATTGTGGCAGCAAAGACATAAAATGCTTACACAATTGTCAAAAAGGAGCAAAGAGGCTGCTATTAAATTAGAAAAAAATAAAATACTTTGGCTTTCTCTATATAAAAGGAATATTTTCTGAGGTTAAACCTCCTGATTTGTCCAGACACTTCTGAAAAAAAAAAAACAAGAACATCCACGTGCTTGTACATTGTACGTAAGTTGCAGGCTTGTAGTACTCTATATGTGGTGATAGCCACCAATACACCAGCCTTATTGGGAAAATGCTTTAGATGAGCTGCCAGTTAACAAGCAGGACTGGTGCACATCACTGAGAAGGCTGGTTCCACTGGGAGAGAGCTGGTCCAAATGGGTCCCGTGTCCATCAGCTGAGAAAAAGAATCCAACCCACACCTCAGCACAGTAGTGAATGGAATGCAAATGTACAAGCAGCAAACATCAGTCTCAGGCACCATCATACATTTGTGTCCTGCAAAAGAGGCTCCTTGCCTTCACCTTGTGCTGGGGGGCTGTGTCCCGCCCCATGCTTTTTCCAACTGCCAGAACGAATGTTCAGATTGGTGTGTTCAGGAATAAATAATGCTACGAGCAAAGCCAGCAGCACAGAACAAGCACCAAAGAGGAAAGGAGGCCCTGGGATTATGGAATTCTGCAAAGACATCATAACAATTAAAATCTTACCGGAATGTTTTCCAAGCCTTTTACACACTATAAGAATACCTACTCGACAAGGTGACAGTTGGGAAAAGGTGTCTATAGCTTGCTCCTATCAACACCTAATAAGGCTTATAAAATGGGCAAAAATAAGTGCAAACCGTTCCTCTGTATGACCTAAAAACTGATCAGATATGCTAATCTTGAGCACAGCAACTGATCAAACACTGTGTTTAAAGGGATACTGTCATGGGAAAACATGTTTTTTTCAAAACACATCAGTTAATAGTGCTACTCCAGCAGAATTCTGCACGGAAATCCAATTCTCAAAAGAGCAAACAGATTTTTTTTTTTAATATTCAATTTTGAAATCTGACATGGGGCTAGACATATTGTCAGTTTCCCCATGTGCCCCAGTCATGTGACTTGTGCCTGCACTTTAGGATGGAACTACTTTCTGGCAGGCTGTTATCTCTATTAACTGAATCAGTCTCAGTGGGACTTGGCTTTTACAATTGAGCGTTTTTAGATCTACCAGGGAGCTGTTAGGCGGTGTGGGGACGGACAGAGGGGGGTGATATCACTCCAACTTGCAGTACAGCAGTAAAGAGTGACTGAAGTTTATCAGAGCACAAGCCACATGACTGGGGGCAGCTGGGAAACTGACAATATGTCTAGCCCCATGTCAGATTTCAAAATTGAATATAAAAAAAAAATCTGTTTGCGCTTTTGAAAAATGGATTTCAGTGCAGACTTCTGCTGGAGCAGCACTATAAACTCATGTGTTTTGAAAAAAAACATGTTTTCCCATGACAGTATCCCTTTAAAGAAACAATAACATCAAAACAATTAAAGCGTTTGCAGTAATGAATAAATACTGTAGTGTTGTCCTGCACTGGTTATAAGTTATAAAGAATCTTATTGTATACTACAGAGCTAATCTGTTATTTGTCCTGTACCATTTTTCCTTTTTCAGCTTTGAATGGCTGCCCCAATGGCTTCCCAGCAGCTTGTTTATATCAACTACAGTAGAGTTGCTGAAGCAAACACACCAGTTGTACCAGTGCAGGACAACAATTATATTTTAATTCATTTAATACACTTTCATTTGTTGGTGTTACTGTTCCTTTAAGATTTGAAATTGCTCCTGTCAAATTGATAGGAATAATGAATTAAGCAAAGCCCTACAACAGGTTTACTTTTAAACAAAGGGGCCATGAAAAGTGAAAAAAATGGCATCTTATAAATCAACCTAACTACCAAGTACTTAACGTAAAGGTGTGTGGCAATGTATAAAGGTTTCCCCTTTGAGGAACTGTGCAAGACAATACCTGCTCTGACTTGTGGGCTGTCACCTTCCCTGGATGCTGTGCTTCTGTAATAGGAATCTCATTCAATTCCACATGAAAGATATAAAATATAAAGCCGTAGAGGGCAGGGCCAAGCCCATTGCACAGACCACGAATGCCTGTGACCATTCCTTGCACAACACCTAGAAACAAACAAGTGACATTAGTGAAGAGATAGAGAGTTAGAGCAAAGCAATTCCAGTGATAACTCACACATACCTTGTTGGTCAGGATCTGCCGTTCGGGAAACCAAAGCACTCACTGCGGGAAATGTTATACTGGACATTGCAGCCACTGCTCCAGCCGCCCACATCATCCTACCATTGGGTCAACAAAGGGAAAGCAGAATAGAAAATTAAAGGGGAACTCCAAGATTTGATAGAGGCCCACATAACACAGAAACCCCTAATATACCCATCACAGTTATCTGTTTCTTCAAAAAGTTTGAATAAATGTCATTTTCTATGCTGAAATCCAGCTGATTAACAGTTCTTCTCTTTCTGCATCATTTGAAATCCTGGCAGGGGAAGGAGGGTCTAAACACTGATGTTACAAATTGTAACAACTTCTCCACAGTACAGCATGCAGGAACTACATAACCCACAATGCATTGCACTGTGATGTTCCTTTCCTTATTGAAATCACGTGTGCAGGGAATTGTGGGGTTTGGAGGATACACGTGAAAGATGGCTATTGATACAAAGTAACAGTAGTCAGCCAGCTCAGCAAAGTAGTCAGAGAGATCAGCAGAAAAGCAGGGGGCTAGGCTTAGAGAATTGTTTCAAACCATTAAAAATCATGAAAAGTATGCACATTTTTTAATTGATGTATATTGCAAAGTTGCTTGAAATTATGTTTACTTTTCAAAAAGCTTAAGTTATGCGTGTGTGGCGTTTCCCTTTAACAAATATAATATCAATGGAGGACAAATGCAAATATTTATACAATCATTTATAATTTGTGTTGCTATTTATTCCATTTATATAAACTCAGACCCTCTCTACCTTCATAGTTTAAAACTAGGGATGTACCAAATCCATCATTTTTGGACTTGGCTAAATACCTGCACTTGCAGTGAGCTTGTGGGGCAGACCATTATTGCTAGAATATGTAATGATATGTGACAATCTCCTAGCCCATGAGTGTAACCTGCACCTTGAGACACATGGGAGAAAACTCAACAGCTTCCAAAATATAAATGTGCATTATCTATGGACAAAATATTAGAAAGAACTGTTACATACCAAGGCTCAGAGCCAAAGCCATACCAGGCCAGCTGCAATATTTGGAAGCCCAGGCCCAGAAGAATTGTGTTCTTGTTTCCTATCGACCTCATTAGTAAACTCAAAACAACGGTCTGCCAAAAAATGAAAACGCATAACATGATGTAGGACTGTCCCAGTAAAGAGGAATAGGCAGAAAAGGCAAACTAAACCTAAGGCAATACTTTCTTAAAGGGCTAGTAGTATACGCTGGTTTGCACTGGGGCTCATTCTATTACCTCTGCAGCATCCCAAGTGAACCCAAATAATGCAGTAATTATATTCAGGATTCCATTTCAACTTGCTTCCTCTCTGCAGGCAATTTCAGATAAAATGCAACTATCTTTTGCTACTATCAGTGCTGTTTTCCAGAACAGGGGGGGGGGGGGAGAATATTGGTCAACACTTAGATGCCCGTATGTTTGTTTCATGTTAACTATTTAAACTAAAGGTTAAGAACTGTGCACCTAAACTTCTGAAACAAATCACTGGCACATTAAAGGGGTGCTTCACCTTTAATTAAACCTTTAGTATGTTATAGAATAACTAATTCTAAGCAACCTTTCAATTGGTTGTTAGTTTTTTATAGTTTTTCAATTATCCGCCTTCTTCTGACTCTTTCCAGCTTTCAAATGGGAGTCACTGACCCCCATCTAAAAATGTATTGTTAGTGCTGCTTTTTATTAATCATCTTTCTATTCAGGCCTCTCCTATTCATATTTTAGTCTCTTATTAAAATCAGTGCATGCCTGATAAGGTAATTTGGACCCTAGCAACCAGATTGCTGAAATTGCAAACCGGAAAGCTGCTAAATAAAAAGCTAAATAAGTAAAAAAAAAAAACAAATAAACAATGAAAACCAAATGCAAACATCACTCTCTACATCATACTAAAAGTAAACTCAAAAGTGAACTACCTTTTAACTACATTAAAATAACAGCATTTCCATTGATGGATTCCCTGCACAGAATACTAGACAAGACTCCAAGGAGAAACAAACACCTAGTAAAAGGTAAATAGCTTACCTGAGCAATGATGGAAAGGATCCCCAAAACAGCTATAAAGGCTGCAACACTTTCAGGTGAAAAATCCATGATCTGGTAATAATATACATATATAATTAGGGGAAGAGTGAACACAGGGTAAAACAGCAAAAAAGTACTATAAATGGTTTTGTTTTTGCTTCAGCAAAGTGAGGGATCCACTAGAAAACACATTCCTGCTTCTTAACTTTGTTGAGATTTATCCATAGATCACAAGAGTGTGGACAAACCATGTTGCTCTTTGAGTATAATTGTGTATATCCATAATGGAGAGAAGGAATGCTATACCCAAGTATAATAACCACCTCACTATAGATTTTTCTGCTATCCAAAGCTTTCCATGCTGACATTGTAAATGTACAAAGTGACTTGCAAAGGACCTACAGATGGAAGCCTGGATATCCCAAATCATGCATTGGGATATCACAGATTTTTTAGCTAACTTTTTTTTTTGTTATGAATGCCAAAATAGTTCATATTATGCAATTTTAATCAACTCAAACTCTCTGAATAGAGCTTAGAAAATATACATGTCTGGGACACCCTAAGGAATCATTTAGTGCAGTGCTTTGATTGTTGTACAGTGGTGTGCAAAACTATTTGCCCCCTTCCTGATTTCTTATTCTTTTGCATGTTTGTCACACAAAATGTTTCTGATCATCAAACACATTTAACTATTAGTCAAAGATAACACAAGTAAACACAAAATGCAGTTTTTAAATGAGGGTTTTTATTATTTAGGGAGAAAAGAAATCCAAATCTACATTTTCATGTGTGAAAAAGTAATTGCCCCCTGAACCTAATAACTGGTTGGGCCACCCTTAGCAGCAATAACTGCAATCAAGCGTTTGCGATAACTTGCGACGAGTCTTTTACAGCGCTCTGGAGGAATTTTGGCCCACTCATCTTTGCAGAATTGTTGTAATTCAGCTTTATTTGAGGGTTTTCTAGCATGAACCGCCTTTTTAAGGTCATGCCACAACATCGTAATAGGATTCAGGTCAGGACTTTGACTAGGCCACTCCAAAGTCTTCATTTTGTTTTTCTTCAGCCATTCAGAGGTGGATTTGCTGGTGTGTTTTGGGTCATTGTCCTGCTGCAGCACCCAAGATCGCTTCAGCTTGAGTTGACGAACAGATGGCCGGACATTCTCCTTCAGGATTTTTTGGTAGACAGTAGAATTCATGGTTCCATTTATCACAGCAAGTCTTCCAGGTCCTGAAGCAGCAAAACAACCCCAGACCATCACACTACCACCACCATATTTTACTGTTGGTATGATGTTCTTTTTCTGAAATGCTGTGTTACTTTTACGCCAGATGTAACGGGACGCGCACCTTCCAAAAAGTTAAACTTTTGTCTCATCGGTCCACAAGGTATTTTCCCAAAAGTCTTGGCAATCATTGAGATGTTTTTTAGCAAAATTGAGACAAGCCTTAATGTTCTTTTTGCTTAAAAGTGGTTTGCGCCTTGGAAATCTGCCATGCAGGCCGTTTTTGCCCAGTCTCTTTCTTATGGTGGAGTCGTGAACACTGACCTTAATTGAGGCAAGTGAGGCCTGCAGTTCTTTAGATGTTGTCCTGGGGTCTTTTGTGCCCTCTCGGATGAGTTGTCTTTGTGCTCTTGGGGTAATTTTGGTCGGCCCGGCCACTCCTGGGAAGGTTCACCACTGTTCCATGTTTTTGCCATTTGTGGATAATGGCTCTCACTGTGGTTCGCTGGAGTCCTAAAGCTTTAGAAATGGCTTTATAACCTTTGAAATTGAACTCAGGTGTGATAAACCACAGTTAAGTTATTTTTTAACAAGGGGGGCAATCACTTTTTCACACAGGCCCATGTAGATTTTGAGTTTTTTTTCTTCCTTAATAACGTAAACCTTCATTTAAAAACTGCATTTTGTGTTCAATTATGTTATCTTTGACTAATAGTTAACGGTTTTTGATGAGCAGAAACATTTAAAGGAGAAGGAAAGCCCCAGGGCGCAAACCCCCTCCCCCCTGGTCTACCTGTCCCCCTGGGCAAATGCCCCTAACTTGTTACTTACCCCTCTGCGCAGGTCCTGTCCACGGAGTTCACAGTCGTCATCTTCTCCGACGCGCGTCTTCTTCCTGCTCTGACCGGCGTTTTCTGGCGCATGCGCATGTAGGAACAGTTACCGGTACGGCTCTACTGCGCATGCGCCGAATGTCACGAAGTGAAATCGGAAAACTTCGTGACATTCGGCGCATGCGCAGTAGAGCCGTACCGGTAACTGTTCCTACTGCGCATGCGCCAGAAAACGCCGGTCAGAGCAGGAAGAAGACGCGCGTCGGAGAAGATGGCGACTGTGAACTCCGTGGACAGGACCTGCGCAGAGGGGTAAGTAACAAGTTAGGGGCATTTGCCCAGGGGGACAGGTAGGCCAGGGGGGAGGGGTTTTCTAAATTAGAAAGCCTCTTTTCCAGAGTTTGGCTGGGGAAGTTTGCGGTCCAAATTTGAGGGACAAAAAGTATTATTAGGGGTATTATACCCAAACTTAAGTAGATACTGTGATCTTCTTTAATTCTGAATGGCTATTTTCACATTGTTCATCTTGACCAACACTTACCTGTCTAAGGTACAGAAAAAAGCTGGAATACTGCCCGGCTTCAGGGAGGTAGGAGAGGAATACTGTGATACATATGAGCAGTACAATGGAATCTTGTCCCACCTTTTTTAAAGACTAAAAGATAAACAAAGAAAAGTTAGAAAAAGGCCCTGCTGTAGGATTGAAATCATGCTGGGCAATCCCACTTACTGCAAAAGGGTCTGCTTGCTCCCAAGAAATAGGTGCTCCCCAGGATGCTGGTCGCATCTTTTCAGGTAGAGACTCGGGAACGGCCACCAGGATAAAGCAGATGTCGAGCAGTGCAATGGCTGTGGCCAGAAGCACCACAAGGTTATCCCCGTATACACGGCTCAGGTAAGCACCTATAGCTGGGCTTGTGACGAGACTAGCAGCAAACGTGGCAGAAACCTGTAAGAAATCAAAGTGGAGTTCTTCGTAAAACATGGCATAGGGAAAGTGACAAAAAAATCAAAGCAATAAAAGTTTATTTTTTTTTTTATAAAGCACAGACAAAAGGGCATATGTAAGAAAGTAAAAAACTTTAGAAAAATTATAGCAAAATATTATTTTGGCCTGTGACATTCATAGGACTGAATCAATTATGTCCACAACAATAATAAATGTCATAGCACAGCATAATTGATATACATCTGTGTAATGCTATTGTCGTTGGGACTCCTCCAGTTGGAATTTTGTGGGTTATGTTACATTCATTAGAATGGTGCATTTTAATTTCAAATGTGACTGTTGCACTAAACAGCAATGACATTCAGCTATGGAATACTTTGCACATTTAATATACAACCTTTTTAAAAGCAGATAGGCCAGTTGGATGACCTGTCTTAGGGAATAATAACAGCTGTAGTTACTGCTTGCTACAGAGCAAGTGATCGTTACAGCTCCCTCTGATGTTTCACAGTTAGGACACTACAGTGTTTACACCTGCACTAAAGCCACTGGATCCCAAATGGCATTAAAGGAGTCGTTTGTCTTTAAATTAACTTTTAGTATGATATAGAGAGTGATATTCTGAGACAATTTGCAATTGTTTTTTATTTTTTATTATTTGTGGTTTTTGAGTTATTTAGCTTTTTAATCAGCAGCTCTCCAGCTCTCCAGCAATTTCAGCAATCTGGTTGTTAGGGTCCAAATTACCCTAGTAACCATGCCTTGAAATAAACAAGAGACTGGAATATGAATAGGAGGGTGCCTGGATAGAAAGAGGAGTAATATAATGTAGCAATAACAATACATTTTTAGCTTTACAGAGCATTGTTTATTTAGATGGGGTCAGCGACCTCCATTTGAAAGTTATTAAAGGTGAACCACCCGTTTAAGAGTGCATTCTGTATCCTCACTTACTACACAGACTAGACCAAGACATAAAGCAGATGTGAACTCACCAGGCCATATGCCATACTTCTTTCATGCTCCTGTGTTATATCCGCTACATAAGCGAAGACTACAGAGAATGTAACAGCAAACACTCCAGACACAGAAATAACTGCAAAATACCACCTGTAAAATCAAAGGCAGTATAAGATTGGCGTATACAGCATCTTAATACAGGATGAGGATGGCACTGTTGTCTAAAATAATATTGTTTAATGTAAGGGTGCATGAAATATATTTCTGTGGATTTGGCCAAAAATATGTGCCCAATTACAAAAGGCTTATAATGTCAAGCTGACACGTACATTAACCCCCATATGTAATAAAAGGCACTAAGTTTGCTTTTAAACAGGCAACCAATAAATGCTTCATGCTATTTGGTTGCTATGGGTTACTGCTCCTGGGCAAACAGTGTATTTTATTACATAAACCCCTGTGTGAGACATTAGCTTAGGAGCTTAAGTTGGAATACTAAAAACTAAGCACTGTTGGCAAATCATGAAAAGTGTCAGCATAAGTACGTTACAATTGACTTGTCCAATGTAAAAAATGATTAAGGATGCATCGAAACCACTATTTTGGTTTCGGCTGAACCCCAAATCTTCGCAAAAGAATCGGCCAAATACCGAATCAAATCCAAATCTACATATGCAAATTAGTGGTGGGAAGGGGAAAACATTTTTTACTTCCTTGTTTTGTGACAAAAAGTCATGTGACTTCCCTTCCCGCCCCTAATTTGCATATGCAAATTATGATTCCGATGCGGTTCAGCCGGGCAGAAGGATTCGGCTGAATCCAAATCCTGCTGAAAAAGGCCGAATACTGGATTTGGCGCATCCCTAGACTAAATCTCACACTTGCAATAAATCCTGTAATTCAAGTGAATATTAGCAGCCACAAACCCCACTCACCATGGACTGATTTTCATTAATGGAATGGGAGCACAAGTGAAAAATACTGTTAGCAGCAGAAAGGACTTTCTCCCCCACACATCTGATAGTGCACCTATCAAAGGAGCACTTAGGAAGGACAATAAACCCTGAAAGAAAAGAGGGACAGGGGTCATATGTCAATCTGAAAAGTAAAGAACTTTATACTATTGAAAAAATATTGCCATCTGTTAATGGCTCGGAACAAATCACCCACTGCTTCCTCTCTCCATATTGTTATTTCTACAGCATTAGCACCAGCATCACAGGCTCATTTGATCAATGTTTGCTACTAATGCTACCTTTCTGGTAAATAATGTAGGGAAATTGCCTTATCCAGTCCTCTTCACAGCCAAACAAGAAGCACATAGTCACTACTGTTCCTGTTCTAACCCACAAGTCCTGACTTGTAACAGGGTTTGTTCTATATCTGACATAACCGGTTTCAATTAAAATGAAAGTATCAGCAGTTTGTTACGAAGACAGAAATATAAAAAAAATCATAGAGCTCCATTACTCTGGGCTACCAGGCAGCATGGTAATTAGATCGAGAAAAAAAAAAAAGACAATTTGTGTCAGTGGAAGAGAAAATTCCACCCTAACTCCAAGATGGCAATGGGACCAGTCCCTGGTTTCTAAGATCTAATTTCAGCTAAAAAGCCATTCCAGCCCTTCTTGAAGTTATCTTATGTATCTACCAGTACGAGCTTAAAGGAATTGTTCAGTATAAAAATAAAAACTGGGTAAATAGAATGTGCAAAGTAAAAAAAAATCGAATATAGTTAAAGTTAGTCAAAAATGTAATGTATAAAGGCTGGAGTGACTGGATGTCTAATATATTAGCCAGAACACTACTTCCTGCTTTCAGCTCTTTTGGGTACCAGGCAGTTACCAATCAGTGATTGGGGGGTGGGGTACATGGGTCATAACTGTTGCTTTTGAATCTGAGCTGAATGCTAAGGATCAATTTCAAACTCACTAAACAGTTATGTCCCATGTGACCCCCCTTAAAGTGGACTTGTCACCCAGACACAAATAGCTGTATAATAAAAGTCCTTTTCGAAAACATGAAATCCAATTTTTTTTTTTTTATTAAAGCATTCATAGTGGTTGTAAGCTCATTTAAAATTCTGGTGCACAAACAAGATTCTAAAGGTGGCCATACACTGAGAGATCCGCTCGCTTGGCAATGTCGCCAAACGAGCGGATCTCCCTCCGATATGCCCACCTTGAGGTGGGCAATAACGGGCCGATCTGATCGTGGGCCCTAGGGCCCAACGATCGGATCCTAACGAGGCCTTAACGGGCGGTCGGATCGCGGGACCGCATCAACGAATAGATGCGGCCGCGATCCGACGGGATTTTCTGTCCCATCCGATCGAGATCTGGCCGACTTTCGGCCAGATCTCGATCAGTGAAGCCCGTCGGGGGGCCCCATACACGGGCCAATAAGCTGCCGACACGGTCTGTCTGCAGCTTTTATCGGCCCGTGTATGGCCACCTTAAGATGATACAAGGCTTGCCTTAATAACAATGTCCACAAAATGGCTCCTGCCTGCTTGGTATAATTTTGAATTCCCAGACTGAAGCAAACAAGATTCAAATAATTTATATAGTGTAATTAAAGTTAATTTTGCTTGACTTGTGTGATAAAATAGAATTTTGAATATTTTTTTTGGATGACGGGTCCCCTTTAATGTCGCTGACTAAATCAGAGTTAGAGAGCTGAAAAGCAGGACGGTGTGTTCTGTTTGATATCCAGTCACTCCAGCCTTTATACATTACATTTTTGGCTAACTAACTACAGTATATTAGAAACATTTTGCACATACTATATATTTAACCAATTTTTATTTTCACACTGAACTGTTCCTTTTAAGGTTTTGGGGCACTGGCTGATGCGGAAATTTGTCACCCGCAGTCGCTCATAATTGCGAACAAATGTTTCAAATTTCTGTTATTTCCATTGGAAATAACAGAAATCGCTGGTGGTAAAACCAACATGTCACGAAGACGCCTGAACTTTCCTTCAGAGGCAATGTCAGGTGACTTTGCGATATGTTGGATTTACCGCCAGCGATTGAAGTTATATCCAAAAGGAGAGGCATTTTTGGGAGATGTGTTGCTCGCAGTCGTGCATAAATAATCGTGGGGTACAAATCTCCCAGTTGGCTACTGCCCTTCATTGTAAGAAGTCTTTTTGAATATGTGTTGCCACTATTTTTCTTTAAACAGAAAACCTATAATAAATATATATTTATAAAACCTTCTTAAAAAAAATAACGGATACAGAGACTTTCAGAAAAAGTTTTGCCAATGGTCGGGAAAGTGTTGATAAATCCAAAAGCAAAATCAAATTGCCGGGAATCGTTTGATATTTAATAAATCAGCCCCTAAATTTTAGCCTGGGAGAATGCTTGAAACACTGCAAGAGGACCACAGAAGGGTCCAGGAAGACATTAGAATACACAAGATATATACTTGAATATATACAGAAGATAAGCTCTCACCTTGACACCCTGAATAAGTCCATTCATTAGGAAGGTATGCTTAGGAAACGTCTCGTGTAAAACCTGAGTAGAAGGAAAGAATGAAGTAGTTTAGGAATATTAGCAACCACTGAAGAGATAATGAGTAAATAGCACACACACACACACACACACACACACACACACACACAAGAGAACAGGAAATTGTGGTGACTCACACTGGAGACTTAGAAGACAATAACTGCACTCGGCATGAGCAAATGTCAATGGAAATAGTTGCTTTGCAACAAGTGACATATTCACTGCAAATCAGCAAGGGAATAACACTATTCAATGAATAACACAATATATGTTCTGTGCATGTTCAGCAGTACAGTAAATAACCATACCAGAAATGCTTTGAAAATAAGCTTTTATTACAAACAAAAACACAAGTACAATCTTGTGAGGGAGATTAAAGATTAAATCCCTTTCTCAATAGTGACTGATTTGCTTTTCATTGTATGCCAATAGTGTGGCTTTGCATCCAATGTTATGCTCATCAAGAACAAATGGATTATTCTCATTTCATCATTACGGTACTTGTATAGAAAAGCTAGCCACAATTGTCAGTTTTTCTTAAAGGAAAACTATACCCCCAAAATGAATACTTAAGCAACAGATAGTTTATATCAAATTGAATGACATATTAAAGAATCTTACCAAACTGGAATATATATTTGCATAAATATTGCCCTTTTACATCTCTTGCCTTGAACCACCATTTCGTGACTCTATCTGTGCTGCCTCAGAGATCACCTGACCAGAAATACTACAACACTAACTGTAACAGGAAGAAGTGAGGAAGCAAAAGGCACAACTCTGTCTGTTAATTGGCTCATGTGACCTTACATGTGGTTTGTATGTGTGCACAGTGAATCTTACGATCTCAGGGGATGGCCCTTTTTTTTTTAAAATGGCAATTTTCTATTTATGATTACCCAATGGCACATACTACTAAAAAAGTATATTATTATGATAATGGTTTATTTACATGAAGCAGGGTTTTACACATGAGCTGTTTTACTCAGTATCTTTTAATAGAGACCTACATTGTCTGGGGGGGGTTATAGTTTTTCTTTAAAGGGGATCTGACAGCCAGACATAAAAATCTGTATGATAAATGTCCTTTTCAAATTATACATGAGACCCAAATATTTTTTTAATAAAGCACTCATACCTGTTATTAAGGTATTTAAAAATTGTAGCAGTGCCCCTGCTCTATGCCTTAGGCTTAGTGGTGGGGTAGGCAATTACTTTCACTTTGCATTGTACACTTTCTAGATGTCGCTGCACTTTCACATTCTCCCTCCCTCTTCACTGCCTATAATTGTGTAACCAAAGCATGGGCATCAGGTCCCCCATTCTGACACATACATTTGGGAAGATGCAAAGCTTGCCTTAAAGGAGAAGGAAAGGCCAAAATTAAGTAAGTTTCATCAGAGGTCTATATAAATACACCAGAAAACCCTTAAAGTAATGCTGCTCTGAGTCCTCTGTCAAAAGAAACACAGCATTTATTTATTTTTATTGTGTACACATGGGCTTCTGTATCAGACTTCCTCCGCTTACTTAGGTATGGTAAAGCATTCTGCAGAATAAATATAGCATTCTAGCTTGTACAATTGTGGCTAATCTATTGGCAATAAAATGTATTGGAGCTTTCCTTCTCCTTTAATAATAGTGTCAATCAAATAGCAGCGGCCTGTGTCCTGTGACAGACTGAATTAAACAATTTAAATAATGTATATAATGTAAGTGAAGTTTATGTGGTTTGAGTAACACCAGAGAAAAGGATTTGGAATTATTTATTAGGGTGACAGGTGCCTTTTAAGGAAGTTCTTGTAAGTTCAATTAGTTTGTAATAAAGGTGGGCTCAACTCAAAAATGCTTAAAGGGGTTGTTCACCTACCAACACTTTTTTCAGTTCAGATGGTTTCAGATAGTTCACCAGAAATAAAGACTTTTTCCAATCACTTTCTATGTTCTATGTGTGACAGTTTTTAGAATATTGAAGCATAAATTGTCATTTTTCACCTTCTAAAGCTGTTCGGGGGGGGGGGGGTTGCTGACTCTGTAATTGTTCTCATTGGATACATTTAGTTGATACATTTGTTATCTTTGTCCCTGCTGAATCCCTGAGTTTCATTACAGGCAGCTGTTAGAACTGATACAATAGTTGCTAATACTCCAGAGATGCTGCTGAGAAATGTATCAACTAAATGTTGCAAAATAAGAACAGTTTAGAGTCTGCACCTGAATAAAGGTGGCCATAGACACACAGATCCGATCGTACGAATCGAGGATTCGTACGATTTTCGGATCGTGTGTGGCGTATGCAGACTTCTTTTGTCCGGCGGAGATCGGTCGTTTGGTCGATCGGTCAGGTTTGATTTTGACCCGACCGATCCCGCCGGAGCTCATGGCACATCGTAATCTGATAGTTCGGCCGTACGATCAGATTACCCCCGATATAGCCATGCCTTAAATGGCATATCGGGGAAAGATCCGCTCGTTTGGCGATCGTTTGGCAACATCGCCAAACGAGCGGATCTTTGCATCTATGGCCACCTTTACTGAGTTGCCAGGTGATCAATCTGAAAATTGAACTGAAACAAGTGTTTGGAAGATGAACAACCCCTTTAAAACCTTGTAAAGGATGGAGTTACAGTTTCTGGTGGAACAAAGAGTTTAAACTGTTCCTCACACAGTCTCCCTTAAACATACATCTTCTATTGCTAAAATGACAAGGCTTTTAGTGCCAAATGTACGGCACCCACACGAGAAGACAAAAATGTCATTGCTGTAGATTGCATAATTCTGGTGGGCTCTTTGATCTATGTCATGCCAACATTAGCCAGTTTTACATTCACTATTTCAGTTGCTCACTAAAATATCCTGCCCCGTGCCAGACATCTTCATAATCAGCTTTACTTCACCTAATTATGGACAAACAACTTTACATATTTAGAACAGTACAATCAGGCACGTTTCAGCCTGCAACGCTTGCGTCATTGCTAGTACAGAGAGCGGAATCGAGCTCTTTGCACTAGAAAAGCCGAATTTCAGGTTTAATAACCAGAAACTAAAAGTTACCAAGAGGCTTTTTGCTGCCCCTGGTAACTTCTGGGGAGCTGCCGTCTCAGGCAAGGTGCACACTTTGTTTCATGGCAGGAAGGCCCCTGAGAATAATATTATATATCAAGAAGTGCAGCTTCAATTTGAATGGTAATTTGCACTTTTCCGCCTGTTCAGCAGCCGTGCCCTGCAACTACACCTCTTTTGTGGCTACAGGGGATCCCAGCTCCCCCTCGATACTCTGCTTATTTCTCCCAGTGGAAGGGCACCGTGTTGTAAGTTTTTGGCTTTTGATGTTGCGTGATTACCCATACATATAAATTATCCTCCCACACACACACACAACTGGAAATATTTACTACACTGTCCAAGAATAACACATTGCCTTTTTAATTAGTTTTGCATTTTCTTTGCACACGGTCACAACGCTGCTGCGATTTCTGCTAAACAAGTATATGGTTTTCTCTCAGCCTATAACCTGCTATCATTTCATCTGTTTATCTCCCTTTGGGTCCAACATGTATATTGTGCTTCCACAACAGGGGGCAATGTACAACGTACATGATAAAGTCACGAGACACCAATTTTTTTTTTTTTTTTTTTAAAGTCCTATCATAATTCTACTATAAAACTATTCTAAGCCATCATCAACTGGTATTTATTTAATTCCTATGGTTTTCCACTCAGCCTCCCTATTCCTGCTCTGTGCAGTTTGAGAATGTAATCTTGTGGATGAAGTCACTAATAAAAAACCTTTTAATATACATTTTCCATTCTCATTTAAAAAAAAAAAAAACTTATCCCTGGTTGCTTATCCCTGGTAATTAGCTACTTGCAAACAATTAATGATTAAAATCCTACACACGAGAGCTACAGAACAAAATAGGTAAATCTTTAAAATGACCAATAATAAAACAAATAAAATATTCTTAGAATTCTGATGTCTACACCTTGTTACAGGCATGGGAACCCGTTATCGAGAAAGTCACCTCCCATAGACTTCATTTTAAGCAAATAATTCCAATTTTTAGAAATAATTGTAATAATAGCAGGACAGGTATGCGATCTGTTATCCGGAAACCCATTATCCAGAAAGCTCTGAATTACAGAAAGGCCATATCCCATAGACTTCATTTTATCAAAATAATCAACATTTTTAAAAAAGTATTTCTTTTATCTGTGTAATAATAAAAAAGTAGCTTGTACTTGATCTAAACTAAGATATAATTAATCCTTATTGGAAGCAAAACCAGCCTATTGTTTATGCCTATGTTTACATGATTTTCTAGTACACTTAAGGTATGAAGATCTAAATTTCAGAAAGATCTATTATCTGGAAAGCCCCAGGTCCTGAGCATTCTGGATAACAGGTCCAAAACCTGTACTTCATCGCAGCTAAAATATAACTAATCCCTATTGGAGGCAAAACAATCCTATTTGGTTTAATTTATGTCACAATGGGGCTCATTTTTTAACACTGGGCAAATTTGCCATGGGCAGTTACCCATAGCAACCAATCAGTGATTAGTTTTTTTAAAGCCAGCAGAAAGTACAATGAATGCAACAATCTGATTGTTGCCATGGGTTATTGCCCATGGGCAAATTTGCCCAGTGTTGATAAATGACCCCCAATGACTTTTTAGTAGAATTAAGGTAAAGTGATCGATTATGGAATGCCCCCTTATCCGGAAAACCCCAGGAACCCAAGCAGTCTGGATAATAGGTCCCATACCGATCACAGGTAATTTTAAGGTGAGCAAGTCCTTTAAAAACATCAGTAAAAAAAGAACAGGAATTTTTAACAGCATAATTCATCTATTGTGTCACTAATAAATCACTAGACATGCTGAACAATGTGTCTATCACATGGTAAAAGCTATCCAGCCAGCTGGTGTATTTGTAATATTTACATCATGTAAGCAACAACCATACAAGCAACTATTGAAAACATGCAGCAGTTATCTGACCACGTACTGCCCAATATAAAATGAATGAACACATACTCATCAGTATAAAGGAACGGAGTCACACTTATGCTCTATGCTGCATGTTACCATGTAAACATCAGAATGGCATAGATCAAATAGGTGAGTGAAAACACAGAATTTATGGTTCCAGTACTACAGTCTTTTTATCGGGACACCACAGATACCATAATCCGTGGCACTAAAAAGGAAACAGTATCCAGTTTAAAACATTTCACCAGAATTAAAGCACATAAGTATGTCTTGTATTTCATCCCCCTTATTCTGCAAAAAGCTGCGGGAAACAATGGTGCCATTAAAAAACATAAAAAAAACTTTTATTTCTCTTTTAATTAGTGCTTACTTCACAAAAGGCTGCAACTTCCTCCTCAAACCAAACCCTTTAGATTCTAACATCTGCCACCGCTTTAATCCTGGCAGAATATTTATTAACACAGTATTTTATTTGTACAGGTATGGGATCCGTTATCTGGAAACCCGTTATCCAAAAAGCTGAATTATGGAAAGGCCGTCTCCCATAGGCTCCATTTTATCCAAATAATCCAGATTTTTTAAAAATGATTTTGCTCTGTAATAATTAAAGAGTAAATTGTACATGATCCCAATTAGGATATAATGAATCCTTATTCGAAGCAAAACAAGAGAATAAGAGTTTATTGGGTTTAACGTTTACATGATTTTCTAGTAGACAAGCTATGAAGATCCAAATTATGGAAAGATACATTGTCCAGAAAACCCCAGGTCCTGAGCATTCTGGATGATTAAATAATGACATATTTATAGCAGTTTCCTTGCACATAAATTCTTCAATGCCCTTGGTTATATTAGTGAGTATGGCAGTTAATTTACTCTAGAATTTATAACACCACCATGGACTTGGACTGGAAAACTCAAGGAGAACAGATCAGGAAGATATAACAAACACTTGGACAGAAAATAAAACTGCACACGTTTCTGAAGAAATGTTACCAATTATGATGCTTTTTAGGAAACACAACTTACCACTAAAGTTGGAGCAGTCAGCAAACCCCAGGCGAAAAACTCCAAAAAGATGACAATAACTGCATGATAGACACTAGGAGAGCCAATCCCCTGAGGCTGAAAAGAAGAGAAAATGACAAAAAAATGTGAACTTGAACTAAATACCATGGGCCCATGAATAAAATGAGCACAATTACTTAAATTGTTATCTCTTAAAAGCTGAATGGTAGTTGTATAAAAAATGGAGCAGCAGCTGTTTCATCGTCCTTTTTGACAGTTTTAGTATACTTTAGTGTACCTCCTCAACTGCAAACAACTTAAGCAAACTGTTTTCAGATGTGCACATTAATGACTTGTGCTGGAATCAGAGGAGGGGAAATATATTGGTGATTGTCTGTATGAGTGCGTTGGATGCAGCTGTAATATACATTTAAGCTGGCCATACACGTGTGGGTGTGGGGGGGTGTGGGTTCGCACCAAAAGACACTGCATCAGCCTGGGTGCAGACAAACGTAGCAGATTTAAGTGCTGACATTCCAGTGTGGCAGAAACCAAAGATCGACAAGGTCTCCAATGGATCTGTGCTTAATTTGGCCACCTACATCGGACTGGTCTGGTCTTTGGCCCAGCATAACAGGCACATGAAGGCTAGTCAGGAGAGTATGGCTTTAACTAGTCATTGAACAGATTTATTAAACATACATTACAGTTTAGTGTATTTTTTTTTTAATAGCAATAGTTTTCCTTTAAGGGAACAGTAACATAAAAAACAAGTGTTTTAAAGGAGTGATAATATACTGTACTTTCACACTGCACTGGTAAAACTGGTGTATGGTCAGAAACACAAATATTTTATGTAAATAAGCTGTTGTGTAGCCATGGGGGGAGCCTAGGAAGAATCTCGCTATACTACAGAACTTATCTGCTATGAATCCTGTGCGATTTCTCCTTTTTCAGTTTTGAATGGCTGCCCCCTTGATTACACAGCAGCTTGTTTATTTAATCTATAGTAGAGTTTCTGAATCAAACATGACAGTTGCACCTGTGCAGTGCAATCAGTGCATTATATTTTCTTGCTTTAATGTTTTGGTGTTACTGTTCCTTTAAGTGAGAGATGCACAACTTGCATCCCTTCTGTAATTAGCCCATGTCCTAAGGTGACACACTAAAAACCCTGTGTGTGCTCTATATAATCTGTGTAGGAGGCAGGCGTATACTTCAGCATGCACACATAGCAAATATACTGATAACACATCAATCCAATATTACATTCACATCACAGTAGGCTTAAAGTAGTGTACAACCTTACACTCGCTACACATGGTTTTCAAAGTAAAATGTTACATTATGGAGCACAAGAATCAATAAATAGGCTTGAGCTCTTAATGGAGATACAGGAATGGATTTTACGTTAAAGGGGTTTTTCACATTTTAATTTACGGTACTTTTAGTATGATGTAGAGAGTGGTATTCTGAGACAAGCTGCACTTAGTTTTCATCTTTTATTATGTGTTTTTGAATTATTTGGCTTTTTATTCAGCAGCTCTCTGGTTTGTGATGTCAGCAATCCGATTGCTAGGGTCCAAATTAGCCTAGCAACCATGAATTGATTAGAATAAAATACTGGATTATGAATAGGAGAGGGCCTGAATATAAAGATTAGCAATAAAAAGTAGCAGAAAAAATACATTTGTAGCCTTACAGAACATTTATTTTTTAAACAGGGCCAGTGATCCCCATTTGAAAGCTGGAAAAAGCTAGATGAGGAAGGCATATAACTAAAAAACAAAAAAAAATAAACAATGAAGGCAAATTAAAAATCTTCTTAGAATTAGCCATTCTATAACATAATAAAAGTTAACAAAGGTGAACCACCCATTTAAAAGATACTTATTGTACTGAGCTAACAATATGAAATGTAACCCTTTTGAATAGCCATGAGGCCCCTGACATTCTGTTTTCTACCAGTCTCTGTTGTAGCCAGAAGCAGCGGGACGGCAATAAAGCATGCCCACGACTACTGAGCCAGAAGAAAACATTCATATTGTCAGGGGTGGAGCAATACTGACACACAGAGAGGAAACCAACTGTCACCTTTCCACGAAAGGAAATAATATGACCTTCTGTTAGTAAGTAATTTATTGTCTGGTGGCTTGTTCTCTTTTTCTGACAGCAACTCTACACAACACCCCAGGCAGCTTCAAATATTTAAAGTAACAGACAGCAAGTGTATGTTCGACCTCCCACATGCACCAGTTTCTCGGTTACACATTTTACAACATCTCGTTTGCATTGCATTGTAAATAAACTCACTGATCCGCCGTCCTTAATGATGATTTTCTTGGCCAGCAACACACTACGGTTCACACGTTTTTTCTTCTTCCCTTGAGTCATTTTCACATCACTGGAGACCAGCAGACAATCCCCTGACCAAGAGAAATGTATATTGGTTAACAGTCTCTACATTGTAGCATTAGTGTGAAGTTCAACTTCTACCCAAAGCTTGTGTGTGGTAAGAGAATACTGATCACACAATCCTTATGTACCGACAATAAAGAGAAAATCCACACTGTGGATAAAAGCAGCGTTCTCTGTTGACGTTCTTTGCCTGGTGGATCGCCCAGTAATTATTCTTGGCCGCCCATCTCTGCTTTGGCCAAAACCTCACACGCATTAAAGGAATAATCTCTACAGAACCTGTTAGGACTGGCTGTTGTGTAAGAAAACTAGCCTCACTATCTTAAAAAAGAAGGAAAGGTTAAAACTCAGTAAGCTTTATCAGAAAGGTCTATATAAATACACCAATAAACCCTCAAAGTAATGCTGCTCTGAGTCAAAATAAACACCACATTTCTTTCCTTCTATTAATTACACCTGGCCTTCTGTATCAGACTTCCTATTTCAGCTAAAACCTCCAGGAGTTGGGCTTAAGCATGCTCAGTTTGCTCCTCGCTACCCTCCCTCCTCCCCTCACTTCTGTAATCTAAGCACAGAGCTATGAGTGAGCATGGAGAAACTCCGGTAGGAAGTGATGTCACACCAAGCTAATATGGCAGCTGCTATCCTAAACAAACAGAGAGGTTCTAGAGCTGTTTACTGATATATGGAAAAGCATTCTAAAGAATAGAAATGGTGGTCTAGCTTGCACTGCTGTGGCTAATCTATACAATAAACTGCCGTGGTAGCTTTCCTTCTCGTTTAAATAAAAATTTGAAACGTGTAACAAGTAATTAAGCAGCTTTTTGATCGTTAATTATTGTTAAACATTAGAACTGCTCACTTACAGTAAACCATTCCCAGCCCCTAGAGTTTCTTGAACATAGAGGAAATAAAAAACAAAAATTTTTTTTAAAGGAGACATATGTAAAAAAAAAAAAAGAAAATGTGCCAGTGCATTAAACTTTTTTTAGATATAGAAGGAATGCTTTGTTTCTGGCTTCTTTATTGAAAACTTTTGTAAAAACCCAACTAGTCCTGCCCATCTGTTCCACTTCTTGTTGCCTCCTTTCCCAGGCAGTACTCAGCACACTGTACTGTAGCATGGGAACCAATCAGCAACTAGACTGACCTGATAGGGGACTGACGCCTGTCTTTGCTTGTGTGACTGCAGAGCTGTGATTGGCTATCCCCCTCCTACTGTGCTTGTGACAGGGGCTGTTATGACCCACCCCTCATTTTGAACACAGACAGGGACCAGTGAACATCTATAGGGAGTTCCAGTAAAGGGTCAATTTTTAAAGACAATTTTAATTTACACCCAAAAGTAAAACCAGCACCATATAGTATAGGGTTACACAGAATTGGATCCCATAAGCCGCCCAAGCAGTGCTTAAAGGAAAACTATACCCCCAAAATGAACACTTAAGCAACAGATAGTTCATACCATATTAAGTGGCATATTAAAGAATCTTACCAAACTGGAATATATATTTAAGTAAATATTGCCCTTTTACATCTCTTGCCTTGAGCCACCATTTTGTGATGGTCTGTGTGTTGTCTCAGAGATCACCTGACCAGAAATACTACAACTCTAATTGTAACAGGAAGAAGTGTGGAAGCAAAAGACACAACTCTGTCTGTTAATTGGCTCATGTGACCTAACATGTATGGTTTGTTGGTATGGTTGTGAGTACAGTGAATCCTACGATCCCAGGGGGCGGCCCTTATTTTTTAAAATGGCAATTTTCTATTTATGATTACCCAATGGCACATACTACTAGAAAAGTATATTATGAAAATGGTTTATTTACATGAAGCAGGATTTTACATATGAGCTGTTTTAAGCAATATCTTTTTATAGAGACCTACATTGTTTGGGGGGTATAGTTTTCCTTTAAGTCTGATAATATTTCTCTCATAGTTTGTAACAGTATAACTTTTTACTGAAGACAAGCGTGCCTGTGTTCACTGACCTTGTACACATGTGAGGCACAACAGATACAACAGATTAACCTTCAGTCCCAAAATTAAATACAATGGGACTTTTATCCTGGCCTGCATACAAACGGCCACTAGAGAGCCCCCACAAATACTAAACAAAATCACTTGCAGATATGTAGGTAAAGCCCTATATACAGGTGATGTTATCAGTGCAAATTGCAGCCCCCCAAAAGACATTTATAAAGGTGTGAAAAAAGGCATTAAAATACACAACAATGCACCACCATGGTATGCCATGTAAAAAGTATGTGGCTATTATGCAGGGTTATAATTCTTTGCATTTCTGTAGCCAAATGTTAAATTGTGGAAGAGTTGAGAAAAAGCCACGTAAAACACAATTTAGATTTCATGAGAACTTTACCTGACTGAATATGGTGGTGGCATGTTTAATGGAAATACCTTAGGTCAGTGTTGTTTTTGTTTTAAACATGGGACAAGGGCTCAGGCCTGGGGTAAAAAGTGACTGGGGAGATAAATATCATTTAATTGTGCAAGGTATGCAAAAATCTCTTTGCTTATAAGTAGTTATGTGTGTGTGGTTAGCTCATGTGGCTGGTTTTTCAAACCTCACAAACCGCTTTGCTCATTTGAGCCTACAAATAAGATCTGACAGCTTTGTATGGAAAGTCCATGATGCCTCTATCACATGGATCATAGTAAAACAGCATGTGAATCAGCCCCAGGGGGAAAGCAACATGTCAGATTAGCAGACAAGTTTTCATATGAAACCAGATGTGTGTGAACACAAAATACGCACAACCCGAATCTCAGCCTCTGGTTTGCAGCAGGTGCACATTTAAAAGAAAACCAATTTCAATTTCCAAATTTGCTCTAAATGGAACTTATCGATAGGAATGCTTCACTGGCGCAAAACAAGATTGTATAATTGTCATCAAACTTAGTACAGCGTTACATTAATTTTACATACCCTTGTGTATATGAAAGGGCTGAACTTGAGGAATGTGTGTCTTTTTTGAATCCTCCAATACTATGCATGGAGAACCAATTATTTCTTTTCTACAAGCCACAACAGGGGAGAAAGGTGGAGAATGGTTTACAAATGTTATACAGACAAAACCACAGTGGACACAAGCCCCAAGTAGTATCCTTACCAACTGTTCTCTATGTAATTGTACAATCATCTCAGGAAACTACTGGCACTGCATCTGGCCTTTGTTTAGTGACATAAGGCCACAGACAATGATCTGATTGGGCTGCCTGTACCTCCTATACAACAAATACATGGGCACACAGACCATGGGGGGCAGGGTGGGTTTTGGATCTTAAGGGGGACTGTCTGTGCTGCAATTAATTGTATTAGCGACCCTTTGCTGTCAGTGGGCTACACACTCACTGGGAAGGAGCTAAGGTCCTGTTTGTTCAGTCACAGAAGTTCCAGTCCGGTGGAAGGACATAGGGATTGGCTAGCATGGGCAAGAAGCCATCCTGTAGCCTATCAAATACACTTGTAGCTCTACCGGAACTAGAACTTCTGTGACAAAACGAGTAGTAAAGAGGGGTGTATGGGGGAAACAACATGCAGGCACCTCAGTTCCCGCCCACCCTTCCGAAGTCCGCAGCTCGCTGACAGAAATGGGTCCGGCTAAACCAAACTGCCCAACGGTCCCGCTTTCCAAACACAAGACGCGGTCATGAATCGCAACTTACGCGTCCCGCAAAGATGTTACCTGCAAGCGCCCTGCCTCCTGTCTTACAGAAAATCCCGACGCCACAAGCCTCAGCACGCGAGACTGTGGCGTCACGACTACACGTAAGCGCAGTGACGCGTCACGCATCCGCCTAGTGGGCGGTGCAGAGATAGTGAGAGCCGAAAACTGCCGGTATTAGGTCTGAAGAACAGATGTTTTTCCTCTGCTCGCACCGCCTACTTCTGTTGGAAAACACAATAAAAAAAGGGGAAAAAATAGATTGCCTTGCCCTAAACCACCGCAATTTTTCATCAGAAGTCATTTATATTTTTTATTCATAGCACTTATTGTGCCAATTGAGCTTCATTTTTTTAAATAGTTTTTTGATAAATTACCTTCTTTTTCTGACTCCTTCCAGCTTTCACTGGAGGTCTCTGACCACCATCTAAATAAAATATCTATACTTTGTAAGCCTAGCCATTGATAGTTATTGCTACTTTTTATCACTCAGCTTTTTATTCAGGCCTCTCCTACTTATATTCCTGTCTCTTATTCAAGGTTGAATGGTTGCTATAGTAATTTGGGCCCTAGCAACCAGATGGCTGAAACTGCAAACTGGAGAGCTGCTGAATAAAACGTGAAATAACTCAAAAACCACTAATAATAAAAAATGAAAACCAGTTGCAAATTGTCTCAGAATATCACTCTCTACATCATACTAAAAGTTCATTTAAAGGTGAGCAACCCCTTTAATACCTCAAATTAATTGTTAAAGGGGAACTATCACGAAAATGGAAATTTAATAGAAGCTTCATCAGGCTTAAATAAGAACTTATAAGTAAGAAAGAAACTTATACAATCAATTAAATTCTGTACCGTTTCTGAAATAATCAAGTTTAAGTTCACTTTTCCTCTCTCAGCATCTGTTTCTCTTCATTGTGTCTTCATGCAGTTGGGTGTCAGTGGGGGTCATTTAAAAAGTTTGTGCATCGCATATTTATTCACAAATGGTTGTATTGCTTGTGTTTTTTCCTGAACGTTAATATATTGCACTGCTCTGCTCTTCTTTCCAGTTTTTGCGAATTTTGAGAATAAATTTTCACAAATGGCTTGCGAATGAGACGGGTGTTTGCGTGAGTGCGCCTACTGTGCGAGGTTGTTGTGAGCAAAAATACCGTTGACGGTTACATAAATTCGCAATTTGCGAAACTGTTTTGCGAATATTTTCTCCACCACCAAAGTTGTGGCGTAATTCAAACGCAGAGTGTGCACATAATTAGGCAGTTTGCGATTTTTGACATATTTAAAAGGCTTATAGACATTCGCAATGTGAAGAAAAAAAATCGCAATTCTGTTTGCACAATCTTATTCAGCCTTATAAAGGTAACAAAGTGCAGGGCAAATATATTCACTGCGTGAACCAATCTGCCCTGTGCGAAGTTTATAAAAGAGCCGCATTGACAGATCCAATATATCTTATAGCAGGGCTCCTGTTGCCTAGAAGATGTATTAGAGCTCACTCTATTAAAATCACCAGACATCAAGTGTCTCTATTCTCTATTTGTGCAAAAGTTTTGTTTAGGTTTTGTTTGTACTGGAATCCGTTATTTGAATGAGCTCTAATTCATCTGCTAGGAAATATTTAATTGATTGTATTTAGAAGGTTTCTTGTTTCATTTCCCCTTTAATCCTGACTGCAAACTGCAAGGGGTAAGGCTGTACATGTGACCTAATAAATAATGTTACCTCTATCTACTGCCTGGTGGTAGATTGCCTTTATTCGAGTGCCTGCTCTACAAAATTCTGGTTCTTGGGACATTAACCAGTTCTGATTTATTAGAATAAATCCACAAAGGAGAATATAATAACTATACAGAGAAATGAGTCATTGAGTAGTCAGTACATACTCAAAATAAAGACCATTAGCAGAGCAATCCCTCCAATAAAGCTTGAGAGAAGGTTATTATACAGTCCACCCAGAGCTTCTCTTGCTTCCTCAACACCTCTTAAAGGGGAGACAAACCCCCCTACTAATAAAAACCCCCAGCTTAGATGTTAACTCCTGTAAGTGCCCCTAATTCTTTATTTAACTCTCCTTGCAGAGTCAGAGCAGAGGAGCTCAAGGCCCCATCTTCAGTCTTGCCTAAGGGCAAGGGCACACATAACGGATTGTCTGCTTTTCCTTCGCATTTATTATAGAGGTGGAGGAAAGTGGATCCAGTCTAATACGCACACCAATGTAACTCCATTGACAGGCTACATGGAGCAGATATAGGTGCAAAAACATTAATGTATGTATTTTTGTATGCGTCTGACTGGTGCCTTTTTGTGTTATTTTCTTTAATAAATGCAACTTATTCAAGGTTTCAGAAAATACTTGCATGTATATTCATGGTCACATTTTTAAGCTGCATTCTTTCCCTTTGTGTGTAAAAAATGTAGCTAAATCAAATCAGTAAGGTGCCACACTTACACAGTATCGCCTTTTGCAGCGTCGGGTGCACAGCTGTGTTCCTCTCTGCCCGAGGAAAGATTCCAATGAAAAGCAATAACTCCAGCAGCACTCCGATGTGTGAATCAAAGGTTTTTTATTCATGCCATTAGCAGAGCGACGTTTCGGGCTATTCCAGCCCTTTATCAAGCTAAATGCATTGTGTAACAATGTGCTTAAATAGGTGATTAAAAGGGAGGGGTTACAACATAGTTCCCACCTTGGAAGGTGGCCTTCATGATTTTCGGGTCTTTTAAGCTGGTTTTCTCACAAACTCAACCTTTAATAAATAACCTCCTAAAAGTAGTATTTTTGGACAGCCCTTCCTTTCCCGAACCGTACTAGTTCACACTTCCCAAATCTTCCCCGTTCTCATTATTTGTAAAGAAAGATTCAATAGAGCAAGATGACACCCTTCCACCCAGACCCAGATATGTAGCAAGGCCACAAAGGCCCTGGGCTAGGGTGGCATATATTAAGGGGTGGCATACCGCCCCGCCGCTTCTATACTTCCTGGTTCCTACAGGACATCTGGAGCGGAATGGCAGGGGCAGCAGAGGAGCCAACAGGAACAGGTGAGATGAGGGAGCTCAAGATGCAGCTGGCCTAGGGTCATCTCATTTGGAAATCTGGCTCTGCTTCCACCCCACTACACTTACTGGTAAGAAAAACATAGCAGATTAAGGGGGCACACTGGTGCAGTTTGTATGGTGGGGGGCTGTCCAGAAACGCTACATGTGTGGGGCTTTTGTTCTTTAATGTACAGTCTATTCCAAGACTATTTAAGGCAAATGTACTGTCAGCTTGCAACTTGAAAATGGGACAGTGGGAGGGGGACTTTTTATATTATAACAGAGTGGTTTAAGGAGAATATTACATAAAAGATACAGGAATGTGACAGGAAAAGATCAATACATTTTTAGAGAAAAATATTGAGAACAATTGGAATTTAAGGTTTATACAGGTCATAAGGCTGGGTGTGCAATTTTATATATCGGAAGAGAAGGAAATTATGGTAAGAAACAGGAATAGAAAGGAGCTGGATTCAAATAGATACTCACATGCCACAAGCCATCATAAGTAAAGATGACCTCAGAACATACCATAAGCGGAATTGACGAGAGTAAGAAGGAATTGTAAGAGGGATAAGGATTTTACAGAGAAAGCAGAAGTGGTAATTTAAAGAAAGTTTTAAAAGAGGAAATGCTGAAATATAAAGAGAAGAATGAAACGAGATAACGAAAGCCCAGGTTTACAATGCAGTATAATATGGATTGTAGCAGAAGAGAAAGATGTTCTAAGGAGAACTAAACCCTAAAAATGAGTTTGGCTAAAAATGCAATATTATATATATATATATATATAAATATATATATATATATATATATATATATATATATATATATATATATATATATATATATATATATATATATATATATATATATATAAACAAAAATCCAATTAGTTCAGCACACCAACAAAAACGTACACAGTCCTGGTGCTACCCCCAAGCAGCAATATGTAGAAAATCCAAAAATAAGGATGAACACAGGTATTCCAAAAAAGTTAAATAACTTACATTTTATTTAGTTCATTTAAAAAAGCAGGTCGACGTTTCGGTCTGTATCTAAGACCATTTTCATGACCATAAACTGCTTAGTAAAATGTTGCAGGTATAAATAATTAAAACCACATAGCACTCATCCAATCACCAGCTGTCCAAGAAGTCATGTGACAGTTAACTCTATACCCCCCAGATTGGGAGGGATAGGGATGGAAAAACCTCATAATGTCAATTCTAGAAGGGAACCGACATTTAAAACATAAGGATGTATGGAACTAAAAAATTGTTAATAATGTTACAACTTTAGACTGATAGCAAAGTAAGCTTTATAATAAATGTATCAGATTGAAAAACCTGTTAATACAAAAGTAACATTATCGCTGACTCAAAAAACACAGAAGGGAACAATGTTCATTTAGTCCATTGGGCTTCATAGTATTTAATTTTTTGATCCAGAATACCTCTCTCTGGAGTAATATCTAGGATCTATCCCCTCCCCTCCGCAGAGGGGGGATATGATCTATAGCTATATAGTGAAATGTAGGTAGCCTATGTCCCACCTCCAAGAAATGATTCGCCACTGGTTTATTGGTGTGGCCATCTCGAAAGGCCGTGCTAATGGCTGAGCGGTGTGCATCCATACGCAAACGCAATGTCAAATCCGTCTTGCCAATATACGGTAGACCACATGAACAAGTGATCAAATATATAACATGGGTGGTGGTACAAGTGATGTGATGCCTAATAGCAAATCGTTTGCCTGTCTGCGGGTGTAAGAAACTGGTGCCAGGTGTCATAAACCTGCATGAAGTGCAATTGGGGCACTTAAAACAACCTGGTTTATCATTACGTAGCCACGTGTCATGTTTCCTCTGATAACAGCCTATTGGGTCACTCTTAACAAGGAGGTCCCTCAGACTACTCCCCCTCCTAAAGCTTTTTAACACCGTATTAGGAATAATCTTACTAAGGCCACTATCCGCCTGAATAATGTTCCAATGTTTATTGACTGCCGAAGCAGTCAAATGAGACCCTGTAGTGTATTTAGTACTATAGACAAAATTCGGCTGATTGTTTTCTCTACGTGTTGGTGTATGTAGCCGGCGTTTGGCTGTCTCCAGAGCCTGTTTCAGGATGGCCTCTGGGTATCCACGATCCCTAAACCTGAACCACATATCTCTAATCTGTATGTCAGAAATATCCTGATTAGAATTGTTTCGGAGTACACGACAAAATTGAGAGATGGGTAAGGATTTTTTCATTGCCGCTGGATGACAACTGTCGTAATGTAAAAGAACATTTTTATCCGTGCTCTTGCGATACAATGTGAACTCAATGTGGTCATCTTTTCTCAATAATTCAACATCTAAAAAATGTAGCCGGTCAGTATGTATTTCGTGTGTAAATTTTACCGGGCTATCTAATGAATTAAGTTCAAGTACCATAGAAAGAAACTCTCCCTCCGTGCCACACCATACGATTATAATATCGTCAATGTAGCGACGGAAGAAGAGGATCTTATCCTTGTATTTAGGTGTAATAAAGTGTTGCTCAAATTGGTGCATAAATAAATTGGCGTATGCGGGCGCCATGGCAGCCCCCATCGCCGTCCCCGCAACCTGTAAAAAGAATTCATGTTGGAAACGAAAATAGTTCATTGACAGGCACATATGCAAAAGTTCCAACACAAAAGTCACTGGAGGACCCTCATAGTGATCACACTCTTCCAATGAGCGTTTGACCGCATCTAACCCTGCCTCATGCGGGATACAGGTATACAATCCAACCACATCAAGGCTCGCTAGCCAACAAGTTGATGACATCGGGATATTTAGTCTCCTTAGACTTTCCAGTAATTGAGGGGTGTCTCTTAAATATGTCGGTGTACTTTGGACTACTGGCTGCAGCACAGTATCCAGATAAATCCCAATGGGGCGTAATAGGGAGCCCCTGCCAGAAACAATCGGTCGACCAGGAGGTTTGTCCAGACTTTTATGTACCTTAGGCAAGGCATACATAATGGGGCATATAGGGTATTCCTGTTTCATAAACCCACATAAAGCTTTGGTGATTATCCCTTGTTCAAGGGCTAAATCTAACACCTGGTCTACCTGTTTTTTAAAAATTGACAAGGGATCCTTCGGTAGCCTTTTATAGATCGTGATATCCGATAATTGTCCCAAGATCTCATCACGGTAATCTGTGTATATATATCATACACATCTATATATATATAGACAGTACGTGTGTGTGTGTGTGTATATATATATATATATATATATATATATATATATATATATCTATATATATATTCAGTATATTGTGCATCGGTCCCTAAGCTCAGTAAGTGACAGCAGCACAGAGCATCTGCAGTGAATGAACAGAAAAGAAGTTGGGAGCTACAGGGGCATCTTTGGAATTGGAGGAACAGATCTTTACTGATAAGGGGCTGTTACCTTGGGCTGCTATAGAAGACCAAAACAAAATGTAAACATTTCTGCCCTACTTTTTTAGTTAAGCTTTAGCCAGAAATATTTAATCTATGATAGCTCCGCCAAATGATATATCACAAAGAAAGATGTGTTAAAAAGTGGGTTATGGGAAAAATATAGAGGAAAAGGAGTGAACAGATGTGGTGAGTGCTTGGACATTTAAGCACATGTAGGGAAGAAAGAAAACTCACTTTGATTAATGGGTGGTTAAATTGTGAGCAAAATTTGTATCAATGCATTTGGATTTTCATGGAGGTGACCAAGGGGTACAGAAGTAGTGGATAAAGATAACAGATGGGAGCAGGGCCGCCATTAGAAATCACGGGGCCCCGTACAACAAAATTTTTGGGGCCCCCTGGGCCCCGCCCACACTGACGACCAAGCTCCACCCCATTTCCCGCCCCTCCACATCGCAGTTAAAAGACCACACAGACATCAGCGCTAAAAAAGTAACCCCCCCCACACAAGTTGTAAAAAGCTATTGATGGTCAGGGCCCCCTTATAAAAAATTGGGGCCCCAAAAAAAAAAAAATTAAAATTTTTTTTTTTTAAAAAAACATTGGTGGCAGGGGCCCCCTTATAAGTTAAAAAAAACTTGGGGCCCCAACAAAAAAAATGTAAAAAAAACTAAAAAATAAACAAACATTGGTGGCAGGGGCCCCCTTATAAGTTAAAAACAAATTGGGGCCCCAAAAAAAAATTGGAAAAAAAAAAAAAAACTGGTGGCAGGGGCCCCCTTACAGGGGCCCCCTTACAAGTTAAAAACAAATTGGGGCCCCAAAAAAAAATTTAAAAAAAAAAAAAATTTTTTTGAAAAAAAAAAAAACATTGGCGTCAGGGGCCCCCTTATAAGTTAAAAACAAATTGGGGCCCCAAAAAAAAATTTGAAAAAAAAAAAAATTTTTTTTGAAAAAAAAAAAAAAAAACATTGGCGGCAGGGGCCCCCTTATAAGTTAAAAACAAATTGGGGCCCCAAAAAAAAATTTGAAAAAAAAATTTTTTTTTGAAAAAAAAAAAAAAACATTGGCGGCAGGGGCCCCCTTACAAGTTAAAAACAAATTGGGGCCCCAAAAAAACATTTAAAAAAAAAAAAAATTTTTTTGAAAAAAAAAAAAAACATTGGCGTCAGGGGCCCCTTACGAGTTAAAAAAAAAATTGGGGCCCCAAAAAAACATGTTTTAAAAAAAAAGATTGGTTGCAGGGGCCTATAGAATATTAAAATAATACATTGGTGGCCAGGAGATTAAAAAAAAAAAAAAAAATACACAAACTGGTGTTCAGTAGAATTGAACTCAGGGCTTCAGTACTTCAACTTCACCTCCTTTCGTGACTTCGGGTCTTTTCACCGCTTCAGGACTTCGGCTTCGGCTGTTTTCGTGACTTCGGGTCTTTGCGCTGCTTCAGGACTTCGGCTTCGGCTGTTTTCGTGACTTCGGGTCTTTTCGGCGCTTCGTGACTTCGGCTTTTTCCGTGACTTCGGGTCTTTTCGGCGCATCGGCTTCGGCTTTTCGGCACTTCCGCATTCGGCAGCACAGAGGCAAGACGTACGGCTCGGGCGCTCGTAAGGGGGGCCCGGATCTTCAAAAAATGCAGCGCTGCCGGGCCCCCCTTCATGCCCGGGCCCGGTACGCTTGTCCCCCCTGTCCCCCCCTGATGGCGGCCCTGGATGGGAGAATAGATTCATTAAACCAAATAAGCATAATAACATATTACTTTTATTAAATGGAATGCCAACCCAAAAATATTTTTTCATAATAAAAGAAAGCATAATTCTAAGCAGCATGGAACGTTTCGGCTCTATCAGAAGCCTTTCTCAAAGGTACTTTGAGAAAGGCTTCTGATGGAGCCGAGACGTTAGTCTTATGCTGTTCTACAAATAAACTTACTTCACATTTTTAAGTCCTGTGAGTGCTGATCCTTTTGGAATGGATGGAAATGATTCACTGATCGTGCACCCAGGCATATGAACACTTTATACGAGAGTGCTGGCCTTCCTGGTGGTAAATATATATATATATATATATATATATATATACAAAGATGAGTAATTAAAAGTAACAATAACAATACACTGTAGCCTTACAAAGGCAAATGTTTTCAATTACCCCTTTTTTGAAAGCTGGGTCTGAGTCAGATTAAGCTAGCAAATAATTCAACTATATAAAAAATGAAATCCATTGAAAAGTTGATTAGAAATAGCCTTTCTATAGCATACCAAAAGTTAACTTAAAGGGATACTGTCATGGGAAAAACATTTTTTTTCAAAATGAATGAGTTAATAGTGCTGTTCCAGCAGAATTCTGTACTGAAATCCATTTCTCAAAATAGCAAACAGATTTTTTTATATTAAATTTTGAAATCTGACATGAGGCTAGATATATTGTCAATTTCCCAGCTGCCCCAAGTCATGTGACTTGTGCTCTGATAAACTTCAATCACTCTTTACTGCTGTACTGCAAGTTGGAGTGATATCATCCCCCCCCCCCAGCAGCCAAACAAAAGAACAATGGGAAGGTAACCAGATAACAGCTCCCTAACACAAGATAACAGCTGCCTGGTAGATATAAGAACTGCACTCAATAGTAAAAACCCATGTCCCACTGAGACACATTCAGTTACATTGAGAAGGAAAAACAGCAGCCTGCCAGAAAGCATTTCTCTCCTAAAGTGCAGGCACAAGTCACATGACCAGGGGCAGCTGGGAAATTGACAAAATGTCTAGCCCCATGTCAGATTTCAAAATTGAATATAAAAAAATCTGTTTGCTCTTTTAAGAAATGGATTCCAGTGCAGAATTCTGCTGGAGCAGCACTATTAACTGATTCATTTTGGAAAAAGAAAATTTCCCATGACAGTATCCCTTTAAAGGTGAACCACCCCTTTCATATATATATCAGGGCTCAACCTAATTCTGTTTGTCAGACATCACATACAGTTACAATATACACAATACTGTGATTAGCAGTCCTCTGCACAAATGTTCCAGTCAGCACTAATTACCACCCTGTGTCTACAGTAGGACACATTTCTGGTTGAATAGAGAGAACAGATGCTGTGGCATTGCTAGCTATACATGATGTAATCAGAAGAATGTGGCCAGCTAGGTTATACTCACAACAGAGCACTTCAGCACTTGCACAACACTTTGGTTCAAATTGAGCTTTTTTCATGATCTCCAACCTGAGCATGGAAAATCCTCACTCTAATGTTTCCATGGTGCCCTCATACTTACACTTTTAACATAACATTAAGGGGTGGTTCACCTTTATGTTAACTTTTAGTATGTTATAGAATGCTTAATTCTATGCAACATTCCAATTTGCATTCATTATTTATTTTTTTTATATAGTTTTTGAATTATTTGTCTTCTTCTTCTGACTGTTTCCAGCTTTTCAATGGGGGTCACTGACCCCATCTAATAACAAATGCTCTGTAAGGCTACACATTTATTGTTTATTACTTATATTTCTATTCAGGGCCTCTCCTATTCATTTTCTCTTAATCCTATCAATGCATGGTTGCTAGGATAATTTGGACCCTAGAAACCAGATTGCTGACATTAGAAACTGGAGAGCTGCTGAATAAAAAGCTAAGTAACACTAAAATCACAGATAATAAAAAAAAAGAAAACCAATTGCAAATTGTCTCAGAATATCCCTCTCTACATCATACTAAGGGGGTTATTTATCATGTCCGAATTTATCTCAATATTTTCTGCTAGAAACTCCGATCAAATCCACTCTGGTTTTTTTTTTATTAAATTTTCCCGGAAATTTGCTTTGCGGCGGGAAAAAACTGATTTTCAAGATTTTTTTTCATCCGAATTTCACGATTTTTCAAAATTTTCACCCGAAAACTTCAGGGTATTTCACGAGACCTAGTGCACATCAAAAAAACATTGGGACTTCTCCCATTGACTTATATGGAACCTCAACAGGTCTGAGATGCCGGATTTTCAGATTCAGACTTTTCCATCCTCAGGGTTTAATAAATTCCGAAAAATTTGTCATTTTTTAAAAGTCAGATTTTTTTTGTGATTTTTGCATTCAGACTTTAGCAAATAACTCCCTAAATGTTAATTTAAAGGAACAACTCCTGTAATGACTCTGTAGTAGTACCCTTTTTCTGAGCATTCTTTTACCTATACCGGTCTGTTTGGCATTATAAATCAACGTTACCCAAGAAACAGGGTAACAAAAACAGGAAAACAAATCATATAAAGCGGTATACGAGGGTAGTGTACTGTTGGGCTGTCATCGGAGGGACAAGAGCAAACATGTATCAAAAGAGCAATACAATATCTAATATGTTTAGGTCAAATGTTTGTTACATTGTATCCAGAGAGCAAACAGAGCAAAGAAAAGCAGCTAGAGAGAAAAAGTTATTTTATACATTGTCACAGTCACATGAAGCATCCAAGTGGAAGTGACTCGTTAAGACCACGGGGAGTCACTGTATCGAGTCTGTAGATACATCTAGATTCTCTTCTGAGAAGTGCTTGGTCTCGATTGCCACCCCTATCTAAAGGGGGTTGGTGATCAATGGCCATACAGCGGAAGGTTGGCAAAGTGTGTCCTTTCTGTAAAAAGTGTTTGACCACCGGTTGAAGGGCCTTGCCTTCACGCAGTGCCTTGCTGATTGCAGATCTATGGTTACTGATTCGTTCTCTAAGTGTGGTACTAGTCTTTCCAACGTAGTAGAGGCCACAAGGGCACGTAATGATGTAAACTACGAATGATGATGTGCACCACAATCTGTGCAAGATTTTAAATCTTTTCCCCGTGTGGGGGTGCGGGAAATCTGGACCAGTCAGAAGGGGGCCGCAGCCATAAAAGGAAAACCTTCCAGGAGCAGGAGAACATAATATTTAATTTAAGTAAACATATATTAACCTCAGGGGAAGTGTCCTTACTGTCCAAAGGCCTCTCATTTGTACCATGCAACACCCCTAACAACCTCGACATACTAATTGACATCCATAGGTTCCAGAGGAAATTTAAGTTAAAAGAACATTTTAAGGACACCCCTGAACTAATTAGGCCCACGTTTAAAAAGAAAAGCACATTTGAACCAACTAATACCCAGGGCGCTATCAAAACGTTTGGTAAAATAGTAAGTAGAGACATGAAGGAAAAACACAATGACAACAAAATCTTCAACAACCTTTCCCCACCAGAACGACAAGCTATCAAGACACTTAAATCTGACGATAATTTAGTCATAAGACCAGCAGACAAAGGTGGGGCCATAGTTTTGCTTGACTTCAATTACTATAGAAAGGAACTGTTGGGCCAACTTGCAGACACAAATACCTATAGACTTCTTCCGGGCGACCCGACGGCCAAATTCAAATGAGAATTGGACGAGGAACTTAACATAGCTAAGAATGCAGGGTGGCTTGACCAAACCACGTATGATTTCCTCATAACTGACTACCCTCGAACCCCGATTATATACACTCTACCCAAGGTCCACAAGTCCCTATGGTCACCACCAGGCAGACCGATTATTTCGGCAGTAGGGTCCCTATACCAGTCAGTCTCGTCTTTCATCGACCACTTTCTACAACCTCTAGTACAACGAATGCCATCATATACACAGGACTCCAGCCATGTGATGAAGCGTCTCCAAGAATTGACTAATATCCCCCCATTAAGTCTCCTGGTAACTTTGGATGTCACCAGCTTATACACAGTGATCCCCCACCAACTAGGGATATCAGCTTGTAGAAAAGCTCTATCAACTGTACAGATGGGAACAGTGCCTAGTGAATTTCTCCTTCACCTACTTGAACTCATTCTAACTAGAAATTTTTTTAGATTTGAAAAATCTTATTACCTGCAATCCTCGGGGACAGCTATGGGAAGTGTGCTCGCACCATCATATGCCAATCTCTTTATGTGCTATTTTGAGACGGCGTACATTATGCCAAAACTGGGAAATGAAATACTTACCTATTTTCGTTATATTGACGATCTTTTCCTGATATGGACATCATCCAGAGATGCACTATTAACCTTTCACCAACAACTCAATGAGCTTACCTTAAAATACGATACAAGCAGTATTGGTTTTTTGGACATTAACATTTTTATTTCTGGTTCTAAGTTAGGTACCAGATTGTACAGGAAACCTACGGACAGAAATTCCGTGCTACATGCCACGAGCAACCACCCAACTGTACGACCATCAGAGGCATACCCTATTCCCAATTCCTCCGAGTTATAAGAAATAACAGCTCGAAAGAAAATGCCCTGGAACAGATAAGAGAGATGCATGATCGCTTCCTCGAACGTGGTTACCCGGTTGATCTTCTCAACACACAAGCTGAGCAAGCATTACAGCACTCACAGTTCACGCTTCTTGCGGACAAACCACAAAAAGACAATCCTGCCACTCCACTAATCTTTACAACGACTTTCTCATGTGCTTCTCCAAAATTATCTGCAAGCATCAAGAAACACTGGCCGATGCTAAATATGGAGTCTTTGTCCCTGTACCAAGCACCTAGACCAATGATGGGCTACAAAAGGGACCGAAGTCTAAGGGACCTTTTGATGCGCACTGATTTCTCCAGAATCATACTCGCAGACAAAAATTGGCTCACGACAAAAAGAAAAAATGGCTGTTATAAATGTCCTGATTGTGTCACTTGTAGATGCCTTCTGACTGGTCCAGATTTCCCGCACCCCCACATGGGGAAAAGATTTAAAATCTTGCACAGATTGGGGTGCACATCATCATTCGTAGTTTACATCATTACGTGCCCTTGTGGCCTCTACTACATTGGAAAGACTAGTACCACACTTAGAGAACAAATCAGTAACCATAGATCTGCAATCAGCAAGGCACTGCGTGAAGGCAAGGCCCTTCAACCGGTGGCCAAACACTTTTTACAGAAAGGACACACTTTGCCAACCTTCCGCTGTATGGCCATTGATCACCAACCCCCTTTAGATAGGGGTGGCAATCGAGATCAAGCACTTCTCAGAAGAGAATCTAGATGTATCTACAGACTCGATACGGTGACTCCCCGTGGTCTTAACGAGTCACTTCCACTTGGATGCTTCATGTGACTGTGACAATGTATAAAATAACTTTTGCTCTCTAGCTGCTTTTCTTTGCTCTGTTTGCTCTCTGGATACAATGTAACAAACATTTGACCTAAACATATTAGATATTGTATTGCTCTTTTGATACATGTTTGCTCTTGTCCCTCCGATGACAGCCCAACAGTACACTACCCTCGTATACCGCTTTATATGATTTGTTTTCCTCCCCCCCTTCTTGGGTAACGTTGATTTATAATGCCAAGAGGAAGGATAGCTGGCGTATCCCCTCATGAGATATTGACGCGGACAAGGTTTCATGTCTAGACTGCTGTTTCGTTTACCTCTACCATCCGGGGAGGTATCTGCCAATATAGTCTCAAAGCTACCAAACTATACCGTTGAGTACCTGTTTTTTGACATGTGGACTCCCTAATTAGGGACGGTTTAGAGCTTCCCCATGTATAGGAGTGTACATGCACCCTGATGGTATTTTTAGTAGTACCATTTTGACCTCGTGTAAGACAAAACTCAGTAAAGGAAAACCTTTAGTAATAGTCAGGCAATTTATTCTTACATAATACAACATAACAGTTTTGTCTGGGTAAGCTGTTGGAGTAACACACAGAATGTCAGCCAAGGACTTACCAAAGACCCACCTCTTGGTCCAGGCATTATATAGCTTTCAGAAGGCTTTTACAATAATTGTGACAAGGGTTTCATGGAAATACCATACATAGTCTGTCTCCTCCTTGTACAATTAATGTCTAAATGATTTACTTAGTCTTACATGTTATCAAAGGAATGTTGTAACATACTGTGCCTAGCTCCAACGGTCCACAGCCTCGCAATCAGCTATCGGCTAACCAAGGCCATTGTGGTATTTCCAGTAATTAGAGCAGCACTTCAGTAGAAAGGGGCCCCAACTGACAGACTGGCGTTATACTGACACTCTGGAATTTAAGTAACAGAGTGATGCTCTTTTGTTTGTATGGCCTAGTATAAGCTATATTATTGACCATTGTCCACAGTAGACCCTTAGTCCTTATAGTCCATCCTGCCTTGGGCCATATAGCGTTATGGCGTCATAGAGGGCGGGGGTGACAAATATCAACCCTCTGACACTAGCCATTCGTCCGTCATAGGAATTGGACCGTTCCAGATATTTTTATATTTACAACCCGTCTTCTCTATGCTATTGGTAAAATGCTGCGCGAAGTTGGGTGCACTCCTGGCTTTTAATAGCAGGGACTGTCCCCTCCTTGTGGCCAGCTAATACCTTGTCATCAAGCACACTACTCGGCAAATGTTGAGGTGTGCTAGGACATGAAGAGCTGACACGGGTTGCTAGGCAACGCGCCTGGGGTCTACGCTCGCAGCCGCTCGACTCGCGGACTAACTTATGGTCCACCTCTGTGAGAAAAGCTAAGGGTCGTGCTGACTGCGGTGATTAGTAGCACGGCGGAGACTGGCACAATTTGTAAGTAACACAGCTCTATATGGCTAATATCTCGCACATGGCATAATAAAACCCTCCCCTACATAAGTGGTATCACGTCTTTTGTTTTTAACATTTGGGATGACCTTTCCCTTTAGCTCTGTCTGGTTACTAGGGGCTCCTAGTAACCACATTTTGGAGCCAAATAGTGCCTATTTAAACTCCCTCTCTATGCACGTCTTCCCTGACGAAAGCTCCAAGATGGAGCTGAAACTTTGGATTAAAATAAACCTGATGTAATTCAACCTTTTTGCATTTTGCTACATTTTTCTTGGTGTGCCGTCATCTGCTGAGATACATTTATTTACTTTACGATTGGCACCCAGACATTGTTTGTTTGAATGGATGTGCGTCCCATTATCGCTCTGTATATATATATTTACATATATATATATATATATATATATATATATATATATATATATATATATATAGAATATAAATGTCACAATATAAGGTTGATTAGTAAATAATTAAATAATTCAGATTACTGGTACATGGTAGCTCAGAAACCAGCACAATTAGCGTCAGAATTTAATAATCAGCTCAGTAGCATCAACTTATATGCAAACCTCATTTTCTGCTTGAATTGCTAAGATTAGCTTCTCAACAGCTGCTAAATGCACAGTGAGCATGTGCATGGAAACTCCTGTGACAAGTTTAAAGGCCTGGATTATTACTACTATAGAGAGGCTAAACCTTTAGGCTTGCTCAATAAGTTCAGTATTTAATATATGCTATTTCTAGCCATATTAGTTTTTAGGATTTAGTTAATTTTTGTTTTTCTTTAAGAACAAGGAGCAAGGCTACACTTATAGAGAAATATGGAATTACCAGTTACAAATGTGAGTTCTATTAATTCTGTTCAGCATCCAACATCTACACTGTAATGTACACTTTTTGTACCCATGTAAATGTATGAATATATGTGGAGACACTAACAAATTGTTCAGAATCTGCTTCTTACACTTACATATTTCTTATGGATCTACACAGCAATCAGTGGTACAAAATGCTCTATATCAGAACGAGATATTAAGTGAAAATGAAAGTAAAATAATTTCCGTATATCTATCCACACTTCAGAGAAAACTGAAGGACCATAATATTGGTAAAAATTGTTTATTTTCCCAGTTTTGATCTATATGATAATCTCACAAATGCAGTGAGACGCTAAATCTCTCTTGTATAAAACACATACCAAAGATTTCCTGAATTTGTGCAAAAAACAAAGTTCTTTTTCATTTTCAGCTGCTCCTTAAACATATCTAAAATCAGATTCAGGTGGGTATGCCAGACCCAGCCACCACAAAAAAAAATAGATTTTAAAGATTAAATATTTGACATAGTCTTCAAAACACAAAAATGACCCAATAAGAAAAGTTGTGCAGCCATCAGGAAAACCTTATGAGTTCATGTTCAAGTATTAACAAAAATTACATTTTCTTTTTAAAGAAAAAAGAATTAAATAGTGTCCATCTTGTTAAAGATCAGCAGCTTCACATTCTTTGGTCTTTACTCCATGTGCCGCACAGCTATCTTGGGTTGTCTTCATCCTCAGAACAAATAGCAGCTAATGCCATCTTTGTACTTACAAGTCCTCAGGCTTTGATAGGGGTTGCTGATGGTTTCAGAACATAACCATAAAGAAATGTAGCTGCAACCACTAACAATGCTCCGACAAAAAATACACTAAGGAAAAGAAAAGAAAATTTTATTTTCGCCTTTATTTTCATATAAAACAGTAATAGTTCATTTTTATGAGCGATGGCACACCCCTTGGGCGACAAAGTATCTGCAAATACCTCTTAATTTTGCATAACAGGAATCTGCATTTAAAACATTTGAATTGTGCAATCATGTGAAAATGTCTTTGTTTGCATATTTGCACAATTCCCTTTCAGAGCAGAATGAAGAGGTATTCTCGTGTGCTTTGTCACCTGTGTCACATCTGCCACAGCTGTCAAAGAAACCAACGTGACATGACTCTGAGGGTAGGACTACACGGACATTTTCAGCGTGATCCGACGCGCTGTGACAAAACGCCAGCGTCAAATCACATGCAACGGAAATAAGGTAATTAAATGCATTGCCGGATGAAGTTGCAGCGTTGATCCGAAGTGACACGACTGTCAAATGCAGACACAGCATGCAGCATCCGTGTAGTCCTACCCTTTAGGTGGCCACACAGGCGGATTTAAGCTGCCGATTAGGGTCCTTTAGACTGATTCGGCAGCTTATCTGCATGTAGGGTTGCCGCCTTTTAAAAAAATCTCTACCGGCTGGTGGAGGGGGCGGGAATAAAAGGGCAGGCCCTGGCTGCAAACGGGCGGGTCGCGACAATTAAGGGGGTGGATCCATTGCGCGTGATTGGTTGGGCTGGTCATGGCGTCAAAGGGGCCGGGGCCACAACACTCGTTTGGACTCAAGCCAGCAGCAAAAAGGTTAGTTTTTACTAGGCTGGGTGCAGGCCATGGGCATTTGTTTGATGTATTATAAATTTACCAGCAGCTACATTGCCGGTAAATTTGTAATACCGGCCTTGGCCTTGGCTGGTGTTTTACCGGCCAGGCCGGTAAAATACCGGCCAGGTGGCAACACTATCTGCATGTGTATGGGGCCCTCAGATAGGATTGAGGACCGCATGGGCTCATTGATGTGGTCCTTGCTCTAAATTTTCATATCCCCTTCATTGTAATGTGATATTTTGGCCCCAGCAGCTAATTGTCTTCTTCAATTTGAGTTATCTGCCTGTGTATGGGGCACTGGATCAATGTCTGCCCAAAAATTAGCAAGATATTGATCAGATAGGTTTAAAAATCTTGTCAGAATGAGGACTACATTGGCTCATTAATGCGGTCCTTGGCATTGTTGTGATTGGACCTACAATCACAAATGATTAGCCCAATATTGTGGATCTATGGGAACATATCCACTTGTTTGATGACCTTGCCAAATGAGCAGCTCTTTCAATGTATCGCCAACTTTATACTAATTAAACTTGTAAAAGTGATCATGTGACTGTACCTTGTGGGGACAAAGTCCTTCAACCAGAAGTAGGAGATTAGTGTGGACAAAATGATTGAGATAGATGCTGCAAAACTTTTTAAGATGTTGTCAGCATATTTAATAACAGTGGCGACCACCAATCCGCCCAGAGCCTGCAGAAATTTAAAGAAAAAAAGGACAAAGACAAAGTTCAGGCTGACATTTCATAGAAGCTTTAAAATGATGCTAAACAATGGTCTTACAAAGGCAGCAACACTACTGGGTTTGTTGGCACCTGAGGCAATTGTGCTCTCTGCACTTAAAAAGCAGAATTTCTTTATAAAAAATAAGGAATTTAACACTTTGGAATAAGACAGACGGGGAGTTTACCCTCTGCCAATAATGTAGATCACCGGCAGATACAAATTGCTTCATTTTTCCAAAGCCATCCAAAGTTCCCTTGCAAGCATTTAGAGTAAGTTAGCTGCCCACAGAAGAGGAGATTTATTGTAAGTGACTAATCTTCTTGTCTGTCATTGCTGTTAAAGTTAGCAAGTGCAGCTTTTTGTTGGCCCTGGTAAAGTGCCACCTGAGGCAAGGTTTTCATGGCTAAAATAGTTTTGTTCAGAGGCTTCTCTCAGCTCCATTCATTCAGTTGAACAGCCTTGTTTGCTATGTGAAGCATCATGCCTTGAGGCTATCAAAACTTTTAATGGGGATTCCAGTCCTGTCAACGGTAATAGATGTGGGTCAGAAGGTTGTGTTTGCTCCTCTTGCCTTTTTTTTAAGTGGTAGAGAAAACACGTTATACCATAGGCCTTATGGAGTTGTTAGGGGTTGCTTGAATACCCATTGTTATAAAACTAAAAAAAAACATTGATTATAATGTTTTCTTTTGCAAAGAACATTAATTTTTCACAACCATAACAGAGGTATGTAACAAGTATTGCTAAGTCAAACTAAAAGCCATCCCCTACCATGGCATTCATCTCCCATTAAGTTACAACTGGCCTTACTGTACTTTAGCACAGCTTAATACAAAACTTTGTTAGTGCTTTTCCCAGAATGTTACTCATTTACAGTCATTTAGAAACTCTAGCAATCCCTCTTGCTTATTTTATAGCACATAATATCCTTCCTGCTAGAAAGACGTATCTCTCTTCCTTTTAATGTCTAACAGTCTTTACCACTATCCCTTAGAGATCTACTTAGCAGCAGCATATTCCATTATACTGTATGTGTGTATGTATGTGTCTCATTTTCTAATTTAAAACAACATGACAAGATAATATTTTACCACAGCTTCACTTCCTTATCTGACAATGTGCCTTGTACTGGGCAGTGAGACGCTCTCCTCCAACCAATATACCTGCTATGCTTTGTACACTTCTAGACTCTTTCACAGGACTGTTATTCACTTAACGTGCTAGACATTGTGGGGACTGTAGTTTTGGCTGCAGGAGAGCTGACTACAAATACAAACATCACTGAAAATTGGTAGTGGGAGTCCCCACTAGAGGGCAACAATTGTTTGTTCTGTGTCAGCCGCAGCTCAACTCAGCCGTGAAAAGCAGAACTGCTCACACGAGTGCCAGATAAATACAACATTCTTATAACTATATATAATGCCTAACACAACATTATACATTAGACTGCAGACTGACATTAGTAGGCATGCTGCAAATCACTTTGTTAATGTATTTATATATACATATATAACAGGAATGATAAAAGGTGAAAGGAGAGGAGAACAGAGTACAGAGTAAACTGGGCATAAAAGGGGAAGGAAAGGAGAAAAAGGTTGGAGATATGCCTGTCTGTAAAGTCCGCCAATCTGCAAAGGACTGATTATAAATAAGTACATTTCATAGCAACAATATTTATAATTACTTCAGAGCATAAACCAATATCTGGGAATAAAGTGTACAGTATAGCACTGTAACCTTGATAAAGTTCTCTGTTGAGACCGAAACGTCTGTTATATTTTTTTGTTTATCACCAAACACCTGTGGTTGCCTTGTAATATGATGTTTTACAATCTACTCCTACACCCAGGCATGTAACCTTGTTTAATGGATTGCACACTTTTGGATATATAGAGAGAGAGCGAGAGAGAGAGAGAGAGAGAGAGAGAGAATGAGAGAGAGAGAGTGAGAGAGAGAGGGACCTATAGGATCTGCTAGGCTCCTATAGCTTTAAATCCCTACCCTTCCTTATTCCTAGTTACTAGGACAAAGTCCATGTATCTAGTTTAAGTATTTCACTATCAGTCATTGGCCAAAGGGTGTATGACCACTTACCTCCACACTTCCATATAGTGTTGGAAAGGAGTGGCCCCTTCCTCTTTGGCTGCTGGGTACATCAAGGCCCAGTAAAGCCACTGCCCTAAAGGGACCTGTACCTAGTACCTAATAGACTCTCTAGGAGAGTAAGATAGACTATATAGAAAGAGCAGTTGTGTGCTCCATCAAGGATAATAGCAGGGAGTAGCTTCCCACAAGGCTTCCTTGTATGCCTTTAGTGAAGGGACCACAGTGGATAGGCTAGACTTCTTCTTCTTCGAAGGCTTCTGTGCGGAGCCGAAACGTTGGATCACCAATAATCTCCACTTTCATTTGAATTATTGACTTGATGTATTTCCTTGGAGTGCTGTCAATCCCTGCATTTTGTGTATATCTATCTATCTATCTATCTATCTATCTATCTATCTATCTATCTATCTATCTATCTATCTATCTATCTATCTATCTCTATATATATCTATATATATCTATATATATATATATATATATATATATATGTTTATTTACTGTATATATGTATTTTAGAAAGTTGCTTAGAATTATATTTAGAAATCTATGTGCCTGTCACTGCAGATACACAAAGGAGAGGTTGAGAGCAGATCACCTTTTCTCCTCCTGCATACAAAACACAGACAAAGAAAAGGCCCCCAAAACATTGGTAAGTTGACCTATTCTACCAAGATATATTAAAGTTGGTCATTATTTAGGGTTTTACTTAGCCCTATAAACTCCTGCCCCTCCCCTGGGAACAGCAGGGTGTGTTTCCTCTGTAGTTACACCCCTGACGGCTGACTAACAAGGAGCGCATTAGGGATGCAAACTTTTTGGCTGTAACGTGTATTCTTTTAATTAATCGCCACCCAAAAAAGTTTTTGGTATAATGAAAGAAAATTCTAAGATGTTCTTTAACTGAGATTAGTAGAAAATAAGTTTGGAATGTAACAACAATAATAAAATCACTGAGACAGTGCTACGCAATCTGTTGGCACTATATAAATACATGTTAATAATAACCTACATTGGAGGTTATTGTTTTAACAGCAAGTTCTCCCAGTTCTGTATTGAAAGCATCTACCCTCCCATATGGCATGTTTTACTATGGTGATAGGCATGCAGCTGTTATCATGCTCTAAAACTGGTGGAAACACTTTCCTCTGGAAGGTTACCTGCAGAGCCACAACAGTCCATGTTAGATTATTGTATCCTTGGAAGAATCCCGCCTTAGAGACACGCTCTCCATCATAAATAAAAACTCCCATTAGACCAAACATCCATCCAAAGACTCCTGCAAAAAAGATAGAAATATCAGCATACCTAGTGAGAAGAAACACAGAAAGTTGGGCGAATTTGCGCCGTTTCGCTTTGCTGAAAAATTCAAGTTTTTTTGCAACCAGCGAATTTTCATCAGCCTCATAAATAGGCAACCAATCAGTTATAAGGACAATGAAAGCAAATATATCATTGGTTTATATTAGTTATATAATTATGGCTAACTTGTGTGATGTTATTATTAAAGCTAGACTGTTTTCAGTGTGGAAGAAAGGTCTTTGCTACAGCACTTTTGTCTGTTTGCTCCTTGATTGAAACTTCATTTAATATTACTGTACAGTGGTGCGCAATGTGCTTGTATTTGCAACTTACCAAGCTGTATATTCCTTATCCACAGGGACTGCTTAGTTTCTTTTAGAATCTTTTCAAAATAGACCCCAGCAAAGCCACTGGAAAAACAAGCAGTGATGACAGCGATGAGGCCTACCATGCCAGAGCCCATAGATACCTCTTTGTTAGGAGTTTTTGAAGAATCGGCAGGCCACTAAAAAGGGTTCAGAATACATTGCAATGAGCTCTGGAGAGAGAGAACTTAAACCAAGTCACACATGTATCAGATATATCAGAAGCATTTACTACAGCACTATAAAATATGGCCATCCTTCCAGTTGCAAGACAGATATGTTTGGCAGCAGCAGCAACATCACCAAGCCTCCAAATCTCTTTTACTGGAAGCAAAAATCCAAGGATAAACATAATGGCCACTGTCGATGACATTTTCACTCAAATCACGGCTTTATTGATAAATGTTTAAGCATTGGTACATACATTTCCAGATTGTTACATAAGACTTTCAATGTCACACAGTGGAATCATTTTGCATGTCAACATCAACATTTATTAACTCTACATCTTGTCTTAAACTATGATATGCTTTATCCCTTGATTTCTCAGAAGGATTTGGACATTTTAATCCTAGCAGAAACAATATTATTTGTAATTTGAACTGGGAGGAATGACAGAAGGGAAATTACTTATGGAGTATTGAGAAAGCTCAGAGGATAAATTAGCAGATTACATAGTTAAGGGATGCAGCTCACATGCAGATCTGGGGTTTTGATGTTCTCACATATACAGAAACAAAAGCCCAGTCATCAGATCAGGATTGCAGTTCCACAAATATTTGTACCCTGTACTCTAAAGTCTTGGCTTTAGGATGAAATGACATATGCAGAGGAAAACAACACCCTTGTCCACCTGTATGGTGATCCTCTATTTGGAAACTGGTAATTCAGAAAGCTATGACTTATGGAAAATGCATCTCCAATAGGTTCATTTTAAATCAATAATTCTAATTTTTAAAAAAGGCAAAAAAGGCAAATTACTTTAATTAAAAAATGTGTACCATTTTTATAAGAAATCTGACTGTATGCAGTGAAATTCTCCCTTCATTTACTGCTGTGGATAGGAATTGTCAGATGGTCCCTAACTGCTGAACAGGGAAACAATCATAATTATGAACAGCAGGGGGAACCCCCACCTTACTTTCCAGCCATGCAGAACAGCTTTGTTTATGATGATCCCTAAGCAGCCCAGACCTCACTGAGCATGTGCACAGTCTTGGTCTTGCAAAGATGTTTAACAAAGTTACAAGATGGTGACCCCCTGTAGCCAACTTTGAAAGCATAAATTATTTGTTTGATGAGGCTTGTCGTGCAGTAAGTTCATGTTTATATTTAGTATACAAAATACAGCATTTCTAGCCTTATTCTATTTTAGACTTTACATGCCCTTTAATAATGTACTTGATCCTGCTTACGCTGCACTCTATATTGGTGGCAAAACAAAACAATTCGTTTTATTTAATATTTAAATTGATTTTTGCAGACTTAATATATGGTGAGCCAAATTATGGCAAGATCCCTTATCCAGAAAACCTAAGGTCCCAAGCATTCCTAATCCTTGTTCCTATACCTGTACCTGTTTGACAAATCCCGTCGTTCTGCCAAAACTGATGTGAAAGTGCCACTACAGGACGTAAAACTATAAAAACACTATTAACTTCTCAATAAAGTTCCTCTCAGAAATGAGAGGATTTTCGTTTTGATCAGGAGGGGGAATTTCACCATAAATGCTAACAAAAGCTATACTTCAATATATGAAAAAGCACAGAGGAAGCATATTCCTTTTAGCTATAGCGGTCCAATTGAAGATCCAAATGTACCACAAGGGTATCCTCTCACCCATAAATTAATCGATAACTCTCTTAAATGGTGAGGCCAAGCAATACATGTGATACATTATCCACAAAGTGAGAAGAAGGTTCTGTTGTATACTTGGGATTTACCTGAACTAATGCTACACCAGCCATAAGTATGAGCAATGAAACCCACTGATGTGTTGCCAGTTTTTTCTGTAGCATGCACACAGAGAACAGAGCTGTTGTGAGGATTTTCAGCTGATATGTCACCTGAAAAATACAATTGAGTAAATAATAGAACACAAATCAAAAGTGACCTCTTAATGGCGCTACTATAATTCCTGAATATATATTCATTACAAAATAATACCTAGAGTCATTTATGTTAGTTTAGTCTGTCTAAAGAAATCAATCTGCTGCAGTTGGACTGTATACTGAAATGTCATACTATTCCTAAAAAGAAAGAGCTCTATCTTGTCTAAGGTATCACACGTTGTAACCCATTGTAATTAAAAAGAAAAACAGCCATTTGGTTTGTGTAGAACTTCTTATTTACCCTCTAAATAGCCTTCACATCATTGCAATTTAAAAGGAGAATGACATAGGACATAGAAACAGCTCCCCTAATGGATATGAACAGAAAGTGTAGTGCTTCTGTAGTCTACAGAGTGATAAGCAGACAATATTGCAGCCCTCAAACACCTGCACAAGAGTAAAAACATTAAGTTATATTAATAAGAATTCTATATAATGAGCCACTTATTATATCAATGGCTGTAGCTGGGGGAAGGGAGGTATCTGTATTACAGGGCACTTTTAAGTGGACAGATATTTGTTTTGGTTTGTGTTTGTACAAAATGGAAATTGAATGTGACTTTCCTTTCCATTTCAGATTTTACCCTGTGTAGCAAAAGAATTGACAAAATATTTATATTTCTAAATGTTTAGCACAAGCCTTATTCACTGAACTAATGTTAAAGAAAGTGGTATACTGTCCCTTTAACAAAGCAATGGCTACAGCGTGGCAGAATGGTTGACCTGTTTCGTGTGCATCCATGCACTGTGACCACAGTTAAACAGAAATAACTGGTAAAACACCTAAAGACAGCATTTAAGCAGTAGGGCTTAAATAAACTGAATAATAAAAGATTATAGGCCTTACTAGTCTACACTAATAGCTACAGATTTAAAAGATCAAAAAGGCTACAGAAACTCAACTTAATACTAGCTGTAATGCTGTGTATTTCTGCTTAGGGTGTTTATTAAAGCATTAGAGAATCTGCCTTCAGAATAAAGATCCTGTTCTCCTTTGTCCTCTAATACTTATTATGGGATGAGTACATTTATACAGGATAACAAATCTCTTCATTGGATGTGAAAGGGTATAGAAAAGACAATAGACACGACCACAATGCCTCCATATTTTCCCCTTCCTCATTCTTGCTCACCCCTTCTACTACTTCTAATATTGTTTTTACCACCCCAGCTTCCCATTTTTATATAATATTGCTTTTTTCTGTTCTCCCTTTTAGCACTGTTCTTTGTCACCTCTTTTATTGTCTGTCTCTTTCTTCACCTCTTTTATTCTCTGTCTCTTTCTTCACTTGCTTCCTCTTTTTTTGTGTTTCTCACAAGTGCTTACATGTCATGGGTTGCATTATGCAATTCCCTGCAATTGGCAAAGAAAGTGACATTTGTCAGGAAATGCCAATTTGTTAAGCACAACCTGGTGAATATGTCACTAACTGCTTACCTGCTGGACTAATGAGTTAACAGGCTTCACAACGAATTTTGGTGGGGGGGGGTGTCCAATGTGGTGCTATAAAGACTTTGTTTTAGACTGATTTGTACACACTTGAAAAAGGGCCCTTGTTGCCCAAAACTTGTCATGTGTACTACTTCCTACTAAAATTAGGGCTAATGTTTGCATCTTCTTGTTGTGATTACCCTGGGCTGGTATTCCCCTTTTGTAAAAGACAGACTTTCCCAGGGTACTTTCACTCTGAGCCTAAAAAATTCACAAGTTCACCAGGTACTTCAGTCAGTATATTTACATACCTCCCAACATTTTTGAAATAGAAAGAGGGACAAAAAGAATTGTAGTGCAAATTTTTTGACCACCCTCATTTGTGGCTACACCCCCTAATTACCATGTTCATTTTACAAAATTTGGCAGGTTATGCAAGTTTGAACACATTTCTGTGATTTTTGTGTGTTATTACAGTTTTTCTAATGAAAGTGAATTGCCCTTTAAAGGAGAACTAAACCCCCCATTGTGATAAGTCCCCATTGTCCCCTCTCTGCTGGCCCCCCTACCTGCCTCCCCCCTGCACAGCCTTACCCCTGAATTCTTTCCCCTCTAGAAATAGCGACCGCACATGCAGAGTGAGCACAGCGGAGTTCATGGGCGCCGTCTTCTTCTCTTCTGTAATCTTCGTGGAGCGACCGACATATTGGCGCATGTACAGTTGGAGTAATCTTCCGGTTCGTGACAACTGCACATCCGCCAAAAGAGATGGAAATTGCAGAAGGGGAGGAAGAAGACCTAAAGATTACTGAAGAGAAGAAGATGGCGCCTCTGAGCTCCGCTGCGCTCACTCTGCATATGCAGTCACTATTTCTAGAGGGGAAAGAATTCAGGGGTAAGATCATGCAGGGGGGATGCAGGAAGGGGGGTCAGGGGAGGGGGGACAATGGGGATTTACCACAATGGGGAGTTTACTTCTCCTTTAATCTGCAAGTCACAGTTTCCTCAAGAGACCAGTTTATCTTAAATTGTTACAATTGCTTCTTTGCTTATCTTAAATTATTACAAATGTATCTATGTGCATCTGCCACTTATTCTGGACTCTCTGCGAACAGCCAATTACGTTTTAGAAACTTTGTATCTTTTATTGGCTGTTCAGTGCAGGAGATCACAGAGAAAGTTGAAACATTTCAGTAACAATCCGGGACTGCGGATTGAGCTATCAAAATCGGGACTGTCCTTCGAAAAAAAGGACAGTTGGGAGGTATGTATTTATATGAATATAAACATTTGGTTTGGGGGTTTGGAGTAACACAGTTTTTAAATGAATGATGTAAATTAATTTGAACATTCAGTCAGAGCTGACAGATGAAAGGTATGGTCACATTCCTAAAATGCCCAGTACCTGATAAGTGGCTGCATCAAGGTTGGACAGTGCTACGTAAAGAAGATTATTCTGCAGGGTATAAATCCCAGAAGGTATCGCTAGCTTCAGAGTGTCCATCGGTTTGTTGACTATTTCATCTTGCAGCACTCTTTTCAGAGATCTGAGATTATAATCTAAAATGTAATGGTGAAGTCACACAAAGAGCAGGATTAGTATCTGGTATTTATATAGCTCTAAAACATTTGAGCAGCGCTGCCCCAGTGGAGCTTACCATCTAATATCACTATCACATTCAGACACAGTACAGTCAGTTTTATCATGATGTACCCCATATAAACTGTATATCTCCCTACTCAGTTGAGCTATAGGGATTAAAAGGGTAATGGCAACAAGTCTCCATTATTCTGTGCCAATGCAGATCACTGTTTTGTGCCAAGCTGCGCATGTAACAGGCGCAAATACACAAAATTAGGTATTTTCATGCAACGCAAGTTTATCACATGTAGGACCTGGCATGTACCATTGACACAAAATAAAGGGGGTCAATTTCTAATGTTTTGTCCCTATGGAGTTATTTGTGAATGTTGTTACAATTGAAAGCAGTACCTGTCTGTCCCTTTTCATTCTCTAAATTGGTGGCTCTGACTTTTGAAGCATTGTAACAGAAGCCAACTGAGGTAATGTTGCTGACATGCAGTGACGTAGTCTTGTTTGCTATTTTTCATTCAAAGTTTACAGAATCCATCACTTTACTATGGAACATGATGAGGGAGTTGTTGCATTACACATCTAAGGGATGCTGGGAAGTCATTTGTTTTCCTTTTAAGGGGTAAAAAACACAATTCGTTCAGTTCAGTGTTTATTCACCTTTTCTACTGTATATAATCTCAAATAAATGAGCTCATGTCAAAAAAGGAAAGTATGTTTTCCTTTCAGCTAAAAACTTGTGGGATCTTATGTACTTACTGTTGTCTTTATAAACAAGCAGAATACAGGCCACAATCTTCAACACCTCGGCTGCGACCACAGCTGTGGACGGTAGGTATCGTGGCCCTTCTTCCTTCTGCATGCGGGAATAGCGCATTGTTAACACTAAACTGGTGGTCTGGAGTACCAATACTCCCAAAGATATGTACTTTATGTGGGATGCCATTGTGGGAGCTGACTCATTCTGAAAGAAAAAAAGAACAAGACTCAAAGGCCTAGTTTGAAATCACTGAAAGATCAACATGATTTATCTGAAGCAGATACATTAATTGAAACAAAGAATATATGCTGTTTTAATCAAAGGTCATTGTATATAGGTACAGTTGCATGGAACAGAAGCTTGTGTATGGCTTGCATTGCCAAGACAGAAACAGGGAACACATTTGCAAATATGTTTCAATGCTGACAGGACAATAAGGGGCCGATTCACAAAATTCGGGTGAAGAATTCGAATGAAAAAAATTTGAATTTCGAAGTATTTTTTGGGTACTTCGACCATCGAATTGGTTAAATTCGTTCGAATTCGAACGAAATCGAACGATTCGAAGTAAAAATCATTCGACTATTCGACCATTCGATAGCCGAAGTACTTGCCCTTTAAAAAAAACTTCGACCTCCTACTTCGGCAGATAAAACCTACCGAAGTCAATGTTAGCCTATGGGGAAGGTCCCCATAGGCTTGCTAAGCTTTTTTTGATCGAAGGATTTTCCTTCGATCATTTGATTAAAATCGTTCGAATCGTTCGATTCGAACGATTTAATCGTTCGATCGAACGAAAAATACTTCGATCGTTCGATCGAACGATTAGCGCTAAATCCTTCGACTTCGATATTCGAAGTCGAAGGATTTCAATTCGAGGGTCGAATTTCGAAGTAATTTTAACTTCGAAATTCGACCCTTAATGAATCTGCCCCTAAAAGTGTAAATACCACACATTTACGGTGTTATTCTGGGAAACAGAAATATTGCTCTTTTATGGGGAAATTAGGACAGTCCGTACAATCAGATTCTGTAGTAACACAGGAAATGGTTTGTAAATAAGGATTATTTCTCAGACTGCTTAAATAATAAATCTACCCTATAAAGGAATCAAAATCACTGCATTCAGAAGTCTGACAGTGAGAAAAAGTTATTGAATGAGAGGTTTCATGCCAATTTTTCCAAGGAAGATAGATAATGAATGTTATGTGCATCTGGAAAAAAAATGTAACACATACTTTATTGTCTTTAAAAGGACAAGGCATTTTCCTTTCACTAATCTAATCTTTTACTTTATATTTTATACATAAAGAAGAAAAGTACTGCTAAAACTTTTTCTATTTGCATCCTTGATATAAGGTACATGAATTTCTCACTGTATATATATACAGTATATATATATACCACTCTAACGAATCTGAAGTAAAGTTACAAACCATCATATTATGGAAGATACTAAATTTTGCCCACTCTATATATACAGAAATTAAGTTCCCAGACCAGGACTGTAGCTAGAAGTTCCTGGGCCCCAGTGCAGATTTTGGGCACAAAAGTTGTGCTGTAAATGACATACTGTAACTAAATTAATGCTTAAAATTTCATAGTTTAGGTTTCCAGCAAAGCCTCTGAAACACTGATATGGATAGGAATTATGGATACTCCTAATCTTTGTATTCTGCCAAATGCTATAAACTCCAGAATTTTTTATATTCACATTTCAGTAAAATCTAAAGATTGCATAACAATTCTGGAAAAAAAAACCATTTTCTTATTGCTTTCTAGTGCTTTAAAGTCGCATCTTAGAATATTTTGCTTAGGTTCAGTTTAACACTTTTTTCCAAATCCTGCAAAAATTTGAATATTAAAGGGCATGTAAAGTCTAAAATAGAATAAGGCTAGAAATGCTGTATTTTCTATACTAAATATAAACATGAACTTACTGCACCACAAGCCTAATCAAACAAATAATTTATGCTTTCAAAGTTGGCTACAGGGGGTCACCATCTTGTAACTTTGTTAAACATCTTTGCAAGACCAAGACTGTGCACATGCTCAGTGTGGTCGGTGCGGCTTAGGGATCGTCATAAACAAAGCTGATCACCATACAGGTGGACAAGGGTGTTATAAAGGCCTTGTTTTCCTCTGCATATGTCATTTCATCCTTTTGTTTCTGTATATGTAAGAACATCAAAACCCCTGATCTACATGTGAGCCGCATCCCTTAACTATGCAATCTGCTCATTTATCCTCTGAGCTTTCGCCCTACTCCATAAGTAATTTCCCTTCTGTCATTCCTCCCAGTTCAAATTACAAATAATATTGTTTCTGCTAGAATTAAAATGTCATTAACAGTGGTCCATTATGTTCAAAGTTGGCTACAGGGGGTCACCATCTTGTAATTTTGTTAAATATCTTTGCAAGACCAAGACTGTGCACATGCTCAGTGTGGTCTGGGCTGCTTAGGGATCGTCATAAACAAAGCTGCTTGAGTTCTGCATGGCTGGGAAGTAAGGCGGGGGCTCCTCCTGCTGTTCATAAGTATGATTGTTTCCCTGCTCAGCAGTTAGGGACCATCTGACAATTCCTATCCACAGCAGTAAATGAAGGGAGAATTTCACTGCATACAGTCAGGTTTCTTATAAAAACTGTACACATTTTTTAATTAAAGTATATTGGAGATAGGTTTCTTTTTCATTAACGAAAGTAAAAATGGGATTTTATTTTTTTGCCTTTACATGCCCTTTAAATTAAATTTTATTATGATGTAGAGGGTGGTGTTCTGAGACAATTTGCGATTGATATTCAATTTCTATTATTTGTGTTATTATCTGAGTTATTTAGCTTTTTATTCAGCAGCTCTCCAGTCTGTAAGTTCAACAGTCTTATTGCTAGGGGGCAAATTACCCTAGCAACCATGCATTGATTTGAATAAGAGACTGGAATACGAATAGGAGATTATAAAGATGAGTAATAAAAAGTAGCAATAACAATACATTTTTAGCCTTACCTAGCATTTGTTGTTTTAGATGGGGTCAGTGACCCCGATTTGAAAGCTGGCAAGTGTCAGAAGAAGAAGGCAAGTAATTAAAAAAACTATAAATAATGTAGAGCAATTGAAATGTTAAGAATTAAGAAGAAGCCATTCGATATTACACTAAAAGTTAACTTAAAGGTGAACCATCCCTTTAAGCTATATAAGCTATGGGGAGCAAAGATTCTCATGAACACTGCTGTGAGTATTGCCATGATAGGCAAAAGCCATTGGCTAGAGCTAGACTTTATTGTCCGATCTCCTGTACACTACGCTAAAGCCTACATCTCATGACTATTTTGTTTCTTTAACTATAATCCCTTCAGCTATTTCACCATACCTGGAAACTAGCCTGTGGCCTAATTATCTGTGTGTCAACAGTTTCATTCTTTATCAATTTTCAGTAGCTGGAAAATGTAGATGTCTATAAAGGTTCATTCATCCAGATCATGATACACAGGCGCAAATTCACTAAGCGCTGAAGCGCCGAACGCTAGCGTCAATTCGCTAGCATTTGGCATTTTCGGTACTTTGCAAATTCACTAACGAACGCTGGCGTAAATTTGCTAGAGTTACTTCGCACCCTTACGCCAGGTGAATTTTCACTAGCGACGTAACTACGCAAATTCACTAACTTGCGCAGTGTACTGAACACTACCTTTTACGCTAGACTTCCTTCGCCACCTCAGACCTGGCGAAGCGTAATAGAGTAGATAGGGATTGTTTCAAAAAAAGTCAACATTTTTTCTAAGTCCCAAAAAACGCTGGCGTCTACATGATGGGTGATAGGCTGAAAAAGATCAAAAATATTTTTGGGGCTCCCCTCCTTCCCCCCTACATTTCCTGACTCATGGCAACTTACCTAGACAGTGGGCACATGTGTAGGGCAAAATAAAATTTTTATTTGCTGATTTGAAGGTTTTCTAGGCATTTGAAGTGGTGATAAGTGTTCCTCCATTGAAATTTGAATTTCGCGCCGTATGCAAATGAACCATCGCTAGCGAAACTTCGCTTTGCTTGGCGAATTAACGCTAGCGCAACTTCGAAAACTTACGCCACTGTATCTAGTTATGATAATGACTGCTGCGTGTCGAAACATCAGATGGTAATAAAATAAAACTGGCACAGGAGAAGATCGTTAGCATTTAACCTGCACCTGGCACTTCACCTAAAACAGAAAATCAAGGGTTGTCAGTGCACATATACAATTTATGATTAGTGGTGTAATTTTAGGGACCTAGGCCCCCTGTAAAAAAAATGACACCCCTCTCCCAGGAAATCACAGGTGAACTGTCACATGCTCAAAATTGAAAGTCACCCATGATATTTCATGTGTCACGTCCAGCCTGTTAACCACGGTCACGGGATCTGCCCCCTCTATAGTTACTCCACTGTTTGCCATGCAAACATACAAAATTACAAGTACTTCCTAATTGATCTCCAATACCAAGGTAATAAATTGATTTATACATACAGATTCTGTTTTTACAGGCTCATTGCTTGCAGCTTCTGCAGTCCCAGGCTCCGTTGCTTCACTCACTTTTTCCATGACAGACATTATAAATATTTCACAGCTAAACACATTCCAAAATTTCAGCTGTATCTGGAGAAAGTCGGTTGCTCCTTGGCTAATATTATTTTCTTTAAATTATTTCACAGTAAAATTGTCCACAAAGTGAAACAGAACACCGATACACAGGATTCCTCTGATGCAAATCTATAAGCATACTGTCCTGTATGGCAAACAAAATCTTTAGCCAACAATGAATCCATTCACAGGGCACATCACCCCCTAGTTCTGTGTCGACTTCTCTGGAGAGAAACGTGAATCTGAAGTTTCATGCAATTGAGGACACGCTGTTCCAGGATGCTTAAGGATTTATCCGGGTATGCGGGTAGGAAAGAAGCCAGTGCAAACAGTGGCTCTCATTGTGTGCAATTTGCACCAAGGCAGCAGCAGGAGGGAAAGGCTCTACAGCTTTGTGTGGTGAGAGTGTACTTTTTCATACAGGGCTATTCAAATATCAGATCTTTTTCTGGCATACACTCCCAGAAAGCAGGAGTATTATTCATACATTATTCACAAAACCTGAAAGGGCACATGCTTATTGTAGGAGTGTACTAGACATTGTAGGAGTGTACTAATGGACTTTGTAGCACAGTCAAAGGTAGACTGTAAAAGGAACCATCATTCAGACACATAAGTTAGGGAGCACTGGCAGGAGCAGGGTACTAAAGAGCCCTGTCCTTTGCACTTGCCCTATGGTATGTGTTTATAGCATATAAACAATATATAGTACAGACTGAATGAATGTAACTACAAATTTATATAATATATAATTTATAATTCGCATGTATTAAACATAAAGATGTATAAGGCCCGGCAATAACCCATCAACAATAGTGCCCAGTGTAATCTAGTCTGTATTTGCTTCCACCGGTCACACAGTAAGTCAGCCTATTTACCTGACTGGTCGAAGCAAATACAGACTAGGTCACTATTGTTGATGGGTTTTTTTTCACAAGCCTTACACATCTTTTAATACAAGTGTCATTTATCATATATTTGTAATTACAGTCTACACTATAAGGGTTATTTATTAAAGTCTGAATTGAAACAACTTGAGAAATTTGAGGTTTTTTTTAATTTTTTGGGGGTTTTCTGGCAAAAACTAGCGATTTGGGAAAAAAAGCTGATTAATTTGGGTTATTTAATTAATAAATAAGGTCAATCGAGCATGGGAGTTTGATCAAGGTTTGTTTTAAAATAATATATGAGATAAATAGATTTTAGTACAGATCAGTAGTGCTTACACTAATTTTTCACGTATGAGGTTGTGGGTCAGGTTCCGCCAATCCCAGCTCCAATACAGTAGGGCTCATTTGTCAACACTGGTCAAATGTAAATCTGGGCAGTATCCATACCAAGTCTTCCAATGTTTGCTTTCATTATTCTACCTGCAGCTGGCTGAAAAAGGCTGTTCACTGATAGGTAGCTTTGGGTTATTACATAGGTGCAAAATTGCCCAGTGTTGATAAGGAATCTTTTTAGGTAAGACCTGTGGACCTTAAAATTGTGTAGTCAGGTGGCACATTAAGATTAATGTATGGGAAACCCTCTTGTCTGCTTTCACTGCTATCAGGCACAGGGTGTGAAGGAAATTGTTCGGGAAGATGTAATAAGGAAACTATATTTACTCAGATAAGATATGGCATGTCAATAACCTGTAACATAAGCAATACAAAAAAGGCAAATGTAATAAAATCCATAAACAGAAAGAAAAATCACATAAATAAGAACATACATTTGCATTTCACAATGTAATATTCTTCATGAGGTATTACACTGCATATTTTAACCATACTTATTTGCAAAATGAATGACTAGTGATGGATGAATAAATTCGCCAGCCATGGATTTGCAGTGAATTTCCACGTTTCACCGCCCTCTAATACGTTTCCCCCAGCAATACCTGGTAGAGATCCCCCTCATCCCGGTGACAGTGATAGCAGCCCCCCCATTATGCCTGTGTATGCACCCCTCCCGAAAGTCTGCCTGACAAATATTGGATTTGCAGATGCCATTCAACATGAACCACCGTGGCATCTTTGTTGTGGTCTTCTCCCTACAGGTCTCTAATCCTCTATTATGTTGGACAAGGGGCCAAATGATAATTTCATCCCAATTTGGACCAGCACATCAGTGGCCAAACATATAAGATCTGCTTGTCGGACCTTGGCTAACAAACAGATCTTTAGATGTATGGCCAGCTTAACACTTAAGGGTCATTTACAAGGGCCAAGTGTTAAAGCACTGAGGTGCACAAACCCATTCCCCTTAGTGCGCACTTGCCTCCGGGAATTTAAGAAGATATCTTAACTAAAAAACTACTCTTCAGAATAATAATGTACATTAATCAGGTTATTTCTTAAGTCCGAATAGTAAAATCTAGAACCATTTTTGTTTTCACAAGAAAAGTATAATTTTGGAAAAATTTCGGAAAATTTTTTCCTAGATTTATTATACCCCAATGCTGCAAAAAGCCTAGATCCGCCATCTCAGACCTGTCAATGTCCTGTATGAATTAATGGCGGAGAAACCTATACCTAAATGAAGTTATCGGGTCTTCGGTGGGTTTAGTTAAATAATATATGTACTGAATAATGTACTCCATGTAGTAAAATATAAGGATATAAGACGTCACTGAGCAATTCTGAATAAGTTGGTGTGTAGCCAGTGTCAAAGAAATTATCATGTGGATGATTCAGGCGACCCAGTGGAGGGGGGGAGGGGTATGTTCACCTAAATCACCTACATGAGATAATGCAGACATCAAGCAGCATTCTAGTAGTTGAACAGTGTGCCTGCTCCCCCCTGACACCATTTATCTCAGTCCTGTTCTGTGGATTTAGTATTTCTTCCTCATCCAAGTCTATGATATTGGCACAGTCCTTTGCCCCTGTAACATCCTACAAGGGGAAGGAGACCCATGACTTAAAAAAAAGAGTGACGAGTGAATTTGATAGAGACTCAAATTGTCTAAATACATGTAATAAAACATGGAAGGGTGGATAAGTAAAATAGGTTCAGAAGAATACAACATGGGAGGAATTGGGGTTGCAGGTAAAATACAAAGAAATATGCCAGATAAGGATGTTTGGTGACCAGAAAAGGATGATGCATACTTAAACATGGGAACCTAGGAGAGTAGTGAATATGTAAAAGAAGTTACAGATGAAAATTATTATATGTTGGGCACAGGATGTCAGAAGCAGGTGGAGGAGGTGTAGGGCCCTCTGAAAGTGGAAATGATCAGGAGAAGAGAATGGCACATGGAGTAAGTATGGAGAGGAGACTGAAGAGAATGTAAGGAAAGAAAGAACAAGACAGATCTATGGCAGAAGAGTAGGACACAAAATAGTAAAATGTCTTTATTTATGTCATTTATTTAAGCTCTCTTTATATACATAAAACATTTCTCAGTTTATATATTTACCAATAATGATGTACAGGCAATGTAGTAAAATATCATTTTTTTATAGTCAGAAGGGGTGATCTCCTTATAACAATTATATAGTGAAAGACTACAAAAGAAACCCATAAATAGAATAAGTAGATAAAGCTGGTAACATCCATTGAACTGAACCCCTGATACTTTAATGTAGAAAAGATCCAGTGAGATTCTTGCCAATTCAGCATTTGTGTAAGATCTTTCTTCATCAGACACTGATCTAAGCCTTCTATAGTGCCATGACGTCCCTTACTGTACTTAAGATAAATGCTTGTGGAATGAATACTTTACTGATTACCTGGACAATAAAGCTAATATGATTTCATTAGTTCTATCATGTGTATAGATAAAAAATAATTAACACATTATTCTCATATTAACCTCTTTCAAATTAATCTTTAAATATATTGCCCTCTGCATCATACAAGGGTACATTTTACAATTATGGTTGCCACACTTGTAATTACTTTTTATTTCACCAATAAAATACATTTTCTTTTTTAGAATTTTTCCCACTTGCTGGACTTGCTTTTGAATTCTTTGTTATCTATCCCTGGCTACTAAACTAATACTGTATACAGTAGGCCCCTAACTGAGGATCTGCTTGGTTTATGTGTTTGTATGCTGTATATACTTGAGTATAAGCCGACACGAGTATAAGCCGAGGTACCTAATTTTACCTACGAAAACTGGGAAAACTTATTGACTCGAGTATAAGCCTAGACACAACTACAGCCCTGTCTCCCAGCAGCACACATTCCGCCAAAGCGACCCCCCAGCGATCAACTGGACTTCTTTGCAAAGTTGATGGTGACAGAGAATTGCCAAATGGATTACTGTGTGCATTGTTCCACTGTCCCACTACCATGTGCAGAGGGTGCTGTGTGATATTGCCATCACTGTTAATCCTTCATATAACCAACAGAGGGTGCTGCGTGATATTGCAGTCACTGTTATTCTTTCATATAACCAACAGATGGCGCTGTGTGATATTGCAGTCACTGTTATTCTTTCATATAACCAACAGAGGGCGCTGTGTGATATTGCAGTCTTTCCCCAAGCGAACTGTTGGTATAGGAATGATTAAAAGTGACTGCAATCTCAGCTACTGCCCACTGACTCGAGTATAAGCCGAGGTAGACTTTTTCAGCACATTTTGGATGCTGAAAAACTTGGCTTATACTTATATACGGTATACTGATGCCTGGAGTTACACATTGTGATGAATGTCACTCTGTTCTTCTTGCCATTTTTCTTCCATCTTTTAAAGAGGCTCTTGCTATACTGCTTTGGGCAGTGGCATAACAAGAGTGTAACAAGAGAGCGCTGGGCCCCCATCAAACAAATCTTTTGGGGGCCCAGCTCGCATAGCTGCCCCTGCCCGCAACCCCCCATCCCCTACAATTTCCTCTATAGTTATGGCACTGAGTTTGGGGAATGTTTGCGAGCTATGATTTTTAGTTGCTTGTGAAATTAAGGTAACCATTGACATTTGAATGTGTCAAAATACAAAATATTGTAAGGTGCACTTAAAATATGATAATCCCCCCATAAGGTTTAATTTAAAGAGTGCATTCCCTTGAATAGTTATAGGTGAAACTTGTGAATTGCCATTACTATGTAGGGATGCAGATCTTTGTTAAGTATTCCTCTGTCTTATCCACTATACAAGTCAGGTCATATCTATATTAGCCATAGAAGGCCAGGTTTTGAGCCAATGACCCATGTACAGATGCTACAAATATTACTTCTCCCAAAAACTCATGAAAATAATGGTTTAAGTAGGAGTAAAACTTGCCTCATGGCTGCCCCCACATAGTGCAATAATTACCAAAATATCTGTATATTTTATATATATATATATATATATATATATATATATACTGTATATATATATATATATATATATATATATATATATATATATATTATTTATTTATTATTTTGTTCCCCGTATTCTCATTTCTCTAGTAAATGTTGGGATTTTTTGATGTGTAAAAAATGTTCCCAGCTCACATTACGGCATAAGTGTCTACTATTATGGGTGTGCCAAGGTTTGTTTGCATATTCTTGTGGTTCCTCAGATTATATTAAATATAGGGGATTGTCTTTAAGAAATACTTTTTGCACCTTTGTAAAAATATTTTGTTCATAGATCCAATTTACAAAGATTTTTAATTTCTTAAAAGTCCTTAGTGGGATCTTGTTTCAGTTTGATATATGTATTACAACCAGGGCTGCATGCCGTCCCCGTGTGCGTGCATACATGTGCACGGGGGCCATAACATAGGAAAGGGAAGCATAAGGGAAGGGGAGGGACAGAAGGGCGAGCGACAGAGGGGGTAGGCGAGAGCTGCAGAGGGGAGTGAATCTGGACTGGGTTAGGCAGAAGAATCTTGAACAGGCACCCTCACATTGTTGTACCCTATGCAGGTGCCTCTTTTGCCTACCCCTAGTTCCGGCTCGGATTACAACCACTTTGGCCCCGATTTTAGCCTTTCACCATCTAAAAGCTGCTGAGTCTTTTCTTATTTAAGAAAGCCTGTTTGGGGAAAAATACCTCAACTAACAAGGTTTTTTCCCCCCGAAATCCTTACTTGAGTAGTCTTAAATTGGCCCTTTAGTAATTACAAAAATCTTTGTTAGTTGACCCAATGGTAATATTAGGGTTATTCTCAATAAGAGCATTGTAAATTTTATGATAAAAATGTCTTCTTCTTTTGTGTAATACAGCAGTATGAAAGAGAAGAGGGAAAATTGGGCAGATTTGAAGTTCCTTTTATTAGAAATAAAAATGGCCACCTGTTCAGTATTTTAATACATATTTTTACAAGGTAGAAACCAAGTCAGCTTTTATAGTAAAAGATTGCTTCTCTGTTGTAACATTGTGAACGTTTCAGTTTTGCTGTACATTTTTCTTTGGCTGTGGATTCTCACTTCTACAGGAATTGTGCAAAACATTTTCTCTATATGTTATTTCTATCATCTTGAATCAATCTAATAAGTGTTTATGTGCTAATATCTCAGTAAAATAGTTCTCTATTCCTAATATAAACAAAGGCTTACAGTTTAATACAGTGGCAGCTGTGCAAACTAAATATTAAGCACAAAACAAAAACTGTGTACCAGAAACAAAATATTAAGACGGTTCTACAACACTGGTGGGGTGAAGTCTATAAAAGGTTGCAAATAAATTCTTGAGTTTTAGGAATTTCTATAGTATTATGATTATTACTTGGCCAAATGCACCAGATCTTTAATATTTTTTTGATTCTGGGGGAAATTTATGGAAAATAAAACAATTACAAAGTATAAAAAGTGAAAAGTTAAATATTTACAAATAATTACAAAGTTTGCCAAACAAGCAGATCTTTAGCTATACACCAGTCTCCCTAGTAGAGAATGGACTGATGGTGATTTACCCAATATCCCTGAGATACTTCTGTACCCCGTGGGCTATCTAACAGATGCAAAGATTTCAGTGTAATACAGTGTAAAACAAAGCTTATTTTAGAGGCAATTTGCCATGAACCTCTGACCTCCACTTTAAATAAAATAATTCCACTGAGAGAAATAATTATAATGTATAGAGTAGGAAATTTTAGTGTACCTATCCTATTATAAAATATTCTACAAACAGATGAACAGTCTCCTGAGACTGACACAACAGGTGGATCTTGCACCATATGTTTCTACCAAATGTCTAAAGAGCAATATAAAGTGTATATAGTCTTCAGTGCCCCTAATGTTCTGATTCTACGACTTGCCAATTGCTACAAGGAGTGTGATGAGGAATGCCAAATTCCCACAAAGGTAGATAAACAGCAGGAGAACGTCAGTCTTTGCCTGAAATGACAAAAATTAAAATTAACCTTATACAATTGCTGTCACAGTAATCGGCACTTAAGATTTGCAATAGTGATATGTTTTTTACAGATGCCAAAATGTCATTATGTGCACAGCAAGTCAAAAGGAAGAGAAAAATAAGTATAAAAGTGCCCACAAGATGTCACTAAAGACAAGACTTGCTCCTGAACAGAATAATGCACCTCATGTGCCTGAAAAATTAAGGTAATCTGTTAAATTCCTTCTTTCTTTCTTTCTTTCTTTCTTTCTTTCTTTCTTTCTTTCTTTCTTTCTTTCTTTCTTTCTTTCTTTCTTTCTTTCTTTCTCTCTATCTGTCTATTATCTATCTGTCCGTCCGTCCATCCGTCCGTCCGTCTGTCTGTCTATTATCTATCTATCTATCTATCTATCTATCTATCTATCTATCTATCTATCTCTCTCTCTCTCTCTCTCTCTCTCTCTCTCTCTCTCTCTCTCTCTCTCTCGCTCTCTCTCTCTCGCTCTATCTATCTATCTATCTATCTATCTATCTATCTATCTATCTATCTATCTATCTCTCTCTCTCTCTCTCTCTCTCTCTCTCTCTCTCTCCGCTCTCTCTCTCTCGCTCTATCTATCTATCTATCTCTCTCTATCTATCTATCTATCTATCTATCTATCTATCTATCTATCTATCTATCTATCTATCTATCTATCATCTGTTTATGTATCGTCTGTCTGTCTATCTGTATCATTCTTTTGCTCAATCTGGTAAATCCCTAATCCTCCTATCTATATACACACGCACACACATATTCACATATATTCATTTTTGAATCATTAGCAGGTTTACATTAATGCCTTCTTACCGGGCTCTTTGATTTTGGGTCCCCATCAACATCATAGCTGATCTTTTCTGCAATTAAGAAGCAATAAGTGAGAGTTTGGTGAGTATTTGCAGCCATCTCTATCTAGCTAATGTCTGCTGAAAGGGATGTGACCATCGCCACTGAAATCACATTTGCACAAATCTAAAACTAAGCTTTTATCCAAGAGAAATTATATTGGAGCTATAAGAGGCACTGGATGCCAATATAAAACTAGTGTGCAGTAGTACCAAATATCATAAAAAATAATACATCAGAGGAGCCCCAAAGTTTTTTTTGACTTTACCCTTGAGTGTGTTTCGGTCAGTGCATTTTTGGTACAGCCTTATTTTGTACTATGCAGAAAATAGGGAAAACACCCATAAAAAGTGGTAAATTTGAACCTTCCTACTGGTGGACACAACATACATCAATTGAATTTAACTTTTCTTAAGAGTTGATCAAATCAACATCTCCTACAGGAAAATAGGTAAGGGCAAATTATACCGTACCTTTCTCTACCATTTCAGCATTGATTTCAAGTGATATAAAGGCAAGAACTTCCCAGGCAAAAAAGCCACCCATCACTTCAGGCATCCAGGTATATGTGCGAGATATAACTTGCAGTCCGAGGAACAGGTTAGCCACTGCAAGAGATTTGGAGAGATACAATAATTTAAAGTCATTTGGCAACAGAGGTTTACTCAACAAGAAAAGCGGATTAATATATTTATTGTATTCTAATTCATAATTGTTCAATAAAAAGTCCCTTGTACTTGGCAATGTAGAGGGTAAGACCAATTTACCTGCTAGAACTTTGATAACCAACGCATTGATAAAATGAAACCAGTTGAAAATGAATCTCCTGTAAACAGAGACATAAATAAGGTGAAATACTGTAAATTCATGGACATCATCTATAATTACCCAGCACCCCATTGGCCACTGACCTGCTGCTCTGTGGTGTGGGTCGAAACAAGGCAATGAATGGTTGAAAAAAGGCCAGGCTCATGACAATGCAGCCAATGATAGCATGTGTGCTTAGATTCTGAGTAGGATGAGAACATTGTGTTATTGCCAAAAGGGACAGAAAACAGAAAGTATGTAAAAATAAGCTTGACTAGTAAACACAAGTATGGCCATGATCAGTTAGTGTTGGTAGCTATGTACTGTATTACTGCAGTATCCACTGACAATGGAGCGTTGGTTTTTAACATACTACAAGATTGTGTTGCTGCTAGATGCATCTTGTACTGCTTCCCTGTACTGCTTAGAGACAATCGGCATCTTGGGAGCTGCTTCGGCAAGTGTGAGACAGTCAACTGATCTCCTGCCTGAACAGGTTCCATGATCAGTGTTGAACTGTGGTTACATTCTCAGGGTACACAGCCAGGACCAAGAGCGGCCGTGTGGGAGCATTGCACTTTTGAAAGATGTTTTGAATAAATAATTTAGATTGCTTTGATGCCATTAAAAATTGCAGTGATGGACTATATGTTAAAACCCATGTTTATATTTATTTTCCTGCTCTATGATACATAACTTAAACAACACACATTTACACATACAGTAGTTTCGATACTTGGACAAATATAAACAAGTATCTATAATGATTCATTACTTACATAGCTCCACCCTTTCTCCTTGACAAAGGCCAGCACAAAGGCGGCTATTGTTGCACACACTGTCAGCACCATGAGAAGAATATGAGCCTGAGAGAGACAGTAACAGAGATTGGGATTACCTACTACCTATGTTGCTTTCCAAACTTTCACATGCACTTGTCCAGTTATTCAATTTACTACAAGGTTTAGGGACCAGAATATAATTTAATAGTAACTGTCATTGCTACCAGTGTACAAACATGCCCCCAAATTGCAGATCTTTTAACCCCCTATTAAGTTGTTCCATCCATTCCTGTGATGTTAAATGTTCATTCTAATATGTGTTAGCAGCTTAGCACTGGGTGGAGTAATGTGAATGGTTATGGACACAGGATATGGAAGTGAAGGGGGAGCAAACACTGAAGAGAGAGCAGTCAGTAGTGATGGGCAAATACATTCGGCAGACATGAATTCGCTGTGAATATCCGCTTTTCACTGCAAGCGAATTCATTCGGCAAAACTGCGGTGACAATTTAACGGCAAAATTGATGCGCATCAAAATTATTCGGACGCCCATTAACTTAATGCATTTGGACCAAATAGTCACGTGTATAAAAATTGACGCTCGCATCAAAATTGAAGTGCGTCAAAATTATTTTGACGCCCATTGACGTTTTGCAAATCTTTTGCCGTTTTGCAAACTTCACGGTAAATTCAAGAATTTTTCGGCGAAGCAAGACTGCACAGATGCGCCCATCACTAGCAGTCAGGAATAAAGCTAACTACCCTGCAGTTATCTATTTATGAATTTATTCACTATTCAAGAATTACTTAACTCTATAATCATTTGTGTATTCATGTATTCTTATTGCCATCTATTTATATATTATTTATATTTTTATATTCATACTGGTATTTTATTAAACATATGTTTTATCATAAAAGGCGGCCCTCTCTCTTTATGAGTCAATTTTATCATACATACCCAAAGATATATAGAGATTGTAGTAATCCAGAGTTTGAGGATTATTTTATGATTCATTATTAGTAATACTATTAAGAATTCGTCTACTATAAAAAAAACTTTTATAAAGGTTAAGATTAACTGACTCTGATTCTGGGGAAGAGAACAATTGGTAATTATATAGCAGTGTTTTACTCTCACCTGAAACCAAATAGCTTTGCCCAAAACCAGCTGCTTGCCAGTTACCTTGAAGTATCGAGCAAGGATCATACCCAAACTACCTGTTGTCATCCATGCAATGAGCATCAAAGAACCTGCAATTAAAGGATATACTTAGAAAGCAATTTAACTGTGTAATAGCTTAATATTATCATGTAATTACCACTTATCAATAGGGCATAACCCTGTCAGCATAAAAGTAATACTGGCTCACATCCAAGTTATTTATTACTTTGACCTTTGATGAGACAAAAATACACATTCATAAACTTCACCACAGCCAAAGCATATGTGACCCTTTGTCTGTTATATAATCATGTTTTTCCTTCATCTAAATAAGTGGTTCAATGCAGACAAGTGGCGTGTATTTAATGGTGCCAGTCATTTTAATGGTGCTTATCTTCAGGGGCTTAGTACATACCTAACATTTAGGGCAGAGACACACGCTCAGATTCGGGAGATTATGTCGCCTGGCGATAAATCGGCTCTTTTTCGGGGGGACTAATCTCCCCAAATTTCCTCCCGCCTTCTAGAATCTAAATCGCCGGTGGGATGGAACTCAGATCGATTCGTTTTCCGAAGTCGCCCAAAGTTTCCATGTGAGGCGAAAATCTGAGCGTGTGTCTTTGCCCTTAGAGTCTTGTTTAAAGGGGAATGAATTTAAAATGTAATATATCATACTGAACTATCTAAATTTAATCAACTAAAAGTCTAAATGGCTAAAAAAAAGGTCCAACTGGATCAGTGCAGCTCTCACTGTCTTCTATAAGGGTTCAAGCACATGGGCAGATTCGGGGAGATTTAGTCGCCTGACAAAACGCCTGCATCAATGCACTTGCAGCTCTTTGATTTCTGAAGTCGCCAAAAGATTCCTTGTGAGGCAACCTCGGGTGACTTCGGAAATCGAAGCTCCACGAGTGCATTGGCGCTGGTGTTTTGTCATTATAGCAGACAGCAGGCAGGAGGAAGGCAGTTTGGGGAGATTGTTGCTTTGCAGAAGAGGCAATTAGTTGCCAGGCAACTAAATCTCCCCGTATCTGCCCATGTGCTTAAACCCTAAGACCTTGACTGCTTTTACTTGACAAATTTTTGTATTCAATTTTTTCATGGTTTTTACACCTAGGGACAGATTTATTACAGGTTGAGTTATGTTTTCCACAAAAATTTGAGTTTTCAAGGTTATTTCTTTGGTCAAAAACCAATTTTTCATTTAAAAAATAAATCTAAAAATTAGATCTTTTTAAAAACTAAAATTTTTCGAGATTTACATACTCCGACTCAAGAAATAGCTTGAATCTGAAAATACAGATGCAGCCACTTTGGTTTGTCTGTTTGACACAGAATAACTAAACACAGATATCCCATTTATCTCATTTAACACAGAAAACTGCGTCACAACATCCCATCTAATTAAAGCATTCACCATTGTGAACAATGGAGCTTTGGTATGCTAATGAAAAGGTTAAATGCATTAAATGAGTTAAGATGACTTAAGATAACACAGTTTCTTCAATTACCCCTGAGTCATGACGCATTTAACTCACAAATCCAAGTGGCTTCATCTGTACACCATCTAAAACCTGTTGAGATCATGTAGAAGTCAATGGCAGAGGTCCCTTGAACCATTTGAAGATGTTAATAGCCTGCATGATATTCAAGTTTTTTTTTTTCACTCGAAAACTCGATCAATTCAAGTGTTTTTTTCCCACCGAAAACTCAATTAATTTGAGTTTTTGGGGTTGCTTGCTGATTTGAGTTTTTTCCATTCGAGTTTTTTCTTAATTCCAGTTCATTCCAGTTCATTCAAGGTTTTAAAAAGCTCAAGTAAATAACCCCCTTAATAAATGTCGAATTTGCAGAGTTTTAGAGAAATTAAAAAAACTCTCCCAAATTTTTTGAGGAACAATATGATTCGTGAAAAAAATAGAAATATGAATCTTAGTAAATCAGCCCCAATGTGTGTGTGTGTATACTTATGTTCCCAGGACATTAACCTAAGCAAGCATATATTATTAATTTAATGTGTTTGTTGCGTGTGTAGTAAAATAAACATGTAGCAAGTTAAAGGTGTCATCGTGTTATGTTTCAGTGCTACGCAATATGTTGGCGGTATGTAAATACATGTTATTAATAATAATAATAATAATAATATGTTTCAGGCTGTTCTTAAGGGAGTGACTGAGAGAGTTCAGGATAGACGTAGGAGTCGGACACTTACCATGAGCCTTAATTAGGGGGTCAAGTCCAGATGAAGTACTTGTTACATTACTAGCTTCTAAAAGGTCAATTTTAGAACTACTAAAGAACCTCCCTGAAGGGCCATGATACTGGATTTGTCCTGTAGAAAAAAAGCTCACAGATTAGATTTAGATGGTTAGAGTATTACGGGGGAATGTAATAAAAGTTGGTAACGGAAAAACTATTCGCAATGAGAAAAGTTATGCCTTTGTGTGAACAAATTTTGCTTTGCGCGAATTTAATATAGCTTTTGCAAACCCGGAAACTGTTTAGCAACCACTTCCAACAGTGGAAGACAGTTTACGAATTTTATAGTTTGCGCCAATGCACAGTCAATGTAATAAAACTTCTTACTGAAAAAGTCTTTATGTTTGCTCCAAAAGATTACAACACCTTCAAGCACTTCTTAAGATTGCGCAATTAAAATTCACAGTGCGCAATTAAAATTTGCAGTTGCAGGAAGAATATTACATTGCGTGATGTGGATTTTTATTCTTATTGGTGCAAATTGTTTTGCTCTTTGCGACTTTTATTAAATTCCCTCGTTAGTGCTTAAACATATCCAGATACTTTTTGATCTACAATTGGACAATTCATGAAATTTATGTGAAAATAATTTTTAGGGAAAACAAAGTGACATTTTTGGGAAAACAATCTTCTCTTATATTTTTCGAGATTTATTATACCCTGATGCTGCAAAAAGCCTGAATTCGAAAATCCGCCATCTCAGATCTGTCGAGGTCATGTTTAAGTCAATGGGTGGTGTCCCTATTCCTATTTAAAGATATTGTGGTTTGCGCTGGGTTTAGCTAAAAAACAAATCAAAAAATTAGGCAAAAGTGTGGATGGGAGTTTGGTCAAGTTTTTTTTTCATTTAAATTATGAGATAACATTGGATTTTAGTAAAGTTATAGTATATTGTATATTGTATTGTATATTGTATAGTATATAGTATATTATAGTATATTGTGACATTTATATTCTATGTGTACTGTATATTGAGAGTGGGTCCCTAAGCTCAGTAAGTGACAGTAGCACAGAGCATGTGCAGTGAATCAGCAGAAAAGAAGATGGGGAGCTACTGGGGCATCTTTGGGGACAGAGATCTTCCCTGCTAAAGGGCTGTGGTTGTCTTGGGCTGGTACAGAAACCTAAAACAAAATGTACATAATTTCTAGCCTACGTCTTTAGTTAAGCTTTATTTCTCCTTTAAGGCAATGAAGAATGGAACCAAACCAATTTTAAGGCTAAGGAAGAGTGCGATTAGGTGTAATTCTGCAATCATAGAAAATCTGTACATGGACTGCAAACTGCAGTAAGTACTTACCATTGTTGGATGTACCCTGGGCCAAAAATATATAGTACAAGCTACTGATGGAACTGGATTTCTGAAATGGGTTTTGGATTGAGATGTTTCTTGAAATAAAAGAGCACTGCATAATGCCATTTCTGTAGGACATCATTATAACCTCCAGATTACTCTGACAGAAGGGGAAATAGACAACTTGTCAGCTTGTGCAGTTTTGTCTCTCTTAGATTATCACAAATAAGATTCCACAAGATAACACAATAAGTCAGTTGTCATTAGGGCAGAGCATTGGCTCCGATGCTCTCAGCCTGCATATTTTTTTTTTCTGGCTGGGAGAAGCTGATCTGCTCTGTGTCCCAGCTCCATACAACTAAACCTCTTCCAATTGTGTGTCTGTTGCAACAGTCTGTTGTGTGTGACTGCAAACCCACTCGATGGAGATAGGGCATGGAGTCGATTCATTCTCTCAGCCTGAATAAAATAGGAAGGCTAAGAGCTGCAGAGCCAATGCTCTGATTGCCCTTGGTCTTAAAGTGGGTTTGACTCAATGCTGATTTTTGAGGATTCACAATTTAGTGGGCTTCTAGAGCTCAGCTAAACTTTAAGGGCTCTTACTGACGAGCAGTTGAAGCTGCGCTCGCCTGCGTTCCGCTTTTCAGCGTTCAGCCGCAGGGGAACGCAGGAATAGACATTTAGTTTTTTTCAATGGGGCTGTACTCACACAGGCGTGTGTAGGCGCAGAACGCAGGAAAAATGCAGCATGTTGCGTCTTAACCTGCGTTCAGCACAGCCCTGTAGTGATTTGATATATAGACCGATTGTAATTAATCCTTAGGTAGAAGGTAGCCTGAGTTTTTATGACTCCTTCAAAGAAGCCCATCCTGTATTGTAATAAAATGCAAAAATAAGATAAGAAAGAGTTGTGTAGCCCTGCAATGAACTATGTGGCCAAATCACTGACAATAATGTTTTTTTTTTGCTTTGTTTTCTGTCCACAGTTCTTTGTGTCCCTGTTCCACTGTTACAGGTTCAGTGGCATACACCCTGTTCCTCAGTAGATGGATGCTGTTTGTCAATATTTTGCTCAAACTAATGATGTTGACTACTGCTAGATAGCCCATTAACCAGAACGGTGTCAAATATGTTCCATATTTTAGATGGCATTCCATAATGGACCTGGTTGTCCTGCCCTAATAAATGCAATGTATGAAAATTCAAATTTCCCAGAAAATCACACGTCGCAAATTTTATAGTATTACCAGAGTTGTACTGGGCCTGCCAGACTGGTGTATCATGGGTCCACAGGGGCTGTGATCATAAGGGCCCCATGCTGCCATATCCACAGTGCCATAGTGGGGGGGCTGCATTGGCACAGGCCTAGTCCTACTTTGAACGCAGGCCCGCTCTCCACGGACATGGTGGGGGACCCATGAAGTTGTAGCTCCGGTGGCCCCTGGTGGGCCTTGGACACACCAGTTCAATGCTGATTATTACAGTTGAATTCTATGCTAACCCTGTTTTAAAGAAATATAATACCGATTACTAGTTGCATTTGTAATTTGAGGGTCTCGGTAAACTACTGGCCTCAGTTAGCATGGGGGGTTTGTATTCACTTTATTTCACCCATACAATTTGAAAATCCTCAACAGTGGATTAATTAAAAATCATGCAAGGACAAGTCTTTATTTAAAGGAAAAGTTCAGTGTAAATATAAAAACTGGGTAAATAGTGTACAAAATAAAAAATGTTTCTAATCTAGTTAGTTAGCCAAAAATGTAATGTATAAAGGCTGGAGCGACTAGATGTGTAACATAATAGCCAGAACACTACTTCCTGCTTTTCAGCTCTCTAACTCTGAGCTAGTCAACGACTTGAAGGGGGGCCACACGGAACAAAACTGTTCAGTAAATTTGCAACTGACCCTCAGCATTTAGTTCAGATTCAAAAGCAAACAGTTATGACCCATGTGAGCCCCCCTCAAGTCACTGATTGTTTACTGCCTGGTAACCAGTCACTGGAAACCAAGAGAGCTGAAAAGCAGGAAGTATTGTTCTGGCTATTATGTTACACATCCAGTCACTCCAGCCTTTATACATTACATTTTTGGCTAACTAACTATATTAGAAACATTTTTTATTTTGCACATCCTATCTCTTTACCAAGTTTTTATTTTTATACTGAACAATTCCTTTAAAGGACAATTGTTGAAAGGCCTATTAAGGATTTGTGTGGATATGTTTTAGTTAACATATGAGATGCTAATATTTAAACACATCAACCTCTTTTTGAAGGTTTGCCTTCATAGCTTTAGAACATGACAAATAACCTAGAAGACAAAATATATTGACGTGTGAAGTTGAACATTATAGTGTCATTGTCCAGCTGAATACAAATTGCTGCTGAATACAAATTGGACAAATTGGACAAATTGGACAAGTCAACTTCCAGTCTGCTGTCTCAAACACTGGATGGTTGCTAGGGTCCAAAAGAAATAACGTGATGTCAAGTGTTTTAAACACTTTAAAAAACACTTAAAAAAAATGAAAACAAGATATGCATGAATGTAGAATAATTAAAAACAAGGCAAATGTGTCATATATTTTGTATAAATACAAAAAAATAGAACATTTGAAAGGTCTTTTGTTAATGAAATATACATTGGTGTAGTTGTAAGCAGTGTCGAACTGGCCCACCGGGATACCAGGGCCCAGGTATCAGTCTGTCCTTCTGCTCACCCAATTATTTGCCTTGTATGTCTATACCACAGCCATTCCCCCATTTCTAAGAGAGAAGAGAGGAAATAGAGGGAAGACTGGATGATAATATATAAGGAGAAGTGATTAAAATAATAAAGAAAGAAGAAAAAGAAGAAAAGCAAATGAAGAAAAAAGGAAAAATAATTTGGAGAGTGGGCCCCAGGCATCCTAGTCTGACACTGGTTGTAAGTGCCTTTAAAACACTTGTGTGATAAGGAACATGTGTCAGAATGGAAGACGGAAAAAAGGAGAAAAGGCTTTAGTGATAGAAGAAGCATTGCCGCCAGATCAAGGTAGCGTAAGATGGAAGAATAACGCAAAAGACTACACTCGGCAAGCAGTTTCGCGTAGGATCGAATTGCGAAAAGTAAGCATTACTGGCACTTTCAATGGGCCATTAGCTACGAAAACATAGGTAACGGAAAGATATATTGGTTAATGCGATAAGTGTTTCACGCAATGAATTGCATAGTGGACATACAAAGTGGTGCACCTATCATACAAAATGTACCATATTGCTTTGAATTGAATTGAGCCCTTTGTAATAATTTAATGTTTATGAAATAGAGATATAGGTATGGGATCTCCTATCTGTAAACTCAATATCCTGAAAAATCCAAATTATGAGAAGGCCATCTTCCCCAGGGTCCATTTATGCAAATAATTCCAATTTTTAAGATTATTTCCTTTTTTAATTGCAATAATAAAACAATACTTGTGTTAAGCTGCATAAATCCAAATTGGCGATAAAACAATCCTATTAGGTTTATTTATTGATTACATGTTTTTAATAGACTTTTTAAGGGATGTTGATCCAAATACAGGAAAACCCCTTATCCGGGAAACCCCAGGCCTAAAACTTTCTGGATAGTAAATCCCATACCTGTACTGTCTCTATGGATATCTTTTTACCTTGTGAACATCTTATGGGAAAAAACTGTATATCCAGAATTGCAGGCTTTGTTCAATATAAGGGTAAATCATAACAACTTAAAGTGCTCATGGGAAGGAAAGTTTACATGTGAGCAGGACAGCCATCAGAAATCTCAGGGCCCCATACGACAAAATTTCCTGGGCCCCCTGGGCTGTACCCATAAAAAGATATTGGTGGTCAGGGCCCCCCATAAAAAAAAATATTTGTGGCCAGGGCCCCCCCATTAAAAGATATTGGTGGCTAGGACCCCACATGAGAAAAGAAAAATTGGTGGCCAGGGCCCCCCCACATTATGAGAAAATTGGTAGCCAGGGCCCCTTAAACAACCATGCCTTCCCGAAGTCAGCAGCTCTCAGAAAGATGGGGGGCCCGGCTAATCAAGTAAGTGTGGCATGGCAGGGCCCCCCTTACCCTCGGGGCCCCCTACAACTCTCCCCCCTGTCCCCCCCTGATGGCTGCCCTGCATGTGAGGGATACAGATAGGTGGAGAACTTACCGGAGTAAGGACACTTGGTTTGGATTTACCTTCAGAGTAGGCATGTTGAACTTCAATCCCTCCAGCTGCATTCATCACACAATTGTAGATATCATCATTTCCCTGGAGCAGAGGATATTTCATAAGCAATATTATGAGACATGAGTATAATATCTTAACATTGCTGCCTATGGCCTGTGTTCATAGGAATGCTTATAGCAGACAATATATTCCTTCCAAAGTACTATACCTGTGGTGCCAAACCTTTTGTGTTTACTGGGTTGATACATATCAAGTTGGCAGACTTATATTAAACTAATACCAAACAAAGAACTCCATGAAACCCTATAGGAGGATGGCAGCCACAATTAGTTTTTAAAGTGATACTGACACTACAAAATACTTTTAAAAATACAAATGAATATATTCGACTGTCGAATGTAAATCCTTCGACTTTGAATATCGAAGTCGAAGGATTTACCGCAAATAGTTTGATCGAACGATTAAATCCTTCGAATAGTTCGATTTGAAAGATTTTAATCCATCGATCGAACGATTTTTCTTCGACCAAAAAAGGATTGAAAAGCCTACGGGGACCTTCCCCATAGGCTAACATTGACTTCGGTAGATTTTAGGTGGCGAACTAGGGGCTTGAAGTTTTTTTTAAAGAGACAGTACTTCGACTATCGAATGGTCGAATATTCTAACGATTTTGAATAGTTCGATTTGAAGCTGAAGTCGTAGTCGAAGGTCGAAGTAGCCAATTTGATGGTCGAAGTAGCCAAAAAAATCATTCGAAATTCAAAGTTTTTTTTATTCTATTCCTTCACTTGAGCTAAGTAAATGGGTCCCTAAAAATTACCTACAGGTCATGTTGATAATTTTTTGCTGAGAGGTTTGTTTTGTAAGTAATTGTTAGTTGAAGTTTCTAAACCTGACTGTTTTGCCAACCTGACTGTCAGTGGCGTAACTACAATACAGCAGACCCCGCGGTTGCGGGGGGCCCGGGGGACAGAGGGGCCCGGACCAAGGGGTCTGCTGAACTGAAATTCCTTGCACACTGTGTGCACCACCAAGATTGTCGCTTGCCACAAGTAATTTAGCGGCTGTATGGATGAGGCTTTCTGAAAGGACAGGAGAGCTCAATGTGCGAGCGCTGAAGGAGGTGAGCGGATGCGTGTATGCGCGTGCAGGTGTACGTGCGTACGTGCAGCTAAGCTGGGGTCCCTGAAGATTTTTTTGCAGGGGGGCCCGGTTAGCTGTAGTTACGCTGCTGCTGACTGTCCCATCTCAGCCTGCCAGTTAAAGTTTCTAATGCTAACGGACTCCTGCTGCACAAATATGGCAGCCCCCTCATACAGGAACATGGGGCATCAGACAGGTAATGTAAAAGCATTGTGCAAATACTTTATGGCAAAGTTATAAGTAGCTTTCAAAGGTAATATTATGATATATGTAAAAAAGATTGTAATTTCTGGTGTCAGTATCTCTTTAAAGGGTCTCATATGTCTGCAAGACTTTCAGTTTGACATTCTTTGTTTACGATATAAAAAAGTGCTTTTAGAACATAAAAAATCAGTGGCAGCTGAATGTAGTAATATTACAATATATTGTAATATTTAGGGGCATATTTACTTAGTTCGAGTGAAGGAATAGAGGAAAAATTTTTGAATTTTGAATGGCCGAATATGGCTACTTCGACCATCGAATGGGCTACTTCAACCTTCGACTACGACCTTCGACTTCGAATCGAACGATTCAAGCTAAAAATCGTTCGACTATTCGACCATTCGTAGTCGAAGTACTGTCTCTTTAAAAAATTCTTCGACCCCCTAGTTCACCACCTAAAACCTACCGAGGCCAATGTTATGGGGAAGGTCCCCATAGGCTTCCTAACAATTTTCTGATCGAAGGAATATTGTTTGATTCAAAGGATTTAATCGTTCGATCGAACGATTATTCCTTCGATCGTTCGATGGTAGGAATAGCGCTAAATCCTTCGACTTCGATATTCGAAGTCGAAGGATTTTGCTTCGACGGTCGAATAGCGAGGGTTAAATAACCCTCGATATTCGACCCTAGATAAATGTGCCCCTTAAACTATATCAATTATCAGTTATTTACAATCGTAGCTCACCATTTGCATGTCATCGGAAAAACCAATGGACACATATCCAGTAGATGAACCACTGATTTCAAGCTGATAGCCCCCTCCGCTGGCAGGTGAGATTGGGGAAGAGGACATGAAGACACAGTTAGTGCTGGTGGATGGGTCACAGTCTGTAGGGACGCTGAAACAAACTTTGTCTGTGCCACAAGATGCTCTGGAAATGACTTCAGATTCAAATTTTTTGGAAGGAAGGCTTGTGCTTAAAGCGTATACACCTGGCACATTTGGCACAGTCGTACGTGGGTTTGAGTGATTGATTACCTGAAACAAAAACATATGTTTGACATGGTACCCTGCATGTATTTATTGAGCATATACCAGTATCACAGCATTTATGCCTGTATGCAATATTGTGGTTGATAACTTGTGTGGATTACATTCATTACTTTTTTGGTAATATTATTGTGCATTTGTCCTGAGGAAGACACCCTTCTGTGGTGTTGAAATGTTGATCAATAAAGAATTTTGTAATATTTTCAAAATGTGTCAGTATATAATTTTGCATCAGTCAAGGAAATGTAAATCAAGCATACACTTTTTCTAAAATAACATTTTGAAATATTGGCCATTAACCGTGGATTAGTCTTCATCAATTCCATGTTGAACAATTATAGATGAATCATGGTCAGAATTTTTATAATAAAAATATTAAGTGGTTCAAAGCAAATAATATTATGGAAGAAGCCCTAGAAAACAGAGAAAAGAACTTGTGTGCCAATCATATGCTGTTAATTTCCAAATGTGGTTTGCTGTAATAATCAATACTTACACTTAGAATGGGACTTTCAACTCCCTCCCAGAATGTTCTAAAATTCCGAACAAACGTAGCTCTGGATCAGGATGTAATAAAATCATTGTTAGGCATTGTGTTTGTATTAGTTATTTAAAGGGGTTCTCAAACACTGTTTTTGCACAGTGAAAGAAAATATAATCCTAAACAGCTTTCCAATATACAATTACACATTTTACATGGTTTTAATGTTGACTGAAAATGTAATTATTATTAAAAGCAGTATTTGTCTGACTGTTACATGCCCTGCACTGCTGGCTCTGACAATTTTGCAAGCTAGCTGTTTGAAAGCGCTAGTGGAAAGATGAATCATGTTTCCTTGTTTAACAGTGACGCCCAAAGAATGGAAAGGGATAAACACATTCTACAATCAACAGCAATTACATTGACACATAACTATTGATGTGTTACACAATGTAGAAGCTTATGCCAACAGATTAGCTAGTTTCTATATTTTATACACTTTGTGCTCTGTTCCTTGTCATGTAAGAAAATGGGTCATAGGCTTCAGGTTTACTGTTCACTATGTGACTACAGACTGACACCAGACTATCAGACATAAAACACTGAGAGACACTTTGAAGTCTTTAGCAAATACCCCAATACTGTGTGTACTTTAACTAAAAAGTCGGCTATTTTTCGTTCAACTGTGCATGTGTTTGCCCCGGGAAATTTGAAGAAAGAAGAAGCCAGAAGAAGATCGCTCCGTGGTGCTCACTGGTTTAACCCCGGGCCGGTGCAGTTTTCTGCTGATAGGAGCACTGGCCCGGGGTTTCAGGTAAGTCAATACAATCACTTGGATGTGCATAACATTTGGCACCCCCAAGTGCACCAAGCCTTTCCTTCTACTTTAAAGCAAACAGTAAAACTTCATGAACCAGTTTTTACAGTAGGACTTAAAAAGAGGCAGTAGCAGTATAGTCCAGTCCAATCAGTATCAAAACACTCACAATTTCTCTGCAATGTTCACTAATCTCACTGTGTGCAATCTTTAATGATTTTTACATGGAATACTCGCTATACTGTCTTTATGGTAAAACTGACATTGACATCAGCTACCAGTTCTTGGGCCTGAATCAATTCATTGAGAAAGGGGATTATCAAGTAAAAAGTCATGGATGAGGTTCAATTTGAGATGCAATTCAATTCAGAAAAACTTATCTCACTGTTTATCACTTGAAAACGCTATTGAATTCTATAGGAAAAAACTGGAATTGAATTTGGAGAAATTTTTTTTCTCCTCAAATTGAATCTCGTCCATGACTTTTCACGTGATAAACCATGAGATAACTTTTTCTCACTGAATTGAATCTGGGCCGTTGTCGGATACTTGGGTACTCACTGTATACACCCTCATTTTTCTACTACATCACATTTCTAATGGGAAGCTGTCTTTTTACATTATGATGTACCCCAATAGTGTATGCCATTTTTTCATGGAAAACACAAATTCCAATGCTGCTTCAAAGACTGGTCCATTTGCAAATCTGAGATTTCACTACATGCTGCTTCTGAAACTTTCCATGAATCAACTAAAAGTGGAATTATGTGAAAGAAGGTTTTGCTGTGTGACGTACAAGTAAGGGAGCGCAATATCTTGCACCTGCCTATAGGAATTATAATCAGACATGAGGTGCAAAACACAGAAATAGCAGGTGCCTGGCAAATGAGCACTAAGGGGAGCAATATTTGCACTCTAACACCTTTGGCTAGGACATTTTTAAATAACTCCCATTTGTCACCATAATTTGGTTAGTTTTCATTTTTTATCTTTAGTTCTTTAAAGGGATACTGTCATAGGAAAAATATTTTTCCAAAATGAATCAGCTAATAGTGCTGCTCCAGCAGAATTCTGCACTGAAATCCATTTCTCAAAAGAGCAAACAGATTTTTTTTATATTCAATTTTGAAATCTGACATGGGGCTAGACATTTTGTCAATTTCCCAGCTGCCTCAAGTCATGTGACTTGTGCTCTGATAAACTTCAATCACTCTTTACTGCTGTACTGCAAGTTGGAGTAATATCACCACCCTACCTTTTCCCCCCCAGCAGCCAAACAAAAGAACAATGGGAAGGTAACCAAATAGCAGCTCCCTAACACAAAATAACAGCTGCCTGGTAGATCTAAGAACAACACTCAATAGTAAAAACCCATGTCTCACTGAGACACATTCAGTTACATTGAGAAGGAAAAACAGCAACCTGCCAGAAAGCATTTCTCTCCTAAAGTGCAGGCACAAGTCACATGATCAGGCGCAGCTGGGAAATTGACAAAATGTCTAGCCCCATGTCAGATTTCAAAATTGAATATCAAAAAATCTGTTTGCTCTTTTGAGAAATGGATTTCAGTGCAGAATTCTGCTGGAGTAGCACTATTAATTGATGCGTTTTGGAAAAAACATGTTTTCCAATGACAGTATCCCTTTAAAAACAAGTGTCTGTCTACTTCAATTAGGCCCATAAAATGTGTTAACTGTAATGAAACCTCACCTGAAATGTACATCATCAGATAAGTCTGGTGCAGTCCACAGTGCTGTTATATTGTACTTCTTGGTTTTATTCACATGACTCACTGCCAATCCCTGCCAAACAGAAGTATTATGATTTAGAACAGCACCTTAAAGGGCATGCAAAGGCAAAAAAATAAAATCCCATTTTTACTTTTTTTAATGAAAAAGAAACCTATCTCCAATATACTTTAATTAAAAAATGTGTACCGTTTTTATAAGAAACCTGACTGTATGCAGTGAAATTCTCGCTTCATTTACTGCTGTGGATAGGAAATGTCAGATGGTCCCTTACTGCTGAGCAGGGAAACAATCATACTTATGAACAGCAGGGGGAACCCCCACCTTACTTCCCAGCCATGCAGAACTCAAGCAGCTTTGTTTATGATGATCCCTAAGCAGCCCAGACCACACTGAGCATGGGCACAGTCTTGGTCTTGCAAAGATGTTTAACAAAGTTACAAGATGGTGACCCCCTGTAGCCAACTTTGAAAGAATAAATTATTTGTTTGATTAGGCTTGTGGTGCAGTAAGTTCATGTTAATAATTAGTATACAAAATACAGCATTTCTAGCCTTATTCTAGTTTAGACTTTACATGCCCTTGAATATTAGACTCTCCAGCTTACAACATTCTCAACCGGGGTAATTAATGTTTAACCCTGACAGCCATCAGCAACTTGTTATCTCAGCAATGTGTCCTCAGGTAGCAGCCATACAAATGTATTTCCTCCCTTCAGTATAATACACAAAGTATGCAATTGATCTTAAATTTTTTCGTCTCTGCATCTTTTCTGTGTTGTACAATCAGCACTTTTTAGTTTATCAAAAACAAATAAACATGTAATGCAAACTTATAAGCAATAGTGGAAAGCTACTTACCATTACTCCTCCGCACTCAAGGATTTGAGAATTAGAGTTGAGCACCCTGAAATTTCCAACCATATTATTTCCTGATACAGACCGAGCTTGCAAGAAGAATCCTTCAAAGGTAGTATTGGAGTTTGCCAACAGAGTCACTGTAGAAGGCAGACAAATACAATGCACATGCATGTAAACAGGATAAAACGGACAAAATTTTGTTTGTAGCTAAAGTGTAGAGAATAGACTTACCTGTACTTGGGTTAAGCGGGCCATAGACGTAATGATACAGTGGTACAAAACTTTCGGATCATGTGCGGATTGTCCCGACATTTTTCGCACCATGGCAATCGGTCATTCAGCCAATCAGACATATTAAAAGATTTATATCGGCTACCAATAATATCTCTGATGATATCAGTGGGAGATAACTTTCCTACGATTGCTGTCTGTCAATGAATGGCCAGAACATTGTCTGATTTGTTCTTTTTCCTACTTATTTTAATCTAAATGCTTATATTATTTGGCTGACATAACTTTCCTACGACTGCTATATGTCCATTAATGGCCAGAACATTGTCTGATTTGTTCTTTTTCCATCTTATTTTAATCTGTATGGTTAATGGTAGACTGAAACAAATGAGAGTTTGTGGCACAAAGAATAAAATCTACAGTTCTATGGTCAGCTTTATAGTGCACTGCCTGGGGGGTGGTGGTGGTGGGGGGTGGATAGTACATCTCTACATATATATGTCTTGTCTTCAATAAACTCAATTTGTTGACTTTGGCAAGAGAGAGATCCATAAGTGCTGGCCATATTCTGTCTATAGCGATTTTTATACAATCATTTTTTCTTTCAAAATAAAAATGCTGGAAAAATAAAATTCTGAATAGTTTGTAAAGAGTGCCTTAATTTACCTATACTTGTTCCTAAGAGCTACAGTGCTTTGGTGATAATTTTACCTTTGCCTTTTACAGAAAGTCCTAAACTAATAACAAACACTTTTAACCGGAAGATGTACGGGAAGAAGATGACACAGCAATGTTAGGGGCAAAACTGTGAATGCAAATATTTTCAGTGGGAGGCTGTATATTTCCGTAGCATTTACACCAATAATATACAACCTGTAAGGAGTATCACATTACATAGGCCATATTTCAACATATTCAGACTCAAGGGCTGATAGGACAGATGTAAATGGCCAAACTGAGCTTATTCCTTTTTAATTTTAGTTTTGTCTTTTCCTTCACAATATTATTTTAGTTTTTTCTAACCAAACAGCATCTCTTGTGACGCAAGAAGAACATTAGCAATACTGTTACTCCATGTTATTTCATAAAACCCCTTCCTGTTTGGATACATTCTGTTTACAGAAACAACAGCTAGACCCAGCTCCTTTCTGAACACCCATCATAAATGAATGCAGGGCTTTTTATAAATTCCAAATCTTTGAAACCATGGTAATTGCCTTTTATTTGTATAACTAATTATATATGCAGTACAAATGCAATATTCTACAATTTATGTATCATCACGTCAGATCTGGTATTATCATTTTCTTACATTTTAGCTGTGTTTGTATATTATTGAATTGTTTTTTTACTGCTACATTCTGTGAGCAGCAAAGAAGGGAAGATGCCAACATATTGCTGCCCCTCAAATCCTTGCGTAGTCCTGTTAGGGCAGATTGTGACTATAGCCACATGATAAATGCGCTGTTTGAGGAGGTTAGGTGGGGAAGTCAAAAATGGAACACTAATTAAAATAATTCCCTGCACCAGAATAAAAAGTGGTTACAGTCTTTAAGGGGTTTTCTCAAGCTCTTTTTTTCTCATGTTTCTTCTAAGTGCCTGTATAACATAATATCATTATCCAATGGAGTGAATCTTAGAGAATTTTGATTTGGCTGATTTTTTGTTCTCACCTGTAATTTCATCTCCAGGGCTGAATGTGCAGCTTGAGGCAGACACTCTGTATGGTGGCATTGATACCTGTGTGGTGAATGTCTTGTGGACAGGTGTCATGGTATCACATGCTGAGCTGATTTTTCCATTACCAAATGGCTGAGCAGAGTTAATAATAAGGCAGAAGACAAGAAGGCCAAACACTGTATACCTCATCTAAAAAAAGCAAGACAGGAAACCAGTGAATTGCAAATATGCTCAAATGCAAGGTACTATGCCACAAAAAAATATTCTATCCCATAAGGCATCGCTACCATATGATTTCGCTTTGAACACAGTTTATTGTCATTAAACTGCAGCTAAGTTTACAAAGAACAGTATGTAAGATCTAGATATGTTTTTAGAATGACGGTTGCAAACTAAACTTTGTATCCTTTCATAACATAATTCAAGATGCAGACAAATTGATACCTCTCCTAAACACCACCAAAATAATCCTGCTTAATTCTCCATACTGGAATATATAGATATTCAGTAAGACATTTTCAAACGAGGAATGTTTCAAATCTCATGAAACACTTTTCTGCCAATCACAAGATGGGATTCATTTATTTTCTGTATACTAAGAAAGGTTGCACGGTTGCAAATCCAAGTTCCTAGGTGTTAGTGCAGCCTTCTTCCTAATTTGTATGTTTTTTACAATACACCTCCTTCCCACCACCCACTCCCACCAATCACAGGATCACAGAAGAGCTCTGTTTTTTTTACACTTTGAGATTATTAAAACCTGTTAGTTATTAAAAACTGCAGGTCCTAATACAACAAAATGTGGAAAAAATCAGTGGCTGAACACTTTTACACAGTACTGTTATATTACGTTCACATGTGAATCTACAGTCGTTTGATTTGTGCTGACACTACAAATACAGAAGGACTGGGTTTCAGGAGCGGAAGATTATGAAGATTCTGCTTAATAACAGGTTGTGCACAAAACAGAATTGCTGCTTTATAGGGAAACATTTGTTTATTGATGTTGAAACTACAATAAATAATATGGGAGTATTCAGCAAAGATGGAAAAACATATTTAAAGTATATGTAATGGTACATTTGAGTGTCTTTGGTTAAAGATGGGCTGAGAGCTGAGGTCTGTACAAGACGGTATGTCCCTGTGTAATCCTGCAGTTTTGTTTTATTACACACCAATGGGCACAAGACCATTTGTTCTAATTTAAAGGGATCCTGAAATCGGAAAACATGTTTTTTCAAAATGAATCAGTTAATAGTGCTACTCCAGCAGAATTCTGCACTGAAATCCATTTCTCAAAAGAGCAAACAGATTTTGTTATATTCAATTTTGAAATCTGACATGGGGCTAGACATTTTGTCAATTTCCCAGCTGCCCCTGGTCATGTGACATCTTGGAAAGTGTCTGTGACACTCAAATGATCAGTTGGCTCTAAGCAGCTGTTGAGACGCTAAGCTTAGGGGTCGTCACAAATTTACAAGCAGAAAAAGGTGGGGGGCTACTGAGGTCACTTTGGAAGCACATTATTTGTACTGCTAAAGGGCCGTGATTGCCTTGGGGTGGTATAAAAGCCCAAAATATAATGTATTACATATCTAGTTTACTCCTTTAGTTAGGCTTTAGTTCTCCTTTAAACCCCTTCAGGAAAACCATTAAGCTTGTTTAATTCTCTGCAGTAAGTGGGGAATGGCCCAGAGTAGAGGGGCAGTTTGGGTATCAGAAATATATTATGCACTACTACACATCACTACACACCAGTCACTGGAAATATCTGCATCTATCTGTTATTTCTATATGGAGATAAAACATACCTTGCTGGCTTTTGTGTATAAGTAGAGCGTGCAGGAGTCCTGGTGCTGTTTCCCAGATGCAAGTCACAGTCCTGACAACACAAATGAATCCCGAGGTGAAACTTCTTACAGTTAAATAAAGAAAGCTGTGTTGGGAAATGACTGAGCAGACAGACGTGTAGAAAGATGAATGAACAAACTTCTATAAAGTTATCTTAACTGGCATTTCCTTGTTGCAATTCCTGTAGTAATGAAAGTCTTCCCTCCCACAGTTATCCCTTTTATTATGCAGGCAGACTTGAAAAATTAAAATTCACCACACCCCAGAAATCAGCAACCAAATCCTGATGGATCTTACACTGCACTCAAAGGCAAATTATTTGAAATGATCACACAGGCACAGATATAATCCATGTGGGTGTGTAACACTCAATTACAGGGTGCAATAAAGAGAAACAATTCTAAAATAAGAAACCTTTGAAAGTATATTTGAATTATTAACTGGAAATAGGATCTTTTATCCAGACACTTGTTTCCAGAAAGCTTAGTTCTAAAATACATCAATTCCATTTCCCATAGTGTCTTATTTGAACAATTAAGTTTCTGACTAATTTGCTTTTCTATTTATTAATTAGACTGTACCTTGGACTCGATGTTAAGTAAGTTAGAATAATGGCATCATGCAGAATGCTGCCAAATCTGGTTGGACTTTTCATGTTTAAATGTTTACTCAGTTGCCTTGGTGCAGGAGACAGTTTTGTACATTTTATCACCCACGTATTTTCCCACTTTGGGCTCCAAATTAGTTGAGCAAATTGCTTGTACCCATGGGTACTGTTGTCATTCAGGCTATTAGCACTTGAAAATACTGGAAAACATTTCAGTTGATGATGCAAGTGCAACTGTAGGTGCATGTAATATGAAGTCTGCTTGTTGTGTGGCCGCAAAGCATATGGAATGGCCCCATTTGCCATTAGTGCTGTATATTTTGACACAACCACTTATTTGGAATACCCCAAGTCCCATACATTCTACATAATACCTATATAAATCTAATTTAAATTTTGTGCACAAAGAGCTGCTGTTAATTTCCTCCACAATTTCATTTTCCTTCATGCTGCAAGTTTTGTGGCATTTCATATCTGAATAAATGATGTATGGTAACATGAAATTACAGAGATACAAGTCCACTGCACATAGGGTTCAAAATTTCGAACGAAAAGTACTTGTTAATGTCCTCATGGATGACAGACGCTCACTTTTCTTTATATTTAATTATACCATGTCCGAGTGCATAAAGAACAAACATAGCCACAAACAGACAAACATACTGTATCTCTCTCTGACCTAGTTTTTTCTCTCGTTCTCTAATTTTACAAATTGTTTTAATAAGTATTTTGGATGTAGTTTCCTTCAATAAAACTAGCCATACACATAAATGTCTGCTCGTTTGGCAGATAAGTTGCTAACTTTGTCTGAAGGGGCTGATTTGGTATTTTGAGTCTGCCATGTACAAACAACATAAGAACTAAATTATTGTAATTTGTTTGTGTGTATCTGCACCTCCATACAAGACAAAACCCTCATGGCGAAACGCGTGTCAAGCGTTTGAGCTCCGGTAAAGCACAAATGTGTGTTATACGAGAAGGGGAAATGGAATTGTTCTAAGGGTGGTGGTTGGCTCAATATATCTTAATGGGCAAATTTTATGCACCAAAACAAACTTTAAGTATGTGTGCTCACTAACTGTGAGGATAAGGAAACCTTATTTGTTGACGCTAAGGGGCAGATTTATCAAGGGTCGAAGTGAATTCGAGGGCACTTTCAAAGTAAAAAAATTAGAAATTCGGAATAATATTTTGGATACTTTGACCATCGAATAGGATACCACAACTTCGAATTTACTTCAAATTAGATTCAAAGTAAAAATCGTTTGAATATTCGACCATTCGATAATCAAAGAACTGTCTCTTTAAAAAAAAGTTTGACTTCAATACTTCGCCAAAATAAACCTGCTGAAGTGCTATGTTAGCCTATGGGGACCTTCTACAACCATTTTCTAAGTTTTTACACATAAAGTAAAATCGTTCGATCGCACGCTAAAATCGTTCAGTTAGAACGATTTAATCATTCGATCGAACGATTTTACTTCGATCGTTCGATGGCCAAATTAGAAGTCGAAGTATTTTAATTCAAGGGTCGAATTTCGAAGTATTTATCATTTCAAAATTGGACCCTTGATAAATCTGCCCCTAAGTATTAGCAACAGAGATTAGGCCACACTAACCTAGGTGCCTCTGAGAGGACGTAGTGACAGGAAACTTGTACTGGCACATCAAACCTGGTTTATTACGCTGTATTTGTCTACGACTGTAGAACAATTGTATCTGTAGGGACAGAAGTTGCATTTAATGAATATAAACACTGTAATAAATGTTGTAAATCAGCAATCCGGAAGAGAGAAATGAAGAGTTAATTGCGGTGGAGGTGAAAACTAACTAAAAAGTTTTTTAAATATATTAAAAGTAAAAAGATGCAGGTTGAGAGTGTTGCTCCATTAAATAATGGTACCAGTATGGTTGTAACAGATACAGAAAAGGCAAATGTGTTAAATCAGTTATTTTCTTCAGTGTATATAATAGAGGAGTCTGGGTTCACAGGCTCACTTTATAGATGCACTAATGGCTCAGCTCAATCTATTCAGTGGCTGACTCAGGATATGATTCATAAAGCTTTAATACAAATTAATGTAAAAAAGGCTCCAGGGCCTGATGGCATACACCCCATGGTTCTATATATAATATTTACACACAACCACATACCACCTTTATAACACATCCTAGGACAATTTGTACTTATTATTGTACTTTGGTATTTATGCTTTTATGTTACTTGGTTCTTCACCAGTTTTACAATAGTGTATACATTTGAGCTGGAATTGTTTCATTCTAACCTGTTAGCTTAGTTCAGTTTTAGACCAGCCCTTATTTCTGATTTTCTCAGATTCACTGTCATCTGGTATGGTGCCTATGGATTGGAGAAAAGCTGATGTTATTCCAATATTTAAAAAGGGATTACGATCTCAGACTGGCAATTATAGGCCAGTAAGCTTGACATCTGTGGTGGGCAAATTATTTGAAGGCTTGTTAAGGGATCACATTCAAAATTTTGTCCTAATGAATGGCATTATGAACAGCAATCAGCATGGCTTTATGAAGGATAGGTCATGTCAGACGAATTTGATTGCATTTTATGATGAGGTAAGTAAGATGCTGGACAGTGGGGGGGCAGTAGATGTGATCTATTTGGATTTTGCCAAACTACTGCTTTCTAAACTAAGGTCTGTTGGGCTTAATGAAGTCATTTGCACGTGGATAGGAAACTGGCTACAGAATCGGGTACAGAGGATGGTTGTTAATGGGACATTCTCTACTTTGAGTAAGGTTCTTAGTGGGGTCCCCCAGGGCTCAGTATTGGGTCCACTTTTATTTAACTTGTTCATTAATGACTTAGGGGAGGGTGTTGTAAGTAATGTATCAGTGTTTGCAGATGACACAAAATTATCCAGCCCAATTAATTCCATCCAGGATGTGGCATCCTTGCAACATGATCTTGACAAACTGGCAATCTGGGCAGCTAAGTGGCAAATGATTCAATGTTGATAAATTTAAAGTCATGCACCTGGGATGTAAAAATATCCAAGCCACTTATACCCTTAATGGGACTGCAGTAGGCAAATCCATTATGGAAAAGGACCTTGGAGTCCTTGTAGATGATAAACTTGGCTGTAGCAAGCAATGCCAGTCAGCAGCATCAAGGGCAAATAAGGTCTTGAGCTGTATTAAAAGGGGCATAGAGTCACAGGAGGAGGGGGTCATTCTTCCACTGTATAGAGCACTTGTAAGGCCCCATCTAGAATATGCCGTACCGTTTTGGTCTCCATTACTCAAACAGGACATTATTGTATTAGAGAGGGTACAAAGAAGGGCAACTAAGCTGGTAAAAGATATTGAAAATCTTAGCTATGAGGAAAGACCGGCCAAATTGGGGTTGTTCACGCTGGAGAAGAGGTGCTTAAGGGGTGATATGATAACTATGTATAAATATATTTTCAACATAGAACCGCAGCTGCTGAACCATAACCACCTAACCATCATTTTCCCAGTTCAATTTACTACATAGGACAATTTATTTTTGAGGGCTGAGAGGTCTGATGTAAGATTGTGGTGGGGCCAGTGGGTAATTGCTACACATGCTGAGTATCCCGAATACCTTATACCCGATCAATATACATCAAGTATTTTTAATTGTTTTTGACTTAATTGATTTTGCCCTTTTGAACTATTTTTTAACAGAGCTATTAAATGTTACATTTTATTCGAGTATTTTTGAACCAGTAGATTGAGAACTGCCTACTACAGACTTGGCACTTTTAGCACTAAAAAGCACTTTCTGTCTTCATGAATAAATATAATTCATGAATTAACCACCAAAACTAGTATCTTTTGCACAAGATAAAAAAAGAAGTAGATATGAATAACAACAGTCTCTCATTTTTTCAAATTACACTTTATTGAAAGTCACAATGAATTTTACACAACAATGAATTGATCACTCGAAGCAGTGTTTTCCTTTTTTCCACTCATACCAATCTTGTTTCACAAATTTTGGGATGGTACGACAATAAGAACTCTTCTTGGCAGTTTCTTTCTTTTTGGATATTTTTTTCAAACATAAGAACTAAGCAGTGTCAAATCATTTTGCCTGTACTGTCTTGCTTGTTAGGCAATACTTCTCTTTCTAGTTTTACCACACATGCAGAAATAGAAGAAGTGAAGAGAGTTCATTTTTAATCATAGTAATTAAACCATTGGCTCAATGTACAATGGTTAAACAAAGCTATAAAATGAATGAACTAACAATGAATGCCATATTATATACAGTATAAAGCCAGGTAGCCTGTAAATAAACAAAATAGTCCAAAACGCACCACAGTCGAGGGGAGGCTCAAGTGCACTGTCCTGAGCCTTCACGTGGGGAGCGGAAACAACCATATGTGTGAAAAAAAATAAATAGGTATCTTGTGACTAAGGGGCCTATTTACTAACAATCAAATTTCTATTTCTTCTCACAAATCTCTCAAAATGTGTTTGTTTTCTATATTTCTTTAAAACTCTAAACATTTTAGAAACCACAATTTTTTAGAGGTTTTCAAGGTATTCATATTTTTAGCACATCATTCAGCGTACTTTTTATATTTTTTTTTTCTATAAATTCTATGGCATAAGTGGTTTCTAATTTCTATACGCTTGTTTGGAGGACTGATCATTGACTGCCTGCTCTCACACATATGGCTAAAGCATGTAAATAATACAAGCAATACAATAATATATTGATTGATATATTTATTTTCTAGCAGACTTTTTCCAGTAGCTGATTCTCTTCTTTTCAAAGTTATGCAAACTACCCCTCTGTTTTGTGCAATAAAATGATATTTTCAAAACCATCACACTTTCAGGGGTTCACTAGAATCTGAGGCCTGGGTCTTCTACTACCTTTTAGACTTTTCCCCATATTATTTCCTCTGATCTTCTCTTCTCTGATTAATGTTTTTTTTCAGTTCTCACTTCTCCCCAGTTCAGCTGAGTTCTCCACCCTTTTGCTTTGATCAATACCCACCTTCTTTTTATGCACACTGTGCTTACCCTGCATTATTTCTGTGTAATTCAGAAAGCACCACAAAGCATTTTTGCAATTTACATAAATATTTTTTTTCTGTTTCAAAGCTATTAAGCTGTTTATTAACTTCTAATATATGGAACTTTGCAACAACATTGCCACCTACTTTACAGTTCCTCTGACTTCACAGCCAGAGAGATGGCCAGAAAAAGGTTGAGAAGGAAAACTGTTCTGATGTTGCTTTGCTGAGGAAAGGGATCACCTTAGATGACCTTTCTCATGCCTTTCCTACGCAGACCAACATCAGAATGAGTTGGGATGAGGTTCCTGCCATGAAAATCTAGTAACAATCTAATATGTGGTTGCCATAGGTTTCTAGAACTGGAGTAAACTTAACACTCATTATTACACTTGCCCATACCTACTTATGTTGTACTAATTTAGGTTTACATTACATGACAGCATGGAGACTAGTGCAATCTGCATTTGAGTTAATGAATAAATCAGCACTACACCAGAATTTTTATGGCTTTTGAGATAGATGTTACCTCAATTTTTCTAATGTTTTTATGATGTCATATAATTCCTTAACTCAGAACCTTGAAATGTAAGAAAAATTAGAACAGTAAAATGTGAGCTCTGAAAAGCAGCAGCACTGCATGGTTATTATGCAATATGTTATACAGGTAAGGGGTCTACTATCCAGAATGCTTGACCTGGGTTTTTCGAATAATGGATCTTTCCGTAATTTTGATCTCCATATTTTAAGGCTACTACAAAATCATTTAAACCCAGTAGGATTGTTTTACCACCAATATGGATTCATGCAGCTTAGTTAGAATTAAGTACAAGGTACTGTTTTTATCATTCTTAAAGAAAAGGGGAATCGTATTTAAGAAAACTGAAATATTTCTATGGGAGATGGGCTTCCCATAATGTGGAGCCTTCTGGATAGAGGGTTTTCTGATAACAGATCACATACCTGTAATATTAATGATAATAATATGTACCTAATAAATAACACACTTAGGGGCAAATGTATCAAGGGTCGAATATCGATATTCGACTGGGGAATGAAAATCCTTCGACTTCGAATATCGAAGTCGAAGGATTTTGCGCAAATAGTTCGATCGAACAATCGAAGGAATAATCATTCGATCGAATGATTAAATCCTTCGAATCAAACGACTCGAAGGATTTTAATCCAACGATCGAAGGATTATCCTTCGACCAAAAAAAGATAGCCAAGTCTATGGGGACCTTACCCATAGGCTAACATTGACTTCGGTAGCTTTTAGGTGGCGAACTAGGGGGTCGACGTTTTTTCTTAAAGAGACAGTACGTCAACTATCAAATGTTCGAATAGTCGAACGATTTTTAGTTCGAATCCTTCGATTCGAAGTCGTAGTCGAAGGTCGAAGTAGCCCATTCGATGTTCGATGTATTTTTTCTTCTAGTCCTTCACTCGAACTTAATGAATGGGCCCCTTAAACCTTGTATACAAGATGTGAAACACTGCAAGAAGAAGGCAGTATTAAGTCTTTTGGAAAAATCTGGTTTTAATGCAGGGTTTAGTTTCCAACTCATTTACTTAACAGCCAGGGAAGTATGTGGGCTCCCATATGAAAACATTCTGTATATGCATATTTACAGTATATAACACCAAAACAGAGCCATCTTCTTAAAGGTTATGAGATCACGTGAAAATTCCGGGACACTGCTAATAAATGCATGTTGCAGGGCATCAGTGTGGCAGCTCTACAGGAAAAAGCTATATTCGGTGAAGTGCAAATTAAATAATTGAATGAAATGTCTGATTGTTTTAATGGGTTACTTGGAGCCTTTATTTTTATTGAGTTTTGTTTATTTTTGGTTTCCCCTTTTTGCAGTGAAATTGTGTGTATTGGTTGCATATGACATTACGGCTCATTAATCGTATAGTTACAAATTTGCTCCAGTGCAACCTAAGTTACTGCACTTTTCATATAAAAGTATAGAACCTGTTATCCAGAATGCTCGAGACCTTGGTAACGGATCTTTCAGTATTAGGATTTTCATACCTTAAGGGGCTGATTCACTAAATACGAGTGAAGGATTCAAAGTAAAAAAACTTCGAATTTCGAAGGTTTTTTTGGGCTACTTCGACCATCGAATGGGCTACTTCGACCTTCGACTACGACTTCGAATCGAACTATTTAAAGTAAAAATCGTTCGACTATTCGACCATTCGATAGTCGAAGTACTGTCTCTTTAAAAAAAACTTCGACCCCCTAGTTCAGCAGATAAAAGCTACCGAAGTCAATGTTAGCCTATGGGGAAGGTCCCCATAGGCTTGCCTAAGTTTTTTTGATTGAAGGATATTCCTTCGATCGTTGGATTAAAATCTTTCGAATCGTTCCATTTGAAGGATTTAATCGTTCGATCAAAGGAATAATCTTTTCTGCGCTAAATCCTTCAACTTCGCTATTCAAAGTCGAAGGATTTCAATTCCTAGTCGAATATCGAGGGTTAATTAACCCTCGATATTCGACCCATAGTGAATCCACAGTGAAGTCTACTAGAAAATCTTGTTGAAATAAACACAATAGGATCCTTTTGCTTCCAATAAGAAACAAGGAACTGTTTTCTCATTACAGAGAAAAATGGATTATTTGGATAAAATGGAGTCTATGGGAGACAGGCTTTTCATAATTTGGAACCTATTGGATTTCCAAATAAAGATCCCATACCTGTATCACATACTTACTGCACAAGGCATTTGGGGGCACATTTACCTAGGGTCGAATATCGAGGGTTAATTAACCCTCGATATTCGACCGTCTAAGTAAAATCCTTCGACTTCGAATATCGAAGTCGAAGGATTTTGCGCTATTTCTACTATCGAACGATCGAACAATCTAAGAAATAATCGTTCGAATCGAAGGATTTAAATCCATTGATCGAAGGATATTCCTTCGATCAGGAAATTGTTAGGAAGCCTATGGGGACCTTCCCCATAGGCTAACATTGGCCTTGGTAGGTTTTAGGTGGCGACCTAGGGGGTCGAAGAAATTTTTAAAGAGACAGTACTTCGACTATCGAAGAAATTTTTAAAGAGACAGTACTTCGACTATCGAATGGTGGAATAGTTGAACGATTTTTAGTTCGAACCGTTCAATTCGAAGTCAAAGGTCGTAGTCGAAGGTCGAAGTATCCCATTCGATGGTTGAAGTAGCCATATTCGACCATTCGAAATTCAAACTATTTTTTCTCTATTCTTTCACTCAAACTAAGTAAATGGGCCCCTTGGATTCAGTAAGGGAAATGCCTTATAAAAATCAAACAACAACACACATATAGTACAATTGAGTGTACTTCATCTAATTATTCTGCTACAATTTTTTGAATGTTTTATTGGAAAATATCAATAAAAACAGTTGAAAGGAAAAATCAAAAAATTGGTTCATGTTATAAAGTTTTCGCCAGGCCTAGAAACCCATGGCAGATCTTTGCTTTTAAAATGCCCACCAGTAAATGCTGCCTGCTGATTGTTTACTATAGGTTATTAGACCTTTGGCAAACTATGACTTTTTGTTATTTGCAAAAAATGATTGCGAACTGTTTTTGTGAACTTAGCACACTTCCTCACAAGTTGGGCCCAAAGGCACTAAGTAGATCACAAAATGCTGCTCATTCTTGTGAATACAAGAATACAGAAATTACAGTGAATACAGAAATTAGTAGACCTGTATTCTTATGGGGTGGCTAGTAGTTAGCAAAGTAATAGAAACTGCTTTGGTGTAAGAATTATCTATTGGAAATTCAGTCTTACGTGTATTGTTGTAGGAAATGTAGTGTAGTTTAGCAATGTGTCAAGCTAATGTGTAGACATGGTCGGACTGGACCGGCAGGACTCCGGGAAAAAAACGCTGATCCCCAGCCCTCATGTTCCCCCGGTGGTCCAGACCCACTCCCCTGATCAGGTGGAACCAAAAGAAAAATCTGTGTTGCACTGCCAGGGGTGATCCATTGGCTGCAGCCTGAGGCAGCAACCTCAATGCGGAACCCCTCTCCTGCTCTGAGCTTAAAAGGTTATGACACTGACTTTCAAAGCACTTCACAACTCTGCTCCACCCTACATCTCTGAACTCATCTCTATATACTCACCCACTCGCTTACTACGCTCCTCTACTGACCTGCTACTCAACTCTTCTCTCATTACCTCCTCACATGCTCGCATTCAAGACTTTGCAAGGGCTACACCCCTCCTCTGGAACTTTCTCCCATGGTCTGTTCAACTTTCTCCCAACCTTTCTGCTTTCAAAAAATCTCTGAAAACGCACTTCTTTCGAGAAGCCTACCCTCACTCTGCTTAACTACCAAACGCAACACCACATACAGTACCACATTTCTCACCCACTTACTTCGATCTTGCCCACTCCCACACCTTGTGTATTACTCCCTTCCCTTTAGACTGTATGCCTATGCATAGGGCCTTCCTCACCTTTTGTACCTGTATTGATTGTGATGTTTGTTACTCCACATATTCTATATATGTAATTCGTGTGATGTAGTTGTATAATCACATTTACTTTACAGTGCTACGCAATATGTTGGCGCTATATAAATATATGTTAATAATAATAATAATAATAATAATAATCGTCAGAGCAGGTCAAATGGGCTGCATCGCTAGCACAATGAGAGCTACATTGCTTTCTGCACTAGCAGAGCCGAATTCCCGGTTAAAAAACGGAAATTCGCCTCTTAAGATTACAGGAGGTGGCTTTTTGCTGCTCCTTGTAACTGGCCGCTTACCGCCGCCTGAGGCAAGGTTCTCACCTTGCCTCATGGCAGGAGCAGCCCTGGGCACTGCGTGCTGGATTTTGCGCATGCAAGTGGTGAGCCGTCATTCACACGTGTTGGGAACCCAGTGGGCCCCCAATGCATCAGCCTGATGCTGTGTGTAGAGACATACTTAACATTGGATGTGGCACCAACAGAATGTCCCACTTATGTTGATGCATTGGGGTATTTTATACAGATATGTGTTATAACGAATGTAGATCAGTGATATGTCAAACTTATGTTTAGGGACTATGCTTAACAATAGATTCTGTAATTTTGTGAGCCAGTTACACAGTATATAACACGTGGCACAAACCCAGTTACAGGAACTTGCTAGGAAATGTAAATTAATTTCAGCACTTATACAACTGCTCACCCCACAATGGTTTTAATCTTTAAAAGGAACTTTTAATAATACAATATAATTTTAATTTCCTCCTTTTAGTTTTTTCCCCTCTGTGCTCACAGCTTTACTGGGGTTCGGGGTACTATTACACAAGTTTCTATTTACCGTTTACTTGAGCTCAGCATCACCTGAGATAAAAAGTCACAGCCAATCACTAACACTCTGCTTATGTATTTATATAGTACCACAAAAGTCCACAGCACTTGACAAGGCTTAAACACAAACAGGGATGCAACTCTTATAAATTAAACCGTGAGAACAACTTTGTTAGTGTCTTAGTAGAGAGTAGAATGAATTACATGGCCAGAAGAGCTTAAAATCAATAAATCTGTTTACCCACACTACATAGTTATGCTGGATCAGGGAATATTTTATGTGCTACCAATTTCTTCTACACCTCCACATAAGTGGAAAGGTTTGGGATGACTAGAAGAGCCTAGTAAAACAGTTTAAGCTCATGTATCAGCAGCACAGTTACACCGGTTTGAAAAACCAAATGTGTCCAACACATAGGCCCATTTATCAAAAGTCTAATTTGTATAACGTTACAGGTTTTTTCTACTTCAAAAAATCTTAGTTTGCTTATTTATTAAAAAATTCACATACAAAAAAATTAGAACAAAATCGTGAAAATTTTCAATGGGTCTAAAATTTAAAAAAACTTGCATTGAAGAAACATAGGGAACAAACAAGGGAAAGTTGTGCTCACCACTATTTTTCAAAACCATTAGGCGGCGACCACAAAATACTATATATATATATATCTGCATATACACTGTACAACTTGTAACTAGCAGGCTTAGTAACTCCCAAAATTGTGTGTTCATGGCAAAAGTCTAAAGCTACCATGGGGCAGCAGCTGCCATATGTTCTGCATAAAAGAAGAGAATAAGAAAGTAGAAAATGTATTCTCTCACCTTAAATACAGTGCAGGGAAAGCTTTGGATTTCTGCTTTTACTTTGCTCTTGGTTAGAGAGACAATGCATTACATGCCTAACCTTAATTTATAGCCCTCAAAGTCACAGAGATAAAGTGCAAAGACTAGATGTAAACTTGCTACTCAGTGTATAACTGGGCAGGCTCCCACTATCTCCATTCTAGAACAGGAGTGTGGTGATTAGGAGCAAATGGTTTTAGAACCATTACGGCATGTGCAAACAAATTAATTGTACAAACAAGAACAATGTACAGCTTTCAGGAGAGGTACCAATGTATGAAACAACACACTTAATAGGGCTCATGCATAGGGTTGTACCTTGACGCCATTCATCAGCTGTAGATTACAGAGAATTATTGTTTAACTGTATTTTTATGATCCAGTCAGTCCTATTATGTGACCTTCGCTTATGGCTTTGTGTTTTTTAACACGTAACTCCTCTGTAACTTTTCTTTGTACATTACAGTAATGAGGTACTTTATCCTCTATATATTTATGACTGGATGGCAAAAAAAATATTTTATTTTTATTTCTATTAATGCAATTATTTCTATCATTGCATAAGAAATGCAGTTTATTTTCTTTTGTACCTTCTAGCTGAAAGGTGAGCTAATGCTTCCTATACCTAGGCTGTAAAGGGTCATGCTAATTATGAACTACAAAGAAAACATTACATTTCAGTGTTGGATCATATGGTACAGGAAACGTTTCTTAAAAAAGAAAACAAGTTTTTAAAAGTATTTGTTAATGCAAAAGGAGTTTAAGTTTTAGAGAAGCAACTCAGAGTTTTTCTCATAGATGCATTTTACTTATGCTGGATTATTCTCTGGAAAAAGGAAAACAATAAGATCTACTGTTTTAATAGAGCTATTAAATAAAGCAAATTTTCTGCAACAAAAGAAAACACCTATAAATATGGGAAATATAGTGCCAAAAGCAAATTATTAGCTCACATCGCTTAGGAAAGGTTCTTTTCTTGGCAGTTAGTAGAAAAGTCACGAACCTGAGCAATTTCAATGAAAATTAATGAAGCATTACATCAAGGGAGTTATTTACTAAACCTCGGTTTTTTTTCTGGCTGAGTCAAAAAAAACCTCACATTTTTCAAGATTTATCATACTATGCTCTATGCTCCCTGTGTGTTATACTCTGCCTACCCTATGCTCTTTGGGTGTGCCAAACTCTTCCTGTGCAGGACCGATTTAAGGCCTTGGTGGGCCCTGGGCAGAGATTCAGTTGGTGGGCCCCCCTCTTCCTGCATAAACACCCCCCCCCACACATTATCATCACCATAGGACACAGTTATACCCACACTACTAAGATAAAAGGAAAACAAAAGCAAACATATTGCATTTAGAACTTTTATTGATTATATATTGAGTAAGAAAGCTGCAATATTTTTGTACACACTGGGTATGTTACAGTAGTTCTGATGAAGCTTGAAGGAAGATTTAACACCAAAAACAGTGTTTCAGTATTTAGAGAAGTTTTAAAGAAGTAATAACAATCTGCATTGAGGATGGTTTGCTTATGTTCAGGAGACTACAAGCCTAAAACTTTCTCCTGGACTTTTGTATTGTAAAGGGATGTACAATATAACTGAAATCCAAGCTCTGTGCAATATAATTTTCTATTGCAATAAGCGTTAATGCATTAAAACTCTGTTCTTGCATTTGGGAGCGTAATTCTGACTTTATAAATTTCAGTTTATAGAAAGAACACTCCCCCAGCTACAGACACATGCAATGTTAAGTACATGCAGAGGGCAATCATTACATTTGGGTAGACAGAAATAATATTTTTGTATCTTAAAAATTTGCTGCAGTAACTGCTATTCCGAATAACACAGTGGAATTATAGGACTACAGCAAGCTCTGAAATGCAACAACTTCATCTGGAAATGGTAACTCCAAATCACTTGGATTTGCTTGTTAACAATTGGATGCATTTGTTCTTAACAAATCTAGTTTTCTTAAAGTAAGATCATCTAGGAATCCAAATCAATTATCCAATGTGGTGTATACCTTTATTCTTTCCTGAAGACAGATGACAAGCGTGTCAGTTATGATATTGAATGATTCCACTTTCTACAACCTTGAAGAACAACATTTTCTTTTTCTTTCTCATCACAAAAGGATTTCCGTTTATGAAACCTGGTGGTCTCAAAAGTGCTTTTGGGCATGAGAAATGAAGCATCAGTACAGATCTTCTCAAATTTATCTCTGAGACTTGCAACATATGTTTCCAGTGATCTTGGCATGTTGGTACTGTAGCTGTTCCAAGGTTCATGGTACTAGACTATAAGTAAACAGTAGTAGTTAAGTTCAACTGCTCCAGAATTCGGTTCCAAAGAACACACATGATGACATTTTTCTATGTATTTAACTAATGGTATTGCAAGCTTACATGTGTCAACATATTTTTCTTTGTTACTTTCAATTTTTTTAAACACTGCAGTATGTTGCAGTAGTTCTGAAATAAAACTTTAACAGCATTTGCATGAGACGACCATTGCTTGTCTCTAAGCTGTCTACCTTTCTCGTTTGGCTTTTAAGATGCAATTCCCAGTGTTGTGTAGAGTCTGAAAAAAAATCATACAAAAGCCGCACAAATGAAAAAAAACACAGCTCACTGGCCAACTTAAGGCGTGTGCACTGCAAGGCACATATTCATCTAGTGGGTTCACTTTCTAAATATGAGCCTTTACTCCATTATTCTTTCCGGACATGTTACTAGCATTGTCATATGCTTGACCACAACAATCTTTAATCTGTATTTCTTATATGTCCCGCCATTTCAGTTCACATAGGCATTGCCCCTCCCAGACCTGGAGGTAGGACCTATAACATAGCCAATCAAAATGAATCATGATCTATAAGACCACATGACTTCCTCCTCATCACAGTTATTTTTTGTCCTACTGGACAGGGAGGTAGGATCTCCCTCCTCACTCTTTTTATTTTTTTGGTGAATTTTGAGAGAAATCAAACACAGTTTTTGTTGTTTCTTTTGTTTAATTTTTATCTCTGTGTGTACACATAGGGATGATTCCCAGGTAAATTTACTGGATGCCTCAAAATGCATAATCTGTAAATTCGCTTATAGGGAAGAAGTGCAGGTGTGGACATACCCATGGTCCTAGCCCTGTGCTAAAATAGCCCCCTGCTATATGCCCAGCGAGGCATAAGATTCAATCTAGTGCTTTTTGGGAAGAGACACAGTTGTGGGCTTCCCACATTGTTACATGTGAGCTTTTTGGACTCCCTTTTTCTTTTGAGTTACGTGAGGCTTTACAGAACTTTACAGAACTTCTGCAAAAGGGCTATGGGTATGGATATGGGCTAGTTATAACAGCCTGAAGCTGGTAAGTATGATTCTTCAGTATCCACTGTGTGTGCTAATTAGCTAATTATGTCCCTCATCTGAAAGCTTTCAGGGTTCTAGCTGAAGTTTCCATCCTGCGGACTAGTCACTGCTATCAGGTAAGGTGCAGATACTCCTCTGGGCCTCTTTGCTATTGTTGTTTCTATTGTCATCTGTGCAGACACAGAGGTTATATTTGCCTTTATTACACAGGGTGCTTGCAGGGTTGGCTAGAGGCTTGCACTGCTAAAGCAGTATGGTACCTCCTTCCTTCCTTACAATGAGTCTGCTCAGTGCTGTGGCTTGATGTCATTGGGCCCCACAGAAAATCAATTTTGGGGCCCCTAACATGTCCGCTGGTTGTGCTGTTTTTACCAATATATTGAAGTTGCTCTTTGTTTGGGCCTCATGGGGATCCTATGCCTTCTGGGCCCACCTGCGGCCGCAGGGTCTGCTTCCTCTGTAGTTACGTCCCTGAGTCTGCTCCTAAGAAGCAGCCTGCCACCAAGGCTCTGACTGGAGTATTCCTATTGTCTAGAGCATATTATCTGGTTGGGTGCCGGTGTTCCTCTGACTTCTTCTATTGATGTCATCTGAGGTCTTAGGTTTGTGAGCCCGAGTTCTCTGTGCAGACACAGTAGATAAGTGTGTTTTTATTACACTTGGCATTTCCAGGACTGGCTAGGGGTTTGTTCTGCTGTAGCAGCATTGTACCCCATTTTTTCCTAAGATGTTTCCACACTTAACGGCGGTTTTCCCATTTATATAGTATCTTTTTGTGTGATGTAGGGTTTCTATTCTATTCCCATCTGGTGGTTTTTGTTGGGAGCTCAGTTGTAGTTCTACTACATCTACTGAGTTTTGGTGGCTGTATGTTTCCCTTCTTTAAAGGAGAAGGAAAGGCTAAAATGAAGTAAGCTTTATCAGAAAGGTCTATATAAATACACCAGTAAACCCTCAAAGTAATGCTGCTCTGAGTCCTCTGTCAAAAGAAACACCACATTTCTTTGCTTTTATTGTGTACACATGGGCTTCTGTATCAGACTTCCTGTTTTCAGCTTAAACCTCCAGGGCACGGCCTTGAGCATGCTCAGTTTGCTCCTCTCCCCCTCCCTCCTCCCATCCCTACTGTAATCTGAGCTCAGAGCTGTTAGTAAGCAGGGAGAGACTCAGGCAGGAAGTGATGTCACACCAAGCATATATGGCAGCTTCTATCCTAAACAAACAGAGACAGTGTCTAGAGCTGTTTACTCAGGTATGGTAAAGCATTCTGCAGAATAAATATAGCGTTCTAGCTTGCACTATTGTGGCTATTCTATTGGCAATAAACTGTCTTGGAGCTTTCCTTCTCCTTTAATTGTTGGTATGTAGGGCACTTACTGTAATGTCTGCTGGCACCTTTACAGGCAAGAAGCCAGTTTATAGTCTATGGCCCTTTGTGTGGCCTCTCCAGGGAGCTGGGCCTGTGTGGCTTTCATTATGGCCCTTGGCTTGTGTTAGAGCCATTGTTTTGGTCCATGGCTAATGGGTCTGCTGGCCTTTTTCCATGGCCCTTGACTCATGTGTCTGCTGGTGTTTTACCATGGCCCTCGACTCGTAGGTCTGCTGGCCTATTACCATGGCCCTCGGCTCATGGTTCTGCTGGCCTTCTACAAGGGCCCTTCTTCTGCTGGCCTGTTGCATGAGCCTTTGGCTCATGTGGTCTTTTACCATTGGCACATTTGTTTGGTTTGGCCTTTTACCAGGGTTATTGTGGCTTTTGGCCTGTTTCCATGGCCCTTAACTTAGGTGCTTCCTTGCCTGTTACCAGGGTTCTTGGGCTGTTGGCCTTTTTCTGTGGCCCTTGGCTAAGGCGGCCACTAGTTTTTATTATAGTCCTTGGGGACTTGTGGTTGCTGGCTGTCATGTGGCTGCCAGCCTTTGCTGTGACCTATGGTGCATAGGCCACTGGCTATGCGGTGGCGGCTGATAGCGTGGCTACTGTTCTTTGCTGTGGCCCTTGGTGGGCGTGTCTGTTTGCCTTGCGGTAGGACAACAGCCATTGGTTTTGTCTTGTGTACAATCCTTGCATGCATGGTTCTGTTACACCAGCAGTAGGCATGATTGGCTATTTGGTTGGATCTAACATAGGTTGTACCATCAGCTGGTGTTTGCTCTGAGTTTCACAGCCCTTAGCTAATTTTGTTGCAGATTGGTATTTAGCAGCTGCGGTTGGTCATAGGTTGTCAGTTTTACAGCTGAATTTTGTTTCTGCCTTGCATGCATTGTTTTTGGTCTTGTATGCCACTGCTTATTATCAATAAGGCTGGCTTATGGACCAGTATTTTGCAAGTTCAATAACTGACTTGTGCTCCATTGTTGCATGTGTGGAAATTGACTTTTTTGTCAGGTGCCAGTACAGTTGGTTGCCTTGTCTCCAAGGGTGGCATTCACAATAGCTGGCTTATGTACTATTGCTTGTGCAATATAGTTCCACTCTGATGTTTTGCATACACTGGAGCTGATGGGCATCATGGCCAGCTACTGTGACAATGGCCTGGCACATCTATGTTGGAGTACATAATAGCTGGCTGGTCCACCACTGGTTTCATCTATGGTGGCTGGCTCATTTGCCAGATGGATTTTGCATCATTTCTTATTGGTACCAGTGTTTGTAGGCTATAAGCTTCTTGGATGCCTGATTTTGGATTGTGACCCTAGCTGTTTGCTGCTTCAGTAGCCTATTGGATTCAGTAGCTTCAATGTATGGTCACAGGTTTGGTTCAGTTTTTGCATAAACTGTAGTACTGTGCAGCTTGAGATGTAGTGGCCTCGGTTTTTGTGGGTGTTTTCTAGCACTGTAATTGGCTTGGGTCCCATTTGCTTGCTTGTGTAGCAGTTGGCTGGGGCAATATCTTACTGGTGGATGACCTTAAGTCACATTTGCCTGGTTCAGCAGCTGATCCTTGTGCTGTTGTATGCCCAGTTTAGATTGGTGGTTGGTGGAGCTACTGGGCTGTACCAGCATGGCTCTACAATGGTTACAAGGAAATGCTGGATTAGGATAACCCAGAGTTGGTGTTCATCTAGTTAAGTCTTCATTAGGTATTTATCAGCATTGATTTGGTGGATCTTTGGCTGATCTCTGGTGTAGAGTTGACTCCGGTCAGCACTGGGGTGAGCAGCTTCCATTAGGCTGCAGAACTAGGCTAATGTGGGCCAAGTTATTTTAGGGCCACTCACTAGTGCTGAGGATTGTGTATTCTCCAGCACTGGTGAGAGATGCATTCATCTTGGGTTTAGTTTCTGATTCGTTTCCTGGTGGTTTCTAGGGTGTTTTAGTTCTGAGATCGCTGTTGCCATCATTCTGTTTATGTTCTAGGAAGCCTTTGTAACAGTTGCAGGGTTTTTATCCTTCCCCAGGTGGGGTTTTATGTCAGATATTGCAGGTGTCATAATGCCAGCGCAAATGCGCCCATAAGACAGCACCCTAGGAAGGCTTTGAAGAGGAACAGCAGTGTGGCGGGCGTCCCTGCTGAGGGGGCTGCAGGTGTCCCTGCAGACCCCGTCCCACTAGACCATCAGGGTAAGTTATTACAGCCAGTCTCTGTAATTTAGAGGTTGGTTTTTGTAGCTCTTTTTGTCAATTGCTTACCATGTCCTAGGACGTGTCGTTCAGGTTCTTGTGCCTTTTATATACCTTTTCAGGGGCTATAAATTTTATCAGCTCCCCTGTTGGATGGATGTGATGCTGGTCTAATTACTAAGGGCCTCCTTAGCATCAGTTTGGTTATTGCCTTATGTTGGTTATTCCCATCCCTTGTTTTTGGGGCATGGCTTGGTAGATCCCATGTGTACTGACATGGAGGGACGTAGAAGAAAATGAGAATTTTATTTACCTACTTGACGTAATTTCCTATTCTTCTAGTCTGTGTCAGTACAGGGTTTCCTATCCCACGTTATGATGGCTCACATCCCAGTCTGCATGCTAATTAGCTAATTAGCATGCAGACTTCCCAGTGCACTGAGCATTTTAAACACACAGTGGATACTGAAGAATCATACTCACCAGCTTCAGACTGTTATAACTAGCCCATAACCATACCCATGGCCCTTTTGCAGAAGTTCTGTAAAGTTCTGTAAAGCCTCATGTAAATCAAAAGAAAAAGGGAGTCCAAAAAGCTCACAGGTAATAATGTGGGAAGCCCACACCTGTGTCTCTTCCCAAAAAGCACTAGATTGAATCTTGTGCCTCGCTGGGCATTTAGCATGGGGCTATTTAGCACAGGGCTAGGACTATGAGTATGCCCACATCTGCACTTCTTCCCAATAAGCGATTATTTACAGATTATGTGTCTTGAGGCATCTGGTAAATTCTTCTCCATTACCTGGGAGTCATTCCTCAGTGTCCAAACAGAGTTAAAAAATAAACAAAAAATACAAAAGAAAAAACAAACACTGTGCTTTGATTTCTCTCAAAATTCACCAAAAAAAATTAAAAGAGTGAGGAGGGAGATCTTACGTCCCTGTCCAGTAAAAAATAACTGTGGTGAGGAGGAAGTCATGTGGTCTTATAGGTCATGATTAATTTTGATGGCTATGTTATAGGTCCTACCTCCAGGTCTGGGAGGGGCAATGCCCATGTGTACTGACATGTCTGAACTAGAAGAAAAGGAATTTACGTCAAGTAGGTAAGTAAACTTCTCATTTTCATCTTTAATATGGCATTTGCCAAAGACATTCCTGTTTGGGAATAATCTGTAACAAATTGCAGAAACTCTCTACTGGTTCACCAGTAAACTTGTTAACAAAGCAAACTATAAATGTCAGCTGATCTACACGATTAAGTCTGGAGTGGAGTCCACACATAAAAAATACCATTTTATGGATATTATGTATTTAACAATTTGGTCCTGGACTTTGCGACCCATTATGGTAGTAATCTCTTCACAGATACTCAAAGACAAATAAGAAGGCTTACCTTGCCATTTGCTACCATGCTTTTTTATGTGTGCTGCTATGAATGGATCAAACTGAGCTAAAGCTGGCCATAGATGTTGAGATGTTTAAAAGATCAGATCCTGATCGTGAGACCACGATCTTCTCAGAACGATCGTACAATCGTACGAATTTACCATCAACTAAAAAGACTAATTTGCCAGGAAAACAAAGGGGAGCTGCCTGCTTGGCCCTGCAAACATAGATAGATTGCACTGGGACCGACAAAGATTTTTTGACCTGGCTGATCAATTTCCCGACAGATGTCGGCCGAAAAATCGTAAGATGTACGATCATTCGAATACCACTAACCGCACCATAATTTCGAAGGATTGGGCAGGCTTCCCTAAAATCGGTTGTTCGGCAAGAAGAATCATCGAGTGGGGAGCTTAAGTATTCAAGTGATCCAAGGTAAACACTATTATTTATGGAGACAAATCTCTCTACTGTGCCAGGAAAGGGCAAGACATACTGGGACGTCTTAAGACATTTTTCCAATACTTCTCTTGGGTTTCAAGTGTCTTATGTACTTCAGAATCTATTCTACCTTGTACATGGCACCTTTTAATATAGGCTTTTACACTCAAGGGTCAACGGTCCCATCAACCTGATCGAATTGTACTATGTAATAAGAGCATATAAGATTTTGGTTTAAATACAGGAAGTGCCAATTTCACCCCCTTTTCTTTTTTTTCTCTCTTCACCTCTACCCATATACTTATCCTCACTAACAACCCTACAATATGTATATTGAATGAAAATTTGCTGTATACCCAACCTGCTCTCCTTATCTTTTTGGAATATAATAAAGAATATTTGGAAATTAATATAGGCTTTTACACACTGCTGATGTTCTACACTATATTCATGGTGTATGAGGCGTTTAGGTGCATGCTTCCAGTCACTAAAGCCGTAATGAGAAAATGCTGTAGTTGTTGTTGAAATGAGTCGATAAAGGTCACAGCACCATCCGTAGAATCAACAAAAAGCCTTTATTGGTTTACATGGCGTAAATCTCCAACAAGCAACAATGTTTCAGGTCCAAACTGATCACTTAGAGGTCAAACCCCCATATGTAATAAAAGGCACTACTTTTGCCCAGGAGCAGTAATCAACAGCAACCAATAAGATGTTTGCTTTTAAACTGGTGACCAGTAAACTGTACCTGCTGATTGGTTGCTATGGGTAATTGCACCTGGGCAAAGTTAGTGCCTGTTATTACATTACCCCCTAGTTTTATACTATTTTACACAACGCCATCTATAGGCTAATGAGAAAAACACAAACTGACAGAAAAAGTTCAAAGAAAAAAAAGAAAAAATTGTAAACATCAAACAAGACATGGCTACCTTTATAGATACAATGTTGTATGTACAGAATGTCCATATCCTTTCTCTCTCTAGCAGTCCTGCTGTTATTGTTAATGCCATAACCAAGTTTCTGTAAAACCAATAAAAATAAACAGAATCATATTATATTTTCCCACATCCTCTCTTTAATCGTCTGAGTAGTTTATCCCACATATAATTGTCCTCAAGTCAAGTGGATTTTATTGTCATTTCAGCCATATACAGTAAATACAGTACATAGTAGAAACAAAATGGCGTTCCTCCAGAACCTCAAGGGCACTTAACTTAACATATACTATACAAATGCGGAGTTGCATGTGTAGTAATCTTTGATCTTAATCAGAGTGCCCTTGTGTGGATGATGGACAACACCTCCCTTTATTACATTGGAGCAGCAGTTACACTCTTTTTTGCACGTAATAAATGCTGCTGTCCTGTACTGCCCCCAGATCTGATTTAACCACTAGTGACCCAATGGTCCTATTTCTTTTATAGGACATTAAGGGTAAGTTTTGAAAGGACTCTACTTCAGGTATCCCATCCCCTAACAACCCTCAATGTTTGTGTATAATTTTGGCCACATCCTGACTGATCTCTTTAGAGACAAAAGGAATTCTTCTCCCCCTACTTCTGGATTGATGTCTGGAGTCACTGCCAGAGTTCTCAATAACCATCCATTGCTGTCTCAAAAGGGATTCCCTCTCTGGAGAATAGAGTCAACAGCAAAAATATATAATGTTTCCCTCAGAAGGCGAATAGATAATGAAGCTTTTTTCCACAGTTTCTCCATTTGGCATTATACCCTCTACCATTTTATTAGTGAAAGATTGTTTCACACCACCAGAATAACGTCTTTCGGAAACATTGTACTTTCCGGTAAGCTTTCTAGACATTTCTAGACCAAGATGACACTAATATTCCTGCAGCAAATTTTTATTTTGCTTTGGCCACAAAGCAGGTTCAGTAGAAGCCACTTACTATAGAAGCAGCAGTAGAAACAGCAATATTATCTATTTCACCTGTTTCAGAACAAATTTGTACATCAGTGTTGCGCAAGCTCAGTATCATTATTTTTCTGTAACGCTGTAATTTCAGTCTGTGCTATTACATGACATATATTTGCATTATCTGTTGTCTCAGACAAAGTCATAACCAATTCATGTTGAGATGTGTGCTTAGGGCTTGCAGTCACTTCACACTCAAAGATATCATTCAAAAATGCATCAGTTTTACTTGTACAGGTATGGGACCTGTTGTCCAGAATGCTCAGGACCTGGGGTTTACAGATAATGGATCTTTCTGTAATTTGGGTCTTCATGCCTTAAGTCTACTAGAAATTTATTTAAACATTAAATAAACCCAATAGGCTGTTTTTTTGCTTCCAATAAGGATTAATTATATCATAGTTGGGATCAAGTACAAGGTACTGTTTTATTATTACAGAGAAAAAGGAAATCATTTTTAAAACTTTGGATAATTTGGATTTGGAGTCTATGGGAGACAGCCATTCCCGTAATTCGGAGCTTTCTGGATATCGGGTTTCCGGAGGTTTTATTTGTTTAAAATGTCAACTACACATATGGATTTTAGAATGTTATTACCAGACTAGGAATCCAAGTTAACATTCAGGATTGTCATGCTATGTAATTGAAGAAATAATGCAAATATACTAATATGCACATTGTGCAATGAAACTTAACAAAGGCAGCAAGATTAACCCAACCTAAATTAAACTCTGTCACAAATGGTCACCAAGGTTTATTGAGCAGATTTATCAAAGGTCGAGGTGAATTTTCAAATTAAAAAAAATTTAATTTCAAGCTATTTTTGTGTATCTTGACTAGGAAATAATCCAATTCAATTCAATTAGAATTTGAAAAAAATTGGAAAATTCAAACATGTACTGTCTCTTTAAAAAATTTACTTTGCCCATTCACCATCTAAAACATGCCGAAATGCTGTTTTAGCCTATGGGGGACCTCCTAGAACATATTTGGAGTCATTTGGTGGACGAAAAACTTGGAAGCAAATTCAATCGAATGCGCTATTACTTCGATTTGTACGATTCAAATTCAATCGAATATGGACCTATTCGATCAAAACTGACCTTTTCGGGCAAAAAAAAAAAAAAACCTTTGACTTAATTTTGGTTGGTCTTTTTGAATTCAAATTTTGAAGTTTTTCAAATTCTGAGAAAACATATAAATCTGACTAAGGAGTGGAACTTTGGTAGTGGAGCACCTTTAAAGGAGAAGGAAAGCTCCAAGACAGTTTATTGCCAATAGAATAGCCATAATAGTGCAAGCTAGAACGCTATATTTATTCTGCAGAATGCTTTACCATACCTGAGTAAACAGCTCTAGACACTGTCTCTGTTTGTTTAGGATAGAAGCTGCCATATATGCTTGGTGTGACATCACTTCCTGCCTGAGTCTCTCCCTGCTTACTAACAGCTCTGAGCTCAGATTACAGTAGGGATGGGAGGAGGGAGGGGGAGAGGAGCAAACTGAGCATGCTCAAGGCCAAGCCCTGGAGGTTTAAGCTGAAAACAGGAAGTCTGATACAGAAGCCCATGTGTTCACAATAAAAGCAAAGAAATGTGGTGTTTCTTTTGACAGAGGACTCAGAGCAGCATTACTTTGAGGGTTTACTGGTGTATTTATATAGACCTTTCTGATAAAGCTTACTTAATTTTAGCCTTTCCTTCTCCTTTAAATTAACTTTTAGTATGATGTAAAAAGTTATATTGAGAGACAATTTACAATCACCATTTGAAGTTTAAATATTTAGCTTTTTTCAAAAGCTCCCCAGTTTGGAATTTTAACAGCTATCTTGTGCTCTGAATTTGTTACTACATCTTGTATCTCATATAGTTAGTTAGTTTGTTGCCATATTGTTTCATTTTTTCTTTAAGATATTCACTTCTAAATTTCACCAATCCCAGCACTACGTGAAGTCAAAATAAGGGACAAACAATAATGGACTTTAGTGAGTCTCTTGTTTATTATGGTCTTTTTAAATGGCATTTTGATACAAACCTTTTTTCACTGTAAAGCTTGAGTATTGTCCTTTTAAATGGTATTTTGATGCAAACTTTTTCACTGCAAATCTCTAATATTGTCCTTTTAAATGGTATTTTGATACAAACATTTTTTTTCACTCCAAAGCTTGTTAAGTATGCTAATTTGTTAATTAAACACTCTTTCAGGAGAATGTAATAAAAGTCGCAAAGAGCAAAACAATTTGCACCAATGAGACTAAAAATCCACATCACGCAATGTAATATTGTTCCTTAAACTATTATTCCATTGCGAATTTTAATTGCGCATTGCGAATTTTAATTGCGCACTCATAAGAAGTGCTTGAAGGTGTCGTAATCTTTTGGAGCAAACATAACGACTTTTTCAGTAAGAAGTTTTATTACATTGACTGCGCATTGGCGCAAGCTATAAAATTTGCAAACGGTCTTTCACTGTCGGAAGTGGTCGCTAAACAGTTTCCGGGCTCGCAAAAGCTATATGAAATTCACACAAAGCAAAATTTGTTCACGCAAAGGCAAAACTTTTCGCATTGCGTATAGTTTTTCCCTTAGTGATTTTTATTACATTCCCCCGTTTAAATCATGTCTGTACTATGTCCACACTATGCTTGACAAAGGGGCGTGTCCTTGAAACGTTGCACAACTGCATAATAAAATTGCAAGGGCTCGCCCTGCTACCGCAACTCCTGTGTGCCAGTGAAATTCTTCTTACTAGAGCCAAGAGAGGCAATTCTGAGAAAAGTTTTGACACAAAATGACGCCTATGGGTGGAAAAATTGTTGCACATCAAAAAAATTTATTGCCCATTGACTTCAATGAATTTTGGCAAGTTTTCAGTGAGGCAAAATGGGTCAGATTTGCCCATCACTACCACGAGGCATAATTAAGCATAAATCATTTTGTAAAAAAACACTGATTAAGGGCTCCCCTGCAGGCCCGGACTGATAATCTGTGGACTCGGGCATTTGCCCGAGGGGCCGCTCTGCTTTGTGTATAAGTGGGCCGCCCGCTGTCTGTTTAGATGCGGAGCAGCACTTCACTTGTTCAAAATCAAAAACCATTAATCAAAGTCAGACAGCAGCATCCGTGCCTGTCCTGAACAGAACGGCGGGTCCACTAGTTTATCTAATCTCTGACCTGCCGTCTGCTTCGTGTTCTCCTTTCATCCCTCTGCTCTTGTCTCCGGTTCCTCCCTCCTCCATGGCAGGGCAAACTCACGCGATCGCAGCCCCCTCCCACCTCCACATAGCAGAGCAATGTAAGAGAGCAGAGAGAGGGAGGGGGAGGACTGAAGAAAAACTTTTAATTTGTGGGCGGGGCAGCTGCGTGTCTTCAGCACACGCTGCTTTATTTACAAATAAACTGGGGAGCTGTATTATTCCTTGGAAGCTGTGGAGAAGTATTTTTTTGGGGCAAAGCAGAAAGTGTACCTGTGGTTTGCACTGAGAGTGGACAGAGCAGTGTCAGCAGTCTGAAGAAACAGCACAAAGCTCTCAGGTGAGCAGCATGTCCAGGGCCGGACTGGGAGTAAAAAGCAGCCCTGGCAAAAAAATTGACGCAGCCCACACAGAAATGTGTGCTGGTCTTTTACTAACACGTGTATATATATATATATATATATATATATATATATATACACACACACAAAAAGGTTTTATTTGATCAACGTTTCGGCTCAACAGCTGGAGCCATCTTCAGGAACTAAAAAGACTCCAGCTGTTGAGCCGAAACGTTGATCAAATAAAACCTTTTTGTATATTTCATATAAAGACCTGGTTGGTGTGGTTTTCTTTTTGATTATTACTATTGTTGTCTTTAACCAGCACACAGGCATTGTTTTTTGTTTGTCCGTGTGCACCATGTCTAAGCTTTGTGTCAGAATTTGACGCAGCACGTCTGAAACGGACGCCGCCGCACCCAAATTGGACGCCGGCGATAAAAATTTTACACCGGAGACCGAAAAAAAGCTCTTTTCAATAAAGGCCTTTCATAGAAAATACTTCACGTGTGGTGCTGTCTACTTGCTGATTGTGTATACAGAACAGGTGGAAGTGGCTACCATAGTCCTGCACCTTCTTCTACTGAATTTTGTGGGTGAGTGCTGACTTGTAATTTTTACTGCAATTCAGCATTAGTTAGTAAATCAGCCCCAGTTTATTTAATAAAGGCAAGATGCCAAAGGTAATTCCAATAATAAGTTACAGTATGTTATTCATTATTTGTGGTTTTTCAGCTATCTGGTTGCTAGGGTCTTATTTAGCCTAGAAACCAGCCAGTGGCTTGAATGAGAGACTTGGGGCATATTTAGAGAGTCATATTTTTAAGAGTTTTTTTAAGAGTGAAGTTAGAGATCACCACAGTTGTCTAGAGTGATATTCCTCCACTTTCCATTTGTTTCTATAGGATTTTTAAAGGCATATTTATCAAAGGGTGAAGTTTCACCCTTTGATAAATAAGAATCCCATAGAAATGAATGGAGAGTAGTGGAATTTAACTCTAGAGAACTGTGGTGATCTCTAACTTCACTTTTTGATAATTATGCCCCTATAAATAGCAATACGAGTTACTTAATAATAATAATAATAATAATAATATATGTGTAGCCTTTCAGAGCCTTGGCAGTAAGTGACCACCATTTGAAAGCAGAGAGGTAGCAAATAATTGCTAAAAAGTTTAAATATGAAGGCCAATTGCAAAGTTGCTATAAATAGGACATTCTATCGTTGAAATATGAAGACCAATTGCAAGGTTGCTATAAATAGGACATTCTATAACACACTCCACTAAAATTGAGCAGCCTCCTATGGGGTGCCATTTGCCCAGTGTATATTTTGTAGACAAAAAGTACATTCTGTCTGCAAAAATAACTTCAATATAGTTGAGGCACAAAATACATTTTACCAGGATACATATATAACTGTGGTCAGATATATTGGTAGAAAATGTACAAAAGCAGTATGTTTAGTCAAAAATGAGAACAAAATCTGATTTCTGTACAAATAGGATATCAAAGTATTGTAAACAAGCATTTTGTCTTTCACACTGTATTTTGTTTCTCAAATGTATAAAATCCATGTAACAAAACTAGTGATGTGTAAAGGTACCTACAAGATGAATTATGTAAAAAAAACTAGAACAAAATATATAATGTTGTAAGCGGCTATCATATTTGAATCCACACAATTGATATCTCACTATAATTTACCAGTTTGAAGTGACAAAATAGATGCTTATTACAGAAAGGAATATAACCTATCACAGAATACATAATATCAACAAATTAACAAAAGTTCAACAAAACCAATATCAACACAATAGTTAAGTTAGACAAAACAGATAAAACAGACAAAACAGATATTTTCAGATTATCTATTCTGTGAAACATTTCTGTCAGTCAAATTAGTGAACCAATGAGATGCAAGCATACTTCTTAACCAATAACAAGCACTCTTTAACTGAAGTCCATTTATCTATTAATTCACCTTTCAAATAGCAACAGTTATTTGGCCAATAATATTAGGTTTCACTTTTTTTTCTGATCCTGCAGCTTCTTGCCATGTTTCCAGTCCCCTGAGGTTGCCATTTTCTAGCACATGCTCTCCAGAATGGATCCTAGGGGGTATTAATGTGAAGCTATTAGCTGACAGCATTTTGAACCTTTCAAAAACAGTTGAGAATTGGTCCGCTACAAGCTCCAACACTGGGGTAAGTCTGACAGTGATTTTATTCATCTCTCTAGTGGTGTATACCAACATATGGGTATCTTGCTGTAAGGTGTACATCTTAAAATTTGCACAACTTGCTTTTCAGACTTATTTAGCTTCTATTTTTTACTACTTCAATTAATAATAAGCATACAATCCATAATTGACTGGCCAGCTAACTTAAAAAGGATAAAAACATGCTATTTATTTATCTCTTAATTCAGGGGTCCCTATCCCTATAGTATAGTACAGGTATTGGATCCCTTATCCGGAAACCCGATATCCAGAAAGCTCCGAATTATGGAATGGTTGTCTCCCATAGACTACATTTTATACAAATAATCCAAATTTTTAAAAATGATTTCCTTTTTCTCTGTAATAATAAAACAGTAGCATGTACTTGATCCCAACTAAGATATAATTAATCCTTATTGGAAGCAAAACCAACCTATTGGGTTTATTTAATGTTTAAATTAATTTCTAGTAGACTTAAGGCATGAAGACCCAAATTACGGAAAGATCCGTTATCCGGAAAACCCCAGGTCCTGAGCATTCTGGATAACAGGTCCCATACCTGTATATACCAATACTATATATCTAGCATCTAATATATCTATCCTCTCCCTCTTTCTCTCTCACTCTCTTCTATCTATCTATCTATCATTTAATATAGAAATTCTCTCTCTTTCTCTCATGTATCTATCTATCTGTCATCTAATATAGCAATCCTCTCTCACTCTCATCTATTATCTATCATATTTATCATCTAATATAGCAACCGCATAGTGAAACATGCTTTACTTGTCCTTTAAAGGGGTTGTTCACCTATAAATCAAGTTTTACATTAAGTAGAGAGTCATATTCTGAGACAATTTGCAATTGGTTTTCATTTTTTATTATTTGTAGTTTTTTTGCTTTATTCAACAACTCTCCAGTTTGCAATTTCAGCAATATGGTTGCTAGGGTCCAAATTACCCTAGCAACCATGCATTAATTTGAATTAGAGACAGGAATATGAATAAGTGAGGGCCAAAATAGATGAGTAATAAAAAGTAGCAATGACAAGTTTGTAGCCTTACAGGACACTTGTGTTTTAGGTGGGGTCGGTGACCCCTGTTTGAAGCTGTAAAGAGTCAGCAGAAGGCAAATAATTTAAAAACCACTTCAATTAATAATAAGCATACAATCCATAATTGACTGGCCAGCTAACTTAAAAAGGATAAAAACATGCTATTTATTTATCTCTTAATTCAGGGGTCCCTATCCCTATAGTATAGTACAGGTATAGGATCCCTTATCCGGAAACCCGATATCCAGAAAGCTCCGAATTATGGAATGGCTGTCTCCCATAGACTCCATTTTATACAAATAATCCAAATTTTTAAAAATGATTTCCTTTTTCTCTGTAATAATAAAACAGTAGCATGTACTTGATCCCAACTAAGATATAATTAATCCTTATTGGAAGCAAAACCAACCTATTGGGTTTATTTAATGTTTAAATTAATTTCTAGTAGACTTAAGGCATGAAGACCCAAATTACGGAAAGATCCGTTATCCGGAAAACCCCAGGTCCCGAGCATTCTGGATAACAGGTCCCATACCTGTATATACCAATACTATATATCTAGCATCTAATATATCTATCCTCTCCCTCTTTCTGTCTCTCACTCTCTTCTATCTATCTATCATCTAATATAGCAATCCTCTCTCACTCTCATCTATTATCTATCATATTTATCATCTAATATAGCAACCTCATAGTGAAACATGCTTTACTTGTCCTTTAAAGGGGTTGTTCACCTATAAATCAAGTTTTACATTAAGTAGAGAGTCATATTCTGAGACAATTTGCAATTGGTTTTCATTTTTTATTATTTGTAGTTTTTTTGCTTTATTCAACAACTCTCCAGTTTGCAATTTCAGCAATATGGTTGCTAGGGTCCAAATTACCCTAGCAACCATGCATTAATTTGAATTAGAGACAGGAATATGAATAAGTGAGGGCCAAAATAGATGAGTAATAAAAAGTAGCAATGACAAGTTTGTAGCCTTACAGGACACTTGTGTTTTAGGTGGGGTCGGTGACCCCTGTTTGAAGCTGTAAAGAGTCAGCAGAAGGCAAATAATTTAAAAACCACTTCAATTAATAATAAGCATACAATCCATAATTGACTGGCCAGCTAACTTAAAAAGGATAAAAACATGCTATTTATTTATCTCTTAATTCAGGGGTCCCTATCCCTATAGTATAGTACAGGTATAGGATCCCTTATCCGGAAACCCGATATCCAGAAAGCTCCGAATTATGGAATGGCTGTCTCCCATAGACTCCATTTTACCCAAATAATCCAAATTTTTAAAAATGATTTCCTTTTTCTGTGTAATAATAAAACAGTAGCTTATACTTGATCCCAACTAAGATATAATTAATCCTTATTGGAAGCAAAACCAACCTATTGGGTTTATTTAATGTTTAAATTAATTTCTAGTAGACTTAAGGCATGAAGACCCAAATTACGGAAAGATCCGTTATCCGGAAAACCCCAGGTCCCGAGCATTCTGGATAACAGGTACCATACCTGTATATACCAATACTATATATCTAGCATCTAATATATCTATCCTCTCCCTCTTTCTCTCTCACTCTCTTCTATCTATCTATCTATCTATCTATCTATCTATCTATCTATCATTTAATATAGAAATTCTCTCTCTTTCTCTCATGTATCTATCTATCTATCATCTAATATAGCAATCCTCTCTCACTCTCATCTATTATCTATCATATTTATCATCTAATATAGCAACCTCATAGTGAAACATGCTTTACTTGTCCTTTAAAGGGGTTGTTCACCTATAAATCAAGTTTTACATTAAGTAGAGAGTCATATTCTGAGACAATTTGCAATTGGTTTTCATTTTTTATTATTTGTAGTTTTTTTGCTTTATTCAACAACTCCAGTTTGCAATTTCAGCAATATGGTTGCTAGGGTCCAAATTACCCTAGCAACCATGCATTAATTTGAATTAGAGACAGGAATATGAATAAGTGAGGGCCAAAATAGATGAGTAATAAAAAGTAGCAATGACAAGTTGTAGCCTTACAGGACATTTGTGTTTTAGGTGGGGTCGGTGACCCCTGTTTGAAGCTGTAAAGAGTCAGCAGAAGGCAAATAATTTAAAAACCATAAAAAAAAGCAACGGAGAGCAACTGTTGCCTTAGAATAAGCCATTCTAAAACATATTAAAATTTCAATTAAAGGTGAACTTCCCCTTTAGCTCAAACAATGCACTTGCAGTCATCGAGGTTGTGAAAGTTTGTTTAGTTTTTTTAAGCTGTTAATGTTTGTCACATCTTTAGTGTTTTTGCTTTGCCATCATCTATCTATTTATTATCTATCTATTCCCCCCTACTTCATTATATATCTGTATATTTCTTTGTCTGGTGCAGTTTCTTCAGGAGCAATGGCCTGTAGAAAAACAGCAGAATGTTTTTTACTGAGGTAGCCTTTTTTGCCACCACTGTGAAAGCTTGTTTAGAGCTCCTTATTCTGTTGATGTTTGTCACAGCTTCAGTATTTGTGATTTTTACTTTCTACTTGTCTACTTTAACCCGTAGAACATCTATGTCTGTGTTTTTTTGCTTTGTTTTTTCCTTGTCTATATCTTGTCTATATGTTTATCTCGGTCTATGTATCTCTATTTTCTCTCTATTTCTCTATGTATTAACTATATTTTCTCTCTATCAAATGGTGCAGTTTTTTTTCCCAAGATCATCAGCTATCAATCATTTATAATCTCTCTCTCTCTATATATGTCTTTCATCTGGAGAGTTTATTTTTGAAATCTTTTTGAAATCTTTTTGAAATCTTTTTGAAATCTTTTAATTGAGCTAGTTTCTAGCTGCATTAAGCTGCATCCTAACTCTAAGAAAACACTGCAGTTCCAGTCATAGAAGTTAATTTTTATCAGAGAATAGAAATCTATGTGATTTTTGCTTTGCCATGCAGGAGAAATAGAGAATTAGTTCTAAAAAGTCAAATCCATGTGTCTGTGTCTTTGAAAGCTATAAAATCCATAAAACAGAACCAGTGAAGTGTAAAGGCACTTTACAGAATGAATGATGTTAAAAATAATGTCTCTGATTTACCAGTTTAACATTACAAAATAGTTAAGTTAGACAAAACAGATAAAACAGACAAAACAGATATTTTTTAGATCCAGATAACTATTTTGTGAATTTCTGTCAGTCAAATTAGTGAACCAATGAGATGCAAGCATACTTCTAACCAATAACAAGCACTCTTTAACTGAAGTCCATTTATCTATTCATTCACCTTTCAAATAGCAACAGTTATTTGGCCAATAATATTAGGTTTCATTTTTTTTTCCGGATCCTGCAACTTTTTGCCATGTTTCCAGTCCCCTGAGGTTGCCATTTTCTAGCACATGCTCTCCAGAATGGATCCTAGGGGTATTAATGTGAAGCTATTAGCTGAGAATTGGTCCTTTACAAGCTCCAACACTGGGGTAAGTCTGACAGTGATTTTATTCATTTCTCTAGTGCTGTATACCAACATATGGGTATCTTGCTGTAAGGTGTACATCTTAAAATTTGCACAACTTGCTTTTTTCAGACTTGTTTAGCTTGTTTTTTATAATTGGGAATTTTTACTGTCATTACATTTGCATATTCCAGCTTTTATTTGAATTATTGTTCAATAGCAGTTGCAGAATTTAAATTTGTTTTTTGATTCTTGTCTCCCCATTTAAACTGCATTTTATCTTAACTCAAACAGTACAATTCCAATTCTTAATTTATATTAGCTCTAAAAGCACTGCAGATTCTTTTATAGGGGGTTGTTAATGCTTGAGCTTAAGTTTATGTGATTATTCTCTGCATCTCTCTCTCTCTCTCTCTCTCTCTCTCTCTCTCTCTCTCTCTCTCTCTCTATATATATATATATTCCCAAATCCAAGGTGCACACCGTTTAGGTTTTTGCCCGGGTGCCATGATAAAGAATATGTAGAATATGTAGACCATAAAGCAGGCACTCACAGGGAGTATATATATATATATATATTTATAAATCTTTATATATATATATATATATATATATATTACTTTCTATTCATTCTACAAATATATTACTTTCTATTCCTGATCTTTCAATTCAGCTTCGTTCCTTTTCATATTCCAGTCTATTATTCAAACTAGTGCATGGTTGCTAGGGAAATTTGCACCCTAGCAACTGAATTGCTTAAAATGCAAATTGCAGAGCTGCTGAATAAAAAAGTTAAATAACTCAAAAACCACAAATAATAAAAAATAAAAACAAATTACAAATTGTCTCAGAATAACACTCTACCTCATACTAAAAGTTATCTCAAAGTTGAAGAAGCACACCTTTAATGCTTAAGTCTGTGTGATTTTTTTATTCATTTTCTGCGTCTATCTGTCTATCTATCATCTATATATCTATCTAGTGGAGAATTTATTTTCAAGCTATTTTAATTGAGCTTATCAAACATTGCAGTTTCAGTTTTATTTAATTATTGTTAGAACTCCAGTCTGTGATTTTTGCATTGGCATATAAGTACAATAGAGAACTTGATTGAAAGTCACTGCTAGCTTTTGCCTATCACTTTGCCCATCTATTTTCTGTCTCTGTTTCTTTGTCAGTCCTTGTTTTTTCTTTTTTATCTTTTTAACTAGCTACCAAGTTTTAATTGACCTTGTTTCTTGTCTCAGCATTTAGCTTAATGGAAAACTATTGCAAAAATTAAAACTGTATATGTGCTTTATCTTCTCGAAATTAGAAACCATACATATAATCAATTAAAATTATGTCCGTGTGTGTGTGTGTTGCTTGGTTTTATGCCGTTTGCCTAGAAGATGAATTGGATCTCACTCTTTCAAAATAACTATATCTCTCTATAGGATTTATACTGGAGTGTGGTATTGTGCTAGTTTTTGTTTGTACTGGTGTTGGTTATGTTATTTAACTATAATTCAGTTTCTAGGCAAAATAAAACAATTAAAAGATGTATTAGAACTGTTAATTAAAATCTGTCCCAAATGCCTGCATGAAGAGAGATTGCTAAATGGGGGATAATGAAAAGTTACTTTAATATTTCAGAAACAGTACATAATTTTTGATTTTTTTTACTTCCATGATATGAAGCTTATAAAAAAGTTTATTTGCACAAGTTCCTTTTTAACACAGACATTTATAAGTATACACATTTTTGAGGAATTTAAAGTCATATTTATCAAACAATCATTACAATATTTATCAAGTGGTGGTCTATTGAAATGTTTAGTTAATTTTCATCTACTAAATATTCATCAGCTAAATTTTACTTCTTTATACCCAATGCCTGATCAGTCAAAAGAGGAAAAAAGGTTTTAAAGGAATAAAACTTGCTGTATATGAGACCCACAACCTGACCTGATTAAAGTCTGTAAGGCTGCTGCACACACTTTAATAGAGATAGTGCCCTGGTGCTAACAGTAGTATTATATAGAATTTGTGAAAAATGCTGTTGCACTCTAGGGACTTTTGCAGTAAAAAAAACTTTATTAGAATCGACGTTTTGACCCTCAATGGGGTGTAAAAATGTTGATTCTAATAATAGAGTCCAACAGCATTTTCCACAAATGTGATATATATATATATATATATATTTATATATACACACACACACACACACACACACAAATGAGCATTCACACATTTTGCAGTACAATTTCAAGTTTCTTTCTCTTGTGTGCTGATTCCAAAGCAACCTTTAATCATAATGTATTACACTCTAAATACAACTACAGTTATTTAAGGCGTAATTATAGCAGATGCATGTTAGATTTAACCAATAGGTATTGTGAACCATTAGCGTACATGTTAAAGGGGTGGTTCACCTTTAAGTTAACTTTTAGTATGTCATAAAATGGCCAATTCTAAGCAACTTTTAATTTGGTTTTGATTATATATTTTTTATAATTTTATAGTTATTTGCCTTTTTATTCTGACTCTTTGCAGCTTTCAAATGGGCGTCGCTGACCCCTTTTAAAAGCAAATACTCTGTAAGGCTACACATTAATTGTTATTGCTACGTTTTATTACTCATTTCTATTCAGGTCCTCTCCTATTCATATTCCGGTCTCTTATTCAAATCAGTACATGGTTGCTAGGGTAATTTGGACCCTAGCAACCAGTTTGCTGAAACTGCAAACTGGAGATCTGCTGAATAAAAACTAAATAAGTTAAAAACCACAAATAATAAAAAATGAAAACCAATTGCAAATTGTCTCAGAATATCACTCTCTACATCATACTAAAAGTTATATCAATGGTGAAAAACCCCTTTAATACTTAGTACTAATTCTACTGAAAGGCTGCTGTCCCCTTTCTGACCCTGAGAAATAGAGTGAATGTGAAATAGAAACATTTTCAAGTGGGGGAGAGGTAGTAATGTGCATGTGCCTAGAACCTGATCACTGTGCCAGCAATATTTGTATATATACCTTGTCTATATCTTATTTCTCAGCCATGTGTCCTCACTCATAGCAGATTAGTAGTTTAGTTTAGTATCTTAGATCACCCACAGCATTTATCCTTCAATAAATGATCATGCTCTATTCAGGCACACTGTGCAGATGAAAGAGGCAGATGCATTTTAGGTTTAACCTACAGTTAACCTTGAAAGTTATTTTACACAGTATTCTGTGTAATGGTTAATAAAGTGACACGTAGAATAATTATTGTCCCCTTTCTGACCCTTAGCATTGAAAGGTAAAATGAAATTGTTACATTCAGTAGGGAGAGTAGCATCAATGTGCATGCTCCTAGAACTAACTCTGTTCATTTGGTCCTTGTTGTACTAGATTGCTGTGCCAGCAGTATCTCACTGATATGAAGCACCTTGAATATACCATATTCTTTAGTCATGTGTCAAGACTCTGACAGCAGATTAGTAGGTTAGGTACCTATGTGAGACCAAAGTTAGACAGATGCCACAGGGAGCTGATTCTCAGCCTGCAGAAAACCTGCTGAACAAGAATCAGACCTTAACTAGTGCCAGATTCCTTCCTTGCCCACAGCCTGAACCACTGGGTTAATGTGGGTGCAGGCACAGATGGGAGATTTTGGTGCCGAAATGCATAGATGGAATTTGATTTTTTTGTTTGGAGAGGCTAAAGTTGACTGTATACAAGGCAATATATTAAACGTAAGATTTGCACCAGTATGATAACCTGTAACTATCTCTACAATTCCCACCAACTTCAGTACAAAGTTCAGTCGGAACTGTATTTTTCAGGAATACCTTTCAATATTCCAACACTGAAATCACTGTATCCTTGACAGAAAATATGTTAAGGTGCTTTATTGCTCACTGACATAGTAACACAGTAATTTAGGTTGAATAAATACATTTACCCATCAAGTTCAACCTTTGAAACCAACCTGCTAATTCATCCAAAGCATATAGTGAAAGGCAGTGGACACTTATTAAATACAGTGATAGAGTAATGATACCCCAGCACAGTGGGTACTGATACCAGTCACTTTCATTTACAATGCCCCCCTGAACATTGGGTAACATCAATTCCATGCCAGTTTCATGTATTATGCCCCGACTCCCCAGAAAATGTAGGATAAATTCAATGCTAATTCTATGCTTATCTATAATAAGTAACACACTAAATAAGAGAATAAAATCATTACAAATTTAATGTACAATACCCAGAACACAAATAACAGAATAAATGCTTGTTTTTTATCGCCTGTAATACTTAAGAACCAAAGTTTAATCCACAGAGTGTACATCTACTTAAAACATTTCTGGTTACAGCAAGGCAAAGGGTTAATGCTGTTAAGGTGAGAGATGCTGCAAAGTTTTCAGCACTGAGGGACTGTCTAAAGTATTTGTTTGATTAAGACAATTCTTTACTGCAGTTCTTATAGAACTTAAAGTTTGGGTGGAAGGTGATGCTAATTAACTCCAGTGTCAGCTGCAGAAAAACTTCAGAGACAGGAATTCCTGCACTTTCCCGCTCCCTAATATCGATCTCCCTTGATGCAGCTGGTTCAAGCCCTGGTACTGCCATGCAGGCATTTCATTGGCTGCAGAATGGGTCAAACATTAACCTCTAGCCAATCCAATTCCAGTGATACCAGGACTCTCATGGCAAAACATGAAGCATCTAAGCTTTTATTAGTCAAAAAATATAGCTAAACGCAGAGGTGAGAGGACATACACCACCCCTTGCAGGTTTCGCACTATAAAGTCAGGGTTAGGGAGTAGGGCATTTATTTATTTATTTATTTTTTTAAGGTGTCAAAATACAAACTCTTGCATTTTGGTGCTGAAATTCAATGCACATACATCCAGTTAGCTGATGAAGTGGTTCAAGGGTGCAAAGGGCTATACAGAGGTCTATAGAGATAATAGCACTGCATTTATATTATTATGCTTGCTTTGTTTTTCTCTTGCTGTGATGGGTTTTTAAGTCTTAAATGGGTTGTTCAGCATGATATTCTGAGACAATTTGCAATTGGATTTAATTGTTTATTATTTGTTATTTTTTAGTTATTTAGCTTTTTATTCAGCAACGCTTTGGTTTGCAATTTAAGCAAAATATTGGGTATTATAGTTTTACATTAACCTTGGTAGCAGGCAAATTATTAAACAAAAATTACATTGCCCAACATGCAGTGGGAGAGGGAGGCAGGAACATTAAAGGAGAATTCAACCTGTGGGAAAAAAAGTTTTTTCCCCCCACAGGTTGAATTCTCCTTTAAATCCATATCTTGTCTAATTTTTACTTAAAGGGGTGGTTCACCTTTAAGGTAACTTTTAGTATGTTATAGAGTCGCCAACTCTAAGCAACTTTTCAATTGGTCTTCATTATTTATAGTTTTCTGACTCTTTCCAGCTTTCAAATGGGCATTGATCAGGGATGGGCGAATTTGACCCGTTTCGTTTCGCCAAAAATTCGCCACCGGCGAAATTTTTGCAGATGCCCATTAAAGTCTATGGGCGTCAAAAAAATTTTGTCGTGCGGCGAAATTATTTTGTCGCACGTCTTTTTTTTTTGACGCACAACTCCATACAAGTCTATGGGCGTCATTTTTTCAGAGAAACGAGGCGAAAAAATTTGCCCATCCCTAGCGTTGATGACTCCTACTAAAAAACAAATGCTCTGTAAGGCTACATGTATTGTTATAGCTACTTTTTATTACTCATCTTTCTACTCAGGTCTCTCCTATTTATATTCCAGTCTCTTGTTCAAATCATTGCATGGTTGCTAGGGTAATTTGGACCGTAGTTACCAGACTGCTTCAATTGCAAACTGAAGAGCTGCTAAATAAAAAGCTAAATAACTCAAAAACCACAAATAATAAAAAAAAGAAAACCAATTGCAAATGACTCAGAATATTACTCTCCACATCATTCTAAAAGTTATCTCAAAGTTGAACAACCCCTTTAAACCCAGAAGGCCCAGGACAACTTTCCCCCCATTGCCAGCTCTGTATGTAAATATATATATATATCCCTATGTACAGTGAATCAAACTTTTAATTGATTAATATTTGGGTCCACATTAGGACGCCTTGTACATGAACTGTGGGTCCTTTTGCTATATATATTTAACATTTTTTTTTAGCCTCTAGGGTCACATCATTTAACAAAACAAGGACACAGCAATTCTGCTACTGAACAGGTATGTTTATGTTACAATATGTGAACACAAAACATTTATTTGTATTTCCCATAGAAAAAATAAAAGTAGGCCCGAACTGTCAGTGCAGACGTATGGGTTATGTCCAGGTTCACCTTGGAGGCAGAACAGAAGAATTCGTCTCTTGGCCCCTCCCTCAGGATATATAGGCTGGCTCCACCTCTTTTCCCCAGTTCTGTTGTAAAACTCGGTGAGGTGATGAAGAGACAGCAAGATATGAAGGAAGGTCAAGAGACACAAGTAGGAATTATAGAGATAGAGAGACAGAGTAGAGAGTCCTGACACCCATACTAAAATCAGGCTGGGTGGGCCTACTAGAAAAGAATTTATTAGGAGTATAAATCCCTTTTTCTCTAGTCGGCCCTCTTGTCAGTGCAGACGTATGGGACGTTCCAAAGCTGTCCCCTAATAATTTGGGTTGGTACTACAAGTCCTGATTTTACCCCACAATTGAATTAAACATGCCTCTCCACTACTGCAGCTTGTAAAACTTTACAGCCAAACACGGCCGTTGTAGAAGGAAAAACGTGTAACTGGTAAAACTTAATAAAGGTGTTGGGTGAAATCTACTCTATCTTGAACTTTTGGCTGTGAATGAACTGGTTCAAAAATTTGAGGTTCAACAATGGTTTGAATGATCCTTCTTTTTTTGTGACTAGAAAGAGGTTGGAATAGAACCCTTTGAGTCTTTGGTTGTTTGCTACTAGTATAATAACCCCTGACTGTTGTAGAGATTCGATTGCTTGATTTAAGGCAAGTAGTCTGTGCGGGGGATCTACTGACAGAACGAACCATCTTGGTGGTAATTTTGTGAAGTGTATTCTGTAGCCCTCTTTGATAATCAGGAGTACCCAACTGTCCAGAACATGTGTTTCCCAGCAGGATAGGAAGGTGGACAGGCGCCCTCCTACTATGGGTAATTGTTGGAGGCAGTCAGGCTGAAGTGGCTTTAGGGGTGGTAGGCTTTCTGTGTCTACCCTGTTGCTGCCACTGTTGTTTATTGGGCCTCGCCCCGTCTTGTGTTACTGGTACGAAAGTAAGGGGAACAAAAATTGTGGTTGGGAGTAGACCATGTGTGTCTACCAGTAGATCTGTTGGCATTAGGGCTTAATTGGTCTTGACACCCTTTTTTTCCTATTGGAAGGAAGGTGCTCTTTCCACCCGTAACTTCAGTGATAATTTGTTTGAGATCTGGTCCAAACAAAGCAGCTTGTTTTTAGAAGCTGTGTCCCCTGACCACTGGCGAAGCCATAGGGTCCTTCGAGCCATCACCGAATTGGCTGAAGACTTTGCCGCCAGGCAGACGATTTCAAGGGCTGAATCTGCTACGAAGGACAGGGTAGTATCTAGTCTACTGATGTGCCTGTCTAAATCCTGAGCTGAAGCCGGTGGATTTGCCCATTGTTTAGCTGTGCGGGCCAGGCCTGCTGCTGCTGGTCTGAGAATAGCTGCCATTTGAGTGTAAGCTCTTTTTAGGGAAGACTCTAATTTCCTGTCCATAGGATCTCTAAAGGCCGCTTCTTCGGTTGGCAAGGTAGTTTGTTTAGAAACACTATAAATAGCTAATCAATCTTTGGTGGTTTATCCTAAACTTTGCGCTGTTCCTCTGGAACTGGATAAGTATCATAAAATCTTTTATTCAAGTTAAATCGCTGGTCTGGTTGTGACCATTCAGTGTCAATAGTTTGGGTGATTGACTTGAATATGGTGAATGACCGGGATTTATTTTGGTGTACACCTAGGACCCTATCGACTTTTGAGATAGCCGTGGCTTCATCTTTTATCTCTAATGTCTCCATCATCTCTCTAAGGAGCTTCCTGGAAATATCTGGTTTGGCAAATGTAGGTTGCTCTGATTCTGAATCACTGATTGAGTCAGAAGTCACCTCCTCTGATTCTGGTAACATTGAATCATGAAAGGAAATGGCATCAACATTAGATGAGGGGCTTTCCTCACTATCAGACATGTCAGGTGGAAGGTATTGAGCCTTACGTTTGGTGGCTCTTTGTGGTATGGTAGGAGGTTGGAACGCTGTCTTTATCTACTCTAAGAAGTCTCCTACCTGAGGAGGGAGTTGTGGTGTTACATGAGAAACTGGTTGCATAGTTATTGGATCATTAGAAATGGACTCCTCATTCCCCTGTAGCTCCAGTATGGCTGAGTTAGTGTCAAGATTAATATCCTGTGGAAATAGGGTTGGTGGCTCAAGAGGCTTACAGTCAGTGCAGTATAAAGATTCTGACTTTCTCAGAGTATGCCTACATTTTCTGCATTTAACCACTTTTGCTGGCTTCTTAGTTGATTTCTTTACAGAGTTTGCAGCCTGCATGTTGACTCTTAAGTCCCTAAGCGAGTCTGCTCTTTCCATAGTAGAGGTAGCAATTGTATAGTTGCACAGTTTTGGTGTAATAAAGGCTGTGTGTAAACGCCTTGCACGCTGGCCATGAGAGCTCAGTGTGCTGACTGCTCCTGTTGTGATGCGCAACTAGAAATGGCGCTGCGCTATGACGTAATGACTTTGCGTAACGTCGCGTTCCGTCTTTCACGCCAAAACAGAAGCGGTCACCTAAAAGGAAGATGGTGGATTCTGGTTGCACAGAGCGCGCTTACCAGACATAGTGCCTTGCGCTGTATTGGAAAGTTTGCCACACTGAATGAGCGATTCTGCTTACCTAGGGACACAGCACTAGTAATAAAGGCTCTGGATACTGTGAACAGACTCAAAGTAGCTCTCCATGCTGCCCATGGGGATTAACCCCATGTGTACCTGAGACAATTCTCACTGGGCTCTGTGGTAGCACTGCATACCTAGCCCTGGGGAGTAATAATTAGTCTGATCTACTCCACCTACTGTTAATTGCCAGTAAGGAGGAAGAATCCTGACACAATGGGAGACAGCTCTGCATGCCTCCATAATGTGTGTATAAGGCTGTCCACTAACTGCAAAATGCCAGCCAGGAGGGATCAGCTTGAATCGGTGGGAGAAAGAACTGCATGCCTCCATATTAAATGTTGTAAAAAAATATAAATAAATAAAACTAGAAGAAGAATTTCTGTCCTTCACCTCCAAGACAGGACAAAGAACTGGGGAACAGAGGTGGAGCCAGCCTATATATCCTGAGGGAGGGGCCAAGAAAACAATTCTTCTGTCCTGCCTCCAGAGGTGAACCTGGACATAACCCATATGTCTGCACTGACAGGAGGGCCGACTAGAGAAATATATATATATATCTATATATATCTATATGTGTGTGTGTGTGTGTGTGTGTGTGTGTGTGTGTGTGTGTGTATATACCACAATGAAAAGACTGCACCAGTCAGGTCTTGAAAAAAAGTGAAAAACATTTTTATTCAAAATGAATCAGTTAATAGTGCTGCTCCAGCAGAATTCTGCACTGAAATCCGTTTCTCAAAAGAGCAAACAGATTTTTTTATATTCAATGTTGAAATCTGACATGGGGCTAGACATATTGTCAATTTCCCAGATGCCCCAAGTCATGTGACTCATGTGCTCTGATAAACTTCAATCACTCTTTACTGCTGTACTGCAAGTTGGAGTGATATCACCCGCCTCCCTTTTCCCCGACAGCAGCCAAACAACAGAACAATGGGAAGGTAACCAGATAGCAGCTCCCTAACACAAGATAACAGCCACCTGGTAGATCTAAGAACAACACTGAATAGTAAAAACCCATGTCTCACTGAGACACATTCAGTTACATTGAGAAGTAAAAACAGCAGCCTGCCAGAAAGCATTTCTCTCCTAAAGTGCAGGCACAAGTCACATGACTGGGGGCAGCTGGGAAATTGACAATATGTCTAGCCCCATGTCAGATTTCAAAATGAATATAAAAAAATCTGTTTGCTCTTTTGAGAAACGGTTTTCAGTGCAGAATTCTGCTGGAGCAGCACTATTAACTGATTCATTTTGGAAAAAAATTGTTTTTCCCATGACAGCATCCCTTTAAGCAATATGGCTTGCAGTTTGGCTATGGTTTTTCCGGACCTTAAAACTATTGTTAAATGAAACTGGTGAAGTGATTTCCTTTGTGCGATACCTAATAATGTTAACTTATACGGTTTATGGCAACTCTTTTCTCTACTTTCTCTCCCTTTGCTCCTCCAAATTTCTATTACTTTCGATTACTATTTTATTTTATTTGTGTTTGCTTACTTTGTGAAAATAAATAAAAACATTTGTTTATAAAAAAAAACAAAAGTTACATATCCTTGCTCTCTCTTTCTCTGTTGGATAACGGGTTTGTGAATATCTGATTTTTTTTTTGTTTTAGATGGAACCTATTTTGAAATCCTAGATTGTAAACAACTTGCAGACGAAGAGGTTGCATTTATAAAAAAACTGAAACCCAGCCACATCCTCGCATTTGCCACGGGAAGTGGAAATATACCCGCTCTAGGATTTTCTCCAAGGCCACGAATATCGTTCATTCATGATGAGGATCGTGTTTACCCAATTGCACACACATGCAACAATGAGCTTCAGTTATTTGTCAATGCCAAAACAACCAAGGATAATAATTTTTTATATTTCTTATTGACTGCTCTTATGAATGGGGCAGTATTTAGCACTGTCTAATTAAAATTTAAAGCACAGTCATTGATCTGTAGCCTATCAAGCAATTGTATCCCATTCAGAACTGTTAAAAAGAAATATGAAAAATTATTATCTTTTGTTGTATATTTTCTGTTCATTTAAGGAGGAACTATCATGAATTCTGAATAGATAAAAAATAGTTTATGTAAAAAGGACTTAATTTTCTACCATTGTGAAGATAACAGATGAAGATCACTGCATCAAGAGCAGTATTCCTTCCTCACTTCTGGCAAACTGCCAAAATCATTGTTTCTCCAAGTTATTCAACCAGTAGTAGGAGTGCTTATGCTAACAAATACTGTCTCTTTTTTTCATCCATTCCTCGTGAAGTCATCAGTAAGTGCTGTATGTGTTATAATCATTGTGCAAGGCACAGTGCTGCCGTGCATTCAAGGGAGTGTGCATGAGAATGTAAACACAGGAATATTGTTTACAGTACAGTGGGGTCTTCTTTTCACTGTGCTCTACACAATATTAATAAGATATACAGCCTTTACTATTGACTTTACATGGATTCTCTGCAAAGCATGGCTGAAAAAAGAGACAGGGTTTGTTAGTACAAGCACTCCAATTATTAGAAGAGTAATAGAGTGTACAACAATGATTTTGACAGCCTGCCAGAAGTGAGGAAGGAACATTGCAGAAAGCTATGAATTCAGTGAGCTTCACAACAATACAAAATTAAAAAACATGTTTAAGGAATGATTTCTTTTTACAGAAACTATTAAGGTAAATGGTCCATGGGGGTGTTTAATCACCAGCCATAAATCTCTGCTTCTGCAGGTGACTAATTTCCTCCAAATGCTTTCCTACTTGTAATAAAGTAAATCGCTGGTGGTCAAACCAAGAGTCACTTTGGTCTTGCGACTTTGGAAGACTAAAGGAACACATGCTTCAGTCATCGATTCACCAGGCTGTTGGTTAGCATTTGTAGGAGATTAGTTGCCTGCAGAGATTCATTACTAGTGATTAAACTCCTTGTGGCCCATTCAGTTATACTTGGCACTAAAAATTCATAATAGTTCCCCTTTAATGTTTAGTGTGTGTCACAGGCAGTTTTCATTGTTTCTACACTGCAAGAAAATGGTTGTTTTTTTTATATTTGCTTGCACTTCAAGAAATACTGTACACTTGTTTTTCATATTTGCGTGCACTGCAAGAAATAAACTTGTGTGTGTTCATATTTACTTGCACTGCAAGAAATACACTTGTTGTTTCACATTTGCTTAAACTTGTTTTTTCATATTTACTTGCACTGCAAGAAATAAACTTTTGTGTTTTTATATTGCTTGCACTGCAAGAAATATACTTGTTTTTTCATATTTGCTTGAACTGCAAAAAATACTTGTGTTTTTATAGTTTCTTACCCCAAAACAGATATGACAGCATCTTAGTCAGTTATACATTTCAGTGTTACATAGGTCAATCTGTCAAATCAAGGCATTTACTATAGAATATCTTATTCATGATTAAAGGCTTCCAACCATTACACATTTTCAGAGTTGTAAGAAAACTAAGAAGCTAAGAAAAAAACAATTAATGAACATATTACTAATATATTTTGTGTCTTGTTTTTTTTTTTGCTACCTGGGGGGCAGTGGACTAAGGGTTGGGGGGATTTCAAAGTTTGAGATGCTGGTATGGGCAGGTGTTTTGATATCCAGGAAGACCACACCTAATCAATTTTTTGGGGCAACCTCTCTGTAGGTATTGTATGAACTGATTAATTGGTATGAACTGATTCCCTTCTTTTGGACAGGATGGTTTGACTTCCACTTCATGGCGATGAGCTTTGACTGTATAAAGAGAGGGTTGAGGAGGGTGGCTTATGTTACTTGATTCAGTGACAACATTTTGGGAGTAACCAGAAAAATAAGTGCTAATTAAGCCCAATTTCTCCTGTCACTTTTGTTCAGAACCTCTTGATGGTAGGGCAGACTGGAGCATGAAATCTACTGGAGAATGAGAACATTTGGAACAGAAATCAGGACTATTAGACTTTATCGTATTAAATCTGTATGGGTTTAAGTTCTATGTAGGTAGCACATTTGTATAATTTTGTCCGTAAAGCTAATTAAGGGAGTGGTTCTTCATTAGATTAACTTTTAGTATATTATAGAATGGCTAATTCTAAGCAACTTTTCAACTGGATTATTTTTTAAAGTTTTTGAGTTATTTGCCTTCTTCTGACAACAAATGTTGTATGAGGCTACAAATAAGCTACTTTAAATGTCTCATCTTTCTATTCTGGTCCTTTCCTATTCATATTCCAGGCTCTCATTCAAATCAATGTATGGTTGCTAGAGTAACTGAGACCCTAGCAACCAGAGTGCTGAAATAGAAAACCGGATAGTTGCTGAATAAAAAGATTAGGGGCTGATTCACTAACTTCGAGTGAAGGATTCGAAGTAAAAGGCTTGGCTAACTTTTTTTGTTCGAAGGATATTCCTTCGATCGTTGGATTTGAATCCTTTGAATCGTTCGATTCGAAGGTTTTAATCTTTCGATCAAAGGAATTATCCTTCGATCGAACTATCTGCGCTAAATCCTTTGACTTCGATATTCGAAGTCGAAGGATTTCAATTCCTAGTCGAATATCGAGGGTTTATTAACCCTCGATATTCGACCCTTAGTGAATCAGCCCCTAAATAACTCAAAAACCACAAATAATAATAAAACCAATTGCAAATCATTTCAGAATATCCCGCTCTACATCATAATAAAAGTCAATTTAAAGTTGAGAAACTCCTTTAACATATCATTATGTGTTTCTAGGATGTAATTCCACAGTTCTTAGGTAAGATGGGGATGTCCTGTGACATTTTTAACTGGATCCCTTGGCCTGTTCAGGGTTGAAATGAGGATACTGGTTTGGATAGGTTGGGGGTTGAAGGCTAGCTCCTCTATTCACCATGGTGAGGTATCAATGTGAGTGTGGCCAAAACTGAAAGAGCCTGAAGAACATAGTATTGGGTAAGTTAAATGTGTCTTTCAGATTCTCAAAGGTGAACTCATTTCCTTGGACTATGACATGCTCCAGGTGTTTTATATTGCACTGAGCTTGTATTTTGTGGTCAGGTATAGAGCATAATGAGTGAGCTGTGGGTTATGCCAAAGGGGTATGTTACCAGAGTACTGTGATTCCACCCTAACATGAAAAGCACACAAAAGGAAATATAGACAGACTGCTATAGGGAAATTTGTGTCTGTTAGAATACACAGAAAATGCTTTAGGACAATCAACAAATCTATAAACTTGGAAGCAAGTTTTGGTTGTATAAAAACCAGATGTACTGCCAAACAGAGTCTCAATGTAGGTTGACAATCCACATAGGGGCTATTAATGGCCAATCACAGCACTTATTTGGCACTCCAAAAACATTTTTCTTGCTTGTGTTGCTCCCCAACTCCTTTTTCTTCTGAATGTTGCTCACTGGTTCAAAGGGTTGGGGATCCCTGCCATAGGCAGAGGGTGATATTTTTGTTTGGGAAGGCTATACCGTCCACTGCTTGTTTCATACTCAAAACACACAAAAAAGTACATACAAGAGTCATTCATGGACAGTGGGCAAGTTTGCACCAGGGCTGCAATCCATAGCAACCAATCTGTGATTAGCAATTTTATCTATCTTCAGGTTCAACACTGAAAGCAAAACTTCATTGCTATGGGTTACTGCCCAGGTGCACATGTGCCCACTGTTTATAAATAAGCAAGTGTCACCTTTATGCGTCATTATGCACCCCAGAATAAATGCAGTGCAAATGAAATGCATTATTAATTATATGTAAATATATAAAAAAAAAAATATGTATTACCAAATACAGGTATGGTACCTAATATCCATAATCCTCGGGACCTGAGGTATTCTAGATAATGGAAATTTCCGTAATTTGGATCTTCGAAAATCATGTAAACATTAAATAAAGCCAATAGGTTGGTTTTGCTTCCAATAAGGATTAATTATATCTTATTTGGGATCAAGTACAAGCTACTGTTTTATTATTACACAGATAAAGGAACATCATTTTTAAAAATTTGGATTATTTGTTTATAATGGGAGATGCAATCTCTATGGGAGATTGCTTTTCCATATTTCAGGGCTTTATGGATAACGGGTTTCTGGATAACGGATCCCATACCTTTGGGAATAATTTCAACTGAACATATTACTTTAGGTTGAACAGTAATCAATCGTTCAGAGTAGTCAGCACAGCTTCCTGTCTTTTTCTTGATTTGTGGTGCAGGTTTCCCCAGTGGCCACTTTTCCACAGGTATAACTTTTGGTTGAAAGATGAAACAGCACCACTCCTTTGTAAAATAAAAAGAAGTGGTGCTGTTTCATCTTGCAACTGAACAGTAATGAATGAAATCCTGGAAATGTAGTGTAATAAAATCTTGCTTCCTGTAGACTAGTGCTTTAGCCAAGTTTAGAGGTTCTAAAATAACCCAGATTTTAACTACATTTAATCAGGGACTCATAAAGATATTAACATACGCACACACAGATTAAGACAGTATAACCAGGCCTATTTAGACAGGAGCACACATAGAGATGCAGTAATACTGGGACAGGCAGTGAAAATGAACACACATATTTGGCAGGCACATAGATACACAACATATACACATTCTTAGGCAGCCCACAGACACTGGCATACACACAGATGCAGACAATCAGAATCTTAGACAGGCCAACACTGATTCAGAAGAGATTTGTAGTTACACATCCAGTAAATAAACCAGGATCTCTCAAATATCCACACCTGATGCCCCAAGTTTCCCCAGGTGCAGCTTCTCTGTTCCTTCCTAAGAAGCTGAAGTTGTTAAAGACAGCCAGAAATCAAATGGACCAAGCTAAATAATTTGGCCAATGACTTATGAATATCATCTCAACCTGATGATTTCATAGCAAACAGCTCACATTAATTATCATAAATATGTAATATACATACAGACACATGGGCTGCAGCAGCACTGACACTCACTTCTCATAACGTCTGAGCTGGCACAATTATCTGAATCTCACTGGAGTTCCGGCCTCCTCCTTTCTCTCTCTGCTCTTGCTCCCTCCACTATTTGAGATTGACAGTGGCACTCTCCAATCAGCTTCATCCTGCCAGAATATACAGCATACCTCCCAACTGTCCCTTTTTCGGAGGGACAGTCCCTCTTTTGACAGCTCAACCCGCAGTCCCTCATTTGTACTGGAAAGTCCCTATTTTCTCTGCACTGAACAGCCAGAAAAAGAAACAAAGTTTCTCACTTAATTGGCTTTTAGCAGAGAGCCCAGAACAGCTAACAGGTGCAAATAAGATACTTTGTAACAATTTTGAGACACAAAAACACAGTTTAGATAAGGAGAAATATTTTTAAACTTTCATAACCTGCCAAATTTTGTAAAACAAACATGGTAATTAGGGGGTGTGGCCACAGAAAGGGTGTGGTCAAAAAAATTGCTGCGCTACGTGCGGGAAAAAAATTTTTGTCCCTCTTTTTATGTCCAAAATGTTGGGAGGTATGATACATGCTTCCTTAAAGGAGCAGCAGTCTTCACGGCATCCATCTTCCGGGTCCTCGGTAAGATGATTGGGAGATCAGCAATCTCTGTCAATTTTGGCACATGCACAGTTGTCGCAATCCGCAAGGCCGGATTTACATAGTGGTCACCCCTAGACCCACTGGCATTCATGGCTCCTGTCCCCTCCCCTTTATTCATGCAAATTTTCATCATCTGGACTGGAGCAATGGGATTGGCGCATGGGAAATTTAAAAAATGATTGTATCTCCAGCGCATCCCCAGTGTTTTTGAACCGATGTGGGTTTGTTTGGTCAGCATGCCACCCCCATAAAATCCTGCCGCCCTAGGCCCGGGCCTAGGTGGCCTTTCCACAAATCCGGGCCTGGCAAACCAGCAAATTGCTCCAATTGCGCATGCGCTGACATACCGAACTCCCAGTCAGTTTACGGAGGAGCCGTAAGATGGATGCCGTGAAGTCTGCTGCCAGAATCTGTGACAAGGGGTAAGTATAAGGCATGGGGCATTTCCCCGGGGGAAGTTAGCCTGGAGGAGGGAGGGGGGTCTACGTGGGGTGGGGTTATGGGATTTTTTCCTACAGGGTTTCCTTCTCCTTTAACTCTTGCTTAGAGAAGGTACAGCCGTTTTGGATGCAGGCTTATGGTTCTTGTTAGGATTTTATTTAAAGCACATACCCTATTTGGAAACCCTACCCTGCTGGTTTGGGAAGGCTAAGCCTCCCCAAGCCTTCATTATAATCCCATGGTTTGCACTCATACAAACTGCTGGAGGGGCACCCATATTGTGTCCCTGTATGTAGCACAGTATGAACTGTTTATCTTAGGTTGGTCCTGATAGGTTTCCCTATATCCTGCTGTCTCCTGCCTTCCTTATACTCCATGCTTGTGCCATACTTTGCCTGCCCTATGCTCCTTGTGTGTGTCATACTCTGCCTGCCCTATACTCCCTGTGTGTGCCATGCTCTGCCTGCCCTATGTTCGATGTATTGATGTCACAAAAGGATATGTCAAGGTTCCGGTAGTGTGCTTCTTCTGCCGGTTTAAATAATGTTCCCCCTCAGACTTGTAGTAAAGCTCAACCAGTAATGTAGAGAAAACCAGCACTCACTAGCACGAAGTTTACATAAAAAAGACAAAAAATAATACCAATACAGTGTAGTATTTTGTAAAAATGTTAACACACCTTTTAGTGTTTAAGCGAAGTAATGAACATAGGTAATTGTTATATGCACACTTTTTACTAAGATCGTTGTGAGTGTAATTTTAACTTATTGGCTAATAAAATATTTACACTATGTCAGTACCTTCTTATAGAGCTGCAAGATTTGGAGCAGATTGGTGAACCATCAGCCCAATAACTCTCCCAATGCATCTCAGACAAGATACACAGTTCTTAATATGACTTAGAAAACTCGTTTCCCATATGAGTGATGAGTGATATTCCTGCAGTTAGCACCAAATATTATGTTTTTGGTATGTTACCATTAATGTGGACATGGTCTTTAAAGTTCTTGTAGTTTCATGGGTGTGGTTTAAAAAGAGGGAGTGTAGGCCAAAAGGCCAGAACAATTCAAGCCCTCTGTACCACAGAAGTTGGACAACACTGTGCTCCTGATAGCAAAACCTGCACTGGCCTGGGGCAACAGTGAGCAGCAATCCTCTTCCTCTCTCCCTCCTTCTTTCTTCACAATCCCACAGCCAATACATGCTTAGTAGAGTAAAAAAGCCATGCAAGTGGCACAAAGACAGAAGCAAGTCACACAGGTACCCAGTTTTCTGTTAACAAGAGCACTAAGCCAGGGTTTCAGGTAAATTATTACAATCCCTGGGGGTCCTTAATATTTTGGCAACCCCCCAGTGATTTGGGAGTGGCAATGATGGGGGGGTGCTGTTAAGGACCCAATGTCGTTAAGGACCCTTCCTTTAAAGACAACTGTACTTTGGGTATCTCAAAGTACAAAAATCTGTACAGCCAGATATTGACTTTATATAGAAATGATTACCAAGGGGCATGTTTAAAGATTAATTTAAAAAAATGACTGCAACTTTTAATACATAAACCCATAAATATGCTGTACCCATAAGGGACTTAGGGGTAATGTTCTGTGCTGATATCTCTGCACGATATTTTAGGTTTATCCCCCAACATTCTTCTTTACATAGTGATTTATGGGAAACTGGTTGTGCAGGGCTATACTTAATGCTCTGTACCCCATTAATGTTTTTTTCAATCTAGGGGGGCATACCATGCGATCTCTGCCTCTGGCCCACTGCTACCTTAAAGCAGGCCTGACTCTATTAATATTTATTTATTTAGTTTTGCCTTGCACTAACCCTATCAGGTTATTTAAAGAACATGTAAAGTACTTCACTTGGTTTATTCTACTGCACAAACAAAAAGCTGATTTAGGGCTGCCTGCAGAAATATATATAAGATGCTGGGGCAGTGCTTTTCCTTGGCAGGTGTTGGTTTCTCCTAACATAAACACTAACCCAAGGATAAACACACACAAACTATTTCACTTAGATGTACCTAACATGTTGATGCTCCACATGAAATGTGCTTTACATGCTCTTTGAGACAGGGGCTCATTTATCAACACTGGACACAATTGCCCATGCACCCATGGTTACCCATGGCAACCAATTGTTGCATTCATTGTCCTACCTGCAGCTGCCTGAATAAAGCCAGACACTGATTTGTTACTATGGGTTACTGCCCATGGGCAGATTTGCCCAGTGTTGATAAATGAGCTCCTGTGTGCTTAGCTATTGCATGCAGAAATGTATTATTTTTCAAAAAAAGTTATGTATTTGTTTAGAAAATAGTAAATTCAGATAAAATCAGTATTTCATGAATACTTCATATACTTTGAAGGTGAACTATTACATGCAAGACAACAATTCAAGAAAATATGTAATTGCTATATGACATAGTCCTGCAGGTTTGCATGGGCAACTGCCCATGGCAGAAAATTAATTATTCACAACATCAAGCCTGTGAGGTCTGTTCAGTTCATTTGCTTTTCAGCAATAAATTGCCCCACAATATTCACAGCTTTTTCATAAAGTTGTTCACAGTTGTTGAGGTTTACCAAATCCTGTGGTATTTCAGCAGTCAACATCTCTAAAAGTTCAGGGGGTGCATTAATTCTGACATCTGGTACTTCAACCTGGGTCAGGTGTACTTCTTCTATACTGTTTTCTTCCTCTGAAGGGTTGTGTAAGTGCAGGTCTGTTAGATGATTGTTTAGTTCATGCAGCTGTAATGGAGTATAGTTTGACTCTGTTGAAAGGCTATGATTGTTATGGGCTTTTATGTGGTCAGACAACATATTATTGATAAACTTTTTAAAAACCCAATGCAAGCAGAATAAATCCGTATCATTCAGTGGATCAAGCAAGCAGATATTTTCTAAGTTGTAAAAAACTGATCTGAACGTGGAACTAATTAATCTGTTTATGTCTCTCCACAAGCGCTCAATCCTTTCATTGTGGACGGAGCTTCCTCTTATTACAGATGCTGCTGTTCTATGATGATCTGTCATAACTTGCCACACTTTCTGATTTTCACCACCAAGATCTGTTCTAACATGTATGGGCCATCCATGCACATGTACTGAGTTTTGAAACAAAGAATAAACTGTATCTGATTTGTTATTGGTGGAACAAGCAAGAAATAAAATAAGCCTACTAAACCCATCTATCGCTCCATGGATCACAAGCTTCCACCTGATCAGTTTATGCAATCCATCTAAGTGCCAGACATAATTCGGGCAGGGTGAATAATACACTCTCCTTGAGATGGTTGGTCTTTTTCTCACTGCAATCCCTTCAGGATCAACTTCATGAAGTATTGTTCTCAGGCGATGTCTCTGAACATATATTCCACGTGCTCTTAAGTGACCATTTATGAAAACTTCACCTGCATGCATGTGACACTTTTTAATATCTTTTATCTCCTCTTTCAATGTAGCATCATTAATGCTGGTGAATTTCTGCCATGAAATCCCATTTGCATCCATCAGTCTATAGACCATATTTCGACTGATATCCAATCGTCTTGCAATTTCAGATATGGTCAGCCTTAACTCAAACAATCTCTTTATATTATTAACTAGAACTCCCTAAAAATAAGGAAAAAATAGTTATAGATGAAGTGTTTCACTCATAAATTGTCAATGCATTGTCTTAAAAGCTATATGCAAAAGTTGTGTAAAAATAATTAGTGTAAATGCTACAACAGGATTTACAACTAGGGATGAGTAAAATATTTTCAAAGCAAAAAAATGCCTACAGACTCTAATGTATAGTTGAAAAAAGTTGCACATTTTGAAAAATATTGCAAGAAAAACATCCATTGACTTTTGTCAATGTGTTTTCGCAAATTTTTGGTAAAACACGTCAGATTTGTCCAACACTATTTACAAATGTCATTCACATAATGTAAATTTTCTACTTAGGATTACCCATTGGCACATACTACTAGAAAAGTAATTTTTTAGGAAAATTATATATTTAAATTAATCAGTGTTTTACATAGGAGTTTTTATATAGGTCTAGTTTTCCTATAAGTTTTAGTATTTTTTAGAATATCCTATCACTAGCACATTTGCAATTGGTCTTCATTATTTTTTATAGAGTTGGAATTATTTGCATTCCTTTTCTGTCTCTTTTTATATTTCCAATTGGGGTCAGTGACCCTGAAAACCAAAAAATATTTCTCTGAGAGGCTACAATTTTATTGCTATTGTTATTTGCTATTGCTTAGCTTCCTATTAAGGCTCTCATATTTTCAAATTCCATGCATTTATTTATTTAAACCACTATGTGGTTGCTAGGGTAAGTAATAACATAGAAACCAATTAGCCACTGAAATACCACATTGGAGAGCTAAATAACTGAAAACAATAAAAATGAAGACCAACTAAAAAATGTTTTTGAATACCAATGTCTACATCATACTAAAAGTTAATATAGGCTTTAGTAAGAGTAGAATCAAGTTAAGAATGTGCCTTTGTAAATAGTGGATAGGAGAGAATGAAAGACAGAATGGGTATTATTAGCAGGTTTTTAGTTGGTCTTCATTTGTATTTTTTATAGATTTTGAATTACTTGCCTTCCATTTCTGCCTCTTTTAAGCTTTTAAATGGAGTCACCAAATTACTATTGCTCTATGAAGCTCTAATTTTATTATTTTTACTTTCTATTACTTTTACTTTTTTTTTTTACTTCTACTCAAATCCCAGTCTCTCATTTTACTGCTTGGTTACTAGGGAGAGCTACTTGATTACAACTACAGGACTTTAGCTGTCATTTGCATGCTCCAATGTTCATGCTAGTGGATGCTATAGTTCAAGAAAACTGGAGTCAGATGACTAAAAGCTGCAGTTTGTATATCTGTGCAGCAAAGAGATTATAATCATACTCTCCCTGGATGTTTTATGTCTGAACTAAAACTCTGGGTGGTAAGCAGAAATTATAACTCAATGACAGGTGGGGGCTGCCATGACCTTACAACTGTTACTTAAATAAAACTTGCCAGTGTTACAACTACTACTCCAATTTAGGAAGGGTGAAGGAAATGGTTTGTGCTCAGGGTCGGACTGGTGCATTTGGGGCCCTCCAGGTTCCAAACCGTGGGGGCCCCATGCACGCAAGGAATCCTACCGCATGTGCAAAATCCTCCACAGCGTGCTACACTTATTTTTCTTTTAGTTAGTTTAGGCTGATCAGGGAGGGGGTCTGGGCTGGCAGGGGCCCTTGAGAGCAGGGGCTATCATATGCACCTTTGTGGTAATAAACAGATAAAAATAGGGCTTGCTTGTGCCTGCTGATGTTGCACTCTGTTCCCCACACTGGATTTTTAATGCAGCACAAGAAGCAGAGTGCAGCTTTCCCCAGCACAAATATGTTTCTTATGTGAGCTCTTGCATGATTTGGTGCTCTTACACTTGTGCACCTAGAAACACAAATGACTCCATGTGAGTTATGCTATTTTTATACCTTTATCAGAAGCCTGCCATTTGCAAGGAATTATAGGGATTGTAGTTTCAATAGGGGCAGATTTATCAAAGGTTAAGGCGAATTTTCAAAGGAAAAAACATTGGCATTTCAAGCTATTTTTTGTGTACTTCGACTAGGGAAGAGTCGAAATTCAATTTGAATTTGAAAAAAATTAAAAGATTTGAATATCGAAATTTATCATGTACTGTCTCTTTAAAAATTCAACTTTGACCATTCATCATCCAAAACCTGCCAAATTGCTGTTTTAGCCTATGAGGGGCCTCCTAGAACCTACTTGGAATCAATTGGTGGACTTTGGGAAAAACTTTGAATCGGATTTGATCGAATGCAATATTTCTTCAATTAGAATGATTGAAAATTGGCAGAATACAGACCTATTCAAAAGAAAACGGACGATTTGACCGAAAAAAAACCTTTAGCTTAATTTCGGCTGATCTTTTTGAATTCAAAGCTTTTTCAATTCAAAATTCAACTCTTGATAAATATGCCCCTTAATGTGACATTTGTTCCATTAATATGTTTAACTCTCCCCCTCAAAAGTTGCTTATAATGGGGATCAGAGAGGAAATATGCCAGTGTGAAAGAATTCTATAAACATAGCTATAATCTCAGTCATAAAGCAGGGCAGGGATGCTTCTTTTAATGGGTGTCAGAGAGGAGCTGTGCCAATGTGAAATAATGTTGTGTAATAAACATATTTAGAATCTCAGCCATACAGCATGAAGTACGGCATACAGGCAGTGTAGGACAGGCAGAGTATAGCAAACACACAGGGAATATAGTATGTTGTGTACATAATATATTCATACTCCAGCAGTTTGTGTGAGATTTGATCAGGAGAACAATGCAGTCAATTAGAGTTTGGGTCTGAGGTGAACAGTACAGGTTTTTACAATACTGTGGGAGATTATAGGTTTGAACAATACATGCCTGAGAAAGACAAGGAGCAGTACTACTGAAAATGATCCTCTACAATCAGTTTGAAAAGTTATTTTCTGTCAACCAAACCAGAGGCACAAATTCAGTTCTTCAATTATGCTCCCTGTCTGCAAACAAAGAGGTGTTGCGCACAGATATGATGTTACTAGAGGATGAGGGAGGAGAAATATGACTCAGGAAACATGGGCGGGCCTAAGTAAATATTGCTGAACTGAATAGATACAGGTATGGGACCTGTTATCCAGAATGCTCGGGACCTGGAGTTTTACGGATAACGGATCTTTCTGTAATTTGGGTCTTCATGCCTTAAGTCTACTAGAAATTCATTTAAACATTAAATAAACCCAATAGGCTGGATTTGCTTAAAATACGGATTAATTATCTTAGTTGGGATCAAGGACAAGCTACTGTTTTATTATTACAGAGAAAAAGGAAATTTTTTAAAAATTTGGATTATTTGGATAAAATTGAGTCTATGGGAGACAGCCATTCCGTAATTCGGAGCTTTCTGGATATCGGGTTTCAGGATAAGGGATCCTATACCTGTACTACTACTTTCAGATTCTGAAAATGCTTGATCTGGAGAGCTGTTAGAAATGAGTGAGAAGAAAGTGTTTATAACACACATTTTATTGTAGTAATTAATGTTATATATCTGTGAGAAAAATGGTATGGTTCATGGCAGTTCTCCTTTAAACCAAGTAATACCTGTGAAAAGAATAATTTTTGGGCACATTTGCACTACAGTACCAAAGAGTCTAATGAGTGCTTTATTCAAATGTATAGGGCATGCTATAAAATCCTCACACCCGCTTGCTTACATTTATCAGCTAGAAATCAGTAATCATGTACAATAACATTAAAACAAAAACCTGATCATGTGCTCTCACCTCAGAAGATGCCATATTTGAACACTGATGTGGAAGTATGCTGGAGCTCTTGAGAAAGCAGCACTAGCTGATCTAAAAGAGGTGGCTATTGATGTGTAGATCATATTATATTTAGAAGAAAGCTTTTGATTGGAAAATAAAATCATGCAGTGGATTGGTAACAGGAGACAATAGGGGGTGGGGGGAAACTAATAACACGAGCCGTGATTTGTTCATTGTTAGTAAATTTTAATTGGTTTTCAAAATTCTTACAAAATGATAAAAAATAATGCTACATTGACAAAATAAATATGATAGCACAAAACTGATAAAGTAATCTTACTACATAGTTTGTATCAGAATATTAGTTAACAAAATTAATTAGATGATATACTGTAGATATCTGAAGAACAGACACTGATGTTTATCCATTTTGTCAAACAAAAGAGATAATGTGAAAACATACATATCTTTTAAGTAAAGATGGTTGTACATAATGTATTTGGTGAAAGTAAAAGCTGTATGTTCTTTTGTAAAACAACAAAAGTTGAGCAAAATGTGTTGGAAGTTGAGCAAAACATGTTTGTGCTACAAAAAAGTAATTTGCACTTTTGTCAAAATACAATAGATATATTATATGTACACAATTTATTTTTGCTAACTATTATCAGTTTTGTTCCACAATACATATTTAAGCAAGACTACATATATTTTGTGGCACAAAGTCCATGTTCTCATTAATTCTGTCCAAATGATGCAGAAAATCCTATTAACAGATTAATTTTGCTTACAAAATGTACTTTTTGTCAACATAATGTACATGGGACAAACGGCACCCCATAGCCTCCATGTCACACTTATGACTAGAATATTAGGCATTAGCCTAATATTCTAGTCATAAGTGTGACATTTGTCACAGCTTCTGTTTTCCTGATAAAAAAAAAACACTGCTCCCTGCCTCCCCTTCTAAATTGCAGTTAAACCATAATTTTACATAACTCCTTTACATTTCTTGCTTTTTTTCCTTTTCCACTGGAGCATGTAAAATCAAGGGTTGTCTGTATGGGAAAAGTTGTGGCTGAAGCAGGCTAAAAATCATTCAAAGTGCCACACAGCTCACAATGTACAGTAGAAATGCACCCCCCCTGCCCATCAAAGAATTTGACATGCTGCTCACCTGAGAGCTTTGTGCTGTTTCTTCAGACTGCTGACACTGCTCTGTCCACTCTCAGTGCAAACCACAGGTACACTTTCTGCTTTGCCCCAAAAAAATACTTCTCCACAGCTTCCAAGGAATAATACAGCTCCCCAGTTTATTTGTAAATAAAGCAGCGTGTGCTGAAGACACGCAGCTGCCCCGCCCACAAATTAAAAGTTTTTCTTCAGTCCTCCCCCTCCCTCTCTCTGCTCTCTTACATTGCTCTGCTATGTGGAGGTGGGAGGGGGCTGCGATCGCGTGAGTTTGCCCTGCCATGGAGGAGGGAGGAACCGGAGACAAGAGCAGAGGGATGAAAGGAGAACACGAAGCAGACGGCAGGTCAGAGATTAGATAAACTAGTGGACCCGCCGTTCTGTTCAGGACAGGCACGGATGCTGCTGTCTGACTTTGATTAATGGTTTTTGATTTTGAACAAGTGAAGTGCTGCTCCGCATCTAAACAGACAGCGGGCGGCCCACTTATACACAAAGCAGAGCGGCCCCTCGGGCAAATGCCCGAGTCCACAGATTATCAGTCCGGGCCTGAGCATGTCAAATTCTTTGATGGGCAGGGGGGGTGCATTTCTACTGTACATTGTGAGCTGTGTGGCACTTTGAATGATTTTTAGCCTGCTTCAGCCACAACTTTTCCCATACAGACAACCCTTGATTTTACATGCTCCAGTGGAAAAGGAAAAAAAGCAAGAAATGTAAAGGAGTTATGTAAAATTATGGTTTAACTGCAATTTAGAAGGGGAGGCAGGGAGCAGTGTTTTTTTTTTATCAGGAAAACAGAAGCTGTGACAAATGTCACACTTATGACTAGAATATTAGGCTAATGCCTAATATTCTAGTCATAAGTGTGACATGGAGGCTGCTCAATTTTAGTGGAGTGTGTTATAGAATGTCCTATTTATAGCAACCTTGCAATTGGTCTTCATATTTCAACGATAGAATGTCCTATTTATAGCAACTTTGCAATTGGCCTTCATATTTAAACTTTTTAGCAATTATTTGCTACCTCTCTGCTTTCAAATGGTGGTCACTTACTGCCAAGGCTCTGAAAGGCTACACATATATTATTATTATTATTATTATTATTAAGTAACTCGTATTGCTATTTATAGGGGCATAATTATCAAAAAGTGAAGTTAGAGATCACCACAGTTCTCTAGAGTTAAATTCCACTACTCTCCATTCATTTCTATGGGATTCTTATTTATCAAAGGGTGAAACTTCACCCTTTGATAAATATGCCTTTAAAAATCCTATAGAAACAAATGGAAAGTGGAGGAATATCACTCTAGACAACTGTGGTGATCTCTAACTTCACTCTTAAAAAAACTCTTAAAAATATGACTCTCTAAATATGCCCCAAGTCTCTCATTCAAGCCACTGGCTGGTTTCTAGGCTAAATAAGACCCTAGCAACCAGATAGCTGAAAAACCACAAATAATGAATAACATACTGTAACTTATTATTGGAATTACCTTTGGCATCTTGCCTTTATTAAATAAACTGGGGCTGATTTACTAACTAATGCTGAATTGCAGTAAAAATTACAAGTCAGCACTCACCCACAAAATTCAGTAGAAGAAGGTGCAGGACTATGGTAGCCACTTCCACCTGTTCTGTATACACAATCAGCAAGTAGACAGCACCACACGTGAAGTATTTTCTATGAAAGGCCTTTATTGAAAAGAGCTTTTTTTCGGTCTCCGGTGTAAAATTTTTATCGCCGGCGTCCAATTTGGGTGCGGCGGCGTCCGTTTCAGACGTGCTGCGTCAAATTCTGACACAAAGCTTAGACATGGTGCACACGGACAAACAAAAAACAATGCCTGTGTGCTGGTTAAAGACAACAATAGTAATAATCAAAAAGAAAACCACACCAACCAGGTCTTTATATGAAATATACAAAAAGGTTTTATTTGATCAACGTTTCGGCTCAACAGCTGGAGTCTTTTTAGTTCCTGAAGATGGCTCCAGCTGTTGAGCCGAAACGTTGATCAAATAAAACCTTTTTGTGTGTGTGTATATATATATATATATATATATATATATATACACGTGTTAGTAAAAGACCAGCACACATTTCTGTGTGGGCTGCGTCAATTTTTTTGCCAGGGCTGCTTTTTACTCCCAGTCCGGCCCTGCTCCCCTGTGTTCCAGTTTCATGCGTTTAGCCGCAGGGGAGCGCAGTACTAGATGCACTGCCATTTAGTGTATAACTTGCATTTATACTTTTTTTGCCAAAGTGCATAACCTTGCAATTGTGCTGCCATCTACTGACAGAACAGCACATTGCGCAGTAGTAGACGCACTGAATTCTTTTCAATGGGGCTGTACTCACACGGACGTATGTAAGCGCCTAACGCAGGTTGGGAGGCAGCATGTTGCATTTTTCCTGCGTTTGGTGTTTACATGCGTCTGTGTGAGTACAGCCCCATTGAAAATAATTCAGTGCATCTAGTACTGCTCTCCTGTGCTCGTCTGTAAGAACCCTTACTACTTTCACTACAGGTGATAGTGGGAGGGATACAATGTGCTGTTCTGTCAGTAGATGGCAGCATAAATGCAAGGTTATACACTTTGGCAAAAATACCCCTGAACGCAGTTATTTTTTGTACAATAATGTTAGCAGAGGTAATGTCAAATGACAACAAGGAAAGAGATAAACCTTAGATAAATACGACCAGGCAGAAGAGCAAGAAATAACTTTCTAGTTTTCTTCTTGCTGCTATGGTTTTAGGGGAGCTGGAATCTGGAAAGCAGCCAGTCACGTTTTAACTGTAGATAAGGAAATCCTTCCCCGCACCTCATCAACAGGATCCACAAAATGTAGGCGGGATATTCAAATAACCGACTCTGTGATTTGACGCTGCAGCTCTTTGCTGTTTTTTGAGCAGCCTGCTTGTTATCTTCAGACGCAGCCTAGAGAGAGAGCTACGGTGACCTGCAGGCAGGTGGTGGGCCATCCGATCTGATCTGTGATTTATGGGCAGAAGCAGAGTGACAGAATGAGGGCAATAGTCCCACAGCCAATAATTTAACGGATTGCTTCAAATTTTAGTGGGGCCCACTGCCCGCTTCTCACAAACCGTATGGTCCAAATTCATCTTTATTGTGTGATGGCATATTATCTAGGGGCCCACCAAGTCCGGGGCCCACCTGGTTATTTCCTCGGGCCCCGGCAGGCCAGTCCGACCCTGCTGGTAAGTCCTCATCTGGAGTATGCAGTGCAGTTTTGGGCTCCAGTCCTTAAGAGGGATATAAATGAGCTGCGTGCAGAGATGTGCAACTAAACTTGTTAGAGGGATGGAAGACAAATTATGAGGGTAGACTGTTAAGGTTGGGGTTGTTTTCTCTGGAAAAAAGGCGCCTGCGAGGGGACATGATTACACTTTGCAAGTACATTAGAGGACATTATAGACAAATAGCAGGGGACCTTTTTACCCATAAAGTGGATCACCGTACCAGAGGCCACCCCTTCAGACTAGAAGAAAAGAACTTTCATTTGAAGCAACGTATGGGGTTCTTCACAGTCAGGACAGAGAGGTTGTGGAATGCACTGCCGGGTGATGTTGTGATGGCTGATTCTGTTAATGCTTTTAAGAATGGCTTGGATGATTTCTTGGACAGATATAATATATAGCTATTGTGATACTAAATTCTATAGTTAGTATAGGTATGGGTATATATAATTTATGTGAAGGTATGAAGGGGGGTGTATGGGTGCTGCAGAGAGTGCAGTGCTTCCTCTCCACCTATTTATACTTTGGGCAGTTTCCCACGCTTTCTGCGAAATGAGGGTGGATTGGACAGAGGGAGGGAGCATGCCCAGACACAAAAGCACCAGGTACTTATTTAAAAAAAATTGTTAAAAAACAAATTGTAAAAATAAAAGTTTGCAAGTCAGCAGTGGGCCCAAAATAAGTGGGCCCTGGGCAGATGCAATACTCTGCCTGTGTGTGCCAACAATGCCTGCCCTATGCTCCCTGTGTGTGCCATTCTCTGTCTGCCCTATGCTCCCTGTGTGTGCTATACTTTGTCTGTCAAATGCCCCCTGTGTGTGCCGTACTCTGCCTTTCCTTATGCTCCAGTGTGTGCCATACAATGCCTGCCCTATGCTCCCTGTGTGTGTCATACTCTGCCTGTCACATGCTCCTTGTGTGTAATACTCTGCATGCCCTATGCTGCCTGTGTGTGCCATACTCTGCCTGCCAAATGCTCCTTGTGTGTGTAATACTCCGCCTGCCCTATGCTTCTTGTCTGTAATACTCTGCCTGTCCTATGCTGCCTGTGTGTGCCATACTTTGTATGCCCTATGCTCCCTGTGTGTGCCATAATCTGCCTGCCCTATGCTCCTTGGGTGTGCCATACTTTGCCTGTGTGTGCCCTGCTCTGCCTGTTTAACAAATGCCTGGTATTTGTTTTGGGGGTATATTAGCATTTGAAAATTGTTGTTAGGGGTCCCTAAGGTGTTTAATCGTGTGTTGGGGGGTGCTGTGTTATCCACAGGGGAGTAGGAGGCACGTGGATTTAAGGGTTTGTTTTGACTTGATATGAGTGATAAGTGATATACCTGCAGTGACCACCAACCATGTGACTTTTTAAGTGCTTGTTCTAACATGGGTGTGGTTTAAAGTGGGTGTGGTTTAAAAGCAGGGAGTGGCTAACACTGGCTTCCATTATCAGCCTTCCATCATGTAGGCCGAAAAACTTCTGGCCCTCTGTACCACAGAAGTTGGACAGCTCTGAGCTAGACAGTTATCAGATGTGGAGGAAAGCTTACTTCTGCTTCACTGTTTCAAAAAAAAAGAATAGAAAGGGATCACATTCTGTTTTTTGTTTGTAAACTACATTTTCAAAGTAACTTTAAACCACTAAAAATGTTAATGAACATATATTGGTATGTTACATAGAATTCATTTTCTTTGCTTATGTAGTTTTTGGGTGGAGATCTTCTGTAATTATACAATTGTATAAGGACTTAAAAGGTATGTAATGAAAAACCTCTCGGCATTATATAAAGATGCAAAAATATTTATACCACAAGGTAAATCTGGGTTAAAGGTTTCCCACAAAATTCTATAATAATGCTACAGAGACATACGTTATGTAGTGCCAAGCCATGTTAGAGAATTTGTAATGTCTTTTTGTAATACATTTCTTTTATATATTGTGGTAGAATTGCCAAAGAAATGTATAAAAAGGCAAGTTTTGCCTTTAATTTCTCCCCAATAGGAGATGTAAGATATAAGGGAGATGTTACTAAACAGGGCATGGTTTCTCTGCTTAAAGGATTTTGCTATCTGGCCCTGGAAGTTATAGTATAGTTAGTTATAGTCTGGAAGGAACAGGCAATCCATTCCAGTGATCCAGTTCGCATGTTGGAGCTCACTTTCCACAGGAAGGCTGTCCTGTGGAAAGGTATTTAATTGTAGTGAAAATGTTAGGAAGGGCATGGTGCTGCCTGCCACTGCAAAGAGCAGAGGGAGATGTGACCAGATGACTGAGAGTCTAAAGTGATCGAGGAGCTGCCAGAAGGTGAGATAGGCCAGAGGCTGGTGAGCTGATATCCCATGAAGGGAGAGTCAGCAGGGCTTAGTGAGAAGGCCAGAATATTTAAGAGTGTGGCAGACACCCTCCATGGTGAGAACCCCACAGGGGACAAGTCTTAAATGTGTGCTGTTGAAATGCTAATGAAATGTGGTCCTGTGTCTTTATGTTGGAAGAGTTTGCTAAATAGACCTGTTTTTTTGCCTGAAGACATGGTGTCCCTGTCTTTATGTTCCTGATCCTACGCTTACCTGCCTACCATAGCTAATTTCCCCCAAAATTACGTGTACAGGCAGCCAGCTTGTCACAATATAATAAAGTATATTTTTTCAATTAAAAAAAACAAGTTCTGTAGAGTTAAGCGCCATTAACTATGAAAAGGCATAGGTCTATAGGGATCTACAAGTTTCTAGACTAAAGCTGGCAATACCCACATAGATACGCAAGCTCACCAAGTGAACGTATCTTTGGCTGCCCACGTGGCCAACAATTCGATCATATACGCTCCTATGGAGGATAATCGGTAGAGGACCTTATCAATGCATTGATGTGGTCCTTGCCCACCTGGATTTTTATACCTGACCGATATTAAGCCGATTTGATAATCCGATTTATGGCCAGCTTAACTTAACTGTATAAGGAATAATATATCCCTTACTGTCACCAAGGAGTCCCATGACCATATAATGGCATGTACAGCGTGTGACAAAGTAATTTTTTTGCTATTAGCTTTTGTTCTCTCATTATAGCATAACCCATTCCCTGCCAGCCAATTAGTCTTAAATCATTACATTTACTGTGTGTGTTTGTGCACAGGGGCACACAAGTATTTTACGGGCGGCAGCGGCAGGAAAGAGTGCCGCCAAGTGCATGCACTTGTGCGCAGATGCGTCTGCGCACTAAGTTTTCCAGGCAGCCGCAGAAGGAAGGAGTGTGGAAATTGCACATCTGAGTGCGGATCTGGGAGAGCGGGGCGCACAAGAGCCGGGGGCCTACCGGGTTTTTCCCCGGTGTTCCCTGGCCCAGTCCAACCCTGCAGATCACCATAAAATGCAACACTATTTTTGGGGATTTTTTTTTCTGAAACACCCTCACAGTCACAAAGTCAGAATTGAATTTGAGAAAAAAAAATCTTCAAAAAAAAATCATCAAATGAACCCAAATATGTGTGCCATACTCTGCCTGCACTATGTTCCTTGTCTGTGTCATACTCTGCCTGCCCTATGCTTCCTGTGTGTGCCATAATCTGCCTGCCCTATGTTCCTTGTCTATGTCATACTCTGCCTGCCCTATGCTTCCTGTGTGTTCTTTACTCTGCCTGCCCTATGCTCCCTGTGTGTGCCATACTCTGCCTGCCTTATGCTCCTTGTGTGTTTCATACTTTGCTTGTCCTATGCTCATTGTGTGTGCAGGGGGACAGGAGCAATGGGGATTGGTGCACGGGAAATTAAAAAAATGATTGTATCTCCAGCGCATCCCCAGTGTTTTTGAACCAATGTGGGTGTGGTTGGGCAGCATGCCGCCCCCTAAAATCCTGCCACCCTAGGCCCAGGCCTAGGTGGCCTTTCCACAAATCCGGGCCTGTGTGTGTGCCATACGCTACTCTAATCATTAGGTTTTTGGTTAGGTTACCACAATTAATGTAGACATGGTCTTAAAAGTTCTTGTGGCAACATGCCTGTGGCTTAAAATGGGTGTAGCTGAAAACAGTGAGTCGTCAGCACTGGCTTCCATTATCAGTCCTCCACCACGTAGACCAGAAAAATTCTGACCCTCTGCCCAACAGAAGTTGGACATCACTGCCTTAGGCCAACTGATTTGACTGATTCAGTGGCAAATAATAAAGTAAGTAATCAGAAATTTCACAGTGTGATCAGTAATCTGAAACAAAAGCTGACAGCTATGCAAACCCAGATTACTTCTTAAACTACTGCAGTACAGCTACTCAGCAAGGTGGAGACTGGAGGAAAAAAACTTAATATTAACAAATCTGGCAAAGAAAAAAAGCCTAACACATTGCACTCCCTGGAGTTCCCTGGAACTTCCTGGAACACAAAACTATCTCATATTCTATAGTTCTTACTATCAATACCGAAATAGCACACCTTCAACCAACAACTTCAATCTAAAAACCAGATGATTGAATAGTGATTATTACCTGATCACTAGTCACGCTACGATATGAACAGGTTTTACAAGCAATGAACGTAATGAACAGCAACATGCCTGTATAACCAACTCAATGAAATCACTGAAAATTCAATAAAATAGAAAACATGAATATTCCATGTGATTCAAGATCAGAATACCAGAAATTTCAATAACTACCAAAGATGGAGAACAGTAAATACAGTAAATGAGCGCAAGACACAACTAAAATGCAATAAAATTACTAAAAAAAAGTGTTTAAAAGTGAAATAAAAGTAACTCAAGCAATAAAAAAAGTAACAAAGAGCAACTCAGAATGCACAATTCAGTAAATGCAATGAAGAACACACAGTTCACCCCAGTCCCAGGGTGCAAGTCCAGAACAATATATCAAAAAAGAGATGTGAGGACCTCCAGTAGTAAGAAACAATCAGTTAAAAAATGTAAAAATTTTTATTAGGACATGATAAAACCTAACGCATTTCGTGCCTGTTGGGGCACTTATGAGTAAGTGCCCCAACAGGCACGAAACGTGTTAGGGTTTATCATGTTCTAATAAAATTTTTCAAAATTTTTAACTGATTATTTCTTACTACTGGAGGTCCTCACATCTCTTTTTTTGATAAAAGAATGGCAATACCTAAAATAAAACTCAATAAAACCACTGAAAAAGCAATAAAAGACAAAAAAAGTGTTTAAAGTGATTAAGCTGTGTGTTAAGTGTGCAAAATACTAGTCACACCACCAAATGAAACAGTTTTTAAGCAGAAAGTAAGGTTGAAATGGAATATATAACACTAAAGGCAAACTAAAAAATATATATGTACTGTATGCATACTTGAGAGAGGCGTTTGTGTATATGTATGTGTGTATATGTGTGTCAGTGTATGTGTAGGCAAAAATATACAAGTGTGTAGTGAGTGTGTAATAGGTGTGTAAATGTGGCACCTGGGACAGGCAAGGCAGATCACACTGGCACAGGACACTGAAGGACCACGGCTGGCAACAGTAAGGCTCCTCGCTCATCCACGACCACCACAGCGTGAGGGAGGCGCTTGGAAGGCTGCAGTTAAATGCCCCCCAGCTGACGTCTCTTGATGATGCCTCTGCATTTGGGGGCAATCGTGGATGGCAATTGCATTGGTGGATTTGTGTCAGAGGCAGGTTTGTTAGTTGCCTAGGGGCAGGTCCGGACTGAGAATTAAAATAGGCCCTGGCATTTCAGGTACACAGAGGCCCAATCATCCAACATAAAGGCCCAAACAGCCCACATAAAGACCCAAACAGTCCCCACCAGCCCACTAAATGCTGACTTTCTATGGGACCTTATAGCAGCCCCTCTGGCATTTGCCAGAACCTGCAGATTGCCAGTCCGGGCCTGCCTAGGGGGTTGAGCAGCAAGGAGCGCCTTTCTGCTCTCTGGTCGCGGCAGGAGTGCAGCGAGCCAGCACATCAAATGGAGAGTAGCTCCTACGTTGTTGGTGCTTACAGCCTTTTATGCTAGAAAGTAGGAGCTACGTTCTTGCCATTTAAAGGGTTAAATTAATTCTGTTACCGGGAAACAAGCTTTTTTTCCAAAACAGATTTGTTTATATTGCTGCTCCAGCAGAATTCTTCACAAAAATCTATTTTTCAAAAGAGCTATCAGGATTTTTTTATATTTAATTTTGAAATCTAACATGGGGCTAGACATGTTGTCAGTTTCCCAGGTGCCCCAAAATCATGTGACTTGTGCTCTTATGAACGTCAGTCACTCTTTACTGTTGCATTGCAAGTTGGAGTGATATCACCCCCCTTCCTTTACCCCTAGCAACGTATCAGAAGAACAGTGAGACAGTAACAAGATGACAGCTCTCTGACACAAGATAACAGCTTCCTAGTAGGTATGAGAATAGCCCTCAATAGTAAAAATCCAAGTTTCACTGCAGTTCCTTCAGTTACATTAAGTTGAAGAAACAATAGCTTATCTGGAAGCAGTTCCATTGTCAAGTGCTGGCTCTTTCTGAAATCACATGACCAGGCAAAATTAAAAAATATATACTTGTTGGTTCTGGAAAAAATTTTATATGGTAGAGGGAATTATTTTCTGTGTAAACAATTTAATTTAGAAATAGAAACTACACCATCATGACAGAATTCCTTGGATGTTACGAGGATGTGTTTTTTTTTTTAAAGCAGAAAGACAGTTAAATTTAAACACTACAATTGGAGCCTGAAAACTTCACATTCATGGAGGTAAAATATTCTAGTGTTCTTCTTCTAAAGGTGCATACAGTGTAGTTTATCCATAGTGATGTTATATATAATAGTGGGCGCATGCTGTGCATTATCATGGCAAACAAACAATGTACTGTTGTGAAGTATGAATTGCTTGTATGCACCCTGTAGGCTTACTATCATAAATGAGCTATACTTGTATTTTTGTGTTGTGCAAATGAGCTACTTATTAATTTATCGGTGAAATAAATGTCTTACTGTATTTGTGGAAGTGCTGGAATAATGAGCTAGCAAGTAAAGGCCTCTGCTGTTTTATTAATGTAATAAGGCAGATCGAATCCTGCATTTGCATTTTACTTTCATGTAAACTCAGTATTTCAATTCATGATTTATGGGAACATCAGATTACTGAACCCTATTTTGCTTCACAATCAGGTCTTGAGGTTGCTGGTATTATTGCTTGGGGTGCTCGTCTGGCTTGTCCCATCAGTGCAGATAATCTTCAAAAAGCTGTCAGACAGGTAACTAAAAAGAAAAGGCAGGAATGGGGAAAAAGATGAGAATTAAAGACTAACAATGGACTGGACCATGTGACATTTATTACCACATATTCACGTAAGGCACAATCCTTTGAAAAGATTCTAAAAAAAAAAAACATTGGCATGTATTGAGCAAAGACAGAAACCTAAACACATATAATACATGAAAAACAAAAACTATTAAACAAAGTCTGACTCCAAGTATTTTGAAGAATGGGGAAAAAAAGAGACGGCGATTTTAATAAATGTGGTTCTTGTGTGGTAGGTACAACTTGCAACAAAATACTACTAGGACGCATGTTTCCTTTAACCCATTTATTCAAACCCCTTGAGCAGGTACCTCTTCTGCCCAGGGTCAGACTAGGCCATGGGACACAGGGAAAAAACCCAGTAGACCCTGGCCCTAGCTGACCCAGGTCCGCTACTTCTGTGCCGATCACGCTGTCACCCCTCCCTCGCATGCGCGTGAACATAACGGCAAATAAAAAGCAACCGGTACTTAAAGTGTGTGTGTGTGTGTGTGTGGGGGGGGGTGCTGTCACTTTGTGTGTATGTGTGGAGGGGGGTTGGTGGCACTTGGGTCCCAGACTTCCCTTCAGACACTGCTCCTGCCTGCATTCCTCTAGTTTTGGCCATCTGTTTAGGACCAGGGGAGCAGGTTGTATTGCGCCAGGGACATTTGCGTGATCAGGGTCTGGAACATGCAGGACCCGACTTCCGCACACTGTTTGCTGGTCACAGGCGGGTGCAACCTTATTGTGCTAGTTTCTGCTTCTGGCAGCCACTGTTTATAGATGTTTATGTCCCTGCATTGCCCACTTTCTTGACATCAGAGATGGATGGGTCAGGTGCGGGTTTATTAATAGAAGTGGTGGGGCAGAGTCGGATTTCTATTTCCAGCGCCCCTAGGCTGCTTCCCTGACCCCCTTCCCACCCCAGGTGCGTAAGTATTGGAGAAAGTTGTTGTGCGCCCAGTCTTGGTTATGAACAATATGCAGATGGGTGGCATGCTGCCCCTGAAATTGTGTTACCCTAGGCATGGGCCTTTGTGGCCTTGCCAGAAATTCAGGCCTGGATTCAGGTTAGGTGCAGGTTGGGGGCTTGCTACAAGGCAGGGGCTTGCCTTGGATGTCCTCACCCTTAGGCCCAGCACTGTGTCTCTGCATGTCAAAATATAAGAACACCTAAGGAACATAAATTAATGTTTTAGAGGCATCTGCCTAGTTAGTTAGTGAGACCCCTATTGCCTCCTGGTTAGGAGTGCTGTTTGTATTAGTTGGCCATTTACTTTTAGAGAAACAGTTATTTAGTTTACCAAAGTCTGTGTGCGCATTATTATTGTGTCGTAGTGGGGCCACCCGTAGGTGCATTCTCAGATCCCACCAAGTGGAGGCACTGCGCTAATGAGTACCAAGTACCCAGTCTCTCCCAATATCACTGTGGAGTGGCTCAGGTAAGTGCCAGACATGAAGTGTAACACAGACAGAAGGAGTGTAGATAGGGTTACACATGTTTTCTATGTAAGTACTTGCCTTTGAATATTAAAGCTATCCTATTAGACAATACACACTATATAGGTTGTTAGTCTTGGATTTAGAGCAGAGCACCACACACCAAAATGTCTGTAATCAGCTTCCTTTATGCTTAATAGGATATATGTCCTACTGTGTGAGTACATACTAAAATGGGCTGATGTGAAATGTATGCATTTGAATTCACAATACTTCCCAATTTGTTGTGTGTTTACATGAAATTGAAAGCAGAATTAATCTACCTTTGTGGTTAACTATTCATTGAACTGAGACCAATATATATTCCGTGATCGGCACAGAAGTAGCGGACCTGGGTCGGCGAGGGCCGGGGTCCACTGGGTTTTTTCCCTGTGCCCCATTATTAATTTTTATTAAACAAATTTAAATTGAAAAACTTGATTGGATAAAACTGTGAAAAAAAAAACTTTGTATGGGTCTACAAACACTCAAAATTGAGAAATTGGAAAACTTTTAATGGATTTTAGAAGTTTTACATTCAAAGTTTCAGTTTTTTTTTTTTGCAATTAAAAAATATCGGATATACAAGTTTTGGAAACCCTAATTCAAATTCATGAGCAAATTGAATTGATATAGAATTTGAATATTAATAAATATGCCCCAAAGATTCATAAACACTTTTTTTTTTCATGTAACGATGCCTGGCAATCAAATAGCGATGTGTGGTGTATTTGATCACTGTTTTTATACACAGCGTTATTATCAGGCCAGTAATATAAATTGGCATGGCTAGTAAATGTCATCCAAGTGGGTGCCTGGATTTCATTTTTTAAATCTGTTAAACTTACATTACTATTGAAAGGAGTATGTAAAGGAAAAGCAATCAGCCCCACTGATCTAGTAGGGATAGTTGCTGAATGGTTGCGATGCTAAAATAAGGTGGGATGATATCTATCAGTGCATAAACTTAATGAACTATAGAGAGCATAACTACAGTATATCCAGACATACTGACATAATAGTGTACTTTACATTTACATCACAAACCGGTTGTTTATGGAGTGGCATGCTTAAATGAAGGATTGGTGCAACAAAAGTCAAGATATGCATAGGTCAGGTTATTGCCAGTTAATAATTACAGTGTACATTGTGTAAAAAAGTGGCAAATCATTATTGGCTCTGGGCACCAACCAACTCTAATTTTCCATTGCTTTTATGCATTTCTTCTAAATGTCAGGTATATTTATACTTCTGTATATATTATTTTCTTAATTTCAAGTCCATTTTTGTAGATTACGTATGCCACAAACTGTGTTTTGGATTATATATATATATATAATGTGTGCGTGTGTTTTAATTTTGGATTTAACATTCTCTGTCTCAGGAAATGCAAGCCATTGCCATGTCTTGTCAATTGATAACAGCATTAATATGTGCCCTGAACCACAAGAGACCTTTCAAAGGTCCCGTTGCAACAGAATGTAGTAGGACATCGACAGCATACCATCAGTTTTTACATGCGCAACTTTTTTGTCCAAATGCATTAACGTCAATGGGCATCAAAATAATCTTGACGCATGACTTTTTTGTCACAGCAAAATTTTTCACGAAACAATTTCCAGGTAGCAAAATTCGGAGATCCATGCCTGCCAATAAATTCACCCATCACTTATAATAACCACTTAATATGTTGAGACTGTTCATCAGTAAGGGCCACATCGGGCATTCTACATGTTTGTTTGTTTTCCCTGGCACAAAAGGCAAAGATGACCATTCTCTTGTGTTCCTTTTAACTAGTTTCAGTCAAGTTGACCTCCTGGAGCCTCCCAGCAGAAAGCCTTCAAGGCTCGGGAGGAACAAAGGAATAGTTGGCCTTTAAAAAGCCCTTTCTCCCACTAGATACCTTTGAGTTGTGGGGCCTGCTTCCCTTATCATGCCACTGCACTATTTGACTATAGACTCTTTGGAACAGGGATACCAACCTCATTTTTTAGATATAAATTATCTTGTTTCTATGTGTATTTTTATGATTTACCTTGTATAATATTACTGTATCTATGTACCAGCTGTGTACCTAATGGTTGTAAATAACAATGCATAGTAAATGTACACAACACCACTGTTTGTGCATAGCTTTGCATTCCCATGTGACGCAGGGTCAATAAACTTCAGGTCAGAGCTTTTCAAATCTCCTGTATCAGGACTTTCTATATCTCCTTTATCGAAACTTTCTAAATACATTGAAGTGATATAATATTTACTTTTTATCTTACATTCATGCTATCATTCCTATAATCAATCATTAATTTACTATTAGCAACGTTGTGGCACTGCCTGAATCCCAACCTCTTTAAAGTAAAACTGCTATTGGCCTCATCATATACAGTATTTCTCACCAGATATCTCCTTCGCCTTCCATAGGAATGATTTCACTACATTTTTCTCAACATCAGAAGAGAAGAGTTTTTTTTAGAAGAGCTAGTGTGCAGAATGTGTACACACAAAATTAGTTGGGTACAGGGCCAGTCTTATCAAGTGCGGGTCCTAATTGGACCTATTTGGAGGGGCCTTCTAACCTGTGTTGCTAGCTGGCACAACATGGGCTTCAGTGCCTACCTCTTTAAAGGGGTTGTTTACCTTCCAAACACTTTTTTCAATTTAGTTGTTTTTAGATTGTTCTCCAGAAATAAAGACTTTTTTCAATTACTTTCCATGATTTATTTTTTACTGTTTTTCCAAATTAAAGTTTAAAGTTGAATGTTCATGTCTCTGGTGTTTGAATCTGGCAGCTCAGTAATTCAGGTGAAGACTCATAACTGTTACAATTGATACAATACTTTTACTTGATACATGTCACGGTCGGCGCCCAACACCAAAACAAACACCAGGCACCCTGGTCTAGGCTCGTGCTTCAGGCCCTCAATCATATACATTATGGATAAACATAAATAAAATGTGTAAGTACAAAATGTTGCTCACTTTGGGGAAAACGTAATAAAATGCACAAAGTCTGCATGTCGCAATGTAATATTCTTCATTAGGCTTTTATTGCATTGTAGCAGGGTTTCATCTGTCCTTCCTCCTCCCCGATGGGAGCTGGCTTCTTCTTCATGGAAAAGAAGGATGGAAGTTTGCGCACTTGCATCAACTACAGGGGTCTCAATAAAATCACAGTAAAAAAAAGCTACTCATAACCCCCTGTCTCCCAACATTTTTATCACTAAGCTTGACCTCCATGGGGCATACAACCTGATTTGAAATAGTGAGGGAGATGAATGGAAGACAGCATTCAACAGCAGAGATAGGCATTATGAGTATTTAGTAATGCTCTTTGGGCTCTGTAATGTGCCTGTTGTATTCCAGGAGTTTGTGAACGATAACTTCTGAGACTGGATGGGTGGGTCAAAATGTATAGTTTATCTAGACAATATCCTTGTGTTTCCCAGAAAATGGAAAGAACATCAGGCACAGGTGTGAGAAGTCTTCTACCATTTAAAGAAGGACTCCCTCTATGGCAAGCTGGAGAAATGCGTGTTCAACGTTTCCAAAATTCCCTTCCTTGGTTACTTCATCCCACAGGAATGGCTTGAAATGGATCCTGTCAAGAAATCTTTGATTCAAGATTGGCCTCATCTTCCCAGGACCAAGGCCATACAGAGATTCATTGACTTCACTAACTACTGCAGACAGTTAAGGGATTCTATTCTTGTATAGCTCTAATCCTGGCCCTCATCCGCAAAGCTGGAAAACCTTATAGTTGGCCACCACAAACCTTGAAGCCTTCACGTCTCTAAAGAAATTATTTGTCTCTGCACCAGTTCTCGGGCATTCGGATCCTCTTCAACCCTTCTTTTTTGAAGTGGATGCAAGTAGATTTCAAGATGCAGCTTGCATATTTTTAGCAGGACCTGTGCTCTTCTCTTAAAGCCTTTAAGCTTAGGTTTTTGTGTGCAGGAATATGATAAGTTGGAGGAAAGGTCAGAGTTTATAATGCAGCTTATTCAGCCAAAATGGGGGCTTTACTGCATTGAGAGAAATTTCCTCTGTCCAGTCGCAGTGATCATTCCATGCTGTTTTATAGGTATCAGGTAGGATTGTGTCATGACTGGTGAGGAAAGGTTCTGATATGTATGGTGGCTGGTGAGGGGACCCATGAGCGTGGGACCCGATTGGGCCCAATTGGTCCAATAGGCCTAAGGTCGGCCCTGGCTATGTACATGTGAACGGACTCTCTGTCATCTTTGTGAGTAAAGAGAATTCTTCAGTATGACACCTTGTGCTGCCTGAGTTGGTTGCTGGAAATTACATTGCTGTGTTCTGTGTTATACATCTGGGTCAGCAATATGTGTAGATACATTGTAGTTCAGTAAATTCCAAACAGATGGACTGACCCACATAGATAATAATTCGTAAATATAATCTTTATTATTACCTGATCAAGTTACATCAGTTCTAAATAACATAATGATGACTGTTCTTTGTTTCTGTTTTCAAATAAGGAACAGTGCTTAACAAGAAGTACTGTAGCCTAGCTTTGCCTTTTTTAGAACTAGCAGTGTACTTATAGAAGTCTTTTATAAGAGTTCAGCCACACAGTTTATTAATACTCATAGTTCTGTATTATCACAATCAGTACACAGTTAATACAAATATTTCCCTACTTCTTAAGATGATAACTGGGTTGATGGGGTTTAAAAGAATACACCAAAGAATCTACAGAGCTAGTGTGCAAGTATTGCAAATAAAAATAAGTGCAAAGAGGAGGCAGATGTTGGAAAAGATGGGTTCAAGGCATTAGATAAGTAATACAATGTGATGAGCAATACTGAAATGGGACTCTTTTATTAGGGGGTAGATAGTGAGTTTTTTCTACCGGAAAGAAGTTACTCAGTAGGTCTAAAAGCACTTTTTTTCTGCTGAAACCCACATATAGAAGCATCAAGTGTCAGGGCAAACAACCTGAAGTTCATATAGTTAGTCTTGTAGAGATGCATGTGGACTGTCTGACAGTAACTATTGATCTAACTTTTCATTGAATGATGTGATTTTCAGATTTTCAGTTAAAGTAGTAACCTCTGCTGTCTGCTGGCAAATGCACAGAGCTTGTCATGTAAAACGGGAAAGCTGTGTGATGAAGCATGTGACTACTCAATGGATTTACTGTAGATATTTGACCCTATTAAGGTGGGACAGAGGCATTCAAAATGGCAGACATGTTTGTCTCTATGTAAACTGTGCAAAACTATGGACCTTTTTTTTTTAAGGTCCTTAGAGTTTGCCACTTTGCTGAGCAGTTTGACTTAATTGGATAACTATGCAGTAAACTGGCAAATGAGGTGCAGCGTTGATAAATGCAAGGCTATGCATTTTGGTAGCATACAGTCATATGACAAAGCTTGGGAACCTCTCTCAGCCTGCATAATAATTTACTCCACTTTCAACACAAAAAGATAGTAGAGAGTGGTATGTCTTTCATTTCCCAGGAACATTTGAGTACTGGGGTATTTTCTGAAAAAAAGATTTTGAATAATGCAGTATTCAGTTGTATGAAATTAAATCAAATCTGAAAAACTTTCTGTGCATAAATGTAATTTTGCTAATTTGAATGCGTGTAACTGCTCAATACTGATTACTGGCAACACCATAATGGTTGGATTAGCTCATTAAGCCTTGAACTTCATAGGCAGGTGTGTCCAATCATGAGAAAAGGTATTTAAGGGGGCCAATTGCAAGTTGTGCTTCTGTTTGACTCTCCTCTGAAGAGTGACAGCACGGTATTCTCAAAGCAACTCTCAAATGATCTGAAAACAAAGATTGTTCAGTATCATGGTTTAGGGGAAGGCTACAAAAAGCTATCTCAGAGGTTTAAACTGTCAGTTTCAACTGTAAGTAATGTAATCAGGAAATGTAAGGCCACAGGCACAGTTGCTGTAAAACCCAGGTCTGGCAGGCTAAGAAAAATATAGCAGCGACATATGCGGAGGATTGTGAGAATGGTTACAGACAACCATGGGTGTCTGCAGAAAATTTTCCAGGGGGAGGGGCAAAAAGTTAAAATATTCAATATCCAGCTTTCTACACGCCAGTCTAGCCAGTGTGCTACGGAGTGCATGTGGAGACATTGTGACTGCACTATTTACACAGCTTTACAGTTATCCCACATATTGAACCTGTGTGCAGCCACCTGCACTTAAACTCTGTCCCAGAATCCCTCTCTGCCTAAGGTGTTGCTGCACAAGAACACGTGGAAAGTAAGAAGTTGGACGTCCCTTACTAACAGGATTTTTCCTTTGAAGCAGGGCGCCAACCTTGTCACTAGAAACGAGGGTTTTCCTTTGAAACATAACAGCGCTGTACCATGACACGTCAAACCACGCTCCCGTGGTTGTCCACAAACCTGCTCTTTCCCGTTGGCTCACCAGGAAGTGGCCCGTGCTTTGATTGGCAGGAATCGCATGGCAGCAGGGTAGGCTGTATCTGTAAGAGCCTGTGTAGGTAAAATGGTGCTGCTTCCAGGCTGCTGGATTGAGAGGGCACATATTGTAGAGGGAAAGTGGATAGGTGGGCTGGGAATGCCTAGGCCTGCTGCAACTCGCTGAAGTGAAGCGGACACCAAGCAGCACATACAAACTGTGAGACCATCTCCTGTTTGTCTCTCGGCACCTAGCAGCAGACATCAGGGCAGTGTCGTAACTACTCGCCAGCCCTGGTACAGGATGGGCACCCGGGACCCCCTGGCCCTCCCCCTATGAGTCACACGTGCTGTAAAATCTCACCCTATGCAGCCGCATGGATAACCGTTATTGCGGCTCCAGCAGGCCCCGCACCCCTGGTAGTTACGCCACTGAGTATATCTGCCAACAAGTAATTGCTGAAATGCACAATAATATGGAGCCAACTCACACTAAACCTACCATTCCATTGCCAGATAATGGAGAAGCAACCAGTGAGTAAACTGTTGGACTATGTGTAGCATAGCGCATACCAGGGCTTGTTTTTATTGCAGTTTGCCTGTGCAACAATGTCCCTCGAGTTTACTGTATGTATTTACAGTATATGGCACTACTGTATATGGAGTAGTGCTGTACATTTTACAATCTAGTAATAGCTCAAGCAGGGGGGCAAACTTTACAATAAATATAAAGAATTATCCACAGAAAGTAAGATTCAGTGGCACAGGTTGAGAGCTATATGGTGAAGCTCTAGGGCAGCTCCCGGTGCGATTACCCTTTGCACATCCCCATTGCCCCTGATTTCTGTAGCTGTCTTACTTAATATTGAAGAGAAAGTGCTGGATGCAAATACAGCTAGAGGTTACCTCTAGCAGCCTTCCTTTGCCAGCTTCAGGCGTCTCTACGGTGGTTGCTAGGTAACCCCACAACAAACCGCTAGTGTCAGGGAGGGCCATCCCCAGACACTGTGGGAGTCACATATGCCTTTCCTGATCCCAAGCTGACCTTCACCCTTGCCTGTATTATCACAAGCACGCAGTAACTTAACTATATGCTGCAGGTCTGTACCCCCAGCTGAGGTGATTTTTTGCAGTGGTTTCGCTTGCTAGGAAACCTCCAGTGGGCTCGAGGGGGTGCAGGCCCTGGTGCAGTCGCACCCCTGGTAGTTCCGACACTTCTTCAGGGACTGCATACTGGAACAGTTATACAAACTCCATGGAGGGGCAAGTGTCCCCCCTTGCCCCTATGTGCGGACACCCATGCAGACAACCCAAAGATCACATCCAAAGACCTGCAAGAACATCTTGCTGCAGATGGTGTATCTGTACATCGTTCTACAATTCAGCGCAATTTGCACAAATCTGTATGGCAGGGTGATGAGAAAGAAGCCCTTTCTGCACTCACGCCACAAACAGAGTCGCTTGTTGTATGCAAAAGCTCATTTAGACAAGCCACAGTCATTTTGGAACAAAGTGCTTTGGACTGATGAGACAAAAATTTAGTTATTTGGTCATAACAAGTGCTTTGCATGGCGGAAGAAGAACACCGTATTTCAAGAAAAACACCTGCTACCTACTGTCAAATTTGGTGGAGGTTCAATCATGTTGTGGGTCATCAGTCACAAAGTTGAAATTACTTTAAAGCATTTTCTTTCTGTGATTTGTACACACTTGAAAAAGGGTGTACCCAAAACATGTTGTGTGGATGCAAAAAAACCCCACTAATTAGCAGGTACTCTGCTCCCTGCCTTTGTTTCTCATACCTTATATTTAAACTTATTCTAGTGGTTGCCATTGGATCGTCAGAGTGAATCAAGGCTATTCAATAACGCTTGGCTTTTTGTATGTTACCCTGAGAGTAAATTTAAAGTTATGCAGGGGTTGGATATTATGACAATGACCCTAAACACACTTCAAAATCTACAAAGGCATTTATGCAGAGGGAGAGATACAATATTCTGGAATGGCTGTCACAGTCCCCCAATATCATTGAAAATATCATAAATATCATAGAAAATATATGGGATGATTTGAAGCAGGCTGTCCATGCTCCACAGCCTTCAAATTTAACTGGAGAGATTTTGTATGGAAGAATGGTCAAAATACTGCCACCCAGAATCCAGACACTCATAAAAGGCTATAGGAGGCTTCTAGAGGCTGTTACATTTGCAAAAGTAGGCTTGACTAAGTATAGATGTAATATCATTGTTGGAGTGCCCAAATTAATGCACCTGTCTAATTTTATTATGATGGTATTGCATATTTTCTGTTAATCCAATAACCTTTATGTCACTGCTGAAATACTATGGTTTCCATAAGACATGATGTATATTAAAATGAAGTTGCTACTTTGGAAGTCCAGCCAAAGATAAACGAAACTCCAAAGACTTAAGAGGCGTTCCCAAATTTTTTCACATGACTGTAAATGTGGGTTATATAAATTGTAATGTGTTGGGGGTTTCCTTATAAGAGAAAGATTTGAGGATTTTTGGATAACAAGCTGTGTAACTCTAGGCAGTGCCATTCAGTGGTTACTACAGCAAACAAAGTTCTGTCTTGAATAAATAGGGCATTAACCTGAGGGATGAAAGCATCATTTTGACTCTTTATAGATCCCTGGTAAGGCCTCACCTTGAGTACACAGTGCAATTGTAGGCTCCGGTCCAGAGGGCCTTAAAGATGAAAAGGGGAATCTTTTTTTCCCCATAGAAAAGATCAATGAACCAGAGGCCACCCCTTTAGAATTCAAAATCAAAACTTTGATTTGAAGCAGTGTAAATGGTTCTTGGTGAGGGCAGTGAGGTTGTTGAATACCCTGCTGGATGATACTGTTTGGCTGATTTATTGAATAAGCATAATATCCAAGGATATTGTGAACTTAGCTACAGTTAGTTTAGTAGAGTTTCCACTATATTCAGTTTATAGAAATGTGTATAGTATATATTAAGGTTGGTTTATGTGTGCAATACATATTCACTGGGGATCTTTTGGAAGCGTTGAATTTGATGGACTTTTTTCAACAAAACATAAAGATGTGCCCGCACACCCAGAATCCTTAATGTGCCCAAGTTGTATCATTGCTAAACAACACACACATCTTTTCATATTGTCCAAATTGACTGAAAAGTGGAAACTAAGCCTCCGGTTAAGATACCAGCTTGTTATTAGAAATATCCCTTTATTTCAATACAATGTTAAAGTAAAATGGAAACTAAAATGTATCTACCATAAAGCTCTTCCATTTGTCTAACCCAGAGATCAGTTACTTATAGTGATGGGCGAATTTGTGCAGTTTTGCTTCGCCGAAAAATTCGCGAATTTCGCGCGAAATGGCGAAAAATTCGCAAAACGGCGCCGGCGTCTCGTTTTTGACGCCGGCGCCCGTTTTTGACGCCGGCGTCCGTTTTTTCGAAAAAAAAATTTTGACGCCGGCGAATTTTTTCCGCGAATTTTCGCGGGCGTTTCGCGAATTTGTTCGCTGACGGCGAATCGCGCAAATTCGCCGCAAATTTGCGCCTGGCGAATAAATTCGCCCATCACTAGTTACTTATGTTCGTAGAAAGTTTGTAAATCCAAAAATAAAACTTTTGCCTAATGAAAGAAAATGTCATTCTAAGTCACTTTTCAATATAGATTTAGGTAAAAAGTTCAATGGTTTTATGTTTTCTTACAAATAAAATAACATAAAAATGCCAGTCCTTCTTTGCACTGCTGGTTTTGACTCTTCGATTGTTGGGCCAGATTCAATTCAGTGACAAAAACTTCTCATGTATAATGCGAAAACTCATGGATGAGATTCAATTCGAGGAGAAAAAACATTTCTCTAAATTCAGTTCCAGTTTTTCCCCTATAGACTTCAATAGAGTTTTCATGTTATAAACAGGGAGATAAGTTTTTCTGAATTGAATTGCATCCCAAATGGAATCGTGTCCGTGTCCATAAGTTTTTCACATAAGGAAACTTTTTCTCACTGAATTGAACCTGGCCCAATGTTAGAAAAGTCGAACTCTTCCCACAGTGCCCGACATTGTTTAGAGGAAAAGTAACACTAAAAAATTATAAGTAAAAAATACATTCCTCCCTCCTCCAATAATACTGCTATCCTGGATAAAGTTAACTACCTTTAATATTTAAAGGAAAACTATACCCCCCAAACAATGTAGGTCTCTATTAAAAGATACTGAGTAAAACAGCTCATGTGTAAAACCCTGCTTCATGTAAATGAACCATTATCATAATAATATACTTTTTTAGTAGTATGTGCCATTGGGTAATCATAAATAGAAAATTGCCATTTTAAAAAATAAGGGCCGCCCCCTGAGATCGTAAGATTCACTGTGCACACATACAAACCACATGTAAGGTCACATGAGCCAATTAACACACAGAGTTCTGCCTTTTGCTTCCTCACTTCTTCCTGTTACAGTTAGTGTTGTAGTATTTCTGGTCAGGTGATCTCTGAGGCAGCACAGATAGAGTCACGAAATGGTGGTTCAAGGCAAGAGATGTAAAAGGGAAATATTTATGTAAATATATATTCCAGTTTGGTAAGATTCTTTAATATGTCATTCAATTTGATATAAACTATCTGTTGCTTAAGTATTCATTTTGGGGGTATAGTTTTTTAATACATAAATAATGCAATAAAATCTCACTTCTGAGATTTCTCTTGAAGACGTTTCACCAGTCATCCAACTGACTTTCTCAATTCAGAATAACTTGTACATAGGATCTTACTTCGCATAATCTTGTTTATCATAATCCACAATGATGTCATTAAGTTAGGTGATGATTGTATTAGCAAGATTGGAGCTTTGATGGGTTATTAAACCTTCCAGGGAGAGATGCCAAAACAGCATTGTATGTGGCAGACAATAGATGCAGGGTCGGACTGGCCCGGCCATACCCCCCTCTCCCAATCCAAATCTATTTTAAAATAAAAAGTTTGATGCGCTGGGTAGCGATGTCAGCTCGTGTGAGCCCAGCAGTGATGCAATAAGGGAGGTGGTGAGGAGGGGAGCCAGGTGCGCCGGAGGGGGCCAACTGGATGGCAGGCGGGGGGCCCCTGGACAGCAGTCCCGGTGGGCCCTGGGCCCCCCAGTCCGACCCTGAATAGATGTTGCCAAGCCTCTATTCAAACTTGTTTTTTCAGTTTTTACATATATGGCTTCTTTAACTATTCATCTATTGCCTGCCACATACAATGCTGTTTTCTTCAGAAATATAGAAGAAAATAGACCCCATTGTGCAGGCCCCACTGCCCCTGCAGAAACAGAGTCTACTTCTTCTATAGTTACTCCACTGTTCTCTAAAAGGGGGCAAACCTCATGCAATGCTCTTTACATCTATGTCAAAAAACTAGGGGCAAATTTATTAAGGTTGGAATGGTAAATTCTAATTTGAATTTTCGAGTTGGTTTTTTGGTCAAAACTAACATTTTCGACCTTTGATAAATATGCCCCCTATGCAAAAAATAAATGAGACCTAATGATTTGCACAGTAGAAGAAAACCCTTTGGGCACTGAATAAATACACTAGTATTTAAACCAAATATGAAAATACTTTTATTGTCTGATGTGTTAAACCAGGGATCCCCAACCTTTTGAATCCGTGAGCAACATTCAGAAGTAAAAGGAGTTGGGGAGCAACACTAGCATGAAAAATGTTCTTGGGGTGCCAAATAAGTGCTGTGTTTGGCTTTGGAAGCCCCTATGTGGATTGTCAACCTACATTGAGGTTCTGTTTGGCAGTGCACCTGATTTTAATACAACCAAAACTTGCCTGGAATTCAAAAATAATTACTTGTTTTGAGGCCACTGGGAGCAACAATCAAGGGGTTGGAGAGCAACATGTTGCTCAGGAGCTACTGGTTGGGGATCACTGTGTTAAACAGTCAATGAAAAAGTTAAAAAATAAATAAAAAAAACATCTGTATATCGCTATGCAGGTTGTGACAAAGCAATACCTGGCGGAAGTAAAAATATGGTATTAAAGTGGCATAGTTTCTGGTCAAATTACAATATTATGCTTTCAACACAGTTAAATAAGCATGGTTTCTGCTGTGCAGTCATTCACACGGCTGTAGACATGTCCTTGGAAGCTCATCTCATGCAGTGGAAACCTGTATGGCACATCCACCGTGGCAAAGCAGGAATTCAGAAACAAGGAGCCTAGATGCTCATATTTGTATGTGTTTAACAAAGGTCATTTGCTGACAGAGAGTCTGTTCCTTGGCATGGAGGGCAGCTAGATTGATTGTCCGATGCCTACCAGCAATGATGTTAGAAATGCCAAATTTCCACAGATAAAGACCACCATTATAACTGACTCATGCTGAATCTGTAATGGAAAAATTTTTTGTAATTTATTGTTGCAAGCTGGAAAGTGTAACGTTTCTGTGCATTATACCTAGGCCTGGAAATGTTTATTCTGTATATCAGTACAAAAGTGGTCTGTGCTAGTAAACTAGTTTTTATGTAATAATGCAATATAACATTAAGATAAAATGTTAAATTTATTTGCTGTTATCAACTCCTTATACATAATAATATATTGAATATTTTACCTTATTTTCAGGTTCCTCATAGGATTCTGCAAAAAAGAAAAAGATTCACACATTAATTTAAATTATGATGAAGAAAATAAACAATAATGCAAACAACATTTCTGTAGTACAGGTATATGATCCCTTATCCAGAAACCCGATATCCAAAAAGCTTTTAAAAATTATTTCCCTTTTGTTTGTAATACTTAAACAGCAGCTTGTACTTGATCCCAACTTAGATATAATTAATCCTTATTTGAAGCAAAACCAGCCTATTGGGTTTATTTAATGTTTAAATGAATTTCTAGTAAACTTAAGGCATGAAGACCCAAATTACTGAAAGATCAGTTATCCGGAAAACCCCTGGTCCCGAGCATTCTGGATAACAGGTCCCATACCTGTATAGTGATGGGAAGAGGGGCAAATTAAAGAAGGTTATGAGCTTGGTCTCTAAATTCCAATACCGGTGCTTTTCTGATGGTAATTCCAAGAGGAAAGTCTTGTCACACTCATTTTTGTACCTTTAAATTCACCCACTCACAGAAGCTGTACCCTCAGACCTAGCAAGTTATCATTTCCAATGACAAATGTAATTCTGTTTAACTTCATATTGATCATTTTATACCTGTAGTGAATAGTTCAAATCTTTTTCTCCACGTGGCCCCTTTGGTGTTACTGGATGACAGCCAAGTGTGAGTCCTGACAGGTATTCAGTCCCAGTGGGGGAAGCAGTAAGTAGTGTACTATGTATGGGTGCCAGTAGGGGGTGCGTATGGCCACAACAGTGCATGGCCAGTTCATGTAAATGAGCTTGGACTATTTAGACAAGCATTTTTAAACTGGGGCCCCACAGGCAAAGATATGACTTGTCTAGACTTTGCCTAAATGAGCAGTAAGATTTATTATCAAGATGGTTATCTAGTAATGAGTTTGTTTAATTGTGTTTCCAAAAATAGTAAAGGAAGCACCCCATAAAATACAGAATAAGGATAACCTGTGCAACAACATTTTTACAATGCTTCCTTAATTGAGACAAGCCGCCTTTGCCAGTAGAAATGGGTTGATCCAATTAGGACTAAAGTCAGAGACCAGTCTTGGATATTGCTTACCTTTAGTTTTCATACGTGCATTGATTTCAAGAATGATGTAAAATAAAGCCTCCCATCCATAAAATCCACCCATCACTTTTGACATCCATTGAGTGGAGGAAATGTCCACCAGTTCCAAGCCAAGGAATATGGTAGCCACTAGAGAGACAAGCAAAATGGTGGCAACTGAACAAAGCAATAGGTCAATAACATTTGTCTAGATAGCCTATTACAGCCTTCCCTTTCCACTCCATTTGCTCTGGGTGGTGAACTATATATTTTATATACAGCCTATAACAGTAATGATCCTGTTCTCTGATGTGCAGGGTCAGAGGGAGGTACAGGATGTGCCTAGGGTCCTAGTGCTGCCCCATTTGCGCCCTAGACACAAGGCTCTTTTGCCTACCCCTAGTCCTGGCCCTGACTGGGAGCCGCTGCTGTTCATGATGAGTGTGATATATTGAGAGTTCGTTGGCTGTGCTATGTTCGTCCAGGGTGTCTTCAGTGGCTATGCAGTGTGTTTGTGTGTCTCTAGGGTGACATTTCTGAATATATTTCTTGTGTGCACCTTGTATATGTCCAGAGCCCCTACTTATTACACAAGAGAAATGGGAGAGCCAGGTTGAAACGTGGTCATGGTAAAAAATAGCACAACCTCCAAAAGGACAGTTTATCTCCTGCTTTTGTACAGCACTGTATTAGACCTACTGTAAACTAATACATTGCAGACAACGGGGCATGGCATTGTAACAGACACCATTATAAAGCTGTGAATCACAAGACATGCCTTTCTTTCAACCACAAAAATCTTACCTGCTAATATCTTGATCACCAGTGCATTCAGGCCATGTACCCAGTTGAAGATGAAACGCCTGTAAATGTAGTTGCTGTATGTCAGTGGCATGTTTCCCACTGTGAATACTAATACAATAGCTGCGGCACATCTGTGCCTAGGATAACCTCACAGCAGCCACAATACCATAGCTGATCCCAAAGTATAATATCTGTCTAGCATATTATTTAAATATGAAATGAATCTGGAATGCCTTTCCCACAGAATAATTCAATAATAATCAGTTTGCCAGTTTAAGTGTTAATGATATTAGTGCATTCATTCCCTACAACTGATTATCTGTAGATTTTATTTAGGATAGTGCAAAATTACAAAGTATTATGGGCACAATATAAAGCTGTGAATCCTGTACCTTTTATGATTGGGGGCTGGACGAAGCAAAGCTCCAAATGGTTGAAGAAATGAGAGAATCATTACAATGCAGCCAAGAATAGGATGGGCCCCGGAACCCTGTGCAAGCAGTAGAAGTGTAATTAGACGTAATACAATGTGTATTCCGGACATCATCACCCCCTTTGTATTTATGTCTTGAACCATACTTTGTTTTTCTGAATAATTGTTACACATGTTTAGCTTTCCATTTCATGTTAGAAACGCTTGAGCTTCCAACTAGAAGGGCTGCACTGAGCACTGTTTGGAATACCAGAAAAAGATGGCAGCTTGGTGTTCAGCAAACAGTACCCCGAGCATGTGCATTTATTGAAGAAGAGGAGCACCAGCTCAGGATGGAAGTGGTAAAGTAATAAAGTTGAAAAACTGGGAAACACCCAAAAACTTGACACCCTGTCCCCTGTGATTTTCCCTTTTCTTTTCCTTTAAATGTAATTAGGTAGGTACGGTATGAACTAGAATAACAATAAGTAAATGCTGAAGATTAAGCATGTAAACAATGATTGCACCAATTAGAATGAGCATGATTTTAGTATAAAAATCAAACATATACTCACAGCACTCCAGCCAAAGACTCCAACAAAAACCATGATAAATGCACAAATAGTCAGAATTACGGTCAGGACCATTAGGGAAATATGAAGCTGAAAGAAAAAGTTTAGTTTCTAAAGCTCCGAATAAGTTCAAAAGTGCAAGACCAACGTAATACAATATATTGTTGGAAGCATACCAAAATACAGTGATGAATATCTAACTAGAAGCAAACCAGAATTCAGTACATTTGTTTGGAGGTACCACAATTAAGAGATTTTAATGGCTCAGTTGGACCATACATTTGGGAAGGAAAATATGGTGGGAAAACATCTGTGCATTGGCTACTTCTAGTAGCTAATACTAGAATAATGTGAAGGAGGGTTTGCATCACACTGAGAGCCAAGGGGGGTTCAGAAATAATTTGTATGAGTCAGAGATATCATAGTTTTATGATTTCAATCTGGAGCCCAGATGGTCTAAATGAAAAAAAATGCATTTATATCTATGTTGTATTTTAGGAAGTTCAGTGTTTATGCACCTTTTTTACATACGGTAAGCCCAACTGAAGGAATGTTTTCAATTTAAAGGAACAGAGTAATTCAGGCAGCAGTACCCCAGCAGGTCAATGCAGACTTTAACTGCTGTTAAACCATGTTAGTAGGTGCATATAGCAGAAGAAGTGCCCCAGATTGGACATAACTAAATCAGAATTACACAAATCCAAATTCAGTAACACCACAGTAGAAGCAGATATTTTGTGCCTTTACAATAAATTAGACTCACCAAAAACCAAAGACCTTTTCCAATGACTGGCCTATTAGCTGCATGTTTCATATACCGAGCTATAAGCATTCCAATAGTCCCTGTAGTCATCCAAGCAATAAGCATCAGTGCACCTGTAACATGTAAGTCACTTGTTGGTTAATAAGTACCTACATTTCTGTGATTGATCTACTATTTAAATACTCTTTGCTTGGCCATAGAATAGTATGTAGTCCCTGTAGGCTATGGCAAAAAAAACAAAAACCTGATACAGATACAGTTACGTCTTTACTCACCATGGCCAAGAATAACAGGAGGTGTTTGAACTGCAGCAATTGCACTGGCTGCAAAACTGGAGAGATCAATCCTGCTAGCTGATATGAACGGCTTGGTTGTGTGCAACAGAATCTGACCTGCATTTAAAAGATGTTTTATATTCCACAATTCATATTGTTATGGTTTGCTTTCTCAAACATACAAAGCAGAGGTGTAAATAGGATTAATGATGTACGTATTTACCTATTTATCATTGCATAATAAACTTTTTATTTTGTCTGCAAAAAAAAAAAATAACCCAGTGACGTGCAAGACAATTTTTTTGTACCGTGAAATAAGACCACCCGCTATATATTAATTTTGGAAGTCCAGTTGAATGATAGTTGCCCAGTTATTATTAATGTTATAAAATGCAATATTCAGAAGACCCATAATCACCACACGGGAGCTTTCTTTGTCAAAAATTGAAGGTAATACTTATATTGACAGGCTATACTTTTTGCACTGTAGTACTTGGTGTATAAGTAATCGAAAATATTTAGTGGTATTCGGTGGTGATGCTTTTTCTTTTTCTCTGTACATAGGGATAATAGCTTCACAGGGTATGTGTTTGCTTTCTCAACAAATACTGGATTGCCTACTATGTCACACTTACCACTTGCTTGGGATGGGCCTGTTCCAAGGAAAATGTAGTAGCTGGGAGCTGTGCTGGCTCGAGCCTGGGTGGAGATGCTCATCTTGCTAATGAAGGAGCATTTTAACACTCCACCTATGTAAGATGAAACTATAGATCCTTTGGTACTCTAGAAAGAAGAAAACACTTTCTGTGAAGTAGCATAACACATGACATTTTTGAAAGTTGTGTTTTATTACACTGATATCCAGGAAATATAAAATATTCACAGGGCAGCAGCCATGTCAAGCTCCCACTTTCAACAACACAACAATGAATATATGCCACAAATTAATTATGGGTGATTTCTCTCAGTTAATAGTATAAATAGGGAAGGGTGCAAAAAAAATAAAATAAATAAATTATATATATATATATATATATATATATATATATATTTATATATATATATATATATATGGTAATGTATTAAAAAAATTACAATACTTACATGAAAATAGAAATATAAATACCCTTAAAAGCAAGTTACAAGCAAGCAGAATTTTGCCATGCATTTTAATTGCAATTACAATGGACTCACCAAGTTTCTAGCTTGGGGAGTAACATATCCAGTAGAAAAGGCTTGTTGAACCAGGATGTTTCCACTAGAATCCCTGGTACAGATGTAAATATCATCATTTCCCTACAAATAAGAGAAGTTTTGGTTATATACTCATATGAATGAGTTTCACATGGCCCCTATAGTGACTTCAAGGTTTGGAATTGTTTTGAATGTACCAAAGAGGATGATTTTCCTGTGATGTTATATGTCAAAGGAGATAATATAAGTCAACATACCATAAAGTAATGTGAAGTTCTGTAATGTCCTATTCTGTAAACAGTGAGGGGTATGTAAAAACAGCAAGTTTGCATGGTCTTGATTAACTTTCCAACAGATTTTAAAAATGAATATAAAAACAGAGATGTGCAGCATATTCTTCCCAATATTTACATAACTTCAGGCACAATACTTTTATGGCCAGAATTAAACTTCACATGCAGCTTAAGGAGACATTCCAGCATTCATTAGATATCAAATCTTTGTTGTGGTCTTACCATCAGCTTATCATCAGAAAATGCAATAGCTACGTATCCCGTGGTTGATCCGCTCATTTCAAATACAAATCCATTATTGGCTGGTACAGAAGACATGAAGAGACAGCTGCTGTTGTCTGGGCTACAGTTTGGTGGGTTGCTAAAGCAGAACTTCCCTGTACCACACATGGTATTAGAAATCTGTAACTGGAAGAAGAGGATGGACAATAAAACTATAAAGTGAAACCTTAGCTACTATATATAGTCCACTAAACTGTAGTGAATGTGTAATAAATCTGCTTTACAAACATTTTGTATTATTTCATATGGATGTTTAATGTTTCTTAAAGGAATTGTTCAGTATACAAATAAAAACTGGGTAAACAGGCTGTTCAAAAGAAAATAAAATCTGTAATCTATAAAGGCTGGAGTGACTGGATGTGTAACATGATAGAAAGAACACTACTTCCTGCTTTGCAGCTCTCTTGGTTTACACTGATTGGTTACCAGGCAGTAACCAATCAGTGACTTGAGGGGGGGCCACGTGGGTCATATCTGTTGCTTTTGAATCTGAACTGAATGCTGAGGATCAATTGCAAATTCACTGAACAGTTATGTCCCACGTGGCCCCCATTCAAGTCGCTGACTAAGTCAGAGTTAGAGAGCTGAAAAGCAGTGGTGTTCTGTTCTGGAAGACATCTGCTCACTTCAGCCATTATAGATTACATTTTTGGCTAACTAACTATATTAGAAACATCTTTTATTTGCACAGCCAATCTATTTACCCAGTTTTTATTTTTGCACTGAACTATTCCTTTAACTTAATGTTTATTTCTAGCTCAGGGTAAACCAGGGAACAGGGGCTCAGTATCAGACCTTTCAACAACTATAAACTTTTGACCCCCCTAGAAGCATCAGATCCATCATTTTAATCAACAGAAAGACACAATTCCCATCTAATACAACTCTGGTACCTTTAATAAATTTTATCCTGAAAGGAAAGTTGGATGTTAGGTTGTTCCCTTGGGATTAATATATACAGTCTCCAGTGTAAACAGTGTAGAGGAATCAACAACAACAGATGGACATTTTGTCTTGTGTATATGGCTGATGTTTGTGCTATGCTCATTGACTATTAAAAACCTAAAGTTAAAACAAAATTACAATAAAGAGAACCAAAACTATAAAAGCTTGCTTGTGTGTCTTTTGGTGTAAGAAAAGTAAAAATCAGGTGCAGGTATGGGATCTGTTATCTGGAAACCTGTTATCCAGAAAGCTCTGAATAAAGTCCATATCCATTATAATAAAATTACTAACATTTTTTAAAAACTATTTCCTTTTTCTCTGTAATAATAAAACTGTACCTTGTACTTGATCCAAACTAAAATATAATCAATCTTTATTTACGGCAAAACAGTCATATTGGGTTTATCGGATACTGAAATGATTTTTAAGTAGACTTAAGGGGTTATTTATCAGAGGTTGAGTTGTAGAGGTTTGTGAGGTTTTACCTCAAATAAACTCACAACTGTTTTCTGATTTATGGAAAAACTCGAATCAGTTAATTTGGGGTGAAAAACGTTAATACCCATATCGATTGAGTTTTTGGCGAAAAACACGAATCGTTCAAATTAAGTGAGTTTTATATAATGATCTTATTGCACCAGCCTAAAATTTCAGCTTCTCAGTAGCAGCAATGATCCAGGATTTTAAACCTGTCATGGGGTTCACCATCTTGGAAAGTGTCTGCAACAATCACAAGCTCTTAACAGCTGCTGAGAAGCTAAGCTTAGGGGTCGTTGCAGATTATCAAGAAGAAAAGGAAGTTTGTCTGCAATATAAGCGGATGCCACAAGGCTGATTATTTAATTCTGATGCTAATTACACTGGTTTCTGTGCTGCCATCTAGTAATTATCTGTATTAATTAATAATCAGCCTTATATAGTGACATTTATATTCTATGTGTACTGTATATTGTGAGTGGGTCCCTAAGCTCAGTAGCACATGCTCAGTGACAGTAGCACAGAGCACGTGCAGTGAATAAGCAGAAAAGAAGATAGGGAGCTACTGGGGCATCTTTGGAGACACTGATCTTTACTGCTAAAGGGCTGTGGTTGCTTTGGGCTGGTACAAAAGTCCAAAACATAATGTACAACATTTGTAGCCTACATCTTTAGTTGCGCTTTAGTTCTCCTTCAACATCTTCAAATGGTTCAAGGCAAATCTGCCACTGACTTCTACATGACCTCAACAGGTTTTAGCTGGAGTATTTTCAGATTCAAGCTATTTCCAGGTTCCCGGGTGTAATAAATCTAGAAAAATTTGAGTTTTTTTTAACCTGAAAAGTTTTGACTGAAAAATACCTTCAAAAACTCTTTTGGGTAAAAATCAACTTGACCTTTAATAAATAACCCCCTTAAAGTATGAAAATCAAAATTATGGAAAGATCCCTTATCTGGAAAACCCCAGGTCCCGAACATACTGGATAACAGGTTCTATACCTGTATTATTGTGCATTCATAGATAAGCGAGTCAGAAAGTGGGAAGAATAGATACAGACTTACTGCCATAAGGGGTTCACTCTCAACTCTACTCCAAAATACGCTGTAACTCGTCAGAACAGTTGCCCTGGAAAAAAACAGTAAATGGTGGGTGAATCCCTGAAATTGAATATAAGCCAGAGGCCAACTATAAAGGAAAATAATGTAAATGTTGATGCCAAAGTACAGTTTCACGAAAGTTGTTAGCTCCCTAATTTGACCCCTATTATTGTAAATTGGCCATACATTGGTATATTATCTTATTCAGTGAGGTAGCCAAATAAGCAGATATCTGCTGCTCTTTCACAAGACCACCGGATTGTATTTACTACTCGTGTGCTGGGTCCATTAATTCTCCCATCACACTATGTGGTCCTTGTTAGTTAATCTGATGTAAAGCGCAGTTGAACTTGCTGGTACTACAGAAATAAATAACAGTAGTTAAGACTTGCTGTAAATATTTTTTTAATCAAACAATGGTACAAGGTTGCTGAACCAATAAATGTATGCTGAGAGCTAGCAACATGAGCTTTGGTTGCTAGAAATATATATTACAAGCCCAAAATGTATATTAACAAAGAGACAGGATCAAACAAAACCACTAATGCATTGAATCCATATGGCTTATATTTCCTTTCCTCTTTAACCAGTATTTATTAAATGGAGCACAAGAGATTGTGGTTAAAATTGGTGGCCTCTTGTCTACTTTTCATTAATGTTCTGTAATTGGTTTATTCTGAAAACAATTAACCTTTTCCATTGCAAGACTGGAAGTAATGTGGCTTCCTGTCTCCTGCACTGTCTGTGCTGCTACATACCAGTAATGCAACTTTGGATCAAACTGTACTTTCTATTCTATCTTGAAAGAATGAGTTCCTGTCCCCAAAATTATATAAAAATTTTAGAGAAATTATAAGACAATTACAAGTTGAACAAAAATAACTGTTTTGAAAGGAATATGGTGAAAAAAAACCTTAGGCTCCCTCCAGAGGCCCACTTCCTAATCCACACCACAACAGACACCCATAACTGCCCCAGAATAGCTCAGCAGGGCTCGCAAATAGAATCTTGTGCCACTTGATAAGGTTGTCCAAATGTGTCTAAAGCACTTTCTTTCTCCTTTAAAATACAAGGTCTTTATAAAGACATCCATTACTCATTTCTTCCTGGAAAGCCTTTTGACATATCTGCAGACCTGTGAGGTTTGTGGCCCTTCCCTGTGGGTAAGCTTTTTAATCTCGCCAGTTATTGCACTCGGAATGCCTATACATATTTGTACAGCAATGATATCTGTATGTCGAACTCTTTTGTTAGTCATTTAGTGTTATAAGTTCCAAGACACGCTGACTGAGAAAGATAAGCTAGGAGAAGTCTACCTCTTTCATAAACTGACCTTTTCTGTGGGTTTGCCCAAATATTTTATTCTGCACTTATTTCTGTGGTTAAGGTAATATCAGACAACCATGATAAGGGATGTCAACATTTAGGGAAGAAAAGGGAGGCTAAAGAAAAATTCAACAAATGCATTTATCATGAATTGTTGCAAAAATAACTCTTTTCTACCTGGTGAGAAATTGAGTGAATGACTAAACATTCAAGGGCTCATTTATTAAAGGAATAGAATGTGCAAATAATAAAACATCCAGCATAGTTTGCCATTTTACCCACAATATAACATTATTTCCTGGAACTGCAGTGTAATTAACCTTCAGCAATCAATTAACATTATGTTTCTAGAGGCTCTCGATTTTGCACTAATTGTATGCAAATGAGCACAACTTGCATCTGTCAGGATGTGTAAGACACAGAAATACTTATATGTGTGTCATTAACCTACCACATTTTTTTTTTACAGGTGTAACATGCAAAGGGAACTCAGTGTTTACCTAAGGCATGTATTAGTGCTCCCTTGTGCTGGGGAATATGCCTTACATATCAAAGTAGGTTAAAGTGACAAGGTACACGGTATACATCATTACAATAGGTTCATATGTACAAAATTGTATGTGTCTAGCACTGCAGATTGTGGTGAAACCACCACATGTTACATAAATACATGTACAACATAAAGATCTATTTGTTCCTATAGCCACATGCAAAGAATATGTCCCAAAGAATGTCATCCCATAGTCAAACCATCCTGTTTCGATTCACAGTCCATCAATTATGTTCAGACACTGAATAAAAATAGAATCATTCATACAGGACAGCAAGCCAGTGACTGGCTTAGCAAATATTAAGATGACAGAGGTCATGATTCTGTATTGTTACACAATGAATGATTTTTGGAATTCCCTTTCCCAGATAGGTGGAATTCCCTTTCCCAGATAAATGAAAGTATGGCTATTAGTTTATCAGTTTTAATTCTTAATACCAGCTAATGCCTTGTTATATCAGAGAAACCAATTGTTTACTATCGCTAACACCTCCCCACATGTTGCAAAATGCACATTAAACTCATGTTTTTATATTCTTGTGGGCCTCCTCTTAATGGGAAACAGAGCATTACTAATATGTATATAATCCCTCTAATCGCTAACTCAAAATTTCTTGAGAATCTTCTATGTCAATTGATTGATACAATAGGTCACAATATCTAAATGAGGCAAGTTTTTGTGCACTTAATTTTCATTCCAGTTACTTTTTTAGCTTTACTATATATTGGTGTGAGTCTGTGTAATATTTTAATTGTGATCTCTAAATGTTTTATTGACAAACTGAAATATCAAAGTCTCTGTAGGAGATTCTTTGTCTGTTTTCACCTCTGTCTTTCCGTTACAATTAAAGTTAAGATCAACCCTCAGTATAGCACATTGCAGGGATAATTGCTGTAAAGAATGCAAGATTTGCACCAAACTACTTCTCCAAAATGTTCAAACAGATTGTTTCTTAAACCAATGAATCCCTGGCCAAAATATCTGTTATTGAACTACTACTCCACAATCCAAGCTCTTTGATCCGTTACATCACAAAGCCTTGTGTAACCCAGATGTACCTGAAGTATATGGGTCCTGTTCCAGCAGGGGCAGTCCAAGAAGTGGTAATAGATGTTTTGATAGTGCTACTTGTGTGGCTGACTGCTGAAGCCTGCATAGAAAGAGACAAGATATTAATTAGCCTGTCAATGGACTCTTCCTTGGTTCTTGTACTTAAACACATTCCTTGTTCTTACGCACAGATGAACCCAATGATGCAGGAGAATCCTGGAGCTACAGCCACCCTAAACATGGAACCCTAGACATATTCCATGGGTCGCACTGCAGGCTTTGTCAGTAGGCACTGCAGACTAAAGAATCACTCACAAGTGTCCATTTAATGACTAGCTACAGAAATAATGCCATTAGCAATTTTGACACAATGGCATGTTTTATCATCGGAGGTAATTGTGGCAGGCGCAGATCTGCACAGGGCTAAAATTACACTGGAATTGTGGGTAAAACACTGCATTGTGGGTAAAAAAGCGTGAACTTTGCATAATGCACCTTTTTGCCTTTAGCATTCAAAAATGTTTCCCTGTACATTTTTGAATGTTACCATCTATGTATTACTATATATTATATACTATATAAGTATACAGTGAAAGGGACAGTTATGGTTAAAAAAAACCTATTGCCATATTTATCTTATAATAAGTGGGGTGAAATGAGCTGCTTAAAACTCACCACTGTTCACTTCCAGCTTGTAGCCTGGTTGCCCCTCCGTGGTGTCCCCTAACGTAAATATTTGCTTTGTGGGCGGATTTTGCAGCATCAAAATATTTTTCAGCAAAAATTTATGATTTTGTTAAATATGAATGTGATTGATATTCAATGTTAACCTTAAATATAAAATCATAAGTAGAAAATAAGTCTGATTGATGTACTGAGATCAAGGAGTGTTCCAGTCTGAATCACTCAATCCTTCACATGGTATAAATATGACTGGTCCTAGCAGGAGATCACATTTACACTAGTATATTTCAGGGTAGGGTAATAAACTAAGCAGCTTTATTATATTTTGCGTGGTTTGCTTTTTTATCCTACCTTTCTCAATGCTATCAGCTGGCTTAGGTTAGTGACTTCAACAACCAGAAAGTAGGCTGCTTGTAAAGCTAGATTTTATTGTTATTATTTTTAGCTACTAATCTTTCTGTTGTGGACTTATATTTGTATTCATGTGACCCTAGCAACCTTATTGTTTTAGACCAACACATTCAACATTATTCTATAAAAAAGTTCAGCTTAATGTCCACTTAACACTGAAAGGGGACATCAGCTGGGTCATGGTAGTGGTGATAACATCAGGTCAAAAGGCTGAAATTTAAAACAAATCAATCCCATATAGATGTATATGGTTGGACATTGTGTTTTTCAATACTGGTTAAATATTAACTGGGATTTGCAAATGGTTCAGACAATTGCTTTTCTGTATACAATATAGTATATATCTCTAATACAGAAATGAGATATTACTGAACCGTGTAACCTTTTCCAACAATGGATAGGAAAGAATTGTATCTATGAAAGTTTCCTTCTTACTGAAAGGCTTACCAGCTGCAGTTGAAATGCTAGTCCCAGCATCTTCTGCTGCATAATTTCAGCTGTGCAGCCTTGAGTTGTGGCCGATGCAATTGCATTTAATGTGTCAAAATGAACACTAATGCATTTGTTAATTGAGTGCAAGTTGCAGCGAACATTTTTAGAGTCACAATGTGTCACCTCCAGAGCTTGCATTCAAAAACAAAATTTATGTTGGATTTACTGGATGCAAGTCTGATACACCTGTTGATGCAACTTGGTGTGGGAGCCCTGGACATACCACCAGGGCCGGATTTACATTGTGGGCGCCCCTAGGCCCACTACCGTTCATCACCCCTGTCCCCTCCCCTTTATTCGTGCAAATTTTCATCATCTGGAATGGAGCAATGGGGATTGGTGCACGGGAAATGTAAAAAATGATCGGATCTCCAGTGTATCCCCTGTGTTTTTGAACCAATGTGGGTGTGGTTGGGCAGCATGCCGCCCCCGTAAAATCCTGCCACCCTAGGCCCGGGCCTAGGTGGCCTTTCCACAAATCCAGGCCTGAGCGTCACTAATACCCACAGTCAATAGGTGCATTTGTGCAAATTCTTCAAATTTGATTCGAGTTTTTGGGTCGATTCAATTGATCCAAGTTTTAAAAATGTGATTATATTAATACATTTCGTTCAATAGAATTTTGAATTTATGGGAAATTCAACCTTTGATAAATGTGCCACATTTTTGAAACAAATATTGAGGGGGGTGTATTGATGCAATTACGTTTCTGAATTGTGCTACACTGAGCTCCCAATAACAATTAATATGTGCTTTGCACTTAAAATCACACGGTTAATGTTTGGATATAACACGTAAACACTTACTGCTCCTGCACTGCATGAAAGAGCCTGAGTGTTCCCATCTCTGATGGTAAAATATCCAATAGTCTGGTCTCCTCCCACGGTCTGCGCCTCTAGGAGAAATCCTTTGAAACTAGATCCTGAACTGGACTGTAACGTCACTGGAAAAGACAGGGAATTCTTTGTATAATAATTAACTTGATAAAGGTGGCAAAACACATGAAAAGCATACTACTAAATCACAACTTAGCAGATAATGCATGTGCTTTCTTAATATAGGATTTAAATCCATGCCTTGCATTGGCTAGGTTAAATGGATTCCCAATATATTACTGTAAGTGATGTAAGCCTTGCTTTTTTATTAGACGGTTTATCAGAGACTTCAGTGTAAATGATAGGGTGTAGCCTAGAAGTAAAATATTTAACTATCATAGTTTTTCCCCTTTATTTTCTCACACATTCAACATGTGTTCCATGATTCATTTTCTGTTCATCTTTATTCAGTAGAGTAGACACTAGTATGTTGTGTCTTTCTCCACTGGTCTTAAATATGTACAATTCAGGCTGCACCCCACATTTTAGAGTCTTGCCTTGTGTACACTGGTTGTTTTTTTTTTTTTTTTTCGATAGCTGGGCTGAAGGAGGCTCAGTTCCTGCAAGATTTGCAAAGTTTAGGGCAAGTCTTATTAATTATGGATTTTAAATTTCCAACGTTGATTGGAACAATAATACAGCCAAAGGAAACAAATGTATGCGCTGCATGACAATTTCATGTCACAAATTGTTGTGGAACCGTAAACAACATCCATACGATCACAGCACACTGACAAAGTAAATCCTTTCAAGGCTTGATAAAGGGTCAGGTGAGGCCCTTAACGTTGCCACTTTTGTCTACTTAAAATGATACTGTCATGGGAAAAATTTTTTTCCAAAATGAATCAGTTAATAGTGCTGCTCCGCAGAATTCTGCACTGAAATCCATTTCTCAAAAGAGCAAACAGATTTTTTTATATTCAATTTTGAAATCTGACATGGGGCTAGACATTTTGTCAATTTCCCAGCTGTCCCAAGTCATGTGAGTTGTGCTCTGATAAACTTCAATAACTCTTTACTGCTGTACTGCAAGTTAGAGTGATATCACCCCCTTCCTTCCCCCCCCCAGCAGCCAAACAAAAGAACAATGGGAAGGTAACCAGATAGCAGCTCCCTAACACAAGATAACAGCTGCCTGGCAGATCTAAGAACAACACTCAATAGTAAAAATGTCCATGTCCCACTGAGACACATTCAGTTACATTGAGAAGGTAAAACAGCAGCCTGCCAGAAAGCATTACTCTCCTAAAGTGCAGGCACAAGTCACATGACCAGGGGCAGCTGGGAAATTGACAAAATGTCAAGCCCCATGTCAGATTTTAAAATTGAATATAAAAAAATCTGTTTGCTCTTTTGAGAAATGGATTTCAGTGCAGAATTCTGCTGGAGCAGTACTATTAACTGATTCATTTTGAAAAAAAAAAAATTCCCCATGACAGTATCCCTTTAAAATGAGCCAATAAAAATCACAAAGCACAACGGATTTACTTTGTCAGTGTGCCGCAGTCTTATGGATGTTTGGATGTTACATATGACTTTACTAACCCATGGCAGATTGGGTAATTGACTGACAAGCACCTGGTCCCAAGGGATAAGACACAAGGGTAGAGCACTTCATTATTGTGTGAAATTATTGTGGAACCAACCAGGAATAATATTGGATCTAGTGATCTCTAACAACCCACAATAAATTATAAATGTACAAATACTAGAAACCTGGGCAATATTATCTTAATGTTTGTTGTAAAAAAACATTTATTCGAAATTTCATACAAGCAAACTTTAGCACCCAGTGATAATACACACCAGAAACAGTTGTCTTTTCAAACTTTGTTCAATCTCTGCTGTTCTTAATGGATTTTTTAAGAAAGAACTGAAAAAGTGGTGAGGACAACCCCCTGTGTCTGAATTCAAAATTAGTCAAAGGTGACTACAATAAGAAAGCAGCTATTTGGAAAGCAAAAATAGAAAATGAGGAACTGATTGCTTCACAACCAAAGAGTAATTCCACTTTTGTATGTGAATAATAAAAGGGTGAGTGCCAATGGACTGGAGGAAACTGATGCAATTCAAATATTTAAAAAAAGGATTATTTTCTCAACCTTGCAAGTACAAACCTGTACATTTGACGTCTGTATTAGGCAAGGTATTTGTTAGGCTTGTTAATGGCAAGTTTTGTTTTTTGTTAAGCCAAATTATTTTGATCTGTTTGCACATAGATAGGACTGTGTAAGGGATCATGTGTATTAGGTTCACTTTTATTCAATTTGGGCTCATCTTGGCAGTGCAGATCGATTGCTAATGCTCATAAGACCGCAGTAGAACAATTCCCTCGTATTTTACTTCTTATTTAAAGCTGATTGTGGGCAGATTTTCTTCACAGGTGAATGACAGAGATAAAATAAATATGAAAAATGCTAAAATGAAGGTGGTGCTTCTCCATGATTTGGATCTCAGATACATACTGTCTCCCATGGGAGCAATCACTTCATTATCAGTCCGGTTTGTGCTATGAAATCAGCTGTTTCCCTATAACAAGATGTTCTCTTTCTATAATCTTGGTATGCATGTCAGTTCACTTGGGATTTGACATCATGTAACCATGTTTTAACTCCTTTTTAACTATAAAAGAACATAGCATGGTCTTGGTTTGTGGTTTATGGCATCCACACACAGGAATATATTCAAAGGTTACTAAATCTGTTTACTGGATAGTCAGGTGTGACAATTTGACTGTCTATCCTACGAAATGGATAATTGGATAATACCTCTGTGTTGACTAAAACCAACAAGAACACACTAATAAAGATCATCCCAATTTACCCAATCATACCTGTTGCAATTCCTCACTGGCCCATTGGACCAATGTTTGGCCAACTGATTTAAAAAAGTAGGGTATTTTCTGTATCTCAGACGGTGTAAAATTAGCAACAGGTTCTTTAATTATGATATTAAAATGCAACAAACATTATGGCTGAAAAACCTATTTCTAGTTCAAAAACAGCTGGAAGTCTGTAGCACCCAGTCTGGACACCCCTTTGCCTAGACTAAGTAGAAAAGCTTTTACTATTTTTTTAGACTACCATTATAGTCCTGATTTGCCTGTAAATTTGCCTTTATGACTTAACTAAGATTTTCAGGATTTTCTAATTTTTTATTGTCCATTTTATCAAAAAGCAGATACAGGTATGGGACCTGTTATCCAGAATGCTTGTGATCTGGAATTTTCCGGATGACGGATCTTTCCGTAATTTGGAGGTTCATATTTTGAGTCTACTAAAAAATAATTCAAACATTAAATAAACCCAATAGGATTGTTTTCCCTCCACAAAGGATGAATTATATCTTGGTTTGGATAAAGTACGAGGAACTGTTTTATTATTACAGAGAAAAAGGAAATAATTTTTTACAATTTTAATTGCTTGGATAAAATGGAGTCTATGGGAGACTGCCTTAGCGTAATTTGAAGCATTCTGCATAACAGGTTTCTGGATAATGGATTCTATACCTGTACCTGGTCAAATGTTTGGACACACAATGCCATAAAAAGAAAGGCCCATGCAGACTCTATCTATCTATGCCCCAGAAAAATAATATGATGAAGCCCCATGGTAATTTTACACAAATGTATACCATACCAGTTATAATATCTCCAGTGCTGAATGTATTTTTGGATACAGTGATGGAGTAGGGTGATGGTGTCGTCTGCGAGGCACTATTCCCATGTATCGGAAGCATTGAATTACAGGAAGCGCTTATTTGTCCTGATGGATAACCAGATATTGTTGCAAAATATATACTAAAGAAAATTAAAAATTGACCTTCCATTTCCACCTAGAAAATAAAACAAAAATACAGGAATCTGTTAATATCCAAAGCCTTATGGACTCTTGCTATAAACAAAATGCATTGGTAACAGATACAAAATCCCCAAACATTAACATTGCACTATAAATCTTCTTAAAATTAATATCTGAATGAAGACCCCATACATCACAGCTCTTATACATGTCAATTGTTTCTTCTCAGTTCCTTGTTGAACTAATATTTAGTAGCTTTGGGTTTGCACCCAAAACCTTCTTATTGGCCCCTCAGACAGGATATTCCCACATAACTTATGTTTGTTTCATATGCTCTGTACTGAGGAAAAGTGCTCACTTTTTGGGGATTCTTGCAATACCTGAATCTACTGGGACCCTTTATAACTCTTTAGGGCATATATTTACTTGGTCCCAGGCCCGGACTGGCAATCTGTGGGTTCTGGCAAATGCCAGAGGGGCTGCTGTATGGTGTCATAGAAAGTCATTATTTAGTGGGCTGGTGGGGACTGTTTGGGCCTCTGTGTGGGCTTATTGGACCTCTGTGTACCTGAAATGTCAGGGCCTATTTTAATTCTTAGTCCGGACCTGCTTGGTGCCATTGCAGAATTCTAAATATCTTATAAAATGAACAGAGCTGCGATTTCTCATTTTGCAAACAGTGTCACACTGTCACACCCTATAACAAATATGCCCCTTTGACAAGAGTCCTTTATGATTAGAAGTTCAGAAACTCTTTGTATGGTTCATGTTTTTTCTTCAACCCTCATTGACGTTTGGTCTAACATATGCTTTCGAACTTAAGGTTCTTGCTCCTTTGACTTTTAAAAAGGCTTTTTCATCCTAAGTCATCATGTGAAACTGCATCATCTTTAACTTTCTTGAATACAAAGTTATTTGACTCACAGTTCTCATTGGTGTAATCCCAGCTATTGCTATTCATCTGAGCCATGCACAGATTTATAAAAGATGTTGACTTTATCCTTTCAGACCAAGTCGGCAGGTTATTGAGCTGTGTATAGGGGTCTCTGACAGGTCTGTCTGACCGATATCTTGGCGAAAATCAGCCAGATCAATCAAGCAGGTTTGAAAATCGAGTGAGGACCTCATTGTTGTGTTGTTGCAGTTCTTTTCTCTGCTGAAGTATTTATGCTAAATATCCAAACATGCAATGTAGTTCTGATGCTGGCCATATACTACCAGATCAACTTATTTGGCTGTGCATGGGCGCGATTTGACCACCCATGCACAGCGTCAAACTCTCCATACCTAAGCTTTCCTCCTCAGGAATTTCAAACCCACCCAATTGATATATGGCTGATTTCTAGCCAGATACAGGTATGTCATCCATTACCTGGAAACCCCTTATCCAGAAAGCTCTTCCATAGACTCCATTTTATTCAAATAATCCAAATTTTTAAAAAGCATTTGCTTTCTTTCTGTAATAATAAAGCAGTATCTTGTACTTGACCCCAACTAATATATAATTAATTATTTTTGAACCTATTGGATTTCATCAATGTTTAAATGTTGTTTTAGTAGACTTAAGTTGTGCTGATCCAAATTAAGGAAAGACCCCTTATCCAAAAAAAACCCCAGGTCCCGAACATTCTGAATAATAGGTGACATTATAGTATCAGTCAGACAGGCCCGTTGGTGGACCCTATACACAGGCTGAAAAGCTGGCAGCTTGGTCTGGAGGGACAGAGTTAGCAACTTTTATCAGTCCCTGTATGGCCATCTTTATTGTGTGATTAGTTTCAGCCTATGATTTGTAAATACTGGAAAAGAGAAGGCAATATTTTCCACAGAATGGGTCAATAACAGGCATAAACTGTTAAACCTTAAATTTTAAATTCAAATGTACATCACATATATATATATATCTCCTTTGCTCCTTTTCAGTTTTAGATTACCCTAATATTTAGTGGATTTAAGGCCAGGCTGAAGTTCAATTAGAAATCTACTGCCTGCTGCAACATGAAAAAAAATGGAATACAATTGTGGACCATTAACCCTTTGGTTGGACCTTAGAACTTCTAGAAGTAATAGGTATGAAAAACACAAGGCAAATCAGCATGCATAAATATTTCCCTGCTCCTTGTAGATATGGACAACACCATATTTGTGGGCAAATTTTTGCATTGTATAAGACAAATTATTTCACGATTAACTCTGTTAATAGTGAAATGTAGTCGCTCAATGCAATTGAGTGGAACTTTATCAGTTTGGCTTACTGTAAGTGCTTATATGTGATCCTAGGTTTCCCTTTTCCTGTTCTTCTTCTTGTTGCTCATAAGTTTGGATTCAGAATCATGCTTTTGTGCTTTAATATAATGGAGACAGGTCACTGAAGGTGTTCACACTTGTAGACATTATGGTTAAAATGAGAGGTATCCTTCAGTGACTGGAGGTTAGGAGATGCCGACATCTAAATGATACAGATACAATGAGAGACTTTAATTTGGCCTATACAAGTAGGGATGTAGCGAACTGCCGATTTGACACCGATTTGACACCGGCAAAAAATGCGAACGTTCGCGGACAGTTCGCGAACTTCGAACACCCGCTAAAATCGTTCGATTCGAACAATCAAAGGATTTTAATCATTCGATCGAAGGATTTTCGTTCGATCGAAGGATTTTCATTCGAATCGAACGATCGAAACCATTCGATCGAATGCTTTTCATTGGATCGAATGCTTACAATCGTTCGAACGAATGGAAATCGTTCGATTTTTAGAGGTCGAAGGAATTCGAATGGTCGAATGGTCGAACGAATCGAACGCGAACCCAAATTGGCGAACGTTGCGCGACGTTCGCGAACATTCGGCGGACGCGAACGGTCGAAGTTCGCGCGAACAAGTTCGCCGGCGAACAGTTCGCTACATCCCTATATACAAGCGATACTGTGAAAAATCTGCAACCAATTTGCTTTGGTTAAGGGCCAAATGTAGATATCAGTACTATATTTCAGACTACACATATGTCAAAAAGCTAGCAGGCAGGTTTTATAATAAGTTAGTCGCATTATTGGAGAAAATGCCACAGGAGGAGGAAACAGAGGGGAATTTTGGACTATGCAGATTTTTATTCATCCAGGTTATGGTAGATCTAGTACATGTAAATCTAGAACCATTGGACTTGCTGAGTAATCATTGAAGACGTTTCACTACTCATCCGAGCAGCTTCAACTGACTGGTGTGGGAAGTCCTCGGCATATAAATTCTTCCACTAATCCAATCACGATGGCACATTGTAACTCTTCAGAGAGGTGACATCTGAAACTCACAGAGCTGTGATTCTGTGGGGTTACTTTGACAGAGCTTGCAATCTAAGTATGTGCCCAGCTCCTCACATTGGTACAGCTAGATAGCAATGTGAGTAAACAGAATTTAGTTGGACTGGACATTCTACTCTTCCTAAAAATGGTTTCTGACTCTCTCTTTCCTATTTCCTCTATTTAGCATTAGTAAATATCTGCAGATGATATTTGATAATGACAAATCTTTATCTACATTTTTACTAAAAGGGTAACTTCAACTAAAATTGGGGTTCTCATCCAGCTTTTTTATTTTGCTTACATTTATTCCTGCTTGATTATATGACGACATTAATACAAATGCGACTCCAAGACACAATGACTGTGTTACAGGTATAGGATCAGGGGCGTAACTATAGAGGAAGCAGACCCTGCGGCTGCAGGGGGGCCCAGGAGGTATAGGGGCCCCACGAGGCCCTAATTCATATACAATTTCAATAAATATTGGAGAAACAAGTCAACCTCTAAACATTTTGGGGGCCTGAAAAATAATTTGCTGTGGGGCCCAGTAATATCTAGTTACGCCACTGTATAGGATCATATATCTGTAAACTAGAATGCACTGATGACAGCAAGTCTCCCATGGACTTTTTTTTCTGAAGGGCACACAAAATAGTTAAATCTACTTAACCATTTGGCCTATTAGCGGATACTGCTAACAGAACAAATCACAGAGCAAACATGGTTTTATTTAATATGTAACTCTGATTAAATTCAGCGTTTCTCTTTTCATTCATAACACAGTTACTGTACATCCTTTGGAGATAGTATACAATTCAAATAAATGGCTATTAACGCCACAAAAAGAAAATTAAAATCATTTATTTGACATACTAATGAGTTCTATATTTATATTTATTTCAGTTGCTGGGATTATGTGCTATGTTGTCTTTGCGATTGTCACATAGTAGGAAATCTAGAAGGATGATCTATTTTATATATTAAAAGCATCCTGACCTTCATGTGCAAATGCATTTAGGACATTTCCATTCTGTGTGATTACTGGCCCTTTAGGAGGAGTTGACGGACAGTTATGTCCAAATAACAAATACAACTGATATCATGCATTTTTGAATATTTGCATCCAATCTCCCACCAGGACTGGACATCATTCTCTCTGTACATACCTAAGAAGGCACAGGATTAGAGTGTTAGCCTTCATTAATCAATACCATGCTTATTTCTACTGTGCGTGCCTATCACCCCATTCATGAATAGCCAAGTCAACGCAACATAAGCATATAGTATTAATGTGACATGATTTACTACATTTCTTTGTCAGATTTATGGCTGTATGACAGCTTGTGCTTTTCAGTAAAAATAAATAGCCAGAAGCCTTACAAAAACGTATAATAAAAGATAAAATCATTGTACATAAAAAATCCAGGAGGGTCGACAGTAACACCAAAAAAACACCTGATCAAACACCTTGACATTAAGATGTCCAACAGATCAAATATGTATGCAAACAACTGCCTACCAAAACACAGACAAATGTGGTGGGGACAGGTATGATATTTTTAAAAATGTAAATGTAAAACTATATATAAAATGGACGATTGGCACAATTTAGTTCTTTCCTACTGTCAAAGTCTGTTATTTATAGCTGGAGTGATCACCTTGAAAAGGAATTTAGTAGGCACTTGAGCGAAATTCATTACTGGACATATCCCTGCACCAAAAGTTACATTTCAAAATATATTTGACCTTGCAGTGATAATGTAAAATGGTCTACTAAATAGGCATTTTTAAAAGAAAAATACTGCTAAATAGGGGGATTGCCTGGAGTCCAGTGGTTGCTAGGCATGCTGCTGTTGGAGTCAATATTTGTGAAGAGTAACAGGTAAAATGGTAATGGGAAACACCAATCCATTAAACATTTAACTTTTAAGAACACACACCTTTCATACTGTAAAAGCAGCACTCATGTATCATACAGAGAACAGATGGTCCCTACATATGTTAGCCCTAATTCTGAATAAATCCACAATGAATACTTGGTTTGTGTAATAGAGGTCACACCTGGAATGTTGTCTTGTTCTTCAGAGATGAGGATACAGCTCAGAGGTGTGAGGAGACCTGGAGAGAGCTGAGCAGCTTGTATCCAGGAGCAGTGGAACAGGAATGTGTCCAGTGTATATATAAACACCTGGAGCGTATGGTGTGGATAGGTGGGTGGGGTAAATTACCTGCTACCGCCTTTATCTACAAGGTCCCTGGAGCGATGCTTATTCATTCTAAGTACACTTTGTTTCTTCAAGGCAATAACGTGAAGTTGTCTTTAAATACAATCTTTGTTAGTAAGAAAATCAAATAGGCTACAAAAGCAGCATTTGAATATATGGATGTTTAAACCACAATTGAAATGTTACTGGCTGCACCTAAACATTCCTTAAATGCTTTTTTTGCCTAGTTGTAAAATAAACAGCACGTATTTATGTTTGCAGCCACTTGTTGGTCACAGCCAGTAAAGGAAAAGTTCCAATGAGCTGCTGTCTCCATTTCCACCCCAATATGAACTTTTCTATTAAATAGTATTTTTTTATCAATGTCACAGGAAGTGGCAAAGGTCCTATATGTATAGTGATCTAAATGATCCTCTCCTGGGGGGTTTTTAAGTAAACTTTATGTGTAGGACTGTGGATGATTAAAGCTATGATAGAAGGGGCAGTTTTATATAGTTATCCATTCAGATTTAGGGTAGAAGGCATGTTGGTGCAGATACGAAATCTACATTCTATCTACATTATTGTTTCTGTGCCAAAATCTGCTCTGTTTGTCCATTAACAGGTACAGGTATATCTGTCAGTACACACAGATAGAAGGAAGGCAATCAGATTTTCTATACTAGCAATCAAAATGGCCTGTATGTGCAAAAATACAGATTTCTTAGAACAAACAATATCACAGCAATGATGCCACCCTGTTTAAAGGCATTTTTACAAGCTATATCACATTTACTGATACTGAGGCATATTTGCTGTAGGTTTGGACTTTAACATCTTATAGTGAGAATATTAAAATGACTAATAATGATTAAAAGCATTATTACTGTTTGTGCATAATAAAACTGTAATGTTCACATGCTGAATTTAACATTACATTTTGAGTCATCTTTGCATTCCCCAAAGTGAGCACAGGAAACAGGGATTTTACTAATCTGGACAGCTCATTAGGAGCCTGCTGCTTTTTATCCAAGGTGCCCCTGGAGAAACAGTACCACTGGAAACTACAGTCTGCCTGGAGATAGTTTGCATGAAATGTGAGCATGTCCATAAATATTGAATACCTCCTTCCCCCTGTAGCGACAAATGGGATACAGCATCCAATTATACAGTGGTCATCCATGAAATAAAATCCCCCAAAGGAAGTAAAGGTACATATACAGTATAGTACATAGAACGCTGTACGATATGTCCCATAGAACGTCATTTAATTGGGCATTTTTAAGGACTCCAGCTCAAATATATCCAACCTGTAACTCTCTAGCTGTTGCTAATCTACACTTTTCGGCATGAAATCTGCCAGATCATTGTGAATAGAAGCGCACAACTGAACAAAGTCAATATACTATATAGGGCATGTCAAACATCTCCAAAACCAATGGTATTAATATGAAGGTGCTGCTTTTTGTTATAACAATAAGGGGTCTGTTTATCATGCTGTGTAAAAAAATGGAGTAAAATATTACCAATGATGTTACTCATAGCAGCCAATTAGATCTTTGCTTTTGTTTTCTAACTGTTTAAATCTAATAGCTAATTGGTTGCTCTGGGCAACATCACTGGTAATGCTTCACTCCACTTTTTACACAATATGATAAATATGCCCATAAATGTACTACCAACTTTAGCCTCTATTCTTCTGGAAAGGCTTTCTGCTAGTTATTGGAACATTGCGGGTGGTATTTACTTCTGTTCTGGCACAAGGGCATTTGTGAGGTTATGGCACTGATGCGGGGGGGGATTGGCCTTGGCTTTCATTCAGGTCCTTATTTGAGTTGAGGACAGGTCTGTCAAACCCACTTGTGTTTTTGAGCTGAAAAAATACTCGTATTGGTATTGTTGGGCTTTTCTCTGTTCCTCTAGCATATGCAAATTAGGGAAAGAAAGAGCAAAAATTTTTACTTCCTTGTTTATGTGACCAAAAGTCATGTGATTTTTTGGATTCGGCCCGGCACTGAATCTGAATCCTGCAGAAAAAGGCAGAATCTTGGCTGAATCCCAAACTGAATCCTGGATTATGTGCATCCCTAATTTCTTTAGTACAAAGCCAAAATAAATCGATAACAATTAACCCTATGAACAGTTATTGCAAAAGACAAGGAAAATGTACTTTTAGTTAAACTAAAAAATTGATGTTTTGACCCACTGATATCTGAACTACTGGCCTTTTAGGTGTGAAATGACAGCTCTTAGCAACCCTTGACAACCAAAGATGGGGTTTGTCGCACATCCAGATAACTCCATGGCTGTACTAACCCTTTTTTGGGGACATCCGTGACTAGCCATAAGTTGAAGGATGAAAATGTATGAAATAATGACAAAGTAAAAGGTACTTTAAAAAATAAGTTGTTAAAAAATACCACAGCTTTTGTACCTCACGGGACTTTTCTTTAGGCTAGAAAAACAGGTATTGCTGTATAATTCAGATCATAATGAACAGAAATACCTATGCATTAGGGTCATAGCCTGTGAATCAGGCAACAATGGGAATGATCTGTTTTGGCTGCACATCAAATCATAAACCCAATCAAAAAAAAAAACAGAGTGGTGTTCTTACAATTTTGTACTATAATTTTATACCCATATTTGATATATTTCTATCTTTCTGCAGCATGGGGTTCTCACTGGGGCTGTTGTGCAAGTGGCATATTTTAATATGCTGGAGGCTTCCCCAGTTGGAAGATGGAAATGACCTTTAAAGTACCAAAGGGCCCAGGACAAAGATCTCATTGCTGATTTTCACCCCAAAGACATTTGCAACAGTACAACCGTCAAACAAGTGAACTTATAACAATAATAATATTATATAAAATATAATAAGGCAGACAATAAATAATCGGTCTGTGCTTACCAAATGAGTTATGCGTTCTAGGTGTATCACACTGAAATTCTAGTATTAAGTTTTCTGCTGAAGGCTTATCATATTTTTAAACTTAGACTAAGGATATAGGAAGGCAACTTGGAGTTGTGACCACCTAGCTTGCTTTCACCAAACTCCTCTGTGATGTCTAATACCCCTGCAAATTAAAGAAAGGTGTATATTCCCCCCCCATGGGTGTGTGCTAATATAGCTTAGGGTAGTATTACCTGATGTTTCATAAAATTTTTATCTTTTTTAATTTTCAAATACAACATAAAAGTCTGTGCAGAGAAGAAAATGTTGATCAAGCAAAAACTTTTCAAATCCTGTGCTGGCTTTCGTATTATATTTATACAATATATATAAGTTGTGCTCACCACTAATTTTTAAAACCATTAAGTAGGGGTGCAATAAGGGTGTGACCACAAAGTATATATAGACAAATACAAGAGTCCTCTGCACTCAACCCATTATCAATATATTTAAGACAGAGACATTTTGTGCATACTGCTACTGAAATATGCCTTACCCTTTAAACAAAACAGGGATTGTTTGTCCATATATTGCAATATATTTAAGCTGGCCAACTACATCAAAGTCATCCCATATCTGGCCAGTTCTACGCTTAATTTTTATCTGATTCATTAAGAATTCAATTGCTTCATTATACATTTTACAAAGGGACGACTAAGTTTTACCTGCAACTTACTTGCTGCTTTCAAAGTATAACTCCCAAACATGGCTGCCCCTTTATTACCAGTGGGATCACCTATACTATAGTTGACTATAGTTGGGAAGGGTGGGAGCTACAACATGGAGCTGGTCACTGCTCCTGTATAACTATAACAAACAAGGGAAAGTTGTGCTCACCACAATTTTTTAAAACCAAGTTACAGGTCAAACTTAGTCCCTTTGTAAAATGTATAATGAAGCAATAGAATTCTTAATGAATCAGATGAAAATTACGCATAGGACTGGCCAGATATGGGATGACTTTGACGTAGTTGGCCAGCTTAAATATATTGCAATATATGGACAAACAATCCCTGTTTTGCTTAAAGGGTAAGGCATTTTTCAATAGCAGTATGCACAAAATGTCTGTGTCTTAAATATATTGATAATTGGTTGAGTGCAGAGGACTGTTGTTTTATATATAGTGAATAAAGTACCCCCTCTTGTAAAATATAAGGATATTATAAGTTACCGAGGAGTTTCATGACCATATAAAAGTACGAGGCCGAAGGCCGAGTGTTTTTATACAGGTCATGAAACTCCGAGGTAACTTCTAATATCCTCATATTTTACAACTGGGGGTACTTTATTTATTATAATACACACATTTCAGCAAGTCATGTGACAGAAATGACATCAGAACTCACCGTTTATAACTGATGACATCAGAACTCACCGTTTATAAGGATATAATTTACAGGATATCCATGGCTTTTGTGTATTATATATATATATATATATATATATATATATATATATATATATATATATATATATATATATATATATTTTTTTTTTCACACACACATATACATACACACACACACAATATGAAACAGGCGAAGCGGCACAGTTGGAGCAATTTTCTTTTTCGACTGTACATGCTCCGAAACTGACGAAAATTGCAGAAGCACCAGTCTCATTCCAAAGATTACCGAAGAGGCTGAAGATGGCGCCCATGGGCGGATTTTCATTAAAAGAAATGTATTTTTTTTTAAGACCCTTACTGAGTTCAATGATTTACACTGTCTGTTCCAAAGAGGGTTTTGATCCAGCTCTTATTTGGAAGGTTGCCTGCCCACCTTTCTCATAAATAATAGGTTCAATAAATCACAGGCATAGTGGGGCAGGCTGAGAGGCAGATTAAAAAAAAAGGTTGAACTTGATGGACGTGTGTCTTTTTTTCAACCTTACTTATTATGTTACTATGTAACCTTGCCTCAGCCAGTAGTGAGCAAACAGTTACAAGAGGTGGCAAAAAGCCATCTCTTGTAACTTTAAGAGCCAAACTTCTGGGTTTTAACCCAAAAATCGGTCTACGCTAGTGCCGAGACCCGCTCCGACGCTGATTTTTAAGCGCAGAGCGGGAGAGGGGGGCCGGCAGCAGCCCAGGATCGCCTCTGCTTCCAGCTGTCAACTCTCCTGATATCAGAAAATGAAATGGATCATGGGGCAAACCTTGGCTCCAAACAGTGCCAGACCAAGAAAAGTATGCCAATGTAATCTGGCATCCAGACACCCCCTCTACAACAGTGACCAGACAGGGGTGGGGGGTTGGTAGTGTGAATAGAAGTCCAGATCACCGCCCACTTGTTACTGTAAAAATTGGAACCAGCAATTTTCCAGGGCCCTTAACTAGAGAGTAGGCTGACAGAAAATGTATGTATGTATCTTGTGCTCCCCCAGCATTCCGCCCTAGGCATGTACCTCTTCCCCTTACCCCTAGTTCCAGCCCTGGCACCAAACAACTCTTTTGAACAATATAGCGGCAAGGTCTGTCATTTTGGACAGAAGCCAATATTCTAATCAAATTTCACAATAGAAGATAAGTAGGAAGATAAGTATCAAAGGATGAACTTTCACTTTTACCTTTTAATAAATATTCTTTTACAAATCCCATAGAAATGAATGGAGAGTGGTGAAATGTCACACTAGAGGATTGTGGTGATCTCTAACTTCACTCTTTGATAAATATACCCCTAAGAGAGCTTCATAGAGAGCTGCCGAGCTTAAGCCAGTTGTTAGCATTTCAGCTATATAAAACTGCTTAAATCCCAAAATAGAAAACGGAAGCAAATTTAAAAAGCAGTCAGAGGACCACTCTGTAAGTTTACGTCAGTTCATTTTTGCATGATTTAAGCCAATGTATGGCAACTTTTAGCCTCTCCATACGAAAAAAATCAGCCTCCGCCTATGATGGCACCAGTGAACGCTGCTGGAAAGAATCTGCACAGAGGGGCAAGTAAAGAGTTAGGGGCATTTGCCCGGGGGATGGGGTGCAGCTAGGCTGGGGGGGGGGGGGTCTGTGTAAGGTGTGGGGGTAGGGTTTTTTTTATTAAGGGTTTGTTTCTCCTTTAAATCATCCATGTTGCCTAAGTGCTCTCTACCATCTGTTCAATCAAAACACCCATGAAGAAGCTGCACTCACAGGTCTTACCATCTTAAAAACTTATATTACTGTATAAACACTCACAAAAGTTTCCGCTGTTCCCCAGCCTTTCTCAAAATTACAAAACACAATAAAATCCACCCGTAAATACAAAGTATTTGGCGTGAATCTCAGATATCCACCCCACCGTGACATAACCCTACCATATCCTCGACCTGCTTTGAGGACGTAGACCAAATCTGTATGAGTCAAGGCAAATTCCCGTGAAAAACAATTATAAATTAAATGCTTCCAGTAAGTGTTAACCTCGTAACATTGTTGCATATAATATCACTTCATTCACTGTTAAAACCTCCAGTTACTTAGTGTTTCTAAATTAGATACATTACACCACAATCACATTTTATAGTATTACCAAAATGACAGATTATGGACTAAGTCTTGCAACCACCGCTGTGTATAATCTATTGTAAACCGTGACCCACATCATTTTTTGACAAGTTGCCATTTCTTACCTAGAAGGACGTTCTCCACCGTGTGTGCATAATCTGCAGTGATAAAGATTAATCAGTGGCAGCCAAGCATGCATTCAGTGTGAAACACCTGTATGCACCCTACGAGATCACCTCCCTTCTGTCCATCAGGACGTTAGCTCCTCTTACCTTGGGCAATAAGTCCTGTTCTCCCTTCCGGATACTACCAAGTGTTCCCTCTATCAAAGGACAGAAGGGATGTAATCTTGTAGGGTACATGCAGGTGTTGCGCACTGAATGCATACTTGGCTGCCACTGATTAATCTTTATCACTGCGTATTAGGTATACACCCTCACTGGTGTACATGTTAATTCACATTTTCCTTTAGTCCTCACTGGCTTTCAGCAGACACAAATCCCAGAATCCTCTCTGGGCACACTTGAGACACTCTTGTCTCCTGGTAGGGATTTCTCTTATACTCTCCAGTCCTTTGGAACTCTCTCCAAGCCCATCTGCTCTCTTCCATTCCAGGGACCCATTATCCAACTTTTCCTGAGCTGGCTAAACACACAGCTTTACATGTGTGTATTTCACTAGCCTTAAACTGGTGAAATACACATAAAATCAATGTATCTTAACAGACACCTCTTACAATATATACTGTATACTCACGTGTTGAATGATGCAATTTCTTAGATCAGCATGTCACGTCACAGTCATCCAGCTGTAAATAAACTGTTTTTCCACAATAAGGGTAGGGGCACACGGCGCGATTTCGCCGCGATTCTGCGCTGGGCGAGTTGCGAGTTGCGAGTCGCTGCGTTTTTTAAGCCGAAATAGCTTTGTTAACTTTGGCGCTGGCGTCAATGCAAATCGCGGCGAAATCGCTGCGCTAATTCACACGCGGCGATTCGTTTTCTATTGTCGCCCGAAGTTGCCTCGCTGGGCGTTTCCGGGCGACAGTAGAAAACGAATCGCCGCGTGTGAATTAGCGCAGCGATTTCGCCGCGATTTGCATTGACGCCAGCGCCAAAGTTAACAAAGCTATTTCGGCTTAAAAAACGCAGCGACTCGCAACTCTCAACTCGACCAGCGCAGAATCGCGGCGAAATCGCGCCGTGTGCCCCTACCCTTAGGCAACAAAAGTGCTTTCATGTGACCCCAGTGTCTGATTTCAGACTAGATACAGAAACCATAGTGACTTGTGACTATTTATAGTAATGCAGAGAGTGTCAATACACAGTGACAAGTGACATAATATTAAATATTGTGAGACCTACTAGCAGACCTACAGTAGTTGTAAATGCTCAGCAGCATTAGAGTGTCCTTGGGGCAGGTGGCAAGGTCATTTTGCTAATTGTATTAAACTATTGAAAAAGGGGGCACAGGACACAAAATATATGGATCATTCACCACATGGAATGGGTGGTCCAGGTACACCAGTCCCAGACCCTCAGCTTAGGGAGCAGATAAACCAGCAAGGTACAAAAAGAGGGGTATCGAGCATTCAGAAAAAAACTCCACAAGTGCCGCCACAAATAAAGTTACAGATTTTATATTTATTGTAGTTATAAATACCTACTTCCTGGGAGGTAAAGATAGCCCATGGATAAGTGCCCTGGGGGCACAAAATGTGTAGGGCCAATGGAGATACTGTTCTTTTTAATGCATCTACAATAAATATTCCATTTTTTTAATACCCCTCTTTTGTACTTTGAAGGTCCTTTTGCTCCCTGGAGAACCAAATAATTCATCTCGTCATTTTATTGTTGTGTAATGCACAACATGTTTAGGATATGTTATGAAACATGTTGTGCATTGCTCAATAAAATTTGAATGATAGTTATTTGGTTCTCCAGAATGAAATTTGTCTGTTGACTTGTAATGTTTAGATGGCCTGATGCAGCCTCTATTCTGTTAGAATAACCCTGACACAAGATTAAAGGAAAAATAACTATTTTATAATTGTGTCCTTTTGCTTACTACCTTTCATGTCTGAAAGATACACAATGTATGTGTGGGCAGGTAGCAGGCTAGTGGACACCTAGTTACCTTGCTGGGCTGCCACTCCTGGATCCAGTGCTGACTAATGCAGTCAGCGCTGCATCCAAAGCCCATGGCCGAGGTCTCTGCACTCCAAAATGTAATGCAGAGGCCTGCATCCATTTGCAGAAGATGAACACAGTGTTCAAAGAGCAAAAATGCCCAGTGGTGGCCTTTTTATGCACTTTGCATGGTGCATTAAGCTTAGCAAATGAGGCCTTCTAAGTGATCTTAAGGTACAAACCTAGGGAATTGTATGATCCAATCATCCTGAGATCAGTCTCACACAGCAGATTTGAAGACCATGTATCTACTGATGGAGCCCTTCCTGCAGTCCTCCAGCACTGCTATCATAGACTTGCGGCAAAGACTCTGTAAAAACAATCCCTCCTTCAGTTTTAGCTGCTTATCATCAAGTAAGGCATACACATTGACAACATTTTTACGAAGGTTTACTATTTTTTTTTTGCCTTTTATAATTTTGCTCACTCATTCACACTTTTCACACATTTGCACACTCCCATTCACTTGATCTTGCGACCCCTTGCCATCAGACTTCATAAAAGATCCTCCTGCACAATTGTTCCTGCACTAACCTAAAATTGTATATTTCATATATCATACTCAACTCATCCCTTTCAAATGAAATAGTTCAGTTTGCCTTTGAGCATGTCACACCAATACCTAAGAAACCTATCTCTGATCCCACTTCCCTTGATAAGGCAAATTTCCCTCTAGCCCTTCCCCCCTCCAAGCTCCTAGAATAGTTTAGTTGTCTACCAAATATCTTCTAATCTTGACCCCTTTCAGTTTTGTTTTCACACAGTTCACTCACACAGCTTTAATAATCTCATTAATGACATTCATGCTGCTAAGGACCAGGGATTCCATTCCATACTCATTCTCCTTGAGCTTTCTGCAGCATTTGATACAGTTGACCATTTTGTTTTTTTACAAAAATCTCCAAATTCCTAGTATTGGGGTGGCTTTGTTTTAGCATGGTTCGCATTCTGTTTCTCTATGCATACCTTCAGTGGAACAGTTTCTCTTTCAATATTCTTTTTTTAATTGACCTCATCATATATTGGGGCTACTCCAACAACCATTAGGTTGATGACATACAGATCTTCCTTTTCTGTGCTGATTTCAACCCTTCTATTCAGGCAAAAGTCACACAGTGCCTCAGTACTGTAGCTTTTTAGATGGCTGCCTGCCACCCGAAACGTAATATGTCCTAGATCAAACCACTCATATTCCTCAGCTCCTATCTATATATCTGCACTCATCTCCTCATACACTCCCTTGCCTATCTATTGACCATCCGGTTCACCACTGAGTCATTCATAAAACTATCCTCCACAATCACCACATGACTCTTGAATGCTCTGCAATCTTGCATCAGGAAACCTTCCACGCTAACTTCACTCGCAAAGCTTTTTAAGAGTCACTTTCTAGAGGAAGTATTTTGCTATTCTTCCATTGCTACAACAGACTCTTGACCTGTGTACATTTCCCCTCACCATTTAATTTCTGTCTCCTCTTCTACACAGATGTAAATTGCAGTCTTGTAAATCCCTGTGTACATTAGTGGTACTTTATAAATCAAATAAATACAAATACAATGTTACACTTAAAGAAGGTGTCTAGGAGACTTCTTATGATTCAAGTATAAGGTATTTGGAGAAGGGAGAGGGGAAGATACTGCTTCTGGTACTCAAGTCCAAGACATGGGCTAGGATAAAAATAATGTTTATATTTTGCAGTAGCATTTGAAGAGTCTCAGCTGAGGTATTTCTATAGCATACTAATGACATTTCAGCTTTGCATGACCTATCAATTGTTTGCTTGTCCTTTATATGATATTACAGGTTCCATTTTGAGCAATGCTTATTACATGAGCAATTATGCTGCCCGATTGTTAGTGGTGTCATATTCTCACTGAGAACATGAATATAAACTACGTACATGATTGATAGATTAGCACAAATGGAAACTTTCTGTTTGGTTTTCATTAGCGACTCCAGTGGAAAGTAACCAAGGTGCTTTGGATTCATGAGAATATGCTTTGTAAATGCAATGCTTTTCTAGAATTACATGCATGACTGCTGTTTCAGTAGATAGAAACAATTTGAACAATAGTAAAAAAATATCCCCTCATCTAAAATTGATCTCAATATAGAAATATAAAATATATGAAGTTAAGGTTTTTATTAGAGGGATACTCTTTTGATTATGCTCTCCACCATGTGATAAAACAATCAGATAAAAATCCACTATCAGGGAGATTTAAAATGTTGTAAATTGGTGTCAAACCATCAGTAACGTAACTTGGTGGGGGCGGGCCCTGGTGCGAGCCATGAAGACGGGCCTGTCCCCACCCTCGTGTGCACGATTTTTCTGTGCCGCTGCAGCCGATTCCAGCCGGCTGCAGTGCGCACGATCTTCCGGGGGGGCCCTGCGGGGGTGCGGGCCCTGGCCCATTTGCACCCCCTGCTCCCCCGGTAGTTACGCCCCTGCAAATCATCACCAGTTGTTCAGATGAAAGTATAGACATAATTACACCATACTGTACTTATTTAAGTTCAACAGAGATACATGCATGTGTCATTTAAATGTTTTAAAAGTTTGTAGATCAATATACCTACAAGGCATATATAAGTGTAAACAGAAAATGATGGGACAAAATCACTAAACATTTTGCTAACATACTAAAAACACTATACCCATATATATTACACATATATTACCTCAATTAAAGATGCCCAACAGATGTCACATAACTATACACCCCATATTGCTAAATGTTTCCAAAAATTTCATCAAGTACAGATGCTGGTCTGCCTAAAACCACCCAGGAGGAAGTGGCAGAATTTTTTAAGAATGCAATTAACTATAGAACAAAAACAATACCTTGATTTCTCATTCAATATACAGTAAATAAAAACATTTGAGGCCATTCCAGTCAGCGGAGAGATTTAATTTCCTTGTACTATAAGGTGCGCATAGATAAGTTAGGGCCATACGTGCATAAAAACTTTAATTCTAGCAATATATCTAATGAGTTCCCCCCCAGGCCAAGGAAGCCCACATTCTAGTAATTCTTTGTAACAATGCAAAGATCTACAAGCATGTGGAGGCATCTTAATCCTCCACCTCCATTAAATACTTTGGCATTTGAACAACTCAAGCAAACATTACAAGGTCAAATTTATTCCTGTACTACATAAAATATCATCATATAACAAGTACAAGCCTGGAGAGGACTGAGACTATCCTGGTCTGGTAATCGAGACTGTAAAAAATACTATTGTTATTATTTACTAGCTAACCCTATTAAGTTCCCCAAGGTATTTTTTTTGTAACATTAGATAAATTATTAATAGATTTGTATGGGAGGACAAATCCCCCAGTCTCAGGTATGATCTATTAACACAACCAAAGTGGAAAAATAAGTATAATATATATAAGTATAAAAATAATCTTCACTCCCTTCACACTTCCCAGTTTCTGTGCTGCTTCTCCCCTGTAACTGATGAGAAAGTTTCAAAACTTTTGGCTTCCTCTCATCTTATTTCCTGCCCACTTGATCCCATTTTTTTAAACTTCTCCTCAATGCTATACCCTGTCTAAGTAAAGCCTTAACACGTCTAGTTAATCTCTCAGTCTCAACTGGAATCTTTCCTTCTCAACCAAAACATGCACTTGTCACCCCTGTTCTTAAAACCCTCTCATGATTCCTTCAATCTCGATAACTTCCGACCTATCTCTCTGCTACCTTCTATCTTTAAACTCCTTGAGAGCCTAGTTTATAACTGACTAATGCTATTCCACTCTGATAAGAACCTGCTAGACCCCCTACAATCTGTTTTTTGCCAACAAACTCCACTGAAACTGCTCTAACCCAATTAACTAATGACCTCTTTATGGCTAAAGCCAACAACCAGTTCTCACTATTAATACTGCTTGGTGTCTCAGTTGCATTTGACACTGTGGATCATACTCTCCTCTAATCTCTCCATTGCTTGGCCTTCATGACATCATCCTGGTTCTCTTCTTACCTCATAAATCATTCCTTTAGTATCTCTTACTGTGGAGTATCATCCACTCCCCTACCTCTTTCTGTTGGGGTTCCTCAAGGCGTTTATTGTTTTCACTCTATATTTCCTCCCTCGGCAAACTAATCGATTCATATGGTTTCCAATATCACCTCTATGCTGACAACACTCAGATCTATCTCTCCTCTCTAGATCTCAACCAGAGCTTTTAACTAGTTTTTTTCCTACCTGCCTTCTATCTCTATTTGGATGTCACAGAACTACCTTAAATTAAACCTCTCTGTAACTGAAATGATTCCCTTTCCCTAACACCTGTAACTTTCCAGAAGTACCTATCATTGTTAACAATTCCACTATCACCCCCACCTCCCCATGCCCAGTGATTTGTAGTTATCCTAGATTCTGCCCTCTCCTTCACTCACTCACGTCACTTATTAATTCATGTCACTTTCACCTAAGGAACATATGCAAAATACAACTTTTATCATCCAAGATGCCACCAAAATTCTTATTTACTCTCTCGTCATATCACATCTAGACTACTGTAACTCTCTAGTAATTGGCCTTTCCTGACAGAGACTGTCAACCTTCAGTCCATAATAATTACTGCCGCCACCCGCCAGGCTTATAAACCTTAGAAACAGCTCCTCCTCAGCCATGCTAAGGCCTTCTTCACCTTTTGTATCAGTTACTGGTTGCTATGCTGCAAGCGGCAAAGGCCCTAATCCCAAAGTACTGGAATACTTCTCCCCCATTCTTCTCTGAAAAATCTAGTTGAGGAAATTAGGGAAATAGAAGAAATTACTTCTATTTTACACAATGAAGTGGCTTTGTTTGATGTTACCAGGAAACCATGGTGTGACACAATAAAAATGCTCTAAAGATCTCTAAAGCCTGGACGAATATAAATATAATCACCAGTCACAATTGCGATACCATATGTTAATATAAAGAACTTATTGTTTACTCTGTACCTGTTAGCATAATATATTGTGAGTTTGATGATAAATGCTCTCTACTATTCTCTCGTTGTATATCTATATCTCTCTCCCCACTCCCAGGGCCACTCCTGCCCTAAGATTAGTTGAGAGCATTGCCTGAGACGGCAGTGAGCAGCCAGTTACCAGTAGTGACAGTAGCGCTCATCTTCACTGTGTGTGTGACTCACATTGATGCCAAAGAGGAATGTATGGTGAAAAAGTGGGGGCAGCATATGGGCTGCTGTTTCAGGTGGCAGGGGCCCCAGAAACAGAAATGCCCTTTCCTTTCTCTATTCTGTACCCATACTACCTTTTAACTGTTTTATGAGTAATACGGAAAGGTTGTTTAAAAAATAATTGCTATGTTTATTTTATTTTTAGTATACATTACTAATTAAAAAGTAATTGTTGGAAGGTGATGTTCCTGTGCAAGGATTAATAGCAGGCTCTGTATAATGAAAGTAGTCCATGAGAGTGTGCTTGTTTGTCCAAGGTAAGGGACAACTAATGAGCTTTGTATAATAAGCTTCTTACAAAAATCTGCACTGCATTGCTCTTTGGAAAAGCACATAAGGAATTTGTTACGCAGTGAGACCTAAACTGGTAGAAGGGCTATCAAAAACACTTGCCTCTTTTCCTGAAGCAACTTTACAGGGCCTTGGGGGGTATATTGCATAGTAAATCATGTTCCATGTGCACAATTCATATATAGGAAAACTTTACCCCCAAAATGAATATTTAAGCAACAGATTTATGTACAGTTTATATAAAGTGACATATTAAAGGACATGCCCTTTTACATCTCTTGCCTTGAATCACCATTTCATGATGGTCTGTGTGCTGCCTCAGAGATCACCTGACCAGAAATACTACAGCTCTAACTGTAACAGGAAGAAGGGTGGAAGCAAAAGACAGAACTTTGTCTGTTAATTGGCTCATGTGACATAACATGTATGGTTGGCCTTATTTTTTTTAAAATGGCAATTTTCTATTTAGGGTTACCCAATGGCACATACTACTAAAAAAGTATATTATTATGAAAATGGTTTGTTTACGTACATGAGCTGTTTTATGCAATATCTTTTTATAGAGACCTACATTGTTTGGGGGGGTTATAGTTTTCCTTTAAACAAAATAAATAAACTTATAGAATGTTTTGTTATTACAACAGGCAGATAGTATTTTCCTAACAGGCCCCATTTATGGGTCCTTTGGCTGAAAATGGTTGTATATTATTTAACATGCATTCTTCCATTTTCTGGGTAGATATGTCCTTGATTAATAAGCACCTGTGTCTGGAGTTTTTTGGTGCTCTCCACATTAAAATTCTGGGCCGAGGTGCAGGGTGCAACACAGATGGTCACAAGGCAACTCTGTCCTTGCAGACTGACCTATGCCAGTACTTGGATCCACTGCATGATGTGCCTGCCGGTGCTCCCTAACTCACCCATTTGAAGAATAATTCAGGGGTATGTCTAGGTGCCTGCCTCTCATGAATGCAATGCTGCTGCTAATGGTGCATTAGGATGCAAAGTGCATAAATTGTGCTTCCTTTCTCTGTTATAAATGACCCCTAATATATGAGAAACATGTTCCAACAAAACGCACATGCTTCTGAATTTATACTACCACCCCCACAGTTTCCCCCATACACACACACACACACACACACACACACACACACACACACACACACACACACCACACACACATAGACTTTAGGTACACTGTGTATCATAGTACAAGAAAGAGTTCTTTTAATTTAAGAAATTCAGAAAGGATGACTGTTGTGATTAACAAAAGTACTCAGTTACTCAAGAGTAAAAGCCATGAAAATATAGTATATTTACAATAACCTGATGTGTGTACCGAGGCATCTGTAACCCCTGTGCAAATTCATTATTTGCTTATTGTCAGTAAGAAGCAAGTCATCTGCTAGGCAGTTTAATTAGTATTTAAGGATCTAAAGGCTAGTGACACAAGGGTGCTAGTATTTTGTTTGCAGTCATTTCCTTAGGTAAAAGCAAAAATAAACAGAAATCAGAAATCAGTTCCTGTTATAGTCAATAGGAAACATTGCTCATTTTACATAGCATCTTCTCTATCTAAACGTTTCAAACATTTGGTTTGATGTTCAGATTCCATGGAGAGAAGCGATCAAACTCAGAACAATCAACATGAGCCCAAAAGTGAAGGGAACCTAGAAAAAAACAATTCACTGTTAATGGTTCTGGTTTATACTGAAAAGATCAGAACAAATGGCCTAAAACCATAGAATAGAACGTTTTATAGAAAAGTTTGGCTATGGAAAAATGTAATATGTATCATGGTGTGCCAATGGCATACAAGTCTTGCACATAAACTCGTATATAAACAGACATTATTCACAGTTACCAATATTCATTATTTACAGTTATTTAAACGGCCCATCACCCTGAGTCTTTTCTTTCACTCAGGGGCCTTCTTGGCTCCCATGGGTGTCTGGCCAAGAAATATTCATCAAAGGGGCTCAGACTAGAGGAACAAGGGGCACTATGACCCTGAAACTGTGGCCCTAACTGGCTGCAGAACTCTCACTTGGACTGTAATGTGATGTATTGGTCCTCAGGCCCTTGCCATCATAAGTTATCTCCTTTCATCAGTCCAAACTAACTGGGCCTAGAACTCACTCCCTTATATAGTCTACCTAGGGAAATCCCCTTCTAAGTGACACTGACACAAGGTAAAGTCTGCTTTAGTAACTCCTTAAGCATATTTCCTGCCTAACAGCCCCATCTGGTGACTAGAGTAATAACAACAAAAATCACATACAATATAATTGACAAATGATATCTATCTACCGCATACAAGTAAGCTAAAGGGTAGAAAAATTGGAGGGCGAGAAAAAAGGCTGCTAAAACAGCCAGAAAGGGGTCGTCATGAATAAAAGTTAGAATATTGTCATAATAATAAGACTAACTAAACCTTTAAAAATAAAAATAAAAAATAATATAAAATTGATCATGGTGCTTTACTATGCAATTTTCATTCATTACTTATTTCCAGTTTCTAAGCTAAGTACCTAAAACAGCGCTGCAAAATATGTTGGCGTTATATAAATACATGTTAATAGTATAATGAATTTTGTAATAACAGCACCTAGCAAATGTTTGTGGCCAGAATACAGGTGGTGCAAAAATAATAACGGTTTGTCCTGTACTATTATAATGTGGTACACTGTTTCAATGAATTACATTAAATTAATTTAGTTTTAATTCAGGATTTGGATTGCCATTGGACTGTGTGTTTTTTTTAGGTTTGATTAAATCTCACTTCCAGATTCCAGAATGGGTCATCATTAGGATATAAACAATAATGATACCACTTACAGACAGTCTGAATCCACTGTTATGAGAACCCAGTGTGGCTGTACCATTTACGCCTATAGCTGTACTGTTTGAAGTTGCATTAAGTGCTCTGCTGACAATATTTGCCCAGAACGTCCTTTCGTTTCTCACAACAGTGGCCCTTGAAAACAAGGCAGAAAAAAAAGATTAAAGAATACAATGAAAAACATGATGTATGTGCTACAGTATATAATTTTCCCCAAATCTTCAGACTACTTCATGTATTTACCTAAACATTATATTTCCAGTAGGAACGTTAGGGGCCTTCCACGTCACCTGTATACTTGTTTTGGAGGCAGCACCAGTTTGACTGACTGCATCCTGGAAGAAAGTGATATAAAATGATGAGTAATGTATCACCGTTAAAATTAATATGCAGACCCAGGGGTAAGAAGATAAAATATATCAATCAATAAAGTTACACTGATTATTGTCAAAATTAATATAAATGAATCTTAGGAGAAGAGTTACCCCTACCAGAAGTTAATAATTTAAAACAGGAAAATGCTGTTATTTAGAGGCACTGTTTGTAAAATAGATCCTCTCTACTATTTTAGAGACTAATTCAGTGAGTAAGAACCTTTAATTTGACTGTTTTCCTGGAGTAGGTGTATTGGGAGTCTTATCCATAACCTTCCCTATCCCTAACTTTTAGAACATGTCACCCACAGTCACCTAAAGGAGAACTAAACCCTACTTCTAAAGAGAAAATCGAATCCACTAGGCACCACACGCATAGCCTACTACTTGGAAAAATTGTTGCTGAATGTCGCACAGACCTTTCCATGCTCACGAGTGTCATCTGCGGATCCTATTCTTTCCTTCGGCTATCTACTGAGCTTTCCAGTGCATGTGCAGTAGGCGCAAACACCAAACAGCCTCCAATTGTGCATGCGCAAAGAACCCTTAGTGTTGGCGGTCTTTTACCAAACTTATCTGAAGTTACCGAAAATGGCACCCATGAGCTCCAATACGCTACTCCATTACGCTACTCTGCATGCAGAGGTCTGTGCGACATTCAGTGGGCTATGCAGGGAAGCAGCAGGGAGGAGGACCAATGGGGCTAGTAAATAAGAGGAGGGTTTAGTTCTCCTTTAACCCACTTTCTGTATGCTAAATCTACTTGACCCACCAAATCTGCTCAAACCAGTCTCTAATGACCTTCTGTCTGCTAAACCTAAATTACAATTCTCCATATTAAAACCTCATTGTTTTTGACACAGTGGATTGCCAACACCTTTGTGATATGCTTTTGTCCCCAGGCATACAAGAAGTTTCCTGGATCTAGTCATAACTAAACATTCTTACCACCTGAACTCTCTGATGAGGTCCCTCAAGGCTCTGTCCATGAACCACTAATCTTCTCACTATACAATACATCTCTTGATCAACTAATTAGCCCCTTTGACTTCCAGTACCATCTTTATCCTGATGACTCTAAAATCTATCTCTGTCTTGTACAGATCTCTCCTCTGTTATATCTTAAGTACCCAACTGCTTCTCTGTTCTGTATCCATTCTTGGTACCACTGTTGGGGGCACGCCAATAGATCATTTTCATAAAGTTTCTGAGGAATATTGGGGTCTAAAATGTTTTCTCTGCTACCAGTAGCAAACTTAACTTATCAAAGTTATTTAATACAAGCAATTTTTTAGATCCAACTAATGACCTTTGGCCTTGATCTCTTTCTGACTGATACTATAATGGGTTTGAGTTAGTTAATACTCACTGCAGGGTTATTGCAGTCCAAAGTCTGAGCATCTGGGTTGCTGACCTCAAAGGAACCAACTAGATTGTCACCATTTATTGTCCGAGCCTGAATGAGGAAACCTTTTATCACAACAGTTGATGTAGCTGACAGATTGACTGCAGGAGGAAACAGACAATGATAAGCCCATCAATTAGAGCACACAACATATAATCCACACTTCCTTGAGTTCTTTCTCTTCATTTGAGTCTTCATTAGTGTATATGAATTTATCTTTGACATAATTAGGTCAGTGTCATATAAACCTTAGAGGATTGTCTCTAGGTAAAACTGAAGTGATCCAGCTGCAAAATAGCTGCCAATAATTTCCCATTATTGTTGAGGAACTTGCTTTATGTAAGCTTTCAGCACATGCTCCTATTGTAAAGTAAGAGAAGTGACTGTACTGATCCACAACATAGCATGCCTTGGCTTAATAAGGGAGGTGTATCTAGCCAAACCAAAGCTTTTACAGCATGTGGATAAATAAGACAATTCCAGGATGTTTCATGTGTTTACTAGAATGAGGATTGCAGGGTACATGAATATATTGCTTCTTATAAAAAAGAACTCCTGAGTAATTCTTTAGTGAGCAGGTGGCATCAAACCCTAATTTACTTACATAGTAGCAGGGCTATTAGGTGCCCAGGAGTCCTTTTTTGGGGTTTGAATAATGCTACATGGTGAATGTAGATGCTGTCAACCTACTGAAGTGAGCAGTATGTATGACTGGAGGGTAAGCATTAGGACTACCCAAAGTTGTGTATATGGTAACAAGGGATTAGCAGCAACCGTATTTGTCTGCCAGCACCCCGAGGCCTGCCCGCATCTGTGATCCCGTTCCCCTCAAGATTTCACACACGCAGGCGGATGGGATGTGCAGGCAGGTATCCTCCACCATCCCCCAGCCCCCCTCCAGGATCATGTGCAAGTGAGATCAGTTGCAGAGGGGTCAGGAAGCACAAAGAAGGGCACTCCTAGACCCCAGAGTTCCCCACATGTAGCTGAGCCGCATGCCACCCCTTTATCTGTGCCGCTCAAGGATAGGGTTGTCACTTGGCTGGTATTTTACTGGCCTGGCTGGTAAAAATGATGGTTGATCCCAATGTTATTAATAGGGAAAAAAGAGAAATAGATAGGAAGGCCAGTATTTTTTTCCAGAAAAGGTGGCAACCCTACCTGGGGATTGATGAACAATCTCTGTTAAGCATTGTGTCACATGTTGGGGCAAATAAAGCATAAAAATACATAGCGATTGCTCCAGAAGGATAAACTTAACCCAGAGTAAAAAAGTCATATTTAATGCTTCTGTATTGCAGGATTTTTTCTGTGTGTTTCATATTTAGGCCAGCTGCTGCCTTCAACCTTTCCAAGGTTAAGTTACCCTAGGGAGACAACAGGTAGTGTACTTATGCTTGTGCCACAGGAGAGTGCAAGTTAATTCCATATAGTCTTTACACAGGGTTGCAGCACTGATAAACTAATCAGTGAGACTCTCCTTCAGATCTCTTTTAAGAAATACTTGAAAATAATATATTACTATGAAAATATAAATATTACATGGGCTTTTCCCTTCAAAAATATTGCCGTCATTTGCTGTCGAGTCCTACAAACAGCTGCTAATGGAGAATGCAGAATTTCATTAACAATTGCATTAACAAGTCCCTGAAACATTTCAATTTGTATATATAGGAAAGTTAATTAGAAATAAATGATCTTTTATTATGCAAGAAAGTATTTTACTCAGCGGAGAGCAGTAACACCATACATAAAAAAATATTCGGTTTTAGGTACGACCAAGGTGTGATTTTTGCTAATAGTGTCTGTGGGTATGTTGCTGCAAGCATACAATAGGATTCTTACATACAGTATACTGGGATTCTGTACAAATGGAAATGCTGTCATATTGAGATCATGTGCAAATGGACACAATATGGTACAGTCTAGGGATACTGTGGGTATGGGTAAATGTAGGTATATGATGTACATATGCAAATGTAACTGCACTACAGCAGCCATAGGGAGGGTCTTCAATCAAAGCCATGTAATGAATGGTTAAAACATTACTGGGCAAAATACATAAAAACAGCAGCAAATACTTATATATATTTTGGTAATAGTAGTAGGAAGAAGTCGCACTCACAGGTCTTAAGGTGAATAAAGTAAATAATAGTTTATTATCATTGTTCTCAGAGACGCAACTAATGTCAGAGAAAGGCTGAGGAGTCAGCTGAAAAATTAGTTGCGTCTCTGAGGACATTGATAATAAACTATTTTCACTTTATTCACCTTAACACCTTTGTGTGCAACTTCCTCCTACTACTATTACCATTATTACCAACGAGGTTGACACCCAGGCGAAACAAACAACACTATCGTGAATCTTCCATATATATATATATATATTTAATAATCAATGTGACAATAGTCAATTTAGTACGCTGCTTTTGTACTAGGGATGCACCGAATCCACTATTTTGGATTCGGCCGAACCCCCGAATCCTTTGTGAAAGATTCGGCTGAATACCGAACCGAATCCGAACCCTAATGTGCAATTAGGGGTGGGAAGGGGAAAACATTTTTTACTTCCTCGTTTTCTGACAAAAAGTCACGTGATTTCCCACCCGCCCCTAATTTGCATATGCAAATTAGGGTTTGGATTCGGTTCGGCCAGGCAGAAGGATTCGGCCGAATCCGAATCCTGCTGAAAAAGGCCGAATCCTGGCCGAATCCCGAACCGAATACTGGATTCGGTGCATCCCTATTTTGTATACAAAGTTTTTGAAACCAGAAAATAATTACCAGCAATTTTGTCTCCTTGGTTGTAGGTGCCTTTTGATGAGACCAACATAAAGGGAGGGTCAGTGGTTTGAGCTGAAGTACTATGAGTTGGAATCATTGTACCACAAACGCTTGCAACCTTCCCATTTGAAAAAGCATCAGTGTGCTTGGGTAGAAGGGCACATAACAGGATCAACAAGTTCCGTATTGGTAGCGCCATCTGCTGAGGAAATACTCCAATTTTAGTGTAAGTCATGGATCAGATGTGCTGGACTCTGACATTGACCAGTGGTAACAATAGTAATATTCCAACATAGACAAGTTGAGATTGCCATTTTTATCTTAGATTGTGGCCTAGATCTTCCTACAGTGCCACCAGCCCTCACATATCTAACTCTAGGCCTGGAAACCAGAAGCACTGACCACATTTTTTAAATTTCTCTTTAATTTTGAAGTTTCCTCCCCCCCACTTTTTCAAATCACAGTTGCGATGAATACTTTAGAACTGAAATACACGGATGTACAGAGAGTTGACACTGAACTTTTGCATAGACTGATATAGATTCATTCAACTCATGTTTTAGTTCAGGAAAACTAAACCAAATTGTTTTAAAGGAAAAGAATTACATTGAATCAGTCAGAGATACTGCATAATGATTTCATGATTTAGTGGGAATCAGGATAGACAGATAGAATATAGTGTCGGTAATAAAAAAATAAAATATTACTTACCACATTTAGAAATTGAAAAAAACCTAATAGGATTGTTTTGTCACCAACATAAATTTATGGTAGCTTAGATAGCATTAAGTACAAAGTAGTGTAACTATTACAGAGAAAAAAGGAAATCAGTCAAAAAATAGTATTCCTGTTTCCAGATAATCAATCCCATATATATACAAGATAAGTAACCTGATGCTAGACCCATGGCTCCTTCAGCTGTTCTAAAATCCCTGGTGCTAAGGTATAGTTATTGTAAGTGCTACTGTAAGCATGATAAAGGAATATATATGTTCATTGTCTTTACCTTGGAATCACAGGAGGTTTCTAGGCAGTGTTTGGTGTGTAAGAGGATTTTCAGCTGTCTGCCTTTCCTAAACACCAAGAGGAAAATTTAATACAGAGCAGTGGGAGGGGCCACACCCTTCATCATTCACCCAGTTCTAGCAGAGCATACACCTGTATGAACAACAGTAGTTCAATCAATGGAAGTGCTTCTGATGATTGTTCAGGTGCTATCAGCATGATTCTTAAAAAACAAAATACACACATATGGGATCCCTTATGGTTATGACAAGGTGTTATGGATCACTGTGATTACTGTTTTCTAAGAAAGAAACTCTAACATGGTTCTTTGCTGTCTTAGTTTTTTTAAAAGGCATTGATTCATTAACAGATAAATCTGAAGATTTATCTCTTCAAACATTACACAGTAAGAACTGTATTGCTGGTTTTCTAAGCTTTCTGGAAAACTGATTTTTGATTATAGTTTATGTGGCACCTAAATACAAAATGATGTATGCTGCCATTATGGACACAATATAAATATAAAATTACCCCTTGCCCCATTTTTCTGGTTCACCACAAATGTTTTTTTCTTTGCTTCCTCCTTAATCCTGACTGTATTTCTTGCCAGAGGCACTGTGCTGGGACATGGGGGAAAGAGCAGCAGAGGTATGTTTGTTTATGTGAAGAAGGGTCCCCTAGCCAAATGAAAAGCAGTATACAGAGCTATGGTCATTTCAAGGGAGAATTACAGTATGCTGTCTTACTAAAGCCAAATCTGCTTAATGGCCATCATAGAAGATTGATCTAATTTCTTATGGGAGTGAGTACAGAGATACTAAAGATGGTGGATATATTCATCAGCAGCAGCAGCATCAGCCAGAATTCTGAGTTGATCAATGACCATCATACAACAAAAAGGAAGAATATAGAAAATGTATCTTGCTATATGGATGTGTACAGAGATACAAAAAGTGGTGGATGTATTCATCCACCACTTCTGGTAGAATTCTGAGTTAATCAGGGTTCAATGCTTCTGTACCCTGGCAATTAGTGATGGGCAAATTTGCGGCGTTTCGATTCGCCGGAAAATTTGCGAAACGGCGCCGGCGTCTAGTTTTTGACGCCGGCGCCCGTTTTTTCGACGCCGGCGCCCGTTTTTGATGCCGGCGTCCATTTTTTCGAAAAATTTTTTTTGACGCCGGCGAATTTTTTACGCGAATTTTCGCGGGAGTTTCGCGAATTTATTCGCTGGCAGCGAATCGCGCAAATTCGCCGCGAATTCGCGCCTGGCGAATAAATTCGCCCATCACTACTGGCAATGAAAGACTGCATTCATGATCAAAATATTGGTAAACATACTGTAAGTTAAGCTCTCGGCTGTTTAGCTGTGTTCAGCCTTCACCAACCCTTTCTTGGTTGCGGGTTTCAGGTGATACAAAAGAAAATGTAAGCCATTTGGGTGGAGGACCCTGGCCTGTATAAACTGGATTATAGGTATAAAGAACCAAGGCATAGTGAGAGTTGTAAGAATTAAATTGTGGTTTAGTATCAGGTTATCTACCATCTTTTTGTACACTTGTAAACTTATTATAACATGAGGGTGGTGGGCTAGACTAAACTTCATGCTAAAAGTATGAACCCATTTATTAAAGAAGTATCTCATCACTCAGCACAGAATTTAGTGGGTAGTAATATCCCCAGTAGTAATATTGTCAAGCAAATAGCAATCAGTTTATCATGCTATAAAGCATGTGAACCAATCTGTTGTTACATATATATACTGTAAAACAAAAAGGGATCTTGGTTTGTACTGCCAACATTTTTTATTTGTAATTGAACGTTTTACTGACCAATAAATTCACTCATATTGCAAACATTGTATTGGTTTAAAAAGTAGCGTGAAGGAGGTAACATATAACCTTAGTAATCATACAGAAGAAAAAGAGCAAAAGAAAATTAAATTTACTTTGGGAATATCTGACCCTACTTGACCACTATACCAAAACAGATGCTATTTGCAGGTGTGAGCAATGTAATGCACATTCTGTGCCAAGGATCTTACTGCCAACATTTTTAATCTATAGGTGTGCATGGGATTTATTACTGAAACTCAGGAAAGACTTCCTGAAAGTTTAACGGTTACATGCAACTTTTGGGAGAACAGAGGCTATTGGAGGTACAGGTAGTTGTTAATGGTACGAAAAAAGCTCTGGGCTAAATTTTGCATGGGGTCTGCGGGTCCCATGATGTCACTTAAGAATTACTGCTGGAAGCATAGGCATAATGGTGAATTCCCATTTGCTCAACAAAGTTCAGTCCTGCAGGATATTTTTTGCATCTTGTCCCTACCTTGTCTTGTACTTCATTTTTTTAACTAGATAGGTAGGATTGACATGTAGTTTAGGCTATGGCATATTTGTAACAACAGTGGTAAACACTGCAGATGTTAAAAGACCCCAATGTTCTAGGTTTCAACTACTTTTGTTAAGTTCTTTTTCGTGTAGACGTTGTTTTTCTAATTTTAGTTATTTTGAAGAACTTACTTGCGTAACAACATAGAAACTGTTTTTGAAAGATGTAAGTGAAAAGGTTAGTGGTCGTTACAATTGCAAGTAGAGCAGTCTGGCAGCTTCCAATTTGATATATCAATGCTATGTATACACAGACTGAATGCTCACATACAATACGTTAGAGAATTCAGGAACAATTTATGGAATGCACTCGATAAATGCAGTGTATTTTTATAAAAATGTTATTGAAATCTCAACAAACTTATTATTCTTATGAAAAATTAAAGTCTATTTCCCTGTATGACAAGGTTCAACTGAACCAGCTGTGTTTTATTCTCTGCTATTTCTGAACAATAAATGCAATCTAGCACCTGTAACCCTTTCTTGACACTCTCCACACGGCTATGGTTACACTTTCCTTCTTACAAGCTACTTTGAAGGCTGACTTGCTGGCCTGGGCCTGACATCTCAATGTAGAGGCCTGCAGAGAGACTAGGGACTTAGTAAAATATTATAGTAGTGCATCCACTGAGATTCAGGTATAAACCAGTGGATAATCCCACAATGGAATAACAATGAGAGCAAAATACAGGTAAAAACATATTTAAGGGGGCACTAATAAATAGGTTTGCATGGAATTATATCTAGAACCAACCAAAAGTTAAAAAAAAAAAGTAAAAGTCCCAAACAGAACAGTTCATTGTTTAGTTTAAAATCAAATTAAGGATTCCAGGGCCAATCATTGTTATGGTCGCTGCTACTTAAAAACAGATGGTCAAACCAGAGAGTATCTATAATACAAATTGAAAGAAGGGCACGCTCCCCTAGTGTAATTCTTTGAAAACATTTCTTTATTATAAATAAAATTGCGCTCACGAAGTTTCAGTGATCCAATCCCTGATATTATGGGACATCCTACCGGGGGACGTGTCTCATTATGTACCTTGGGTAAGTGATAAAAAATTGGAATAGTCGGATGTTGAACTTTTAAAAATTCCACTTGTCTAAGAAGTTTATTTACTCTTGCCTTATCTACTAATGCCAATAGTTGGCTCTGAAAACACTTGGGATTGGAAAACAGGCATACATAACATACAGTGTCTGAGAGTTGGTGTATGACTTCCTCATGGTTGTCCTCAAAATTGAGTATTACCACAATTCCCCTTTATCAGCAGTCCTAACCACAATAGATTTATCATTTTCAATATTTTTTATGGCAGAGACACACACTGCTATTTCGGGAGAATAGTCACCCAGCGACAAATCGCTTCCTCTTCGGGTGACTTATCTCCCCCCTAACTGCCTTCCCACCAGTGGGACTTCTTGGTAGGTATCCCTCCAGACTTTCTTCAGCTCCAGCCAGTGGTCTTCCACCGTATCTTTCTCCAGCTCTGATAGTGCCTCAAAGCGGTTCTTCAAGCTGCACTGGTATTCTGTAGCTTTGTTTGCATCTTTCAGGCTCTGCACATTGTACTTGAATGCTGGCCTCTGTGCCTGGTCCATCTGTGCCCTTAGCTTCAGCCTCAGTGTCGCCTGCAGTAGGTGGTGGTCTGACGCAGCATCCGCCCCTCGCTTCACCCGGATGTCTAGTAGACTCCTCCTCCACTTTCGACCACTTCCTTTCAATATTAGATTATAAACATATGGATTTGATTGTGTCTTTGCATATACAGACCTCAAGTCTAAAGCTCTTAACGTGCAAACATCAGGAAAATTCAGTTAATGTACTTTTGGCTCTTTTTAAATTAACAGTGGCACCCTCACGCTCTAGATGAATAAAAATGGTTCATGGGAGCTCCTCCTCCTCTTACTAACTCCAGGTAAACTGTTGTTTGCTGTGTTTCCTCCAGTTGTATGGTATTTATTGCTTTCTGCCACTGTTATTTTAAAAAGTTCTCATATGGATGGAGGAGGATTCTTCCCCTGGAAAAAGCTTCATTCATTTGTGAGACATGTCTTGTCTGAGGAGAAAAAGAAAAGGAAGAGGAGCAGTACTCTGGTCTAAAGTCAACATCAAAATCACAGGAATCAGCTTCCATGCTGGAAAAACTCACTTTTTTTGTTTGATGTTTATTAGGTGTTTTTAGTATAGCCTAAATGGAGTGATTGTGGATCTTGTATCCCTTCATTTGTAGTGTGTATCTGGAGATTTAGGCCAGATATATACTCTATTTGTGTCATAATTAGTTTTGTCTGTATTTATGTTGTTTATACATAGTTTCTGCCTCAATGCTTTTAATTCTTTTGCTTAGGTTAGCACTTAAATCAGAATATTTAGTATGTGAAATAAAAGAAGATGTTTCCATCTAAAGCTGTGTCAAATCACCAAAAAGGAAAAGGGGTTTTCTAAGATGACCAATATCCAGAGTGCCGATATAATGAATTGTATTTACAAAGCCCTTGTTATAAAAGATATGCGTATACTATAGAAATGGAATAAGAAATACAGTGTACAATTAATTGAAATAATCATGGAATCAGATATTTCATTAAGGCCAAAGTCTGTAATTTGTAAACCCAAAAATTTATTTTCTATGTAACTCACTTATTACATTATGTTTCATATTGTTGGAATTAACTTGTTCAAGACCCAAAACTTTTAAACCAGAAAAATCCATTCTGTGACAATCTAAAAAATGCTTCGAGAGCCCATATATGATTTAACCTTGAAATGTTCCTCCTATGTTCCTTAAATATATCTTAAAGTTTCTTTTTGGTTTATTCTTTGTATTGGAGTCCTCAACTACAGGTAAGTAAATAAATCATACCCTAAGAAGAGCAGGTAATATGCTAATATAAAAGATCTCATCTGTAGCAAAAGAAGTGAATTAATTGGTATTGTGTGATACAAACTTACAAATGATAAGATCTACCTCTAAACATACCTTTAGTGTGTTATCCAGATTGTTGAGTGTCAGATCTCTCAAGTTTACAAGGAGCCAATATATTTTTCAGGCTCGAGCTTTCCAAAAGGATACTTGAGGATGTTCTCCTAGGAGACATTGATAAATAGGATCCAGCTTCTAAATATCCCAGTGTTTGTTTAAACTAGCTGTGACCTTGTTATGGCAGGAGTTATATGTTATGCAAAAATAAGGTTAGATTCATCCCATTTAAGCTTATTTTTCCCCTTACTATCACGTCTGGTTATTGAAGTCCCCCAACTTTATTTATGTTATCCTTTAAAACGCGGAATCTATCCTTCCCTCTAAAATCTTGCTTTGGCAATAACATCCTTCTCATATACTTTTTCAAATAATCATGATGAAATTATATTATCTTATCTATATCTAAAACAAACCTTACAGGCACAGACAAACTTAAAAAGATAAATTTAGCTAAATCAGAATTACATACAATTTTTAGTAGAATTAAAGAAAAAGTTACACTTAAAATTATAAAAATACAATTTAAAAATCCATTCTATGACCCTTTAACAGTGCCTCTACCCGGCAAAATGTTTTATATTTTAAGTGCATAATGTAAAACTACAATAATAAAGGTCCTCTTCCTGCTGTACCTTAAAGGCGATAGGACGACCGGAACCATGCGATTTCTTTGCGATTTACTGTTGTAAGTGTTGGGAGCAGTGAAGGAGGGAGCCAAAGGAATGAGTGTAGTGAGAATGTATGGCTCTATTGGGTGCTGCCTTTGCTGCTTGCAGCACTAGAAGAAATAAATCATGGCTGAGGAACCAATACTGACGATTTAAAATCCTCCATAAAGCTGCAGCAATAGACTTCAGGTTTGAAGTTTAGATGTTGGGTGCCTCTGGAGTGCATGTGTAGAGTCTGGCAAAGCTCATGGCCTTATCACCTATTTGGTACAGCAGGAAGAGAACCTTTATTATGATATTTTTGCAAAAAGCATTTTAAAAAAATGTGCAGGGTAGGAGTATTGTTAAAGGGATACAGAATGGATTTTTAAATTATTAGTGTTACTTTTCCTTTAAGTCAGAAGCAACTGGACATTTAGAGTTTTTCTTGAAAACTTTTCACCACTCCTCTTAGTGACTTCTTCAATTCACCTGAACTCAATAACTGAAAAAGCCAGACTACTAGCTGGTTCCATACCACTAGCCAGTATCCTAAAGCTGTAGCTTAAAGAAGAATTCAACCATTAACTAAAAAAACTCTCCCATCCTACCCAACGTAGACCCCCCTCCCCCCAGCCATGCTGCCCCCTGGGGAAATGCCCCTAACTTTTAACTTACCCCTCAGTGCAGATTCAGGGATCACAGTTCACAGCAGCCATCTTCCTGGTCTTCAGTATTCTGTGACTGAGACCAGCAAAGTGGCGAATGCGCAGTTGGAGCAATTTCCTGGTTTGTAACAACTGCACATGAGCTGAAATGGACGGAAATTGCAGAAGCGGCAGGAGAAGAGGATCTTTTTTAAATAATTGTTGAATTCTCCTTTAAACCTACCCAGTGTTCCCAGTGGTGTGAGCCCTGCTGTAAATATATCTGATAATTTAGGCCAGATTTAATTCAGTGAGAAAAAGGTTTATCATGTGAAAAGTCTTGGACGAGATTCAATTTAAGATGCAATTCAATTCAGAATAATGGATCTCATGGTTTATCACGTGAAAACTCTATTGAAGTCTATGGGAAAAAACTGGAACTGAATTAGAAGACGAGTTTTTTCTCCTAGAATTGAATGACTTTTCATGTGATAAAACTTAAGATAATGTGTTCTCGCTGAATTGAATATGGCCCTCTAGAAACCTTTTGTTCTATGTTCAAGATCTTCATTTGTCCTATCAACTTTTTTTTACTTCAGCAGAGAGCTGTCATTGCACAAGACTCTCTCCCTCCTCCATTTAAGAGGACCCATCTGGGAAAAGGAGTCCAGTTTAACCCATGTTCTACTATCACTACCTGGTAAAATACATTTTGGGAAACCATTGGGTTATAAACACTTTATTCATTATGCTTGAATACATCTTGCAGAAACTCAGATTACTCCTTGATGTGCCTATATATTCTATACTCCAAAAACATATTACCATTTTAAAACATCTATGTCTATCATGGTCAGGGTATCTGATCATCCTGTAAAATGCTCTTCCCAAGATATTACGTATATTTGTTTTACCAATAATATTTTTTTTAGCTTAATAAAATCTACTCTCATCATTCCTGTGGGAAGAGAAAGAACTCTCCATGGTACAATTGTTTCCAGTAATATAGTAGATCAGATCTTCCTAAATTCAGCCTAATCCATACAAACTATGGGTAGAGCTGGGAACAGAAGTGTCTGTTACCGCAATATCTATTCTACAAATCTTAGAAAATGTTTATTCTAAAATAATTAATTTTTCTAAGGGAGCAGTGCAAAGCTTGCCTTCAATCGTATTGTTGTATGAAATCAAATTATAAAAAACAAAAGTAGAAAAAAGTCACAGGTTTAATAAAACTAATGAGATTAGTTTGTGTCCTCTGTGCAATATTCGTGCAATGTTTCTCTTGCAAAATCCAAAATTAACAATAATTTATAATGAATGAATGAAGTCGGATAGTACTAAAATAGGTGGATAGAACCCACACTACCAAACAATTTAACAGGTCATGTGTATTTTGGTATTCACTACATAGTATAGTGGGAGTACCCTCTCTCTAGGGATCTGTGCACTAGGCAGAAGTATCGTTTTAGAGGCCTCGGTGTGCTTGTTAACTATTTGGTACAGTTTTGTTATTCACTCCCTCTTTAAATATAAGGTAAGAGAAGAAAAACAAAGTCATTTATTGTAAGTTCTTAGGACTTGGGTTATTATTGTAAATAGAGAGAATAGTAGAATACAGTTACATGCCCTGCCAAATGGTCTAAGCTTGGTATGTGGGTACAATCACATGTGCATACATTCATTTTATTGTAAATACTAGGGAATGAAATAAAAACAAAGTCAAAACAAATTCTTGTAAGCCATTATCTTCCCTGGTATTGACAATGCTACTGACAATGCTACTGTTAAAATTTCCACAAAAGAATAGTATCAATAAATGATGTCTTCAGTATGAAATGTTATAGAACAAGATTTACTATTTGCATGAAAGTCAGACATCTCTTTGACCTTTCTTTATTATATGAAGAACTGATTCTCAACAATGACTGTGCTGTTTCAGAATTGCTTACAAACAATTGTAGTGATGCAATAGTAGGGCAACAGGCAGAAGTGGCCAATTAGGGATTCGTTTTAAAGGGTTCTAGTACAGACAGAATAATAAACAGAAATCTGATTGGTTGTTGTTGGTAACTGTACTGGCTTTATTTGCTTGTGAAATGGCATTTTAAATGTAAATTAGTCCTAGTGTGCTGTGTGTGTGCTCAAGAGTGGTTGGGGTTGCAACATGGAATCTATTCTTTCTGAGATACTGAGGGCTTTGGCTTGTCACTAGCAGAGCAGGTGGGACACCAATTGGTGGATGTTTATAGTGCTGTTATTTTTACCCTCAGAGGCAGAAGACACGCATATACCTTTATTATGCCCCTGTCACCAGCTATTCATTGAGAAATGTTGATTTACTGGCACAGATAAAGATCAGATTCAGAGCCATAAATCCAGGCATGTAGAAAGCTTCTGAGAAGCAGAGTATTAAAACCAAATGGAAGCCAAGCTTGATTTCTACTGGGGGCTCCTGGGCCTCCACCACTTACTCTTATTTTTTACCAATAAAAGCCATTATTTCTTAAAAATGGCTTCAAATTCACATGGAGACCTTGGCTCATTTAAGTCAAGGGCAGCTGTGGTGTCCCCACAATTTCCCTGCAGTCAGTTGCATGTAAAATCACTTTCATTAAAGGTACTTGTGTCATAGTGTTCTCCTTGCACTACCATATAGTAGAGCTTGTGACTGCTCAGTCCTTTATGACCCCCTTTCAGAATTGAGTGCTTCTTTGTCTATTGATGCAGGGGAACCATGGAGCTACTGTCACATATGGACCAAGTGTGGCTGCATGCAGTCCTGTTCATTTTGGTAAATTAGACACAATTAGGCACAGTGTAATTGCACCAAGCACATAGCCCCCGTGTGACTACAATGAGGTTAGAATTTGTGCATTGTAGGAAAAAAACATGGTGATTACATTCGAAATTTCACTTAATAAACAAGCTTTCTTCACTACACTGCGAACATGCAACATTTTCTAATATTGCTCACTAATCCTGCCTTTTCCTTCCTTAGTTTAGAAAAAACCTTGGTACAAAATCTTACACAGATGTTCCTTGGTACTTGGTACGTTGGTGTTTTGCTAATTTCTGGAACCCCTGTGATAACTGTATAACTGTAAGGAAACAACCATTTTTTGAGGGGAGAAAAACATTTTATTATTTGATGTCACTTAGAAATATCCAGTAGATTCTGCACTCAGGCACATAGAATTCCTATTCTTCTCTACTGAAATGTCTAAAAATTGCAGACAAATAGATTTTCACTTGAATCCAGTTTTACCCAAAAACTATCAAAGATCCAATTATGTTGTGTTAAAATTGTATTCAGTCTTGTTATATGAAGCTGCAGTGAATTTTTGTTGGACAACTATGGGAGGAGGCCAAATGTTTCTGTTTTGTTTCCCTTTTGCTCCTGGTTTTCTAGGAGAAAGTGTGAACACTACAACTCTGAGGATTTAATAACTCCCTTCAACCGCAGACAGCCTGAGCGTTTTAACTTAACAGCAGGAGCAGTGGAGTCTAGGAATAACTCCCTGAGCTTTGTTGTTTCAGAGCAAGTGCATGTACTTAGAAAGCCCAGATACAGCTGCACTGTTAAATATCAGTGTAAATGGTTATTTGTGGAAATATCACACAGCATTACTAGCTTTAAATACAGTAGCTACTGTTATACACATACTATTAAATTTTATTACACTCATTCATTATATTACAATACAAATATAACTAAAAAATGCACAGCATTAAAGGGGTGGTTCACCTTTAAGTTAACTTTTATTTTATTACGTAATGACCAATTCTAAGCAATCATTTAAATGGTTGTCTTTTTTTATAGCTTTTCAATTATTTGCCTTCTTCGGACTGCTTCACGTTTTCAAATTGGGGTCACTGTCCCCATCATAAAAACAATCTATAAGGGTATAGATTTATTGTCATTGCTACTTTCTATTGCTCATCCTTATATTCAGACATCTCCTATTCATATTCCAGACTATTATTCAAATTAACACATGGTTGCTAGGATCATTTCAACCAGACTGGAGAGCTGCTGAAAAAAAGCAAAATAACGCAAATAAAAAATGAAAACCAATTGCAAATAGTCTCAGAATATCACTCTCTACATCATACATGGATCCCCATGCTGCTAAATATGAAATATTCTTTTCCAATATAACAAAGTAATTGAAAAAAGGTGAATAAAAGGTTCAATGAACAGACTTTTAGCCAGATATCGATCAGGGAAGCCCGTCGGAGGGCCCCACACACAGGCCAATAAGCTGCAGACTCGATCTCGGTCGGCAGCTTTTATCGCCCCCGTGTATAGAGGCCTATAGGGCAGAGATACACGTGAAGATTCGGGGAGATTTATTCGCCTGGCAATTAATTGCCTCTTCTTCGGGCAACTAATCTCCCCGAAAAGCCTTCCCACTGGTTACAATCTAAATTGCTGGCGGCATGGCACTCAGAGCGCTTTGTTTTCCAAAGTCACCCAAAGTTTCCTCATGAGGCAACTTCATGCAACTTCGGAAAATGAAGCCACCCCGCCAGCGATTTCAATTAGTCGTCGGGAGACTAAATCTACCTGAATCTTCGCATTTGTCTTTGCCCTAAGTCTTAATTAAAGCCATTTACAAAGACTGCCCTCTAGAGGGTGTGAGAGGTATATATTCTAGCTCAATTTCTGCAATGCATCTGCCTTTTCACTGGGCATCATTGCCATATTCCTGACAAATGTTTCTCTCTAAGGACACACAACCTATTCATAAAATGTGAAAATCATCTTGGCATTGTGTCCAGTTTCTGTAAGATTGTGAGTCATCAGACAGTGAGCAGCGCCAATATCAGTGCGGAGGTACTGAGGAGTAGCTGGTTGAGTGCAGGAGCCTGTGGGGAATAAAAAAAAAAACGCCTTTTAGTAATGATGTGTCTGTTCAAAGTCTACAAAGTCAAAGAGCTGCACAGTGTGGGTTAATTTATATATATATATATATATATATATATATATATATATATATATATATATATATATATATATATATATATATATATATAGATATAGATATCTAATCATGATTGGACTCTCACATATGAGATGCAACTATCCCTGCACTTTTTTTTGCAGGAATCAAATTCTTCCCAAATAATTAGCAGAAAGCAAAAAAAAAATTTTTTTTGGAGAAGTATGAAGGTTGTTTTTGCTCATATTTCAGTATCTGACTGAATCCACAAATAGATGAGATTAGATTACACAGGTACACAGGTATGAGATTTTTATTATTAAACATTTAAACACGAAAAAGCCTGATATGTTAACTAATTACAAATAGGACTTTCCAGGACTTTCTGGAAGATGGCATTATTTCTTTTATTCTGGATAAATGGTCCTAGTTATCCTATTACAGGTATGGGAATTATTATTCAGAATACTCGAGACCTGGGGTTTTCCGGATAACGGATCTTTCTGTAATATAGATCTTCATACCTTAAGTCTACTAGAAAATCATTTAAACATTAAATAAACCTAATAAGCTGAATATGGATTAATTATATCTTAGTTGGGATCAAGTATAATGTACTGTTTTATTATTACAGAGAAAAATGAAATCATTTTTTAAAATTTGGATTATTTGTATAAAATGGAGTCTATCAGAGCTGTCTGGATAATGGGTTTCTGAATAACAGATCTCCATACCTGTATATGGTGACTTGGAATAAATCTTATAAGCTTTTAGTGGTATTTAGAGTCCTCTGTCCTTCTCTTGGAACTCCTCTTTAAGTGTAACCCAGTTAAAAAATCTGGTGAACTATAAAGGTCTTGAGCTGACTAAGAAAGAGGAGACTTTCTCCTCCCTCTATTAAATATGGGGACTGCAGTATAAAAGGGAAACTATTTACCAGTCCCCACAATTACACACTACTTCATTGTAAAATAACTGGTTGATATTACAGCCACTCCTGACAGTGAGTGAATGGAGTTCAAACATCAACCAGGAAAAGATTTTCTGTTTCCATTATACAACCTCCTTGCTTTGCCATGACCCCCCCTGAGGGCAGCGAGGCCAGGCAATCATATACTCATTGAAACAAACAGTTTCTCTTGTACTGCTAATTATTTTCAAAATCAATATGAATTTCTGCAAAGCCTTTTAGAGTTTTCCCCTCTCTCCCAACCACACCAAACTAAGGGCAAGGCCTAACAATTGTATAAAAAACATAGGGAGGAAAAACATAAAATTTGCCTAATGTTGAGCAGCTTATATTTTAACCTATCCCTTCGCAAAGCATTATTCATAAAGGGGGATTGTTAGCACACACATATATATGTTGTTAGCACACACACACACACATATATATTTAGCTTTACAAAGCATAAACACAAACAGTGTATCATTAATTATTATAAGTCATTATTATAGTTCTAGGGGTTTCAATAGTTGGGATGAGGTCTCTGTACTGAAGAGCTTACAGTTTATTTGGAAATGAGAAACAAAAAGAGATAGAACGGGTGTATATATTAAGGGTGAGTAGTGAAGGGCTTCCTATAGAAAATTATTTTTAAATCTATGTAAGAGGGCTGCAGATTATCCCTTTAATATATTTAAGTGTGTTTATAGGGGAAGTGCGGAACACTTTATATTATGCACTATGATTGTCCCATGCCTTTGGAATGTTCTTCCTTCTTGTATCAGAAAACCTCCAACTCTAACTCACTTCTCAAAGGCCTTTAAGGCCTACATGATGTATTTTCCCTATGTAAAGGTAACAACTAGAGGTGCTATAAAATACATTTTAAGATTTCTTTCTACCTTATTCTTTTATTTCCAGTCATTTATGAATTAGACATACTGTATTAATGAATTAATCAGTTCCGATGCATGTTATTATAGCCTGCAGAATGCATCCTTCCTGCTGGTTACAAACTGGCTCTGCAAAGTATGTATTTCAACATATATGATTAATATGTAATGAATAATAAAGGGTTGAGATAGCAACCATACATGTATGTGTATGTGTATTTCACAACATACTCCTATAGCAATCATACATGTGTATTTAACAGCAAACTGCCATAGTCACTTTTAATAACACTTATTAAGGAATGCAACCTGCAGGACTGTGCTGAAATACATGCACGGGATAAGTGTTCCAGCTGATGCCTTTAATTACCCTGTCTTATAAAACTGAAATTTGTCAAATTGTTGGGTTGTGCATTCATAAACATTTGTAATTAAAGAAGTGAGCTGTCAGTGTTTTCCTTGGGCATGCTTTACTACATAGCTGCACATAAATCCAAGCAGTCTGCAGTGGGCATTAATTGCGAATTAAGTGGGAATTAATTACTGATCAGACATGCAGCCCATGTGTTTGATAACTAGGTGAAACTAGATGGGGGGCAGAATACATTTGCCAGAATTTTATTTCCTAAAACAGAACCCTGGCACAAACAAGAAAGAGGTTCCTCTTCTTAATGCTGGACTTGGGGATACAGGATTGTATAAATTATTTCTTAGTAATAATGACACAAACATGAACTTTACTTACCAAAAGCCTGAACCCTCCAGAACCAGTATATGTAATGTTAGAACTTCTAACATTCACCCAATAAATAGTTGCATTCTGTACAACTGTGGCTCTGAAATGAAAGAATACATTACTGCATGTGGGTATAGATGAACGTTTGTGCCACCTTTATTCCAATTACAGAGACATAATTAGAAGTTACTGAGACCCAAAGCAATGTCCCTTTTGGCCACATATATAAAGAAAAACACGTTGTCTTTTCATAAAGTCAACAACAAAGACATTGATATGTTAAAAAGGTGGGGAAAGAGGAGTTCAAAGAAATTTTAATCTTCAAAACCAATTGAATATAATATTGCTCAGAGCACTTTCACTTTTGAATTGTTATATTAATTATTTTTTCAACTTTTAAAAAAATATCAGTTTTTTTGCAGTGCCAATATAATGAACTTTAAACACCAGTGCCACCTACCAGTCATTTGGCTGACCGGCCACAGTCAGCAGAAAATTAAGTTCATGAGCAGAGGAAAGTCTTGTGCTGCTGTTCGGTAGCACCGATAAGTGAAAAGTCAGATCACGCTTTTCTGCTCGCTAACTTCATTAGTGAGCTGTATCACAAACTGTCCAGCACTGTTATTTTAAATTCATCATATTAGCACTGCAAAAACTGATAATATCTTGAAGACCAGAAAATAATTATTATTATTATTTTTTTAAATGAAATTGTTTCTTTAAACAATAATAATACGTTGTGTTCTGTGGTCAATGGTAGTTTACTGCAATGTAATATTTTGTTCCCTAGATGGCAAAGAGACCCAGACCTATTTGACTGATGCATGGGGATGATTAGTTAAACCAAGAGACTGAGGGTACCAACCTCAGAGGGACCAACTTCAGCAGTTTGGGCTCCACCAAGTAGCTAATAAAGGTCAGTTCCCTGGTGTGTTCTTCCCTAGTACAGGGCTGCAGTGACAGGGTCAGGGCAAGGTCCTTCTAAACATTTTCCAAGAACCCAAACTGCATGTGGCATCTTTGCTCCTTCTTCTGTCTAATAGCCACTTATTCAGGGAACATAACTGTTAGGGAAGTCTTTTTCTCACATGCTCATACTTTATTACGATGACATTTCACATGTAACAATTTTGCTCCCATTAGTGTTCTTGCACTTATACCTAGGGTGTCAATAAATGAGCCCCGCAGTCTATAAGAGTTTGAAATTCTCTTTTATACAAAATTAAACTGCCAATATGTTTGTAAAGAAGGACACTGAAATGTATCCTCACATGATAACGACAGAAGAATGAACTCCATTACCTGATCTCGTAGGCAGATGAACGAACATTTGGTCCTGTCCATGTGACCTGGATGAGTGTTTTCTCATCATTGGAGGTGTGGCTCACAGCACTCTGTTGGCACATTGAGGTAATGCAATCAATGTACAATAAAATTAAAAGGGACCCGTCACCCAAAAAAATTATTCAAAATCCTATTTTAGCATATTAGTCAAGCAAAATTACACAATATAAATTATTTTAATCTTGTTTCCGTCAGTCTGGGAATTCATAATTATAGCAAGCAGGCAGGAGCCATTTTGTGGACACTGTAAATCTTGTTTGTGCACCAGTACGGGGGACCTGATGTCCATCCCCATGCCCTGGCTACACAATTAAAACGGTGAAGAGAGCGGGGGAATGTGTGGACATCTAGGAAGTGCTGAATGGAAAGTGAAAGTAATTGTCTGCCCCGCCTCTATGCCTAAGGTATAGAGGGACAGACAATATTTGATTGACAGCTGAGATTTTAGAAATGAGCTTACAACAGCTATGAATGCTTTAATAAAAATTAGAAATTGGATTTCATGTTTAATTTCAAAAGGACTTTTATTATACAGATTTTTGTGTCTGGGTGACAGGTCCACTTTAAGGGACACATATTTCTTTACAATGTTGAATTGGGGAATCCAAAGGGATTCCCAGCAGTTTAATTCTGTCTTAACACTCTCGTGACTGTCAGAAGAATGTTCTAATGAATAGACAAATTTATCAATGTAGATACCGTACACAGGGCAGCCATCAGGGGGGGACAGGGGGGAGAGTTATAGGGGGCCCCGAGGGTAAGGGGGGCCCGGCCACGCCACACTTTCTTGATTAGCCAGGCCCCCCTGCTTTCTGAGAGCTGCTGACTTCGGGAAGGCAGGACGGGAGCACAAGGGGAGGTATCTTCTGTCCATTACTTCCCCTTATTGGTCACTGAGTTTAAGTCCCAGTTGAGCTGCTCAGGGATTGGATAGCTGAGGTTTGAACTTCTCCTCCAGCTCATCCAATCACCATGCAGCTTTATCAGAACTTGAAATTCTGTGACCAATAAGGGAAGGGGGGCCAGGGCGTTTTTCATATGGGGCCCTGTGATTTCTGATGGCGGCCCTGGCCCGGCCACACTTACTTGATTAGCCAGGCCCCCCATCTTTCTGCGAGCTGCTGACTTCTGGAATGCATGGAAGTTTAAGGGGCCCTGGATACCAATTTTCTTATAATGTGGGGGGGGGGGGGCCTGGCCACCAATTTTTTTCTCATGTGGGGACCTAGCCACCAATATGTATTAATGGGGGGGCCCTGGCCACAAAAAATGTTTTTTTTATGGGGGCCCTGACCACCAATATCTTTTTATTTTTTATTAACATGTGGGAACCCTAGCCACCAATATTTTTGTGTGGTGGGGGGCAGACCTGTGGGGTGGGCGGACTTGTAGGTGGGCGCAGCCCAGGGGGCCCAGGAAATGTTGTTGTATGGGGCCCTGTGATACCTGATGGTGGTCCTGACCGTACATGTATCGATTCAGCAGATTGTAATTGTGCTGCCAATGAGATTTTCTTAGCCGATGCAGTCTTCTATGGCATGTGCTTTCTTCATGTAAAAATCCAGTTATAATGCCTTCTCTATAACAACTCTGCTTGTATCTGACAGTTCATGGATATTAAAGGGGTTGTTCAAGTTTGAGTTAACTTTTAGTATGATGTAGAGAGTGATGTAGAGAGACAATTTGCAATTGATTTTCATTTTTCATTATTTGTGTTTTTTGATTTATTTTGCTTTTTTTTTACAGAGCATTTGTTTGTAGATGGAGTCAGTCAGTGACCACCATTTGAAAGCTGGAAAGAGTCAGAAGAAGAGGGCAAATAATTAAAAAACTATAAAAAAAATAATGAAGACCAGTTGAAAAGTTTCTTAGAATTGGTCATTCTATAACATACTAAAAGTTACCTTTAACATGAGGCACCCTCAAGTGAAAGTATTTACTTACCTGAAATCCTGTACCGGTGCTCCTAACAGCAGAAAACGGCACCGGCCCGGGGTTATTCCAGTGAGCACCACAGAGCGCTTCTCTTCCGGCTCGCTTCTCGCAGCTGCTAAAAATTTGCCTTTTTCCTTCTACTGTGCATGCATCTGCCCCGGGAAATTTGAAGAAAGAAAAAACCAGAAGAGGATCGCTCCGCAGGGCTCGCTGGAATAACCCCGGTGCAGTTTTCTGCTGATAGGAGCAGGTCATTTAAATTCACTTGGTGGTGCCTAACATTTGTCACCCTCAAGTGGTTAATAACTAAAATGACGTATGTAAAAAGTTTATTCAGCATTTAATCATCAGGGTTTACTTCTGAAGAATATCAACAGGATCAACTCACATTTGCAGTGCCACATTTCAGAGTCTGGATAGCATTATTACTGACTTTGAAGGTTCCCAGGGGAGTATTACCACCCACTGCACGAGCCTGTATCAAGAAGCCTTCAAAGGGAGGCACCACCGAGGTGTTCCTGAGTGTGACTGTTGAATGAAACAGATTTGGAGTGAAACTTCAATAGGACCTTCTGATCTGCAATATGTTATGGGAACATTTTGGTCACGTTTATGCATATAAGAGACAGTTCTGTGTGCCAATGTTATTAATATTATGATTTTATGTTCTTAATATTATTATCAAGGTCAGATTAGCTTTTGAAAGACCCTGTGGATTCCGTACCACCCAATTCATGCCTACACCCACTGTCCAGCCGCAAGAAACCATGGGCCCGGCCCCTGGGCGTCCACCTCAACTGCCCTTTTGGAAATCCTCCACTGTTTATCATGCACATATGTACCTTGGTTTGCATTTGTAGCAGTGTTAATTAAAATAAAGGGAATAGGTGGGGTGAACAGACGCTAGTTATTAGCACCCACTTGTTGGAAATGAGATATAAGTGTTAATGCTCAACTGTAGTTACAGTCTGCTTACCCCTTTTGGGGCTTTTATCTGAGAGAGTGCTCATTTTCAGGGCTCACGGCATATTTAAATGTGCTTGAAAAACAGTATTATTGTCGTTGATGTTGTTGTTGATCATACAAATAAAATCCACCTCTCAACCAAGTTACAGTTAGGCATGTTTCATTTAGAGAAAAATTTTGAACTAGATGGACATGTGTCTTTTTTTAACCTAAATGACTGTGAGTAACTACACAGCATTGTTGCCATAAAGGAAGGAGAAAACCATCAGTTTGACAGCTGAGAGCACCTTCCAGTTTCCAGGCAGTTGCTTCTAAAATATACACAGGTCCCCCTATCTACTAAGTTCAACTGTGCACACTTATCATACCTGTTATGTTCTCTCCATCCCCATAGGTAGTATTAGATAAATTCAGACTATAAGGAGAGGGAGATGTTTGGGCTGAAGCTCCATGGTTTGGCTTCATTGTACTGCAGGCTACCTCAACTTTCCCATTGGGATAGGCAGCGACATGAAGGGAGCAGATTGTCAGTAATAGAACTGCAATCTGTAATGCAGAATCCATCTGTTGAATAATTAGGAAAGTCAAACACTAGTTAAAAAACTCTGAGCTCAGGGAACATGTGCTTTAAAGAATCATAGTCACATTGGGGCAAATTTACTGAGCATTATTGAGAGTAACTATAAATAAATTTGCAGAGGACATTTTGACACAAGTATCTTTAGATGCAACTCATTGTGGGGAAAAGCTCAAGTTGCAGCATGTGTCTGTAAATAAGCCCTGTAATGTCTTATATGCCTATAAGACATTACTATAGATTACAATACATTACAATATAGACCCAACTTCAGATAGCTGAATTGACTCCAACCGGGAGGTTTGTTTGGGAGGTTTGTCACCCACTGTAGCACAGATAGACAGCAGACTTGACAAATCCCCTGTGTGCTATTGCCCTTATGTGTGGCTTGATGTCATTGGGGTTGTGAACAGATAAACAGGATTGTAAATGGACCTCTCAGCAGTAGGGAAATTTCCTAATGTTTTGTACAAAAAGTTACCCTAAATATATATTTATCAGTAGTCCCCTGTGATGTCTATCAAGTGGTGTGAGGCAAAGTCAGCACAATTGAATAGAGGCAAACAAACCAACATTTCAATGGGGAATTATATCCCTTACATTAAAATCTTATATTGTCCGTTATACAACAAAATCATTATGTGGCCAACAAAGCGCAGCAATTACAGAAGGCCAACACCGGCGTAAATAGCAAAAAAATGTAACAGAAAATAATACGTTGCTCTTTTTTTTAGGTTTAACTTTTAGCAACCTGCTGGTTGGTTGTTTATAAATAAGCCACAGTAAATACAGGTATAATAATATATTTTTTAAAATTTGCCTCTTTACTTGAGACTGAACAGTATGAAAATTCGAAATGTGGAATGCTGATGGATTCTCAGCTGTTCATAGACTAGTAAACTTGTGTAAAATTCAATAATCATATCATCAAATGCACACAAACCCAATGATAACTGTATTGCCTCAAGAATTGAATCAATCATTTGGTGTCAAATCTAAGGATCTGTGATATATTTTGAGATGCTTCACTAGTGAAATTGAAGCAAGAACAAAATATTTATAAAGTCAACTCAATATTTATTTGGCACAAATATTAAGGAAAATACAACAACATGAAGGTATACTGGCCCTTTATTGGTATACAGGGGCTTCAGTGAACACTACTGTATAATTTAAAGAATCCTGCTGAGGTTCCCATATCAACCTTAAGTTTTTTCTTTGTAAATAATGAATTAAATATGTGCTTAGCGGCAAGTAAATTACCCACTTATTGTCTAAAAATTAGGAAATGTATCATCAAAGAATATATATATATATTTTAGTTTTATTTCTCTGCACCAAAACACCACTAAAAATTAGTGTTAATATTAAACTTTCATGTTTTTTTTCTCCAGTTTCTATTCTATACTATATGTGCTTCTATTATCAGCACATATGCCATTTCCCATAAGGTATTTTTTAAATTCTTGCCTGATTCACTGCTCCTCTGTAATTAGACAGTACTCGTCAATAATAGATATAATTAATAAACTAACATTAAATTGTGCTGATGGAAAAATACATTTATTGGGATTTTAAACATTTAAAGGTGGTTTTGCAGATTTTGGTCATGTAGGATCCGATTAAGGAACATCCCTTATGTGACAGACCCCAGATTACAATCACAATAACAATTTGTCCATAACAAGGATTACAGGAGCAATCAAAACTTCGGACTGTTAATAAACTAGACAGTTTAGAATCACATAACAGAAATGTGCCTAGATGTTAATCATTTATAGAAAACTGCTTGCTGTGCAAAAATAAATTGCCAAATACTGTGCCTGTTGGGCATTTTTCAGACATAGGATGTGCTGCTTCCTTACCTTGATTCATGCAGACAGGTATGATGTTGCTCAAGCTCTGATCCCAGAACAATACCTGGTTCAAATGATCATCCAGTTTAGGGTGGAGCCTGACAAGTTGCCTGGAGCCTTCCCACTTTCTTTTGTCCGCAGACCTGATTTTTTTTAACAAGAAACCATGGACTGGAAGTTTAGGAAATTTTGATTCAGAATAAACAACAATTGAATATTTTTCTCACGACTCATTTCCTGAATGCAAAATTCTGTACTAATTTAGCATTAACAAATAATGTACCTAGTGCAGAATGAGAGAAAGAAACTGGAATGTAAGCTATTATGCAGAATTTAAGATATCACATATACTGAACATCTGATTTCATTTCCCACATGTAATATATTTGGGCTCTTAATCAGTTTTTTCTTGCATTAAAGTTCTCTTTTTTCTCTCTATATATGATATGGGATCTGTTATCTTAACATTTTAAAGAAATGATTCTATACAGTTTTATAAATTGTTCCTTTTTCCCTGTACTAAGAAGACAGTACCTTATACTTGATCCAGACTAAGGAGCCTATTTACTAACATTTTTCTATGCTATTTTTAAAATATTTGGTTTGGGAGGCAATCATCTGGTTGGCACACCAAGAAGAGGCATCAGCATATTGAATTATGTGAAAGGGCAAACATACAGTATACAGCAATCTAATGGAATCAGCCTGCCCAGACTGTCACTCAAGGTGCCAAAGGATATTCTGAATGTTTAGGCAGTACATTTGAAATTAGCCAAACTGTTCCCCGCATATTAATTCACGTATATGACTTTCTTAAGTGTCAAACTGATGAGCTGCTGAACATAAAAAACTAATTAATGAATGCAAATAAATAAGAAAGGAAGACCAGTGGGAAAGTATCACAGACTACCACTTTCTTCAACCTTCTAAAAGTTCATTTTAAGGGGAAATTACCCATTCAGTTTGGGTCACATAAAGAAGTTTTACCACTTGATCAGAGATTTGTATTATGATTCGGTTTCAGGAACTTTCATGAAAAATGAAGTGAAATGAGAAATGATCTGACAGCAAGCCCCTGCACATTTGCTCTTGGAGATACAGAAGGCAGCGACTAAACCGGGGTCCATTGGTCCAAGTGACTCCTACTGGTAGCACAAAATAGCATGATGTATATACGGCTGTATAATACTGTATAAAAGCATCCCCCCTAAGTAACCACCATTTCCATGCCCCTGTAATACCCCAGATAAATCTCACTTCTACTTCCACCGCCTCCAGTCTCCTTTCCCATTCTCCTTTTCCCATTCTGTAAAGAACACTCTGGTTTCACCCTTGCCAGCTTCTCTATTAAATCCAAACCCCTTCCTCTCTGTCTCATGTAGTAATGCAACTTCATGCTTCTGTCTTCATGCTACAATGAAAATTCCTGCGTGACTCAGAACCAGCCTCACAATACTTTATTAATTAACCAAATGTAGACAAAGAATGTTCAATGGTACAACTGCCTACTCTTCCAGACCCAACCCACATGGACAATTTGGAAATTGTGAGATAATTGTGGGAGTCAAGTTGCAATCCAAATTCCCTATGGTACCAAAAATAAAATTTCCAGTGCCCAGGAAGTTTGATTCCTCAATTGGCATACTAGTGCTTTAGACTGTAATAATAATAATAATAATCCCTAGGCTTATCTTTGTGCTCAGATTCCCCCTCTCACTCCAATGGTAATGCTCTGGGTCTCATATTTACCAGACTCTGTTCAACCTCCAATTTTACTAACTCCCCATTTCCCCTCTCTGATCACAATATGCTCACATTTCAACTCTCACTAACTCCCTCCTCACCCCCTGCTATTCCCCAAACACGTACTTACCGTGACTTGCAAGCTGTAGACGTGTCACATCTCTCTTCTTCCTTTGACTCTCTTCACTCTAATATCTCAGCCATCTCATGTCCTAATGTGGCTACCTCTGTCTACTATAGTACTCTCACCACTGCCCTAAATGAGCTTGCTCCTATAAAAACGAAACGTTCTAGACCCAAACCACTTCAACCTTGGCATACTGCTCATACAAAAGTGCTCCAAAGACACTCACGTGCACTTGAGCGTCGCTGGCGCAAATCCCGTTCAGAATCAGACTTTTGGAGTTACAAATCTGCCCTGCGCTCCTTTAACACCAGCCTCTTCCAAGCCAAACAAACATACTTTACTTCACTCATTAACTCCCTTTCTAAAAAACCAGCACAACTTTTCTCTGCCTTTAACACTCTCCTTTCCCCTTCTCCACCCCCTCCATGCACATCTGTCTCTGCTCAAGATATTGCTGAGCACTTAAAAAAAAAATTGACACTATCAGAAGGGACATTACACTACTCAACCCCCCTAGACTTCCACCACCCTCCCTCCACACTCCCCAGTCTCTCCTGTGTTCCAGTTCCAGTTCCAAAACACTTAAATGTATTTATCAGATCAATAAATGGCAGATAAAACATCTGGCACACAGAGAATACCATGTTGGTGCTGGGTCTGCCTGCCCCAAAGCAGCAGTGCTCCTCTTGGTGAGGTTGTGCTATCAGTGTCTGTAGTGAACAGAACCTGAGCAAACATCTTTCCTACTGTGCACATGCCTCAGTATGTAATTCCTGCAGTCACTATATCTCCCTTGTTCTTATACTGAAAACAAAACAAATAAAAGTGTCCATCCCTTACTCTAATATTAGTTCTGATCCTGCAAGTACTGCTGGTGGAGAGGTATTAGAGACTTATTAAAAATCCTGCAGCCAGATCTGTAGCAGAGCAGTATGTGCCAGTGGGCAACCCTTGTTCTTCATCTCATAACAGAGTATTAAAAGAAGCATGATTTACTTAGTATCCACCTGTAGCTGAGTGAACCCCATACCCAGCTCTCTTTGTCTGCTGGTATAAAGAGGCACAAGTGTATGTAGAGGTGGTAGACATGGGTGCAAAGTGCAAGACTTGTAGGTGGCACACTGCACAGTACAATACAATACATTAGAGATTCACAGAGGGTTAAGGGAAAAGGCTAAGGGGAACAGATTATTAAGACAGCTTGTGCACAGAGGAAGTAAAGTATAATAAAATACTGACAAAATAATAAGCTATAGATGAAACAAAGAGAGGAGGATGAGTATTCATAGTATTACAAATGAATCTCAGCAGATAAACAGAAAGGGCCAGGATTGAATTGTTCGTAACACTGTGTTATACCTTTTTGTTTTCTATTGTAATTTAAGAATGTCAGAAAGAATCCTAATCCTGTTTGCTGCCGTATAGCGTATCTCTCTCTCTCTCTCTCTCTCTCTCTCTCTCTCTCTCTCTCTCTCTGCAGTAGTTAAAAAAGAAACAACCTAACAATACTCATGCCAAAACTTCCTCTGTAATCTAGTTTTTGAAAAATCTTATTTTTATGGTCAACTATTTTTGTCTATATTTTAAGATATACAGCTCTTCTTCCCTGTTTGTGGGATTGTGAACTGGCGTTTTCAAGCTACAGGCATATTTATGTGGCTAAATATTGAACTCTTTGTAACTATGGGACCAACCTCCTTAGGTCATAGGGCCTGGGTGCAGTCTCAACACGAATAGCTACACTAATAGTCTATTTGGGACCTTGGGTTGCTACTATTTATCTGTACTGAGTCATTTGGTATAACACAAACATTTTTGGTGTATCTCTACCTGCCTAAGCCTTTTAAGGTGTTTATAAAAAGAGAACACTTTTTTGCATACTATTTATGAACTTCAATTTTGTCATGACTACTATTTTTAAAACAAGTACCCACTTTCCAAAATGTTTAGGGACATCTTTTGCTCTCCTAGTTGGTTATTTTACATGGAAACCCACTCATGACAGTAATTTTAATTCTACTTAGAAAAAAGAACTGTGAATGAGCCAATAAGCAGTGCTTGCTGCAAAGGTGTTTATTCCTTTATCTGTAAGGGAAAAAGATACAGGTTAGTACCTTATTAGAGATTAACCCAGAAAACATTTGATGCTCCAACTATCATTTAAGACTTTATTTGCTCAAATGGCCCTGTGGCATGGGATATGTTGGCCAGATATCAAGAGCAGTTAAAACCCGTATAAAAGAACATAGAGGCAGTATACGGAATTATAAGCATGGGACGGCCACAGACACAACTGTCTCACGACACTTTAATGTTTCTAACCACAACCATTCCCAACTGAAGTGGACAGTACTGGAGGTTATACAACAACCACTTACAAGAGGAGGTGACATGCTAAAGTATCGGTTACAAAGAGAAGCGTTTTGGATTAAGAAATTTGATACATTGCAGCCTAAAGTCTTAAATGATAGTTGGAGCATCAAATATTTTCTGGGTTAATCTCTAATAAGGTACTAACCTGTATCTTTTCCCCGTACAAATAAAGTTATATCTGTATGCCCATTTATACCAGCAAGAATATATATATTGAATATTACGGTCAGTTATCAGACAAGATAGTGGTAAGAATTTGGGCATTTTTCCTTCCTATTGTGAATTAGTGTTATATCAAAGTTTATTGGTAGGCCCTACAATACAGGGCAGTTCCATTTGGTTATTGTATGCTATCACCTATGGAGAGGGTGATATCATATCCTGCACTCACTATATATACTTGCACTATGTGACCTGTACACTATACTTGATAAAGGGCCTTTGTGCATGTCGTTGAATAAACACCTTTGCAGCAAGCACTACTTATTGGCTCATTCACAGTTCTTTGGCTAATACACCTGTGGCAGGGGTGAGCACTGTAGAATAGAGCCTATAATTGACCCACACTTAGCCACCTCTACGCAGAAATTTTAATTCTAACATTAAGGTTGAGTTTTCATGCTGAAATGCTGAATGATGGCAAAATGCATTTTAGGGAGACATGGCGGCAGATTCACAAACAGGCAAACTTTAGCCAGTGCCAGCTTCGCAACCCTCGCACCACTTCACCAGGCACAAATGCACTATCAATATGCTAATTTAGTAAAATGCAAATTTTCGTCCCGGGCTTCGAAATGCTCGCGACTTTTTGCTAGCGTTACTTTGGCTGTGCGAGCATTTTATAGCAAAGATGCACTAGCGTTTATGTGTGCCTACTGAAAATTCGCTAGTGATTTTGCGCTTAGGTCAATTTGTATACGGCGGAAAATTTAAAATTGTATGGATGTCTTTATTATAAATATTGGTGCAAATGCTTGAAGTTACCACTTTTTATTACACATGTCCAGGGAACCTTAATACAAACAAGAGAGTTAATATAATGCCCTACACATGAGCCCACTATAAAATGAATGTTCCATATGTTATAAAATGTGTGGAGAAAACTGGTTACCCAAAAAAAGTCCAAGTTAGGACTTTTGCAGCCAATCCCATTTAAAAAATGGAAAAGTTGCCAGTGACAGAAGATTGAGGAAGATCCAGCTGCTTTTTAACACTTCGCCTGGTCTGAGGTGTCAAAGTCAACTCTGGTAACGTTCAGTAAAACCCGCATTTTAGTGAATTTGCGGAGTAGTGCCTGTTCACTGGAGCAAAAATACTCCTGGTGATAGGGTCCAAAACTGCACTAGCCATGGCCTGGTTCTCTAGCAAATTATCACTAGCGTTAGCTACTTTGCTCTTTAGTAAATCTGCCCCATGGAGGTGATAGTGCAGTCAAAGATCTACCATGGTGAGAGGGATGCCTGTGGTTTTTGACCATGCACCGAAGTGTAAAGAGATCATTGCGGAGTAGGGCCATAGGTCAGAATGATCAGATTAGTCCTTTTGGTGGACATATAGGGGGAAGATGCGCTGGTTTGGAGATCTTGCCAAACAAGCGCATCTTATAGTGTATGGCCAGAGATTTAGTAAGATAAATAACTTGGCGGTGTTTGGAAATGTGTGTCTAGGCATGATGGAGCGACCGTAAGATTATCATCTTGTACAGGCTTGTAGCTATTTTGCTGCTTCAAGACATATCCTATTGACAATGCTTTTGCTTGAACAGTGTCTCTACCAGATGCAAGCAGTAGCTGTAATTAGAATCGATATCATTATTTATGTTTATCACTTCAACCCTATTGGCAAAAAAGACCACAAGAGACTTTGGCGCAGCAGGCATCCATTCATGTTGCTATTTTATAAAAAATCAGTAAAACAAATCTAGACATTACGGCATGCGATTCTATACATGAAAACAATAACTATATAATATAATGAAGAATAAGAATTTCTAGTGACAAATGTTAGAATGCTTGTGTGACGTTGCTGTGTAACATGAAGGAATTGTGTTGCTTAGCTAGAAAATGTAGTTTTAAAAAATAATATTTAAAGGAAAACTATACCTCCAAAATGATACTTAAGCAACAGATAGTTTACATCATATTAAGTGGCATATTAAAGAATCTTACCAAACTGGAATATATATTTAAGTAAATCTTGACCTTTTACATCTCTTGCATTGATCCACCATTTCGTGATGGTCTGTGTGCTGCCTCAGAGATCACCTGACCAGAAATAGTACAACTCTACCGCTACAGTTGTCTGTTAATTGTCTAACTGTAACAGTTGTCTGTACCTCTGTCTGTTAATTGGTACAAATATGGTTTGTTGGTTTGTATGTGTGCACCGTGAATTGTACGATCCCAGGGGGCGGCCCTTATTTTTTACAATGGAAATTTTCTATTTATGATTACCCAATGGCACATACTACTAGAAAAGTATATTATTATGAAAATGGTTTATTTACATGAAGCAGGGTTTTACACATGAGCTGTTTTATGCAATTTCTTTTTATAGAGACCTACATAGTTTGGGGGGTATAGTTTTCCTTTAAGTACTTTTGGTTGGTAGCGTAATATTAGATGTCACATCTCATGACTAAAAAATGACCAGAAACCCAACTCCAACTTCAGCGGTACTAATTCTGTCATTTGATCTGGTGATTACTTGGACACTCAGTCTCGTCCTTTGGTGTGTGGGAGAGGGGTGAAATTACAGTATTTTCTATAGTGAGGTTTGTTGCTGTTTCTAGGCATGACTGAGCTTTGTGGATGTTGATTTGAATTACTCACATTTGTATGGATCCTCAGCAGGTTCCCATTGGAGGACAACTGGCTGGAAAATACTTTGTTAGCATCCTGAGGTCTGTTTTTGTCTATCTCCCATAAAGCAGTTAAAAAGCACAGCTATAGGAGGGCAGGGGAAGCTGCAGGATCCCAGCCACTAAAACTGTGTATAATTATTTATTTAAAAAAAGGCATCTATAGTAGAAAAAGATGAGCGATGATCTTAAAAAAAAAATGAAAATGTGCATTAATCTTGAACTGGCAGTAAGTACAGTGCTCCCTTTGTGTGTTCTATACCGTGCCATTTTAATCACATACAGATACTATGTGCAATTTACTTACTGGTGCAAATTTTTGTGCCTTTGGAAGTATAAGAACCCTGTAATCTTTATTTAAGCCCATGTTGCAGCATCTCCCTAAAGGTGGCCATAGACGCAAAGATCCTATCGTACGAATCGAGGATTTGTATGATTTTTGGACCGTCTGTGGAGAGTCCCGACATTTTTCGGTTGTTTGGTCGATCGGACAGGTTTGATTTTGTCCCGGCCGATCCCACGGGAGCCCATTGCGCTCTCATCGTAATCCGATCGTTCGGCCATACGGCCGAACGTTCAGATTACCCCTGATATAGCCATGCCCATTAGTGGCATATCAGGGAAAGATCGGCTCATTTGGCAATCTTTGCGTCTATGGCCACCTTAAGATGTTAGTCCACAATCTGCACTAACAGTTGCCATAGCCAACCCTGCTGTTTTGCTGAGTTTTATAACGGGGCACTTTACACATGGATGTATCACAATATACTCAGACATAATTGTGGTTAATTATTAAATTGAAGTCATTGAGAGCTACATATTTGGCAATGGTAATAGGCAACTAATGCAGAGAATTCCTTGATGATCCTAAATGGATATGTTTGATTCCCCTGTTGGATGTATTTGGCACTGCAGCTGTTTTTAGACAGACTAAGGGATAAATATTCGGAAGGGGTTTTTTACAGTGAGAGCTGTGACGATGTGGAATTCTCTCCCTGAATCAGTTGTACTGGCTAAAACATTAGATAACTTTAAGAAGGGATTGGATGGCTTTTTAGCAAGTAAGGGAATACAGGGTTATGGGAGATAACTATACAGTAGGGCATTACAGTATAACAACTCTATTGTCTTTATAAAAGTTGGGGGCTTGTGTAATGTAATGTACCTGTATTTGCTGCAATATATATAAGTCGATTCAACTTTAAATTTCCCGCCATAAGATAGCCTGACTGAAGACCTCAGGCAGAATTGAACGCTAGCGCATCTTCGATTTTATTACCAAAGTAACGTTAGCGTTAGCGTTCGGCAGCCTGGACACAACTTCGCATTTAATAAATTAGTGTTGTCCTAGCGAATTTACGCCTGGCAAAGTGTTGTGATGGCTGTGAAGCCTTCGATGGCAAATTTTCGCAGTTTAGTAAATATAACTCTATATGGAGAAGTGGTACTTTGGACTGAAAAAGAAACAGAACAGGGGTAATAAATAAATGAAGAATGAAATCTAAAAAAAAATGTAGGTGTTAGTACAGGTATGGGACCTGCTATCCAGAATGCTTGGGATGTGGGGTCTTCCAGACTTCATATCCTGGGGTAGATTTACTAAAGGGCGAAGTGGCAAATGCTGAGGACAATTTGGCAGCATTACCGCCTGCAGGGACATCGCCAATTTACTAAAGGGCGCAGGAGCCAATTCTCTAGCGAAAGACACAGACGCTAGCGGTCATTCGCACTCTATCGCCAGGCGACAATTCGCTCTGGTGAATGGAGGTTACTCCAGAATTCACTAAAATACAGATTTTACTGAAAGTTACCTCTTTCGAAAGACTTGCCTTCACCAGCGCAGACCAGGCAGAGTGCAATGGAGTGCATAGGGTCCTCAGTCTTCTGTTACTTACATCATATTCTGTGAGTGGAAAAGCAAGTTAAAAAAATGCTGGCGTCAGAGAGCCTGCAAAAGTCCTAAAAATTTTTCTTTTGGGTAACCAGTTTCCCCCATACATTTTCTAATATATAGAACATTAACTATACACTGAGCTCATGTGAAGGGCATTATACCAACTCTATTGTCTTTATTAAGGTTCCCTGGACATGTAATTAATAGTGGAAATGTAATTTATTTGCTGCAACATATAACACAAAGACGTCCATTCAACTTTAAATTTCCCGCCGTATGCAAATTAACCTGAGCGCAAGACCTCTAGCGAATTTGCGATAGGCAGAAATGACCGCTAGCCACATTTTTGTGAATTAGCGTTGTCTGAGCGAATTTTCACCTGGCGAAGTGTAGCGATGGATAACGGTTGTTGGCGACTTTTCGCCAGTTAGTAAATCTGCCCCCTTAAGTCTACTAGAAAATCATGTGAATATTGAATAAACCCAATAGGCTGGTTTTGCTTCTAATAAGGATTAATTAAATGTTTGCTTGGATCAAGTTCTATTATTACAGAGAAAAGGAAATCATTTTTAAAAATTTGGATTATTTGGATAAAATGGAATCTATGGGAGATGGCTATTCCATAATTGTGAGCTTTCTGGGTAACAGGTTTCCAGATAACAGATCCAATACCTGTACCACATTTTGACCAAAATACGTACGCTCACATGCCACATCAAGGCCCTTCATTTAACGTGAGTCTTACACTGCGTGCCGTGTGCCAAATAGTGATGTGCATTTAAAAAACATTAAACTCATAGTAACATAGTAACATGGTAAGTAAGGTTGAAAAAAGACACACGTCCATCAAGTTCCACCTTTTTTTTTTTTTTTCTAACAACTATGTTTATTATTCAGTCAGCCACCAGCAACTTTGTGCATTATGTACAACTGAGTGGTGGAACCCTTTCCTAAAGACTGAATGACAGCAATAGGTACACCAAACAAAGAGAAATCATGAGCAGTCAGTCTAACACACCCTGTAGAACTGACAAGCTGCTAATTTTTCAGCGCTAGGACTAACCCACACTTTGGAGTTGAGCAGCTGCTACAAATGATATACAGGGTACACAACGAGTTTCCATGGTTCCACTGCTCATTCACACATAATGCACATTGTTGCTATGGGTTTAAATGTTTTTAAATGCACCTCAATATTTACTACACAGTACAATAGGCATTGTAGGACTAACGTTACATGATATGGCACGACATAACATCTACATGTTTGTAAACTGTATTGTAAAAATGCCATTAGAAACTATCAATTGGGGGAACTGCAGAAGAAGTTAAACAGAAACTGGCATGCATTGTAGTTTAATGAATGTGAATTTTTTTTTAAATAAAGTACATGTTGTGGAACAGCAAGAGACTGAAACACCTAAACCCATAATCAGTGGCACCAACTAGCAGATAGCATATAATCCTCTCAAACCTGGCTATTAAATATCACAGAAAATATAATGAAGCATCACGAGGTCCTTGGCGTGAATATATAGCCTTAATCAAACACACAGTGTATTACACACATATATATATATATATATATATATACACATATATATATCTATATATATATATATACACATATGGAATAATGAAACCATTACTCTAAAATATAAGAGATCACAGAGGTAGGGGTTTGATTTGTTGAAGCAGATTGGGCAGGAATGTGCACAAACTGATATTGGCCCTCTCTCTGGGCAGATATATGGTGTACAAATTAAACCCTCAACAATGATTATAATGGTCTTTAAATTATGCAGGACACGTACTACTGTTAATATTTTTATGTATGTTTGTACAAATTTATTTATAAAGTGTTGTAAGGAAACTTAGCAATGTAACAATATATAAAAGTACACACAGGGAGGACAATAAATATATATATATATAGAAATACACAGAACTTAAGAGCCATGTGGTAGCGTTTACATAGTGTGATATACAATATTTTTTTTAAGGGCTCTTAAAAATGGGCAAATCTCCTCTTGTGTTCCCTCTGGGTTCTGCACGTGCATGTACCTCAGTACAAAGTGATCAGAAAACAATGGACTGAGTTTCGTCCGTGTTCCGCTGTGGTTGAATGTGTGAAAGTTCTACTGCAGGGGAACATGATCAGAAAGACCAGTGTATAAAGGGAATTTTTGCCCCCTCTGTTTTAGTCTACTAAGGTATGGCCAGCTGATCTTATAAATACAGCACAACCCTTTGCTACATTCCCTATTCCTGTGCTAACAGAGCCCGCACGACATTTGTCAGTTCCAACTGATGTGATCTGCTCTGACTACAGTACTTCTATGCAGCTGTAAAAGTCTAGGGGGCACATTTACTAAGCTCGAGTGAAGAATTAGAATGTAAAAAAATTTGAATTTCGAAGGTTTTTTTTGGTTACTTCGACCATCGAAAACTTAAGTTTCCATTTTGGAAATTTTTCCAGTTCATACACCTAGGGGCAGATTTATCAAGGGTCAAATTTCGAGGGTTGATAAACCCTCGAAATTCGACCCTCAAAGTAAAATCCTCCGAATTTGAATATCGATTTTGAAGGATTTTGGTGCAATTGCTTTGATCGAATAAAAATGATTTGAACGTTTCGAAGTAAAAATCGACCATTCGATAGTCGAAGTACCGTCTCTTTAAAAAATACTTTGACTTCATACTTCGCCACTTTAAACCTACCGAGGTGCAATGTAAGCCTATGGGGACCTTCCTCAGCACTTTTCTAAGCTTTTTTTGATCGAATAAAAATCTTCGTTCGATCGAAGGATTTTTATTCGACCGTTCGATTGCGCTAAAATCCGATATTCGAATTCAAAGGATTTTACTTCGAGGGTCGAATTTGAGGGTTTATTAACCCTTGAAATTCGACCCTTGATAAATCTGCCCCTAGGTGTATGAACTGGAAACATTTCCAAAATGGAAACTTAAGTTTTTCTTTGGCATCCTATGGCTCTTCTTACACTATCCAAGATTTCCCTTTATACAGAGATCTTTATGGAAACCTCACTATGCATAACTGTACAGTATACAAATAGTCTCTGCAGCTCACCGATAATTATTGCTTGTAGGTAGCCGAGTCACCACACTACTACTTGTAACAAATGCAAGACTGGGACTGCTCTGCCCTAGCTAGTATACATGGGTGCAAGGTGTTGTTATATAGGACAGGACTGTATTTGGGCCCAGCCCAGATATTGTGTTAACAAATTCAAGTCAATGTTTCCCTGTTGCAACAAGCTTTTGTCTGTGGGTTTGTGTAATTAAAAAGAATACACCAGTAAATAGGTCCCTAATTAAATCCAATTAAATTCAATTACATTTTGTAAGAATCCTTTAATTATGACTAGGCCTTTTATTTAATTCTATAATGATGGATACGTAGGATAGATCAAATTGCACACGGCAGAAAAACATTGGCTGAAAGAAAAAACAACGTCTAGCACAGATATTCTCACATACTACCCAAAATCATCAAGACAGTTTTTGGCTTGCGTTTAGTTAAGCCAGTAGTTTTCAGTATTTTTGGATGCAAGCCTTACCTTATAAGAAGCTGACAATTATATTTGTTGTAAATGCATTGCCACATTAGTCATCTTGCTGTGGTTCCAAAATTGTTTGGCCTTTGAAATAGCATGTAGAAAGGAATATTGGGAATATGTAGGATGATCTCACTTCGCCTTCGTTGCTTTCTGGTGCAGTTTATTCCTATTTTTTTTATATTATTGCAAATGTGAAATCAATATCCATAGGGTCTGTAGGATATATTAGTACTCCAGTTTGGAAGGCTGAGAATTCTGCAGCAATGTATGAATACAGAAATTTTCATACAGTTCTACAACTAAATGTAGTTATTATTTATCCAATGATTACACTTTATTGAGGTTTATGGATATTGCTTATCATTCACATGATGGATTTTAAGAATTCATTACAGGTATGGGGCCTATTCCAGAATGCTGGGAATCTGGGGTTTTCTGGATAATAGGTAGATCCATAATATGGATCTTCTTACCTTAAGTCTACTAAAACATTTAAACATTAAATAAACCCATTAGGCTGGTTTTGCCTCCAATAAGGATTAATTACAGTATATCTTAGTTTGGATCAAGTACAAGGTACTGTTTTATTATTACAGAGAAAAAGGAAATATTTTTAAAAACTTGGATTATTTTTTTATAATAGAGTTTATGGGAGATGGCCTTCCCATAATTTTGGAGCTTTCTACAATTTTGGAGCTTTCTGGTTAGCAGATCCCATGAGTAGCAATTAGAAGAAATTGCAAGTCACCCAACTAACAAACCTGTAAGAAACATAATACAATACACAGTTTGGTGACTTGTGGTTTAAGAAAATTCACAAATATGTCATTAAAGGAAAACTACACCCCCCGAACACTGTAGGTAACTATAAAAAGATATTGCATAAAACAGCTAATGTGTAAAACCTTGCTTCATGCAAATAAACTACAGTATTTTCATAATAATATACTTTTTTTATTAGTATGTGCCATTGGGTAATCATAAATAGAAAATTGCCATTTTAAAAAACAAGGCCCGCCCCTTGGGATCCTAGGATTCACGTTGCACACAAACAAACTATACATGTTAGGTCACGAGCCAATTAACAGACAGAGTTCTGTATTTTGCTTCTACACTTCTTCCCGTTACAGTTAGAGCTGCAGTATTTCTGGTCAGGTTATCTCTGAGGCAGCACAGAGACAGTCATAAAATGGTGATTCAAGACAAGAGATTTAAAAGAGCGGTTTTTATTTAAATATATATTCCAGTTTGGTATGCCACTTAATTTGATATAAACTCTCTCTTGCTTAAGTATTCTTTTTGGGGGTAAAGTTTTCCTTTAAGGATTGCCATCACTGGGCTATTTTTAATGAATACATTTGAGAAGGAAAGTGCACAAAACAATATATACTGTAGGAAGTCAAAGCTTTGCAAGAAAGTAGTTTACAAAATCAGGTTCATCTTGTAGAACAGCCAGACAGCCATGGCTCTCGGAGATAAATACAGCATACACTGCTCCACAAAAGCCCAATTAAAGGTAGTATAACTATTTAAATTATAGGTGTGTATGCTCTTTCAGAACCGTATTTTTGTAGTTTGTTGCAAAGGGACAACAGTCCAGACAAGCTACTTTTACTTTTCTAGATCCATGAAAAGTTGATAAATTTCAATTCAGTCTTTTATTGCAGGCACCTCTCTGTCGTCACTGTAGACACTAATGGGTGGATACTATAGGGAGTATTGCCTACAGCAGATTTCTCTTGTATCCCTGTACTGTACCTGCTACCGAAGATCCAAAGATCTCTAAATCTTTACAGAATCCCCCAGGAAGGCCAATCGAGGCAGGTATGGGGTCCATACTTGAACCTTTAACTAAATTTGTGGAAGATTATCTTCGGACAATTATTAAATAAATCCCCACTTTTTAACAAATTGATGGAACTGAATGGGCTGACAGATGAATGCATCCTGTGTAGTATAGATATATAAAGTTTAAATAAATCAATATCGTAGGATGAAGGAATTAGGTACATAAGAAGTTCTGCTAGAAACCATTAACGTAACTAAATTGGTCCGGGCCCAGGTGCAGGTCGTGCACCCCAACCCCTTCTGATGCAGTTTTCTGTCACATTGGCATGATTGTCTGGAGGGCCCCAAGGGAGTGCACCCCCAGCACCCCGGTAGTTATGCCCCTGCTAGAAACCGATATTTCACATGGTTTATTGTTCTTCTTGATTGATTGCCTGACCCTGGTAAAAACTACTTAAGGTTTAATGGGAGTTTTTTTTGGCAAAAGCAAGGACTGTCAATGGGAGCTGCAGTTGCTCCATCCTTTGCTAACATCTTTGTGTATATCCTTGAAAATAAATATTTAAGGCATATATGCTTTTTGTGGATGACATTTTAGTCATCTGGGATGGGGGAGGGGGGTTACAAAAATTCACCAATTGGTAATGGAAGCTAACCAACACCTGACTATAAAATTTACATATGAAGTAGGCTATAAAATGACACATTTCCTAGAAGTAACACTAAACATTGTGAAATGTGGAGACTTTTTTTGTTTAGAACCCCACCAAGAGTAATAACCCATCCCAAAAGGACAGTTTATGAGGGCACGTTGGTTAACATCTAATGACTATGAGTTTGAGAAGGCTGGTGATGTCCTAATAAAAATATTTAAAGAAAAGGACTACGAGATACATAACTTACAGTGTACAAGGCAGAAGTAAAATCAATGCCCAGAGCAAGCCTTCTGGAAAATACTGTATGTTATGCCCAAGTGAATTTAGAACTAAAGAGGGCACACAGTTTTTCTTGGGCACCCCAAAGGGGACTTCTCCCTGTCTAAATTGTGTTTGTTGCATATAATTAATCATCCAACAAAGGATTATCTCATTAAACTTAAACATTTTTCCACATGTAACACAAAATGTGTAGTGAATATGCTTAAATGTGGGAAAGTATATGTAGGGCAAACTATGTGCAGTCAAAACTAGAATCAAAGAACATAAAGGCAAAAAAGGGACATCCTCTGATAACCCAGTCTCTAGACATTTTCATGAAACTAAACATAATCAGTCTCAACTATGGTGGTTAGTCTTAGAAGTTGTTAAGAAACATTGGCGTAACTACCGGGGGAGCAGGGGGCGCGATTGGGCCAGTGCCCGCACCCCCTCAGGTCCTCCCGGCAACTCATGCACCACTGACTCCTTTATAATTCAGGGCGGTTCTGGGCATACGGAGGGGGGCCCAGCTGCACGTCCCGCACCAGGGCCCGCTCCCACTCTAGTTACATTAAAGTTAAGAAACTGTTATGAGATGGTAACATAACTAAGTTGCTGTTACAAAAGGAGGCCAAGTGGATAAAAAAGTTAAATTGCCTAGCTCCATGTGGTTTAAATGACACATGGAATATTAATATATATTATATGTGTGTGTGTGCTTTATTTTAGGACTTTGTATTTCTGGGAGCCTCAAGTTCTTTTTTGATTTGTTGCTAGAAATTTGTTTGGGGTTAGTCTCTAAGTGAGCCTTGAGAAGTAACCCCTTCTTTTTGGACAATGGACAGTTAATTGATAACTCCACCTATGCACTGTGAATGCATACCTCCCAACATTTTGGACATAAAAAGACAAAAAAGTTGCACTGCGCAGCGGTTATGAAAGTTTCAACATATCTCTGTGTTTTTTTTCCAGTTATTATGGTTTTGCTAATGAAGGTGAGTTGCCCTTTAAGCTGTGAGTCTTTTCCCAAGGGACCGGTTATCTGATATTGTTACAATTATGAATTTGCTCATCTAGAAATTGTTACAAAAGTATCTTCAGCTGTGGCTGATCTGGGGTCTCTGCCAAGAGCCAATTAAGTTAGAAACTTTGTTTCTTTTTCTGGCTGTTCAGTGCAGAGAAAAACAGGACTTTCCAATAAAATCGAGGGACTGTAGGTTGAGCTGTCAAAAGAGGGACTACCCCTCTAAAAACAGGACAGTTGGAAGGTATGTACCAATGGACACTGATTGTGTAATTGCTATTTTCACTTGAGAAAGGGCTGTTGGCCCAAAACATGTACTGTAGTTGCACAACTCAATAAATATAATTTCATTATATTTCAAGTTCCTCCTTCAGGCTTCCTCCATCTTGTCATTGTAACCGTTATAAAAATAATACACAGGGGTGAGTTGTAACAGAGGAAAACACATATTGTGGCTACCTCTAGAAAGTACTTCCTTATATGGTTTTAGTACATGGATAATGCTGGAGCTGGTCTAAAGCTGGCCATAGACGCAAAGATCTGATCGCACGAATCGAGGATTCGTACGATTTTTGAACCGTGTGTGGAGAGTCCCGACATTTTTCGTCCGGCGGAAATCGGTCATTCGGTCGATCGGACAGGTTAGAAAATTTCTGTCGGCTGCCGATAATATCTCTACGTGTATTGCCGATCGTACGATTTTCAGTGGGAGACTGTCACTAGCTTTGGTTGGACATAGATATCGTACGATTGCTGTCAGGGGTAAAACATTGCTGATCTGTTCTTTAACTAATCTGACTGGTAAGACTTTGATCTGAATGGTTAGTGGCGGGTCGGGAGATGGGAAAGTCCGATCGTACGATGATTCGTACAATTGGATCTTTGCATCTATGGCCAGCTTAAAGGAACAGTAACACCAAAAAATGTAAGTGTTTTAAAGTAATGAAAATATAATGTACTGTTGCCCTGCACTGGTAAATCTGATATGTTTGCTTCAGAAATTCTACTATAGTTCATATAAACAAGCTGCTGTGGAGCAATGGCGGAAATTGAAAAACGGCTACTGTATATGCACAGGTTAACAAATGGATAACAGATAACACCATTAGACAGACAGAGCTTATCTGCTATCTGCTGTGTAACTTGAGCTTTTTCTCCTTTGAATGGCTGCCACCATTGCTACACAGCAGCTTATTTATATAAACAATAGTAGTGTTTCTTAATTTTACTAGTGCAGGGCAACAATGCATTATATTTTCATTACTTTAAACCACTTTTATTTTTTGACGTTACTGTTCCTTTAAGGAAAGTTTGGGGAAATAAGTTAAAATGCTTCCTTTTAGTGAATTGTTTTAACAGTAGGAGACTGTGGGAGTGCACAGAAAGATGAGAGCAGATATAAAAGGTGGAGCTGAGGAATGAAGACTTGTAAAACAGATGGGAATTTTATAATTTATGCAATACTTGAAAGGGAGCCAGTAAACAGACGTTAGTAGAAAAGATTAGGAGAATTGTTTCTATGCAGGTAAGATAATGTGGGCAGCAGCATTAAGAATGGAATGCAGTGGGTAGTGATGAAGATGTGTGAGACAAATTGTGTTTGTATTTGTGCTATGGTCCTGATAAATGGCATGTCCAGGATAAGGATCCCATGTGAGCTGAGAAGGTGAGAAAGTAGTCTAATATGACACCTGCCTTGGGAGCCTGGCTGTATAGAGAAGTTGTTGACAGCAATGTTAAATAAAGGGAGGGGTCCAGGTTTTGGAGGGAATATGAGAAGTTCTGTCTTTGACATATTCAGTTTCAGGTGGTGAGCAGCCATCCAGGGTGCTATAGTGACAAAGCATTGTGTTCATTTAGCCTTACTATTATGGTTAAGATCAGGATAGGAGGATCTGTATGGTCAGCATAAGGGTAGGAAGGAAAGCCTCAGGACGTGAGGTCACCAAGTGTAACAGAAATCAAAGAGACAAGAAAAGAGACCGAGATATTATCGGTAGCCATCGAACTATTGAACTATCTATTCATATCGAGCTTCTAGAATGCTGATGTTTAACAACACACCCAATCAGGGCTTAAATGTAGCTGGAGACACAATATATTTGGTAATTGGATTGAAAGTGCATTGTGTATGAACAATATGTAAATACATTTGAGTAGTTTTATGCAATAAATATAGATACATTTGTTTTGATAAACAAAAGGGACTGCAGTTTACACAAGTACAGTACTACATATTGTACAAAGGCATATTTGGGAGTAGCTATCACAAACCTGCTACACCTCATTGTGCCTTCTTACTCTACTGCTCCAACTGTTATAGCCAGACAATAGGATCCAACCCTAGTGCAGAATCCGTTCCAAACGTGTACAGTTCAATCAATTATAGCAAAATAAAACAAAACATTTTGCAATATTTACAGAAAAGGAAGCAGGGAGGGTTACATGTTTATACATAGTAATCTGCTGTTTGTACAGGAAAATAAAATCAATTTTACAGCCTTTGCATTCCTCCTCTTTGTCATCAGTGGTTATTTCCCAGTCAATTCCCTATGGCAGTAACCTTACACTGTCATGCTCTTTGTGCAAAAAAGAAAAACAAAGAAAAACACCAGAGCAAACTGTTGTCTTATCTCATAGAAAGAGGCCATGCAGTTTCAGCCCCATTCACATGCTGAAATGAATATGACCACGTTCTTAGAGAGCTAAGGTTTCAGAGCTCACACCTAAAACATAACAAAAGTATAGTGTGACATAGGGACAGGGACAAACTCATTTGAATGGGACTTTAAGACACGTTATATTCCATATGGTGAGGCAGCAGCTACTCGCAGCCGGAGTGAGAACTCAAAAAATAATTCTGGAATATTTTAGGTTCTCAGTACAGAAAAGATGCTTCTGTCTGGTGTCATTATACTCTTTTAGGTGCACCTCATAGATATACTGAGTAGGTACTGCAATATAGCTTTTACACTAATGTAATGTGCACAAATACTTCAATAAAAATGGAAAACATGCCACTTTGTTATTAAACCCACAAGGATTTATTCCACCCAAATAGCATTTTAAATGCAGCTCCAATGGGTGTTGAGTCTGATTGGGTGAACAAATACACAAGATTGTGCTTGCGGTATGAAATGAATATGCTTCATCCCAGATCTGAAATCTATAACTTACTTTACAGAACAGGTTAGCATGCAATCACATTTTCTATGATATTTCCTTGTCTCCAAATTTGCAATGACAGACAAAACAACAGTGCTGAATGGAGGGTAGTACTGGGTCATCATTTGGCAGTCTTCAATATAACGGGGCATGCTAGGGTCTGGCGAATCCCCTTGGTAAAAGCCTTACCAACTTAATTTAGGAGGAAATTCATTTTGTAAAGTATTAATTGTGTATAATATGGTGCAAACATGTTGCTTAGGATAAGCCTTTTGTATCTATATACATATTATTATATTCTTGAAATCTCAAACAAAGCAGATTTCCCAAGCAGGTCAGTTTAAAGACACTTTACACTCAAGAAATATGGAAAAAAAACATTAGTACAGGCTTAGCTCTAAGGTTAATCCAAATGCATATTCTACCATTTTTGAAAATTCAGACACTGTAATGCACTGGTTCAGAACAACCATAGATAACCCTCATGCATACAAATAAACACAGATAAAGAAGACATGTCTTGAGAAAGGTCCAGACTGGACCCTTTCCAGCTATAGTCAGGTGAACCCAGTGGTGGCCAATGAAAGGGCAATCATGTTTGGGAGTTTTAAACTTGAAAGCAGCAAGTAAGTTGCAGGTAAAACTTAGTCCTTGTGCAAAATGTATAATAAAGAAATAGAATTATTAATGAATCAGATGAAAATTGAGCGTAGGACTGGCCATACCAGGAATGACTTTGATATAGTTGGCCAGCTTAAATATATTGTAATACATGAACAAACAATCCCTGTTTTGTTTAAAGCTTCATTGCACACCCACTTAATGTTTTAAAAAAAATAGTGGTGAGTAAACCTTTCCCTTTATATATATATATATATATATATATATATATATATATATATATATATATATATATATATATATATATATATATATATATATATATATATATATATATATATATATATATTACCCCTTGTGCAGAACAACCTATACAAACATGCACAACTGAGCAATAATATCATAACTCAGTGTATATAAACACAACCTATATGTAGGGCTTCAGGACTTGTCATTGCCAATGAAAACACCCTATAGATTAAGCAAATTGCCATAAAGATTTGTCATGCCACGAGAGGGCATTGTTGGAGAGTAGGAAGAGCTTAAATATCTTTCATTCATTTGCTAACGGACACCATTTTTATCAAATGGGGGGCTTTTACCAAGGGGATTTGCCTGACCCTAGCATGCCCCATTTTATTGAAGACAAATGAAAGCCAAATGATTTTGTGATCTGTTATATTGATCTATTGGGGGACTATTGGATTGGAGTAGAGGTCCCATTTTGTGTGTGTGTGTGTGTATATATATAAGGAGCCGAAACATTGGAATCACAAGTATGATTAAAAACTAAATATTTTCACAAAATTGGTGTGCAGGTCCTTTGAAGAATGCATTCTAAGCTATCTGATTGCCAGGGTCCAAATTATCTTAGTAACCATGCATTGATTTGAATAAGGGACTGGAGTCTGAGTAGAAGAGGGCCCGAATAGAAAGATGAGTAATAAAAATTTGAGGTATGTGCCTGGCGCCTCTCCACCTTTGCTCCCCTAGGCACGTGCCTCTTCTGCCTACCCCTAGTTCCGGCCCTGAATGTGAATATCTGGGCAGGGGCAGGTCACACAGTATTGATGTTTAATTCTTCTGACTAAGAATTGGATTTACTTAGGAGGACCAATTGCGATTGGAAGTTATCCCATGTGTTTCTCCTTGCCTCCAGGACCAGGAAGTCTATACCTTTGAAGCTAAGTATAGGTTTTCCATGTCTTCTCTTTTATTTTTAGAAACTGTTTGCAAGTATGTCTCAATAAAAAAATAGTATGCAATGAGCTTGTCTTTGAAGACTTTATACCCTCGCAAGGATTTACAGTTCTTTAGTGCAAGGTTTAATGTGGCAGCCTTATATTATGCATACACGGTAGCACACTCTTATTTGCAATATGTATTGTGCAGGGCGCAATGTTGAACTATATACAGCCTTACATTAGGCAAATTTCTGGGGGTGCCTAACATATAATAATATTTACATGTTTGTGGATAGAACTCCTTTATAATATAATTTTAAATAATGAAAATAGGTGCACTATCGTAAAAGATGAATTAAAAACAAGTAACTCAATACTCACATTGCCATGGGGCTAGTTCTTTTGAAAGAGGCATCGTAAAAAGAGGGAGGATAATATCACATTCTTGCAAAATATAGACAGTGTGTGTTATACACTTTATTAAGATATTGCACATACAGTAGACGATATTTAACAGTAATTTTCTAGCACATCAATGAATCACACAGTGGAGCAATGCACACATAAGCAGCTCTTCATAGTTTCTACCTAAAGTGATAAGGTTAGGAAGACAGTATTATATATTTTATATGTAACGGATTTCATGCCACACCACTTACAAGCCTGTCTGGCAAAGCCTTTGCTATCACTTGTTACATTTCTAGTATTGCACCTTTCCTTATACATTCTAAAAATTGACAGGGAACACAATTCTCTTACTTGCAAAAAGAACCTGCCTATAATGCCGGACACTGTGACATACTGTATCAGGGATCACAAACCAGAAGCATTAAGCCCTGTCTGGTTAAGACTTGCAGCATTCTGAGTGCCATTGTGTATCTGCCATGTACAGACAGGCTGTACTCTTGTGACCCAGAATGTTGCCCAGCTCACTGAAATAATTAGTATATCTAGGAATATATTTACATTTATTAAGATCAGCATAATTTATTAATAACACGTTTCCTAAAACTGTTGAGAAGAGCTGCAAGAGCATATCTATGTTGTACTAATGAATGAAATGAAGCAGTGGAAGGAGGGCTCTGTTTTAGTACCTAGGTATTACTGGTGATAAACAAATCACTGTAGGAATGTTTACCACATTACACTGATATAAGTGGCTCACACAGTTCCCCATTGGGGGATACCATGACAAATACTAATCCGCTGCTTCTTTATACCATGAAGATGGAGTATCTCCAACTCAGCAAAACAGGACAATTTCAAGATGATAAAGCTCTACAAGTCATACAGAACCTCCAAAATGACAGAGATTGACCAAGCCTGAGTTTCACAGCTGAAGGGGCAATATTGACCATTCTCATTGGTTAGTTCTGGGAGGCCTTTCCAAGAAGATCTGCAAGACAAAAACAGTAAAGCAATGAGAGAGGCCTCAATAAATGCACATTTTGGGTAATACCTAGAGAAAACCTGTGTAGAACCAATACTTAGGGGCACATTTACTTAGCTCGAGTGAAGGAATAGAATAAAAAATACTTTGGATTTCGAAGTATTATTTTGGCTACTTCGACCTTCGATTACGTATCGAATGATTCAAACTAAAAAACGTTCGATTATTCGACCATTCGATAGTCGAAGTACTGTCTCTTTAAAAAAAAACTTCGACCCCCTACTTCGTCACCTAAAACCCACCGAACCTCAATGTTAGCCTATAGGGAAGGTCCCCATTGGCTTTCCGATTTGTGATCGAAGGAAAATCGTTCGTTCGACGGATTAAAATCCTTTGAATCGCTCGATTCAAAAGATTTAATTGTTCGATCGAACGAATAGCACTAAATCCTTCGACTTCGATATTCGAAGTCGAAGGATTTAACTTCGACGGTCGAATATCGAGGGTTAATTAACCCTCGATATTCGACCCTAAGTAAATGTGCCCCTTACAATCTAATAAATATTATATCTTATGCATCCTAGATAATTAACATAAAATAAGGAACTATGATATTTGTGAAGTGTGATATTCTAAGGATGGAGTGTATAATACTGTACATGTAATATTATATGAATATTATTCATATTACTTCATGAAATAGTAGTTTTTCCTCTTTACACGGATTTAGATACGCATCAAACCTCTTCCCTTTTTTTCTCCCTTGTTTTTGACTTCTCAACCGTATTTTATAAATGGCGACACTTGAGTAAAAAGTATAGGAAAAAAAACTGCTTCCAGTTGCTGGATAAAAATTGAATTACAAAGAATATATTTCATCTTGTGCTTAGAAATGTATGTTCTTGGTATCAGCAATGCTTACAGATGGAATGTTTTTGACTGTGTAGCTGTACAGATATCATTAACAACAATATGGAGTTTTCTGGGTGCTTACCTTTCCAAGTGTGTATAATGGCGAGACAGAACATTCTTCACCAAAACCACAGTTTTCTGGTAGGATTCCCGGTCCATCAGTTTTGCAAAATGTAACTTGGCTCGCAGGAAATATCCTATGGGCCACAGCCATTCCTAGGAGTGAAAATAGTGTTTGCTTTAAACTTAAGTCTTATCGAGATATGTCAACAAGATGTAAATGAAGGTATTTCTTACCGGCCCTTGGTGATAATTAAATCCCTTTGAGAGGTTGTAATTGTCATTGTCCAAAGCGTTGTCATATACTCCACAATAAACCATGTCACTGTAACACAAAAATGCATCTGCTTTACACACAGAAATCATCTGATCATTGCAGTAGCAAACAATGAATAGAATGGTGTGACACTGTACAATATTATATAGCCTCAAGGGTATTTCCAAGCTCATGTAAGTTTATTGTGTGCTTTTATGTATTGTTTTGCTTCAAAAGAATTACATTTCTGTGTAAACAATTTCTACTTTTTTAGTCTTACATCCTGAAGGTGGAAACAAATTTGGACTTTATTTTCATTTTGAAATGCTTCTGCCTTTTACACAATACCTGAATGTAACCTTCTTCCCTTTCCATACTTATCAACAAGAAGACCATTATATGGCCATGAGTATTAGGACTTCCTTATTTCTGCCTAGAACTGCAGATGGCCAGCTGAAACACTCACTGGAAATTTTTAAACTCTCTCTGAAATCAACGTCAGGCAAAAGAAACTATTTAGCAGGATAATGGGTTTTTATGGACGTCCAGCCATACACAAGCTATTCACAAAGTCCAGCGTTAGTTGGGAAGGTGAATAGATAACTGCCTTTCGACTTTTCGAGCAGTGAAAAAAAGTTTCTGGGTTCATGAATCAGACATCTAGCAGGCAAATCAAAACCAAGTCTGGGTTTGGTGGAGGCCAAGGGAATGCTATTTGCCTGATTGTGTAATGCCAACTGTAAAGTTTGCTGGAGAAGGAACAATGGTCTAGGGGTGATTTTCATAATTTGAACCCCTGGTTCTGGTGAAAGCAAATACAACTTAATGTATAGTGCCTTGGTTGGCTTGCAGAGAACCCTGAACTCAACCCAACTAAACAAGACAAACTAACATTTTACCAGCAAGCCTGACCAATCTCACAACATCAGTGTTCAGCCTCAGCGATAAGATTATGAATTAAAGTAAATCACACCAGCAATGCTCCTATATAGAGGCTGTTATAAAAGCAATGGCATGACTATGTGATGTTCGTATTAATACCCCTGGTATTGCAATGAGATGTTGGAAAGCCAGGTGTCTGGAAACATATAGCTGTATAGTGTATATTTTAAACGTTTCTATCAAAAAAGTTCATATTGAAATAAAAGCACAGAATGAAAAGAGTTAGTACTGTTGAACGGCAAAGCAGACAGGTACAAGGTAATGAAGAACTCAATTCAGGGGTCTGCAGTTTGTTGCAAGATAATAAGCATACTGTACAAATACAATCTTTTGAAATAACAGTACAGGCAAAAGAAAAAAAAAAAGTACACACACACACACACACGTTTCTATTGCCACCCCACTACAACGGACGACTTCATTTATAGGTATTAATTACTTTATTCTTTATAGTTAGACATTAATTCAAATTTAATTAGAATTGTGCAGTAGAACAAGATTATTCTACAACCCATGGCACTCAATCAGTCATTTGTTTTAAACACTGCAAAAGGTAGTTGCTGATTGTTGTGATTGTTAAAAAAACTCTAGACTATGATTTTTTTTTTCTTAAAAATACATACTCCGGGTCCAATGTCTTCATTCCCAGTGGCCCCATTAGTTTTTTCTCTGCTATCTCAAGAGCTTTCCAAGCATTCTTAGGAGTGAACAGTTCTGGGGCCTGAAACAAACAAAGAAATACATTAAATGCACTAGCATAGTTATCTTAAACTGCAGCTTTCCTACTGTAGTTGAACAACAATCCCCACCACCCTACAACAGTTTATTTTTTTTGGTTCGGACTCATTTTCATTCTGCATATTACTCTAAATGATACAGCATGCTTCTCATATAATTAACTCTAGTATTGAACAATATTTTTAGTCGAAATGTAAATAGGATATAAAATAGTAATAAATAAGGTAGGCGGGAAGATAATTGGGGAAGTCTTTAGAGAAGCTCCTTATGTATCTATTAACATGCAGGGCATCCAAGCAGGGCCTTTGTGGAATAATAAATGCCAAAATCCAAAAAGTTCCTGAATGTTACAGCACATTTTCTGTATTTTCTGATACCAATCTTGATTTGTCATGCTACGTTTATATAGAAAATCAATTCTTTCTTTTGCTTTAAGTTGTGTTATGTATGCTTTTCAAGGGATTTTGATATTAGATCATATAAGATGAGCAGCAGTATCCAGGATTCTGTTTGGTATTCGACCAGGACTCGGCCCTTCCGAATCCTTGTGCCTGGCCTTACTGAACACTTAAAATCATGTGACTTTTCGTCACAAAAAGTGTGACACTCTTTTTACCTCTCTATCGCTGATTTGCATATGCAAATTAGTGTTCAGATTCGGTTCGTTATTCAGCCGAATCTTTCACAAAGGATTCTGGGAATCACAGATTCTAAAATAGTGGATTCCATGCATCCCTAATAAGGGATATCTAGTAAAAAAAAAAAAAAACAGTTTCTATAAACTGACAAATAATTGGCTTCCTGTGCCCACACTACAGCACTTTACCTTGCACCCTGAAACTGTTAGAGACTCACCACAACCATGGCCACAGGGAAATTTGGTCGGAGCTGGTAATCACACCAGGGGCTGGAAGCTCCAAAGCTGTCTTTGTAGATACCACGCTTATGGACGAGGTCAGGGCGCTGCTCATTGGGATCAGAAATATTTTCAGATACAAAGAACTTCTTCTCAAAATTATCTTGGATGCGTTGGTTCCACTCAGAGAAAGTCATTGTCACTTCTCTACCTGAAGAGGAAAAGAGTAAACTTAAACATGGAATTTAAAGCAGTGAAAAAGCATTCAACGAATAATGCATGATGTACCTTGATGTACCTTAAAATAACACGATTTAGGTTTGAAGTGTACCTATCTAATCATCCATAACTAGTAATTAATTTAAGGTGGCCATTAAAAGGAGCAGATTTAAGCTGCCGTTTAAGGTCTTATAGACTGATTCTGATAGATTTTTATTTTTTCATACTTGGGGCCCTCTAACCAATATCTGGTTGAAAATCGTTTTACTTTTGGATCAACAACCCCATTGGCTTTGAAGCAGTCCTTGCTCCAGTGGCTCCTATTCCCACATTAGGGCCGAACGATTGGAGTAAGCCAAATAGTGCCCACCCAAGGTTACCTTGCCAAACAAGTAGATCTTAAGGTGGCCATACATGGGCATCCTTTGAACCCATTCAGGAGCTTATCTGCCAGTGTATGGGGCCCTCCACAGGCCTAGCAGATCTATATCTTTCCAAAAATCGGCCAGATCTCGATTGGGCAGGATTGATTTTCCTGCCCAATCGAGGACCGCATAATTGATGTGGTCCTCGTCCTGTCGGCTGGTATTCCTGTCATTGTAGTCCAATTGTTTTTGGCCATAGGGCTGATTGTTTGGATTAGCCTATCACCCACCATTTGATGGGCATATCAGGGGAAATATCCGCTCATTTGACAATCTTGCCAAACGAGCGGATCTTATAGTATATGGCCAGCTTTACAGTGTATAGCAAGTTTTATAGTCTATGGCTAGTTTTATAATCTATGGCTAGCTTTATACTGTGTTTCTGACTATATGGTGAATATTGTGATTGTTTCTTGAGAGATATGTAAGAAAATACTAATTTATGTGTTTTGTTTTATTGTTTATTTTATTTGTATTATTTTCCTCAGACATTTGTTTTGTTCAAAGATATCTATATTTGTAGCCCATAAAGATATTATAAAAAGGATTTTCGATAATTACCAAAGAATAAATAAAGATTACCACTCCCACCTTTCCACCACCAGGTCAGAACATACACTGTTCCGAACATATGTAGTGAAAACTGATGCACTATGTGATTTACTATTTGGTGTATACCACACTGTACATATGCAATTTTATTTGCTTATTTATGTGTTTACACTTTCCCTCAGAATTTGCAGTTTTGCTCAGCAACAATATCCCTCCGGAGAACCATCTCAATTAGCAGGTCATCTTTTTATTATAAAATGCACATGTTTTGGTTCAAGGAACCTTCTTCAGGTGCTTATGTAAACTGTGTACATAACTCAAACCACCTTTTTTACCCACTCAAAAAACCAACAAGTGTGTCAGCTCCTTCATGTGGCCAGACACATCAGAATACATGCTTACAACTTACAGAGTACTGCCATCTAGTGGCCTGCAGTTCTGCTCAGCTATTTTATAATACAGTATCCTTTTGTTTTGCATATACCTTTTCCATATACTCACCATCCTTTTTCACAGTCAGTCCTTTGTATGGATACAGCTTCTTTTCACTCAGATCCTTAAGCCAGCGCACAGTGGATTTACAAAGGCCAACAATTTCCACAGCAGAGCCATCTCTAATGGAGTAATTGAAAATACAACTTAGTGCAATGTTACCTGGTACAAGAGAGACGCAAATGGAGAGTGCCTGTTAAACTATGGTAAAGCACTGCCCCCTGCTGTCCACAGACTTGAAAAGGAGATGCCATACATTGGATCATATTTAGATGCCTTAAATGAATAGTAACATCACAAAAAATAAAGGGGCAGATTTACTAGATTTTAAGGGTGAAGTGGCCATCACTAGCGAACATGCGCCATAAATCCAATCCACAGGGACATTGCCAATTCACTAACAGGTGCAGACGACAATTCACTAGCGAAAGAGACTGTCGCTAGCGTTCATTCGCACTCTATAGCCAGGCGACTTTTTGCTCAGGCGAATGCTCGTTGCTCCGCAAATTCATCAAAATGCGGATGTTACTGAACGTTACCTCTTTCGACAGAGTTGACTTTGCCACCTCAGACCAGGCAAACTGCTAAAATGAAGCTAGATCTTCCTCAATCTTATGTCACTTACATCATATCCTGTCAAAAAAACGTTGGCGAATTTTGGCGAATTTTACTTTTTCTAAAGCGGGATTTCCTGCAAAAGTCCTAAAGCTTAAACTTTTTTGGGTTAACCTTTTTCCCCAGACATTGGAGGGCCATGGGATATTAATTTTACAGTGAGCTCATGTCTAGGGCATTATATGATCTCTTTTGTCTTTATTAAGGTTACTTGGACATTTGTAATTAAAAGTGGCCACTTCAAATATTTTCACCAACATCTCTAATAAAGACGTCCATACAAATATAATGTACCCTCCCTATTCAAAGTATAAGATCAGTAGCAACTTTTCGCTAGGCATAAACGAACGCTTCATTATGAAATGCTCACACCAAAGAAGTATCGCTAGCAAAAAGTCGACAGCGCTCGACACTCAGGACGCAATTTTGCATTTTAGTGAATTAGCGTAGCGGTAACTAATTTTCTTCTGATGAAGTGGTGCGAAGTGTACAAAGCGGTCGCTGGTAACAATTTGCCCTTTAGTAAATTTGCCTCATAGTGTTTTAAAGGAATGATAATACAGTGTAGCGTTGCCCTGCACTGGTAAAACTGGTGTTTGGTAACACTGGTGTTTGCTTAAGAAAGACTAGTATAGTTTATATAAACAAGCCATGGCGGCAGACATTCAAGCACAGGATACAGGTAGATAAAAGATCTGAAGTAACCTATTGTATACTGAAGAGCTTATCAGTTATCTGCTGTGTATCCTGTGCCTTTTCTCCTTTTTCAGCTTTGAATGGCTGCCCCACGGCTACACAGCAGTTTGTTTATATAAACTATAATAGAGTTTCTGAAGCAAACACACCAGTTGTAACAGTACATTTAATGCTACATTTGTATTTAAGTCCACGTTGTTATAAATAACAGGTTGAAAGGAAAACACAGAAGATATGTAGAAAAGACAGGGCCGACCGGCACTCAAACGGATCCACAGGACCAGAGAGGTTCAATTAAAAAATAATTTTATTTATATAAAGTTAAAAATGTATATCTGCATCTCCATCCACCCTACGTGTTTCACACCCATACAGGGCACTTAGTCATGGGCTCAGAAAAGGAAAACACAATTTGCAATATTAAACCATTCTGAAATCATCTTATTCCTTTAGAACAGATTTAAAAAGCCAGGAATAAACATACATTGTAGGAGAAAAATATGAAAACAAGTTCAATAAATAAGGGTCACTGATACCCCACATCTGCACACTGCTATCATAATATTTTGGTGCCACGTTTGCTTATATGCCCATAGAAGTGTGTATACCTGAATTAATGCTTTGTCTGTGGATATATATTAGCAACAACTGACTGCATTTCACTCAAGTGAAGCAGATATTTGCTTTAGCAGGTAACTAGAATTTTCATTTTTATATTAGCATGTACAGGTATGTGATCCGTTGTCAGGAAACCCATTATCTAGAAAGCACCAAATTACGGTAAGACCATCTCCAACAGATTCCTTTTAAATCAAGTTATTCTGATTTTTAAAAAAATGATTTCCTTTTTCTCTGTTACAATAAAACAGTATGTTGTACTCGATCCCAACTAAGATATGATTAATCCTTATTGTCGGAAAAACCAGTCTATTGGGTTTAATTAATGTTGACATGATTTTTTTAGTAGACTTTAGGTATGGGGATCCAAATTACTTAAAGATCCTACATCTGGAAAACTTCAGGTCCCGAGCATTCTGGATAACAAGCCCTACCTGTATTTATAAAGTGCTAACATATTCTGTAGCATTGAACAACAGATGAGTGTATATACTGAACATACAAATTATCTACAAATAGGAGAGTCAACACATCTTACAATCTACATTTCTGAATTACCTTGGAGTTGCTGGGATTCCTTTATTTCGGGCTTTCTCACTCTCCCCCATTTTGTCCATCCACGTCCCACAATTTAATCGGTTTCCGCCAAATACAAAACCAGTTTCCGGATCTACTCCAGCAACGATATTAAAGCCTGAAACAAAATTATCAGAAGCTAGTAATGGCCAGGCAAAATCCACAAATAGCACTATGTATTCACAGAATATAAGTCTCTTAACTGAACAGGCATTAACCGGACTACTTATTTAAGGATCTCTATTAGATCTTTTATTCGATCCTTAAAGCCTTAGAATCGTTTGATTCGAAGGATTTTAATCAATCGATCAAACAATTTTTCCTCGACCTAAAAAACATTAAAAAGCCTAAATAGGCTAACATTGCACTTCAGTAGGTTTTAGGTGGCGAAGTAGGGGGTCAAAGTTTTTTTTTTCAAAGAGACAGTACTTCGACTATCGAATAGTTGAACGATTTTTACTTCGAATTGTTCAATTCGAAGTCGTGGTCGAAGTCGAAGTAGCCAAAAAAAATACTTCGAAATTCGAAAGTTTTTTTTATTCTGTTCCTTCACTCGAGCTTAGTAAATGGGGCCCCCAGTGTAAATAAGAAAACAAAAATTATTATACCTATGAACCACAGATAAAAGGTTTATTGGCGGAGTCTGTATTTATAGACATATTTTTGAATTAACAGGTGTAGTTTAAGGTTTATCACTTTTAGCATAATTTAGCATGGAACAATAAGAGAATCTGTAGCAATAAAAAAATATAGACTAGCCTATACATAAAACCTATGATGGTAGAATGACTCAACCCATAAACATTTTGGCTGCAATAGTGAATAAATCAGAAATTACAATAGTGTATAAGTGAGAGATTTCTATGAATATGCAGGAATACCTGACTTTCTAAAAATATGCAATGCCATTGTTCAAAGCTGCAGTCATTGTGCACAGAACTGTATCTGTTGCAATGGTTGAGAAGTTATATGGTCATACCACACTCACCTTCATCTCGCATGTTTCTATCTATCTGTTGGCCAGCATTCCTCTCCCGAAAATTAATCCCCCCGGCATGGTGCTGCAAAGCCTCCTGGATAACTTCATACAATGGTTGATCCTATAGAAGGACATGTTAGTCCTGCTTTTATTTTTTTAAGTATTATCTAACCGAGGTTACCCCTGTGAAAGCAGTTGCATACCACTTGTCCAGCAGGCTGTGCAATACTATCATCTGTGGGGTACATCCTGGACACAGGGCACTGTAAGATTGCGGAGCCATTTGGAACAATGGAGCAGTAATCCTGTACACATTGCAACCACCACCACACAGCATCACGACAGTTGTATCTAGCAAATGTTCCCTGGCCCAAGAGGTTAGGGATCAGCCCATGTCTCAGAGTTCCTGCAAATGCCAGGATTATGTTCCTGAAAAACAAAAAAAAATGGTACTGAGGATTCTAAAAAATTTCAAGAAAGCCTACTGCTGAATACAACCCCCATAGCCTGCTGTATCAATTGAGCTCTCTGCACTAGTGATGCTGCCCCCCCAACTCGCACAGAAGCTCTGATGTTAGGTACAGGGGGGACAAGGTGCTGATGCTACTCTCATCAGTGGTACCAAAGAGTAATTACAATTGTTCATATAGCAAAACTATGGCAGAACCACTCTTGATCGCTGGAGTGTCCAAAATAATATTTAATAAAATAACATATTGAAAGCTTTGCAATACTGCTTTTGTTAATTTCTGCATTAATATATGGGCATATAAAGAGAAGAAAACTGCAAAAAGCATGGGTCAGTGCTGTGCATGGGATGGCAGTATGATTTCTCACATATTCCAACCCGACATGTTCCAGTTTATATTACCCAGACCCCCTTTGCGCTAACTGTTATTGCCTTGCAGTGAAGTTATGTGCATAGTTTAATTGTACAGGCATGCACAGAGTTTCAAGTGTGTCTATGAGATTACACACAAATAATACTGTAACTGGGGATATACAATGTAACTCTCATACACAAAATTAATTATATGAACTTGAAGTACTGGGTTCTTACAAGATAGATCAGATAATATGGGATTCAACACTAGCTATGTAAATGTTTGTAAGATGGAGAGTGCATTGTTAGTTTAACAGATTCATTTTGTTATCTACAAAATGCATGAGAAGCCAGTCATTACATAATGTAAATCTTTGGAAGCTCCTTAAATTTCCAAGTCTTACCTGGCTTCAAGGTGGCGTCCAGAGACTAGCAATAATCCTCTCAGGGATATGAATGTATCCCTTCCCCAGCATCGGAAAATTCCAGAAGAGAAATGAGGGAGACCTGAGAAAGGAGATTCACAGATCTATTTCCTGTAGACATTAAAGGGGTTGTTCCCTTTACATTAACTTTTAGTATGATGTAGAGAGTGATATTTAGAGACGATTTGCAAATGGCCTTTATTTTTCTTTTTATTTCTTATGGTTTTGGAATTATTTAGCATTTTTTCAGCAGCTCTTGGAATTTCAGCAGCTATCTGATTGCTATGGTCCAATTTGACCTAGCAACCAGGCAGTGGTTTGAAAGAGAGACAAGCATATGAATAGAGGAGGGTCTAAATAGAAAGGTAAATAATAACAATTAACCCCCATTTGAAAGCTGGAAAGAGCAATGCAATTCCCCTCATTTAGTGGAAAAATGTTGTACAAAAGCATAAAGATAAGCATAATGATAAATTAAGTTGGATGTATGGATCAGTATGAAAATGAGAGTGAGAGTTGAAAATCCTCATTTGGCTAAATAAAATCCATGTGCATGCAGCAGTTTCTTTGGTTTCTATACATGGTTGAACCAAAAATGTGTTACATAAATAATTTCCCCCATTGCTACAATTCTTGCCATTTACACACTCCCCCTAAAGAATAAACAAATGTTTTAACTGGATATAAGTTGCAGTTCATTAATACCAGCTGCTAAAGAAGGACAGCACTGTTCCTTTTCCTGAGTGATAGTGTTAAGGCGATATGGGACATCTTGCAGAGCGGGTGATAGCACAGGTAAAGCAGGGAACTTTCCCACTCCACACATCTGCACGGATCCAAGGGCCAAGTGTTTAATTAGGGTCGATCCATTCTGAACAAAACTGTGAAAGAACACCATTTACAATTTCAGTAAATAAGCATAAACTAGAACAACTGATGAATTAAATTATAACTGCTGATTAGGTAAGTAAATTGGAGCTTATATCTGGTTTAGGCAGGCACGCTAGTATTGTATACTTACACCAAACAAACATGACACCAGTGTGTAAATAACTATTTTGGTTTGAGCCTTTGTGAAATAGCATTTATCATGTCCTCTCAAAAAAAAACCTAGCAAATAATCACCCTTTTCACTTTATAAACAATGTCCTACAGAAATATTTTTCAAAACATCAAACAACATTATAATTAAAATATATACAGAAAAAAACATTGAATGAGTCTGAAACAGAATAGTGCAGGCAATGTCACATGCTAGTGAAAAAAGCAAATAATATATACCTGGACATCTGTTTCCATGCAGCGTCCAGCAGGTTTGTGTATGCCCCCACCAGGATCGCATCAAAATAACATGGAATGAGATAACGTGGGATCTGCTTCAAATAGGAGAACATGGCCTCAAACCATTTGCCCACCTGTAAGAAAAGTAATTTTACATTAAATATTATTGTCACTGGAAGGGCAGTAAATCCTCATTCACAAGTATCAGAATATAATCCTAACCACACAACCAGCAGTGAATCAGGCATGGCATATAGGCTTAACCATTGCAGCATATTCTCAACATAAGTGTATGTTTCTTGTAGAGTTTTTAGCTCTGGCAGCGTTATTGGAGAGTGCATGTGACAAGAGGTTGGACAAGAGGTTGTGGTCTATAAGTTTTGATAGCTAGGATACATGCATCTCAGCCTATGACTTTGTGCCCATCTTTTACACAGGAATCAAATAAGTTTTTTCTATTTTCAGTTTTAAGAAGCTGTTCACTCGTTTACAATGTGTTGTATTATTTACTTTTCAGGTTTGGGATGTACTTGCTAATCAGAACTAAGCACAGACCACAGCCTGAGCAAAATAAGATTCCCAGTTCTACCAAACATACCACAAAGCTGAAAGCACACTCTTTATTGAAAAGTGTTGAATCTGTGGGATCGTTTAACCATTATTTAGATGTCAATAATACAAAAAAAGATGTGTTGGTTAGAACTATAAGATCTTTTTGCAGGGCCTTCTTAACTAACTGTAAAAATTGCTATTTATGTTTGCTATACACCCTTTAATTGTACAGTTCTGTAGAAAATGTTGGCGCTTTATGGATGTGCAATGATAATACAGATAATATTGTATTAGCATCAAAATATTATTTTAAGGTACACTTTTTTTTTTTTTTTAAATGTTCAAAATGTTCAGAATGTTGTACCACACATTCACTCACTTGGCAAATCTAATAACTCTATGCTCAGTAATTGAAAAAAGTATTTTGTTTGTGTGAAAAGCACAGGGTATCTCCTAGGTGCATACTCACTTCTGCACACGGCCCTCCACGGGCAATGAGACGGTTACTGACATAATCAATCATCCAATCCCCACATCTCAGATTGTCACAGAAGGGATGTCCAAGATCATTCTTTGGTCTGATGTCCATCATTACAGATATTAAACCTGGCAGTGGAAGAAGTAATATAATGGTTATCGGGCCTGGTAAAGGTCTGTGGGTCCCTAAGCAAATTACTTCCAGAGAAGGAGAATTCAGAACTGCACACCTGCCATAGAACACGTTAGTTTTAGATCGTGTTTACACATAAATGTTGCTAAAAAACACTTAACTTTCCTCTACGACAACCAACTTTTGACCCATCAGGATCGCAGCATTATCTGTCGAAATTTCACTTGGATTGCTATTGATACCCAGATGGTTGGGCAGTATAGTTGGGCAGCATGGTTGAAATCAAACAAAGTGCCAACCAATTCTGAGCATGCATGGACAACTTTACTCAAAACCCCATATTGCCACCCTAACTGACTGCCAAGAGAAGAGTATTAAGAATTAGTAACAGCAAGAGAAATAACTGCAAAAAGTTACATCAATCAATAACATCATAAATGTATACATTTCTCTTTTTGAAATATATTGACCTATATCATTCTCAGAGATTCAATGTAGAAAATCTTCAGTATTTATTCAATATCCTATTGAATTAAAACAATAAAATGCATTCTGCACCTAATACCTTGTAGACCTGCATACTTCAGAGGGGTCCAATTTGGGATATTGTAGCAGCCACCCCCATCTTCCTGTTCCTCTGCATCACAGCGGTACAGTATTTGATTCAGATCAGCTAGTGACAGCTTTGCAGCAATACTGTGGGGAAAGGCCAATGCACCCATATCAAATGCAAGTTTGCATGGTGCTAATAAGGCACATTGTAATAAATGAGCCAGATCAATGGATACTCCTGAAACATTGGGAGTCTACTATCAATTTGCTGTATTTATCTCATTAATTTGATAATGTTGCAATGCAATTAACATGTAAATTCACTTTATTTGCTTGTATTATTACTGTATGTATCTTTCAGTTGGTAATACATATAAATATCACTGATTTGTACATGGAAACCTAGCATATAGCATAATTGTTAATGAAGAATGCCGATTTGTTGTGTGAACTTAAATGATGTACCTGTACTTCCTGTTGTCCGGAAATAAATTATTTATGAACACACTGATGCTATGCTAGAGGAGTCAAAATGAATCCCAATGAGAGACTTTAATCTTAATTAAAGTAAATTCAGTACTTACGATGCAAAAGGCACCTTCAGGATAGGATGAGCTTGGTCATCTGGCAAACTTCCAGAGGTGAAGTGTGGTGTAAACTGAATCAGGTGACTACGCAGGATGCCCACTGATTCTTGGGCTTTAGGGTCCAAACTTACTCTAGAAATAATACAGTGGGATGAGGATTAATTTGTATATTAGTAAGATTGGGAATATTTCCATGGGAAACAATTTTATATATGTAATTATGTAATTAAAATCACCATACCCCAATATGATTGCTTAACTGCCAATGTAGATTTATGCAGTTTAGCTTGGATCAAGTACAAGGTACTGTATAATTATTACAGAGAAAAAGGAAAGCATCATCTAAAATTAGAATTGCTTAAAACTGACTTTTCCCATAATTCAGAGCTTTCTAGATAAAGGGTTGCCATGGTCTTGTATGCTATCACCATTTATCTGGGCCTTATAATTTGTTTAATGTGGCTGATTCAGTGCCTGGATTTTTAAAAGGATTTAAAGGGTTAAATTATTATGTACTGGCTAGTAATCTTGTTACAGCTTACAGTTAGTGGTGCCATACTGCCATTCTGTCAATAAATATATCGTCCAAGTAGTGCACACTCTAACTTTAAAAGCATAAATCATTTGTTTAATTGGGCTTCTGGTGCAAAACAGTTTGGCACAAATCAGGAATTTTCAATAATAAAATTAATGAATTCAACAACACTTATCCTGTAATTATTACATCATAATTTAAATCATGGATTTAAAGTTTGTTTTAATTATTGTTAATATATTTTGAATACATATATATATATATATATATATATATATATATATATATATATATATATATATATATATATATATATATATATATATATATATATATATATATATATATATATATATATATATATATATATATAGTATAATAGTATGAAAAACACACAAACAGTGTGATGCTAATGTCAGTCATATAAGTGTGCATGCATACAGCTTGTGGGTAATAAGGTTGTAACAAATTTCAGGAGCCGGTACATGGCTTCTTCAATTGAATGATAACCAACATTAACCTCAAATAAAACAGGAAATCAGTACCTGAAGACAATCACACTTCCAGGGGTCAGATTTTCAAAATCGATTTCCTGCACAAATTCATTTGGTCCTTTTGTTGTGACACCAGCTTGTTTTACAATCTTGCTCTCTTTCAGCTGTAAGGAAAAGCCATTCACTGCTCAGTGGAAGGGCCCTTGTGCAGTTTAAAATATCCAGGTTGCAGAAAGCTGATAAGTTACCTGGATGTGCTCCCTTATCTCCACTGTATATTGGGGCAGGCCATTAATGAACTTCTCATCTTTGCAATATGGCTCAGCTTTCCTCTCAACTGTTCTTGCTTCTAGAATTACTTCCTCTATTTTTCCTGCAAGAAGCAAATGTGACAAAATCCTTTATAATCATGATAAAAAAGGAAATACAATGATCCTTTGTTTCAACTTTATTTAACTACATTACATAGAGCAAATTTAAAATAAAATGCATATCACCGGTGCATCCTAATAAGACTCTCAAACACTACTTCACCCTTCTCTAACATCATTCCGCTCTTCTTAAATACAGAGCATGTAACCCAATCTCTGCTATCTTTCATGATCAAGCCTCTGCAATTTTCAACCCAAATGTCTTTATTCAGCTTCTCTACCTTCACCTACATGTCCCTATCAACCATCTGAACCCTAACCCTCCTCGTCCTGCCCAGCTACTGTACTTTAAACCCCTATGTCTCTCTCCAGCTTTTCAAACCTACCCACTACATCACTTGTCAGCTTCTCTACCCTTAACCCCTTTGTCCCAATTCAAGTCATGCACCCTAACCTCTCCTTCCCAACTCAGCTTCTCGACTCTCTGTCCCTGTCTACTTTCTTTCTTCTACTGTCCTTGCTGCTTTACATCTTTTTAACATTAACCACTACTTGGTGACTTAGTATGTTCTTTAATTTAACCCATTTACTAAAATCCCTTTCCAGAATCTGTACACTGAATGCATTTCTGTCCCTTTCTAGATTCTCTGTCTCCACCTGACTCTTTCCAGCTTCTACTAGTACACTATTGTGCTTTTTTTTTTTTGCAGTTGTAGCTCCTCCAATATTAGGAGTAACTTTCCATACATACCGATCTCTTTCCATACGTTTTAGTATCATTTGTAATGGAGGAGCAGAAGGCATAGTGCAAAACAAATTTGTTTAATGATCACTGATCTCTAATGGTTGCTAAATATGCATGTGATAAAGTGCTAGCTGGTATTATTACTATATTTTATTTAGAAAAGATATTACTTAATAGTTGGGAGAAATACAAACCAAACACTATTCATGATGATAAATAATTTACAGTAAGTTAGAATTTGTATCTGGAAATACCGCACTGGCATGAGGGAGCTTAAAAGCAATACCTGGGATACACATCTGTGGGACTTCCTTGCTATAGAAACAGATTTTAGGGTCCCTAAAGGCTGTTCTGGACACTGCCACCACAGACTGGTGTGTATGTGGACAATGACGTGTCACAGCAACTATATCCTCATCCACCTGATCCACATACACCTAGAAGAAGGCAAAGACAAGGAAAAGTAAAAGGGGGTAACCTAGGACAGGGGGAGAGAAAAACATAACATAAGGAGCAAAATGGAAAATGGCCTGGGTGATGATAGCATGCTGTTAGAAATGAAAATGGAGAAAGACATACTGCTTAATTCAGAAAACAACCTTCTCCCAAACAGCTAAGAAACAGAAAATTCAGTAAAGGCACTGGGTACCTCTTGAATTTGTAAGGCATTGTCCTTCCAAATATTTAATGCATTCAGTAGTTGTGGAACAAATCCAGGGCAGCAACTTGTCTGCAAAGTTCTTTATTGGGAAACTGAGCTACACAACATGTTTCGGGCCCACGCCCTTTATCAAGTGATAAAGGGCGTGGGCCCGAAACATGTTGTGTAACTCAGTTTCCCAATAAAGAACTTTGCAGACAAGTTGCTGCCCTGGATTTGTTCCACAACTACTGAATGCATTGAACTATTGGGTATTATACACAGAATACCTGTGGAAGAAGCCAACAAAGAAATTCGGTGAGCTTGCTCTGAATATTATATTTGCTTCCAAATATTTAGTAAGGGTTAGCATTAAATCACAATTTGCATTATGTGTACTAAAGAACGGTAGAAATGGCTCACAATAACTACTTCCAATAATTACTGGCAAGAATGATTAAAGAACGTCTGGGCTATTCTGCCACATATCTGCTGCATCAAATCATACATTGTTTTGTGGAGGCAGTAAAAGCCACTGACCCAAGGTCACACAAGTTTGCTTTAAAGTTCTGGAAGGGGCAGTCATGCTTTTATCTCACAAAAATGGAGTACCATGCCATGGAGCAGTGATCAGACAGTTCTCTGAAAGCTTTTTATTTTTGATACTTATTTTAACATATCTATCTATCGTTCTTTATATAATGCCACAAAGGTACAGAAAGCTTCAAAGTCAGAGATACATAATAATACATTCAGATGGGCAACTATAAATTATATTTTGAGAATTCCTCAATAATATTTAGCCTTAAGATAAGAACACATGGGGGATTTTTACGTCCATACTAATAAATAGCCTAATTAAAGAGCCTTTAACATTCAAACATATTTTGCCATTATGATTTGCATGATGAAAAAAACATTTGATCTGCATTTATGCACAATTACACAATTCAAATGTGTTACCTTTGGTGAATAATGTGGGTCATAATGGCAAAGTATCTTCATCTTCAATTTACAGAAGACAATCCTCTAAGGATCAGTCTGGCTTAGGCTTTGTAAAAGCTTTTTCAACAAGAGATATACAATGAAAGAATGCATGAATAGGAAGCAGAGTTCAAGCAAACAGCACAATATAGTTTACCTGCAGAAATCCACATGCTGCTAACTCCTGGTGAAGCTTGTTTAGAGCTTTCTTTCCAGCAATGATCCCACTTTGACTATTCACATCTCTGGGATTGGGAGTGTTCAGCTTTGGGTTCCATTTTGTATAAAACCTTTCCTCAGATACCACAGAGATCTGCCATAGGGAATGCATGTACATTCTCACAAACATTTCTAATCAAATTTGAATCAGTATAAATTGTAGGGCAATTTATCAATATGTTTATAAAGTGACGCTGGTATAAATAAAAATGGCGCTTAACTGCTCAAAGCAGTTGAACACATTCTGTCTAACTGAAACTGGTAAAAGTTTTGATAAAGTTTTATATAAGTTTTGATAAACATATCAATTTGTTAAAAACATTAACAGGAACATTAAAGGGCATGTAAAGTCTAAAATAGAAAAAAGCTTGAAATGCTCTATTTTGTATACTAAATATAAAAATGAACTTACTGCACCACAAACCTAATCAAACAAATAATTTATGCTTTCAAAGTTGGCTACAGGGGGTCACCATCTTGTAACTTTGTTAAACATCTTTGCAAGACTAAGACTGTGCACATGCTCAGTGTGGTCTGGGCTGCTTAGGGATCGTCATAAACAAAGCTGCTTGAGTTCTGCATGGCTGGGAAGTAAGACGGGGGCTCCCCCTGCTGTTCATAAGTATGATTGTTTCCCTGTTCAGCAGTTAGGGACCATCTGACAATTCCTATCCACAGCAGTAAATGAAGGGAGAATTTCGCTGCATACAGTCAGGTTTCTTATAAAAACAATAAACATTTTTTAATTAAAGTATATTGGTTTCTTTTTCATTAAAGAAAGTAAAAATGGGATTTTATTTTTTTGCCTTTAAATGCCCTTTAATGACAATCAAGAAAGTTTTGATAAATAGGGAAAATGATCAGACAAACTGGGGATTTCTGAAGGGTAACAAAGATTTGATGTGCCTATGTGTTTTAGCGTAAATCCAACTTATCAATTTCTACCTTTGACAAACAACGATCTATAATATGCACTATATAGTATTCTTTAGAGTATTCAGCCTCAAAAATATTGTGAATAAAAGTAAATAAACAAGATAACACAAAGTCATTTAACAACAGACCTGATGGGGTACCAATTCATCATAACAGCGGGTGCTCCCGGTAGCACAGCAAGCCATTGAAACAATGGCCGAACTGGGCAGTGAATCGTAGGCAGATCGATGCTGAGTGAAGAGAATTATGATTGTCAGTGTAATAAACCCCAAACAGAAAATCAGTCATCACCCCATGCAAATGAAAAGGGGAACTCCCCCCAAGTAATAAAAAACAAAAATTGCATAATAATTGAAAATGTAATTCAAAGTAACTTTTTCCTGATGAACAGCAGAATATGTCTCCATCTTTCAATGGTACATGTAGTCAGGACAAGCAGTGGAAGTAATAGAAATTGACAGAGGGATACTTCTTTCGGCAGCAAATTTTCAAATTAAATCATTGTACATTTTTATTTGATCGATATATGAAATATACTTAAATTTGTATTGTCTTTCTTTAGGGTAAATGCATTTTTAGTATTTGTGTGGTTTTCTCAGAATGCGGTATAAAGCATATGTAATCTAGTTCACCAGTCAGAGGTTTAGAGCCTCAAAATGACTTACCGCAATTGGGCTTTCATTGTCATGCGTTACATCCATAAAAAGCGCATGAGCGATACTGGGAACCAGTGGTCTAAGAGAGGGCTGGACAAATGATCCTACAGGCTCTCCACCAAAGCGATACACCAGTCGGCCTTCTTCATGGCTGTTATATGCACTCATGGCCTCTGTAGCAAAAAGACGGACTAATTACAGTTGGTCACTGAAGATTTTAGAATAAAAATGAACATAAGATAGCGCAGGAAGTAGAGAACTTAATCAAGATAGAGCAGAGAAACAACAACCCATTCTATACTCCAGTGTTTACCTTTTCAAGATGTAAATTATTTATCATACCATAATTTAATAGTCAAACTCTCATTGGGTCCATGTTTTTGGGGTTTGGTATCATTGCACTACAAACTACCTTAACAGAATTGTGTAATGTCAAACAGAGCATTTTTAACTGTGACAAAGATGACAAAATTGTACTTGATTCCATAATCTGAATCTGGGAGTGTTTTGTAGTAGCAGCAACAACGTGTCGATTAATTTTGGAATTAAACAAGGAATTGATAGTTTTAATGTGCTAATGTAAAAATCCATAGCTTCCAATACATGGTTGGCCTATTACTAGGTAAAAGTTATTTGCCATGCTTATTTTACATATTTCTTAGTATAAGATGCACATTTACTACTGTAGTTACATGATACAGAGAAAAACTAATAATCTCTTGCAAGAAAACAGATTGAAACAATGTTCAGTCAGACCATCTAGAAAAGGTTCTGTATCTAGGTGAAGGTAAGCTGCCTGTGCAATAAGTATAATAATAATTTGAATTGGCCTGTCATTAATCTTAATGTTAACAACAACAAAAAAAAGAATAATTTACTGATCCGAATAAACCTTTTCTTGGACTTTGTACAAGGAGTCCTGCATTGTATAACTTCTGCACTCATTTTCAGAGTAACAAGACCTGTCATGCCCCTTGGATTGAGTGTTGCTTACCCCACAGTGCAGCTTACCCCAGGACACAAATGCATCTAAAATAAGCACTAAGGGGTGCACACTTGCACCTTTTAGTGCTATAGCACTTGCACCCCATAGTAAAGTAATACAATACCGCTATAACCCCCATGTCCTTTTATATTCCGCTATAACCCCATGTCCTTGTGGCCATAGACGTAAGAATTACGATCTTTCCTGGAATAGATCATCGAAGGAAAGATAGTTTGTTTCAATACACACGTGTAGAGCTGAATCATCAGATATACAGGTAGAAACAAAAGAATTGTACCTGTATCTGACGATTCAGCACTAACAACGGCCAATGTTCGGGTGCCTTCAAAGGCGCCTGATTAAGATTTTCCAGGCAGCCAGATCGATGAGCCGACTGATATCCAAGACTTCTGCCGTTATCGGTCGGCCCGTCTCCCAACATACATGTACTGAATATTGTATGAAAATTTGTTTCATATGATATTACCTGTGCGGCGTCTATGGCCACCTTAAGTTTGCTGCAAAGTTTAAAGGCAGCTCACTAGAATGGATAGGCTTGTTCTAACTTGAGTCAAAAAAGGTTTTAGTAGAACAGACTAAACATGCGCCTTGTTCTATTAATTCAGTCTTTGTTTTCCTGCAAGCTGGGTTTTGTTCTATTTATTTAATTATTTTAAACACTAAAACTGCATCTCATATAAGGAAAAGTCTCATATATTTGGATAGCCTTTAATGTACAGTAGTGCATACCATTGTTTCATCCACAGCAGTGTCGTGAATAATGTCAGAACATATATGGTGTTTTACTGTATCTATTGTTATTGTTGGTATGAAACATTTGATGTGTCAAACAGGAGTCACAAAAACTGTGCAAACATGCTGTTAGAGAAGCCAAGGTTTGTGCTGGCTTGAGAAATGCAAAAACAAAGCAGCCTACCTCGTATAAGTGAGTTAATGCCCAGTCTAGTGACAAACACATTGTCCAGCTCTTCACTTCCAGTGAATAGTTCAGCCACTACATACAAATCCGGGCGGACTTTTCTAGCAACATCCAGCAAGTACTGCAAAAAGCACAGCCAAGAGCAGAAGGAAGGTAGGACAGATGGGGGCAGTAGTAGGAAAGACAGTTGGAGGAGAATTTAGTGGAGGCAGGATAGAGAGTAAGGTAAAGAAAAAGAGAAGCAAGGTAAAGAGAAGAGGTGATACAGCTCTAGGCGCAGGCAGGGAAGGGGGAGATTGGAGACCATGCAATGGGTGTGGAGAAGAAGGTAATAAGTGACATGGTAATCCAGAAACAGGGAAATGTTACCAGGAAAGAGATGAGAAGGGAGTAGAAAAGAAACAGAGCAACATTTAGTGTTTGATTCCAGCAGTCATGTAAATACAGCAGCAGCACTTTCACATTGTTGATACCTCGAATGAGGCTTGTAATCCCCAGGCGGTTGACAAACACATTGTCGATGTATTCGCTGCCAGTGAAGAGCTCAGCAATCACATAAAGATTGGGTCTGACAGACCTGGCTGCAGCCAGCATCTCCTACAGACATAAAGTGCTGTGTGTAATACACCTTCATGTAAAAACTCACACAGCTCCAAAGTACAGACACAGCACTAGTGGTTTACCTTACACTCTTCTGAGCTCCAAAATTACCGGTAGTACCAATTATTTTATGTATCACATGAGAAAGATGCTTTATTATACAATACATTCACAACTACAAGAAGTGAAATGCAGAAATATTTCTGGTTCACATTTTTCTGATAACGTTCAAGATTGAACCTTACATTTTCTTTAGTACATTCATTGTAAACCGTCAATACAAATTCATGTTTTTTTTCTAGTTTTCAAGAAATTAATAGTTTAAAAATAACAGTACCACTGGGGTTTATTCCAGCTGACTGGACACTGTCGGCAGAAAATTAAGTTAGTTACAAGATGAAAGTCTTGCTCTGCTTAGAACTGACCAGAGTAATGATTCCTCCCTGCTTGCAAAGTGCTAAACTTATTCTAGACCATAATTTAGATATTATAATGTGAGCAAAATCCTAAAAATGGCAGTCTGAAAGGAAAAGATCAATTTAAACGATTTACATTAGGTTCTGCTAAATAGAAGTCTGAAGAAAAAAAAAAAAAAAAAAGGCACGAAATCAATCTAATCTGGATAAGAATCCTGGATTTGGTTCACCCCTCACCCCATCAATAAATAAGAACTTTTTTTTAACTCCAGTGTCAGCATGATTTACATCTCCCTGCAAAATAACATCCCCTGTGTAGGGTTTCCTACCTCTGCCACATGGATGGGGGTGGAGTGGCAGTTGTCCAGGCGCACTCCATGAAAATGTTTGGCTGTAATTTCTGTGTACCTCTTCATATGATCCCAGAGATATGGACAGTCAGATGGTTTGTCACCGTATCTTAGTTTAACGCTGTCTCCCCAGCAGATTAACTCTCTTCGAACGTAAACATTGGAATCTGAAATGAGGCAAATGTTTCTCTGTAATCTTCCCCAATAATTTACAATTACAAAATAAGTTAAAACAAAACCTTTGTAGCAAATAAGAAAAAGGAAGGTTATATTAAGTGAAGGTGTCAACAGGTATTGGCCACGTTTAAATGTAAAAACAGTTGGAGAGCAACACAAGCATGAGAAAGTCCATGGGGATGTCAAATAAGGACTGTGATTGGCTGTTTGGTAGCCCTTTATGAACTGGCAGCCTACAGGAGAGTCTGTTTGGCAGTACACCTGGTTTTTATACAACCAAAACTTGCCTCCAAGCCTGGAATTAAAAAATAAGCACCTGCTTTGAGGCCACTGGGAGCAACATCCGAGGGGTTGGAGAGCAACATGTTGCTCACGAGCTACTGGTTGGGGACCACTAGCCTAATATAATAATGGTCATGGCAACGGTGAATTTAAATCTCTACTGTAGAAAATGAGGCACACAGATTTTTCTTTAGTGTTTTAAAAGAGAACTAAACTCTAAAAATGAACATAGCTAAAAACTTCATATTTTATATACTGAACCAGTATAAGGTTATAGCTTCTCAAAAGCAGCAATGAACCAGGACTTCAAACTAGTCACAGGGGGTCTACTGTCTACCATGGTAAATCCTTTGAATGTATTCTTGTAGTTCATTACAGAACACAGAGGCACATTTATCTAAGGTCGAAATGCGGAATTCGACCAATCAAAATTTTTTTTAAAAAAAATTAAAATTTTTTTTAAAAAAAATCAAATTTTTCAAACTCGGATGAATGAAATCGACCCGAAAACTCGAATTGAATTTGATTTGAATTTTAAAAACTCAATTACAAGAAAACTCGAATGTCAGGAAGGCTGCAAACAACTGCCCTGGACCTCTCCCATTGACTTTAACAGCAATTCTGCAGGTTTTAGGGAATGAATAGTCGAATTTGAGTTCATAAAGGGCCAGAATATGATAAATCTCAAAAATTCTAATCAAATCTGAATAACTACCTATTCAAATTTTACAGTTTTGACCATAAAAAAAACTCGAAAATTCGACCCTTGATAAATCTGCGCCCTAGTCTCTTGAACCTATTTGAACCTTGTGAGACTTCATTTATAAACCTGACTGCTGAACTCCAGCTATATTCTTCCAGACTTGTGTTCCACTAGAAATATTTTATCTTCCTAAAGCATTTTTGTTACCTGGTCCAGCAAAGTTTCGAAGTGGATCATCACCCATGACCCAGCCGTTGTGAGCCAAAAAGTAACATGCTTTCTCAGGCTGGTGCATCATAGTCTCTTCCTCAGACAGAGACATAGCTTTGAATGGAAAGGTGAAATATCTGCAAAGAGATGAAATCTTAGTTTTAATTATGTGCTTTTACATATATCTCACAGAACAAATGATGCCATGTATTCAATTCTGTGTCTAAGTGAGTCTTGCAGGATCTCCAGCAGATCCCTGGAATGCACTGTTAAATATTTTCCAGGAAAATATAAGGTAGGTGTTGCAAATAACACAAGATAACAGGCAGATAAGGATAGAACATAGTACCTGGTCACAATAGGGTCTTTCTTGGTGACAGGACCAAGCTTTGGACCATGACCGGCCAAACGTTCATAAGTCATGGTACCCAAAATGCAGTTTATTGCCTAAAAAAGCCAAACACAAAAAATATAGAAGAACTTATGTGCAAAGGATAAATGTATATGTTTAGACATGAAACAATTATAAAAGTGTACTACAATGTATTAAAGGGACAATATTCTCCAATTACAAATTTTAAGAACATAAGGCATTGGATAAACAAGAGGACTAGGCTGACAGATGCTTGGCAAAGAAAGTAGAATGATCCCATTCCATTTAACATATACGTACAGCTAAATAATTATGTTTAACAGAATAATGAACTATGGGTCAATTTAGTGACAGGCTGTTTACCTGTTCATGGTGAAAGTCCATTTGTCTATGTTTTTCTGTGTTCAGCTCCTCGAGTCTCTTGCAGAACCAGGTGCAGCATTCCTCAATTGCAGAGGGGTCATTACTGAAATGGAAAATACCAGGCACCGACGTAACAACAGTAATTACAATTCTTATCTAGAGGAGTTATTGATTTTAGAACTACAAAAATAATTAACAGCACTGCAACTGATTCTAAGACAATTTACAATTGGTTTTCATTTTTTATTGTTTGTGGTTTTGAGTTTTTAGCTTTTATTTAACTTGTTTCCAGTTGTCAGGCTTGAAATTTCCACAGCTGTCCAGTTACTAGGCATTTAAGGGAGTTGTTCAGTTCAAAAATAAAAACCGGGTAAATAGATAGGCTGTGCAAAATAAAAAATGTTTTCAATATAGTTAGTTAACCAAAATGTAATGTATAAAGGCTGGAGTGACTGGATATGTAACATAATTGCCAGAACACTACTTCCTGCTTTGCAGCTCTCTTGCTTTCCACTGATTGGATACCAGACAGTAACCAATCAGTGACTGGGGGGGGGCACATGGGTCATAACTGTTTGCTTTTGAATCTGAGCTGAATGCTGAGGATCAATTAAGCTTGTGGTGCAGTGAGTTCATATTTATATTTAGTATACAAAATACAGCATTTCTAGCAGTATTCTATTTTAGACTTTACATGCCCTTTAAGAAGAGACTAGTTTATTATATACCAAAAGTTTATTCAAAAATTAAATTCCCCTAGTGTTTGCCTAAAAGAAATATATAATATACTGCAGTAGTGTAGTTTTGAGATAAAATTGGCTTTAGGGCTATGGCACACGGGGTGGCACATTAATTAAAGTACAAATTTTGAATTCATATGAGTTTTTCTTAACTCTGTTAAATTCTAATATACTTGAATTGGCGAATACTCGATTGGGGGGTTATTTAATAAAAAAAAAAATTTTTTTTACTGACTCAAAAACTCGAATCAAATTAGACTACACTTGATTAAAGTTTTTTCTCTGAAAAAAACTTGAATGTCAGGAAGACTAGTAATATGTCCAAATTGGTCCCTGGACCTCTCCCAATGAACTCGGCAGGTTTTAGGTGGCTAATAGTTGAATTCAAGTTTTCAAAGGGCCAGAGTGTGATAAAACAGGATTTTTGATACTTACCGTTAAATCTGTTTCTCTGTAGTCATAAGGGGGACACAGGGAACCATGGGGGTTAAGCTCCATCCTCCAGGAGGCAGGACACTTGAAAATTAATTAATTAAGGGGCGTGCCCTTCAGGCTTTACCCCCTACACTGTACCTTCCTATTCAGTTTGTCCCAAAGCTGCGAACGTAATCACTGAAAATACACAGGCAGAAAGTAACCAGTGAAACTGAACAAAACTAGACCAATTGTCAATAGCTCGACAAGGGTGGGAAGCCCTGTGTCCCCCTTATGACTACAGAGAAACAGATTTAACGGTAAGTATCAAAAATCCTGTTTTCTCTGTCGTCTTAGGGGGACACAGGGAACCATGGGGACTTAACAAAGCAGTCCCAAACAGCAGGGTGGGAGCGAGCTAAAACTATGTACAGAAGTACTGCAAAATTATTTAATTACTGAATGCAACACCTGTCGCCCAAAGGCAGCCTCGGCTGAGGAAAAGGTGTCAACTTTGTAAAATTTAGAGAAAGTGTGAACAGAAGACCAGGTAGCCGCCTTACAGATCTGCTCCAAGGAAGCAGAGTTTCGCCACGCCCATGAGGCTCCCACTGCTCTGGTGGAGTGAGCCCGAAGTCCTTCAGGCGCCGATCTTCCTTTCGCAGAGTATGCTTGCTTGATTGATTCTCTGATCCATCTTGATATTGTCACTTTTGAGGCTGCCTGGCCCCGACGAGGGCCCGATGGAATGACAAACAGGGCCTGCGACTTTCGGAAAGATTTAGATCTATCCACATACCATCGTAATGCTCTGACCACGTCCAAATTATGAAGTCTGCGTTCCTTCTCATTCTTGGGTTCCGGACATAGAGAAGGAACCACAATTTCTTGATTCATATGAAAGTCTGAAACTACCTTGGGTAGAAAGGTTGGAAGCGTACGAAGAACTGCTTTATCCTTATGGAATATGAGATAAGGAGGAGCACACGATAAAGCACTAAGTTCAGAAACCCGTCTGGTCGATGATATCGCCACGAGGAACACTACCTTATAGGTGACCCATGTATCGGAAATAGAAGACAATGGTTCGAATGGTGGGTCCAGCAGAGCTTCCAACACTAGATTGAGATCCCAGCCAGCCACCGGAGTACGGAATGGCGGCACGATATGGGCCACTCCCTGCAGAAACGTGCGTATCAAGTCTTCATTCGCCAAGCGAGATTGAAACAGGATTGACAAGGCTGACACCTGGACCTTAAGCGAGCTGAGCTTAAGACCTAATTGTAGTCCTCTTTGTAGGAAGGAAAGGATCCGTGGTAACTGCAATTCAAGGAATGGAAAATGAGACTCCTTGCACCAATTGAGGTAAGACTGCCAAACTCTGTGGTATGATTTGGAAGACGAGGCTTTTCGAGCTTTTATCATAGTGAGTATGACTGCTTCATCTAGTCCTTGTCGTTGCCAGATGGACCTTTCAACAGCCATCCCGTCAAAGCGAAGAGTCCGGGATTGTGATGTAATATGGGTCCCTGCAGTAGGAGATCTGGTCTGCTGTCCAGCCGGATCGGCTGTTCTATTGACATCTCCTGCAGATCGGTGAACCAGGTTCTCCGGGGCCAATACGGTGCCACTACAATGACTATCAACTGAGATTGCTTTATCTTTTTGAGGACCCTTGGTAGCATTGGAAGAGGTGGGAAGACATATGCTAGATTGAATTGCCAGCGCTGAGTCATGGCATCCACTCCCACTGCTAACGGATCCCTGCGACGGGCAAAGAATCTCGGTACTTTTCGATTGTTTCTGGAAGCCATTAAGTCTATGCTGGGGGTTCCCCACTGGTCTGTCAGCTGATTGAACGCCTCTGGATGCAGTTCCCATTCTCCTGGATCCAGCCGATTCCGACTGAGAAAGTCCGCCTTTGTGTTGGACACTCCTGGAATGTGTATTGCAGATAATTTTACGGAGTTGTTTTCCGCCCAGAGAAGAATCTGTCTGGCTTCTGCCAGGGCCGCCCGACTTCGTGTCCCTCCTTGCCGATTTATGTACGCTACTGTCGTAGCATTGTCGCTTTGGACGCGTATGGGCTGTTCTCTGAGTTGGTCTGTCCACTGGACGAGGGCCAATTTTACCGCTCTCAGTTCTAGAATATTTATTGGTAGTTTGGCTTCCTCTGGAGACCAAAGCCCTTGGGCAGACTGCTCGTCCCATGTTGCCCCCCAGCCCTGGAGGCTGGCGTCTGTTGATATCACAATCCACTCTGGTGTCGCCCACGATTGACCTGCAGCTAGATTCTCAGATTTCATCCACCACTGTAACTCCGCCCTCGCCTGTCGTGACAAGGACATGGGGCGGGATAGAGGTCCCCCTTTCCACGTTGCTAGAATGTTGGCTTGAAGAGACCGAAGATGTATTTGCGCAAATGGAACTGCCTCGATGGCCGAAACCATTGTTCCCAGTACTTGCATCGCCTTGTGTACTGTCGTGCTTTGACTGGACAGAAGATGTTGAACTTGATCTCTGATCCTGATCTGCTTGTCCATGGGTAATGTTACAGTCTGCGTGATCGTATCGAACTCCAGGCCGAGGAATATCATCCTGTGACTGGGATCTGGGCTGGACTTCGACCAGTTGATGGTCCATCCGAAACTCTGGAGTAGCCGAACTGCTTGGTTTAGATGCTCCTTGGCCCTCGTTTCCGAACTGGCCTTTAACAGGAGGTCGTCCAGATAGGGGGTCACGGAAATCCCCTGCAGTCTCAACGTTGCAGCTGTCACCGCCATCAACTTGGTGAAAACCCTGGGAGCGGACGACAGTCCGAATGGGAGTGCCACAAATTGATAGTGTTTGTTCTGGAAGGCAAATCGTAGGTAGCGGTGATGGGGGGGCCAAATTGGAACATGCAGGTATGCGTCCCTTATGTCCAGGGACATCATCAGTTGCCCCTGTTCCATCCCTCGAATGACAGATCTCAACGTTTCCATCTTGAACCGTACTGATCGGATGAATTTGTTGAGACCCTTGAGGTCGAGCACAGGTCTGAGGGAACCGTCCCTCTTCGGTACTGTAAATAGATTCGAGTAAAAACCGGAGAATCTCTCTTTGGTTGGTACTGGACTGATTACCCCGGACCGCTCCAACTTTTCTATACATTGTAGAAAGGCTTGAGCCTTCTGAGAACTGCGAGGGACTCTTGACATGAGGAATCTTCCGGGTGGTGTGCTTGATAAATCTAAATGATAACCTTCTGTCACTATTTCTGTGACCCATGCATCCGAAGAATGCTTCATCCATTCCTCCCGGAACCGAAGTAATTTGCCCCCTATCCAATCCCACGATTCCGGAGGGGATGCCCCGTCAAGCTGAGGCGGGCTTCTCCCCTGAGGGTTTGTTGTGAGGCCTGTTGTTTTTCCAAGCGGGCCGGCCTTTCTCACCGACTTTGGCCCGAAAGTGGGACCTTTGTGGAGAATTGTGACGCCTTGAAAATCTGCCACTTTGGCCACGAAAAAATTTCCCCCTTCTATTTGAGGTGGGTGCTCGGCCTCTGGTCTGTGGGAGAAAGGTACTCTTCCCCCCCGTCGCCTGGGAGATGATTTTCTCCAGTTCTTCTCCAAACAGACGATGTCCCTTGAACGGCAGAGAAGTGAGTGACTTTTTGGAACTAAGGTCCGCAGACCAATTTTTGAGCCATAATGTTCTGCGTGCTGCTACGGACAATGCTGAAGTCCGGGCAGTAATTTGTGAAGTATCAAGGGTGGTGTCACAAAGGTAACTAGATGCCTCAGCAATAGTCTGTACCGACGATAACAACTCCTGTCGGGGAACCCCGTCTAGAATGTCCTTGGCAAGCGACTCAGACCATGCCTGTATGGCTCTGGAGACCCACGCTGAAGCCAGGCAAGGGCGTAGAGCCGACCCCGCAGAGGTGTACATTGCACGAAGAAACCCCTCTAGCCTTCTGTCAGAAGGGTCTTTAAATGCTGCTGCGTCAGTAACTGGTAATGTGGTGGACTTTGATAGTCTAGACACTGGGGCATCAACTGCTGGTGGATTAGACCAAGTATCAACTAGCTCTTTTGGAAAGGGATATGATTTAGAGAATTTTTTAGTTGCCTGAAACTTGTGTTCAGGGGAATTCCGCTCATTCTGAACTAAACCTTGAAGTTGTTCATTTTCTGGGAAACATACAGCTGACTTATGTTGCCTCTTGAATAGGCTAGATGCCTCTCCTGTCTGTTTGGGCTTCTGGGATATATTAAGAACCTCAAGGACACCCTTAATAATCCCGTCTACATCATGAAAACTGTCACGATCCTTTCCCTCATCCTGATGTTCTTCCTCATCTGCGGATGAATAGTCAGAAGATCCAACCTCACCTTCAGAGTGGGAAGAGTGGAGCTCAGGGGAAGATTCGTCAGACACAGCAGAGTTGACATTGTCCCCTCTTGCGTCGTTAACCCGTCTACGCTTGGTGCCAGTTCGATGGCTAAGCTGAACAAGAACCTTTCCAAGGTTATCTGCGATGGCAGGCAACCCTTGTAGTGATGCCAGGGATTGAGATAATTGGACCGCCCATAGAGGGGGAGGAGGCTCTGCTGCAGCTCCAGAGTCTAAATCCTGAGAAACCGTCTGCGGAGCAGTCATAGCTGACGCAGCTGAGAGACCCCCATGAGCAGTAGTATCCCCCTGCTCCAAGGAGCAGGACCCACAAAGCGGCTCAGCCTGGCCCCCTGGAAACTTTTTCTGGCATTTTGAGCAAGCAAGGTATCTCACCTGTGCTGTTAAGGCCTTCTTCCCCCCTGCCCTTGTGAACAGTCCCACTGACCTACCTTCTGCCATAGAATAGGAAGGTAGAGATAGAGGGGCACTGCCTAAATCACCTCCAGACTTTTTTAGACAGAGAGGATAGCGGCCTGCTGCTCTCCCTTCGGATCTCCGTTCCAAAATGGCCGCTGGAACGCAAGTTGCGTTCCACCCCGTGCGCGCATGCGCACAGACGCTCACTTTCGCGCCAAAAGAATATGGCCGCCGGCGAACAGAGGAAGTGGAACGCATTGCGTTCCACTTCATTGCGCTGATAGACGGACCCCAGAGAGGCGCACCGGACACGTCCACCTCCCTCCAGAGTCAAACCCAGAGTGCGCATAGACGCGTCAACACTGGCCAGACCCAGAAGGATAATGACAGGACACCCAGAAGGAGCCGAGGAGCAGGCAGAGCAGGTGCTGGAGCGGGAGAGAGAGCAGGGGGGGGGGGAGGGGGGGAGGGGGGGTTGGGGTCGCCCCCCCCAGGGGTGGGGGGGGGGGTAGCCCAGTGGGGGGGGGAACCCAAACCATAAGGCAACGTTACTGTAAAATACAGGCGATGTGCCACTTACCCCCACACCGGCCAAACCTTCTGCCCTGAATCAGTCAGTGCAGGCAACGTCTGGGTGGTCGATATAGCAATAGCTAGAGAGTGACCCCGGTGTGTTTCACCTCGTAGGGGGCTTCCTATTTAAAGACAGGTAACCCTGCTTTTAGGCCTCACCCCGGGTATCAGCCATGGGCTGAACGTAGAATCACACGTCGGTCCAACCTCCCGGGAGCAGGACACTTAAAAAACTGAATAGGAAGGTACAGTGTAGGGGGTAAAGCCTGAAGGGCACGCCCCTTAATTAATTAATTTTCAAGTGTCCTGCCTCCTGGAGGATGGAGCTTAACCCCCATGGTTCCCTGTGTCCCCCTAAGACGACAGAGAAATCTCGAAAATCGAATTTGAATTAAAATTTGAATTGAGTTTGGATAATTCATAATTCAAATTTGAGAGTTTTGACCGTAAAAATATTTTGAAAATTAAAATTTTTAATTCGACCCTTTATAAATCTGCCCTATGGTATATTCTCTGTTGGAGTATTTCTGTAGGTGGAGAAACATCAGAACCCTCCACTGCCATATACCATTAATATGAATGGGAAATATATGTATATATTGGGGCATTTCAATCTGAAAATGCTCACTTCTGGACTGAAAACAGCCAGTACCTGCAATATCATGCAGTTCCCATTCCAGTGAATGGCATGCAGCATTGGTGGTTTTTAGTGCTTCTGCACCAGCAAATCATTGGCGAAAACACCAGGTGTGCCATCTGCCTTACGGAAGAATCGAATTACTGGTACTCGTCACTATTTCCATTCGTGTAAACAACAGAAACACCCTTTCTTGCTTGGGACATGGGACATTTTTTCCCATTGGTGTAGTCTAGCCTGCAGACAAGTACTCTGCATATTTAAGTAGCCTAAATAAGTAATGCCAAAGCTCCTGAAACCACCCTCCACTGGCTTGCATGTGAAAATAATAGAATAACATCACAGTGGCCACTGCCCTGCAAAAAAAAGTGGATGTTAAGCATATCAGCTTTTACAAAACACTGGGAGATTGCAGCAAATTTGCATTTTGTCCTGCAGCATTTTTACGCCGGCCACAGTGCAAGTGCTTGTCATGCATTAGGTATACAAATAGTACATAATGGCTGTACCCCTTTAATGTTAGAGAATACATTTAAGCATTTAATGTCATTGCTTTGGATTGCATAGCCTTTGGTTTTACCCTATCGTACAGTTGAATTTTTTTTTGTGACAGAAAGTGTAGAATTTCAAAAGTCTTAAAAATCTATATATGGCATGGCGGAAAAATCAATGAAAACAATATACTTTATGCAGTTTACACATAACTGTTTTTCTTGCAGTACTAACCCTTGTGGTATGAATGTGTTGAGAGCTGTGTCCATATCAACAGAGCACCCAAATCTTTTGTATTCAGGGTCCTGAATGGTTATCAAGTGCTTAGGATCACACTTATTTCCTTTCTTCTGTGCACCTGGAACAAAGCAAGTTATACAATAAAAAAAGTTGATACCAGTTAGCATAGTGCATTTATTTGAATATGTTACTTGCCTGAGGTGAGCAGGGCTCTAAACTGTTTCACTGCTTTGTCAACATCAACCTGGTAGAACTCCCACAGCTTGATTCTGGGATAGATTTCCTCCGACAAAATACCACGGATGCTCTACAGAGGAGAAAAATGAACTGCATACAGTCAATACAAATTATAGGTGCTATTAATATCTAGTAATATACAATAATCTTATAGTGTTATCATATATATATATATATATATATATATATATATATATATATATATATATATATATATATATATATATATATATATATTCTCCACGCCATGCCCTCTTTGTTACATCTATTTTAAACATTATATTCATCTTTCCTTTTTTTTTATTCACATCCCCATTAATACATCAGTGAATATCTCACTGACCAAATAAGAGACACAACCCTGCAGACAAAACATCACTAAAGTAGGATCTGAGGTACACAACTGTAATGCTCCATTATTCCTTGGGAGCTTTTGTCAGTAGTTATGAGTTATAAGATGTGCATCTCTGTTCTAAGTTATGTTACTACTTCTACAGAAAGATTATTTGACCTCACTTTCGATATGGTTTGATTTACACACATTGAGCTGCTGGTCAGTTTCAATCAGTGCTGGAAGCCCTCTTGCAGCATACTTTCCCTCAGCTACATCACAAGTCAGGTGCCATAGGGCCCGATCGAGTAGCCATGCTGGCTTAAGGTGAGGAGAATTCACAAGGTTGTATCCACATTCTGGGTGCTGCTGAATCCACTTGCTATTGGCAGCTATACAAGACAAGAACATGAAAATGTAAAACAAGAAAAAAAAGCAGCAAAAATCTCGTGATTGAGATTTTGCTCTAATACTTCTTTCATTCCCATGACCTACCCTGCACTCCAATAATAAATCTGGTGTGTATGTGTAAGTAAACAGGCCAACTTACTCACCGTCAGTGCACTTACAACAAAAATATGCATCTGGGCAGTAATGAATAGCAACCAATCAGTGATCAGCTTTTTTTCAGCCAGCTGCATGTTGAGCACTGAAAGCATCATCTGATTGGTTGCCATGGGTTACTGCCCAGGTGCAAATTTTTGTTGTAAGTGCACTGACAGTGAGTGAGTTGGCCTGTTTACTTATAAATAACTTCCAGTATGTCTATAATCTAATTTCTTTGTTGTATGAAGTTGAAGTTTCAACTGAATAAAACTGACATTTATTAAAACGATTTGTCATTGCAGATATTGCAGTTTCACTAATATCTAAGATACACTATATACAGTCATATGAAAAAGTTTGGGAACCCCTCTTAATTCTTTGGAGTTTTGTTTATCATTGGCTGAGCTATCAAAGTAGCAACTTACTTTTAATAAATAACATGTCTTATGGAAACAGTAGTATTTTAGCAGTGACAAAGTTTATTGGATTAACAGAAAATGCAATATGCATCATAACAAAATTAGACAGGTGCATAAATGTGGGCATTCCAACAGAGATATTACATTAGTACTTAATTGAGCCTCCTTTTGCAAATGTAACGGCCTCTAGATGCCTCCTATAACCTTTGATGAGTGTCTGGATTCTGGATGGCGGTGTTTTTGATCATTCGTCCATACAAAATCTCTCCAGTTCAGTTAAATTTGATGTCTGCCGAGCATGGACAGCCTGCTTCAAATCATCCCATAGATTTTCGATGATATTCAAGTTGGGGGACTGTGACAGCCATTGCAGAATATTGTACTTTTTCTTCTGCATAAATGCCTTTGTAGATTCCGAAGTGTGTTAAGGGTCATTGTCTTGTTGGAATGTCCAACCTCTGCGTAACTTTGTGACTGATGCTTGAAATTATCCTGAAGAATTTGTTGGTATTCGGTTGAATTCATCTCAACTTTAACTAGCCACACAGCATGATGGAACCTCCACCAAATTTGACAGTAGGTAGCAGGTGTTTTTCTTGGAATGTGGTATTCTTCTTCCACCATGCAAAGCTCTTTTTGTTATGACTAAATAACTAAAAGTGACTCTGTTTGAAGTGTGAGCGGAGAAAGGGCTTCTTCTAATCACCCTGCCATAAAGATGTTCTTTGTGCAAATTGTGCTGAATTGTAAAACAATGTAGAGATACACCATCTGCTGCAAGGTTCTTGCAGGTCTTTGGATGCGATCTTTGGGTTGTCTGTAACTTTTCTCACAATCCTTGGCATATGCCGCTCCTGTATTTTTCTTGGCCTGCCAGACTTGGGTTTTACAGCAACAGTGCCTGTGGCCTTCCATTTCCTGATTACAACCTTGCACAGCCAGTTTTTCACATTTAATTTAATTTCATACAATGGAATACTGCTTCACTAAAAATCTTTGTTCAGAAAACACCCCAGATGTTCCTTGGAAATGAAAGCCATACAACTGTTTTTGTTGAAAGTGGAGTAAATTATTATGCAGGCTGAGAGGGGTTCGCTAACTTTTTCATATGACTGTAGCTGAGTCATGGTATGCTGTAAAAGACCAAGGTAAAAGAAAAGACTAGGACAAAAAAGACTCAGTCCACAACATCTCTTGCCAAATGCTATATTGATTTTGCTCTAAACCCCTTACATTTGCTGCATAGATTCTGGGCACGACCTATCCTAGGAGGACCGTGCCAGCCATATTGCCTTTGCTGATGTCATCCTCTAGGCCAGTTTGTTCAAGTTGCACATGTGCAAATATCCATCCATAGCCTAAGTAATTAGCTCTTGTTCACTGTAATGGTTAGAAATACCACAGCGCACAAGCTACTCATCTTTCGGGGCAGCAAACAGGACATAAGAAGCTACAACTTTCTGCTTTCAGCTACAATTAACAGGAAATTGGAACCACATGATATTATTGTCTTTGTAGATGCAGAAGCACCATATCCTAGGAGTTCATGCACAGTATTTCAGATTGACTAATTGCATAAGTGCAAGGTCTTGGAGCACAGCCTGTAGTCAGTTAAGTTTTACAAAAATGCTGGATCAATGTAGTGCTGCTGGGGAAAGGATGCATACAGTACATGGAATGCTTGTTAAGTACTTATGCACTCCTCTAAAGATGCCCTAGCATATGGCTAAGAAGACCCATGCTAAGGATTTTCTTTAAAAGAAGGTACGGCACAAAGTTGTTAAAAATTGCAGGCTTGGCAAACAAAAGTTCTCTAAAACAAGTCAGTCAGCTCTTATTTACAGTATAACACATGTTGTGATTTTCAGGCTCTGCTAGAACATACTGCTCTGTGGTGGTACTCATTTAACTGTGAACAATGCTTAATTTTATACGAAGAGACCAAATTAAAAAAAGAACTGGGTTTGTTTATATTAATGAAACGAGTATGCCCACAAGCTGCAATGTAAATGTTGTCACCTGCCAACTTCCTAAGGTGCTTTTCACAATGGCTCTTTTATTAAGTTAAAGGGTTCTATCATTATTATACTTTATATAATGCTGCCACATTTACACTGCACTATCCTGAGATTACTTATTATTCACATTAGTGCCCTGCCCCAGTGAAGCTTACAATCTGAGATCTGTCACATTTACTTAAAGGAAAACTATACCCCAAATAATATAGGTCTCTTATGCAATATCTTTTTATAAACAGCTGATATGTAAAACCCTGCTTCATGTAAATAAATCATTTTCATAATAATATACTTTTCTAGTAGTATGTTATTATTATTATTATTATTAACATGTATTTATATAGCGCCAACATATTGCGTAGCACTGTAAAGTAAATGTGATTATACAACTACATCACACGAATTACATATATAGAATATATGGAGTAACAAACATCACAATCAATATAGGTACAAAAAGGTGAGGAAGGCCCTATGCATAAGCATACAGTCTAAAGGGAAGGGAGTAATACACAAGGTGTGGGAGTGGGCAAGATCGAAGTAAGTGGGTGAGAAATGTGGTACTGTATGTGGTGTTGCGTTTGGTAGTTAAGCAGATTGAGGGTAGGCTTCTCGAAAGAAGTACGTTTTCAGAGATTTTTTGAAAGCAGAAAGGTTGGGAGAAAGTCGGACAGACCGTGGGAGAGCGTTCCAGAGGAGGGGTGCAGCCCTTGCAAAGTCTTGAATGCGAGCATGTGAGGAGGTAATGAGAGAAGAGTTGAGTAGCAGGTCAGTAGAGGAGCGTAGTAAGCGAGTGGGTGAGTATATAGAGATGAGTTCAGAGATGTAGGGTGGAGCAGAGTTGTGAAGTGCTTTGAAAGTCAGTGTCATTAATTTGAATTTGATTCTGAAAGGTAACGGAAGCCAGTGCAGGGATTGACAGAATGGCGAGGCAGAGGAGGAGCGGTTGCTGAGGTGTATCAGCCTCGCAGCAGTGTTCATTATGGACTGGAGAGGTGACAGTCTTTGGAGGGGGAGGCCAATTAAAAGAGAGTTACAGTAGTCTAGATGAGAGAGTGAATAAGAATTTTGGCAGAGTCTTGGGTGATAAATGATCGTATTTTGGATATGTTCCTTAGGGGGAAGTGACATGATTTGATAAGTGACTGGATATGAGGAGTGAATGACAGGGCAGAATCTAGGATAACCCCAAGGCACCGGACCTGGGGAGAGGGGGTGATAGTGGAATTGTTAACTATGATGGATACTTCGGGGATGCTACTGGTGTTATTTGGAGGAAAGAGAACCATTTCAGTTTTAGAGAGGTTTAATTTAAGGTAGCGTTGCAACATCCAGGTAGAGATAGCGGACAGGCAGGAGGAGACGCGAGTTAGGAGTTCTGGGTTGAGATCAGGAGATGAGAGATAGATCTGAGTATCGTCAGCATAGATTGGTAGTGGAAACCGTACGAATTTATTAATTTGCCAAGGGAGGAAGTGTAGAGGGAGAATAGTAATGGTCCTAGGACAGAGCCTTGAGGAACTCCAACAGAAAGAGGTAATGGAGAAGATGTTCCATTGGGTAATAATAAATTGCCACTTTAAAAAATAAGGGCTGCCCCCTGGGTTTGTACGATTCACTGTGCACACAAACAAACCAACAAACCATACATTTTAGGTCACGTGAGCCAATTAACATACAGAGTTCTGTCTTTTGCTTCCACACTTTTTCCTGTTACAGTTAGAGCTGCATTATTTCTGGTCAGGTAATCTCTGAGGCAGCACACAGACAATCACGAAATGGTGGCTCAAGGCAAGAGATGTAAAAGGGCAAGATTTACTTAAATACAGAGACCAGTTTAGTAAGATTCTTTATATCATATTAAACTTTCTGTTGCTTAAGTGTTCATTTTGGGATTATAGTTTTCCTTCAACACACTATGATCAGTTTCATTAGCACCCTGAGTCACCAAAATAAAGTTAGTCTTTGTACCATAATCATATACTGGGAGTAGCCTTAGGGGCACTTTTCTCTGAATTTGCATCTAAATTAATAAATCATGAATGGCACAAAATCATGGGGGAAGAACACAGCAATTATCAACTTGCTGCAGTGCTGAGGATACACTGCCCATTAACTTCTAGAAGGCATCATTTTTATTTTTTACGTATTGCTTTTTTTCTACAAATAGTGGTAGAGAGGGAAGGCAGCAAGATGATTTTTGGTGCTTCAGTGACATTAGATATTAGCCTTATTACAGATTATTAAGATCACAGTGGCCTAAGATCCTATCTAAAATACACTGTTTAGATCCATGCAGGATTTTGACAAAAGCATTTATTAGCAAAGTGACTGAGTAAAGATGGCCATACATGGGCCAATACAAGCTGCAAACTCGGCCCCTTCAGACTGATTCAGTCTGTCTATAGGGCCCTTAGGAAGGGCCTGCCAGACCGAAATCTGGCAGAAAATGAGAAAGATATCTATAAGTGAAGTTTGAAAATATCATTGGGCCAGGACGACATCAGTGCAGATACAGTCCTTGTCCAATTGGTCCACAACGGTGTGGGTATGGGTGCCCAAACTGGACAATCTTTAATTGTATGACTATCTTAAAAACAATTTGGCTGAAGTCACAATAGGCAGTTCTACCAGTTTAAAATGTGTATGAAAAAAATGGAAAACTTAGCAACATAAAAAATGCCCAGTTTAAGAAATAACAGTGCCACTAAAGAAGCCTGTGATATTTTTCTCACCTGTGTGATTATACACCACATCTGTGATACTCAGCATATTCCATTCTTTTCTCATCTTCTCCACCAGTTTGCCAACATCATCCCAACTATATACTTTCCCAGGTCGGGAAAAGTCAGGATTTAGCTGCAGCTGGTCAGCCAGAGAATAACAGGAACGAGATTCTCCAAGTGTCTGTAGCGGGGTGAAATGTATCATGTTGTAACCTTTAAAATATAAAAATAAAAATATGAACAGCAAAACATAGGACGTTGCTCTATCATCAAACTTGGCCAAGGAGAAGTAATAAGCTTTCAATGTTCTAAATTTACCTGACTCCTTTGCCACCTTCAGGCTGTCCTCCCATTCATGAAATGGCCCCAAGCACTTGGCCAGGTAAGTCTGAAGGATAATGCAATCAAGAGGGAGCACTCGATTATCAGCTCCAATCCGGAGCACTGGATCTACTACAATGTATCCCTCGCCGCTCTTCTGTTCACTGCAATAGTAAAAGACAAGTTATATTCAACCAGTAATTTGGGAATCTATGCAATACATGCTTTAGGGGCATGAATATTAAGAAAAGTAGCAACATAGGGCTAGAGGTTCTAAGAAAAGTCAGGTTTGAAGGTCAGACCAACAATATATCGTACTAATGGGCTGCATTAGTGTTTGTGCTAAATATTCAGTATATTATTAGTAATTCACGTCTCAAAGCTTTAATGTAAATTTATCACACATCACCCATACTTTGACATCTACATATTAGACTAGTTATAGAATATAATCCTGCATTAGATTAATGCGTCACCCCTTGCTAAAACACTACAAAACATACTCTAGGTGCATTTAGACCCACAGATGTATATTGCACACTAGGGACAATTTAAAGGGGTTGTTCACCTAAGTTAACTTTTAGTATGATGCAGAGAGACAATTTGCAATTGGTATAATTTTTTATTACTTTGCAGTTATTTAGCTTTTTATTCAGCAGCTCTCCAGTTTTGCAATCTGGTAGTTAGTGTTTAAATTTTCCTAGCAACCATTCATCGATTTGAATAGGAGACTGGAATCTGAATAGGAGTCGGCCCGAATAGAAAGACGAGTAGTAAAAGGTAGCAATAAGTTTGCAGCCTTATAGAGCACATGTTTTTTAAGATGACCCCTATTTGACAGCTGGAAAGAGTCAGAACAAGGTAAATAATTTATATCTATAAAAAAAATATATAATGAAGACCAGTTGAAAAGTTGTTTAGAATTGGCCATTTTATAACACACTAAACGTTAACTTAAAAGTGAACAACCCCTTTAAGGGATCTTATTGTTTGTGTACAGTGTATGTACTGCTAGGGTTTCCATCTACAGCTGTGCTTGTACGTGTTCAGATCATATACATGCTCTGTGCCTGCATTGAGCCACAAGCATTCATGCAAGCTGCAAATACCCAATGCAGCCTAAGGATTTTAAACACTTGCAGAAATTTTCAGGACTCACACATGGATATAAATGCGGACAGTTATTCACTAGCATTATTGTGCCAAAGTTGGTCAGAAGCTGAACTCAATTTAATAAAAATAATTGTACGAGGATATCAAAAAAGTTCTCATTTAGTGAGCTGGCTTCTGCTGGTTCAGTGCTCCATACTGTATGTGTGGTAAGGCATTGGCCTTACTAGCTCAGCATTACCTTATAATAACTGTTTCTCTTGCTCATTTCATTAACTCCAATATTTCTGAAAGTTTTTGCTTTACATGATCAATACAATTCTGCGAATGGGTGTGTGTGTGTACTAACTGGCTAGAGAAGGGGGATGTGCTTGTGATCATTCTCCTTGTTGAAGTCTTAGGCAGGAACAAGAGCTCTGGATATAAAACTTTAGCTTGAAAGACAGAGAGACAAAAATACTACAATTTAAGTGCAAAATTACTGAAGTTGAGTAACTTGAAGTTGACTTTAGGGTGCATTCACTTCCCGAGGTGCAGTGAGTAAAGTGCAATTTTGTGTGCCTTTCCCACAATGCACTGTGCACATGCGCTTCGTTGCAAATCAGGTGCAGTTATGCCGAATATTTTCAAAGTCTGCCTGGCGTAATTCATGGGGTTTGCTGTGCACATGATGTTCTTTACAAACAAATATGCAGCGTCTTTTGATGCAGGACGCAAATGGAACCCTGGAGCTACAGCCTGGTCATGATTTGGGGGTTAAGTCCAGGGTTCCTCTGAATCAATAGGCACAGCAGTGCCTACTTCGAAAAGGAAAAGCAAGAAAGACTGAGTGGAATATAAATGAGCCATTTTGACTGCAAGGTTACTTTTTAGACACAATGTAGAATGCAAAAATAACATCGGAAATGTTTGGCAGATTTCTGCTATATGTTTGTGCAAGCATGGATCTCTGGGTTTGGTCACAATATGAATGACATTACTGGAAGAAGCCAAGAAGGTGAGATCTGGAGATGTGCAGTTATGCGATATACAGACACTTACCACTGCATAAAATGGTACTGGAATGAGCCTGCAATTTTTAGGTCCAGTTTACAGAATTTATCAGAATCTTCCTCTCGACCTGTTGGATTGTGCCACTGCAGAGGATGGAAGGTCTGACGATCATAAACATTACCGGGAAGTGGGTAGTTTGAGTATACGGTGACATCTTTTCCTTGCAAAGTGGGGCCAAGTCTAAACTGGAGTTCGAACCCTGACAGAAGAGCATAAGAACAGAATTACAAAGTAAAACACTTTTTGATGCCTGTAGTGATGCAAGATATATAAGCTCTGGCACCACAATAGTTATACAGGGAGTATCTACCTAGAGATGTACAGCCTATGCCCCTCAGGTCTAGTTGAGCTACAATTCCCAGCATACCAGATAGCCTTTAACCTTTTTTTTGTATATTCTTTATTTAACCAGAAAAAAGGCATTTTATTTTACAGTATGTAGTCAGATAGAAAAGGAATTAAGTGCAGAGTATTGCTATACAAAATGTTGGTATCTTATGTGTAGCTCATGTGAAAATGTTTAGGTTCCAACTATTAAGTATGCTGTGTGTAAAAGCCTTTTACAAAGAAAGTGTGAGACTTTACAGGTTTCATTTTCACAATACTGTTTATCTAGAATAAAACAATATTTTTTTTTAAGAAATCAGTAGAATCTACTCACAAAAGTGGCAGTAAAAAAACGTAACCGAGAAGTGGCGGTCGACAAATTTGTAAAATGTTATACAAACGGCAAATTGACAAAGGCAATGTTTCGTAAGTCTGAAATTTTCTAAAACGACGTATATCTTTTTGTTGGACAGACGACATTTTACAGAGTGTTTTCAAAAGATATTTTCATTTTGGGGAGTCTAATGTGTTGGAAAAATTTACGGCAAAACAAACGAGTTTACAAGCAATTCATAAAAATGTCGGGAAAAGTGGCACCGAAAAAACCACGCCCACTTTTAACGACACTATTTCAGAAGCGTCGTACATGACGGAAAATTGCCGGGTAAATGCTCTGTGAATTTGTCGGCTGTTAATGCAACACTTTCTACAACATTTAAAGGACATTCGTTCCTGCACTTTTGTGAATTCCCCCCTTAGAGATTTAATTCCAGTTAAACTATGCTTCCAAAAAAAGACTATTGACTATCCTCTGCAGCACCCTCAATGTAATGTGTAAACATACATAATGAATGGCCTGATCTGAGAATGCTTATAAGGAGTAGTGACTATACAAAGTCTTTTAGTACAAGATACTCAAAGGTCACCTCCAGGCCCCATTCCAGTCACTGCAGTGACCGCTAATATTAGCCTGTACTGCTAGACTACATGCCACTGGTGTTCTGTTTCTAAGGGCAATAACACCAGAAATATTTGTCTTAAATTAACTCTGCGCGCTTTATCTCATCAGAAGGTCAGCAGTGCATAATTTATGTGCACACGGCTACTTTCACACTCACAGGAGGAGCCTGCTACAGGCACACAATTAAAAATGTATTCAATCTCATTTGTTAATGCAAATAATTTATTGTGCAATAATGTAACAGTTCAAATGACCTTATAATTCAGTACTTGCTAAATTAGCTTGTTTAAATACTACTGGCAATAAGATTTCATATAGCTTGAGAGAACATTTAAAGCTAAGGAGGTTATTTATTAAAGGGGTGGTTCACCTTTAAGGTAACAACTTAATTATGTTATAGAATGGCCAATTCTAAGCAATTTTTGAATTGGTTTTCATTATTTTTTTTTATATAGTTTTATAGTTATTTGCCCTTTTCTTCCTACTCTTTGCAGCTTTCAAATGGGCGTCGCTGAATTTGAACAATTGCTCTGTAAGGCTACAAATGTATTGTTACTTTTTATTAATGATCCTTCTATTCAGGCCTCTCCTATTCATATTCCAGTCTCTTCAATGCATGGTTGCTAGGGTAATTTGGGCCCTAGTTACCAGATTGCTTAAGATGCAAAATGAAGAGCTGCTGAATAAATGGCTAAATAACTCAAAAACCTTCAATAATAAAAAATGAAAACCACTCTCTACATCATACTAAAAGTTATCTCAAAGGTGAACAACCCCTTTAAGGTTCGAGTTGTGTTTTCCACAAAAATTCGAGTTTTCAAGTTGATTGTTTTGGTCAAGATTCACATTTCCAGATTTAAAAAAAAAATCTTGAATTTTTCAAGATTTATTATGCCCCCACCCTGGAAATAGCTTGAATTTGAAAATACACCATCTAAAAACGGTCAAGACCATGTTGGCAGAGGTCCCTTGAACCATTTGAAGATTTCATGATGTTCGAGTTTTTTTCATAGAGTTTTGCCTGAAAGGGATTTGAGCTTTTTCCAGTGGAAAACTCAATTATTTCGCATTTTTGGAACACAAACTCGTAGAATCCAGTTTTTTCCATTCAAGTTTTTTCTTAAATAGATACCATTCGAGTTGTGAGTTCATTCAAAGTAAATAAAAAAATTTAACATCCAACCTTAAGTTTTGAAGGGCACATTTCTCTTTTTAATAAATAAAGCTACAATACAATGCAACAACACAATACTGAAGCTGAAATCATAATGAGCTTTGGGTTTAAAAGAGAAGTTGGGGCAGCACAAAGCCAGACAATAAGATAAAGACCATCTGTCACATAGTGCTTTTTGGCAGTAGCTATGGACAGGTATGAAAATAGGTGTGTGCACTTTTTTTCTTATTATTGTACTGTATTTTTAAATTTATTTTGAGCAAAGTTTTACAGTGCTAGGTCTAGCAACTTATAGCAATCAGCCAGCGGGCAACATTCAACGGGAATCTGTTTAAACTGCCAGATTTGAGAATATTGAGTTAAGAAATTTGAAAAATGTATTACATTTAATTGGTGGGTCGCCAAGGGTCATGTACTTGCACTACCACTTTGGCGCAACCTATACATCTATATATCTTCCCTTTAAAAAATTTTTTCATGCTATGCAGAGTATACTACAGGTATGGGACCTATTATCCAGAATGCTTGGGACCTGTGGTTTTCTGGATAATGGATCTTTCTGTAATTTGGATCTACATACCTTAAAGGGGTTGTTCACCTTTGAGATAACTTTTAGTATGATGTAGAGAGTGATATTCTGAGACAATTTGCAACTGTTTTTTTATTGTTTATTATTTAAGGTTTTTGCGTTATTTAGCTTTTTATTCAGCAGCTCTTCAATTTGCATTTTAAGCAGCCTGGTAGCTAGGGTCCAAATTACCCTAGCAACCAGGCATTGATTTGAATAAGAGACTGGAATATGAATAGGAGGTGAGATGAATAGAAAGATGAGAAATAAAAAGTAGCAATAACAATACATTTGTAGCCTTACAGAGCATTTGCTTTTTAGAAGGGGTCAGCGATGCCCATTGAAAGCTGGATAGAGACGAAAAAGGCAAATTACTATAAAACAATAAAAAATAAATAAAGAAAACCAACTGGAAAGTTACTTAGAATTGGCCATTGTATAACATACTAAAAGTTACCTAAAAGGTGAACCACCCCTTTAAGTCTACTAAAAAAAAATTAAACTTTAAATAAACCCAATAGGCTGATTTTGCCTCCAAGGATTAATTATATCTTAGTTTGGATCAAATACAAGGTAATGTTTTATCATTACAGAGAAAAAGGAAATCCAATTTAAAATTTTGGATTATTTGGATAAAATGTAAGATTCCGGATAACAGATCCCATACCTGTACTAGCAATTATACTTTCTGGGCCATATTACATTAAAATGCTGTTTCAATAACAAGACTATAGAAGCAACAATGTATGTGTATATATATTTAGAACAGCCACAGAGGACCCAATTGACAAAAAGATCAGAACCTAAATATGACCCTAGCAGAGCGTCAGATGGAGGTAGGGAAGATGCTGCATTTGGTGGAGGTTGCTCTCAGTGGCCTCAGAGCAGGTGCTTATTTTTGAATTCCAGGCTTGGAGGAAAGTTTTGGTTGTATAAAAACCAGTTGTACTGCCAAACAGAGGCTCCTGTAGGCTTTCAGTCCGCATAGGGGCAAACAATAGTCAATCACAACCCCTATTTGGCACCACCCAGGAACATTTTTCATGCTAGTGTTGCTCCCCAACTCTTTTTACATCTGAATGTTGAAATTAAAAGAGAGTAAAACCCCTCTCCATCTAGTTACCCACCAATTATTAATACCACATTAATTCCAGATATCTATATTATTCAGCTGAATAATGTAGATATCTGGAATTAATGTGGTATTAATAATTGGTGGGTAACTAGTTGGAGAGGGGTTCTACTCTCTTTTAATTTTAGCAAGTACATAACCAGGTAATTATACCCCTCTCTCTCTTTATAAAGTGATTTTTAATTTAATCAGGGTGTACAAAACAAATCCTTTCCTTCATATACATCTGAATGTTGCTCACGGGTGAAAAAGGTTCGGGACCCCTGCTGTAGTGCTTGATAATGATAGGCGCAATGATAATCATAGATAAGCCTAATGCCCCCCAATGCAAATCAAAGCAACATTACCCATGGTAATTCTTATTTTTTTGTAGTTGCAGTCAAAACAAGTAGTGTGCCACACACCACCGTTTCCAAGTCATATGGCAAATATTGCTTGTCTGGAACCCTGAGCACCAAAGGAAGACTTTTACCTTCATTATTCTATTTGCAGTAGACTGACCATAACAATCAGTTAGCAAGGTGCTCTGGTTTACTGCACTTTCTCAAATTTGCGGTTGGTAAATGAACCCCTACACCTCTTACAGACCTTTCCTGGAAAACTGTTAGTCCCCAAGGAAAAAAACGAAAGAGAGCTCCTTTAGGTGGATTCCACACCACTATATTTGTTAGCTACTGTTTGCTATTGTGAAAAACAGAGCTGGCAAGTTTTCTTGCGACAGTTATGTAGGGGAGACATTTGTATTGTCCAGAGACAATTTTCATTGTACATTGTAGAGACTAAAACTGGCCATAGATGTTGAGATTTTTAAAAGATCAGATCCTGATCGTGAGACCACGATCTTCTCGGAACGATCGTACGATCATACGAATTTACCATCAACTAAAAAGACCAATGCCGAAAAATCGTAAGATGTACGACCGTTCAAATCCCACTAACCGTTCGATAATTTCAAAGGATTGGTTGGACTTCCCTAAAATCGGTCGATCGGCAAGAAGATTGTCGCGTCTATGGGGAGCTTTAGGTGTATATTTATCAAAGAGTGAAGTTAGCGATCTTCACAGTCCGCAGAGTAAAATACTGCCTCACTTCATTCGTTTCTATGAGTTTTTAAAGGCGTTTTTATCATGGGCGATAGTGAAAGTTCATAATTTGATAAATACGCCTTTAAAAACCCCATAGAAATGAATGGAGAGAAGCGGTATTTCACTCTGCAGACTGTGGAGATCTCTAACTTCACTCTTTGATAAATATACCCCTAAGGATGGCCATAAACTGCCAGTGGGCCAAAACAATGTTTATTGTAGAAGAGGCCATACATAATGATGGCCAGAAACAAATGCTCCTATTTATTCGGTCTGACAGCTGAAATGCCCATTGAAAATGAAATGAAAATCTGCTTCTACTCTCAGTTTGTTCAGATAAGTTATGACCTGTTTGCAGGATGGTCTGTCTAAAATAAACCCTAGAGACACAAGATGGAGGTAGTTATGGTCAAAATTGTCCCTACTGCTCAACAAAATCTGGGTGTGTATGGTCAACCTGTAACAGATGCTTTATCCTAAAAGGTAAAAACATAAATATCAAGGTATGGGATTAAACAAAACTATATTTGTCTTATTAAAATGGCTTGCGCTATGTTGCGTACAATCACAAGAGTAGAGAAGTTGCCATTTAGGCAGACCTTGATATATACAAATGCAGGTAGTCCTATGTAATTAAGTAACTCACCAAATGAGGGAAGAGGCCCAGGTGCACTGTCCTGAGCCTTCAGCAAAGGTAAGCAGTTCAAAACCAGAAAATTGTAGAGCAGGCACCTGAGTAAATGCAATCTTCCACCAGGCAGTAGATATAGGTAAAATTTTTATTATGTGATAAATACAGCCTTACTCATTTCGTGTTACCAACCAGTCATAGGCTAACTGTACACAATTCCAAACAAAATATTTAAACATCAGTAAACCAATCACATAACACTTCCAATTTAAGAACAACCAATTATGTTGAGGCTAAAACCACAAAATTAGGGATGCTATAATTCTGCCTTACATCTACATGTATATGTAAAATTAGTGTGAAAGCTGCACTCCCTTAGAGCTGGGTGCCCAGAACCAAAGACATTTTATATATACAATGAAGGTGGTCCATACTCCAAGTATCTGTATTTCTCAAACTGCGTGAGTGTGTGTGTGTGTGTGTGTATATCTATCTATATATATATATATCTCTATCTATCTATCTATCTATCTATCTATATATATATATATATATATATAGGAGTATACAAACAAAAATGAAAATAAAAATTCTTTATTTTTGGCCATATCTAAACGCCCCCCCCCCCCCCCACCCCGAGCCTGTGCTGTACACACAGAGACAAAGTGAGCGGCAATATGGCAAATGTTCTATTTTAATAATTCAAGTAAGCGCCTTACAAAACTCTTTCTATAATGTGCTCTGTGCTGGCAGCACAACCATTGTAAGAATTCTGTATTATTATAGTTAAGCACTACACAACAGGTTGTTGAAGGCTCTCTGTTGTTTACTGTACCTACAAATATAGCTCCTTACCTTGTTCAAGTCTGAAAAGTCTCTTGTCTAACTTCTCCATGTCGTTAAGCAGCAGAACCCGGACCTGTTTACTGTGCTCCATTGTGGTTTCTTGCTGCAAGCTTCTTCTTCAGAGCACAGGGAGTTGGCAAATAAAAACACAAGCACCCCCTGAAGCATAAACATCAGAATTAAGCACAGAACAATTACAGATTCACCAAAATCTTAATGCATAACTTACATCTTTTAAGCGTGTTATATTCTGCAAAATGTATCAGCTGTTGAGGAAGGAATGACACTAGGGTACCCTCTAATTAGAACAGTATCCCTAGCAGGGCCGTGTAACTGCTAAATGCTTGTCAGTGACAAACAACTCTTGTTACCCAGCAAACCATCTAAATATATATTCAGCTCACCTCCTCTTGTATACACCTCCTACAAAGACCCTCCAAATGTCCCTGAGAATACCACAGAATGCAGGACGTGCAGAGTTATAGAGTCAGGACAGGACAAAGAGCAGGGACCGCCCACTAGAAATAGAACATCTCAGCCCTCCCTCTGCAATGTACAGTGCTAAATACACACTGACTGCTTGCATTCCTTAAAGGGGAACTGTCACGGAAAAAACACATGCACTCAAACAGTAGTGGAAGATTAAAAACGATTTCTCTCAAACATTTTATTTGAACTGCAAACAACACAACCATCCTGTTTGCAGTAATGCATAGGAAACCATCCTCTTAAATTGGGCATACACAATTTGCTCTTTTTGCCCTCCAGATTTGGAAGCCGTTTGGATCATGTATGGGTCTGGCCAGGTCTGTTTATGCCTCTATTATAGTTTGTTTATTGGCCTGGTGGTCGGAGGGCAGACAATTGGATCAGCCTGATATGGCCACCATCTGAATGGACAAATCGGGCAATGATTTGCTGGTTTGATGATCTCGCCAAATCAGCCAAAGTATCCCCAGATTTAAAACAGGTCAGATCTGAATGTTTGCTGCACAAATAACAAATATATTATAAAAAAAATACTAAAGACTATGGGGCTCATTTACAGAAAAGGCAAGATGCTAATGACACAAAATGGGCACAAAGCACTACTACTCCTACTACTACAGGTATAGGATCCTGTATGCGGAAACCCGATATCCAGAAAGCTCAGAATTACGGAATGGCTGTCTCCCATAGACTCCATTTTATCCGAATAATCCAAATTTTTTAAAATGGTTTCCTTTTTCCTGTAATAATAAAACAGTAGCTTGTACTTCATCCCAACTAAAATATAATTAATCCTTATTGGAAGCAAAACCAGCCTATTGGGTTTATTTAATGTTTAAATTAATTTCTAGTAGACTAAAGGCATGAAGACCCAAATTACGGAAATATACGTCATCTGGAAAACCCCAGGTCCCAAGCATTCTGAATAACTGGTCCCATACCTGTACTAGAAGGGAAAGACAGTGGGGGTCATTTACAAACACTGGGCAAATTTGCACCTGGGCAGTTACCCATAGCAACCAATCATATATTTGCTTTCATTGATTTCCTGGCTAGAAAAATCTAATCACTGAGTGGTTGCTATGGGTTACTGCCCAGGTGCAAATTTGCCCAGCATTTATATATGAGCCCCAGTGGGTGAAAGATGCACATACACCTCTACCTTGTATCATTACTCAGAATGCACATATAAGGAACACTTGGGGATTGTAAGGAGCCCTACAGTTACCATCTGCTAATAGCAGGGTTAAAGTAAAGGGCTCTTGGGTATCTGCCAGTGCTCTGCACCTTGTGCCAGATTTTTATTCAGGGACAGGGAGCAGTGTGTAGTAGCAATGCTGAAAGGTGCTGCAGCCCTTATCGCTCCTGCACTTGCACCTAGCCTTTCCCAAATAAGAGTTTGTATGTGAAACTGATTTACTATTGTAGTGGATTTTTTCTATACAAGGATCAGTTCCCTTTTAATTATGCACAGTGCTAACAGATATAAGTATACACAGACAGATCACCTCTTCTTCTACTGCACAGTATAACAGTGCAACCCTGCAGCTAAACACAGCATATAACAATTCTCAACATATACCCTGCTCCAAGTATCAAGGCATATCTCAACAGCATCTCTCAAATGCAGCTCAGATGCAGTTAAACTGCAGACTTTCAGCTTTAATTCAGTGAGTTGAACAAAAAGATTGCATAAAAATGTGCCTTTTTAACACACTTTCAGGGGCTCAAAAGCAATTGGACAAATTCAAAAACTGAAAATAAAATGTCCATTTCCAATACTTGGTTGAAACCCCTTTGCTGGCAATGACAGCCTGAAGTCTTGAACTCATGGACATCACCAGATTCTGGGTTTCCTCCTTTTTAATGCTCTGCCAGGCCTTTACTGCAGCGGCCTTCAGTTGCTGCTTGTTTATGGGCCTTTCTGTCTGAAGTTTAGTCTTCAACAAGTGAAATGCATGCTCAATTCGGTTCAGATCAGGTGACTGATTTGGCCATTCAAGAATATTCCACTTCTTTGCTTTAATAAACTCCTGCGTTGCTTTGGCTGTATGTTTTGGGTCATTGCCCATCTTTATTATGAAACACCTCCCAATCAATTTGACTGCATTTAGCTGGACTCAAGCAGACAGTATGTCTCTGAACACCTCAGAATTCATTCGGCTGCTTCTCTCATGTGTCACATCATGGATAAACACTAGTGTCCCAGTGCCACTGGCAGCCATGCACGCCCAAACCATTACACTGCCTCCACCATGTTTTATAGATGATGTGGTATTCTTTGGATTACGAGCTGTTCCACACCTTCTCCATACTTTTTTCTTGCCATCATTCTGGTAGAGGTAGAGGTTTCATCCGTCCAAATCTAGCCTTTCTATTCTTAAAGCTTATGAGTGGATTGCACCTTGCAGTGCACCCTCTGTATTTACTTTCATGCAGTCTTCTCTTTACGGAAGACTCGGATATCGATACACCTACCTCCTGGAGAGTGTTGTTCACTTGTTTGGCTGTTGTGAAGGGGTTTCTCTTCACCATGGAAATGATTCTGCGATCATCCACCACTGTTGTCTTCTGTGGACATCCAGGTCTTTTTGGGTTGCTGAGTTCACCAGTGCTTTCTTTCTTTCTCAGGATGTACTAAACTGTAGATTTTGCCACTCCTAATATAGTAGCAATTTCTCTGAAGGGTTTTTTCTGTTTTTGCAGCTTATAGATGGCTTGTTTCACCTGCATGGAGAGCTCCTTTGACTGCATGTTGTCTGTTCACAGCAAAATCTTCCACATACAAGCACCCCACCCCCCCCCCCCCCCCTCAAATCCTAAAATCAACTCCAGGGCTTTTATTTGCATAATTAATAATGACATAATGAAGGAATTGCCCACACTGCCCATGAAATAGCCTTTGAGTCAATTGTCAATTGCGAGTCAATTACTTTTGAGCCCCTGAAATTAAGTGATTGTGTTAAAAAGGCTTTAGTTCCTCACATTTTTATGTAATATTTTTGTTCAACCCATTGAATTAAAGCTGAAAGTCTGCAGTTGTTTCATCTAAAATTCATTGTGGTAATGTACAGAACCAAAATTAGAAAAAAGTTATCTCTGTCCAAATATTTATGGACCTAACTGTATATATGATAATTTTAGGCCCCAACAAAGTATATAGCACAGATAAAGATCTGTGCTATTTACTTTGTTGGTGCAACTGTGTAGTCTGTGCATCTCTGAATTAGTTGGTGAGGGGGACCGAGCAACTCTGTCACTTTGCTGTGAATGTGAACTATATCTTTAAAGGTGAACTAAAGCTTAAAGGAACAGTAACACTGAAATATGAAAGTGTTTTAAAGTAATGAAAATATAATGTACTATTGGGCCTGCAACGGGTGTGTTTTACAACAGTTTATATAAACAAGCTGCTGTGTAGCCATGGGGCAGTCATTCAAAGCCGAAAAAGGAGAAAAGGTACAAGATACACAGAGGATAACAGATAAGCTCTACAGTATGCAATGGGATTCTTCAGAAATTATCTACTGTGTATACTGTGCTTGAATAGCTGCCCCCACGGCTACACAGCAGCTTGTTTATATAACTACAGTAGAATTTCTGAAGCAAACACACCTGTTTTACCAGTGCAGGACAACCATACATTCTATTTTAACAAAGAAGTAAACTAGAAATGCTGCACATTACATTTTGAGATTCCCTAGCAGCTCAAGGCAACCACAGTCCTTTAGTAGGGAAGACATGTGAATCCAAAGATGCCTCCATTAGCTTCCCTTTCTCTTTCTGCTGATTCGCAATATGCTTTGTGCTTCTGTCAGTTACCTGAGCTTAGGGACTGACCAACAATATACTGCAGATTTTCATTGCATGGCAGCTCAGAAAACAGTGCAATCAACATCAGAATTCAATAACCAGCCCTGTAACATCAGCTTTTATGACAGCTAAAGCGAATTTTCTGTTTGATGATTTGCAACGACCCCTAGATTTAGATTCTCAGCTGACCAGACGACACTGAACAGGTGTGTCACTAATGCTCCAAACAAAATCCAATATGGTGACCCTCTGTGCACAGCTTTGAAGGCCTACATCGTTACTGCTATAGAATATATACAGTGATAAGAAATGATGTCTAACCTGCAGTCTTCCAGTGTGTCTTAAAAGGAATGTAAACTCCTGAAACAAATGTATGTAAAATTGTTCACAGCGCACTTCTAAGCACTTTTTTTACACTGCTATTATATATTACAATAATTTTAAACAACAGTGCCACCTGCTGTCCATTTTGTGCATCAGTACAGTAAGCAGAAAACTACGCTATGATAGAGAACGGCTACAATAGCAAGCAAAACGCATATATGCACAACACTCTGCAGCAAAAACAACACTCTGCAGCAAAAACAACACTCTGCAGCATGCATCCACACTGTGGGTCTACCACTGGGGTTGCCAACTTTTCTGGAAAAAAATACTGGCCTTCCTATATTCTTGCCGTTTTTTCCTTTTAATAACATTGGCATCAAGCATCATTTTACCGGCCAGGTGTCAACCCTATCTACCACTGGTGCCTGACTTGTGTGGAACTTTCTTGATGACAGGGCTACTCTAACCCCCACAAATTCAACAAACTGGTGACAGTACTAGCCACACACAATGGGGCACTTCAAAAAACAGCACAATATGTGTAGTGAAAAAAAATCACAAAAAAATACACGAATATATATGAAGTTATGCCTTTTCCAACTTTGTCCATGAAGCAAAATGGGACAGATGGGGGGCCCAGGAGGTATAGGGGTCCCACAAGTCCCTAATTCATATACAATTTCAATAAATATTGTTAAAACACTTCAACCTTTTTTGGTGGCCAGCAGATATTTGCCCCAAATTTTTTGAAATTGATGAAAGTCACAAGAAAATGTGAGAATGCTTAAGTGACAGGAGACTGGGGTACAGAGCCCAAAATCTGGTAACTCCCATTGCATGCTGGGCACTGTAGTCTTACATTGAACTTGGCAAATTGGTAAACAAAAACGACATTACCCAACATGCATTGGGAGACTCAGGCTTTTCACATTAGGGCAAGAAAAAACTTTGGCTGGTTTCCAAAGTACAAACCAGCCAAAGGCCCAAAAAGTAGCCTAAATTTGTACCTTGGCTAGTTTATACTTTAAATTGGGCTACTTTAAATTAGTAGCCCAATTTGGCTAGAAAACCGCCAACCTGGCAACCCTGCTGGGGGGGGCTTTCCACTGGAAGCATTTACACAAGAAGCATGGAGAGACAATGACAGAATCACACAGATGAAATTGAGGAATGATACGATTTGGTAACAATGACAAATGTATAAACACAAGACCTGTTACTTTACTGAGAAAGAAATGAATGGGAATAAATGAAATGCTGGGAGGGCAGAAGGGGTGAGGAGAAGATAAATGAAAATGTTAATAAATCCAGTGGCTGGGGGCATTAATAATTCCCACAATCTCTCAGCACCTGTAAAATCAGGTGGCAAAGTAAAAAAACACTCACCCCCAATTATTAGCTCCAGTTGAATTCCAGTTTTTTACACTGACCAAAGCAATCAGATATAATAGATACTAATATATATATATTGGCAGGACCTGAATCCGCCTGTAACAGTCCAGACTAATTCTATTTACATACTACAGTATTAGCCTATAGAAAGGACAGCAGGCTGGGACCAAACAAGCAGTCGTCACTGGCTGACATGGAACAGCTGAAACTACAATATAAACAAATACAAGATTCTCCTTCTCACCTTCCTGTAACCTCAACACTTCCCACAATCCTCCTGTCCGCCCTGTCAGTTGCGCGCTGACAATAAAGTTGTTTGTCACCGTGTTTGCCTTTCTTTTTTTTCACTTCGGCATAACTTTATTAAACACGCCTGGGCCTTGCAGTGTTAGTTTACATGGAAAGCCTGTCCTTATAGAATTGTAGCTTTCAGAAGCCATACAAAACCTTCTAACCATGTAGAAATCAGTCCAGTTGTGTAGTATAGAAGCCGCAACATGATACCTTTCCAATCCTGTTTTCCCAAAAAGCTTTTTTTCCCCCATAACACTATGGATAGGTAGATGTAAACATCCTACATACCACCAGGGGTCAGCCTTCTCCCGAGTAATGATCTTGTTTGTACTTTTCTTAGTCTAGTTATCTAGTGTTAATTGGGAACTATCGCAAAAAATCAAACGTTTAAAGGGGAACTCCACAAAAACATTATTTAAGATTTTTGAAAGGTTAACATAATTTCAAGCAACTTTGCAATATACATCAATTAAAAAATATGCAGACTTTTCATGATTTTTCAATGTTTTCTGGCAGTTCCCTATGCTTAGCCCCTTGCTCTCCTGCTGATCTGTCTGACTACTTTGCTGAGCTGGCTGACTAATGTTACTTTGTATCAACAGCCAGCTGTCCTTAGCCTGCATCCTCCAAGCCCCCTCAATTCCCTGCACATGTGATTTCAATAAGAATGGAACATCAAAGTGCAATGCATTGTGGGTTATGTAGTTCCTGCATGCTGTCCAGGGCCGCCATCAGGGGGGGACAGGGGGTACTGTTGTACTGGGCCCAGATGATTTGGGGAGTTAAGGGGGGCCCGGCCATGCTGCACTTTCTTGCATTGCCGGGCCCCTGCCATCAGTGAGCTGCAATTGTTGGACAATTGTTTTTTTTGTTTTTTTGTAGGGGGGCACAATGTTTTAGTGCTTGAGTCTTTTGTGGCCTTCATACTAATGGGTAAGGGATGGGTGGCGAGGGGGGGCCTAGAAAATTATGTTGTGCGGGGCCCCATGATTTCTGATGGCAGCCCTGATGCTGTCTGTATGTTGTGGAGAAGTTGTAACATCAGTGTTAAGTCCCTACTTCCCTGCCAGGATTTCAAATGATGCAGAAAGAGAAGAACTGTTAACCAGCTGGATTGCAGCATAGAAACTGGTGATGGGTATATTAGGGTTTTCTGTGTTATGTGGGCCTCTTTATCAAATTTTGGTTTGGAAGCCCCTTTAAGCATACTGAATTTTTCTAAATACAATCAATTAAAAATTCAGTACCGTTTCTGAAATAATTAAGTGTATCTTCACTATTCCTCTCTCAGCATCTGTTTCTCTTCATTCTCTCTTCATTCAGGAGTTGGGTGTCAGATACTCATTAACAGTAAAGGTGGCCATACACTATAAGATCCGCTTGGGGGGAATGTGTAATGGGTTCAGTTTTTCTTTAAGGGCACACCTGGAAATTCAGGGAGATTTAGTCGCCCAGCGACTAATAGCCTCTTCTTTGGGGCGACTAATCTCCCCAAACTGCTTCTCACTACAATAACCTGATATACCCCTCCATATCTGAAATGGGCTCTGATCTCTGTAATTGTAAAAAGAGTTAATTGTAAAAAGTAAACATCCCTTCCACTATTTATTTGTGGACAGTGTTTGATGCCTGTCCTTTTTGCTAGGAATAGGTCCATTTATAAGCTACTAAAAGTTAATATAGTGAATAAAGTACCTCCTCTTGTAAATTATAAGGGTATTATAAGTTACAAGGAGTTTCACGACCATATAAAAATACAAGGCCGCAAGCCAAGTGCTTTTATACAGGTCATGGAACTCCGGGGTAACTTCTAATATCCTCATATTTTGCAACAGGGGGTACTTTATTTATTATAATACACAAGTTTCAGTGAGTCATGTGACAGAAATGACATCAGAACTCACCGTTTATAGAGATATCATTTACAAGATATTTATGGCTTTTGTGTATTATTAAAGGGATTACATCTCCTTTAAATAGCTTTAAATAATTTCACTGTCATTTTATTAAACAGAATAATATTATGATCCACTGACACTGGAAAGGCTTCTTGTACCAAAATATCCTGTTCAGCAGTTTAAAATAAACTGAGAGAAGAATTCCTTTGCCATTTCTCTTTCATAAACTTTGAAAGATGTCAGGAAAAGACTAAACTACAATTTATAGGACCATATACTAATTTGCTCAGTTCAGTTTTTGTGTTCATTATGGTATGGTAGGGCTTATTTATTAACATAAGTCCTAACTTGTACATATGCAGTTACCAGTAGGAATCTGTGCTATGCTTTCATTTTCAAACTGGTAAGAGCAGTTACTGATTGATAGCTCATATTTTTATAAATAAAGATATCAATATGTCTTAAATGTTTCATGTTCCCTTATAAGTGATGATTTTTATTCCTTTTAAATACAGTTTAGTTACTTCAAGGTATATTTATGTTTTATTGATTTCCTTTATCTGCACATTTATCATTGTGCATGCAGTACCACCAATTGACACAAGAGGACGAAGCTCTGTCTTAAGTTTCTCCATAAATCATGTACAGCCATAAAGCCACTTAAATGCTGCAACACTCCTCTATTATCATAGGGCATATCACTGGCTTGCATTGTATAATTAATTAAATGCTATTGAAAATGTATTTAAAGGAACAAAATAGATGCAAGTTGAATTTAGGGTAATAACACACGTTCTCTCCCCCAGAATGTAATCTACATAAGATGCTGTCCAGGAGCTAGGGTATGCATCCAGTATAAAGTTCCTTCTCTGTTGTCTACCAGCTACACGGAGCATTTAGAATAATAGGGTAGCACTAACTGTTCAGGTTTGATTTCAGCCACGGCATTGTTATCAATTTGTACAGTCTGCATGTCTGAGTTTCCTTACTTGCTTCAAACATGTACAGAGGGGTTAAATGGTTCCTGATAAAACAGACCATAGAGAATGTGTGTGGAAAATTAAAGGGGTTGTTCACCTTTTTTTCAGTTCAGTTGTTCAGTTGTAGTGAATGTTCACAAGAAATATAGACTTTTTTGAATGGCTTTCCATCTTTTATTAATTAACGTTTGTCTAAAATTGAAGTATCAAATTTAATGTTCCTGTCTCAGTAATCCAGGTGCAGATTCTGAATTGATATAATTTACTACATTAGTTGATACATTTCTCAGCAACATCTGTGGAAAATTAGCATTGTAGCAATTATAACAGCTACCTTTAAGTAAGGGATGCTGCTCAGTTGTGCCAAAGATAAGAAATGTATCAATTTAGGGCCAAAGATAAGAAATGTATCAATTTAGGGCCAAAGATAAGAAATGTATCAATTTAGGGCCAAAGCTAAGAAATGTATCAATATAGAACAGTTTACAGAGTTGACAACCACCCTTCCCAGATCTGATTTAGAAAGACCTAAGAAGGTTAAAAATAAAACATTACACTTCAATATTAGAAAAATTGTCACAAATACAAATTAGAAAGTAATTGGGAAAAGTCTTTATTTCTGGTGAACTATCTGAAAACGAGATAACTGAAATATGTGTTGGAAGGTGAACAACTTTAAACTGGCAAAACAAGGGCCAATAAATGTTGCTGACTTTACCCCTTACAATCCCTGTAATGCACTGCAGAATATGTTGGTATGTAGTTTATATGACAGGCCAATCTAATTTTCTGCTTGATATTTATTTTTTATAACGACACCTAAGCCTCTCAACAGCTGCTCAGAGCCCGCTGAGCATGTGAGTGTCCGGGACACTTTCCAAGATGGTGACCCCCTGTGACAAGTTTGAAGTCCTGGATCATTGCTGCTATTGAGAAACTGAAAATTTAGTATTTTTAGGGTTAAGTTCTCCTTAAAAAATGGCCAGAATAAAAGTGCACCCCCCCCCATTTATTTAGGTATTGTTGAACATTGTTGTACATTGAAGCAGTTATATTGGTGCAAGGTCTCGCTCTTTGCAATGTGGCTCCTAACATAAAGAACTGCTATTAAAAGATAAATCTTATCAATTTAGTACTATTGTAGTCGAATTAATCTGCAAGTCCTAATACGGCTTTTCATTAACATATTAACTATATAAGCTATTAATATAACTTCTAATACAGAATGAATACAGTATCTGATTTATGCAAACCCCTTATGACAACAGCCTTAGGGCTCTTACACATGAGCGTTCCGACCTGCGCTCCCCTGCGTTCTGTTTTTTGGCGTTCAGCTGCAGGGGAGCGCAGGAATAGACGCAAGTCATTATTTGAAATGGGGCTGTACTCACTCAGGCGCGTGTAGGCGCCGAACGCAGGAAAAATGCAGCATGTTGCGTCTGAACCTGCGTTCGGCGCCTACACGTGCCTGAGTGAGTACAGCCCCATTTCAAATAATGACTTGCGTCTATTCCTGCACTCCCCTGCGGCTGAACGCCAAAAAACGGAACGCAGGGGAGCGCAGGTCGGAACGCTCATGTGTAAGAGCCCTTATTACGTTTATATTTTATGTAAATGGCCAATGTATTGTAGAGATCTAGACCCTTTGGTTTTCCTGAACTGCAATAACCAACAACAGGTTTTTTTAATTTGCTTGAGCTGCTTGTCTCACTTTTTGTCTTAAGTCTTTGTCCTCCATTTGAACATCAGCAATATTATTTTGTAAATTAAATTTTGATTCTTGTACTTCATTTTGCATTCTATAGCAATACACATGTTTAAAGTGGAAATAAACACAGGCTAAATACATTACTTGTGGAATGATAAAATTTTAAAAAAACTGGATGAGAGAAGTAACAGCTGATTACATAGATCATTTCTACCCATACTGAGCATTCGGCAGGGGGTCATTATAAAGAAAACGTCTTCAACAATAATATGCACTTTATATTTTCAAATAAAAATTATAATTTTCAAATAAAAATGATACAGTATATTAAAACGTCTTATTTCATTAGTGGTGTGAATATAACTTTTAGTTTAATTTTATTTTTGTTTATCTGTTAAAAGGCAGTTTGTCAATGGAGTGATCTGCACTTGAATAGGGGTTAAAGCATTTGTGCAGATTGGTTACCCTTAGGAAGCTGCAGGAGATGAGTGCTCACTACAGGAGCTTGACTAGTGCTGAAAGCTTAGGACAAGATCAGAAAGCTGCTGCTTGAGCACTAACAACATATTTAGCAGTTTCCTGTCTGGGAAATGACAACTGGTTAGGCCATTGGTTTGACAAGCATACAATTTAGCCACTCTCTTTATAAATGCATTCACAGCACCAGCAACCTTCAACTTTCCCTGATTATTCATTATATAATAATCATATATTTCATATATCATATATCAATCACTCAGGGTAGGGTATTGTAAAATATAAGTGTTTGCAGACAACACAAAACTATGTAGCCCAAATTAATTTCATCCAAGATGTGGCATCCTTGCAGCAAGACAAACTAGCAACCTAGGCAATTAAATGGCAGATGAGATTAATTGTTGATAAATGTAAGGTCAAACACCTGGGATGCAAAAATAGGAAAGCCACCCTAACCCCCTTAAACCCCTTAAAGGGCTTGTTCACCTTTAGATCAACTTTTATTATGATGCAGAGAGTGATATTCTGAGACAATTTGCAATTGGTTTTCATTTTTTATTATTTGTGTTTTTTGAGTTTTTCAGCTTTTTATTCAGCAGCTCTTCAATTTGCATCTTAAGCAATCTGGTTGCTAGGGTCCACTTTATCCTAGTAACCATGCACGGAATATAAATATGAGAATGGAATAAGAATAGGAGAGGGTCTGAATAGAAAGAGGAGTAATAAAAAGCAATAACAATACATGTGTAGCCTTACAGAGCGTTTGTTTTTTAGATTGGGTCAGTGACCTCCATTTGAAAGCTGGAAAGGGTGAGAAGAAAAAGGCAAATAACTCAAAAAGGATAACCTATAAATAGTGAAGGCCAATTACAAAGTTGCTAGGAATTGGACATTCTATAACATACTAAAAGTTACCTCAAAGTTGAACCACTCCTTTAAAGGGATTGTTTACCTTTGAATTAACTTTTAGTATGATGTAGAGCGTGACATTCTGATTTTGTAATTGGTTTACATTTTTTATTTTTGTGTTTTTTATTTAGCAGTTCAGTCTGCTATTTCAGCAATCTGGTTGCTAGGGTCAAAGTTATCCTAGCAACCATGCATTGATTTTAATAAGAGACTGCAATATGAGTGGGAGAGTGCCTGAATAGAAAGATGATTAATAAAAAGTAGCAATAACAATAAATGGGTAGCCTTATAGAGCATTTGTTTTTAGATGGGATCAGTCATCCCCATTTGAAAGCTCAAAAAAGTCAGGAGGAAAAGGCAAATCATTCAAAAACTATACAAAATACATAATGAAGACCAATTGACAAGTTGCTTAGAATTGGCCATTCTATAACATACTAAATGTAAACCACTCCTTTAATGGGACTGTGTTAGGCAAATCCATTATGGGACAAGGGGTACTTGTAAATAATAAACTAGGCTGTAGCAAGAAATCCCAGTCAGCACCTGTAAGGACAAACAATGTTTTAAGGCGTATTGAAAGGGATATAGATTTGCAGGGGGAGAAAATTATTCACAGGATTGGACTATGCTGTTGGGACATCTGAAAATGAACCCAAGGGACCATATAATAAATTCTCTGAGTTTTATTTTCCAGCAGACACAAGGGCATCCATTATGATTAGAAGAAAGGAAGTTCCATCTTAATATTTGGAAAGGTTTTTTTTTTTTTTACAGTGATAGCTATGAAGTTGTGTTATTCTCTCTCTGAAGTGCATTCACTTCACTGGCAGATGCATTCATTAGTTCAAGAAGGGCTTGGATGACTTTATAGCAAGTAAGAAAATACAGGGTTATTAAAAAAAAGCTCTTAGTACAAAGTCAGGATGGTGCTTTCACCCTCTCTGAGACAAAGCTATGTATCAACTAACAGTTAAGCTCCCCATAGACACAAAGATCGACCAATTTTAGCAAAGTCCGACCAATCTTCGAAATTATCGTGAAATTAGTGGGATTCGAACGATCGTACATCTTATGATTTTTCGGCCGACATCGGTCAGAAAACTGATCGGCCAAGTTAAAAAATCTTTATCGGTCCCAGTGCAATCTATCTATGTTTGCAGGGCCAAGCAGGCAGCTACCCTTTGTTTTCCTGGCAAATGGTCTTTTTAGTTGATGGTCAATTCATACGATCGGACGATTGTTTCAAGATAATCGTGGTCTCACGATGACGATCGGATCTTTAAAAAAATCTTTACATCTATGGCCAGCTTTAGTCAGGTTTTATATAAACATAAAAGACTGAACTTGATGGACACATATCATGTTATCTACAAGGTTTAGTTGCCCTCTAAGTATTTTACTATGGGGCACAGTGACTGCTTGTAATGTCCTTGATGACCTCAAAAAGCTTTTCTCCTCAGCAAACTTCTTCAAGCTATCCTTGGCATGTTCTGATATTCCCCTTACTGATCCAGGCACAGTGGATCCAGGGCTGCCATCAGAGGGATCCAGAGGTTACTGCACTCAGTGGGCTCAAGGCAGAGGAAGCCCCTAATGAAGTAAAAGTTTGACTCAAGGGCCATAGGGGATGGGGCTTGTGGGAAAGTGGGTGGTGTTTGGGCAGGGCTTACTATAATAGGCGTGACTGTGATGATCTGGGACATGCTCCCATGGGTCATATTAATCTCACTCAGGTCTCCACTCTACTTCTTGGCAGGGCCCTTTGCCCAGGGGCTCAGGGGATCATTTGGGTTCATTATTGGTGCCCCTGTCCCATAATTCCTGAAGGCAGCCTGAGTGGCCATGTTGAGATTGGGCGAAAAGCTCCACCAAAGCTCCACTGCAGTACAGAACAAACTGCATTTATAAGACAAGCATCTTCCTAAAGTGCAAATTATAAGGAGACGGTATTTTTTAGGGGCATTTGGCCTTTGTGGTGATTAAAAATGTTGCACACTCGGATCCCTAACTTCAAGTACAGGCAATGGATAACGTTACAGGCCGCCCTAGAAACTCAGTTATTGATTATTTTACTGAGCCATCACTAGCTCTCTCCCTCTCTGCACCCTCCAGCATTTCTCCCTCTCAGCGAGGAATCGGCTCTCTCTCTCACTGACCGTGAGCGTGACCCCTCAGCCACCTCTCACTCTCTCACTGAGGATCCAGTATCTCTCTCACTGAGTCCTCAACCATCTCTCTCTCTCTCTTTCTCATTGAGAACCCTGTATCTCTCTATCACTAAGCCCTCCAGCAGCCCTGTCTCTCTCAGTCCTGTCTCTCTCAGGTGAGGCACCAAAATCCCTTTCACTGAGCAAAAAGTAGCTCTCTCGCTCACTAAGCTTCAGCAGCTTTCTCTCATTGAGCTCTCCAGCAGTCTCCATCTCGTACTGTCTCCTCGGCTCTTCTATGCATCAGCTGTCTCATGCCCCGGGTTATTCAGGTGTCTGCAGAGCAAGAGCGGACAGACAATGTAGAAAAGTTTCCAGTGTGTAGACGAGTATTGTAGGTAGGAGTAGGTGTAGGAGTAGGAAGCAGATAGGAGAGGGTGAGCAGGCGGCCCGCTAATGACTGATGGAGGACTAGGAGGAGGGCTGTTGCGGAGAGGAAAAGAGAGAAATGGAGGAGTGGAGAGAAAGTGGCAGAACATCAGGCGAGTGACGGGTACATTAAGGGGCACAGAGGGTGGGACAGAAGGTTGAACTGGGCGAAATGTAAGAAAGGATGCGAGTGACAATAAAGGGAAAGGATTGTCCTGAACTGGATGAAGTACATCTCCACCCCGGGCTCCATGAAAGGAGATACTTTTCAGGTATTTAGCGTCAGTCTCCCCACACTGACAGATTAAAGCGCAGGCGGGGTCGGCCGGATTCAGGAATCTGCATACGAGCAGGGGGTGGGCTGCCAGCAGTGACAGGTGTCAAGAGGGTGGGTCAGTGGACAAGCCTAGTGACAGCTCCATGCTAACCTGTGCTCACTACATCACTCACTGTCTCACTCACTCGCACAGTCCCTGCAGGCTCGGCTAAAGGGAGGAGGATCCTTACAGCTGCCCTCTCTGATGGTGTATGATCCCTAGCAGTCATCCCATCCTAACGGGACCATCCCAGCACTGCTGTGGCACTCAGTGAGCTCCTCTATCTGCTCCTCTACCTGCTCCTCCTGAGTTCCTGCGGCACAGCTGTTTCTCTGGCTGTTATTTCCTACTGGGGACCTGATCCAACTCCCACAGCAGCATTGAGCCAGAGGGTACACACACTGACGAGTGGATCGAATTCCGTTAGTAGCACCGTGTCAGTGTGTGAAGTCCTGCTGGAGAAGATTGTGTGGGTTTTATGAACAGCTGATTGGAACCCTGATTGTCACAGAGACCTACTGTACAGCTGATCCCTTAGGAGCACAGTGTCCATGTCCCTGGCAACTACTACTGAGCAGCTGATCCAATCGTTATCACTGGCTTGACTTGTGTCAGGCTGAACCATCACATCACTACAGGTGAGCAGCACCCCCATTCTACTGACACCCCCACAACAGCCCTGGACAATTCTCTGCTGGATAGCTCGCTAACAATTTGTGTCTTATGTGTCAATCACATTAAACATTTACTGGGCAACGCATTTTTATAGATTATAATTATCTAAAAATTCAAGAAAATAATCATCCCATGTATTGCCATCATACTAATGGCAATACAAAAGATTGGGGTACAAGGGACAGTTAGAGCTGACTGTGAGCACATCCTATCACACGGAAAGAACTGCAATTCTCATATTAGAAATTGTTAAAATAATAATCTAATAATAAATATTTGGAATGTTTTTACAGAGGCCCACATAATAGAATGCATGTGTGTGTGGATACAGCCTTTCTTTCTCATAGTAGAATGAAATGCATTGCGATCTAGAGTCTATGTAAATCCCTTGCAACCTTTTATATGTTTTAAATTTTTCTTTCATGGGATAAAGTGTGTCAGAATGTTGGATGGACTGAAAATGGAAGAAAATATACAGAACGTCATTGAAACATCAGCAGCACTCTCCTCTCTGTTCGGTAAGTTTCATAGAACGTTCTAATTCAGATTCCAATTAACGGTGCATATTATATCTATATGTATGTCTATAAAGTTATAAGTGAATTCATAAGGTTCCTCTTATATAAAAGTTCTATGTGAGACCATCAAGTTTATTTTATGTCTGAGTTCTATTTAGATCAGACCATTCGATGTTTCTGAATTCTAGATGAGAAAATAAAATGTGCTTGATGTATGCAGAATTTACCTTTAAATATCAGTGTATGAGTGTGAATTCTATTTAAATCAGTACAGACACAGGTATCAGGCTATATAATAGGGTTCCTGTACTTTGCCCCATCTAAGCTCCAGTCTGTGTTAATACTGTCCAGATAATCGTTTTTGGGTCTGAATCGCACGTTTATTTTGGGGAAATTGATTTCCTTTATCAAAACATTTTCGTTTATTCGCTGAACTAATGTTCCTTAGCGCTGATACGGACATTCACTGTTGTATCTTGAAATAATTTCCATTCAGTCCAAGTAGAAGTTTTAATAAAATATTAATATGTTAAAGTAGACACGTAAAATTCTTCAAAGTTTATTTATCCCTGCATTCGTTATGTTATATGTGATAAATGTTAAATCAGGAGGAGCAAAACGTTGGATGTTTGGGATTTAAATAATTCTGTACACCTGTATTTAGATGATGACTGCTCATTTCACGGATTTATGTATTATTCTGACCCTGCATATTTTTTATGTCAAAATAATACATACCGATATATGTGTAAGACAATAATCCATACCTGTTGGATAGTTTTTGGGTACAGTTCCATATACTTTTTTTTTTTTTCTTGATTAACTGTCAGGAAGTGTTTTCTATTTTTGATGGCTCGATAGATAGATGGACCGATGGGTACAGAAGATTGTATAAATAGATAGATGGACTGTCTTATTTACAGTAGATTTAATAGGCGGATGTATGGACAGATATAGACAGACTGCCAGACAGAACTATAGGTGCAGTAGATTGGACCGAAAGAAAAAAAATATATGTGACCTAGATTGAGAATATATTATACTAAATATTAGAGAAAGGCACCAATAAACATAGTTACATTATAGAAAAGACAAACAGAGAGATATTATGAATATTATTGAATATATTGATGATATTCTGAATATAAGAGAGGGAGCAATAGACGCAGATAGATATAAACTGAACGCTGAGAATATTCTGATTATTAAAGAGTGAAATAGCCGCAGATAGATAATAGTGACTGATAGAGAGTTGAATGCTGAAAAAAATATTTTAAATCGCGGTGTGACAGACAAGTATTGTGTCACTGACACATAGAAGTTAAAACAGAAAAACTCTTCCCCAATTTTCTCCTTTTGCCGAAAATTCTATCTACCCGAACCCCACACAATTTTGCACTTGTAGTTATATATGTTTTCCTTCTTTATATTCCATCACTCCTTCCTTTCCCTCTTTCTTTCCCTTCAGTGGGTGTTTTATTGGAGCTTCCCGCACAAACAGTAATTACAGAGAGTCCGGCCGGTGCGGAGCAGCAGTCTCACCCCGGGCAGCATAGAGCAGATTTAATAAAAAGGGATGGTATTGAGCACATTAACCCTTCTACTCCGAGATACCCACCGGCTAATTTCTCTATTAGATTTCTTTATGAGATTATCTGGCAGCTCAGAGCACATTCTGCAGAATGTGGAGGAACAAAGTGCCTGAATGAGTGAACTGCAATTTCCAGAGAAAGGGTTATACTTAGTGATGGGCGAATCTGTCGCGTTTCGCTTCGCCGAATAATTCGCGAATTTCCAGCGAAATTCGCGAAACGGCGAAAAATTCGCGAAACGAGTCGCGCGGCCCGATTTTGTCGCGCGTCAAAATATTTTGTCGCGGACGCAAGTATGTGTTATAACGCGCGACGTTATTTTTGACGCGCAGTGCAATTTGATGAAGCCCATCTTCTATGGGTGTTTTGTTTGTATAACCTTTTTTCATCTTTGGGCCTACAAATAAAAATTTTCCCCTTAGTTTCAAGCTTTGTAGTCTGTGATGATAAATGAACATGGTATCTTTTGCTTTGTGTCTGAATGTGCTGAATTGGATTGGACTCCATGGGAAGACCAATACACATGCGTGTTTCACTTAGTATACTGCTACACACATGCCCTGCATTGTTAGAGGACTCCTATCTTGAAAAAATGGCTCCCATTTTGCAAGTTTCTTAAACTTTTAACGTTTGTGGATTTTTTCACATTACCTCTGGTCAACTGGTAATGGTATCTACTACTACTCTATATCTCTGTTTAACCAAAAAGTACCATCTGTACTTCAAATATCTAATAGTAGATTACTAACACAAGTACAACTAATAAATCTGAACAGATAGTATCTGGATGCTTTGTATCTCAGATAAAAATGAATAAACCATATGTTTATGTGAATGAACCTTATATTTACATCATGTAATTGTAATGATTCTGAAATACTATGTAATGTAATTTTAATGACTCCGATTAAGAATAGTCATCGTTGTGTTATTAGAATCCAAACAATTCCAAGTACCATGTGAGTATTAGTTTAGTCAAATGAAAAATGAACTCAAAATATAGAGATATAAAAAATTTTTTTAATTCACAACATATAGCACAACTGGTGCTGTAACAAATAATAAATAAATTAAAGTGGAGGAGGAGGAGGAGGAGCAACAACCCTCTGGAGGTTGTCAACAATGTCCCTAACCTCTCCCAGCTCTTGCCGCATGGCATTTACTTGATGAACTAGGGTGACCAGGAGCTCAGTCTGGTCGTAGTAGGCATGCTCTGTCTGAGTGCCTACACTGAGCCCCTGGTCGTCCCTATCCCACCCTTCTTCCCACCACCACCACCACCCATCCCTAACCCACCCTTCTTCCCACCACCACCACCCATCCCCCCTCTCCCACGGCCCGTCATATTGGGCAACTAAACTTAAAAAAAAATATATATATATAAGGGGGGGGGTTTGGATATTTCGGGGAAGGAAAGGAGAAAAAAATAAAACCCTCAACTAAATCCCCTCAGCAGAAGTGTGCACCCACAAGGAGTACACACACCAGCACAGACAAAGACAAAGACAGTTAGCCCTAAAAAGGGCTATTGGGTGGTGAGCAGGCAAGCAGAAGAGGGAAAACAGTAAACTGAAATCCACAACCTCCACTTGCACTGACTCAGAAAAAAAAAAAGCTCTCTACACAAACTCCACTAGCTAAATCACACACAAATCTCTCACTATCCTGCTCTCTCTACCTCTACCAGAAACGCCACGAGTAATGGCCGCCTCTGCAGCTCCTTATATAGCCAGTGGGTTGGCTCAGGGATGGCTCACATCTTATTGGCTGCTGTGGGTGATGTTTAGTTCGTCGCGCGTCTTTTTGTTTTGACGCGCATTAGCGGCGTCGTGGCTCGTCGCGCGACGAAAATTTCGACGCGCGGCGAAACGAGTCGCGAGGCGAATTTTTGCCGCAATTTCGCGAAAAATTCGCCCGCGGCGAAACGCAGAAATTCGCCGCGAATTTAACCATGGCGAATTTATTCGCCCATCCCTAGTTATACTGCTAAATCTCCTAACAATTTATACATACAGAAGTGCATATGACTTAAAGCTCTATCTATCTATCTATCTATCTATCTATCTATCTATCTATCTATCTATCTATCTATCTATCTATCTATCATCTATCTATCTATCTATCTATCTATCTATCTATCTATCATCTATCTATTATCTCTCTCGCTATCTATCTATCTATCTATCTATCTATCTATCTATCTATCTATCTTCTATCTATCTATCTATCTATCTATCTATCTATCTATCTATCTCCTATCTATCTATCTATCTATCTATCTATCTATCTATCTATCTATCTATCTATCTCTCTATCTATCTCTTATCTATCTATCTATCTATCTATCTATCTATCTATCTATCTATCTATCTATCTATCTATCTATCTATTATCTCTCTCTCTCTCTCTCTCTCTCTCTCTCTCTCTCTATCTATCTCTCATCTATCTATCTATCTATCTATCTATCTATCTATCTATCTTCTATCTATCTATCTATCTATCTATCTATCTCCTATCTATCTATCTATCTATCTATCTATCTATCTATCTATCTATCTATCTCTTATCTATCTATCTATCTATCTATCTATCTATCTATCTATCTATCTATCTATCTCCTATCTATCTATCTATCTATCTATCTATCTATCTATCTATCTAGCTATCTCTTATCTATCTATCATCTATCTATCTATCTATCTATCTATCTATCTATCTATCTATCTATCTATCTATCTATCTATCTATCTATTATCTCTCTCTCTCTCTCTCTCTCTCTCTCTCTCTCTCTCTCTCTCTCTCTATCTCTCATCTATCTATCTATCTATCTATCTATCTCCTATCTCTCTCTCTCTCTCTCTCTCTCTCTCTCTCTCTCTCTCTCTCTCTCTCTCTCTTATCTATCTATCTATCTATCTATCTATCTATCTATCTATCTATCTATCTATCTATCTATCTATCATCTATCTATCTATCACTCTCTTGCTCTATCTATCTATCTATCTATCTATCTATCTATCTATCTATCTATCTATCTATCATCTATCTATTATCTCTCTCTTGCTCTATCTATCTATCTATCTATCTATCTATCTATCTATCTATCTATCTATCATCTATCTATCATCTATCTATTCTCTCTCTCTCTCTCTCTCTCTCTCTCTCTCTCTCTCTCACTCTCTCTGTCTATCTATCTATCTATCTATCTATCTATCTATCTATCTATCTATCTATCTATCTATCTATCTATCTATCTATCTATCTGGCATATATCAATTATCTCTCTCTCTCTCGCTCTATCTATCTATCTATCTATCTATCTATCTATCTATCTATCTATCTATCTATCTATCTATCAACTATCTATTATCTCTCTCTCTCTCTCTCTCTCTCTCTCTCTCTCTCTCGCTCTATCTATCTATCTATCTATCTATCTATCTATCTATCTATCTATCTATCAACTATCTATTATCTCTCTCTCTCTCTCTCTCGCTCTGTCTATCTATCTATCTATCTATCTATCTATCTATCTATCTATCTATCTATCTATCTATCTATCATCAATCATCTATCTGTGTATATAGTTTTGCAAGTCTTAAGCAAGTCTTTGTACATATACAAAAAAATCCAATATATATATATATGTATATATATATATATATATATATATATATATATATATATATATATATATATATATATATATATATATATATATATGGTCATTCTGTGTCCTGTAAGTGCAGTGCTGTGACACCCAGGAGCAATAATGATGAGTGCACTTGTCCCTAAATTTCTGTCACACAAAGCAGTGTATCAAATCAATCACACCTGGGGAACATTATCAATTCAATTATAGTCATATTTATGAATAGCTGTGACTGGATCAAATGCAGCAAGATGTATCCGTAAGACCATAATACATTTTTCTGTATTCCTAAATATTGATATTCCTCTTCAGAGGTCTACAGACTTGTTTTGTTTAGGACTCCCTTTTTGGACCAACATTTTAGACCCCTCTTTCTTTTGTCCTTGGCAAAGAAACAGCTATATAAAATGTGGTCTTGACAAATGTGTTTTGGAAAAATGTTCCATATTAAATCCCAAATTATGTTGTATTTATTATAACTTTAAAAACTTTCTGTATTGTGGCTAATATGTTTAATTTCTTTGTACACAAACGGCAATGAGCCACACAGTACAATACAGTGCACTCCTGCTGCCTATATACATGATTACTTGCTATATACTTAAAACACTGCAAGAACAGGTGCCATAAAACAGCAGAAATATTCAGGTACTGAATATACGCTATATAGGAAATTATGTACCCCTTATAAACTATAAGGCTATCAAGTTACTAAGGATTACCATGACCATACATAGGTAAGAGGCCAGTCAGTTGGTACATGTCATAGAAACTTCTTTTAATATACAAGTCTCAATTAGTTGTATGACAAATGTGACATTGCTTATAACTAATGACAGAACTCAGGACCTATTATAAAAGTTTATTATACAGATTATTCCTGGCATTTGTGTATTTTATGCCTAAAAGTGACTGGGTTTCCTCTCTTCTGAAACATTTAATTGTTATCAGATTACTTATTTAATTGTTATCATTTATGTAAATAAATTGCAGTGCTTTATAAAGAATATTTTATCATTCATATCAGTCCTTTCATTCTGATGGTGCTTCTTATTTATCAATTCACAGAGAAATTCTGTAATACTGGCATCAGAAAAAGACTTGAGAAACAACTAATTCAAATGAATCTGATAGTGACATGGTCAAAAATAATCTGCTACTGCTAATAGAACTTGTCTCTGCTCTACCTGTCATTGGCACTTGCATTTCCATGAATATAGATTTGAAGAAAAATATATTAGCCACTGATGTGACTACATTTGTCACACCCATGTCATAACCATGGCTAAAATCAATTTGGCTAATTCCCTTTTACTTAAAATTGTGCATGCGGTTCCTATCAAGTCATGTGTGTTTGTGTATATATATATATTTATATACACAACACAGGTTATTACATATATTAATCTTCTATTACAGTGTATCCCAGGTCAGTAAATGGTACTGTTGTTTGGTGTTGCAGGTCGAAGCATGGAACAGAAGTGGGTATGTGAGGGATGCGAACGGGTAATTTGTGATCGATTTCTCCTCCGAATAAATGACAGTCTGTGGCATGAACAGTGTGCCCAATGCTGTGCCTGCAAAGAGCCACTGGAAAGCAGCTGTTTCTACAGAGACAAAAAGCTTTACTGTAGGAACGACTACGAGAAGTAAGTTAGAATGGCATCCCCTACCCTTATGCTTACCTGTACTTTCGGAAAACTTTAGCCCCACTTGTATTTGATACATTTTATTTTCTATACATTGACCAAAACTGCTTTGAACTTTCAAAAAGTCTACATATTTTGGTGTTTCGATGCCGTTCAAACAGTTGGATGTGTAACAAGATTATTCTTGATGATGTTGGATGAAGTGTTTCTCTGACATTTTGAAAAATGGATAAATGCAGGGATAGGTCATTGAAGGAAGGGTAAATCTGTTTCCTCCACTTTCATTGCACCTGCTACAGCTTTCAATAACAATTGCATTACAAAAAAACATTTACATTTTTTATTGTATGTATATTGGAAAGTTGCTTAGAATTTCAATTTCTTTCACTATTCTGGAGCAGGAAAAAACTGTTGGATTTTATTCCTATTTTCTTAAGTGTAGCAAGAATTATAAAGACCTATAGAAAGACTTCTGGGTTAGTTTTGTTGTTGATTCATTTTGGAATGCGGAAGTAGAAATGTATGTAATGTATGACTTTATACATTATTTGGCACACTTTATGTTCGGGGGGGGTTGACTTAGTAACATAGGTGCTAAATTGCTTCAGGGAAGTTGCCCATAACAATAAATTAAATCTTTGCTTTTATTTTTTACCTGGTTTTAGACAGATCAAAATGAATTGCTGCTATGTTGATTATGGTAACTGCACTTATGTGCACTATGTTTGTTAATGAGCCCTTCTGTGTATTAAATGTATTTTGAATGCACAGATAGTAATTCCTAAACCAGACACAGAGTGAAGTAGTATGCCCAACTTGTCTTTATCCACAACAGGGATATCATTTATATAATGCCACAAGTGCAAGGAGAATGTATTTTATACCCCTTGATCAAACAATCTTATGATCTATGTGCACACAGTAATGCTTCTGTGGGTACAATCTTATGTTCCTGTAGGCTAGTACCTTACCTTGTTTCTTTTATATGTTGCTAAAACCAATTTACATGTCCCATGTGTCATTAGCCTAAAGCTTAGCGTCTGCTTCCAGTTGTTTTTGGGACATTGAAGATCACAGTCAAGAGGAGATCACATGTTAATCCAACCCATGCTTTTATAAGACACTCTTCCTTCGTGCCATGCTGTATTGGGGTTTTCTTTGTTTGGGATTGTGAATGGTCCATTATTGCATTTTTCATTGAATTAATGGAATTCAGCACTAAAAAGTGTCCATACAAATAGATGATCTTCAGCACTAAGTGGACTACTGAATAGCGTGTTGACTATTTTGGCAAATCAAATCAGTAATACATTAATATAGATTCACTGTGAGAATAAAGTAAACAAAATAATGTACACATGTACATCTAAAGGGCACATGAATGCACAATACTGTTCTAAAGTTTCCCATGTCTGTCTCGTTCTATTTTTGTCTCAGGTTGGAATCTTTTTGCTCACGGGGTTAATTAGCTAGCTCTTTGAACCTGCTGTTTTATACACTGGGAGGGATAACTCAAGTTATTCCTGGAATGTCCCGGAGGGACACAATAAGATGCCCCTGCTGGGTGGCAACCCCTAGAGTATTAGCTTTTGTCTTCAAATAGTGGTCACTTTCACTCTGCCCTATTGGGCTAAAAGGTTATAAAAGTGTTAAATATACAAGATAGAAAGCTAATTCACAAACAAAGGGACTGTGCCAGTGATATGAGTTCGGCAGGCGATCCTACTATGTGATATTCTTTCATTACATTCAGTGTTAATTTCTTTGGTGCTGTTTCATAAAATGCCATCTCACATTTCCATTGTTATGAATAATGTGACAGCTAGTGACCATCACATCCCAGTCACACTGAATCCAGCAGTAAATCAGCACTAACAGCCTTCAGCTTGGGTTACTATGTGACAAACCAGCTTCCTCCTGTGTGTTTAGCTGCAAAATTTACTAAATTATGATTCCACATTTCAGCTTTCATTGGTTGCCCCATAAAGAAGAAACTGAGTATGAGGATAAATAGTGTGAACATAATAAACCTTTTGGGCATATTTACATTTATACATATACAGTTAATGGAGCATGGGATGATTTGGAGCATTTTGTGACCCATAAAAATGGGGACAAAGTGCTATAAAAATTCTTCTCCATTAACTTTAAACAGCCATGTGGCACAGAGTTTCTGAGCGATAATGGCATGACCTAAACTCCACCATGTTATGGAAGGGATGATTTGAAGTGTTTTGTCCCCACCCACAAAGCTACAAAATGCTAGGGAGACAAAATGATCCAAGTCATCCTGTGCACCATTACCCCCAGTGGAATACTTGCCTCTGTTTAGTTCTCCATTACAATCCAAGAATCAGCACAATTTTAAGGTAATACGCTGAAGTGATATATTGAAGTCAAGGCAGAGTTATTGAGTCAAACAGTATGGCAGGTCCTATTTATCTGTTTAAATGCACGTCCAAAGAGTGAACTATATGATTATACAGTACTTCATATTTCAGTAACATAAGGGGAAGGTAAGCAAAACGTTATAGAGTGGTTTCCAACCAAATTGGCTTGGTCTTTACATATAATATATAGAAGGAGGAGAAGAAGTTCTTCCCTTGAATTTTTGACAGGATTATCTGCTCTATGGAGAAGGTTTCTCATTGTTTTAGTTTGTTTGCTCTATGTTCAGCCTTCATGTTATTTTTGCCCCAGGCTGCATGTTATCACTTCATGACTGCTTACTCCCCACTGCGACTCTCACAATAATTTCACTTCCCCCTCAATCTTTCTTTCCAAATTCTGGAGACTTTTGTGACTCAGTGAAGACAACTCTCTGTGGGGCAGCGTAACAAATCCCGTTTACTGAGACCATCAGTGGACCTCCAGTCCCTTCCCACATACCAGATTAATACAATATCATTCATGTGCTAGGGGACAACAGAAACCTGAACTTTTGGTGACACATAGCTATGGATAAGGAGCAGTAAATCACAACTTCCAATGTAAAAAGCTGGGTGATAAGCACTTTTACATTTCTTCTAATCACTGTCTGTAGATGTTTCCTTTATCACATGAAAAAAATCATATTCTACAATCCCTTACATAAGTTGGTTTAAAACACCCAGGTCCTAATCGTCTCTATTCATTTTAAGTCAGTGTATTATTGGAATGTAAAGCATGCAGTCATACTGCAGCTGATGCTAACTGTTAACTTTTACACGAGACAGCAGTTTGTAATATTCGCATGTTTCAGTGTTTTGAAAGTGTAATATTTGATGTTTCTTATGAAAATTCTCTTCATAATGATTCAACTGGAAAGAAAACTGCTCATTGCATCTTCTTTTATGCCTATTGTACAATACAATAGGAAAGTTCTCTGCAAGATCATATGTCCTGCTTGATACATCTACCCTATCACTGGATAAATTAATCTGTGACCAATTTGGTCATAACATTTTAATTTAAATGTATCAAACTAAAAAGAAGTCCACCTAAGTTTCATTCAAGTGTAGAAAAACTGGGGATTCAGTGTTGGAAGCTGCTTACTTTAATTTGCTCACTTAATACATGTTTATATGCCCCTTGAGAATGGGCCTGGATGGCATATCAGAATATTAGAACTGGCTGAGTTGCACACACATCATTATCATCATGCCAAGTGCATTATGGACCCCTTGTAGAGATAGGATAGAAAAGGGAACTTATTATTAAATCACCAGATTTTTATCAATTCCAGAGACCTAGGCACAAAATTGTAATTTTAAGCTCTGCAGCAGATTATATTAGATCCATTGTCCCTTGTCCACGTGACTTGAGTGCTTATCAACAGGTGCAGATCACCCATCAACTGCTGAGGGCCCTGGAGTATAGAGAGTCTAGCTGCATTTTAAATGTATGTTTAAGAAACAGGCCATCTTCTCAAAGATATTTTAGCCCTAAAACGATAACTTCTAGTCGCACCCCTGCCTGTGCCTGTAGTATTCTTGATAGGATAAATTCACTAAAAGTAGGCCCCTCATTTGTAATGTTTGGGTTCTTCTACAGACCTGAATAATTCCCACCCCATATAATTAGCTGAATTGCATATACAGTATTGAAAGATATGGGAAAACTTAGCAGTTCCTTTGGTTGTCTAGAGTTGCAGTGACTGTGCCAGTGCTATTGGTCCGTGAACCTCATAGGAACAAGTATCACAAAGAACCCAGTTGTAGAGACTGATACTGTATGAATGAGTGATGGCTTAGTAGTATGCATGTTAAGGAGGTTCTAAACTGACACCAGTTATGACACTGCTTCATGGCCACCCCTAGCATTTCCTACACATTGCATAAATAAGGCATTTTCAATGTCTCTTGTATCAGAATCTATTTTTTCTGCTGTCTTTTCATATTCCTTTATTTATTATCCTTGCTGCACGTGGGGGAATTCCAAAAGAATTGGATGCTATTTCTCTGCAGCTGCAGCAGATGCTAAATACTGATTAATCCTTGTGCTATCTAACACAGTTCTCCAACTCGCCTTTGTCACTTTGATCTGCCCACTAATCTCCTCAGCTCTCCAAATTTTTGTATCCCCTTGTATCCTTTTTTTTTTTTTTTGCTGGGTTTACATTTTAGTGCTGATCTAGGGTGTCAATGGCAGGTGCCATTTTACATATGCTGTCTGAAAGCTCCTATCCAGAGTTGCTTAGCTAACTAAACCTTGAGATTAGTAAATCATTTTCCTGATCATTAATCTTTAAAGATGAACTAATGTTTCATATGGAGGTAAAGCTTTAATGGTGATGAGGATGAATGGCAAAGGGGTCCTGGATGAACATGAGGGATTTCTGACCACTAATAGCCCTTCTTTAAATTTATTGAGCTGATCATAATTTATTAATTGAAGCATTTAACCCAGTTGTGTTTTGTGCTTTTGTATAGGTATTGTATTAATAGAATATCTATCATTTCTTTCTGTATAACATTTCATTCTGTAAAACAGGTATGAGAAAAAATTATTAAAATCATACTACTTTCTGTTGTAGTATCAGAATATTTATCTGTCATGTATTCCTAGGCACAAAAATCCTAAGAACCTTAGCTTTGCAAATAAGATAGTATCCTGGCACAGGCTTTTTTGTAACAATGATTTTTAAAAAAAAATACTATAGCTGGTAGGGACTCTCTCTAACTTGTGCAGTGACCAATATGTGCCGCCTTGTGGAGAATAATAAAACCCAGTTATAGTGACTTCTAAATCATATAAATTTAGTATTGTCATGTGCCTAATGAAAGGGGAAGGGAAAAGTCTAGTATAGAACAGAGTAACATGCCTTGGACCTGCTGGCACCTGATGCCTAGATTTAGCACCCTATTTACTTCAGTGGTGTAAAAATATTTAATGCATGGGAAGGCAATTCCAGCCCAATATCTCATTGTCTAATCTGCAGTAGTACTATATTTTTTTTTATAGGACCATACCATTGAGCTACAATTTTAAGTTTACTGTGACCATGTCTACAGGGCTCACTTATTAGTGCCCTAGATGCAAGAGCAGTGAAATAGAACTAAGGGGTTCGAATTTGTACCCCATAGGGCCCATGCACTTGCATCTGGGCCAATAGTCTGTGCAGGCTGTGCTTTACAATTTAAACATATTAAAAGGTACACTTAAAAGGTACACAGGACACTAATGTCACCAGGGGACAAACATGTGCCACCTACCACCCCATCCTTCTGAGGGCTGCAGGGATGCCAAAAACCTCAAGCCTCAGTACATCACTGCTAGAAAAGTGCTAGAAAAGTGCTGCATTCAGAGGGGCCAGTGATGGACTACACAGAATTAGGGATGTAGCGAACTGTTCGCCGGCGAACTAGTTCGCGCGAACTTCGACTGTTCGCGTCCGCCGAATGTTCGCGAACGTCGCGCGACGTTCGCCAATACGAGTTCGCGTTCGATTCGAACAAAAATTGTTCGACCATTCGACCATTCGATTCCTTCGACCGCTAAAATCGAAGGATTTTCGTTCGAATCGAACGATCGAAGCCATTCGATCGAATGAAATCATTCGATCGAATGGCTTCGATCGTTCGATTCGAACGAAAATCCTTCGATCGAACGATTAAAATCCTTCGATCGTTCGAATCGAACGATTTTGCGGATGTTCGAAGTTCGCGAACTGTTCGCGAACTGTTCGCATTTTTGCCGGTGTTCGCGAACGGCGTTCGCGAACACATAAACGGCAGTTCGCTACATCCCTACACAGAATCATACCCTGAACGCTCCCCAGATTGCACATCATTCAGACACATAGGCCTGAGGGAACCAGGGGCCTAATGCCTTCACCTTAATGCCCTCTGCACCCTGTGTACTATTCTTAAATACAAAAACTCTTCAAATAAGGAATTTTGTACTGGGCAGGAAGGCACATTAAGAGGTGGATTAATTTTACTGTAAAAAGGTTCATATGTGTCAATAAAAAACAAGCCAAGCTCTTTCCTTGGGCAGTTAAATATTAATGAACTAAACAAATACCAACATTTACTGGACAGACAGAGTAAAAGTATATTGGAGCTAACAGAAACTTTTAATTTTAATAAAGGATTTTTGAAGTTGTGATACATTGGACTCTGGATAAAAATGATGTGTCCATTCATACACTTGAAAGTTATATTTCTGATTTCTGCAGAATTGGAGTGGAACTGTTCATGGTTAAGTTCCTGACTAATGGCACCCTTGTGTGATATCTGTCACCTGCCCTTTCTTGGGGTGATGTGATCATTTTGCTTCTTCACAATTAGCTGCAGGCGTGTGGAAGTGTTTGCCTGTCCCTATCCACATAAATTCATCCATGTACTTGTAGCTTCCCTCAGTTTGCTGTAAGACATTACAAAGCTGTGATGATTCTCTAAGCCATCCCAAAGTTACACAATTGCAGTCATTTTTATCTAACTTTCCTCATTAGAGTTAGGATTTACGTTTTAGGGCAATTTGCCCTGTAACTCTATTTTCAGAATGGCACCTTAGGCAGAAAAAATCCTTGGGTTTGTTTATGTAAGAAAGTCAGGTGGCATAGGTTTTAGGAATTCATCCATGCAGTGTAGTTCTGGATATTAGGTGCTTTCTGTGCCAATCAGTGAACAGAGTTTATAAATGGATCCCAAGAAGGCCTAAGCAATGATGTTATTGCTCTTGTTTGGATGATCTCCAAGTTCTAGTGATCACTGAAGAATAATAACACTTCAGGGGCCAGGGGAAACTAGACACAGTATATTTGTCTGCTGTTAACTAATGCTAAAATTTAAACCAATTAGATCTAAAGATTTTACTAATTGTTTCTCAGATGGAAATTGCCTGTATAAGCAAAAGCTTATAGACAAATCTCAAAGATAATAGTGATGACAGTGTTCAGTGAACACTGTCATCACTATTATCTTTGATTCACCATTGTTTACCAAATCAAGTTAAATAAAATGGTATATTGCCAGGAAGCATGAATAATTATGTGTTCTATGAGTAATTTAAAAACCTGGGCCTGGGTACAGGCTGGACTGTTTTTACTATTGTCAATGGCCTAGGCACAACAGGCTTTGTGGGGGCCTAATAGCAAAGGTACTTTTGTCACCATCTTTCCCTACCTGTGTTATCTTGCCTAACTGTATCAATAAACCCCACGGTTTTCACTTTTAACTGGTTTTTGCTGGAAAGCCAATGACCCTGGAACAGTGTCTATTAGTTACAGTCCCTAGTTTTCTCTCTGTTCATACAGATTCATGCTTTACACCATTGCATTATATTCCGTGCAGTGTTATGCTTGAGAGATTCAAACAACATACTTCTCCTGTATTGCACATTGTTAGAGAATGCAACAAGGATGACACTAATGCTACATTTATTTAGGGCGGAATGGATTCCCAGATATCTTCATTGACATTTTTGTGAGGTCACATTCATCTCCGAATCTTGGCCTGAATTTTGCTAGCTGGACCAGATGTCTTTCCTCACAATAGAACTTTTTATGTGGAAGAAACACCAGAGGTCCAATGTCAGCCTAGAAAGCATTTCAAGATGTAGCATAACCCGGGGGCAGGGATGATCAGACAAAAAGGACTTGTTAGAAGCTTAACCTGAGAGAAGCAGAACATCTTCCCCACCTGTTCTCTCCCTTCAACCAGAAAAGTTGGAAATAAACAGCCTCTTAGTTCTGCAAGACATACCAAAATGATGGGATAAAACATAAAACATATTTTATCTAGAGTTCAAAATATATGTATAACACAAAAATGGAAAAATATATCTGTCTTAAAGTAAAACCAAATGTATTTATGTATAAAGATACTTGTAAATATAAGAAGGCAAGTGGCTGAACAGTGCAGAGTTTAATATCTCACCACAAGACGCCCTAAAGCAAGCAGTTTATTACTTTCCCAATATTCAGTAAAGCATTGTTATCTTTTCTTTGTGGCTTGCTACATTTCACTCATGTTTTTAACATGACTTGGTGATTTTGTTGTGACTGACACCAAGGAAAGCAGCGATGTGCTCCAGGGACAAGCCACCAGGTGCAGGTGCTAGCAATAGAATTTGTGTTTTATTAACAAAACACTTAAAAAAAAAAAATAAGGCTATAATCAAGTCAGCAGCATACCAGATAGCCTGGTGTGTTTCACCCAAATACAGTAAATCATAACCTGATGTGTGCAAATGGAGGGATGAATTAACAGACAAATAACCCCCTTTTTCTCTTGTGATACAGAGCATGGTATACAGCAAAACAACAATTTAATAGAATTGTGACACATTTTAATACACAATCAAAATTAAAATATTACAGGTACAGGACCTGTTATCCAGAATGCTCAGGGTTTTCCGGATAAAGTTCTTTCCCTAATTTGGATCTCCATTCACACATCTACTAAATATTTAAACATTAAATTAACCCGATAGGATTGTATTGCCTCCAATAAGGATTAAGTATATCTTAGTTAGGATCAAGTACAAGGTACTGTTTTATTATTACGGAGAAAATGGATAGCATTTGCTTATAATGAAGTCTATGGGAGATGCCAGATATCCAGAAATTCAAAGCTTTCTGATAATGGGTTTCCAGATAAAGGATACCTGTACAATTCTTTTTATTGTTAAAAAAATTAAAGTTTCAATACTGAGGGCCTGAGGGACATTTCTTCTAACTAGTGACCACAGGTCTATTTGTTTGGGAATCTCATGGTAAGGAAACTTAAGGGGAACTGCTTTGCCCTGAACCTTCACTCTCTTAACAGAGATCAACTGAAAACATTTTGTTAACTAAACTGACTAAATCTGAACAGTTTAAAATTAAAAGAATTTTATTTATATACTATAAAAGTAATATATACATGTTCCTGTAATGCTCTAGGGTTTGACCATGAGGGGTCTAGGGCAGGCTACAATTACAGTATAAGTACATGGCCATATTTACCATAGTTAGGGCCAGTGAATAGGGTGGGCCTGCAGTAAGTTGACTGTAGATGCATGTAAATAAGTCATAATTTTCTTCACAGTAGCTAGGAAAAATAATAGTCTGTAATCTAAAAATCAACAATGTCTGAATATTTTTGTATAGCCCAATATAATAAAGTTTTATTGCTCTAATGAAATAGAATGCACCCACATTTGCAACAGTCATTAGCCTAATATAGAAGCTTAATCATATGTATGTCCTCTGGTAATAAACTGGTTAAGCTGTCCCAACTGAACCAGGTCATCCAGTGAGAGAGACAATGCTTTTGGACATCAAGCAACAAGCGCTCTAGGGATTGGCCAGATGTTTCCTAAGCTCTTCCATCCAGCTGTGCAGAAACCATTTATAGACATGGACAGAGTTCCAGAATTTAGTCATTCTGCATTAACTCTTGGTTGGTTGAACAACACAAAAGACAGCCAGTTATTTCAACTTGAGTAGTACAGCCCGAGGCATACTATCATACCTCACCAGAATCTCAGTTGAATGCTTTATTGAGCTACAGCTGTGATGTTCCACACCTCCAATTCTTCAAGCTGCACCATTAGATTATTTGTGACTTGCATCTCTACTTTGGAATTTAATTTCAGATGAACTGAAAATACCTTTGCCATAAGTGTAACTCTATAAGTAGTATCATCTCTAATGGCAGCCACCAAGTTATACTTCAAGAGGTGAAAAAGAGGTTCTAGAGGTACTAATAGCATTAGCCCAAATAAAAATAATGGTTTATTGGTTCCTATATGTTACTGAAAAGGCTCATTTTTTTGGACATGTTAGTATATAACAACAGAAATCATATCTTAGAAGGAATGTCAGTAGTGTCTGTAGATCAGGGGCACATGTCACTATGGTAAAAACTCAATACTGTATTAACAAAAAGAAAGTGATCATACAGATCAACAATGACTTTGCTTTGTGTGTTTTCTCCCAAACCCATGCCATAAATGATTTGTTACTCTAATGCTTGATTTTGTAAATGTTAAAATTGAAAACCAAATGCAAATTGTCTCCAATTTCACTCTGTACATCATATTTAAGGTTAATTTAAGGGGGACCAACCCCTTTAAATATAGGTAAAATGAAGCATATTTCATTTGGATGGGTACAAATAAATATTTATATTTAAAATTTTATATGATTTATTTAACACACTACCCCAAATATGAAATTACCTGTGTATGAAGGTTCTAAAAATGCAAAAATTCTGGGATAGTAGCATAACAATATGGACACCCTTTTATGTGAAAACATATACTTTTGAAGTCGTTTAGGGCTGTACAACTGGAAGCCTAGGGGCCGAATATGGCCCCATATGGGATTTTTATGTATCAGTCTGCCCAAGAGCTTTATGTTTTATGTGTTTAATATAATTCTACACTTTAAAAAGTAACGTATAGTATAACAGCAAATACATTAGCAGTGTTATTGTGAAGCAATGTAAAACTGGAAGCTCAGGCGTTGCCTGATGTTTGCAATTTTGTAGTCCCCAATGGTTCCATAGACTTCATTGTATTACATAACCATGGTAATGTACCTTGACCCATAACATTTTTTACAGACTGTATTGATATTTGGATCACTATGTGGTGACCCTTTCACGGCATTGTTATAGTGAAATCATGTGCCGTTTCAGTTTTATTCAAACTGAAATGTTATGCAAACGCCAGTGATTCTCCATTTATAGTACAAGTTCCCATACAATGTCTTTGGAGTAAGAAACTTCACACTTCTGGCAGTGTCTAGTTTAAGTTCAGCAAGTAACCCTAGAGCAACAGGCATTGTTTTTAGAAGGAAGCAACTTATATGTGATTTTTGTACTGGTTCCACCCGTGTGCTGTGTCACTCCAATGGATCTTGTAACTGTTTCAAACAGCCATCTGCAATCCGTGATCATTCAGCTGTCATTACACGGCGACTCTCAGCATCCCTGTTAGGGAGTGGATTATATTTCAGCAAGACCTCAAAGGCTGAAGGTTGCCTGGCCCTGACCTTAACCCAGGTCCGGACTGGGAGTCAAAATAGGCCCTGGCATTCCAAGTACACAAGGCCCAATAAATAATGACTGTCTATGGCAACTTATAGCAGCCCCTCTGGCATTTGCCAGAATCCACAGATTGCCAGTCCAGGCCTGCCTAAACCTACCTACTGTCCCACCAAACATAAAATTGAATGTAGCTGTTTTAGAATTTAGGGTACAGTGAGCTAATAATAATACACTGTGCTGGAGTTCTGGCAGATTATTTGTTTTATTTGGGCACAGTTAATATTCTGAAAATATTCAATGCTGTAGATCAGCAGATTTTACAGCTCCAGGTGGTAAAATGTTTTAGAATATGGAATGAAATCGAATCAACATTTATATTGCCTGGATATTAATCACACTATTTAACCATAGCTGTTAGTAATTGTATTTGACATTACTTATCTATCTAAACATTTTTTTAGGTTAAAGTCTCATAGGTGGGCAGTTCTTAAAGGGGAACTATCACAAATGTTTAAATTTAATATATGCTCTATCACATGAATTTTTTTAAAAAAATACAATCAGTTATAAATACTATGCTGTATCTGAAATAATCAAATTACTTTTCACTCTTCGAATTAAGAAAGAGTAGTAGTAAGTCTTAAGAAAGAGTAGTAGTAAGTCTTATTCTGTCTCAAAGTGAAAAACTCCCCAGTTTATGGAAGAGGTCCAGGTGCACCGCCCTGAACCTTCAACTGAGGGAGCGGATAACCGTATGTAGAGATTGAGCAGGCACTTCTAGAAACCAATCTTCCAGGCAGACTTTTCAGTTAAAAAGTGTTTACTTTCTTGAAGAGCACTAGGACACAACCTGACACGTTTCGTATCAACAGGATACTTAATCACAGGCCTATGATTAAGTATCTTGTTGTTACCAAACGCGTCAGAGTTGATCCACTTGCCTCAGGCGGCAGCCCCCTCCCTGGTTACCAGGGGCGGCAAAAATGCTGCTCCTGGTAACTAAGAGCCGAATTTCTGGTTTTCAAACCGGAAATTCGGCTCTTCTAGTGCAGAGAGCGCCTCGACCCCCTCCTGCGTAGCAAATGTGAGCGTCTTGAGGAGGGGTCGTGGCAGCAATGGAAGGCCGCCTCAGGCGGCATAAAGGCACGGATCGGCGCTGCTCCACATGCAATTTTGTGTCTGAGTCAGCTATTCTGAAAGACAGTTAGGTCTTATACATTGTCTCTAGGCAAAGGGAGCACACACCAATGTATTTGACCTAATTGTGAATCAGAATCTGACTCCGACTCCTGCATGAAGAAAGACAGATGCTGAGAGGGTACCAAAGATTAACAATATTATTTCAGACACAGTACAGTATTTTTTTATTGATTACATTTAGAAAGGTTGATATTTTCATGAGATGAAGCATATGTTAAATTTTATTCTCATGCCAGTTCCCCTATAACACTATGTACAAACTCAGTGCTTTTATAGACTACCGATAGTTTAGGTATAAAAGTGGACACATGTAAGGACCACAGGTGCTGATGGGTTAATGTATGTTACAGGTTTAAAATTTTCAAATTTTCAACGTGAATTTTTCCAGTTGGCATCAAACACCAACCAGCTCAGCTCCCCATTATCATAAGAAACTAGTGAGGCTTTTAGCTCATACTTGAGTTTATCTTTGCTGAATCCATCTTGGAATCTGACTGTGAGTTTTGACACCACAGAAACACATTTAGCAAAGTGCTTCTATATTTTGCCAGGGAGAAATTCAGCACAGAGCACAGAGATACAAAATCAACATAGAGGCACTACCCTAATGTCTATAGCTTCAGCTTCATTTGAGTTATGGCTTAACTCAATATGTGCCACATATTCTGGGGGTTTGCTTTCTTGTCTGCCAGCCTACTATATATTCAAATGCTTATTGCAATACGGTATTCATCTTTATTAAACAGACTGTGCATACCTGCTGTCCTCATTGAAAGACAGGTCCCTATGCCTCAATGGTAATGTGAATATTATTAGCACTTTAAATGTCCCAAGCTTCTTAACAGCATCGCCTTTTACATCAGGGAACTCAGAATTCTGGTCTGAAAAGCAAAGCATATAAGTAGTTCCGTAATCTGTAATTCCCAGAGCCATGCCCTGAGCTCATGGAGGAAACGCTTTACATTAAAACACACATTAATTATTTATGGCCACTGTAGGTTGAAGCAAGATTATCTCCAGACAAGTCGAACAGTTAAATGTGCTGATATCTCAATTGCTATAAAGAGTGAAATTATCTCATAAGAGGCTGATAGCCAGAGGACTGACTGATACAGATGCAGCTGTGCTGTTGTAATGATTCCCCTGGTTTTACACTGTTATATTAATTGTTTATATAAACAATATGTGAGTGTGCATGCTGTTTTCAGTAAGGATCAGTTTAAATAACACAGGAGTTTTGCCCAAATGTCAGAACTATATATTAACACATTTAGGGAAAGAAAAACAACTGCACCCAGGTGACCTCTGGTGCGTTTATAGTTTTTTTGGTAAAAAAGCTCCCCCAGTCTCTGTCTATAATGCCCTCTATTATCCTTGTTAAGAATAATCATGTCCCAATCAACCCAAAACTTTACAGTTTACCCTCATAGTTGAAATCTTCCATCCCTTTTACCATAGAAAGAAAATTCTAATAGAGAATAAAATAGGTGAAGCCCATCACTGTTGATTTATGCATCAACCAGAGTGCTGTCCAATGGTATGATAGCCCAGTGCAGGAACAATCCCAGGTATGAGATTCCATACCATCTGATTGCAAAATGCAAATTGTTGTCATGAAAATTTCAACTTTTAGAAGCACCCAGAAATCAGTCTACAGCTGAAACCATTGTGACCTACCTCTCTGGGAAGCTGAAGCTGTATTTAACTTTCCAGCCAGGGGCTGTAATTGGTATAATAAATATAAGCTATAAAAAGTAATTGGAGGAAAAGGGTTTATTTACAAAGCAGGAAATTAACACAACCATAAAAATGGGAGCAAAATCTTCCAGTGATGATTCTTTTAATTACAAAGCAAATATTGATAGAGACAGTGGTAATAAAAAACAGGGCCAAAATGTTAATAAGCCTTGATGCACGCATGGCTGACGACAGTGCCACACATACTGTATTTATATACAGTTTGTTTTTCTGTCCTTCTAATTAACTCTGCACCTAACAGAATGGCAGTTAGCAACATAACATGCAATCTTTTGTAAACTCAAGTCACTAGAACCGTGTTATTAACCAACCAGACAATCGATCACTATTCTTTGTCACCGGAGGCTACATTAGAACAAGGACACAGGAGGTTTCCCGGGACTTTTCTCTCTGGAAGTGATTTTTCTTCTCCTGTATCACTAGTCAATAATTCTGTCAGTACAGTGCAATAAACCTATGCACCAGCACGTCATAGATTTCCTTCCAATAAAGTTAAAGTAAACCTTCAACAGAGAAATGGGGTAAGCAAGTACTGTTTAAATTATATTTGTTTTTATTGTAAAATATACAGGACACTTCTGTTTGCCAGCAGAGTCCTAACCTTCCAGTATGGGAAAAAGTGAATGTAAAGAACACGCACTCTGCCAATTGATAGATAAATGGTGATGTACAGTAGCTAATACTTATATACATATAATAATAAATTATAGCAATCTGTGATGTACTAATGTTGTGTGTTTTTTTAGCACATCCATATATGGATCGATTTAAATGTATTTTAATATATATGAATTAGCATCTGTATGTGTTTTTTATGTATGTTTATTATCTATGGGTGAGCGCACAGGCAGCTATTCCTGTATTTATGTTCCCTGCAGGCTTACTTTTACTTCCCTGCAGGCTTACTTTTTTGCCAGTTTTTCTGCTGAACATAAACGGTCATGTTTCAGAGGCTGAGCTAGCTCAGAGCCTTCCTCAGTTTGCAGCTGTTCCGGTGCCTCCATGCACTTACACAGTGCTGCAAATCTCAGGGTGGGAAGACTTACCATATTGTAATATACCTGTTACTGAGACACCCATATGCAATAACCATAAAATAAAAACGCACATGCTAATTTGAGAATTAATTTTTATTTAAGTACATATAGTTAGGTTCTCCCTAACTTGGATCTCTGAAGAACAAGCAAGTTAGGAGGGAGGAAGGGGGACACCTATGTGCTTCCCCCACCTGCTCCACATGCCAAACACAGGCATTGTAAGCCCTCTGCTTCATCTTTGGCCCTTTGAACACTCACCATGGGACAGGGTGCGTGACCACCTCAGCTGGCATATAATGCAGAAAGGCCCCTGTTTAAACGAAATGACTATTAAAGAAGCAAAGAATGAAAAATGACATTTGTGGATGTAATAATGTTATAGAACAGATGCATCATCATTGATTTACACAGAACCAGCTCAGTGCTTTACAACAATGCATGTAATGTTGCTGGGGTCTCAGTGCAGAGTTGTCATTCCTCTTTGGTTACTTGGAAACACACAATATGGCTCTGACTGGGTGCAGTCATTTTTAGAAAACCAGTCCATTAATTAAAGCAGTGACTTAATGACGAAATCCCAAACTGACCATAAATAATGGCAATGAGCATGACCCATGTGTAATAGAGGTGCTCAGCAGGAAACTAGAGCAAATACAAAACATGTAATGGGCAATATCATGTGGCATTTGTCCTTACCATGTTTTGATTTTAAAGTGCTAACAAAACACCCATAAGCATTGCAAATTGTTTACCCTTTGTAGTCCACAGGAATCACACTGCTTATGCTTTGAGTGCAACCTTAACCTACAAATGCTGACGGCCATGTCTCTAGACAGTATCTTGATGTGTGACAGTGTGAAATACAGTATGAGATTGGTTACCACATCTTAAAAGAACAACTGATTTGAGACAATTTTAGGCTTGTGTCAAGTGTATTGTGCGTATACCTTTATTCATTTATACATGTTTCTTCTTTCATTCATTCTTTAAGCTCTTGCTTGTAATTATACTCACTTCAATGAATGCATAACCTTACTCTCCTGGAGTCAAGCCCCAAGAAACTTTAATCCTAAAAGGTTTTCCCTTTGATAGCAGTGGCACTATATTCATGCTAAAGGTATGCAGCATGGAGAACAGGCAAGCCCCAGGAGAGCCAAAGAAATGGGTAGAAAAATGCACCAAATTGTAGCTAAGGGCAAAATGTATTTACATCCTGCTGTGCTTGAGTCATCACTTATTCATTCTATTATTGCTCAGTTGGATTTGTCCCCATGTTGACTTGTTTCCGTGAGTGACAAATAAAACCTTCCGCTCATAGCTGGAGTCAATCACAGAGAAGCTACACATCCTATCGTTGATGTTGTCTTGGATCTAGAAACTGAGATTATTGTTTAGAAGGAAGGAAGAAAAAACACTAGCTACAATATGCTCACGCCGGGTACAACAGAGAATATTATCCATGCTCATGATACCAACAATGGCAATACACTGGTAACACAGTAGTTACAAGTCAAACACAAAGGTTACACAGAGACTGAAATGTCAGAGCAATGAAGAAGGATAGAAGAGATTGAAACCAATGACTGGTGATACAATGCACCTCCTGCTGGGCTCACAGTCGGATTGAGGGATCTCTGTGCAAACTCAATAATGACCACAGTGTCAATGACAGTTCAGCTATTAGCCATTTAAAAAAAAGGCACAGCAATACACAGAATTAAATAAAAAATTAGATTATGTGCAGTCAATGGCATAGATGGAGAATAATGAAAGTTTAGGGAGGCATAGCATTCTTAAAGGTAAACAACAACTATATATTCATCTAGATATATATATGCATATAGATATTATTTATATATTCACATAGATTTAGCATTCTCCAGTAGAAATATTTAAATTTGTGACCTCCTCTGCTGGTTAATGGCCCAGTTCATCTTCATGTCTGATAAAATAATATTTCTCTTCCTATTCTCTTTCTTCCCTGCAAAAGTCAGTATCATGTCAGGGGTGCGACTATTCTGGGGCCTGGTTGAAGGTCTGTGAAGTGGTGAAAAGCCTGCAGAAAAGATGTGTCAGAAACATTAGTTCCTGCTTGTAATGCATCAGACATTAATAGCCTTGCCACTAATCTCTAACACCCCACTGAACAAAAAAAGTGTACCACTGCTATAAACAAACACATTCTGATGAAGTGACCTGTTTATCAGCTTTGATACATTACATATTTTCAGAAACAGTTAAGTTGATCATCATCCATTCATAAAGCATCATTATACTGCAAATAGTTGCATAATTTTGGAAGTAGTTGTAGTAAGAGGATAAAGGGTCACTATTATTAAAAAAAATCTATGTTGTAAAACTCTGCTCTTATAGGTAGAGCAATTAGGATATAAGGAAATAAAGGAGTGTGGCAGGTTGGACATTACAATCATATAATATCAATTATTCTCTTGCTAAATTGTCTACAACTATTTACCGCAAATTCTGAACTGAACCTTATTGAAGACGTCACCTGCATATTATAGCTTAGTGACTGATTTTTATGACAGTAACTGGTAGAATACATACAAGAACAGGATATTGAATCTGTCCACTTAATTTAAAAGTGCTCAAATAGCAGCCATCTGTAGACTCTTTACTCTTCTGGTAAACCCTTTAGCCAGTCTATTTCTGTTATTGTTTTTGCATCATCAAAGATTCCCCGCATTAACCCTGTATCAGAAATGTGACACTCAAAGCACTCAAGGCATTCAGGTCCTGTAATTGCAAACTTTCCTCTTCCCTTCACTTACCAACGGAATTCCAGTCTAACGCCAACGTATTGGCGCACCTTTAGTGGCCATGAGATGAGGGTCCCTGGAGGGTGTCATGACAATTTGCTATTTATTGAGGTCAGAAGGGACTGGAGTGGGCAGAACGGCTCACATGCACAAAAGCAGTATTGGACAGATTTAATTAAATCAAACTATTGTTGTGTAACAGATTAATACTCATGACGGACTGCTGGGAAAATGAGCATGTCATTGATTAAATAACTTAAACGATAGTAAATTTAATACTGCTTTATAAAAAGAAATGATAAGAAGGGGTTTATTTCATATAATGATTTGATGACATGTGACATAATGACAAATGAAATGGCATGCCATTAGATAGAGAACTGACATGCACTGAAAAGCTGCTAAGAATAGGACACAGTATAACACAATAAAATTTAATTTAAAGGTGAAATACCCATTAAATGATAATGTTCTGGCTTTGTTTGTAAATCATCTGAGAAACTCTGAAACTGTGACATTTTCTGAATTATTATAAATAGATATATATACTAATATATAGATATATATAGAGATATACTGTATATATATATATAATACTCAGATAGTGTAAGTGTGTATGTTTATGTTGTCCTACAGCATGGGGTTCAGATCAGGGCTGTCCAGCTGGTGGCCTATGTGCTGAATTTGGCTCTCAGTCTGATTTCATAATCCTAGTTTCCCATAGATTCAGAGGGAGATTTGTTCTAGTTTAGACTGGGGAATCCAGAAAGCTTCTCAGCATTTTTTTTCCATTTTTCTATTTTCCTAAAAGTCAGGAAAGCTTTTAATGAACTGACACATTTATCAAAGCTGATACCTGCGTCCTGTTTGAGCAGCTATTCTACTATGAGGTAGTGTTCAGCAGTAATGCTGAATGAAGCTTATGTGCCGCCCCCCCATCTGCCCTAAATGAACACAGCTCTGCTGGACACAGACATTGCCGTATTCATGATATAAATACATATATTTGAGCTAATGGTTAGTTGGTATTAGCATAAGATAGCAGAATAACCAGGGGTATGATATTCCACTTATTACTTGTCATTGGAACAGTTCATTTCTGAACCCACATGCTTGGGATATGGATAGCTCCTTTGACTAGTAGATATTTATTGTGTTCCTATTTGATACACCCCCAGTAGTAATTAATCTTTACCCATGGCTCATGAAGTAGCAGTTTATGTTTCTTTAATGACTGTATTTGTAATATAAATGGTTCTTTATTCATATTCTTATTCAGGTTGAGTTGGCACTGTCCCCAAATGGTGTTTAACAGAAAGATCCTCCTAGGCAGTTTTTTTAAACAGCATTCGGATGTATCCTGAAGCAGATATTGAATATCTCTCTATAGCTGCCTCCCTTTGTGTTGGCCTCTATTTTTTTATTAATCTTAATTCCAGATAAACCTATAAATCTTTCTTGAGCCACCCATATTGATTCTCCATGAAGCAATGGCAAAACTGAATCTCTCTGCTAAAGGAATACCTTTAGCTACAGCACTCCAGTTAATAAACAAATGAATATTACCCTTTTTATATTGCACTAATACAGTTTATTACACAGAGCTTTACAGACAATATTCCAGTGTTTACATTAGTCCTTGCACTAGTGAGGGAAAATCATGTTCTAAATGTTTTGATTAGATCAGCGTTTTGTGGACCAACCAGGATTGCTACATTGTTTTGCTTTTTTTAACTCTGCATGATGTGTGACTATTGGATAAAATCCACTATTGAATGTGAGACACTTTACAGAGGAGTTCTAACTAACTGGTCTGCATCTCAAATGATATCTGATACTAGGTTATGTTTTATGCAATGGCATCTGATTATTTTCACAATTTTTTTCATGCAAAATTTTTTTTCTGTTCTTTATATCTATTGTTGTTTGTGCTACAAATCTTCTTGGTGACTGATCTGCAGAATTGTGCTTATTATAATGGATTGCCTATTCTATCATAGGTTTATGGTACTTCTACAAACAGGATATGAGACAACAAGAATATATTTTTTTCGTAATCTATGCCTGTATAGGTCCATATTGTGGTACTTCCATCTGGTAATTCCCCACTCCATGGCTTCTTTACACCTCTTGTTCTGGTTACTAGTAGTTGAAAGCTCAGAAAATATCCCTTGAAGTGTTACTGTATGACTGCATGATTATATAGCATCAAAAGTGCATGTATTTAAATGTTTTTTACAATAATATTTGCATCGGCAAACTGTCTTCTATACCTTCAATTGAAGGGCTCATGGTTGCAAGACAGCCCTGTCATTAACACCTGCCTTGTGCAGGTGTTGCTACTACACAAGCAAATGCTGTGCAAATAGTAAACCCCACTTTGAGAGCTCTCGTTCAGTATTTGCATGTGCTCCTCTCGAAAAAGTCCCCCTGGAGTAGACTGGGGTCAGGTAATGTCTAAATACCCATGCAGTGGATTGCAAAAACCTACTACAAGCGAACACCATTTCAAACACTGTGTGCATGGGCCCTAGGGGCCGCAAGCATTTCCAGGCCAGAAATGACACCATACTGACATCAGAAGGGAACTTGTGTGCATCCCAATGGCTCTAATGTCTGCAATAGTAAATCACACACAAATTGGCATGAAAATGCACTTATAATGCAATTATTTTAAATCTACACATATTTTTGGTGGGAGCCCACTAAAACATTCTGAGAAAGATGGTGCAATGTAGATTTTAAAATATTGCATTATAATTACATTTTCATGCCAAGTGCATTGCCACTTGCATTTGTAAACGAGGCCTTTGGAATTACTTTATGTGCACATTTTTTGCACCTAGCACATTGCACTTGACAGACTTGAGCCCTATAGTGTTGATTTCTGGCTTGAATCTACTGTAACTTTCTTTGAGACATTACAAATGAACTGGCTATAGCACCAATGGAAATGTTTTTTGACAGTTTCAGGAGGAACAGCTCATCAGTACCAGCTTGAACTATTTTAAACAGAGCTAAGCAAGCAAAGGAGGACATCACATCAAAATTGTCCCAAATTGTTCCTCATATTTTCCTCTGTACTTCTATACATTACTGTTTAAATAACAAAAGGTATTACCAGCCACGAAACAATAAAAATGCCAAAAAAAAGTGATGCACTGTTATAAAATGTGGAAGCTGTCAAGACAGTGGAAGTGAAGGGTTACTGGGTAAAGAATTCTGTATTACACAGCAATATGCTGGGAATCAGCTTGCTGAGAGCAGGCTACATTGGCAGTCTTTGTTGAGAGGCCTTGTTAAGTATTAACTAGAGAACGACAGAGCCCGGCCTACTCCATGGGAACACTTTATCTCCTCTTCTCTGGAGCCACGGCCTGTGGTGTTTAATTTTTCTTTCTCGGTTGGGCAGCAGCCCTGTGCCGTTCCAGCCAAAAAAATGCTCATATTTGAGAAAGCTTAACTCTCCCTTGGTTGCCAGGTATTAAACGAAAACTTGTCTGTCACAGGAGGAGAGGGTCACACAGAGAGAATAAGGGGTCATGTTAACTACTAAGGCAAAAAACAAACGGCAGGCTTGCTAATCACGTGTGGAGACTTTTAGCTATGGAGACAGAAATGGAGCTGAGAGAGTCAGAGACTTAGTAAAGACCCTTGGGCTGTATGTGTATAGTTACAATAGTGCCCTGTCTCTCATTACAAACTGCTATACAAGACTTGCTCATATAGGGACAGTTTAAGTGCAAAGCTGACAGGGCATTTACTCTGGTTCCCTAGTCTCAGCAGTGGTCGCTTGTCAAAAAAATCTTACATAATATCACAATTTCTTGGAAATACATTGTGCAATAAATTAGTATATGGTCAGTATCTTTACTGCTATCATTGCTTTTCCAGCTGCTATATAACTACAGGAATGGAATCCCTTATCAAGAAACCTTGTATCCAGAAAGATCTTAATTACATTTTTTCCTTCATTATTTCCTTTTTCTCTGTAATAATAAAACAGTATTATGCAGGGTCAGACTGGGACATCTGGAGCCCACCAGTACTGCAACTTCAAGGACCCTCCATGCAAACTGAGATGCCCTCCGCCTGGTGCTGACAACATACCTCACATTGCTGCACCCAGCGCATAATCATACTCCATGTACTTCCTTCTCCCTGACATTGCAGAAGAGGTGACGGTCCGGGAAGGGGAGTAGGCCTGGGTCGGTAGGACCCATTAAGACCAGGGCCCACCTGTTTTTTTCTCAGTATCCCAACACTGACGTCATGTACTTGATCCTAATTAAGCTGCACAAATTCATCTAAGTGATAACATTATCCTATTGGTTTTATTAAATATAGGAATGTTTTGGTAGACCTAAGTTATGGAGATCTCATTTTTATCTGGAAAACCGCAAGGTTCCTAGCATTCCAGACAATAGATCCCATACCTGTACAATTCTAACATTCCATTGGCAGCTGGAAAAATTTTGCCAACCACACATTATCAGTCCAACTGTTTCATGATCAGTTGAGAAGGCCTGGTCTGTGTGTGTTGCTTGGTTAGAGTATGAGGTTCTGTAAAGAAGTGTGATTAGGGGGACTGTTTTAAGGTAATGGGGAAAATCATATGGGACATCATATGGGACTTACAACAGTTGGTTGCTCCCTTTAGGAACATCTTGGAGGCATGAAACTGTAATGAAAATGGGCAATAGTTGATACTCTACATTAATTATTATTACAGTGGTAAGTAGCAAATACTTAGAGAGCAGAGTTCTGAGACCATGGTCTTTAAATACATCTGATACATTTGAGATGGGACATTTAGTTTGAGATCTTGAAGAGAATCCTACAGGTAAAAGTTCTTGCTAAGTTCCTCCTCATACTTGGCTGCAAAGCTAATGTTCATAAAAAATGTTTATCTACCAACAAAGCACTGCAGCTGTTTTGTTAAATGTCTAATCCCCTATCTTAATTAAAGCAAAATAAAAATACAGAATACATAAATCAGTCTATTGTTGGACTTCTTGAACATAATGTCAGCCGGTAACGACTCAGTAGGGGAGGATAAACCCATTAAGGAATCTATAAGGTCCATGTGTTAAATCCTCTTATCCCTTTCCCTCCTCCTTCCTTCCTTCACCACTGTCCTGCTGAGAATGGAAACCTGACAGTACGCAGTTAACTGCCAACAGAACGGCCCCAGATCTTGTTAATACTGAAAGTTAGCAATGGAAATGCACTGTTCAATTGAGGTGAATCAAGCACAACAGCTAAATACCTAAAGAGAAGATGCAAATACTAAGCACTGGAGAAGTACAAATGCTCTAGATCCCAAATTCGTGTGTATACTCTATTGCACCCTGAGTATTTACTGACTCCTAAATTACACAAGATGTGATTTGCTATTGAACATTAGCACCACAGACATATTTTTTTTATATAGTTATAAAATAAGTTACTATAATAGGTTTATGGGGCTCCTCTTACATTAATTTTATTCCGAATGGTACATTTATATATGGAGGTTAGCTGTAGATCACATGTAGCAGGCATGTGGATCTAGAGACCACTGTTTTGGAACTGCTCAATTAGTAGAATGAAATTACATTTACAGGGTCAATTAACCCTATTTCCTAAACTATTCATACAGGTACATGCAGGGGTATTACTATGGGGGAGGGGTTGCAAGGCCATAACCTCTACCGGGACTCAAGGGGGCCATAAGCAATGTATTACATATTTCATCTGAAAAAATGCATTTAATACAAAGGACCCTATGCAAAAGGTGAAAAATCTGAAATAAAGGGAAGGAACAGATGCAAATTGGGGATGTTTTGGTAGTAAGAGCTAAAGGGCTGCATATCACTTAAAAGGGATAATTTTTAAAGACCTAGTAGTTCTCATGCAGAGAGCACTTTTTCTCCAATGGCTGCACTCTGCACCTCAGCATCGGTGGGCACAGACCAGCCTTGTCCTTACCATCTACTCTATGGCAAGCACCGTGTCCTTTTGGGGCTTACTGCCACCGCTGCCTAGCTTATCTGTCTGAATGTTAGGTGGTGGGACGAGGACTCTTGAGCACGATACCTCACGAATACAGTGCTGAGACCTGTGGCTATTCTTCAAAGATTGGACCAGTTTTTTTGCACTTTCAACATTGCCTTCATTTTTGAAGTTACCCTATAGTAACATAGTAAGTTAGGTTGAAAAACTAAAACCTAAAAACTAAGTATAGTGCCAAGCTGAGTCTCCTGTAGGCTGCCAGCCCACATAGGGGCTACCAAATAGCTAATCATAGCCCTTATTTGGCACATTTGAATGTGACTCACGGGTAAAAAAGGTTGGGCATCCCTGATCCAGAGGAACACAGAAAAAAACCCATTTGAAGCCTCTCCAATTTTCCTCAGAGGGGGAAAAAATTCCTTCCTGACTCCAAAATGACTAGTCCCTGGATCAACTTGTACTATGATCTTCCATAACCCTGTATTCCCTCACTTGCTAAAAAGTCATCCAACTTCTTTTTAAAGGCTATCTAATGTATCAGCCTGTACAACTGATCCAGGGAGAGAATTCCACATCTTCACAGCTCTCACTGTAAAAAATCCCTTCCAAAAATGTTGCCAGAACCTTCTTTCTTCTAATTAGAGTTGGTGACCTCTTGTCAGCTGGAAGGACCTACTGGTAAATAAAGCATTAGAGAGGTTATTGTACAATCCCCTTATATATTTATACATGCTATCATATCCCCCCTAAGCCCTTCTTCTTCAGTGCGAACATCCCCAACTTGGCCACACATTCCTCATAGTCACTCTTAATTGTGAACGTTTTCAGGCTCATGGTATTGGGGGAATATTCATTATTGGAAACCCACATAAACGTAAAGATGTACCGGAAGAGGACCGACAAGCATGTCATCACTGTGTGAATGACAATATCACCTGTGAAAAATAAATGTGCATTAAATGTGAATTTTGGGACAGATTTTGCTTTAATGCACTTCTAATCTGTCTTTATAACTATCTGGCTCTGACTGTACAATGACATATTTCAATATTTTATCCATTGGATATTTCGTTTTAAATTAAGTTTATTAGAATACATAACCATTAATACTTCTTATACATAAAATATTAGCATTTAATACAAATAAGTGACTTTTATCAGTTGTTGCTTGACCACTGATAAAAAAGATCACTTGTTTATAACATAAATGCTAGATGTAAAATGGACTAATAATTAATACGTAATAGTTTCAGTTCGCCCGAGTGCAGTGCTTTTCATTTGTATCTTGAATTTGTTGTATGCAGCAGAATATATTTTTCATACAACAAGGACTGATGATTTATCTAGTCTTCTTCTTATACTACACTGAAAGTGTGTCTAAAAGTTGTACTGTGGTACCTGCAATATGGAATTATTTGTATTTCAATTCATTTCCTGCAGAATGGGTTAATGAATATGTTAGGGGAATCTCGCTAGGTAGGGTGGGGAGTTCTGTGCAGAGAGATTGATGGTCTCTGACCTTGGAAACATGTTTGGTGTCTGCAAGGGGCAGTAATTCTTTCACCAACTGTTCTTTCCTGCCTTCTTTATCAAGTGGTTTCCTGAAGCTTAAATGTATAAATGTGTAGGATGGGAAAATATGTCTATATCTTAATCTTTTGGTTTGATTGTCTGCTACAAGGAGTTCCTTATTGTTGGACAGTCACTTTGATCATTAACACTCCCAAAAACTGACTGATATTTACATTCCTAATAAATGAGCCCTGACAAATTGTCCTTTATCTTATTACACAATGTTCTTCTGCTTTGTTAATCACTAGGGCAGAGTGGACAGAGAATTTTGTACAGTGGGGCATTCCTGGGACTGGCAGCCATCACTGTAAATTCTCATGTGTAAAAATTATTATTCATATACAAATACACTGTTTAGAAATTTGGACTATTGAGGAATTCCAGGAACTGAAGTAAATGGTGAATAGATGGAGGAATACTGTTGGGGCAACAGAATCATTTTTGCTATTTATAAGCAATTTTGTGATAAAAAAAAATCAAAAACATTTTGTTGCTTTCCCTTTAATAACTAAGGAATACATAAAATGACATGCATGTTGTTCCAATTACAGCGAGATGTGTTATGAAAACCTATTTTCTTGATTTGCTTGGAACTATATAAAATTGATTGGTAGCAATACTGATTGCCCAAAAAGTCTGAAAACCTTCTGACTGAGTTTAATTACACTGATATATTCTGAGTTTGTATCGGGGAGGCACATTTATCAAGGGTCGAATTTCGAATTCATGTGAGTTTTTTTTAAAACTCCCATAAACTCCCATAAATTTGAAATCTATTAATAAAATCAAATTTTTTCAACTTGGACGAATTTTAACGACCCAAAAACTCGAATCGAATTAGAGTCAAATGATAAAAACTTGATTCAAAATGAAAAAACTCGAATTTCAGGAGGGCTGTAAAAATCACCAAAGTGATCCCTGGGCCTCTCCCATTGACTTATACAATAATTCGGCAGGTTTTAGGTAGCGAACAGTCAAATTCAAGTTTCTTAAAGGGCCAGAGTATGATACATCTCGAAATTCGAATTAAAACTCAAATCGAGTTTGAATAATTCACAATTCGTATTTGACAGTTTTGAGCAAAAAAATTTGACCCTTCCCCTTAGTCGCTTTATTTTTTCTTAATGCATCACTCTAAGTTAGGGTTCTTCTCCCTCATTGTTATTTCAGTCATTTGCCTTATTCCTGCGCCAACACTTGGACATGATGAAAGGCACAATTTTAATTGAAAATGTAGATTTTGCCTAAAACTGTTTGTGGGATCAGTAGCCCCTGTGCTGCTACTGCTTAAACAGCTGGCTAGGATCAGGGATTGGAATGATTCTCTTGTAGGCTATGTGTGATTGTACAATATTAAGCTACAGGCCATGTTATCCTGTCATGTTATTGCTGGAGTTAAGCAGATTAACTCAGTACCAAACCTTTAATGAGCTCTGTAAACATTCATTCCTCCTTCTGACTTGACACTTTTCTGGGGAAATATTAAGTGACCAACCACCAAAGCTGTGATCAGCAAATTCATGCTGTGAAATAAAGGTTGACATGCTTTATGGGCAGACAATGCCACCATTTTCAATTATTGTTTGCAAAACATATATATCATTATTCTAATCTACTATATAAAACACATTTATATCCGTGAAATTCTCAGTTACAGTATGCCTTGAGTAGATTCCAATGAGTAAGGCTCAATAGATTGTATATTTATTACAACAAATAAACTATTATTGCTAACTAAATTTCCATGAGTACCTGTTTTGAAGCAGCTGAGTATTTCTAGGAGCGATGTTTATTTGTTATTTTTTTCCATTCTGCACCAAGCAGCAATTCACATTTGAAGACTTGTGTAAGTAACAATTGTTCGCCTGAGTGAAAATTCACCTGGCAAAAGGGGGCAAAACTTTTCTAGCGCTGAGCAAGCGAATTAAATTAAATTAAATAATTGTTTTAATATGTGTTTTTCTGCATTTAAAAAAGGTTTCAATTTAATCAAAGCCTATTGCTTTATCATTGTCAGTATCTCAGTTGTAAGCAGTTTCTATCCATTTCCTACAGGCTGTTTGCTGTGAAATGTGGATCCTGCCTTGATACCATCGCTCCCAGCGAGTTTGTCATGAGAGCGCAGAAAAATGTCTACCACTTGGGCTGCTTCTGCTGTTGTGTCTGCGATAGACAGCTCCAGAAGGGCGATGAGTTTGTTCTGAAAGACGGACAGCTGCTGTGCAAGAGTGACTATGAGAGAGAAAGAGACCTGCTCAGCCTGGTGAGCCCAGCAGCCTCTGATTCAGGTACAACATTCACTGAAACAAATGGGAAAAAGTATTCAAAATTAATCCATTTTCAAGCCTCATTTTGTAAAAATTTAGTTTTTATTCAGATAACCACATATATAAATATAGTGCCTTATTTATAAAACAAAATGGGACAAAGTGCAAAAACAGGCATAAAGAGTTTATAACCTAGCTACAGTACATATTGATAACATTGACTACCATTATTTATGATTTTATTTGATATGCACCCCCCATTCTTTCGCTTCTGTCTAATGGCTAACTTTCAAAGAGCTTTTTTATAGACAAGTGTGTGTGTGAGAGAGAGAGAGGTTGTAAGCTAAACCCAATTTTATTGGAAAAATGCAGAGGGGGGGAGAGAGGACCAGCCGATCCCATATGCTGAGACTAATCTCCAAAGCTCTTACTTCAATTACAGACTCTGACTACTCTAGCACTCAATCCTAGGTAAACAGCAGAAACTCAAAAACCATCCCCATTTCCAATTAAGTGCCCTAACTCTGCCTCTCCCCTTAATTCCTCCAAACCAAAGAAGTGGCTATTCAAAGCACTGAAAGAGATGATCTACGCAGCTTCATTATACAGATGTCCCCTACCCCTTATCCCACATTGATGACAATCTCCTTTTGTGTAAAATGGACCACAGAATCATGTAAAGCAATCCATGCCCAGCTCATGAAAGGTCATCCACACACAATATGTTTTTCGCTTCTTCCTCTGGACCCAGGGATGAGGTTTAAGGCTTAATTAAGCACCACTCCTAGTGCCTGAGACGTTTAAGGAGGCGCAGATTTCACTAATTAAAACTAAGTCTCCTGTCCTAGCATATGCATTGCTTTTATTAGCTGTCTATTATATCTGCAAGCCTGTTTTCATTTATAGCAGGTGGTGACAAGCTGGGCAATATTAGTGCCCTAATGTGTAAGTAATCCTCTGTGTACTAATGTCTGCTCTTTCTCAGGCAACTCCTGCACCAAGCATATCTGTAGATAGACTATTGACTACATTGTTCTAAAGAAGATCTAGTGATAAAAACTGTCATCATGGAGAGAACAGATTAGCCACTTCATTTAATCCTACACTTTTTCTACTAATATAATCAACTACTGCTAGAGGGACCTTCAGCAAATCTTTTTATTAAAAGGGAAGCATACTTGTAGGAATAAGTGTCTCTTATGCTATTATATAGCACATTATCCATGTTCCTTGAAGTGATATTATTAGATTTATATTTTTGCTTTGAAGTATGTAATTCCACCAGAGGGGACAATTCAAACTTGAGTTGAAATGCTTATTATTATTATTATGAATAATAATAATTTAAAATACAATGTGAGATATAGAATGTGAGATATAGAAGAACTCGGTAATTGTGAAAATAAGGGAGTCCATGAAGTATGGGCAAGTAAATTTCATAGAAAATATAGCTACTATGAAGGTCATAAAATGACTTCCACATGGCAGCTATGAACGTGGACATAAATGGAAGTGCATTTTATTATACATTATTTATACAAGCAATCTAACCACTCTGTAACAAAATACCCTCTATTGAGTGTCATTGGAAACCAATTAACCTGTCTGCTTGTTTTTGGATTTTGAGAGGTAACTGGGTTACTCCAAGCAGACTTTAGAGAGCTATGTGGCAGAAGTGCTAACTACTGAACCTCCATTCAATGTATTTTTCAAGATTCACAATCCAGATTTTGCTGAACTATGGTGCCATCATCCTCATTTATTAAGCTATATATATTGATAAATACTTGCTAAATAACTAGAATACCTTACTAGGTTTAATATATATATATATATATATATATATATATATATATATATATATATACTGTATATAGACTAGAAGCTCTAGTTTAGGAAAAAACTAACAATAAATATTGTATTGTGAAAATATGTATCTTGGCAAAGATAAAAAAAGCAACTTATAATAGAAATAGAAAGACTTTTGAGAAGCAGGCCTTTCTTGCATGTCATAATAATAATTTCCACTATCACCCTTCTTGCTATTAGGTAAAAGTGAAGATGAAGACGATTCTGGGAAATTTGATGACAGCAAGGGTGCAGAGGATGGAAAAGACCAAAAGCGTCCCAAGAGGCCAAGAACTATCTTAACAACACAGCAGCGCAGGGCATTCAAGGCTTCCTTTGAGGTCTCCTCTAAACCTTGCAGGAAGGTATGATTTTGCCAGGAATATCTACTGTTCTTCAGTATGTATATTTCAGATATACAGATCCACTGATTACCGGTTCCACTAAGATAAGGGTTACATTACCACAGTATTATACTGAGGTAAACATAGGTTTTGAATTCAATTGAACAACAACAATATCTAAATATATATTATCCAAACGACAAGGGTCTTATGGAGCTGTATGTTGGATTGCTGTTATCTAGATCTACAGTTAGATTGCAATCTATATTTTGCTGACTAGGAGTAGCCTCAAAACTGCAGTGAGCTGTAGCTGGCTTGTGAGCAATAAGTTAGTGAAACAGGAATCAGTTGTGCTGCTCCCCAAGTTCCCAAGTGTGACATAAACATAGTCTCCTAAGGATTTTGTATATTTATTATCCACAATTAGAAGAGGGCACTGAAGATATTCAATTCATTTTCTGAAAATACTTTGGTGTGTTTCTTTGTAAAGGTGAGGGAGACCCTAGCAGCTGAAACAGGCCTCAGTGTCCGTGTGGTACAAGTCTGGTTCCAGAATCAAAGAGCCAAGGTAAGAAAACACAAACATTGATGGATTCAGCAATTTTCATATGCAACAACAAAGAAGAATCTGAGTTTGTGCACAACTTTGTTGAAAATTGATATTAAAAAAATGACATTTACAGACAAATCCAGTGTATTCACTATTCTCCAGTTTATAACATATTAATTTAAAATAATACAAATAGTTAGAAATAAATATGTTTATTAATCTTCTCTGAGTACAACGCAACCATGGTTTTTGTGAGTAGTATACAGCAAACTGCTCACAGCAGCTACTGCTGCAGAAAACGTTAATTTGGGGGAACCCATAGATGAATCAAATATACAGTATAATGCACTGGTAGTTATTTGGCCACAGTACCATATATTAAATAGGTTTGCATGGAAGTAAATGCTCGTGTCCTGACACTGGATTGGGAAGATGTAATGAACTTTTAACATCTCTAGAGGAGTGCAGAAATAACACATATTCAGTATCAGTATTGGCCAGATACAATTTCATGAGACTACGGATTCTGTTTTAATATTGTTTTGTTTGCTGTTTATTCTACTCCTGCACAGATTTAGGCTGATGTCTGATGTTAAGGGGCCAATTTACAAAGGTTCATATCTTTTTCTTTTCCCCAAATCTTATTTTTTTCTGATTATACTAATTACTCTAAACTATGAAAAATGTGTAATTAATTAAATTAAAAAGCCATGAAAAACACTAGTACAAAGCTGCGGCATCTAAAAGCTATTGAGGTCATTTTGAATTCAGTGGGGATATGTCCTTTTTCAATTGTAAAATCTTTCTCTATTTCAAACTTTTAAGGTTTTGGGGGTTTTTTTGTTTATATTTGCACAAAAAATGTTTCTGTGCTTTTTAAATCAGGCTGTTTTAATAAAGGGACGTGGCATTTGTGGTTTTAGAGAAATTAATTTCTTCATGGCTTCTTAAACCTCTAAAACCACAAAAATCTAAATGTTGATGAATGGCCTCCCCATTTAACAATACATGAGACACAGTGAAGACCACTAAAGAATTTCGGGAAGGAACTTCACAACAACAACTGAGTATCAGGCTTATAGCCTGTCTGGACAGCTTACTGTAAAAAAGCACATACTGTCAGTTACAAGAAACCCAATCTAGTGCTTTATTTATAACAGATGAAAAAGCTGGCAAGGAGACAGCAGCAACAGCAGCAGCAGCAACAAGATCAGCACAACCCAAGCCGCATTCCCTCAGGTAACAGTGTTTCTCAGCAGTATTAACTGGATGCAACTGAGCCACTAGGGAAGTTAATTATGCATTAATAATGCTAACATTATTATTATTTATTTAGGTTTCTTTGTTTTACACACCTCTGTAAGCTGAATTTCAAGCAATGCTGATTTCCTGTACTACACTGCTTACAATCTAGTCCTGTTGCATAAAGCACAGGAATATATAATGTTTCCCAGAAAGATAACTTATGGGCTGATGAATAGAATAGAACAGTAAGAACTAGAATGTGCCAGTAATGTACTGAAATATACTGAGTGCATCCATGAAGACTGCCAATAGGCCTACCATGCACCTCCGTCTCCTGAGCAGCTGCTGGGTTTGCAGGCTTTGCTGTTACTACCTTTGGACTCAAACATTTAGATTAACAATAGGGATATTCTGATTTTCTCAGATATCTTTATCAGTACTGTTTCCTAAACAACAAATTACAATTTTTTTACCGAAGAACTGTCTGCCACTGATATAAACAAGATATACCCATGAGACTAAAACAGTAACATAATTGACTCTCATAATTGTCACCTATGTATATTTAAATTCTCGTGATTTTTTTTACAGCTCAAACACATAATTCAAGCAGCTCCAGCATTGAAGGAATCATGAATGTTTTCACTACCCTGCCACAGCAACAACTTCTTTCCTTAGAGCAGAATATGTACAGTTCTGACCCATTTCAACAAGGTCTTACTCCCCCACAGATGCCTGGAGACCACATGCACCCTTATGGTATGTTAATTTTCTTAGTTCTGAGACACAATCCAGTATGCACCCATACCTCCCAACTGTCCCATTTTTAGAGCGGCAGTCCCCCTTTTGACAGCTCAACCCGCAGTCCCTCATTTGTACTGGAAAGTCCCATTTTTCTCTGCACTGAACAGCCAGAAAAAGAAACAAAGTTTCTAACTTAATTGGCTTTTGGCAGAGAGCCCAGAACAGCCACAGCAGCAGATACAATTTTGAGATAAGCAAATAAGTAATTGAAACAATATAAGATAACAGGTCTCTTGGGAAAAGTTAGACTCACAACTTAAAGGGCAATTCACCTTCATTAGCAAAACTGAAATAACTGAAAAAAAAAAACACAGGTAAATGTTCAAACTTTCATAGCCTGCCAAATTTTGGAAAATAAACATGGTAATTATGCCAAAAATTTGCGTGGTCTAAAAAATTTTGCCGCGCCATGCATGCCAACTTTTTTGTCCCTCTTTTTATTTCCAAAATGTTGGGAGGTATGTGCACCAACTAACTTGGGTTTACAAATCAATATTTTGTATTGTTACATTGGGAGGACAATTTATTAGCGATGAACTTTGAGATCAAATACTGTCCAGAGAATCTTTTCTACAGGTAGACACCAAAATAGGAAGTAGGAATAGGGAAAAAAACATTATCATTAGAACATTAAGCCACTGTAATTAATGAAGAACAATAGCCTTAATTGCTCATGTCTAATTCCATCTGAAATGCATACTAGACTCTTTGTCCCACAGGGCCAAACATGGTTAGTATTCGTATTTTTACAGCTCCCTTCCATGACATCACTTAAATAAAATTCAGCTCATGCACGTGTACTTTGGAAGCTAATTCATCCAATACATGGGAAATGTCGTTTGATTTTGAATGAACTTTTAGTATGATGTAGAGAGTGATAGTCTAAGACAATTTGCAATTGGTTTTCATTTTTTAATTATTTGTGATTTTTGAGTTATTTAGCTTTTTATTCAGCAGCTCTCCAGTTTTCAATCTCAGCAATCTGGTTGCTAGGGTCCAAATTGCCATAGCAACTCTGCATTGATTTAAATAAGAGACTGGATAGAAAGATGAGTAATAAAAAGTAGTAATAACAATACATTTGTAGCCTTACAAAACATTTGTTTTTTAGATGGGGCCAGTGACCCCAATTTGAAAGCTGGGAAGAGTCAGAAGAAGATGGCAAAAGATTCAAAAACTATAAAAAGAAAAAAAGAAGACCAATTGAAAAGTTGCTTAGAATCAGCCATTCTATAACAAACTAAAAGTTAACCTCCCCTTTAATAACATGTAGCATAATATTTCTGGTGTGGCACTAAAGAGTTGTAATTTTCTATTTTCGAAGGTGGAGAATCCTTTTTTCATGATATTGACAGCGATGATGCTTCCCTTAACAACCTGAGCGAGTGCCTTCTACCAGGACCAGAATTAGGACCTATCCAGGGCAGAGTTGGAAACCCAATTGATCGCCTTTACTCCATGCAAAACTCTTATTTTACATCCTGAAAAACCAAGCATAGTACCAGATCATCATATCATGGTATCTTGATGTTTGGCACTTTTTTTTCTGATTATAATACACTTAATTAAAATGATAGCAGACTGTTTCCTGCCAATGATTCTTGTAAGGCATTACAGTTAGACTTTTTTGAAAAGGCTAACAGAATGCAAGAGTAATAAAAACAATGGCAATTTTTGTGCGGCTGAAACCAAACATGCTAACTCTTGAACTGTACAGCCACTGTTAAGTCGACAGTCCGCCGAATATCCCGAGTTGCTGCTACAACTGAAATACGTTCGTACAACTGGATTCTGGATCTCTAATAATTAGTTCTAAGGATGATTTAATGTAACACTGATTAGTTCTAAGGATGATTTAATGTAACACTGATTCTAATCTAAATGTTTCTCCAAAAATACAGTAGCAGATATCTTCATGGAAACCAGGGACAACAAAAACCTGCTACTCAGTATGCATGCAGTGTTACCAAAAGGAATATACAAAAACTGTGCAACATTGCTAATAACTGTGAACATCACCAGCCATGGTCCAACATGAATGCAATTCTCTGTGAGAGCACTCTGGAACAATACCTAATCGCTGAAACTGAAAATCAGTCTTGTTATAGACATAGAAAAGACAACATTGTTGGTACTTGTGCAATCAGCCATACACTGGAAACTAGTAGACTGATAATTATATTTTTTGTATCCATTTTACTAACTGAATTACTCTGCCACAGACTGCACAGACAGGTCGCATTGTGTTTGGGATATATTTAATATTGCACATATATGCCCTTAACTTATACAAAATAGTAATTAGCATTATAATCTTGTAGTAGATAGTAAAATTGTGTGTCAAAAACTCTCTATGTGAATTAAATTTCTTTGTGTTTCATTAAGTATGAGTAAACTACTGTATTTCAACCGTCTATTATTTCAATTATGTTATTAACATTATGGGTGAACAGTCGTCAGTAAAAAATCAAGATCTTGGTGATTTGAGAAAATAACCACAAAAAAATATACAATCCCGCCTGTATTTGAGTTTGAGTTTTTAAAACTTGGGAATTTTCGAGATTTCATCATCATCATCATCATCATTATCATCACCTTAATTATTTAGTTTATAATATATATATATATATATATATATATATATATATATATATATATATATATATACATATATATATATATATATATATATAGTGAATAAAGTACCCCCTCTTGAAAAATATAAGGATATTATAAGTTGCCGAGGAGTTTCATGACCATATAAAAACACGAGGCCAAAGGCTGAGTGTTTTTATACAGGTCACGGAACTCGTGTTTTTATATGGTCATGAAACTCTTTGGTAACTTATAATATCCTTATATTTTACAAGAGGGGGTACTTTATTAATTATAATACACAAGTTTTAGGGAGTCATGTGACAGAAATTACATCAGAACTCACCATTTATAAGGATATAATTTACAAGATATTCATGGCTTTTGTATATTATATATATATATATATATATATAAAGTCAGTGAGGCTGCTGTAGATAATGCCCTGGTGCTAACAGTAGTATTATATAGAATTTGTAAAAAATGTTGTTGCACTCTAGGGACTTTTGTAGTAAAGAACAATGTATGAAGATCCAAATTATGGAAAGATCCACTATCAGTAAAACTCCATGTGCTGAGCATTCTGCATAACCGGTCCCATACCTGTAGTGAGAAATCAAACATCTGATTAGCGAAGCATCAAAATTGCACCTTCCAGTTCAGGTTCCCTGAATAGTAAGACATCAACTGATCTGTAAAATCTAACTAATAAATCCAAGAGGAGCAAAAGAACATAGTAAAGATTAAAATGAAAGAGTATATTGCAAAGCATACACGTCCATTGTACTTTAACTGCACGCCATATGCTAATTAGCCATCGCTAGCATAACTTGGGACTGCTTATGGTATCATCGCTAGCACAACTTAGCAACCGTTCGGTAACCTGTGCACAACTTCGGATCTTCGAGAATTTTGTGCAGCCCTGGCGAAACTACGCCTGGCGCAGTGTGGCGAAGTGTGGCGAAGCCGTTGCTAGTGAATTTTTGGCGCATAGTGAATTATCTTAAACAGCCATGCCTTACAACCACTAGTTCACACCTAAATTAGATGTTAATTTTCACAACTTTTTAAATGTATTTATATATCCTCTTTAAAGGGTCATGTTCATAATTAAACATACATTTAATAAACGGTAGGGTAACAGACTGTGAGTGTTGCCTCCCTGGTTGGAGATGGCTCAGCCACCCTGGATCACATTGGTACAGACAACTAAATAATAGGGAGTAGGGAAATGGGGAAGACATTAATGTCAATACCTGTCTGTAACCCATGGTAGTAGAACTAGAGAGAGATGAGGACTGTGTGTGTGTGGTTAAGTATGTGAAGTATAAAGATCTAAAGCTGTTAGAGAATTTACTTTGAGCAACTTTACTCAAGATAGCTAGAAGGTTGGAGGAGATATTAAACTGGGGTACGGTAAAATGCCATTTAGTCTAATAGTCCAATTTGGTAAAGGGAAAACATAGGTTAGAGTGAGGCCCCAAAAGAATTCAGAAATAAGAATCTTTACTAAAGATGGCTAGAAGGTTGGTGGTGGAATTAAACTGGGGCAGGCTAAAAGGCCATTTAGTCTAATTGTCCAACTTGTTAAAGGGACAGTATAGGTATAGCTTAGGATGGGGTCCAAAAAGAATTCAGAAATAAAAAACAAAAACAGGTAACAATAAAAAGAAGCACAGGAAAGCAAGTATTTGTAACTAACAGTAACAAATGGTAGAAACATGAGCCATGCAGACATAGAGCTGAACATATTAACACACTGAATGAGAAATGAGAATAATTCAGATGGAAGGATATTGTGTCTACAGGAAGCTGTCAGTTTTAGATATGGAAATTTTTGAACAATTGGTCCCCTTATTTAGATATTTTAAATTCTAATGACAAACTGATGTGATTCATTCATTTCTTTTTATGATAGAGAGAAAAGTGTTATTCAGTTTGAAAAAATGTCCATTTGCGGTTAGTTCTGAAATTTGCAATGTTTTCTATATTCCATTTTACTTTGCATTGTAATCTATTTCTTTTTATCCATCTTAATTATGCTAACTTACTTTTGTTGCGCTGTCATTATTTGTCACTGTGCATTTTCAAATGCCAATAAATATTATTGGAAAAGAAAAAAAGGGTATTGAAGATGGAAAGGACCTTAGTTGAACAAAATATATATTAGGGATAAAAAAAAATCGACTCCGTTTAATAAAGCAATAAAGAGCAAAGTGAAAAGGAAAACAGCAGGAGTCAAGTAAGTAAGGAAAAAGCAGGTAAGATAACACCAATAGTGAAGAATGTAGTGACAGCAGAGATAATGTAGCTAAAGGGAGTGTAACATATGATATGTTAATATCATTATATATTTTAATCCAACAGAACAGAAAACCAGTTGGGAGAAATTATAATGTCACTCTTTCTGCCAGATCTGCATAATATAGCCAGGGTCAGTTTCCCTTTAGAATTAGCTGCATTGTTATGACTCTTGGAGCCCACACTGCCCCAGAAGGGATGTCTTGTGGCAAATTTACAGCAGAGGCCAGGGACAGTGAGAATGGGTTATTATGGCCACAGAGTGTCTCCACACACATTCTTTTTGGAACCCACTGAAATCAGAGACATCAACTAACTGCATAACATCAGATTGATGATCCAGTCCCGGCATGTAATATCTACTTTAAACAAAATAGTTAAATGGAGTGCAGTCAAAGCCAGTGACCATTGTCATCCCAACGACATGCAGTTAGCTGCTGTCTCTATAACAAATCATCTTAACCCAAAGCTTGCTGTGGTTTTCAGTAAACTCAGTTTTAGAATTCATGCTATTGCTATTTTGAAATCATTGTTCAGGTAGGTTTGGTATACATGTATAGGATCCCTTATCCGGAAACCCAACATCCAGAAAGCTCCGAATTACAGAATGGCTCCCATAGACTCCATTTTATCCAAATAATCCAAATTTTTAAAAATGATTTCCCTTTTCTCTGTAATAATAAAACTGTAGCTTGTACTTGATCCAAACTAAGATATAATTAATCCTTATTGGAAGCAAAACCAGCCTATTGGGTTTATTTAATGTTTAAATGAATTTCTAGTAGACTTAAGACATGAAGACCCAATTTACAGAAAGATCCATTATCCAGAAAACCCCAGGTCCCGAGCATTCTGGATAACAGGTCCCATACTTGTATACTAATCATGCATGCTTACTTATCATTACACAGATTATAAAAGGCAGTAAACATGTATATATAAGTTTAGCTAGTCAAGGGGATACTCAAAGCCTGTAAATTACAGTCATTTATCACTGCAAGGGTTAAACTAAATATTTAAGACCGGACTTACAAAACCCATAATCTGCAAACAGAGGTCACATCTTTATTTTATCCCTTCGGTTATGGCTGGATTCCAGGTGACACCTGTTCCAAATGTTCAGATAAAGGGGAGTGGATCAGCCAGCGCATAAATTAGCACCTGATGACAGACTTAACTACAGAACTGACCTGTATGCAGCTTATCAGCCCAGCAAGGAGATGGGGTGGGGGAGTATGTAGAGATGTGTTCAGAAGTGTAAGGATTTTCAAATCAGATTCAGCAGTCCGAAGTACTGTATAACATGAACATATGATTAGTTAACTGGATTTACTAAATATTATACAAAAGTTCTGCAGGATCAAAGAAGCCGCCTGAATGTGATGTATAGAAATAGTAATTCAAGTTGACCAGAACTAATAAAACACACTGGCAGCTGTTTATGAGGTTTATTAGGTTTCCTTTGAAAGTATCTAATGGAAATATTAAGAGAATACTGTAATGGCAAGGAATTATTTAGATTGTGTGGCTATTTGCAATTGGGAAATAGTTTCATATAGTTTAAACAAAGAAAGGCTCCTTTACAATCACTAAGATCAGCGCTGGGAGCAAAAGGGGTATAGAAATGTGATTAAACAGTGATACAGCTTGAGCCTTCTCGCTATGCATTATTTGATGTACATAAATCGCAATGTAAGCAGTCCTGTATCTAACACCTCCTTTCATCAGGCATGATGTAGAGGGCTGCCTTTGTGTGAATTACACCAGGAATTCACACAATACATTTTGCACTGCTTTTCATCTGCAAGAATTGGAATTAGAATCCAGCACAGAGGTTCACTACTACTTTCCTGCCTTCTTTTGCCCTTCATTGCTTAGGTGCTCTATGCTGGTGAGGGCAGAATCCATGGCTTAGGGTTGGACAGGAGGTGTGCCAATTGGACCCTTTGACATATACATTTATTTCATAGTAAAGTGTGGTATGCTAGTGCGGAAGCAATTTTTATTCTAGCCTTGATTATCAATGGACATCTTTCATTACAACCTATTATTCTTAAACTGACCCCTGAGTGAAAACGCCACATGCCTGCAATCAGTGTAAGGGCTATTCCACGCGGGGAGATAGCGTCGTGTTTGCGGTCGCGGCGACAAAGCGCCGCGACAGTCGCCGCGACCGGCGCAGGCGACAGTTTTGTATGGGCGCCTATGTAAAAACGCCTGTGCTAACCACACGAGGCGATGCGCTTTTCAACAGTCGCCTGAAAATGCCTCGCCAGGGGGTTATTTATCAGAATTTAGAGGTTTTTTATACCTTAAATGAACTAATTTAAGAAAAAACTCCAATGGAAAAAACCTGAATCAGTGAGTTTGGGGTTGACAATCCAAAAAGTCAAATCGATTGAGTTTTCAGTGGGAAAAAACTTGAATTGCTCAAATTGATTGAGTCAAAATCCTCCAAAAAAACTCGAACATCATGAAGCCTATTAAGATCTTCAAATGGTTCAAGAGACGTCTGCCATTAACTGCAACATCACCTCAACAGGTTTTATGTGGTTTATTTTCAGATTCAAGCTATTTCTAGGGTCGGGGTATAATAAATCTTGCAAAATTTGAGTTTATTTTTTAACCCGAAAACCCGCAATGTGAGATCTATGCACCTACTGGGGAAAATAAGTTGCACAAAACTATGGGGCAAATTTACAAAAGGGCGAAGTGGCCGTCTCTAGCGAAAATTCACCAGTAATACCATCGGCAGATACATCGCTACTTCACTGATGATTCACTGATAATTCACTGATCACTGATGAGGCTTATAGAACAACTACTGAAAGAGAGCATTGCTAACAAAGTTTCACGCCCTTTCACCAGGCGCATTTTCACTCATTACACATCACATATCGTAAAGTGTGAATTTTTCATTGAATTTCCCCTTTCACCAGAGTTTCCTTCACCAGTTTAGACCTGGCGAACTGATAAGGTTAAGCTACATCCTCCTCAATCTTATGCCAGTGACATCATATCCTGTATGCCCAAGTGTTTAAAAAAATTAAAAAAAAAAAGTTGGTGTTTTTTCATATTTTAAAGTGGCATTGTCTTTAAAAGTTGTAACATTTTTCTTTTAACATTTTTTTTAACCATTTGAGGGGCATGCCACATTTGTTTTAGTGTCTGCCTACGTCTAGGACATTAAAGGATCTCTTTTGTCTTTATTTTGCTTCCTTGAACATTTTTAATAATAAAGACGTATATATGAGCTATGTGTATCTACCCTCAAATTCACCTAAGCGTATTAATGAAGTTTTGCTAGGCAGAAACGAACATTAGCGAAAGTTCAATGAAATGCTTACGCTGACGAATTTGCACCAGCAAAACTTTGCCAGTGTTAAGCTGCAGAGACCTAACTTCACATTTTAGGGAATTACTATAGTGGTAGCGAATTTGCACCTGATGAAGTTGCCCAAAGTGTGGCGAAGCCTTCCTAGGCGAAATTTCACCCTTTAGTGTATTTGCCCCTGTATTTTGCTGTTGCTTTAAGAAAACAGCATCAAATATAGCATTATAGATGACTACCACTCAAGGAGGAATTTTATAGAGATGTAAATATACAATTATAGAATTTGATAGAATATGAAACAGGAATAATTAATATGAGTGCGTTATATTGAAGAACTGTGGAATCTTCCAAAACAAACCCTTGCAATATTCTATCTTGTCTTACCCAATCTCCCAAATTTCCTGCGAAAATAACGCAAAAAAATCGTGAAATGCATTCAGGTAAATAGGTGTCTGAATAATGTTGACGTGTATTGATTTTGACGCGAGTGTCTTTTCAGACATGCACCGGCAGCGAAATGTGGAATTTTGCTGCAAATTTGTGACAGCCAAATTTATTCGCCAATCACTATTGACAAATAACATTAAACTACATTTTTTAAGATGGAAAAATTGCTGAGTATTGGATGACCTTCAAAATAGTAACTGCTTGGATAATAGCTACCAAAATCCAACATTTTTTCTGTGTGCATTTGTGATACTGCGCTTTTGTTTTGTGCTGTATCTACATTCATTTTTATATTTCAGCCAGAAAATGTAGTTGGCAAGGGCAATGTTATCTTGATAAACCTCCTTACAGTATGTTTTTTTTTATAAACTGCAGTATACAGTAGCCTGTTGTCTAAGCAGCCAAAGATTTGAATTTCAGCAAAGTTGTTCATCCCATTCTCGCCATGTACACTTGAAAGACCAGAAATAGAATTCAGCATAAAAATGTGCCCTGGACCCCATGGAGGAACATAGAGCATCCTGTAAGTGTTACAAGAGAGAGGCTGGGTCACAGCTGGCTGGACCTGGGTAATTGAACATTTGGCAGTGTGTATCTTTTAGATATTGCTTATCCACTGCAATCCTCTTTATTAACATGTTAAGAGACAAAACACTACTAAAAATCTTGCTCTTCCTCAAAATTAAAAGGGGATGAACTATTTGTTCAATATACAGGTATGAGATCTGTTTGAAAAGCTCCAAATAACAGAAATGCCATCTCTCATAGACTCCATTTTATCCAAATAATTCAAAATTATTTTTTCTCTGTAATAATAAAACAGTAGCTTGTACTTGATCCTAACTAAGATATGATTAATCCTTATTGGAAGCGTGATTTACCCGTTTACGTGATTTTCTAGTAGACTCAAGGTATGAAGATCCAAATTATGGAAAGATCCATTACCTGGAAACCCCCAGGTCCAGAGCATTCTGGATAACAGGTCCCATACCTGTATTGCAATAAATCTAAGCTGGCCATAAGTTATTCCTGGTCACTTTCATCAGCTTAATTCAGAATTGTAACATTTTACTGTCCATTTACATAGAGACTAATTGCAGCTTGCATACAAATTGGAGAGGTTCTAGTAAATCAGATCCAACTCTCACCAGGGGTAAATGAGGCTATCATTTCAGAACCAACCATTTTCTCTGTAATAATAAAGTAGTAACTTGTACTTGATAAGATATAATTAATCCTTATTGGTATAAAAACAAGCCTATTGGGTTTATTATTTGTTTACATGATATTTTAGTAGGCAATGTATGAAGATCCAAATTACAGAAAGATCCATTATCCGGAAAACTGGATACAAATTGGAGAGGTTATAGTAAATCAGATCCAACTCCTACCAGGGGTAAATAGGCCATTAAAGAATGAGAAAAAGTACAGAATACAGTTCATTACTGGTGACACCATACAAGGAAAACAATGAAATGCCCTCCTCACTAATTAAACAGGCTTTGATTATCCATATAATGCAACACATTTTAGCTGGCCAACTGCTTCTTACATAAACAATTTGGGCATCTTCTTACATAAGGTGGTTCAATTCATGGTAGCTCAGGGCTACATTAGCAGCTCTTTCTGTTTAATAGAACAAGGCTGCAACGTTGCTGTTTGAAGGGGTGGTTCTCCTCTAAGTTAACTTTTAATATGTTATAGAATGGTCGATTCTGAGCAACTTTTAAATTGATCTTCATTATTTATTTTTTACAGCTTTTTTTAAAATGATTTGTCTTTCTCTTCTGACTCTTTTCAGCTTTCAGTTGAAGGTCACTGACCCCATTCAAAAACAAATGCTCTGTATGGCTACAAAATGATTGTTATTGCTACTTTTTATTACTCATCTATCAAATCAGGCTCATATTCAAATTGATTCATGGTTGCTAGGGTAATTTGGACCCTAGCAACCAAATAGCTGAATTGCAAACCAGAGAGCTGGTTAATGAGAAACAAAATAAATAATGCAAAAAACACAAATAATAAATATTGATAACCAATTGCAAATTGGCTCTAAATATCACGCTCTACATCATACAAAAGTGACTCAAAACTGAACAACCCTTTTAACAGAGTAACAAAACTAATAAAAAATGATTGTGACTTCTGCATTTCAAGAGGTTTAACAGGTCATGAGGGCAGTTACAAATAGTTGAATAATAGCTCCTGTCTGAGATTTGGGCTGGTGAGTACGGCCCTCCGTGTTTCTGCTCCCACTGGTGAGATTGACATGCAGAACTACTATTCACCCTGCACAGCGGTGTGAGCACAATAGCCATGTCACAACAATGAAAGTGATCAAATACCACCATGCAGTTACAATGAGGAAAAAATACATTTTCAAGAAGTCCAGGGGTACTCTGAAATAGATCTTGTTTCTTGCCTGTTTGAAATGTATTCCTGCAGACAAGGGGTCATTCATTCCATAGGAGCCACTATGCAAGCAATGTTCAGCCGTGCATTAAGTTTACACTAAGACGTATGAAATGAATGGCATTGTTCTGAAGGATGAACCCCAACTCATACCAGTTCTTAGATACGGAGCATCTTCTCTTCTCTAGCAGTGCTTTGTTTGAAATGGTAAAACGTAGAGCCACTAATTTTACAACTTTCATGTCAGAACTGTGCCCTTTCATGATTATGCTTTTTTAATCATTATTGCTAAGTATTATATTAATTACAGATACATGTAACTGTTATAATTATAAAGGCCTTGCAATTGGAAAATTGTGACAATCAGAATCAAGTTTCAATAATGAAAAATAACAAATCAATATATATATAAATAAAAAGTGAAACACAAAATAAATCATGCAATCCACCAAGGGGTACCAAGAGCAGTGGTTGTGGGAGCCCACCATGAAGTTTAGTTAGAAGTTTAGTGAAATTTCCTCTAATAGACATTCATGTAAGCTCAGCCTTATGATCTTGGTTTAATTAGCTACGCAGCACTGTTGTCATATGTCTAAAGCTGTGCCAAATTTGAGCTTCAAAACGGGGTTTGCATTTATAAAGTATAAAAATTTCTGAAATAAACCAGATATAAGAGTCGATACATTAATCATATTTTTGAAAGTGAAACCATACTTTATTCCCTGCATACCAAGGGACAGATTTATCAAAATGTGAGTTTAGAGCTTAATAAATAAAAACTAACCCACATCCTATTCATCCCTATGGGAAGATCACAAGTTGTGATTTCTAACTTGTACCCATTGATAAACAGTGATGAATGAAAAATTTCGCTATGTACAGATGCCTGCAAATTTCTGCAGTGGAGACCTGCATCAAAAATTCACCACACGGTTCTTTTCGCTTTGCACAACAACAAAAAAGATGAACGAGAAAAAAAGCATGTGCGGGGAAAAAAAGGTGTGGGTGGCAACCACATATATCATTTTATGCTTCCCCTCTTCTTTCACATCAACCAAAGCGATTTGCGCTATCCAACTACTGTATATAAGGACATACACATAAATATCTGGTGTATTCATTTTAATGTGGGCTACAAAGCACCAGATATTATGTTATTTATTGTTAGTTGTGCCTGTGTTTGTAAGCTAATAGTGATATATAAACTATACAGTCAGGGCAGCCATCAGGGGGGGACAGGGGGGAGAGTTGTAGGGGGCCCCGAGGGTAAGGGGGGCCAGGCCACGCCACACTTACTCGATTAGCCAGGCCCCCCATCTTTCTGAGAGCTGCTGACTTCGGGAAGGCATGGACGTTTAATTTTCATCCCATTATTTTCTCATAATGTGGGGTCCTAGCCACCATTATTTTTTAATGGGGGGGCCCTGGCCACAAATGTTTTTTTATGGGGGGCCCTGACCACCAAAATCTTTTTATTTTTACACTAGCCACCAATATTTTTTTTGTTTTTTTACTGTGTGGTGGGGGTGGCTGTAGGTGGGGTTTGCGGTGGGTGCAACCCAGGGGGCCCAGGAAATTTTGTCATATGGGGCCCTGCGATTTCTGATGGCGGTCTTGTATACAGTAGATGGTACTTTTTGCTTAAACACCAACATAGTGTACCATGACCAGTCGACCAGAGGTAATGTCAAAAACCTCAGACATGTTTTTAAGAAATTGGCAACATGGGAGCCTTTTTCTATTGAAGCAGCAGTACACTAAAAGAAAAATGCATGTGATTTTGCGCAACTAAATATTTGCAACTAAAAAGGTTTGCAAATTTTCTGCTGTTGTGTGAATTTTTCAGCAGTTTCTCAAAGTTTTCAGCCAAGCAAAATGGGACAAATTTGCTCATCACTACTAATAAATAAATTTTAAAAAATCCCATGGGAATGAATAGAACATGGGTGAATTTTTATTTATTAAGCTCTAAATTCATATTTTGATAAAGTGGCCTAAAGACTGGATCTTCAGCTGGGGTTGTGGGTCATGTCTCAGATGAAAGCCAGAAAACATTACACAACATGCCATCTGCTGCCAAAGAGGGGCAACAGGGACAAAAACATAATTTCAAAACAAGAGTCATTAGCCACTGGGAGTTATACCGAAGCCATGGGCTACTGGCATAGCCATGACTAAACTCACCAGATTGTGGATCCACCAATACCCACCAAATAAAGCTGTGATAATAAATTCCCAACAGTAATACATAAATATGAAATACATAACAATTATAAAACACAACAAAGGGTGGGTGGGTGCTATGAAGCTGCAAGTCCCTGGACCTCCCTAAGGTATACTCTGTGACCCAACCTGAATTTGCACCACTGGCCATGGCCCACAAACAGTCCAGTGAAGCTGTTGTTGGGCAGACTATTTTGACTCATTGGTCGCAATTGCAGAGATTCTTCCTAGAAAACAGAATTACTTAATTGAACTCATCAAGGAAAAACAAAATAGTAATTCTATCTAATAGAGGGAAGAATAGCAGAAGAAAGATCATACATATGTGTGTTAATGAAAGCTAATGTTTCATATCGAGCTGGTTTTCAAAGACTGGGGTGCTGAGAACTCATTTTAAGCACATTTATATTTTGCATTTTAATTCCAAGTTTAAACTTCTCTACAGGTAATTTTCTAAAGTGGAGGAAGAGTCTAGAACAGAAGTACCCAAACTTTTTTACCCTTGAGCCACATTCAAAAATGTTGGAAGAATGCTAAAAGTTTCTGGAGGCTCCATATATGGGCTGTGATTGGCTATTGGTAGTCATTATGTTGTACTTGCAGCCTACAGGAGGTTCTGTTTGACAGTACACCTGTTTTTATGCAACCAAAGCATACCTTCAAGACTGGATTTCAAAAAGTAACACCTGCTTTGTGGCCACTGGTAGGGATGTAGCGAACGTCGGAAAAAAAGTTCGCGAACATATTCGCGAACTTGCGCAAAAATGCGAGCGGTTCGCGAACGGTTCGCGAACCCCATAGACTTCAATGGGAAGGCGAACTTTAACATCTAAAAAAGACATTTCTGGCCAGAAAAATGATTTTAAAGTTGTTTAAAGGGTGCAACGACCTGGACAGTGGCATGCCAGAGGGGGATCAAGGGCAAAAATGTATCTGAAAAATCTGCCTGTGTGTGCATGGAAGAGATAGTGTAGGGGGAGAGCTGTTAGTGATTTCAGGGACAGATGATAGTAAGTTTGCTGGCTAGTAATCTGCTTGATACTGCTCTGTATTGGAGGGACAGAAGTCTGCAGGGATTTGAGGGACATTTTAGCTTAGGTAGCTTTGCTGGCTAGTAATCTACTGTTCTCTTTAAACAACTGCCATACATTGACCTTGTAGGCATTGTTTGCCCAGTTTTTTTGGACGCAGCCACTGAAGCACAGTTGCCAGAAAAAATATGCCATATAAATGCTGAAAATAGTAATTTTTCACCATACGTTGACCTTGTAGACATTGTTTGCCCAGTTTTTTTGGACGCAGCCACTGAAGCACAGTTGCCAGAAAAAATATGCCATATAAATGCTGAAAATAGTAATTTTTCGCCATACGTTGACCTTGTAGACATTGTTTGCCCAGTTTTTTTGGTTGCAGCCACTGAAGCACAGTTGCCAGAAAAAATATGCCATATAAATGCTGAAAATAGTCATTTTTTGCCATATACGTTGAGTCAACGTATGGCAAAAAATGACTATTTTCAGCATTTATGTGGCATATTTTTTCTGGCCTCTGTGCTTCAGTGGCTGCGGCCAAAAAAACTGGGCAAACAATGCCTACAAGGTCAACGTCGTTGACCTTGTAGGCATTGTTTGCCCAGTTTTTTTGGCCGCAGCCACTGAAGCACAGAGGCCAGAAAAAATATGCCATATAAATGCTGAAAATAGTCATTTTTTTGGTCGCAGCCACTGAAGCACAGTTGCCAGAAAAATTATGCCATATAAATGCTGAAAATATAAATTTTTTTGGTTGCAGCCACTGAAGCACAGAGGCCAGAAAAATTATGCCATATAAATGCAGAAAATATGCATTTTTTTGGTCGCAGCCACTGAAGCACAGTTGACAGAAAAATTATGCCATATAAATGCTGAAAATATAAATTTTTTTGGTTGCAGCCACTGAAGCACAGAGGCCAGAAAAATTATGCCATATAAATGGAGAAAATATGCATTTTTTTGGTTGCAGCCACTGAAGCACAGAGGCTAGAAAAATTATGCCATATAAATGGACAAAATATGCATTTTTTTGGTTGCAGCCACTGAAGCACAGAGGCCAGAAAAATTATGCCATATAAATGCAGAAAATATGCATTTTTTTGGTTGCAGCCACTGAAGCACAGAGGCCAGAAAAATTATGCCATATAAATGCAGAAAATATGCATTTTTTTGGTTGCAGCCACTGAAGCACAGAGGCCAGAAAAATTATGCCATATAAATGCAGAAAATATGCATTTTTTTGGACGCAGCCACTGAAGCACAGTTGCCAGAAAAAATATGCCATATAAATGCTGAAAATAGTCATTTTTCGCCATACGTTGACCTTGTAGACATTGTTTGCCCAGTTTTTTTGGTTGCAGCCACTGAAGCACAGAGGCCAGAAAAAATTAAACCAGTAGGGTTTGCACCCTAGTTTGTAACGGTGGCGGAGGGAGGAGGACGCTAAAGGACAGCTGTGTGTGGAGTCATGAGGCTTGAAGAGAAGGACAGCTGCATAGAAGTCAGAACAAGTCTTCCGGCATGCAGTAACCCTCCGAGATCCACCCCTCATTCATTTTAATAAAGGTCAGGTAATCGACACTTTTGTGACCTAGGCGAGTTCTCTTCTCAGTTACAATCCCTCCTGCTGCACTGAAGGTCCTTTCTGAGAGCACACTTGAGGCTGGGCAAGACAAGAGGTTCATGGCAAATTGTGACAGCTCTGGCCACAGATCAAGCCTGCGCACCCAGTAGTCCAGGGGTTCATCGCTCCTCAGAGTGTCGATATCTGCAGTTAATGCCAGGTAGTCCGCTACCTGCCGGTCGAGGCGTTCTTTGAGGGTGGATCCAGAAGGGTTGTGGCGCTGCCTTGGACAGAAAAACATTTGCATGTCTGATGTTACAGACCGGCCAAAGGGCTTTGTCCTTGCAGGTGTGCTCGTGGCAGGATTACTGGCACCTCTGCCCCTGGAATGTTGATGAGTTCCTGAAGTGACATCACCCTTAAAAGCATTGTACAACATGTTTTGCAGGCTGGTTTGTAAATGCCGCATCTTTTCGGACTTGTGGTATGTTGGTAACATTTCTGCCACTTTATGCTTGTACCGAGGGTCTAGTAGCGTTGCGACCCAGTACAGGTCCTTCTCCTTAAGCCTCTTGATACGGGGGTCCTTCAACAGGCATGACAGCATGAAAGACCCCATTCTCACAAGGTTGGATGCAGAGCTATCCATCTCCGCTTCCTCATTATCAAGGACTGCATCATCCACGGTCTCCTCCCCCCAGCCACGTACAAGACCAGGGGTCCCCAAAAGGTCACCACTAGCCCCCTGGGAAGCCTGCTCCTGTTGGTCCTCCTCCTCCTCCTCCACAAAGCCACCTTCCTCCTCTGACTCCACTTCTGGCACCTCTCCCTGCGTTGCAGCAGGTGCCTGGGTTCGTTCTGGTGATTCCGACCATAAATCGTGCGCTTCCAGCTCCTCGTCACGCTGGTCTACAGCCTCATCTGTCACTCGTCGCACGGCACGCTCCAGGAAGAAAGCGAAGGGTATTAGGTCGCTGATGGTGCCTTCGGTGCGACTGACCATATTTGTCACCTCTTTAAAAGGTCGCATGAGCCTGCAGGCATCGCGCATAAGCACCCAGTAACGGGGGAAAAAAATCCCCAGCTCTGCAGATCCAGTCCTACCACCCAGTTCAAAAAGGTACTCGTTGACGGCCCTTTGTTGTTGCAGCAGACGTTCCAACATAAGGAGCGATGAATTCCAGCGAGTCTGGCTGTCAGAAATCAAACGCCTGACTGGCATGTTGTAGCGCTGCTGAATGTCAGCAAGGTGTGCCATGGCTGTGTAGGAACGTCTGAAATGGGCCGACACCTTTCTGGACTGGGTGAGAACGTCCTGGAATCCTGGGTACTTGGAGACAAAACGTTGGACTATTAAATTTAACACATGTGCCATGCAGGGCACATGTGTTAAATTTCCCAGTCTCAACGCTGCCAACAGATTGCTTCCATTGTCACACACCACTTTTCCGATCTGCAGTTGGTGTGGGGTCAGCCACCGATCGGCCTGTGATTGCAGAGATGACAGGAGTACAGATCCGGTATGGTTTTTGCTTTCCAGGCACGTCATCCCCAAGACAGCGTGACAACGGCGTACCTGGCACGTCGAATAGCCTAGGGGGAGCTGGGGGTGCACAGGTGTGGAGGAGGAGAAGGAGGACCCAGCAGCAGAGTAAGAAGAAGAAGAGGAAGAAGACGAGGTAGAGAGCGATGGAGGAGTAGAGGTGGTGGCAGAACCGCGTGCAATCCGTGGCGGTGACACCAACTCCACTGTTGTTGTTGTTGTTGAGCTACCCATTCCCTGCTTCCCATTCCCAGCCATTACCAAGTTCACCCAGTGGGCAGTGTAGGTGACATACCTGCCCTGACCATGCTTGGAGGACCATGCGTCAGTAGTCATATGGACCTTTGGCCCAACACTAAGTGACAGAGATGCGGTAACTTGGCTCTGCACATGTTGGTACAGGTGTGGTATTCCCTTTTTAGAAAAAAAATTGCGGCTGGGTACCTTCCACTGCGGTGTCCCAATTGCTACAAATTTGCGGAAGGCCTCAGAGTCCACCAGCTGGTATGGTAAAAGCTGGCGGGCTAAGAGTGCAGACAAGCCAGCTGTCAGACGCCGGGCAAGGGGGTGACAGTCAGACATTGGCTTCTTACGCTCAAACATGGCCTTCACAGAAACTTGGCTGGTGGCAGATGACTGGGAATGGGAACAGGTGGTCAAGGTGGAAGGCGGAGTGGAGGGTGGTTCAGATGGGTCAAGGAGAGCAGAGGTAGAGCAGTAAGATGCTGGACCAGAAGGAGTGTGGCTTTTAATTTGCCTGTTGCCTTTGAGGTGTTGCTCCCAAAGTGCTTTGTGCTTGCCGCTCATGTGCCTTCGCATAGAAGTTGTACCTATGTGGCTGTTGGGCTTACCAAGGCTCAGTTTCTGACTGCACTCATTGCAAATTACAATGCTTTTGTCAGAGGCACACACATTAAAAAAATCCCACACTGCTGACTTTTTGGAAGTGTGCGATCTGGCGGTAACAGTAGAAGTTGGCGGCATTGGCGGCAATGGCGGGTGCGTTGGCTGGCTGAACACAGGTGCCGATACATGTTGTTGCCCTACTGATCCCTGCGGGCTGTCCTCCCTGCTTCTTCTAAGTCTTATTCTCCTACTGCCTCTCTGACTCTCCGTCTCTCCATCTGAACTACCCTCCTCTTGCTCTCTTCTACTAGGCACCCACAAAACATCAATCTCCTCATCATCATTCTCCTCAGATGCATCAATTTCTTCTGACACATCACAGAAGGAAGCAGCAGCGGGGACCTCCTCCTCATCACTCATCATTATGTCCATCTCTGTCGTGTTCTCTGCCAGAATTAAATCTGGTGTAACGTCCTCATCTCCTTCATCTTCTTCTGCCAATAATGGTTGCGCATTACTCAGTTCAAGAAACTCATGGGAAAATAACTCCTCTGACTCCAGTGAAGAAGGGGCACCGGTGGTGGAGGAAGTGTTACGTGGGGTGGCCATAGCAGTGGAGGATGAGGAGGATGTTGTGGTAAAGTTAGAAACGGTAGAGGATGGGGTGTGCTGTGTAAGCCAGTCAACTACCTCTTCAGCATTTTGGGAGTTCAGGGTCATTGGCTTTTTAAAACTGGGCAATTTGCTAGGGCCACAGGATTGCATAGCAGCACGGCCCCTAGCACGGCCTCTGCGTGGCGGCCTGCCTTTGCCTGGCATTATTTTTAAAAAAACAACAACAACAAAAACTCAGTTGGTTTTTCTGGAAACGATAATACACACAGCTAGATGGCGGTTTGAAGAAAACACTGTGCAAATAATGCCTACAAGGTCAACGTATACACAGCGGTGGATACGGATTACGTAAAATATAAGAATGCTGCTTGAAAAAAAGTAACTCAAGTGGTTTTTCTAGAGACGATAATATTATCAATATTTAGACAAAATGTGAACAAGCTCACACAGCTAGATGGCGGTTTGAAGAAAACACTGTGCAAATAATGCCTACAAGGTCAACGTATACACAGCGGTGGATACGGATTACGTAAAATATAAGAATGCTGCTTGAAAAAAAGTAACTCAAGTGGTTTTTCTAGAGACGATAATATTATCAATATTTAGACAAAATGTGAACAAGCTCACACAGCTAGATGGCGGTTTGAAGAAAACACTGTGCAAATAATGCCCACAAGATCAACGTATACACTACTACAGCGGTGGATACGGATTACGTAAAATATATTATGGCTGCTTGAAAAAAGTCACTCCGGTGTTTTTTCTGGAGACGGTAATATTATGGATATTTAGACAGAATGTGAACAAGGTCACACAGCTAGATGGCAGTTGGTTGAATAACACACTGGGCAAAAAATGCCTACAGGGCAAATAATGCCTAAAAGGTCAACTTATACACTACTACAGCGATGGATACGGATTACGTAAAATTTATTATGGCTGCTTGAAAAAAGTCACTCCGGTGTTTTTTCTGGAGACGGTAATATTATGGATATTTAGACAGAATGTGAACAAGGTCACACAGCTAGATGGCTGTTGGTTGAATAACACACTGGGCAAAAAATGCCTACAGGGCAAATAATGCCTAAAAGGTCAACTTATACACTACTACAGCGATGGATACGGATTACGTAAAATTTATTATGGCTGCTTGAAAAAAGTCACTCCGGTGTTTTTTCTGGAGACGGTAATATTATGGATATTTAGACAGAATGTGAACAAGGTCACACAGCTAGATGGCTGTTGGTTGAATAACACACTGGGCAAAAAATGCCTACAGGGCAAATAATGCCTAAAAGGTCAACTTATACACTACTACAGCGGTAGTAAAATAAAAAAAAGTAAAATAAAAAAAAAATGAATATTAAAAAAAAAAAATTACAGTTGGTGCTGCTGAACTACTAGGAGCAGCAGATTAGCACACCAGTCCCACTCCCCAACACTGCTAGACTAATAGCACTGGGCTCTTATAGTAGTAGTAGTAGTAGTAGTAGTAGTAGTAGTAGTAGTAAAACAACAAAAAAATAAATAAAAGCAGTCCTTACAAGGACTACTGTTATTGCAGCAGTCAGCAGATGAGATCAGAAGCAGGACAGCTGCCCACTGCAGCTACATACAGAGCACTGCAGTAGAAGGTAGATTACTAGCCAGCAAAGCTACCTAAGCTTAAATGTCCCTCAAACCCCTGCAGACTTCTGTCCCTCCAATAACAGAGCAGTATCAAAACGATTACTAGCCAGCAAACTTTCAACTGTCCCTGAAATCACTAACAGGCAGCAGCTCTCTCCCTACACTATCTCTTCAGCACACACAGGCAGAGTGAAAAAAACGCTGCAGGGCTTCGGTTTTTATAGGGAAGGGGAGTGGTCCAAGGGAGAGCTTCCTGATTGGCTGCCATGTACCTGCTGGTCTGGGGTGAGAGGGCAAAAAAAAGCGCCAACAATGGCGAACCCAAAATGGCGAACGTCGCGCGACGTTCGCGAACTTCCGGCGAGCGCGAACACCCGATGTTCGCGCGAACAAGTTCGCCGGCGAACAGTTCGCGCCATCTCTAGCCACTGGGAGGAACATCCAAGGTGTCAGAGATCAATTTGTTGCTCATGAGCCACTGGTTGGGGATCACTGGTCTAGAACAATTAAAGGGCCCACCTTTCGCTACTCACAATGCTGTAAACATAAAAAAAGAAAATATCATTCAATTAACTTTCTAATACATTCATTAAAGATTTACACTGTTTTTAAAGTTATTTATAAATGTTATTGTTCTTGACAGTTGTTCCCCTTTAGGTCTTTTAATGAGCTTGAAGCAGTTAGTTTGAAACATTGGGGCCGATTCACTAAGGGTCGAATATCCCCTCGATATTCGACTAGGAATTAAAATCCTTCGACATCGAATATCGAAGGATTTAGCGCAGAAAATTCCTCCGATCGAACGATAAAATCCTTTGAATCGAACGATTCGAAGGATTTTAATCCAACGATCGAAGGAATATCCTTCGATCAAAAAAAGTTAGCCAAGCCTATGGGGAGTCCCCATAGGCTAACATTGACTTCGGTAGCTTTTAGACGGCGAACTAGGGGGTCGAAGTTTTTTTTAAAGAGACAGTATTTCGACTATCGAATGGTCGAATAGTCGAACGATTTTTACTTTGAATCCTTCTATTCTAAGTCATAGTCGTAGTCGAAGGTCGAAGTAGCCCATTCGATGGTTGAAGTAGCCCAAAAAAAACTTCGAAATTCGAAGTTTTTTACCTTCGAATCCTTCACTCGAAGTTAGTGAATCGGCCCCTCAGTGTCAGGAGTCAGAGCCAGGAGTGCAGAGCATGTAAACATACTACATATATTTCTTTTAATAACAATTCTATTTCCAAATAACTTCCAAAAAACAACTCATGTTGATGTGATGAGCCAAGAACGCTTTATTGTGAATGTAAAAGTAAATTATGCATATTTTACCTTTATAAGTAATGTAAAGACTTCTTGTGTTCAGCTACATCATACAATACAACCTTGTTCACCAGTAAATACCAATGCCCCACTTGTCTATTAGCGCCACTATATGAGTAGAACTAAAAATATTGGGTTACTATTGGGGATTTTTTGGGCCACAATTGAAAGTAAAAACACAATGAAAATTAAGAATATTTATTAGGACATGTTTAGCCTGACACGTTTCATGCCAACTGGGCAATTACTCGTAAGCTACACTACTCATAGTTCCAGTTGGCACAAAACGCAATAGGCTAAACATGTCCTAATCCATATTCTTAATTTTTATAATTATTTTTGCTACTGCATTTACTATCCATAGGTCTTTTTCAATTATTTTGGTAATTGAATGAATAATCCAATTTTGGTAAACCTGGAACTGGGGTTTGACTACGAGATCATATGGGGACATTTACATCTCCTGTAATTTAATATATATACTTTTTCCACAAGAGTGGATATGCACACCATTTTTATTTATTTAAAACACAATGAATTCAGCAATCTCTCTATATATTAATGGAGACTGTGCAGAAATTGTATCATTTTTCGGGATTCATTTTATACACTGGTTAAATCCCTGCATTATGCAAGTGCCAAAAATGAATTGGTATTGCTAAAGAACAAGGTCTTATTTATGATATGAAGTTATGCAAACTGCTGTACAGGGAAGTAAAGGCTCCATTTAAGAATACTGCTATTGTTATGTACATATGTATCACCTCTTTATATTACACAAACTCCACTGTGCAGTAATATGAAGGTGGAAGACAGTTACTTAGCCCACCTTGGAATAAACACTATGTGACCACGTGCAGGAGGCCAGTCCTAATGTGATAACATCTCACCCAAAATAGTATGAGCATTGTGCACCTTCAGAGATCCAGTTACTCGGCACTGGCTGGCAGAGTCGAGTTCAAGCTGGGGATGACTGGCCAGACGCATTAAAGGGTTTTGTTATTGAAACTCTATATGAAGCAAAAGGAGCAAGCTTGCTGAGCCTGGCAGGGCTTCTCTACAGCACAGACTGATGTATATCATTCAAAATCTGCCACTGGGGATCTAGGTATTGGGCAACCTACACTCTTTACCTGTGTGGCTGTAACACCACAAGGTACCATATCATTTCTAATGTAATACATCCAAAAGGACAACATTTCCAACACGGAAACATTCACAGATTTGGTCCTTGCAAAAGTACAAGGGCTTCAACATATTTAACTCCATCATTGTAAGAGGGGGGTTGGGTTTCTGACAGCAAAGAGGCTAAACAGGTAACATTTATTTACACAAAGAAATAATGCTACAAAACATAATTATGTCCTGTGCTTGGTGGAGTGGGTGTCTCAGAAGACTAGAAAGATGTCAACATTCTGGATATTCACCTTTTAGATATGGCTGGTATGAGTCATTGCCCTAGATTGCTCTTCCTCAAAGGGGTGGTTCATCTTTAAGTTAAATTTTGGTATATTATAAAATGGCTAATTCTGAGCAATTTTTCAATTGGTCTTCATTATTATTTTTTGTTATTGTTTTTTAATTATTTGCCCTAATCTTTGCAGCTTTCAAATGGAGGTCACTTAAAGAATGATCAATTTTAATTGGTCTTAATTATTTATTTTTAATTTTTTTTTTAATTATTTGCCCTTTTCTTCTGAATCCTTGCAGTTTCAAATGGGGGTCACTGACCCCATCTAAAAACAAATGCTCTGTAGAGATTTTTATCATTTCTCTGTCCTCTCCGATCCCCTCTTATTCATATCCCAGTCTCTTATGTAATTATGTAAATCAATGCATGGATGCTAGGGTTATTTGAACCATAGCAACCAGATTGCTGAACTTTCAAACTGGAGAGCTATTGAATTAAAAGCTAAATAACACAAAAATGAATAATAAAAAATGAAAACCAATTGCAAATTGTCTCAGAATATCACTCTCTGCATCAGGTTAACTCAAAAGTGAACAAACCCTGCTCCTGTCCATTCTTTGGCTCATTTTTAGTGATGGGCGAATTTGTCCCAAAAAATTAGCGATACGAGAATTAGGCAAATGTCTCTTTTAAGTTTTCCAGCACTTATGCTGGTACCCATAGTAACCCCACTTGTCTGAGCCCTATTCTTTGCAATGTGGACATACTTTAAGAGTAAAATATACAACTTTAGATTCCATTTACCTCTAGAAACGGGTATATTTACCGTATATCTGCTGTACAGCAATGGTTACATAAATAGGGCCATGTAAATAAAAATATACATGCTGGACATATGGTGGTTTACACTGAATCCGGGATTAGGTTTAAATGCAGTTTCATCAGGATTCAATGAAATCTTTTAGGACATATTTACTAATGATTGAGTTCTTTGCTGTTCAATTTTGAAATTTGGTATTTTTCCCAAACTAGGAAAACTTTTTGCAGGATTCAACCAAATTTTTAGATGCAGAATTTCTATTGCTTGAGTTTTTTCCCCAGTTTGAATTTGAATAATATTGTTATTTTCTTTTTGCCATTTGCTAAATTTATTCTTGCAATTACATGCTGCACCAAAAACTGTTCGCCATCTCTTTGGTTGTGAAACCATTTCTTATAACACCAAAAAACTGAGAATGGGTAGCTGATTTCCCCCCCCCCCCAAAGTATTCAGTTGAACTGAATGTAAATCCTTAGTGGAATAATATATTAAAAGAGAAGAATTATTGGCAAAAATAAGAGCAAAACTTGCAAATCTCAAAGGAATATTGTTTATTGTTATTGTTTATTATATTGCAAATTATCAATGCCCACGCACATTTTTGAACCTTCGATGAATGAGACATGTCCAATAAGATGTGATTACATAGAATGCATGTTGGTACAATGTAAAAAATGGGCAGTCTGAGTTCCATTAATAGATGAGGCTCTACAGGTTCACAACATTAATATTTAATATGCACAAAGGTAAAATTATTTGTGTTGAAGGAAAATGTTTGCTCTGGGCATATTTTAAATTTTACCAATTTTTATTGTAAAGCCACCTATAGCTCTCAACTGAAAGTGCTGGAGTTTTTTAATTTTGTTCACATTTTATACACCCATTGGGGCTTGGATGGGGTTCAGTGATGATCTCTCTAACATTGCAAATGCTGTAGGGTTCTAAAACTGTTGGTGCTTAATGCAGTAATGGAAAAATCCAAGCACAGAGCTGCTGCCTGAAATCCTGACGTGTATGCCGGTGCTCAGGACCGCCATCAGAAATCACAGGGCCCCGTACAACAAAAAATTCCTGGGCCCCCTGGGCTGCGCCCACAGCAAGCCCCACCTACAGGTCCACCCTCCCCGCCACACAGTAAAAAAAAACAACATGGCTAGGGTTCCCACATGTTAATAAAAAATAAAAAGATATTGGTGGTCAGGGCCCCCCATAAAAAAAACATTTGTGGCCAGGCCCCGGCCCCATTAAAAAATATAGGACCCCACATGAGAAAAAAAATTTGGTGGCCAAAATTGGTGGCCAGGGCCCCCCTCCCCCACATTATAAGAAAATTGGTGGCCAGGGCCCCTTAAACGTCCATGCCTTCTCGAAGGCAGCAGATGGGGGGCCGGCTAATCAAGTAAGTGTGGCGTGGCTGGGGCCCCCCTTACCCTCAGGGCCCCATACAACTCTCCCCCCTGTCCCCCCCTGATGGCTGCCCTGCCGGTGCTGCATATCAAAAGCCCAAATCCCTCACATTCCTGTGTGCTAAGCCCAGGTGCACATGACTATAAACTCCTTATACACACTGCAGCCCACCTCAGAGATAGGCCTGTCAGTGAGACAAGGTGCCTTTTGTCCTGTTCTGGCCAAACTGAACTACAGATTGAAACGTTCTCCCAAAACATAGCTCACCTGTTTATTGCTACAAACCTGTAACTTCTTTCATCACCTTGGCGCAGTGTATTCACAGTCTTTTTTCGGGTTATATTCTGCATCTTTGATCCTATTACTCAAGGAATTAAACTTTGCACTTTGAATACTGTTACACTGTGCCTGGTGTCTATCACTGTGCAACACACATTCAACAAAGTAACATATCATTTCTGTTTATCAAACCAAATTGATCCACACTTGATTCTCATTTCTTGATAAATCATTGGAGCCCTGTACTTTATAAACTATGGTCTTATTGAGCAATGCTCCTGATTTTACACACTTAGGGGTGTAAAATTTCAACCCTTTGCCACTCATACCCATTGGACAATACTGCTCTTTGCACCTTGTAACGAAATAAAGATAGAGTAGAAGGTGCAGATTACATTGCCATTGGACATAAGGTAGTTCTCTTATTACCTTAAAGACATACAAGTAAGGGGGTGGGCAGGGGACACCTATGTCCCTCCCCATGCCCATAGCTACTAAACCACTAAAAAGAGGGCAGCACTGTATTCATGGGATAGACATTTGACTTTTCCTTTTGGAGTGCAAATGCCTGTGGCTATTCTATAAACAGGAGGCAAAAGTACAAAAATATGGAGCTCTTTGCAGCAAAATGTGTACTTTGTAAACAAGGCCTTTGGACTTTTTATGCTGGTTTTAAAATTGTTAAGTAGATCCTAAGCTCTATTCTATGTCCCCCTTTCTTATTACTGCATTTCACATGCAAAACACAAAACACAGTTCTTTGTACATCTATTTCTTTTATTAAATATGTTTGCATTTTGTATACATTTTGTATTGCCATCAAATATTAAATAAAAGAAAGATAATGTAGAACATCACATTTAATCCTAATGTTATTAGAATTAATGCTTGTAACACTTGCACGTTTATAGTCTGATAGCTTCTAGATCCCCTAGAACAAGCAAACAATACTGGATGCAGATGCACTGCCACATTAGCACCAATTAGTTAGGGAACTGTAAATGGGTCCTTCACCCAAAACTCTTTTTAAAGTTATTTTAAACATAATTGCTGCTGAAAGCAGTATCTGTCTGGCTATTTACATCCATTGCATTTTTGCCTCTGATGAATGAATTAGTGTAGCAGAAGCCAACTCATTCATATACCCAGGGGAAAACTGACTTCTGCTACATTGTTTCAAAAGTCAGACTAAATGCCGTTTTCCGTAGAAAATGCTTTCAAATCACTAAAAAAATGTCAGTGAATGCATATTCTTTTTCAGAGAAATTGCTGAGAATTATATTATCTTTCTTTATTCAAAAAAAAAAGAGGTTTAGGTTGGTAGTTAGGGGTCAAGAGGGAGTTTACTGCCACCTACAGGTAGATTACATTGTGAGAATTGCCAGTAACTAGCTCTTTTCATTAGCTGGAAAGGGCTTATAACAGAGACCAACAACTTGTCACGTACACTTCAATTGTATATGCAGTGTGAAATAACCATATTTATATACTGTAGCTAACTCTGAATAAAATAATGTGCATTTTCACGTTAGCTCAGTTTTTGTTTATAGCTACATGTAGTTAAATGCTACACAGGACTATTTAAAATAAAGTAAGTTTAAAGTAAAAACAAGTTGCAGTTGTCAAACACAGGAATTGTTTGGGAATATTCACATTGTACCAGCATGGAACCTGTTATCCAGAATGCCCAGGATAATAGATCTTTTTGTAATTTGAACCTTCATACCTTACGGCTACTAGAAAATAAAAAACAATCGGACGATCCCTTTGCTTAAATCACAATGTGTTATCCCACGATTGTAGCAGAGGTCTGACCTAAGTCAGTACTTGATAAGGTAGCAAAAACAAAGAGAAAAAGTACCCCGCTTATACTTACTTATATGAATTGTTTCAATACCTGTTAGTTAAAAAATTGCATATGTTGCAGTGCAAGCCCTGTGATTCCCATGAATTGGTATTGACTTAAAGTGCCGTGCTATAAATTCATTATATAATAGATAGGAATTAGAGATGAAAATAAATTATAAATAAAGTGCAGTGCAATGAAGTTAATTCAGTTCAATTACAATTAAAAACCTTTGAATAAATCCAGCCACAGTGAATCGATTAAAAATTGTGGCAATATTATATGATGAGTGATTGAGGTAACTGCGTCCAAAATTGGACAACATTTAATTAATAAAGTGCTTGGCAGTGCTAATTCAATAATTCATTATAACTCAGGTAATTGATTATAAATTAATTAGACTAACCGCATTAATAAGGATAAAATTTAAAAACAATACTCAGGTTCTTGAAATGAAATAAGAAAATGGAAAAGGAGAGAGGTGGAGTTGTCCCAAATCTACTACCTAATTTGTTTCTAATCCCTGGGACACCACAAAGGCAAAGAAGGCAGAGCAACCGGGACTGTGGTCTCGTTTGTTAATCTAAGACCTAAACTGTCAAGAGCTAAAATGGCCTAAAAAAACACAAATCCATGGCCTCCTGTAAGTTCAGTATTACGAAAGAGAAGAAAAAGTGAACCGAGTACTGAATTAATTATCAACCACCCCTTCCATTCCCATTTAACCCGAATTTTTTAAAAATATTAAAAGATTAAATCAACTGGATTCAAAACACCGACGCGCATTTCGCTATACTGGCTTTGTCAAGGCGCAACTTGCGCCTTGACAAAGCCAGTATAGTGGAGCGCACTTACGGGTTTTATGTGTCGCCGGCGTCATGAAGTCATCGCATTTTGTCGTGAGATTCGAATATTTAAAAGGGGCCTTGTGCGCGAAATCACTGCCCGTTGTTAAGTCTACTTGCTAGTATCCTTGGTGTGTTTGTTTCCTGTTCTGATTCCTGATTTGACCCCTGCCTGACCCTTCTGAACTCTGCCAAATCTGACCCTTGCCTGCCTGACTTCTCTGAACTCTGATTATCTTGACCTGTGCCTGCCTGACTATTCTGTTTCTACCAGTATTGACCCATGCCTGCCTGACTATCAGTGAACGCTGCCTGTATCGACCCCGGCCTGATATACATTGCTCGTATTCTTCCCGAACCGACCCCGGCCTGACTACGCTTTTGTCTGCTCCTTGAACTGTACCTTCCATCCAAAACCTTGCTAACGACCATGCCCCTTTGCCCAATCTTTTCTTGGCTCCTCTCTTAGTAAGACCTGGCGGCATCCAATTAGCCGAGGGCTCCTCCCGAAGTGAAAGGCGGCTGTTAACGGCAGAAGCAAGAGCCGAGACCAGGGAGCTATGCATGTAAGTCATGAACTATGATTAGTGTAGATCAGGGGTCCCCAACCTTTTTTAACCATGAGCCACATTCAAATGTAAAAAGAGTTGGGAAGCAACACAAGCATGAAAAAGTCCATGGAGTGCCAAATAAAGGCTGTGATTGGCCATTTGGTAGCCCCTGTGTGGACTGGCAGCCTACAAGAGACTCTACTGGGCAGTATACTTTATGAAATTAAAACTTGTCTCCAAGCCTGAAATTCAAAAACAAGAACCTGCTTTGAGGCCACTGAGTGCAACATCCAAGGGGGTTGGTAAGCAACATGTTGCTCACGAGCTACTGGTTGGGGATCACTGGTGTAAATCATGGATCTCCAAACACTTGCGCTGTAAACTAATTGATACATTAGTTCATACATTTCTTATCTTTGGCCCTGCTGAGCAGAATCTTTCAGTTTCATTAAAGGGGTGGTTTACCTTCAAGCTTACTTTTAGCATGTTATAAAATGGTAGAATGACCTAATTCTAAGATAACTATATTATTTATCTTTCTATGCAGGCCCTCTCCTTTTGATATTCCAGTCTCGCATTTAAATCAGTGCATGGTTGCTGGGATTATTTGGATAAAAAGCTAAATATCTCAAAAACCACAAATAATAAAAAATAAAACCCAATTGGACATTGTCGCAAAATATCACTCTTTACATCATACTAAAAGTTAATTCAAAGTTCAACAACCCCTTTAAGTGAGGATTTTTGTTCTTATTTATGAACGTTTTTTTTTACATTTCTCCCTTGGATTTGGATCGGTTCAAGACCCAAGGTCAAATCCAAAAATTGCAAAAATGTATGACATTCAGTCAAACCCCAAATGGAATGTGTGGCTTGCTGATATCTAAGAAATCATAATGACATTTTATTGATGAGAAACAAGTCAATACAACAAGAACACATTTTGAGGTCATAGTAACCGTACTATGCACAGTAAATGAATGGCTTCACTATAGAAGGTGGTACATAGCTAGGAGGCACACAAGAGGTTAAAGCACCCCTACCCACCACCCCCTCCCACCAGGTTCATTGTTTGTGGGACTGAGAGTTCATCTGCAGTTCATCAATATTGTGGAAATCTATTTTACCCTCCGTTTCATTCCGATGATAACAGGCATAATTGTCCCTCAGATCATACCTGTGATTACACCTCCATGCGCACAGGCAAACAAATTGCTGGATGAGTTCTGTGTTAGAGCAAGCACACAGTATTGCCATTTATACCCACATAAAGCAAGTCTAGAGCACTCACATTTTTATAGAGCTACTGAGAATATGCACAGAGCTCACATTTATATCTTGTTAAAGCAAATCTGTATATACAGCCAGAGAGAACAGTACTCACATCATTTATATAGAGCTAGAGAAAGCATACAGTACTCACATTTATAGTCAGAGTACTCACCTCTACAGTAAATATACTTTGATAAAGTGCATGGAACTTACATCTACTTCATATAAACTTAGAGCATGAGCATAGTACTCACATCTTCTGTATGTGCACAATGACGTGAAATGCATTAGGAGGGAGGAGCTCAGGGACCATGGAATGGAGCATTGTGGTATCTCTTTCAATTTGGTATGGTTGTTTTTTTTTACATTTTGGATACATCTATGTTTGTGCACCAAATTAAAATTTAATGTGTGAAATTGGCTACTACTTTCCTATACTATATATACACTTAGAGAATGTGCACAGTACAGGTATGGGACCTGATATCCAGAATGTACAGGACCTGGGAATAACGGACCTTTCCATAATTTGGATCTCCATACCTTAAATCTATTAAAAAATCATTAAACAAACCCAATAGGATTCTTTTGCCTTCCATAAGGATTAATCATATCTTAGTTTGGATCAAGTACAATGTACTGCTTTATTATTACAGAGAAAAAGGAAATAATTTCTAAAAATTACTTATTATTATTGGCTTATAATGGAGTCCATGGGGCAAATTTACTTACCTTCGAAGTTGCGTCAGCTTTGGCTTTGCCGCACTTCGCCAGGCGAAGTTTCGCCTGGGCGCCTCTAATTCCCTAAAATCCAAAGTTGCACTCAGGGAGGTGAAAAGTAGCAAAGTTGCACTACCGTTAATTCGTCAAGCAAAGCGAAGTTACGATAGCGATGCCTAATTTGCATACGGTGCCAAGTTAAAGTACAATGGACGTATATGTAGCAGCAAATACATTACATATATTAGGAAATGTAGGGGGGAAGGAGGGTACCCCCAAAAAATGTACGATCTTTTTTGGCCTCTCACCCTTCAAAAAATTAAGTAAGAGCGTTTTTTGGGACCCTATCTACTCCATTGCACTTCACCTTGTCTGAGGTGTCGAAGGCAAGTCTGGCACAAGAGGTAACGTTCAGTAAAATCCACAAGTTAGTGAATTAGCGTAGTTAGGTCCCTTCGCCATAGCGCAACTTCGCTTGGCGTAAGGGTGCAAAGTAGTGCTATAGTAGATCCATTTCGCTAGCGAATTTACGCCAGCACCCGTTAGTAAATCGGCGACGTAACGAAATGGTGTCATCCTGCCAAATTTTCGCTAGTGTTAGCCACTTCGCCCTTTAGTAAATTTGCCCCTATGGGAGATGGTCTTCCCGTAATTCAGAGCTTTGTGGATAACAGGTTTCCAGGTAAAAGATCCCATATCAGTACTCACATCTATACTTAGTTAAAGCCTAGAGTGCTCACATATACATTTTATTTACTAAGTGCAAGTGCACAGTGCTCACATCTACTGTATATACAGTACACTTAGAGCAAGAGCATAGTACTTACAGCTGCTGTAAAGCAAGAGCATGGTAGTTACAGCTACTGTAAAGCAAGAGCATAGTACTTACAGCTACTGTAAAGCAAGAGCATGGTACTTACAGCTACTGTGGGTACATTTAAGCTGCCCATACATGTAAGAGCTGCTTTTGCCAAGTGAGTGGACCTGTCCCTGATATGCCCACATTGAGCTATTGGACTTATTGGGTCACAACGGTGGGAATGCAGGCAAATAGTCAATGGAATTTTTAAACTTGCCTAATTGATATGTGCCTCATATCAATTGCCAGCTTTTCTTGGCCGTGTATGACCATCTTTAGAGCAAGAGCACAGTACTCACATCTACTTTATAATATATACACCTAAAGTGGCCATTCACTGCTAGATCCGCTTGTTTGGTGAAGTATTTTGGCAATGAATTTCCATGTTTCGCCGCCGCCGAATAAATTCGCAAAACTCCGGCAAAAATTCGCCAGTGTAAAAAAACACGTATCAGAAAAGTCGCTCGCATCAAAACTGTCACGCGTTAACACTATTCGGATGCCCATCGATTTTAACACATCGTCAAAATTGATACAAATTGACGCGGGCATCAAAATTCGTGTTTCACAAAGAAATCCGACCACCACTAAGTATGATTTATTTGATCCAGGAGGGATGGTCATTGGGACTAAGATTGTTATGATACATATCCCTTACTATATTAATCCTCTTTTTGGCCATTGATGTTTGATCATTTAAGTTTGCTTAGGTAAATGTAACCTTATAGTGGATATATGCCATATATATATATGTGTATTATCTATGGATATAGATCAAACAGTGTGTTGTTTTCTAATATGAACCAATTTGTATCTTAATATTTATATACTAATGAAGAGGGTGTATCTTTTACCTGTGCCTTTAAATAGGATATGATATCATTGTAATTATTGATGCTTGAGAAACAAGTGGGAGCTTCGAAACGTTGCATATTACTAATTGACTGGTAAAACCCTTTTTGTTTCATGCACACAAGATGTCTGGACTTTTTTGTTTTTTATATAATTTGTCCACTAAGTCACAGACTGGGAATATGTCCACTCCAATTTGTACAGATATTATATATATAATATATATATATATATATATATATATATATATATATATATATATATATATATATATATATATTCTAGAAACTGGCTCTGTTAATATTTGGTTTATGCTTTCATTATGTACAAGAAACATGGACTCATGTGTGCCAATGATCTCCAATTTTATTTCTATTCTGTAAATTTGGTTAAAGGCCCATGTTACTTATAAACCTGTCAGAATAACTTGCTAGCACTATTTAAATGTTGATGGCCGTGATGAATGATGCTTAGAATAGGCACTCATGCCCCAATTCAAGGAATCAAACTAATTCTAAATAGAAACAACCATCAGGAAAGTACCTCTCTGCTATAGAAAAAGATTAGAGCTGGGGCCACATTGCACTGTGCTGTTTCACCTTATGAGTCCAGTTTGTGTGGACTGTGTAGAGATCAGGCAGGTGAGCTGCAGCAATAGGCACTTTCATCAAAATATGAATAAAAAGTTATAGCTGCAGTGAGATACTAGGTTAAAGCAAAAGAGGTAGGCTGGGAGGGAGGAAAGAAAACATTGGTTGATCAAAGATCCAGGGAACACTTTACATATTGTGTGTAAATAACATATTTGGTGATGGCTACAAATACTCTGTTATTATTCCCAATTAATAGTAATACAAAGGATGAGTCCTTTGAAGTCAGCAGCTGAGGCAAAGCCGTGACATCAGAGAGATGGGAGATAGTCACAAGAACAGACAGGCTCTTTCATTTGGTCTCGGTCCAGTCCCGGCTGCTCTTTATAGACTTCGGATGACAGACATGTGGCCGGCTGACCTTACTTCTGCTCTATCACTCAGGCTGAGATGGGTCCTGCTCAGAACAATCCTTCTTTGTGCCCACAATATGCAGGTGAATCCTCACGGCTCATTGGCTTGAAGCAGCAGCTTCTTCATTCTGCAACAATCTAACAGCAGTCAGCCATGTCGCACAGTGTCTACAGTATTGTGTTCACATGAAAGAAGATGAAAGATACTGATTTATCTTTGAACTGATTCTCAATAACTTGTTAAAAACAGAACTATTCTCAAGGCTAGGGAATCTGCTGCACAATATTAATTACATAGTATGGTGAACACCATCGCACCATAGAAAAGATCTGTTTCCACAGCTTAGTTAATCGTGTACTGCTCTACCGCAGTCACTTTTACCCCTTAACCCTGGCATACAGAACTTTGCCTCCTCTGCATCTGGCTGTATACTGAACTGAAATTTAAAGGGGGATGTAAACCACCACACTGAATTTTCCCTGATGTAAAAAACATAATTTAAGCAAATTTCTTATACACATTTATTAAACATTTGGTTATACATACACTGCATGTAAATGTAATTGCTATTGAAATCAGTGTCAGTGGGGGTCATTTATAAGCAGTAGGCATATTTGCACCTGGGCAGTAACCCATGACAACCAATAAGACTATTGCTTTCAGTGTCCAACTTGCAGCTGGCTGAAAGAATCTAATCACTGATTTGTTGCTATGGGTTACTGCCCAGGTGCAAATTTGCCCATTGTTCATAAATGTGCCCCAGCAGGGCCAGAACTAGGGGTAGGTTGAAGATAGGGTTGCCACCTTTTCTGGAAAAAAAATGAATTACCATTACGCTAATTCACTGAAATGCGAAGTTGCGTCCTGGGTATCAAACGCTGGCGACTTTTTGCTAGCATTACTTTGGCAGTGCGAGCGTTTCAAAGTGAAATGATGCTAGTGATCGATTCTGCCTAGTGAAACTTTGTTAGTCCTCTTACGCTTAGGTCAATTTGAATAGGACAGGTACATTAAAGTCGTATGAACGTCTTTATTAGAGATGTTGGTGCAAATGCTTGAAGTGGCCATTTTTTATTACTAATGTCCAAGGAACCTGAATAAAGACAGAAGAGATCCTCTAATGCCCTAGACATGAGCCCACCCTTAAACAAATGTAGCATGCTCCTCAAACAAGTTTATCTTTAATAAAATCTTTAATAGTTCGGAGTTTTGAAAGCAATTCCCCTTTAATAAAAGAAAAGTCGCCAGCGTTTTTTTAGAACTTTAATGCATTTCACGATATGATGTCACTGACATAAGATTGAGGAAGATGTAGCTTTGTTTTAGCAGTTCAGCTGGTCTGAGGTGGCGAAGTAAACTCTGGCTAAAGAGGTAACGTTCTGTAAAATTCGCATCTTCGTGAATTGGCAAAGTTACGTCCGTTCGCCATAGTGAAACGTCGCCTGGCAATAGAGTGCGAATGTACGCTAGTGATGGTCTCTTTCACTAGCGAATTGTCATCATCTACTCCTGTTAGTGAATTGGTGTTGTCCCTGGCGAAATGTTGCTAGCGTAGCCACTTTGCCCCTATGTGCGCTCTCTAGCGCGATAGATTCCCTCTATTTATAGATACTGTAAATGACTAGGCAATAAAACTTACAGCTTATTATTTAGAGAGAATTTGCCTGCTCTAAATTAAATGGCAGTCCCCACTTATTCAACAAAATTTTACTTTTACATGTCTTTCTGGGTAAAACAAACCTCAGCCCATAATAAATATGGTAGTAGAGATATACAGTATGTGAGAAGAATAAAGTAGAGCAGTAGCAAACAGTTTCTTTTTGCACATTGAAACAGTATTTGCTCTTGAATTGCAGGCGTTAGCTTAGAATTATGTAATACATTATCTTGTAAAATAATGCAAATGGTGCATATTTGATACTATGGAGAGGATATTTTACTATACAGATCTTAGTATAGTGCATTAATTATATTATACGACAATGCCAGCCTCTGACAAGATGTTTTGACTTTGGCTGAGCGTTGGCCTTATCCCAGGCACTGCTATTTTCTGATAACAGAAGCTGGTTTATAACTAGAGGAGCTGGTCCAGTTGTCAGGACAACTCAGGAACAGATGACATAGCAATAGGTGGCATTGTCCCTTCCTAGAGATGAGCCGTGAATTTTTTTAACACATTGTGACATGTTGTCCCTCACAGGGTCCAGCTGAGAAATTTTAATTACAAGCTACAGTTAGACTGTATTTATGAAAAAGGCAACTACAAAATAATATGCGGGACTATTCTATTTATTCAGTTTTATATGAAGAACAGAAGTTTCTCTATTGCTTTTTGTTTTTTCTTGAGAATTCTGTATGTTCACAGAACTGAATAGGGAGGAAAGAAGAGGCAAAACTGCAACAAACGAAGGTTATAGTGGTGTTTAAATGCGTTTGCTGAGTTATTTGCAATATTTATATAAATACAGAATATAGCAATTAATCGTTATCATTTTAACACGTTTGTATCATGAGGTTCTGAACTTCCCAAGTTTTTCTTGTGGGAATGTGGCATATAGCTACAGAAATGGATGAAGAATTGTATTCCTATGTAAGAGTAAAGGAAGCTGCAGAGGAAATAGGCTGACATTTATGCAGCATCCTGCGTCTTTGTGCAGTTTATGAATGTTAATGCCATAATGACACTCGAGGTATCACTTGAGCCATTCAATGCCAAATTTAAATGCAGAAAATACTTTTACCGCTTGAATCTGGAACCTCCCTGCTGATGATTTAATAAATAGACATACTCAGTTATAAACTACCCATACAAAAATCCAGAACTAAATAGTCAGCCTTAATCATTGCCTGGACCCACCATCTCCACTTCAAATCAACGCCTTTTCACTACAATATTTTCTCCTCCTCCCTTGGTTCAGTGTTTTTTTTTTAATTGTAATTCCTCTATTGTCCTCTTCTTTCATACATTTCTCTTTCACTTCCATTTTTATTCTGCCCTCTGCATAGCATTGGTGGCTGGATTTGAACCTAAAAACAAATATTGCTATCAATTACATTTAAAAATAGCATTATAACTAACTGAAAATTGTTAAGCCACACTGGAAAGTTACTTAGAATTACATTCTTTTTGCAAGAACAATGGATTGGAAATCCCCTTTAAAGCATTGAAAGACAGGATTCCTATAGATCCGCATATGATATCATTCCTCACCCAAGAGACCACGAGTTGTAGGAAAGACGTACACACCCATGCACATTTGCTTTGGAGCCCTATAGCTGGTATTGCCAACCTATTTTACCCATGAGCGACATTCGGATGTATAAAGGTTGGAGAGCAACAGAAGCATGAAAAAACTATTGGTAGCCCATATGTAGACTGACAGCCTACTAAAGGCTCTGTTTGGCAGTGCATCTGTATTTTATTCAATCAAAGTTTGCCTCCAAATCAAGAATTCAAAAATAAGCACCTGCTTTGAGGCCACTGGGAGCAACATCCACGGGGTTGGTGAACAACATGTTGCTTGCGAGCCACTGGTTGGGGAACATAGCCCTATAGCAAAGGAGGATATAATTGATTATGAATCGGTGCCATTGTTTTATAAGCAGTAGATTGAGTATATTGAAATATTTCTAAATGTTGATTTTTCCCAGCTGTTGCTATTTACAGTATGTGGATCATGCACAATGGAATATAATGATAGCACAGTTTGACCATGCTTCCATACATTAACAAGGTGTCACATGCTTCTTTAAGTTACAACTCCTAAATACATTGAGATCACTGGTGATAGATGTCAAAGAATAGCTCTTTTCCTACACTGAGGTGTTTGCTGGTCAGAGAGACTGTACTGTAATTGGTAAACTATCCAAAAATCCAAGCAATGGCTCCTCTAAACTGAATTCCAGCAGTGATTTTTTTTCCTTTGCCAAATTGGATCATCTTCAAATACATCAAGGTGAGAGGAGCACAGTTATTCGAATTGGAGTTTATTCTGCAAAAGCAGTCATGCTTGTTAGTGCATGTGTTAGTTTCCTGTAATAGAGATGAGCATGCAGTAAGTTCTCTGCATAATGTGACAGGGTCACACAGTGTCAACTGATAAGTGTGAACAGAGAATAAGAATAAATCTGTGTCAGCTCAGACTCTGCTACATATCCTTTTGCATTTGTCAGAAGTTCAATTCCATAATTCTCTTAAGACAATATAGTCCTGCCTGAGAATAACTTTACCCTCTGATTTGGTGCTGCCATGTAGAATCAAGGCTCCATTCTCTAGAGATGCAAATAGATAATAAAGGGCTGGCACATACCAGACCACCCTCCATGAGTTTATGTAGTAAAAACTTATTTATTAAAACAAAAACATCACAGCAGAGACTTCTCTATCGCTCTTGCCTTCATATAAAAATGTAATATATAAAGCGGATTCCTTTACCTTTGCAATTCTAGATGTGCATGAAAACAACAACCAGGAAAGTATAATCAAGAGATGTTATCCAGCAGACTGGGAGTTAGGGAATTTGGTCAGATAAAAATCAGAGTAACATGAGATTAGGGGCCTCATGATTAATGCCCTGGTCACTAGAGCCTCTTAAAGCTCTTTCAAAAAGGTCTTGTGTCTGGGGAAAGACTCACAAGTTAGGGGACAAGCAGGGTCAGGAGATGGGACGCCTATGTACTTCCCCCTGTCCGACCCAGCACGAAAGTATGAAAAACATGGCAGCTTTGCATCGTGCCCTACTGTCTTTAAATAAGCCCTTACATACTGTATATTTGGTGTAAACACATTTGAATATACCCATAATGGAATTGACAGACAAACCAATGTTTTCTGTTTGGTATTTATTTCCACTTCAGAAATGAAGCCCATTGCCTCATGCTATAAAACTCTAATGTGGGTCGTCCATAAAGGGATGCCTAGTGCATAGGTCAAACAAACTGATCATATGTAATTTGGCCATTACATATATATAGATTTGCTCTGATCCAAGCCTCAACACTGTGAGATGGACAGTTGAACAATGCTATGAATCATCATAATCATGTTGGGCTCTCCATTTTAAATATTCTTTAGATTCATCCCTGCAGCAAAAGTTAGAACAGGTAAAACCTTATAATTCAATTTTACAAACTGTGTCTCTTCATTAACTGTTAAACTAGAAGTGTAATTTCTGATTCTCCAGAACACAAGTGCAAACAGGAGTACCATGCAGTGATCCCCATTCTTCTAGATCAGTGCTGTCCAACTGTCAAATTAATGGTGGTAGCACACCAATAAAACAAATTGTTGATGCTCACTGCAGAGATATCTGTCATCACTCATGTGAAAAATGTAAGTAATATTAAAACATACCCTTGAATCCATATGCCTCATCCTCCCTCACAGATATCACAGCACCCCCCAGCACATGATAAAACACCTTAGGGGCCCCTGAAAACAACTTCTAAATGCTAAAAAACCCTCAGAACCAACCCTACCAGGCTCACATAAGAATCAGGCAGTTATCTGGATTGGAAACAAACAACTTGGAGTTGCCTACTGGAATAATATATATAAGAACAGTGTAATTTATATCTTTTCAGATGTGACACAAGGGGCAAATTTACTAAAGGGTACTTCAGGGATTTACTAACAGTCGCTGGCGTAACTTCGCTAGTGAAGGAGATAGATTCTAGTGGTACTTCGCTCCCTAACACCTAGTGAACCTGGCGAATGGACGTAACTACTCAAATTCACTAAGATGCAGATTTTAGTGAACGTTACCTCTTACGCCAGACTTTCCTTCACCACCTCAGACCAGGCAAAGTGCAATAGTGTAAATAGGAGTTCCTAAAAAAATAGTTGAAAACCCATAGCATCTTTTCCTTTTTCAGGGTGATATGCTGAAAAAGTGTGTAATTTTTTTTGGGGGTAACCGGCTTCCCCCCTACATTTCCTAACACAAGGCACATAAACTATACACTGGGCTCATGTGTAGGGCAATATAACATCTCTATTTTCTTTTATTAAGTTTTCCTGGGCTTGTGTAGTGTAATGTATTTGCTGCAACATATACGTCGATTGTACTTTAACTTCCCACTGTATGCAAATTAGGCAACGCTAGCACAACTTTGCTTCGCTTGGCGCAGTAACGCTAGCGCAACTTTGTCAGCCTTCAGCGCCCTGGACCCAACTTCGGATTTTAGTGATTTACCGTTGTCCTGGCGAATTTATGCCTGGCGAAGTGTTGTGCTGTGAGCTAAGCCGTCGCTGGCAAATTTTCGGAGGTTAGTAAATTTGCCCCAATGCATTATTCCCAGACACCCCAAATACAAGAACACTATAGGACACAAAACATATCCCTTGGTGCTTACTCAGTTAATTCTGGGGAGCATTGCATAGCGCCTACAGTCACAGACTGCATTGTTGCTCCCTAAGCTGGTGTCTAAAAGACATGAAAGTTAGGGGGTAGGAATAGGGAATCCTACATGCTACCCCCCCCCCCCCCCACAATACAGGTCAGGGGAACTCATTTGTCTGCTATCTGGTTTTAAAACCTAGTTTTATAAGGTGCAGTGCCGGGTTAGGGAAGTATTGTGTGCTGCTGCACTTTACAAAGGACCTCTCAAGTATTTTTGTATGTATTATATATATTGAGAGACAGTAGTTTTTCTCCATTTAAAACTTACCTCAAATCTTCACCCCTGGACAGTAAATGATTTCTTTAGTAGATGTCATAAAGTTGTTAAAAAAAAAATAAAGCGTGGAATTACACTACATTGCTCCAATTTACAGTATACCTCAGTTTAGCATGTATGACTTTTGTGTTTATAAAGCACAGATTCCTTGTGATAGTGTATCTGCCAGTAAACCAACGCTGTAGTCTGTAGCATTTACTCCACTGATTTCAATGGACTTTGCCATGTACAGAGTAGATAATACATATATAAAGTAAAATAATGCTGCAAAAACTTATTTTGACATACATTTACAAGAAAAATGTTCGCATAGATTTATGCGCACGGGAAACAAAATGTTCTTTGCTGACTTTGCTTAAGCTGACTCCTTATAACCTTGCAATCATAATAGGAGTATAGTGTGAACACATGTGACATGAATATAATGCAGCAAACAAGATGAGCACCAAACATAAAAAAAAAGCTAAAATAGCTTTAACAATAAAGCATTAACCCAAATGGTAGTTGCCTTATTAAAATAATGTTTACTAACAGGTAAAATGGATTAACCTTGGTCACAAAGTTTTTCACCATGTGGGATATTCACACCTTAAAACAGGCAAATTCTCACATTTACCTTATGGATGATTTTGCACCCTTTAGTAGATCGAAGCTGGAAACCAAGCTTTCTGTGTCCCCATAAGTTACTGTATATATATAACAGTTAGGAGGACATTACCTTTGAGCATACAGGGCAGCTGCTCATGGTCCAGCATTCCAAGCATTTGAGGTTTTAGAAAAGCTGGTAGGAATAATTTTGCTATTCTTGCTGGTCATTGCTCATCTGTTGTTTCTAGAGCACTGTGGGGAGCTAATTAGAACTGAGGTGTAAAGCATCTGAATCTTGGCCCGGGAAAATGCCTACTGAGCACACTCAGCACACAGACTGCTGTTCAGGTATTTCCAGACTAATAATTAGGTTATTAATGCCCTGCTGTTTTGTGACTTGGGTGGATCTCGGGCCAGTTTGGCTTTCCCTTCCTAAACAGCTCTCATAGTTCAGCCCTACTTGATGCAGCTGCAGAATGATGGCAATGTATAGTAAATGTAAGAGGTGTCTGAAGGACTGGTCTGCAAAAAAAGCAATGTCATGGATTTATGTATAATGTAAATTCAAATGTTTGAAGTACAAATTTTTGCATTGCACTGGATGTGCCTACATAGGAAATGCATGATTTGTCTCATGCCCTCAGATATTATGAAGCCACACAGTACATTCAAGGGCTATAGGGGCAATCAGTCATTGATTTAGACATCTTGACAGATCAGCTTGTGTCCATTCTTCAGTATTGTGCAGTATGTGAAACCATAGCAAGATTTAAGATCTGCAATACATACAGTATCTGCATCCATCATGATCAATACATACGTGATATTGTTTGCAATATCTTTGGGACACGAGGTTCTCAGGATAAAGGGTCTCTCCATAATGTGAAGTACCATACATTAAAGGGGTGGGTCATCTTTATGTTAACTTTTAGTATGTTATAGAATGACCAGAACTAGGGATGCACCGAATCCACTATTTTGGATTCGGCCGAACCCCCGAATCCTTCATGAAAGGTTCGGCCGAATACCGAACCGAATCCGAACCCTAATTTGCATATGTTAATTAGGGGTGGGAAGGGGAAAACATTTTTTACTTCCTTGTTTTCTGACAAAAAGTCGCTCGTTTTCCCTCCCGCCCCTAATTTGCATATGCAAATTAGGATTCGGATTCGGTTCAGCTGGGCACAAGGATTCGGCCGAATCCGAATCCTGCTGAAAAAGGCAGAATCCTGGCCGAATCCCGAACCGAATCCTGGATTCGGTGCATCCCTAACCAGAACTAAGCAACTTTTCAATTGGTCTTCATTTTTATATAGAGTTTGAATTAGTTGCCTTCTTCTTCTGACTTTTTCCAGATTTCAAATGCGGGTCACTGACCCCATCTAAAAACCAGATGCTCTGTAAGGCTACAAATGAATTATTATTGCTACTTTTATTGCTCATCTCTCTATACAGGTCTTCTCCTATTCATAGTACAGTCTCTTACTCAAATCAATGCATGGTTGCTAGAGTAATGTGTACCCTACCAACATGATTGCTGGAGAGCTGTTGAATAAACAACTAACTCAAAAAACTCTAATAATAAAAACTCAAATTTATCAAATTTTTATTCTAACTTCCTTCCACGGATTGAACTCATTTATCAATCATTTTTCTTTATCTTGCCAGCTATAATGAAAATTGCCACCGGGATGGCACTCGCTGAGCTTCGCTTTCCGATGTCGTCCGAAGTTTCCTAAGGCAACTTCGGAAAACGAAGCGCCCCGAGTGCAATCCTGCAGCCGACGGGAAGGTAGGGGAAGGTAGTTTGGGGAGATTGTCGCCCCGAAGAAGAGGCGATTTGTTGCCGGTGCGACTAATCTCCCCGAATCTGCCCGTGTGTCCTTACCCTTAAATGGCTGCCCACATGGCTACACATCATTTTTTGATGTTACTGTACCTTTAAAATAGTTGTTCACATTTGAGTTAACTTTAAGTATGATGTAGAGCAGTGGTCCCCAACCAGTAGATCACGAGCAATATGTTGCTCACTAACCCCTTGGATGTTGCTCCCAGTGGCCTCAAAGCAGGTGCTTATTTTTGAATTCCCGGCTTGGAGGCAAGTTTTGGTTGCATAAAAACCAGGTGTTCTGCGAAAACAGAGTAAAAAAAGGTTGGGGACTGCTGATGTAGAGAGTGATATTCTGAGACAATTTGCAATTGGTTTTATTTTTTCATTATTTGTGGTTTTTGAGTAATTTAGCTTTTTATTCAACAGCAGTTTCAGCAATCTGGTTACTAGGGTCTAAATTACCCTAGCAGCCATGCATTGCTTTGAATAAGAAACTGGAATATGCATAGGAGATAGATAGAAAATTGAGCAATAACATCAAATTTGTAGCCTTTTATATATTGAGTATTTGTTTTTTAGATGGGGTCAGTGACCCCCATTTGAAAGCTGGTGGAAAAAATAATAATTAAAAATTGTAAAAAAAATAAACAATAAAGACCAATTGAAATGTTTCTTAAACTTGGCCACTCTATAACATAAAAAAAGTTAACTCAAAGGTGAAGCACCCCTTAAATGATCATGTCTAGCTTCATGTGACCTTGGGAAAATCAACTATATCTCTTTCAGGAATATATCTTTCACAATGGACCATCTTAATTCCCAGCATGTCATGCGTTTCACTCTGGAATCTTGAGCTGGACTAAAAGGTATTGGACATGCAGTCCCCACTTTCCCAGTTTAAAACAATCTGTCTCAGGGAAGGTGATAGCTACAGGGCTTTTATTAGCCATTAAACAGACATCTACAGTGCACCTCTAAATATAATGATTATAAAGGACCACAATGATCTAATATGTTTAAAGGGCACATTCCATAATTTATCATCATTATTTATGTATAGAACATCCGCAAGTTATGCAGGTCTTTACATTCATTTATGCAAGCAGGGGTCTTACAATAAATTTAACAAACAACGGTTACAGTATAAGACAAACAAAGTAAACTGGTATATTTACCCTTTAGAATTTCTTTTGGTATCTTACACCATTGCTTCCATCCAAAGCACAGATTCAGTAATTCAATAAGTAAGTGTGAGTAAAGATACCATTAGGCGCAAAACTGCTGCAAACGAGCCTTTATTCACCAACATATGGGCCAGAGTTAAGGAACATAGAGGGGATATTAAGAACTATAAACCAAACACTTTCACGCCATCTGTAAGGTAAGATACAATTAGTAATATAAATTGTTACATATATTGCTGGCACCTATACAATAGTTTTTGATACTATGTTGATTAATTCTGTTACTTTGCAACAAGATGAAAGAAATGTATCAGAAATATGTGCTATTGGATAAATATTGCTATAGCATAAATATTGCATAACGGGTTTCGACTATGGGTGGCTCACGTAGGCTCATTGGAGGGCAGTGCAGGGGTTAAAGTGTTAAATGGATTTATTACTGATTTTTTAGCTCACACATTTGGAACCCAGGGATCTTGGGATAATGAAGCAACGCATTATCAAATATTTTGGATTTGATTTGGACTTTGTATCACATGGACTAATTAATGAACTTGCTGACGGCGAGGCTCGAATAATCCTCCCAGCATTTACCTCTAAACCAATTGGAATGAAGGTGGGAGGGATTGAAGGTATTTATTGATTGTATCACTAATGTTGGGTATACACTTGAAAAATAGCTATTCAGCTCAAAACATGTCATGTGAATAAAGGCACGTGTGCAGCTGTTTTGCACACACTTACTTATTGGGTTACAGAATATGATTGGGATCAAATGGGCCCTGCTCAAAAGAGCTTACAATCTAGATGTGTATTGCCAGCCTATATTTGTCTTGTTTTTTTTTTAAAGAGTCAGGGCTCTTTAAAAAAACTTCATGCTATAATAGGGCTATTCTTCAAAGACTGGAAGGAACCAGTAACAAAACCGTTTCCAGTTTCTTTTGGTTACAGTCCATTTCCCTTATAGTTTTAATTGACCTAACATACAGAATGACTGCCCTTTAAAGCAGAACTAAAGCTTAACTAAAGGAAGTAGCTAGAAATATTGCACATTATGTTGTAGGCTTCTGTACTAGCCGAAGACAACCACTGCCCTTTAGCAGGGAAGATCTGTGCCCCAAAGATGCCCCAGTAGTTCCCCATCTTCTTTTCTGCTGATTCACTGCACATGCTCTGTACTGCTGTCACTGAGCTTAGGGACCCACTAACAATATACAGTACACATAGAATAGAAATGTCACAATATAAGGCTGATTAGTAATTAATACGGATAATTACTACATTGCAGCACAGAAACCAGTGCAATTAGCATCAGAATGTAATAATTAGCCTTGTAGCATCATCTTAAATTACAGACAACCCTCATTTTTTGCTTGATAATTAGTGACGACCCAGCTTATCTTCTCAACAGCTGCTCAGAGCCCACTGAGCATGTGAGTGTCACAGACACTTTCCAAGATGGTGACTCCCTGTGACAAGTTTGAAGTCCTGGATCACTGCTGCTATTGTGAAGCTGAAACTTTAGTCTGGTGCAATAAGTTCAGTATATAAAATTTTTAGCCACATTCATCTTTAGGGGTTAGTTCTCCTTTAATGAGTCCTCCTTTAATAATCTGTGATTTGAAAATAACAACAATAACTGCTACACTGTCTTATTTGGGTCCTATGCAGGATTGTAAGTAGCTTGGAAATTCAGAAAACATTCAGATCCAGGTGGTAAATTGACCTTACTGCCAAAAGTATCTACGTATGTGTTTAAAAGCCCCCCTGATGTTACAGAAAACTGACAGGAACCCTCCCTACTTTTATTTTCACCTTACTGAACTATCTTGAAATCAACTCTTCATCCTGCCTATAGTTACTTTGCTATTAAGGAATAATTTTTTCTTTCTTGCTGGTGCACAGATAAGCCACCCCCATTGTATTTGTAGTATGTTGTCTTTTCACCTCTTTGTACTTTGACATTTTGGGAATTTCTTCTGAAATGCATGAATTGAAACAAATATATAAATGTATAAATATAAAAATACATAAATCAGGAGCATGGATACCATTTCCAATATTCTTTTACAAAGGGGAATTTCAATTTTCAGCCTCACAGTTATTCTTATTCTTGTCTGCCTATAAAAGTGTATGCAGAGTGTTAAAGGTCTCCGTCAAATAATGGTAACAGAGATACCCTTGAATATAGGCAGTAAAGCACTGCTGCACGATGCTCTAGACACCCTTCCTTGCAAACTGTGCCTGGAAGTCTCCAAACAGCTGGCATAAATGTCAGGAACGATTACTATTAGGGGGTAAGAACTGACACCCAGTTGGAGTTCCCTGCTGCCACCAGACAGATGTGGAGAGTAGCACATGCTCATGAGCTCATGTCTGCCTCTAATTAATCACCTCTCCTGCAAAGTGATACAGCAGTGTCCCAGGTAGCAGGAACAATGAGGACCCAGGCAGGTCCCTGCTCACAAGATGTCTTCTCCATGCCCAATATGTTTCCTCAGTTATTTTTGGAAGGACATCCTTCCTGTATCTGAGCAGAAGTTCCAAATGGCAATGAATAGGTATAAAAGCTGGTGTGTGTATTTGATGGAAATAAAGAAATCTACTGCATGGGAAAATATCACTTGTCAGGGGAAATGGGTAATTTGTGTGTAAAAGTCACTGCTAAAGTAAAATCTGCTTCCCGCTTACTGATAACCATTTATGACAGAAAAATACTCTGTGTTCATTTCCAGCTCAAAATCTCATGTCATTTGTAACAGCAGGCTTTTTCTATTAAAAAGAAAAAAAACAGAGGTCGAGAGGGGATTTTAGCAACTTTAAAAAAATCTCCTACAACTTCGGAAAGATTATAACAAGCAGATAAAGATTGTTTCTACAAATTGTGGCACCTAAGGGGTTAAAGCAATACGGGCGTGGGACCTGTTATCCAGAATGCTCAAGACCTGGGGATCTTCATAGTCTTCTAGAAAATCATGTAAACATTAAATAAACCCAATAGGCTGGTTTTGCTTCCAATAAGGATTAATTATATCTTAGTTGGGATCAAGTACAAGCTACTGTTTTATTATTAAGGAGAAAAAAAAAAATAATTTAAAAAATTGTGTATTATTCGAATAAGATGAAATCTAAGGGAGAAATCTAAGAGCCTTACGTAATTCTGAGCTTTCTGGATCATGGTTCTCCTGATAATGATCCTATATTTGTAAATGTGCCTCTCTCTGTAAATGTGCCTCTCTAATCTATAAGAGTGTCATTTGTCTAATTCAGTGTGATGTCCAACTGAAACATGCTGCAACTGTTTGTATAGGGCTGTGCATCTCTATAAAGTCACATCAGCGGCTGTGTGCTTTAACTAAAATGTGTTCAAATCAGTGTCTCTGCTGTGGGAGCTTGAGCATCATACTGTATTTAAGTTTTAATACAACTAGTAACCCACAGCAATCAAATTCTTGTTTGAAAAAGCTGATCAGTATAAAAATGCCAATTTCTTGCTATGGGTCACTAGACCTGTAGCAAACTTTGCATCTTTAATTGCATTACCTTATTCTTAATTTATATTTTATCCACAACATTTTTAGCATGATTTAGGCTGTTTAAATCTGTTCCAAGGCATGTATCCACACCAACATAATACAAGTATGGGAACTTTTATCCCGAATTCTTAGGACATGGGTTTTGTTTTTGGATCTCCATACCTTAAGTCTACTAAAAAAATCTGAAACATTAAACCCAACAGAATGGTTTTGACACAAATAGCGATTAATTGTCTCTTAGCTTAGTTTTTTCCTTGTAGTTCTTACTACAAGGAAAAAAATATTTTTTAAAAATGTATTTATTTTATTAAAATGGAGTATACGGGAGATGGCCTTCCTGTAATTTGGAGCTTTCTGGATAATGGGTTTCTGGATAACGGATACCTGTACTGCATGTGACACCTGGAAGTGTTAATCACAAGCCTATGGGGCCCATTTATGAAGTGTTGCTGTTTTTAATGGTTACAGACCTGTAAAGAAAAAGCGACGTCTAAGTGTGCCTTTTTAGCCTTCCCCAAGTGTCTGTGCCCACAAATAATGGAGGGAGGGAGGGAGGGAGGGAGGGAGGGGGAGAGGAGCAAACTGAGCATGCTCAAGCCCTAGCCCTGGAGGTTAAAGATTAAAACAGGAAGTCTGATACAGAAGCCCATGTGTTCACAATAGAAGGAAAGAAATGCTGTGTTTCTTTTGACAGAGGACTCAGAGCAGCATTACCTTGAGGGTTTACTAGTGTATTTATACAGACCTTTCTGATAAAGCTTACTTAATTTTAGCCTTTCTTTCTCCTTTAAGAACTGTCTTTTTGCTAGAAAAAAAAACATATCAAACTCAAAAAAAGTACATTATTAATGTGAAAAGGGCATTTGAAATGCAAAGCATAGTTACTGATAAACCCCACTTTTCAGCTAGAAAAGTATAATTTTGTATACACAAAACAGAGTTCACTTGAATGGACCCATAACTTGCCTATCCAGAGAGAAGGTGGTGTGGAAAATAATACCTGTATGTCCTCTTACTGTGATGAACAATGCCTTCTTATTCACACTTCTTTAGCACTTTCACTGATATTTTCATATACACAGACAAAAAAAAGGCAAACGCAATAGAAATCTGTGAACCAACCCATGTTTTGATGTTTTGTACCCAAATATCTTCATGTGATAATAAAAATGTACTGTCTCTTAAATGGGTTATTCACCTTCAAATGAACTTTTAGCATGATGCAGAGAATGGTGTTCTGAGACAAACTGCAATTGGTTTTCATTTTTTAGTTATTTAGCCTTTTATTCAACAACTAGTTTGCAATTTCAGCAATGTGGTTGCTAAGGTCCAAGTTACACTAATAAACCACGCATCGTTAAGAATAAGAGACTGGAATATAAATAGGAGAGGCCTGAATAGAAAGATGAGAAATGAAAAGTTGCAATAACAATTCATTTGTAGCCCTAAAGAGCATTTGTTTTTTAGATGGGGTCAGGGACCCTCATTTGAAAGCTGGAAAGAGTCAGAAGAAGCACTTGAAAAACTATATAAAAAAAGAAAAAATGAAGGCTAATTGAAAACAGTTGCTTTGAATTCTATAACATACTAACTAAGTTCATTTAAAGGTGAACCATCCCTTTAAATGCTGCTATATATATATCAGTGCCATACTTTATTCAGATTGAAAGCTGTTTTGGGCAAGGTCCTTTTTACCTCTTGTGTCAGTTATTGGTTGTTTTTTATGTAAATCTGTATGTTCAGTGTATACATGCATTTATTGTATAGTGCAGCCCAAATATGTTGATGCTTTATAAATACATATTAAAATAATATAATGATATGATACTACAGGTATGGTATCCATTATCCACAAACTCATATCCAGAAAGCTCTGAATTACTCAAATCTCCCATAGACTCCATTTTATCCAATTAATTCAATTTTTAAAAAATCATTTCCTTTTCTCTCTGTAATAATAAAACAGCACCTTGTAATTAATCCACTAAGAAAAAATGAATCCTTGTTTGAAGCAAAAGCAGCCTACTGGGTTTATTTAATGTTTAAATGATTTTATTGTAGATTTAAAGTATGAAGATTCAAATTACACAAAGATCTGTTATCCAGAAAACCTCAGGTCCTGAGCATTCTGGATATCAAATCTCATACCTGTACACTTTAGGTGGTTATTTATCAAAGGTCAAGTGTGTGAGGTTTTTTATACCTTGAATAAAACGTGAATGTTTTCTAATTTATGAAAAAACTTGAATGTAAAAAACTTGAATCAGTGTAATCGGGGTGAAAAACTAGATTACTCGAATTGATCGAGTTTTCCAGCCAAACCCCCTGAAAAAACCCGAACCTCATGAAGGCTATTAACATCTTCAAATGGTTCAAGGGACCTCTTCCATTGACGTCTACATGACTTTGCCAGGTTTTAGCTGGAGTATTTTCGGATTCAAGTTAGTTCTAGCTTCAGTGCATAATAAATCTAGAAAAATGTAAGTTTGTTTTAAATAAAACCTGAAAAATTCAAGTTTTTTTAATCCGAAAATTTGAGTTTTTACTGTAAAACTACCCTCCAAAACTCAAATTTTTCAGGAAAAAAACAACACGACCTTTAATAAATAAGCCCCTTAATCTGTCTCCTAAAGAGATTCTTCAGCACAAACTTGTTCCACAAGGTGGCAGCATTGCTGCATTCAATGAGACAATTATGCGTAGAAGAACAGAGCAGGAAAAAAAGAATGAAAAGACTTTTATCTAGTAGTTACAAACAAGAGAAATTTACAAAATGGCTATTGCTGGCGAAAATTCATCAAGGAGATAGACTCTGGCGCAACTTCTCACTCTAACGCCAGGTGAATTTTCACTCTGGCGAAAGAGTGTTACTACGCATAATCACTAAGTTTTTGATTTTACTGACCGTTACCTCTATCACCAGACTTGCCTTCGCCACCTCAGACCAAGCGAAGTGCAAGAGAGTAGATAGGGGTTCCTCAAAAAAAAATTATAAATGTTTTCTAAGCTGACGAAAAAAGATTACAGTTTTTTTTGGGGTACCCTCCTTTCCCCCTACATTTGATAACATATGGCACCTAAACTAAACTGTGGGCACATGTGTACGGCAATATCACACCTTTATATAATTTTATTAAGGTTCCCTGGCCTTGTGTAGTGTAATGTAGTTGCTGCAGCATATACGTCCATTGTACTTTAACTGCACGCCTTATGCTAATAAGCCAACGCAAGCGTAACTTCGAATGGCTGAGCGTATTTTCTCTAGAGCAACTTTGCCAGCGTTCGGTACACTGTGTACAACTTCAGATCTTCGTGAATTAGCGTTGTCTAGACAAATTTACGCCTGGCGAAGTGTTGCGATATGCACGAAGCCAGTTTACTAAATATCAGCCTTCTGCAAATTCTCTGCTATAAAATGGCATTTTCAACCATTATTGCCTTTGAAAATGATTCATATTAGGTGTTTTTTTGCAAGGTTTACTTAAGCCTGACTACAAACTTAATTCAGCACAATTCCAAAATTGTCTCGACATTTAATTGCCTCCTAATGAGTGGCATCATTATGCAGTATTACCAAAAACATGTCTAATTGGCAAGATTTGAGGTCAATTTTAGCAGGACAGGTGTCAGTTGGTTGTATATTTATGATGGATGGATGTAAGGCCAAGGAATGGAAGAACAACACATTCCATGAAAATCAATGATTTATAATTTCTGTTCATCTTTAGGCTTGCATATATTAGTAACTAGCAAGGCTCTTTATCGATAACTGTATATCATTTGCAGAAGTAAATGAAGCTCAGGTTGTCACGCGCATGTCAATTTTACTCCCTGATCCATAATTGTCATTTCATATTTTCATGGACCTGAGTTGTCAGTTGAATAAATAACACCAGTAATGGGTGGACATTTGGGAACTATGCACTTTAGTGAACAGGTGAAGCATTAGCCGACAGCATGGCCAGCATTCCTGATTCCCAGAGGCCAGAGAATGTTTAAATGGTTAGTGCAGTGCATGTGTATTCCAGGTGCTACTGCTCTCCCCAAAATTCCCATCAGATGTTGGTTTTCAAGCAGGGTGCCAGTATATGATTCCTTACAGATTGGGCTTTTATGGATGCAAGCTTTGCAAATATTACTCAAAGTATTATGCCATAAAATTACATTTTGAAATGCTCATGTTTACAGAATTGCAGTGAACTATTTACAGGTCAAACATAACTTGAACTGACAAACTGGACATTTATCTTTTACACATGACCTTCCAGGATTATATTTTAGCAGCCTATGAAGCGGGCGTGCAGTCATTATCCCATCATGCACTGCAACTTACACAGTAGGAGGTTATCAGGCAGCAAGAAGGGTTACACACAACAAACTGTCACCAGAAAGCCAGATGGCAGCTGGAGAAGGCAACAGGACTTAGTATAACTTGATGACAGCAGTTAGAACAGGCTTATTGCCTTCTCAGGGCTGTCAACCATCCGCGGCTTCTTAAATCCTCCTGCCTCCTTCTTCTCCTTGCATTCTGTCATCTCTCTCTCTGTGAGGTATATTATATGTAAAGGTGTATTTATTTGTTGGAAAATAAAATACTTGTTTATAAAGCAAAAGGCATTGGTTACACCTTTTGGCATTTGTTCCAATGTAAAGGCTCTCAATGCCCTATCCAGCCATTCTTCCTTATTTATATTGTAACCTTGTGTCCTACATATCCGGATGGGATGATAACCCATCACATGCCTGGCCTGAATACTTCTAGGGAGAAAGTAAGAGAGGGTGCAGGGGCTATGGGTAATAAGGTCTAAAACAATATTTTATTGAAAGGAAATAACTATTGTTTAAAAAATGCTGGGCACGCTGAAGGGACATTTACCCTATATGCAGATATTTAATGTCATTTGCCTTTATTAAAGGGGTTGCTCGCCTTTAAATTTACTTTTATTATGATGTAGAGAGTGATATTACATCTACATCTGGTTTTCATTTTTTATTATTTGTAGTTTTTGAGTTATTTAACTTTTTATTCAACAGCTCTTGGTTGCAATTTCAGTAATCCGGTTGCTAGGGTCCAAATCCAGTTGCTAGGTTCCAAAATACCCTGCATCACTATGCATTGATTTGAATAGGAAATTGGAATATGAATAGGAGAGAGTAGAAAGATAAGTATCAAATAAATCGGATTGGTAAAAACTCGATAAAATTGAGAGAAAACATACGTTTTTTTCCTGATTTTTTTCCCTAATCTCTCATTATCGTCTGAATTTTGCTTAAAAACCCAGAATTTATCTGATTTTGGGGCTAAACCCAGTGCAAACCACAATATTTTTCAATTGGTATAGGGACATCTCCCATTGACTTATACATGACCTCAAGTCAATATGTCTGAAGTGGCAAATTTTCAGATTAAGGCTTTTTGCCTTAAATAATTTTTTTGCCTTATAAATCTCCAAAAATTCCATTTTGTTTTTCCATGAAAAAAAAATTTTTGTCCCAAAATTAAAAAAAATCAAGGTTTAGTAATGACTCCCTTAATCATGTTCAATGAATGAAACACACCTTTTAGAATTGTATACTGTTTGTAGATCCAGCATATATATATATTACTGCCCACCACATTTTTGCTTGTGGGTTTCATGGGGCATTCTGTGCCTCCAGTGCATAATTGCAAGCTCTTGTAACCAGCCTTATTTTGCCCATGTAAAAACCACTAATCACTGCCTCCTTCTCTTCTAAGGCAGCCAATGGTTTATTGTGACATTCCAAACCTCTCTTTTGCATGTTCAAACAGAATATCAATGGGTTTCGATATACACGAGGCTGTGATCCAGCCCGAGCATCTCTGCTTCTAAAGGCTGTCAGGTTTCATCCTAATGACTCTGATCTTGAAAGCTCTTCCCTTCATCTCTCTCTCCTCCTTTTGTCTCCGTGCAGCAATTGTCAGAACTTCAGACCTAGCTGAGCTCCTCTGCCCCTAGAGGTTTTCCTTCTGCATTGAACTCATTAAAAAAGGTTGCATCCAGTCCATGCAATTCTCAGCCTCTGTGACAGGAGCAGGGACGTGGGGAGAGGGAGCGCAGGCCTGGAGGGCAGGAGTGCCAGAGATGAGATCTGTTGCCATTGATTGGATATGGATTCTTGGCCTAAGGAAATTACGTGGGGACACAGGGGGTTTTCATGGAAGACGATTTCCAAGTTTTTGTACACAGTGAGTTTGTGAGTGGTTTCTAGATTTTAAAATAGACTCCAGCATCCTGCATAAAAAATATGTTACCCCAGTATTATCCCCCTTATGTGCAGTGCTGTTGTGTTCTGCTTAGTTTTTTGTCTGTGCTGCTAAAAAAACAATATTGAAGATATTTTTGTTGAATGAGTTTCTGTTCAGGGCACAACAACATATTATACTGCCTCTTTTCATTGCAAATTCTGCTGGGTTGCAAACAACTGCAATAATCAACTTGGACACTAAAAGGTGCTGTTTACTGTAAAAAGCCTACAGTAGTATCAAGGCTACATGGCTAGACCAGGAGAGGAGGAGAGATAACTACAATTGAAAAGAAGAACGAAAAAGAGCAGCTTTAAAGCGCAATAAAAATGCCCAAATGCCAAGTGTCCCTGAAATGTTAAACAATCGTATTTTAAAGGACCTTTGGGGCTAACATGGTGCATGCTTTAAAAGTATTCCTCTATTTCACAGCATCCATTCAACTGTGCTCAGTGACTGTGTATTTGGTTGTGTGTATTTATTCTGTTAGCTAGTGTGGATCTGTGAATTCTGTAATGATTCTGTCCTAATCCGTCTGCAGTGTGAAATAATGATAATGAATAATGCCACAGAGGGATGCAACAAGCACAACAACAATATGGCAGAGACCTGTTACTATAACACGACAATGTCTAAATATCACATCTCACATTTCAACTAAGATTATTTTATTTTATTGCAGGCCTGTTATAGTAATAGTAACCCTATAGTTTCACATGAATGGAGAGTCCTTGATTGTGTTGTGCTGGTGAATAATTCTAATAACTTTTTTTTTAAAAAAAACATAATTGTTATTAAAAGTTTTTATTAATGCCGCTCTTTATACAGGTTGTGGTAAACATTATTGTGAAACATTGACTTTTTCGGATGGGAGTTGCCAAACTGTCGAACATATATATGGCCATGTTATTTTGAACATTGAATCAATTGGATCCCTAATCTCTCATTGTCTTTGGGGTTTTGCTCAAAAACCCAGAATTTATCGGATTATCGGACTGAACCCATCGCAGACCACAATATTTTTCAATTGGGATAGGGACATCTCCCATTGACTTATACATGACCTCAAGTCAACATGTTTGAGGTGGCGAATTTTCAGATTAAGGCTTTTTGCCTTAAATACATTTTTTATGCCTTATAAATCTCCAAAAATTCCATTTTGTTTTTCACGAAAAAAATTCAAGGTTAAGTAAATAACCCCCTTAATCATTGATCAACACACCTTTTTGAATTGTATACTGTTTGTAGATCCAGCATATATATATTACTGCCCACCACATTTTTGCTTGTGGGTTTCACGGGGCAGTATTCTGTGCCTCCAGTCTTGCAAGTTGCCGAACTGTCACAAGAGCAGCGACTTGATGGAGAGAGACGCTAACGTGCAGGGTTGAGCTCCGCCACGAAAACATCCTTACAGTGATTGTAGGGTAATTCGGACGCTAGCAACCTGATTGCTGAAATTGCAAACTGGAGAGCTTCTGAATAAAAATCCAAATAATTAAACAAACACAAATAATAAAAAATGAAGACTAATTGCAAATTGTCTCAGAATATCACTCCCTAAATTATGCTAAAAGTTAACTCAAAGGTGGACAACCCCTTTAATAAATAGTTGAACTAGTCAATGCTATTTTTATTCCATCTTTTTTAAGTTTAATATTATTTTACAAACTTACATATAAACAGGCTCCTTTGTGCTCCTCACAACATACTAGTGCCCACCTAGGACATGATTCTGCCAGGGAAACCCCCATCTCCTATTGGAAAAGGGAATGAGTGCCTTACTACACTCACAGGCTGTGCATCACAATGTTCAACTTTTATTTGCAACGGATGAAGTATAGGTATGGGACCTGTTATCCAGAATGCTCGGGACCTGGGGGTTTTCCAATAACAAATCTTTCCGTAATTTTCTATTGTCTATTTTCACACTTTGAGAAATATGACCCTATGTGAAAAGTTGGAATATTGAGGCAGATCAAAACAGTTTATCTGAGAAATGATTGTGGTGGTTCATTAAATGGATTGAGTGGTGTGTCTGATGTAGTCAAATAAAATTCTGTTTAATGAAAAGGCACGAGTGCCACATGTCACATGTTTAGGAAGTAAACCTTTCAAGTGCAACGATTTGTTTCATATTGTGGTGGGTTGAGGGATTTATTACTTGGGAATCTGGATTCCATGAGAGATTATAATGCTCTCAAATAATACTTCTAATTCTGAGTTTTTACTCAGAAAGTCATTGTAGTGAGATGGAACACTGCACGGCACTCTGTAAAGTATCATTGTCAATATAAAAATAATGAATGTAACCAGTAAAGTGAATTTAACGTGTGTTTTATTTGGCATAGGGTTTTAAGAGTTATTAGGTATGTTGGTTGATTAGACACACGACACCATAAATAAGATATTGGCAAATTTCCTCCAGTTTCTTAATGATGCATTATTGATGTTATTATGGGTGTGCCAGTGTCAGTTATTGTAAGCATTTGCTCTTACAGGCAGCCAGTAAACAACATTAAAATAGCCGCAATATACAGAGGCACCTAATAAAATTCCTCTCTGCTCTATCAGCAAACATGCTGTGTTAGATATACTCATTAATAACAAGGCTTTATTGTGTTGGCCCTGCAGACCCTCCCCTCCGGTCCACTGGGATCCTCTTTCTGTTCATAAGCAGATCCTGCAGGTTTGAAGGCCAGCATCTAAATGGAAATATTATTTGAATATGGATGCTCTGCACCGCTCTATCTGGCTGCTCCCTGGATATGGGTTTATTGTTTTCCTTGAAATTACCCTGCCTGATTTACTAGGATAAAGCCCAGCCATGCTGGCTCTCTTGTGATTAATAATTTGAAGACATTTACATTTCAATACAGAGTCTTACCACTGGTTTCCTCTAATTTTTCCCCTACGGAGCTTTGGAATATCCCTTTTGGGGCAGGACAGACAGCATGCTCGGAGATGAGAAAATGCATTCTCTCAAAATATATGCCAGGTTTCCTTTGTAACTCTCAAGTTCTCAAACATCAACTGTTTCTATTAAACAAACATCACATCTGCATCCATCTTGGCTGTGTGATTGCGTACTATTTCTTATTTCTATAAAGCTCCTTGAGTTTCTGCAGTACTATATCATACCAATATTCCAGCTTTGAGGTTTTAGGATCAAATGCGGACATATGAGTTTTCGCTCCAAGTAGGAAAAAACAGAAAAGACATTCCATGCAATCCTAGCCTAGTGCAGCATATACACATATTCACAGCCACAGCACCATAACCCATGTAGGTCAGTGCTGCCACCACAATGCTAAATGAGGTGTCCACTCACCCATAATTTCAATAACAAATACACTTTAAATTAACTTTAAAGTGCTCATTTATCAGCACAAGTGAAATTTCAGATGCAAGTTGTTATACTTGTATTTTTTTTTTACCTAATTGACTGCAACTGCATTTCAAACTTATAAATGAGCCCTTAAATGTTTAATATGTATTGGAGAGTTGGTTAGAAATGCTTTATCATTAACCGGAATCCAAAATAATCCATAAAAAGCAATGTAGAAGTTGAATAAACTATAGGTATGGGACCTGTTATCCAGATCGCTTGGGACCAGGGTCTTTCCGGATAATGGATATTTCTGTAATATGGATCTTCATACCTTAAGGACAGAGACACACGCAGCAACTCGGGGAGATTAGTCGCCTCTTCTTCGGGCCCGGACTGCCTCCCCTGACATCCCGTCGGCTAGAATGAAAATCGCTGGCGGGATGGCGCTTCGTTTTCCAAAGTCGGCCGAGGTTGCCTCACAAGGAAACTTCGGGCAACTTCGGAAAATGAAGTGCCATCCCGCCATCGATTTTCATTCTAGTTGGCGGGAAGACAGTGGAGGCAGTTCAGGGAGATTAGTCACCATGAAGAAGAGGAGAATTGCACTGGGCCACTAATCTACCCGAATTGCCGCATGTGTCTCTGCCCTAAGTCTATTAGAAAATCATGGTAACTTAATAGGCTGGTTTTGCTTCCAATAAAGACGAATTATATCTTATTTGGGATCAAGTACAAGCTACTGTTTTATTATTACAATAAAAAAGGAGATCATTTCTAAAAATTTGGATTGCTTGCATAACGTGGAGTCAATTGGAGATGACCTACCCGTAATTCTGAGCTTTCTGAATGACAGGTTTCGGGTTAATGGATTCCATACCAGTATATGTATATATACAGGTATGAGACCTGTTATCCAGAATGCTCGGGACCTGGGGTTTACCGGATAACGTATCTTTCCGTAATTTGAATCTTCATACCTTAAGTCTCTTAGAAAATCTTGTAAAAATTCATATAAATTAATTATGTATAATATAAATTATAATATAAATTAAATTAATTATATCTTAGTTCGGATCAAGCACAAGGTACTGTTTTATTAACATAGAGAACAAGGAAATAATTTTTAAAAAGTTGGATTATATGATTATAGTGGAGTCTATAATTTGGAGATTTCTGGATAACAGGCTTCCAGATAATGGATCCCATACCTGTAATATGTCTACATCTACAGATTGTGACCTACAAGTTAATTGCAGTAAATAGTGGAATTAATATTTAAATATGATCTGTAAACTACATGAAAGAATTTTCATTGGACACAACATAACTGACAAAAGGGAACGTTGCATGCTTGTTTTTATCTGACAAGATCACTTTGCAGACTTTTGATTCTAAGGCAGGACAGGCAGGTACAGGACAAGGCAGAAGGTGGGCACTGGCACATGTAGGGTTAACTGGCAGGCATGATAAGGTACACACTGTATTGCAGGGTAAAAGGCAAAGAGGGGTGAATGTTCTGGCGCATACAAGGAAATACTCAGGCAAGGCAAGGACAAGTTACAGGCATGGCACAGCAGGGGTTAACAAGTACTCTATCCACGCAATAGGTAAGGGCAGGCAGAATAAAGCCAAGCTCTTAACCAGATGTCAGAAAACATATATACACCAGCAGGAGTGACTATCTCAGGCACTAACAGCAGCAGGATGATCTTACAAACTGCCATTGAGAAAGTGGAGCTTTAAAGTTTTGAATTTCATGACACTTACCACTTCAATGTGTGTTTAGTGACACCATCACCACTTGCCAGACCGGTGTGACAATCACAGTCAAGTTCATAACCTTTTCATTGTCCTGTACAAATTCCTGATTAAACACAAACACTGAAGATTGTGCCCCTGGTGCAAAAACAAATTCTAAAGAATACATATAAGTATCATAATGTGTTAGCAATCCTAACAGTATCATTTGTAATATTCTCACTTGGTAAAACAGTATTCAACCCTTTCTTGAAATTATTTAATATATTATTTAGTACAATAACATCAAGATAATAATTCAACAGCTTCACACCTTACCATGATTTTTTTTATCAGGCACCTGAACCTTGTTCACGTTAACTTTGCTTAAAGGGCATAAAATAGAATAAGGCTAGAAATGCTGTATTTTGTATACTAAATATAAACATGAACTTACTGCACCACAAGCCTAATCAAACAAATAATTTATGCTTTCAAACTTGGCTACAGGGGGTCACCATCTGGTAACTCTGTTACACATCATCGCAAAACCAAGACTGTGCACATGCTCAGTGTGGTCTGGGCTACTTAGGGATTGTCATAAACAAAGCTGCTTGAGTTCTGCATGGCTGGGAAGTAAGGCGGGGGCTCCCCCTGCTGTTCATAAGTATGATTGTTTCCCTGCTCAGCAGTTAGGGACCATCTGACAATTCCTATGCACAGCAATAAATGAAGGGAGAATTTCACTGCATACAGTCAGGTTTCTTATAAAAACAATACACATTTTTTAATTAAAGTATATTGGAGATAGGTTTATTTTTCATTAAAGAAAGTAAAAATGGGATTTTATTTTTTTTGCCTTTACATGACCTTTAAACATTTCAATATCACATCTGGTGTCATTAACATTTTATTTGGGCTAAGCCTTCTGTACCACTAAAGTTACAATCCTGAAGCTTTTCTGAGAAAAGCAAATCATTATGCCATTTACCTTTTGTAACCAAAATAATTCTATTTTTTTTGGGAGGGGGTGCCTTTGTAAATAAAGCAATCAACTCCTTTTTTCTATATTTGTCTTGTCGCTTGTGCCACTGGAATATTTATAATATGTATAGGTCATAAATTATGTATCAGTGGAGTCTTGCAGTCTGTCTTGTAGAATTTAAATTAGGGATGCACCAAATTTACTATTTTGGGATTTGGCCGAACCCCAAAATCCAAGATTTGGCCAAATACTGAATCCGAATGTGCATATGCAAATTAGGGGCGAGAAGAGTAAAAAAAATGTTTTACTTCCTTATTTTGTGATGCAAAGTCACATGATTTTAAGCATTTATTTGGCTGAATCTGAATCCTGTTGAACAAAGCAGAATCTTGGCCCAATACTGAACCAAATCCTGGATTTGGTGCATCCTTAATTTAAATGCTTGCATTAGTGATGGGCGAATTTACGCGTGTCGCCGCTGGCAAATAAATTTGCCACAAAAAATGTAAATTTATTACTTTAATATGCGTCAAATGTCGCCAGTGTCAAAATTCACATTTCACAAATTTTTCGCCGGTGGCTTTCGTGGCGAATCGAAACGGGACAAATTCACCCATCGCTAGCTTTCATTTATTTCCAATTGACTTATATCTGTGCTAGATCACATATATCAAAACTGTATATGTTTAATATCAACCAATTTTGTTTTGTGTTCCTCTTTCATTTCTGTAAGTGTACATTGTTCTAATTGTTCTAAATAATGACTAGGTTTTCACATTGAATTCACCATTCTAGATGTCAGTCCACAAGTATGCAAGAAAAAAGGGTTAAATAGCAACTCAAATAAGTGGAGAAAAAGTATCTGCATATGAAAATAAAATGTATGCAATTTTATTCTTAAAGGGCACGTAAAGGCAAAAAAATAAAATCCCATTTTTACTTTCTTTAATGAAAAAGAAACCTATCTCCAATATACTTTAATTAAAAAATATGTACCGTTTTTATAAGAAACCTTATTGTATGCAGTGAAATTCTCCCTTCATTTACTGCTGTGGATAGGAATTGTCAGATGGTCCCTAACTGCTGAGCAGGGAAACAATCAGACTTATGAACAGCAGGGGTAGCCTCCGCCTTACTTCCCAGCCATGCAGAACTCAAGCAGCTTTGTTTATGACAATCCCTAAGTAGCCCAGACCACACTAAGCATGTGCACAGTCTTGGTCTTGCAAAGATGTATAAAAAAGTTACAAAATGGTGACCCCCTGTAGCCAAGTTTGAAAGCATAAATTATTTGTTTTATTAGGCTTGTGGTGCAGTAAGTTCATGTTTATATTTAGTATACAAAATACAGCATTTCTAGCCTTATTCTATTTTAGATTTTACATGCCCTTTAAACACAAAGCTGCAATCAAGTCAAACAATTGTTATAGTTAATAAGGCAAAATGCGACAACTTTATGAACAAATCATTATGATGATACTGGAAACTGTCATTTACAACTACTGGACCACAGCAAGTGTGACATGCCCAGTTTCCTAAATAATCTTGGCAACACAGTGCAATCTACTGAATGTGTGAACAGTGAAGCTGTTCATGTGAAAATGATGCACTGAGTGATGACAGGTTTGACTATTGTCAGAGTTATGTGTTGACATTAAACACAGTATGGAAAGGTGCATGTACTCTGTACTGTGTAAAGGGACACTTTATCACATAATATTATATAATATAGTTTATTGGTTTCATCATTCACCAGTCATTGGGAAAAAACCGAGTGCATGAGTTTAACTGACTCCATACAGAACCAATTCTTTCCTTCCTGTAAACCATAATTGGGTTAACTCCACCAGTCCATTATAATGATTTAAAGCAGGCTTACCCACTTCCAGAATGCCCAGGGGAGTAAGCCAGGAAATGGGAATGACAGAGCCAGGCCAGGGCTAGGAATGAGGGAACAGGAAGTGGAGGTTAGGGATAATGGGGGTTGTAGTTCCTGGGTTACAAATGAGATGGGTGGAGGCACGAGGGGTTAAAAGAGGAAGGAAGTGAAGAAAGAATGTTAAGAAGTTAATAATTATGTATTTTATAAATGTGATCGTACATTGCCCTACACTCAACAGTTTTGGTTTATCTTGGTCGTCATTTATGTGATGTAAAAAATATCACCCATAATATCATGTGATTGGTTTTTTATTTAAGGTAAGGCTGGAGAAGCTTGTCTAGTATAGGTCAATCTAAAAACAACTGGACTTGCTGAGTAACTCAGCAAGTCCAGTTGTTTTTAGATTGACCTATACTAGATATACTATGACCTGGATGAATGAAAATCTTCATAGTCACGTGGAGAAGCTTGGTTTCTGTCATACCATTACCTACATGTACAGTTTGATTTCTGTTGCAGTTAGCATGCATAATGTATATCTTTCACATTCACTGGTTTGGGACATATTTTAAATTTTAGGCTGCTAATACCAGGCCTTAGGGTAAATGGTTATCTCCCCAGAGATTCAGCAACCCTAGGATTAAAAGACTATACATAAAGCCTGCTCTGAGTAGGTTTACACTAATTAATATTCGGTTTATTTCTCCTTTAATCCCTTCCGGCCAGCGATCTTGTTGGTCTAGTGGCACTTCTCAAACTCCTTTTAAATTAAGGCATTTGTCCATTCTGTTGATCACTCGACGAAAGTAGTTGCTGATCTGAGCAGTCACATGTTTGTAGCATAAAATGTGGCATGGGCAAGGCTACCCTGAATGGAGAACGTCTGGGGTTTATTTAGTAAGCATACTGTAGTAGCAAATCATATATTTAGTCTCATTTTTCATCCCGTATAATAGTAGCAAATAGTAACTAAAAAGGAAGTGTAGTATGAGAAATGGTCATTAATATTTATTAAAAGCCATGGGTAAAAAAACACATGTAAATGCAAAAATCTGTGTAGAAAGCAATGGTGCTCAATGCTATTTTTTATGCAGCTGTTTTTCTCAACTGGTCCCCTTTTTACATGATAATTGCACACGCATGCACAAACCACACTATGTTAAAAATATGCGTGATTGTATAATGCATACCATGGTGTTAAGTGGTAGTATTTGGTGTTATTTTTATTTATACATCTTTCTAAACATGCCTCCAAAAGATGAGTCAAGTAATGTAAAGCTGGTATACTGGCCACATGTGCACTTTACTTATTATCAGTAGCTGCTCAAATTGCTGATCTCAACTCCAGCTTCAATTATCAATAGCACTTGAAATATCAATAAAGGGCAGCCATAGGTTGCAACATAGAGCATGCTGCTGGATTAGCAGGGCTGAGAGCAGCAATTTGAGCAGTTACTGGAAATCACCCAAGTGAATTTCTAGTGGTATATTAGGGGTATTATATAATTTACACATGCAGTATATTTATATAGACTTGAGTGAACTTCTTTGCTGCCTTGGTGGCAGTTATTTACTGCATCCAGAGAAAAAAAGTCCTAGGTGTTGTGTCCATGGGATGTAGAGAAACAGACAGACAAGTAGCTGCTTGGAGTAACTGATGTAATCAGGGTCGGACTGGGCTGGCTGGACACCGGGAAAAAACCTGTGTGCCCCCGGCTCTAGTGGGCCTCGCCAGCCCAGATCCGCAACCTGGATTTCTTCTGTCTCAGGGCCTCCCTTCCGACAATCTTGCCGACGCATGCGCAATAGCACACGTAGTTTTTTGCCGCATCCAAACAGTGCGTGCTATGATGCGCATTCACAAGTGCACAGACGGAGAGGACGGGAAGAGATGAGGGTTACCGGATGGATATGGGATCTGTTATTCGGAAACCCATTATCCAAAAAGCTCCAATTATGGAAAGGCCATCTCCTATAGACTCCATTTTATCCAAATTTTTAAAAATGATTTCCTTTTTCACTGTATTAATAAAACAGAACATTGTACTTGATCCAAACTAAGATATAATTAATCCTTATTGTAAGCAGAACCAGCCTATTTCATGTTTATATGATTTTCCAGTAGATTTAAGGTATAAAGATACAAATTATGGAAAGATCAGTTATGTGGAAAACCCCAGGTCCCGAGCATTCTGGATAACAGGTACAATACCTGTACTTTGTTTTTGAATTTCTGGCAAACCCCACATCTTTACTCTCTATTGTTGACAATATTAAAGCCTCTGACCATCCTATTCAAAAGAAATCCACTAACATTGCATTTGTTTTGTTATTCAAAGCTTTACTGTTAATTGAGTGTGTTACATAGTATAAACCTAGGGACACTGTAATGGTTCTGATAATGATTATTTCTACTGGCCACTCATCACCTAGACAAGAAAGGGTTACAGCAGTAATGTAATGACAATAAAATCCGTTTTGCAAGTAGCAACATTGACATTACGTGGAGCAGGCCATGTTGTTGAATTAATGTTTTTAGCTATAAATTAAATATGAGAGTTTCATGCCAAGCTCAATCTGTTTGTTGGCAGTGGCATACTCTGCGCTTTGTGAGATTTCAAAGGTTTGTACAATTCTGCCGAAATCTGCACCATATCTGCTGCAAATGCCACTGCTTACTATTGGGTTTGGCATTTGGATACAAAGGGTCATTTTCCTGTGCTTTATAATTGTGTCCATTCACCAAGTAAGTCTTGGAGATGCCATCAAACTTAATTACTGTCAGATAATTAAACATCCACAATGAAGAGAAACTCTACCTTGGCTGATGTGTGAAAACGCATTTACAACTAATGAAACTGGGAAGGGAAGACTTCTGCATAACTGACATTTGGGAAGCCACAAAGTGACAGAGAATGAAAAGACCTAACCACAGAGTGTCCTCTGAGATGAAATTCAGATGTTTACAGAAAGAGAGCATTTTTTTCTGTTCTTGGGAAGTCACAACTGGTTTAGGCCTGAAAACATATAGCAAATAGCAGTAAAGTTCATGAAGATGGATATATTCTGTTGCGCTACTTTAAGAGCCATTGCTATAGTAGTAGACTGAGACTAATATCCAGAATACTTGGGGCCAAGATTTGGGGTAAAGGGTAAAGGATATCTCTGGATGACAGTCTGTGCTAATATTTATACCTTTAGAAGGGAGGCAGAGGTCCCCCAGAATGTTTAATTCTTTTATATTGCTACAATATTTTCCCACTTGGTCTTACTTTGGTGTCCATTGCCTCACTTATTCCAGTAGACTATTGTGAGCGCAGTTCTTGGATTTTGAAGCAGCATACAGCACCCATACCTGGAGCAGGTCAAGCTACAAGTGTCAGTTCAGGACCAATTGATTTCACTGACTGTATAAAATGTGATACGGGTAAAGTAGAATATAAGAAAGCTAAATGCTGTTAATTCAAGCTCTCTATGGACACCCTTAAGGCACAATTAACAGCAATGGTGGTGAATTTATTGTAGCATTGTGAATGAAAGTGGAGAATCATTGTAAGTCATTTTCTATGATAAGAAATAGCACTAGTCTCTTAACTATTACCATCCATTTCCCAAGTAACCACATATTTAGAAAGTTCCCTGTAATAGTAATGGCATGTACAAAGATGGTGCCACTGGCCATTCCTCTTATGCATGGGGTATCACTCCCTGTCCTTATAGAGGATTCTTTCCCAATGCTTCAGTTGCTTCTCCATTGTGAAATCATAATGACTTTCTATGCATTTCCTGAGGAGATATTCACACCTTACAGCCTTGTCTGTAATTAGAAGATATCGTTCACTCTTTTTTTTCTTGAATAAAGCAAAATAATAAAATGGAAACAATGATACGGCTACTATCTGTACAAAAACCAATTAAAATATCTCACTTTGCTGAAGTGTCTGGCACTTCACACTGGCCGTTGCAGCTACTCAGAAGTCTAAAGATATTTTTTGCCAGAAGAAATGGGAAAGGAAAGCTGTGCCAATCTCTTAGGATGAAGGGTTATTATTAAACTTGGCTTGGGAGAGGGGGATAAAGCTGCCTATTTCATCACACTATACAGGAGATAATATAGAACAGGCATTGTCTGTACACAAAATATATGCATGTCTTTCTGTCTAGAAGAGTGGCAGGCATTTTAATTCTTTCTGCACCCAGTGTGTAGACTGCCACCTGGTTCTCATAGGGAATGATACTAAACAGAGTCACATATATCAATCCTTTAGATCTCCCAGCATTCTCTGAAAGCCGGCTTGAGTGCCAAAGGCTGAATTAAATTTTTTAGGCACAATAGTCAATCATTACATCAAAAACCTGCAAACAGCTCCCTATGAGAATTTCATTTTTTCATATTCCTGATGAGAATAAAATGCAGACATAGTAATATGATATGCGAATAGAAAAGATATTCCTCAAGTGTTAATTTTGTGTGTGTCTAAAGTAAGAAAGAATATTTTCATGCATACAAGCTCTGGTATGAGAATAAGGACCAGTTCCTGTGTTATGTAATTGGGAAATGATTCAAGCAAAAGAGCTGGGGATAAAGAATCACCGGAGAATTTAGAGGGAGAGGTGTAGGTCATGCTAAGAAAGAAATTGCTCTGAAATAAAAATTGTCACAAGTGCCTTTTCTGTTTCAGCAGTGTGCTGTTGTTCCAGCAGAGGTGCTTATTTGGGAAAAAATTTAAGCAAAAAAAAAAGTTCTTTAAAACAGGAGTGTGTGTGTATGTATATATATATATATATATATATATATATATATATATATATATATATATATATATATATATATATATATATATATTATATATATATATATTCAGTCGGTTCAGTGAACGCACTCCTTCCGGATTTGTTTCAATCGATGGTGGTGCGTTGGTCAAAATGTAATACAATCCAGTAAGCAGGACCCGCACTCATTCATATTCAGTGAAATAAAAGTGTCTTTATTCACAGGTTCATTTTCCAACGTTTCGGTCCTCACTGGGACCTTTTTCAAGGATCCTTGAAAAAGGTCCCAGTGAGGACCGAAACATTGGAAAATGAACCTGTGAATAAAGACACTTTTATTTCACTGAATATGAATGAGTGCGGGTCCTGCTTACTGGATTATATATATATATATATATATATATATATATATATATATATATATATTCAGGTATAGGATACATTATCTTGAACCCCGTTATCCAGAAAGCTCCGAATCTGTAGTAACAAAAAAGTAGCTTATACTTGATCCCAACTAAGTAAATATACAGTATAATAAAATAAATCCTAATTGGATGCAAAATAATCCTATTTTCTTCGTAGACGAGTTATGGAGCTACAAATTACAGAAAGATCCCTTATCCAGCAAACCATAAATCCGGAGCATTCTGGATAACAAGTCCCACACCTGTATATATACTTGTTCAATAAGCGTTGTTATTGGTAGAATAAATATACAAATAAATTCAGTAAAGATTAAGTGTCATCACCTAATAACCAGGAGGAATGAGGTCTCTGCTCTATATGTTAAATCTTATATACCTTAATCTAATTTGAACACCCAAATAACCCTGGAGAGCTGAATAATAAAATGTCTTTTGAGGGTGAGGGTGTAAAGAGGGCATAACCAGAAGAGATGCTAAGGTAGCATAGAACAATGTAGTGATTACATGCTTTCAAAATGCACTAAAAGAGACTGCTGCATATACACACCAATGTAAGGCAAAAGCCAATGTGAATGTAAATCTTCAGCTATAAGCAAGATGCAGATTATAGTTCAACAAAAAATGGAAAATTGCTGGATTCGTTTACAGTCGGGGGCCAGATTTCATCCTTTCGTGCTCCTAGGCCGCCTGGGTCCAAGCACCCACACGCACCTCGTACCGCCCGCATGCAAATGTGCACACCTCCCTACGAGCGTATGCGCCGACCCTTCAACCGCCAGGTCCTAGCATGCGAACATGCCCCCCCACGAGCACACGCTCCCCAGTGCTCTGAGTGATATTCCAGATGGGACTGTTTACAGTACAGATTAATTTAAGGCATAACCCCCATTCTCTTCTGTAAATATCCCATATTGAGGATTTGAGAGCAGATTTTTGGATACTCTCAGTATTACATATTCCTCATTACACAGAAAGCATTATAAGGTTTAATTTGCCTTGGTTTAAAGGTTTTACAATTAGAGGCGTTACTGTAGACATATTTAGATACAGTAAAAGATGCTGAACTAGGTTTTGGAATAAGGTTTACTCATTCTCATAACTTCTTTTTTATTACTGTATCCTTATTCAAACCATATTGAGGACTATTCATCAATATAGTTACATTTGGGCAGAATGATGAATTTTACAATTAATTGAAACATTAACAACAAATGAAGGTCTGCTGGTCTAGGTGTGTATGTAGTATTTGTGGGATGGAAAGCAGTTGAAAGCCTAGTGGTTTGTGTGTTGTATATGAGGGAAGATTCAGGGATTTCAAGGGGGATCTTGGTCAATCCAGAGCTCCCAAACTTTATAAAAAATTTTTGGGGCAGCCTCATCTTATGTACATAAGTGTATATAGGGGAATGGCCTTGTTTATCATATCTTATCTTGCTTTAATTATTGGCCCTCTAGTTGTTTTTTGGCATACATACATAGAATAATAATTAAGGTTCAATGTGCTCTATGGGGTGACTTCTCTTCAACCTTAAACAGTATGGGGTCCAGCAGGAGGACTAAGTTTGTCTTGACTTTATATATTTCCCCCAGTATCGCAGTACTCTTGGGAATTCCCACACCATATGGAGAAAGTCAAAGATATAATTAATCCTTATTGGAGGTAAAACAATCCTATTGGGTTTGATATTATTGAGCATAATTATTATAATTATCCATAAAGAAATGGTGCACTCAGGGGGCTTAAATATAGAAAAACAATGTTTATTTAGTAAACGTTCTCCCTGGGACTTTTCTCAAGACAAACAAAATGAGAAAGGTCCCAGGGAGTACTAAAATGTTGACACCCACAAGAGGGCCCTAATGACTGGGCTGGGGCCGGGCTAGTTCAATACAATAGGATTTAAGGGTGGACACGTATTTACTGTATTAGATATTCTTGAACCTATGGTGGAATAGCTGATACAGTGATGTTGTTTCCTGCAAATGAGTAAACTACATATGAATCTGAATAGCATGTAATAAATAGTAGGATCTGTAGTACCATTTAGATCAATGTTTATGTGAGTGTTGTCATCAAACATACTGAGAATATAGCATCTTTTACTGTGTAAGATTTGTTAAATATCAACAAAAAAACTATTGCCTGCTAAGCATTGTGCCCGTCACATAATTTGCTTCTTGGTCAGTTGTAGAGGCCAAATTAACTTTTGGGTTTATTTCCTTTGGTCAAAATCTCATTATTCATATTTTAAATGAGATTGCTTTCCTTTGACAAATATGGTGTCATTTTGCTCTGATTTTATCCTTGTTGTACTCCCCTGAGATACTGGCCTTGCTTAGTGTTTATGTGTCACAGATGAGTGATAATATGTTGGGTTCCATAGTATCAGAATAATAAATGTGATTCAGTTGTTGCCCCCTGTGAAGGTTGGCTACTCCTGCAGCAAGATCTGTCCTCTCCACGTCTGTGTCCCAGCCAGACTTCTGTGCCCCGTGTACAGTGGTAACCCTCCAACACAATAGCTATTGGGATAGCTACTGGGATACTGACATAGCACTATCTGTTGTAACCTAATCCACTTGGAAAAAAGACTACACATAGCTCCTCTATGATTACTACTGGGCAGCTGGAGAAATAGGCAAGTTCCTGGAATTTCACCACAGACTTTGTGGCCTATTGCTACAGTCATGCTTAATTTATCCAGTCTTCAGTGAGGATCCTTGAATTTCTGAGTGACCTTCTGAATGACGCACAAGGCAGGGGTGGGTGAGGGGATGTCTACGTGCCTCCCCCACCTGCCTCTCTTGAATCTTGGGCTAACTAACACAGCCAGTGCTTGATCCAAAGGCTGCACCGCAGCTGATCACAGCATGCAAAGTGCAAAAAAATGTGTGATTGTTGCATTTGGCTTCACAAATGAGGCCTAAAATCTTCAGCAATTTGTAAGTTTTTCTGATTACACACAAGTACACATTCTGATCCAGAGGAACCGTGTCATTGCAGCCAATAGTCACAATGCAGCAAGTAAATCAGATGCCGTTATTGAGGCACATATATATATATATATATATATATATATATATATATATATATATATATATATATATATATATATATATATATATATATATATATATATATATATACCATAATCACAACCGACAACTTATGCGCAATTTGCCAAAATGGATGCCAATTTGCATCTGTATTGCTGCACTGAACACCAGTTGCAGCAGTTACAATTTAGCATGCCTGCAATTATTCTGGCATTCTAGTGGCAAATGCTGCATTGTGGGTGAAAAACATGATAATTTGCGTTTGAATATTGCCATTTGAGCCTTGCACTTGCTTCATAAATATCCCTTCCGATTTCCAATTTACATGTCGATACTTATTACCTGCATCTCCTTCACGTGACTTTTTTTTTCTGTATCCTCAATGTCATGAGCCGTCAGTCTACCAGAGACATACTTCCAGTGATATTGTAGAACAAAGGGCCCAGACAAGTGATGGTCACTGTAAGATAAATGATTCTTTATTTGTAAAGGCCAAAGCATTATATTATCACTGTAATAAGTAGAGGCCTTTAGGCTAAGGTCACATGAGTGACTTTCCAATGAGATTGTATTGCTGCAAAATGTCCCTTGTGACAATGCCTATACCTCAAGACAAATAAACCTACTGCAGCAATCCTCAGGGAGCTTCCATTCATGGAGATGTCTCGGCCACCTTTATCTGTCTTGTGGCCTGTTTTTCTGCAAGGCATATATGTCACACCAGGCTTTCTTCCATTCATATCTCAACAGTCTCTAGGATGCTCCAAGGGACCACATTAATGACTTTCCATCCTTCTATACCTGGATAGGTTTCAAAGAAGCACAATCTCCTCTCTTCCCTTCTGGGGGCTTGACTTTGCATAAAAATAATTTAGGCCATGATATTGACCAATCTGCCAATGATATTCCAGTGTCTTAGAAATGTTCTACTAATACTTTTGCTTGGTAAAGGAGAAGAAGGATATTATAATTTCTTTATTTCAGTGTCTTTATGAGGTTGTTACTTTTCCTTAAGTAAAACTGATGTTGCAGAATAACCTATGCACATATATCTTACTGAATATTTATTGAAGAATAGAGTAAGAGTAAACCATACTTCTAAGCAGGATATATTTCTCCTTTAAGCACAAATCTCACTGAATGTATAATTAGAAGCCATATGGCACAACGCACAATCTGGTGGCTTTGTTTTCAATCACATCTTGAGCCTCTGCAATATTTTTGTGTTTTTGCAAGTTCCTTTATTGAGATGAACCCAAACGGCTGCGTGAATAACACTATTGTTGTTATGTCTCTTTCTGGGGCTTTGCTCCAAATCATATGCCGCTCTAGATGGACCGGATAGGTGCCGTGTATAAAGTTGAATTTTTTTTTTCTTTTAGAATTGTCATATTTTAATAATGATACTATTCACGTAAGCGATTATAACAATATAGGAGATAGATAGTGGCAAGGCCGCTAGCTTGCAACATCTATGGATAGGAAGAAGATTGATACTATGTGATACATTGTCTTGACGAGACAATGAAAAATAACCTACACGGCAGCTGTGTCAATATCAGACTTGGTAATGTGCTGCCGGCTGCGGCTTCCATTTAATCCACTTCTCTTTTTTTTTCACCTTCCCTCGCTCGCAGACGATAAACGCTTGTTGCTTTTCTCAGGGGCTGTCCGTCAGTCCCCGGCCTTGCAATATTCCTCCCAAGCTTTCCGACGTGGCTTTCCATTTATTTTAAAAATACCATTTCACAGGCTGCTGCCTTTAACTAGCTATTATACAGTGCTCGGCTCGAGCCGAGGAGATTGAAAAGTGACAGAAACAACACGTTTTTATGAGAATACAGAATATTGAAAATGAGGCCTGTTTCCCCCCCCCCCCTTTCTCTACAGATTGCAGTTTTCACGACAGCTTGTATCTAACAGCCGCTCTGCCGAGTGCATTTGTAGTAACACAGAGGATGTCACTTTCAGCATCATGTGGAAATAGGAATGCAGTGTCAGCCTGCCTGAGAAGTCTTTAGTTGGGGTGCTTTAGGTTAATTTAAAAGCCTCTAGATTACAGCTTGGGGGGGGGGGATTTGGAAACCCTTTACTGGTTATATGAATATCAATATAACTTGTTCCCATTCCCTAATGATAAGTGGCTTTATTTTAATTATAGGTTGCTTTGAAATATAATAAATTGGGTACGTACATTACATCTTCAGCAAAGTATCTACCAAGAAACAAAAATCCATTAATATTTATGGTTTCAATAGAGATCTTCCTTTGATAATTAAAAAAAAAAGCAGCTCATGGTCACCAGAATATATCTGACTGAGAACAAAAGTTCCTCTACATTTTAAGCAATATATACATCTTTATACTTTTGTATAAAGAGAAGACTTTCTTGAAGAAAGCTTCCTTATGGTTACACTATGTTGCCTTATGCGAAAGAGGCCTTGCCAAAGTCATACAATACTTCCTAAAGGACCATGTACCCTTCAATCAAGCTAACACTTGTTTTTAGTGATAAGCTTACAGCTCCTCTGCTGTCTGAAACCCATCTAAACTAGCTGACTTTACCATGTGATATACAATCAGTATTCTGCTATATTTTAATTTAGCTTCCCCTTAGAGAGAATAGTCCTCTACACTTGCAGACTATCAGCAATAACTAGATGAACATGCTTTTGTAATGTATGGTTGTTCACCAGATTTACACCAGTTATTAACAGACTTTTTAAAGGCAGAATCAATGTCAGTGTTAATTCTCTGTTGTCTTGTCACTTTGCATCACTTGAAAGTATGCGTATTTGGTGAGAAAATATATCTCCAGAAACAATGAACTACTTATACACATATAAATTATCCTGAAATAATATGTACCCTTTTGTAAAATATAAAGCTATTAGAAATCACTCTCGAGATGACCTTAAATATATCAAGGCAAGACTATATAAATATAAGTATAAATATCCATATATATGCCATAGTAAAATCAAAGTATGTACTGTATTTATTTATGGGATCTGTTACCTGGAAATCCATTATCCAGAAAGCTCCGAATTACTGAAAGGTCGTCTCCAATAAACTACATTTTATCCAAATAATCCAATTTTTTAAAAAGGATTTCGTTTTCTCTGTAATAATAAAAGTATTATTACTTTGTATTTGATACAAACTAAGATATAATTAATCCTTATTGGAAGCAAACTATTGGGTTTATTTGATGTTTACATAATTTTCTAATAGACTTATGGTACAAAGATCCAAATTATAGAAAGATCTGTTATCCGGAAAACCCAAAGTCCTGAGCATTCTGAACAGGAGTAGTACTGGGCCCGAGGGTAAGGGGGGCCCAGCAGAGCCGCACTTTCTTGATTAGCCGGGCCCCCTGCTTTCTGAGAGCTGCTGACTTCAGAAGGGAGGGCGGGAGCACAGGGGGAAGTATGTTCTCTCCATTCCTTTCCCTTATTGGTCACAGAGTTTGAGTCCCGGTTGAGCTGTTCGGGGATTGGTTAGCTGAGGTTTGAACTAACTATCCAGCTCATCCAATTGCCATGCAGCTTTACCGAAACGTAAAATTCTGTGACCAATAAGGGAAGAAAATGCTGTCACTGGAAGAAGATGCAGCCACCTGTGCTCCCTTCCTCCCTTCTGAAGTTGGCAGCTCACTGACAGCAGATGGGCCACGCTAATCAAGTAAGTGCAACATGGCAGGACCCTGGGCACCAATTTTATTTTAAACATCTGGGGGGGCAATTTTTTTTTTACATGGACGTCTAAGAGGGGCCCTGATCACCAATGTTTTTTTTAATGTGTGGGGTACTAGCCACTAATATTTTTTATGGAGGCCCTGACCGCAAAGGTTTTTTTATGGGGGGCCCTGACCACAAATGTTATACAAAACTGGAGCAAATCACCTATGGTGTGTCTGATGTACATGGGACAAACGGTATCCCATAATCACCCTGTTCTTTTCACGTTGGCACTTGTCCCAATGCTTTTTGCAGCTTTCATGTAGTAGGTGTCATATTATGCACAATATTTAAAGCACTGACTAATGCTATGGGCCCAAATTATCTGTGTATGGGCCCTAAAAGCTCAGGACTTGTGCCTGTAGCATCGATAAATGAGACTCTATCACTGACTCACCAAGCTAACAAATTAATATTTATTAGTGTGTGTGTGTGTGTGTGTGTGTGTATACACACATATACAACCAAAAAGCTGTTTCGTATAGATAATATACTAATAAATAATTAATAACTGAATAATGAAATTGCAGAATGACTATTTTTTCTGAGCCAGTAAGAGAAAATGATACTAAGTGGCATTTCAGCTTTTGAACTCAAATGAAACAGCAAAGAATGGTGTTTATGCCTATGAACTGACAAGTGAACATTGTGCCATTAAATATAATGTAAAATGCAAATGAACTAGATCCCTTAATGAAGTGTAAAAGGAAGTGATAGCACTGCATGAAATGAGACCATTATCGAGAGTGAAACCTTGCTTACAATAATAGCTACCTACTGCTAATGAAATACTAGTTCAAGGCTTTTGTTTTTTAAGTTAAAGGTAAATATGCCCTATTTATAGATAAAGTACTTCATTTTAATTACTGAATGGTCAGAGATTATCTACATGAGCTCCCATACACATGATTTTATTGAAATAACATATACTATCTCGTAATTAAAAGATGCCCTTATTGTTAATATGCCATAATAGTGCATCATAATAACCATTTACTTATAAGGTGCCAGCAAGTTATGCAGCGCTTTGTATATATTTATAACCAACTGGGGCTTACAATAATTTAACAAACAAGGATTACAGAATAGGAATGTGATCAGAGATTCCTGCTCACAAGTGCTTATAGTCTACAAAATGTTTGGCTTTACAAGGTAACTTTTAGACTAAGCATGTCTGAGATGTAGAGCTGATTGGCCTATTGAAACCATTAATAAAGTCTGTTAAAACAATAAAGGGATGCAAATATTTCTATGAAAACCCCTATTTACCAAATTCGAATTTGTGTAATTGTAGAGTTTTTTTCAACTTCTAATCACATTTTTAAAAACAAGTCAGATGTCTGCTCATTTATTAAAAAATGTAAATATAAAAAGTCAATTGAATAAAATCATGGAAAAAACTTGAAGACCACGAATTTGTGACAAGTTAAAAAAAAAACATTCAAAATAAAATTGCTTTAAAGGAAAACTAAACCCCCAAAACAAATACTTAAGCAACATATACAGTAGTTTATCTCACCAAACTGGAATATATATTTAAATATTGCCTTTTTACATCTTTTACCTTGCGCTCCATTTTTGATGGTCTGTGTGCTGCCTCAGAGATCACCTGACCAGAAATTCTGCAGCTCTAACTGTAACAGGAGGCAGTGTGTAGTAAAAGACACAACTTTGTCTGTTAATTGGCTCAAGTGACCCAACATGTTTGGTATGTTTGCGTGCGCTGTGAATCCTATGATCCCAGGGGGCGGCCCTTATTTTTTAAAATGGCCATTTTCTATTTATGATTATGGCACATACTACTAAAATATAGTATAGTATAGTTTTCCTTTAATTTTGCCTACGACAGCTCCCACTGACTTCTACATGAATTCAACAGCTTTCAAATGCCAAATTTTAATAAATATTTAAAACTCTAGTTTTTTGAAACTCTAATTCGAATTAGTGAATTTTAGATAAAAAAAAGTTGTAGAAAGAATTGTAGCAAAAATTTGAATTAGAGCATTGATAAATCACTTCCTAGACTCCAGTTATGGCGCAACTATCATTATAACTGGAACTGATAATGGAAAGTCTTATACTTGTGATTTACAGCCATTATGGATTATCCCCAGTTTTATGTTAGATCTGACTTCCCGTATTTCATTATCTTATAAACATGTACTGATATCAGCAGGGATAGTTTATATGTGTAAATAAAAGGAAGTTATTTACAGGAAAATATTGACCACACATTCTTGTTTTCAATTCCAAACCTCCCAACATTCCCAGTGGAATTTCAGAAATTCTAGAATCACCACAATAGAGTAAAATCTAAATATTTAGAGCTACCTTTCCAGTTAGTCAATGAAAGTGTAACCAAATGGACACACATAAACAGGGAGGTGCAGTCTGGAAAGTGGGTCAGATAAACATTATTTATGGCGTGCCCCGCTGAAATATTTAGAGCGCTCTGAACAATAAAATACATAAAACATTAACAAGGGCTCATAAAAAACACAATCAAGCAGCAGAGAAGCTGCCAAGATACCATTAATATACAAGCTTGTTAAAATAATTAAGCCTTAAAGAGATAGAGCTTTATCCTCCCGCGTCTGTTCCCTCTGGTGTGCTAATGTCTTTTAATTCCTAATACTTTTCCCAGAAACAGCATTTATAATCTTGCTGCTTAAAAAGAGAAATTTAGATATTTAGTCATTCAGGGCATATTAAATTCTCTGGTGCATTCAGCCTTATCTTGAAACAAGAAAGGCTTGAAGCAGATTGAAAGGCTTGAGATAAGACAGGGATGGGGGAAACCGTATTAGAAATTTGGAAAAGAAATCCCATGGTTTATGAGCACTTTCTTACAGAATCTGGGCTCGGCTGCAAATTTACTTACAGTACTTTTTAGAGTCCCAAATGGTTTCTGCCAATGAATCAGTCACTGGAGTGAATATGAGATGAAATGGGCAGTGTTTCCACATTGATAAACTGTAGGCAAATGCTAAGCTTCCCATCTGCACAGGCCAGGGTTGCAGGCTCAGAACTGCCTGTCATGAAGTCTGTTGCACTGGAACTAAATGGGACACCAGCAATGGCATCCCTAGGGCTCGGCTGCCAACCTAACCTGAAGGCCTGAAAATAATTGTAACTTGTTCCTTACCAGAATATCTTACCTAGTCCATGTAGGGTATGTGGGATAACTTGATATATCCTAATTTTTCATGTTTAGGTGTAATACAGCTCCTGCACGTAAATACAGTGTTATTCAGTAGTTGGGCATATTCTTCTCTCATCCCTTCTGGTTATAACAAGAAGACATAATGGGGGGTTATGTAATAAAAGGTACTATGTTTGCCCAGGTGCAGTAACATATGGCAACCAATCAGAAGGTAGCATGTATTGGTCACCTGTTTAAAAGCAAGCATCTTATTGGTTGCTATGGGTTACTGCTCCTTGGCTAATGTAGTGCCTTTTATTACATATGGGGGATAGAGAGCAAAATGCAGAATAAAAGTAGTCTTTGCTGCCAGAGTATTGACCCCCATACTTCATTACTATTCATTACAAAACTATTTGCTCCTTTTAGGAAATATATGCTGCTGCTAGCTCTTGTGGCTAACATAATAATAACATAATAACTTAACATAATATCCCAGCAGATCTATAGTAATTAGTTGCTTCCTGTGCAGTCAGTTTCTTCATGTAATCTCTTAAACAAATATCACAGTGTCTAAGACTCACCATTATGTTCAGGTTGCTCAGGTGCAGGACTCAGATTCTACAGCTGCAAAATGCAGAAAATCAGGTCCTCACTGGGAATCACCCAGTGTGATCATTTATATATAATATATATATATATATTATGTGAATAGCATGTATGTGTGATCAGTAACATCAGTGTGCAAATGTAAGAAGAATAACTACAAGACAAAGGGCACTCCTTCAAAAACATATCAAATTTTATTGGTCGCATCACATTTAAAATCACCCAAATAACCTCAAACTCAGGGTCCTTCATCAGGAGCACATGTAAAAAGTGTGCAGACAACTTACACAGACAAGTGATGTGAATTATTTACCCTCTAGTAAGTCGTGATAAAGCGTGCCAAATGTAACATGAGACATAAACATATTAAGAAGCTCAACACTGGGGTATAAAAAATCATTGGAGCTGACTGGATTAAATCTTACAGTCACAATGGAGAGTAATGACATATTGTCTGAGCTGTACTTAAATAAGAACACAATGACGTAGGCACCCTAGGTCACATTATGAGAGAGTGGCATCTCAGAGAAGTGACTCTTACAGTTCTTATGCTGCTAACGGTGGATCACCTGACTACATGCATAAAGGAGTCTAAAGGTGAGATTGAGACCCTACGTGCCAAATTTGTTAGTGAGAAAGGAGAGGATTATGTATCCAAAACGCTGTCACAACACACAGAGCAATTACAGCGTTTACGGGAGAATATAGCTTCCAAAAAAGCAGCCAAGTTTGAAAGAGATGCCAACGATTACTTACTTGATCGGGTGTACACTTGGCGAGAGGAGCGCAGCAGTTGGCGCGAGGACCGCACTGGACGCCGGGAGTGGACGATGGGAGCCACGTGGTGGATACGGGGGGATGCATGAGAGAGGAATACAGCGTGGAGGAGGGCTACGATTGGCAGCGTTCCAGAGGGAGAGCACGGACCGACTGCCTGCCCAACAGTGGAGACCACGTCAAAAGCAAAACTCCCAACGCAGAGATTGGAGGGATATACCTAGCAGCAGCGATGAGGCAAGCTCCTCTCCTTCCCAGCACCATTTTTTAGAACGGGACTCAGAGGAGATAGGGCGGACAACGCAACGCCAGTACAGGAATCCCCGAGCCCCGATACCCCGCGAGGATGATCCTCAGAGGACACGCACCAGCAGGAGGTGAATGACTTATGCATTAACATTTCCTCCCATACTCTTACATCAGCTGAACGTTCGGTGCTGAATAGAGGTCTAGGTTTTGTTCCCTATTATGAGAATGATTATACCAGTTGGGAAATTGAGTTTCTCAAGTATATTAGGAGATTGAAACTCAAAATGCATTTTTTAGGGGAGCCAAAAGTGGATACCTTACAGAAACCTAGTACTTTAAAAAAGCCCAACACCTTTTCACCACAAATTGACAACCCTTCTATTTTTACATTTGAGAATGTTGTAATCAATGAAGTGTCACATATTTGGGATGCCCATCATAAGCAGGTTAAACGAAACCTTACCAATTCAGAAAAAGAAGCATTATCTACCTTAAAAAATAATAAAGAGATAATTATAAAACAGGCTGATAAAGGTGGGGCTATTGTGATCATGAATAGACAGGAGTATATGGCAGAGGCCCATAGGCAATTAAGTGTGGTTGAACATTATGAGAAAATTGGGCAGGATCCAGTGTTTGAGATCAAAAGGGAAATAGACTGCTTAATTAATGATGCAATGCTTAATGGGGTAATTACTAAATACGAGCAAGAATTCTTATGTACAGAACATCCTCGTACCCCAATATTATATCTACTCCCCAAAGTACACAAAGCACTTAAGAATCCACCGGGAAGGCCTATTATTTCAGGCATTGGCTCAGTTCTTGAACCCTTATCGAGGTTTGTTGATCAGTACTTACAACCCCTAGTGTTAAAAATACCTACTTGTTTAAGGGATACAACAGATCTATTAAATAAACTGCAGGATACTACACTGCCACAAGGGGGAGTCTATCTATGTAGTATAGACATTCAAAGCTTATACACGTCCATACCACTAAAAGAAGGTATTGATTGTATTGAGGAAGCCCAATTTATCACACCATCTTATATACTTTTTGCTGGACTGTTTAACATTGGTCTTACAAAAAAATTATTTCAGATTTGATGAACAATATTTCTGGCAACGCCAGGGCACATCGATGGGGGCAGCGGTCGCCCCATCATTTGCAAATATTTTTGTTTATAATTTGGAACAAAAACTATTCATAAAAGGACCATATAACAGTCACATCATCAAGTATTGGAGGTTTGTGGACGATGTCTTGGTCATTTGGAAGGGAACGGAGATGGAGTTCCACCAAATGATTGATGAAGCCAATCAAAAGCATCCCACGATTAAATTTACTAGTGAGATCTCTGCCTCCTCCATTAATTTCCTTGATGTAAAACATAAGTATTTGTGATCAGCAGATTGTAACACAAATGTTCTCTAAACCCACAGACCGCAACACTCTGCTTTCGTATGATAGCTTTCATAACCCTAATATTGTAGATGCGATCCCCAAAGGTCAGTATATAAGGGCGAGACGAATTTCCTCAGATAATGGTCGATTTCAGTCTTCCATGCGAAATTTTACTAAGAAATTCCTCACTAGAGGGTATAGAATGAAAAGATTGGCACCCCTGATGGAGGAGGTTAGCCAATTAGTTCGGAGTGAGTTTTACGGACCAAAAAGAAGGAAAGAGGTGATATGGAAAGAGTACCTTTTGTAACTAGATTTGGAAAACAAAGTAAACAAATTTAAAAAATTATCAAACAATACTGTCCAATTTTGAGACAAGATCCCCAATATGGGTGCCTATACAAACAACCCCCCCCCTTTTTGTTATACTAAAGGAAGATCAATAAGAGACATAGTATGTCCCTCTGACTGTCTTAGTAAACCCACTAAGTATGTAGGAAAACCTAAAAAAGGCATCTTTCCATGTCTTAATTGCATTTGCTGCTCTTCGGTCATTAAAGGTAATATGGTTAACCATCCTACTAAAGGTACCCCTTTTAAGTTCAATGATTTTTCTACCTGTGATACCAAATATGTTGTGTATATGTTGAAATGTCCATGTGGCATGGCGTATATAGGACAAACTATTAGATTGGTGAAGATGCGAATTAAAGAGCATAGGAATAACATCAGAAACTTTAAAATGGATACAGCTACTGATACACCCGTCTCCAGACATTTCCATAATCAAGGTCACAATCTAAGCCAACTCAGATGGCTGGTTCTTGAAAATATAGTCCAGCCCAAAAGAGGAGGAGATAGGAAAAAAACACTGGGACAACGAGAGGCATACTGGATTAAAAAAATGAATACAATGGCCCCTTTAGGTTTGAATGACTATTGGAGCTTATCTCCCTTTTTGTAACTAAATGATTGATATATGTACCTCTTTCTTTCACAGATACTGATTACTGCCCTGATTTAGAATACATAGTTGCGAGCAGCGACTTTAGAAAATGTCTAAAGGGTAAGATTTACTGGTAAATATGAGCAATTTGAAACAATGTAATATGAATAGGGCAGTCAACAAGGTAACAAGGTACTCTATAGGTAGGCTTTTTTGTGAGCAGTTCCTTCAGGTGTTTATTTTTACTGTTTTTATTGTATATACAGGTTGATTTTATTACACCATTGGGAATTTCCTGGAACACAATGCACATTTTTTAACACCATTGCGACACAATGGACGGACTTGGAGGCCATTATACGTATGTATTTTTCACAATAATATGAACTTTTAACGTTTAACTTTTTCTATGGATTTTACAACACTTTTTATATGTTATATATCCAAATAGGCATTGGTGATACTGTTAAGAGCCAATTGTAATAATTTTAAGGGTTAAATGTGATATATTGATTGATTAATTAAGAGGTGGGACTTCCTGTGTGGATCTTTAAAGCAACTTTTCACTGTGATTTGTACACACTTGAAAAAGGGCCTTTTGCTGCCCGAAACATGTCATGTGGACGCACCATAAAGCACTGATTAGCAGGTATTCTGCTGTTTGCCTTTGATTTCCATATCCCATGATTGAAGTATTCTTGTGGTGACTTGACGGAACACCAGAGGGAATCAAGGCTTGCGAATAATGCTTGGCGTTCTGTGTGTTACCCTGTGAGTGACTCTTACAGTTCTACTCACTCATCTCATGTCTTTGACACATGCCAGTTTGGTCCTGACGGCAAAATGCTAAACTATTACAAACAGTAATGCCTATCAAGTCATGCCATTAATATCTCTTAGACTTTGTGTAAAAGAATATGTGGGAAGTGCCGTGTACAGCAAGTGGCTGCAAGTTTTCTTGTTCTCTGTGATGATTCGGCGACAATATTTAAAGTGACTTTTCAATTAATCAGAGCTATCCGAGCCTATGTTTTTATCTGTTTGCTGGGAGTGGGAAAAGTCTTGCCTGTGCAGAGGATTTTATCTTATTCCGTCAAAAAGAACATAGAAATCAATTTTTACCAGTCTGAGTTACGGCTGAGAATCCATTCCTTTTAGGTCAGCCAGAGAATTAATCAATTGAGCAGCTCCACAAAGCTGCTGACATCCCAGCATTTTGAGAGCACTAATTTTTCCTCCTTCTTTCCCCCTGAATTTCTTAGTTTTGGCCAAAGGGAAGCAATTGCAATGACTTATTCTCTTCCCACAGGCCCTTTTTACTTGCATGTGTAACTGACTATATGCACTGCCCCTTTCATATACTGAAAACTAATGCAGTGTTGTGGGTGAACCTAGGATTTTTGAGCCAGAATCTTCAACACATCAGCTTAGTCATTTGCTGTTTTATGCAGCCAGTTGTATTTCTTTCTTCCCTGAATGATATATCTAATAGATCTGAGGGAAATGTGACAATATCCATAGCAAAGCTGTTAGGACCATCACTTACTACACTGAAAAATGATCCATTTCCCTTACATTACAAGGTGCAAGGGGTCCTTGTCATTTATCTGTCTTAACACATTTACAGACAGCATTCTGATATATCCCAATCACCAACCTGTCAGTAACAGTTACAAGACGCAAATGATGCAAGAAAACGCTTTCTCAAAATAGAAGGTACTCACATGCCTCATGTTACACATAGTACTGAGAGGCCTTGTCCTTTAATTTTTTTTAAAAGGGGTTGTTTACCTTTAAATGAACTTTTAGTTTGATGTAGAGTGATATTCTGAAACAATATGCAATTGGTTTTCATTTTTTATTATTTGTGGTTTTTGAGTTGTTTGGCTTTTTATTCAGCATCTCTCCAGTTTTCAATTTCGGCAATCTGGTTACTAGGGTCCAAATTACCCTAGCGACCATGCACTGATTTGTATAAGAGACTGGACTATGAACAGGAGAGGAGCTGAATAGAAAGATGAGATATCAAAAGTAGCAATAACAGTAAATGTGTAGCCTTACAGAGCATTTGGTTTTTAGAAGGGGGTCTGTGACCCCCATTTGCAAGTCAGAACAAAAAGTCAAATAATTAAAAAACTATAAAAAAAAAATTATAAGGAAGACCAGTTGAAAAGTTGCTTAGAATTGGCCATTCTATGACATTACGTGAATTAAATGTGAACTACCCCTTTAAAGGGCAAGAATTTAGAACATGACATCTGGGGACTTGGAAAGCAACCAAATATATGATCTTGCATTGATAAGATCTAAATAGATCAAGCCAGTCCTAACCTCCAGAATCCATATACCAATATCTTGCCCTAATGAGATCTGCTATTTTCAAGTCATGTCTCCACCATAATTATTTAAATGAGAGTTAAGGCCTCATTTCTGGTTTTAAGGCTGCTATTTTTATGTTTCTTGCATTAAGAATGATGTTTTTGACTCCTTTTGACCCTTCTTTCCTTGATGTTTTTTTTTTTAAGAGGCAAATGAACAAGAACACAAGTAAAGGCTTTTGAATGGATCGCTATGTTAAAAGTAAAGCACACCTTATTTAAAATGATTTTCATTGTACTATGGTGTTGTTTTCTTCTTGTTAACTAAAAACAAGAAGCTTCTTCAACTAATAATTGTACCAATATTGAATAATTTTCATAAATATAGCTACAAAATAGACAAAAAATTTTTCTAGTAGCGTTTGTAGAAAAACTAGCATTCCCCAGTGCTTAGTTCAGTGAGCACTAGGTGGGGTTATGAACTCAGAACTGCATTCACTATACACTGGAGAGATGTGGAGCATGTGAGGCTCAAGAACAATGAGTTTGAAGTCACATGACAACAGTCAAGTGATGACCTAAAAACAGAGTGCCTAGTCTAGACACCTCTGAATTAGCATTTTGGTGAGAAGAATAAACTGCACTAAAATTGCTACATGGGTGAGAGCCACTTAATTTAGTCAGTAATCACATCTGAAGTGTCAAAAATGTACCTAATGAAAGCCTACCACAAAGCAGGCAAGGGATGAATGTGGACATATGGCCTGTGTTAGATATGTCTAATTCCATGCAAATCAGGTGGTAGGGGGGATAATGATGCTTCCTTGTAGAAACCAATGAAAGAATTGTGATCTGTGAATAAGGAGAAGTGGGATTTTCACTAGGCAGTGAACAGTTCATAGAATGCTGCAAGAGAAAATGAGATTGTTTTTTTCACATTTGTGGCCTTTCTTAAATTCATTTACTACAAGCACTCTTTGGTCTTCCCATGACATGTTTTGTCTGTAGAATGTAGATTCTATGGTGCTGGCCATCGGGTAGTTGATAACAAGTAGGAAGGCCTGTCAAACCATTAGCTAGTAATTCTGTACCTTTCAAACGTAGTAATCCAATAAAAATGAGCAATTCTATTACTTCCTAACCTCAACATGGCAACTATCTATCTACCTAGATAATACTCTACTTGCAATAAGTCTTAGGTATAAGGGACAACATTACTTTGTTAAGCTGGCTTGAAAAAATATCAAAATCCAAAATCAAATTCAACCTCTACAAGTGAATTCCAGCAATCAAATCCAGCCTTGGATATCCTGTCATGTCATGAATGAATGTCCAGCAGGTTGAAGCCTATATGTCGGGTAACCCAGATAACACCCATTAACTGCAGGATTAACAGCAGAAGCCATGTAATGAATGTAAGTAACAACAAACAGGAGTGCAAACTGAAAACCAAAATCAGGATACAGGCCTGGGTAGAGAGAGAAAACTGATTAAAATCCAATAACGGGCTGAGAAGATCAACCTCTGGGTGATACTTTAATTGACTAATAAAGTATTTTTGATAAAGTGATTAAAAAGTATTTTTAATAAAGTATTTTTTAATAAAGCTCTAGACATTAAACTGGATTAAACAGGATCAACAGAAGCTAGGACAAGGAAGTCACCAGGATCATCGGGAGCTAGGACGGAAGAACCACGGTCAGAAGCTGAAGAGCCACCAGGATCAGAAGCTGAAGAGCCGCCAGGGTTAGGGTCACAGACAGCGATACAGAAGCGCTTGAGAATTATTGTTTTTTTCAGTATTGACCCTCATCTGTAGTAAAAATCCACTTCACACGTGCACTCAAAACCTACAACCTTTTAGTGTTATTGATAATATTATGCAGGCTTAATTCCTGCGGCACTCACCCTTTTACTAGGTGGGTCTGGGTGCAAATGCCCCGAACCTATCGCTTAATACAAGACATGCAATATGCATTCATAGCATACAGGTCAGTCACCGCTCCTGGTCTCTGGCCCGGGTGCAACACCCTGAACCCGCAGCTTTGGGAGGCTTTCTCAACCGATAAAATATCCTTATGGCATGCACTTGACAGATCAGTAGACAGCAGTGCTGTCTAATTCTTAAAAATTTGTGATTTTATTTATAAAATCAGACTTTTAAAAAAAATCACTAATTTCTCGGAATTTATTAAACCCCGAGGGCTAAAAAGCCAGAATATAAAAACATGGCATCTCAAACCTGTCAAGGTTGCATAAAAGTCAATGGGAACAGTCCCATTGATTTTTGGTTGTGTCGGGGGTTTCAGGCAATTTCACAATGTTTTCGGAGCATTCGGGTGAAAACTCCAGAGATTTCGGGGAAAATTCACGAAAAAATCGTGAAAATCTGAGCATTTTCGGGAAAATGTAATAATAAATAAGCGTTAAAAACCTGAGCGGGTTAGATCGGAGTTTATAGCAGCCGTTATTGAGATAAATTCGGACCTTGATAAATAACCCCCTAAGTGTACTAGAATATAATTTAAAAATGAAATAAACCCAATAGACTGGTTTTGCCTCCTATAAGGATTAATTGTATCTTAGTCGGAATCAAGTACAAGGTACTGTTTTATTATTACATAGAAAAAGGAAATAGTTTTTAAAAATGTGGATCATTTCGATAAAATTGATTCTATGGGAGACAGCCTTCCTGTAATTCAGAGGTTTCTGAATAACAGGTTTCCAGATAACGGATCCCATACCTGTAATATACAGTAAATAAGTAGGGAACCAGATATAACTTCAATACAAAATGCAAAAAAAAACATTAAAAAAAAGCAAGGTAGCTCTGTAGCCATTAGTTCTGTCTGAGTTGTGTATGTGAATTAGACAGTAGGCAATACTCAGTTCAAGTTTGCACAAAGCTGCCAACAGCTGGCACATTTACAGACAGTTTAAAATGCTACATTTTAGATACAGTCACCAAATCAATACTCAGTGACAGTAATGTAGACGTACAATTTCTGTTGTGCCCCATTTGTCATTAACAAGAGTAAGAATTCCGCATTAAATGCATGTGTGTAATTAAAGGTGCAAAGGTCAGTAGCAACCAATCAGCAGGTAGCATTATTAGTCACTTGTTTAAAACAAACATCATATGTATTGCTATAATGCTATTAGTCATTGCACCCGGGGCAACAGTGTGTTTTTTATTACATATAGGGGTTTGAACATTATTAGTATATACTTTGGGGGACGCTGTGAATCCATTGCACTCTAGGTTGTAAGAAAAGAGCACAGGTTACAGTGACATTTATTTTAGGGGTGAACCCTAACTAGTAGGTGGATAGTCAGTAATTTATATTTCCTCAACATGATTTATTATAAGAAGAAAATGGTGTATTGCCCTCATTTTTTGTTGAACCCTACTGATATTGTGACCTTTGTGAATAAGTTTGTGTTTATACCTGCATAATTGTTGTAGTGTGCATTTCTTAAAATACACAAGAGGAGGGTTGTGGGTGCACTCCAAGGCTAAGTAAAAATGTGTTTAAATACAATGGAAGTGCTACTGATTTGTCCAATTAATCAATGCACATTCCCTGGTCCCCTGTCTCATAAGTAATTCAGTATATATGCAAGTGCATGTATTTACAAAAACAGGGGTTTTTATTTACAAAGCTATGATCATAAAATTGATAAGCAACCATACCAAGGTAAACCCCGTTCGGTGGTCCCTAACTATTTACCTCCGGTCATAGTATAGAAAGTCTTGTATCTCCCTGTATAGTAGCATTTCTTGGGATAAGTGTCTCCTGACCTTGGCATTGGTTTCAGTCTGAAGGCTAGGTCATCCCCGCCATTAGCTTTTGTTTTTTTGTAAATAAAAAACAAAAACAAAAAAAAAGGAAGGCAACCTCTGGTAGCCCTTTTCTTCAATGTTCAATGGTAGCCTTTTTGTTTACTGGTTTGTTTCATATATAACAAACTGCGCATTAGCATTTCAATACTTTAAAAAATACTTTTTATCTTGTGAAGAAATATAGTAGTGTGGTTCTCCTGCATGCCCTGTGCTACTAATTTAATAGTCTAAAAACATGTATAAATAATAGATACAATGAATAATTGTGATTTTTTTTATATTTGTACTCTGACAAGAAGCCAGCTTCTCCTTGAAGTGTTCTTGTTGTGTAGGTTTCTGCTGGCATCTCATGGCTCTAAGGTAGGATGGAATTGAAAATAATAATAATTTAGCATTTTAAAATTGCAGTTTTGCATTTTAGACCACCTGTCATCCAACTGAAATTCTAATTCTTCTCTGTATTAAAAAAAACACCCTGAAAAACTGAAGATGTCTTCAGAGACTAACAGCAGAACAATGGTCCAGGAAAGGAAGGGGGAAGCTGCATGGGCTGACCAAGAGAAGTGGAAAAGGAATTTGGGAGGTCTGACATAAAAATATCCAGGGCTCACATGTTATCCAATGATATGCAATTTGTATTTGATATCTCATGAAATGTATCCAGTATTTTGCAGTATTGTTTATCAAGGCACAGTAAGTGCAAATCTCTGTTCAGAGTAATCTAGTAAGCATGATACTTTACATCTAGAGTGAATTATGTGGATAAAATGCAACATACATGTTTGCTGGGAACTGATATAAACCTGAGGAGGAATATGGCTGAACTGACAAGGCTTGCATCATCTACTTTGCTTGTCATAGATACCCCTCTTTTTATCATGATGATAGCATTCTTCAAACATGATAGGTAATTGATAGACAATAGGGCAGTCCAATACAGACCCATGTCAAATGTCTCATACTACCTATACTATCTATAAATCATATGTATTGCTTTTGTATAGTGAAGTGTGTGTGTATTAGAACAGACAGACAGAAGTCATTTTGACCAACAGCAGAACAATATTACATTTTATTAAAGAAAGATAACAGTCTTGCGTTGGATGGGTGCTACTAAAGCATCATAAAATCAATGATTTCTTCTGGTTCAATTTACTCTCCCTACTCTCTCTTCCAATAAGCTTATATCCCTAGTGCTTGGCTGCCTAAAGTAATTAAAGACAAATACAAGAGTCCTCTGCACTCAACGCATTATCAATATATTTAAGACATTGAGACATTTTGTGCACTTAATGGTTTAAAAGTGGCGAGCACAACTTTCCCTAGTTTATACAGGAGCATTGGCCAGCTCAGTTTTGTAGCTCCCACCCTTTCCAGCTATAGTCAGGTGATCCCAGTGGTGGCCAATAAAAGGGCAGCCAAGTTTGGGAGTTTTACTTTGTAAGCAGCAAGTACAGTAAGTTGCAGGTAAAACTTAGTCCCTGTGAAAAATGTATAATGAAGCAATCAGATGCAATTTGAGTGTAGGACTGGCCAGATATGGGATGACTTTGACGTAGTTGGCCAGCTTAAATATATTGCAATAAATGGTCAACAATCCCTGTTTTGTTTAAAGGGTAAGGCATTTTTTAGTAGCAGTATGGGTTGAGTGCAGAGGACTCTTGTATTTGTCTATATGAATTTTGTGGTCACAGCCTCATTGCACCCCCGCTTAATGGTAAAAAGTGGTGAGCACAACTATTCCTTGTTTGAAAAAAAATATTACAAGGTGTTGGCAGTGATGCAAACCTTCTCAAGAGAGCAATCTTAATTCTTAATCTTATTACACCACGCAACGTAGCATGGATAGTGTAAGTAACCACTGTATTAGGGTTAGCAGCCATGTTCCACTGAGCACTACTGTAATGAGTTTTTTAATCACAGTGTGTTTAATATGGAAGCGTCCTTCTTCTTTCCTTACAACTGATATAAAACGACTACAAAGTGTGTGTGTGTAAGTAACATATGGATTGTACTGTATGCGGGTAACAGCATACTAATAATAAAAATAATAAAAAAGAAGAGTCATCTGAGCTGCTTAATTTGATTTTCCGTTAACCTGTGCATAACATTCATGGCAATAACATTAAGTGATTTTGCAGAATGGATGTGCATGGCTTTATTACATCCAGGTGGGAAAGCTAAAAAAAAAAACAGCCAAGGGAAGAAAAATAATTCCCCTCCTGAATTAAAATCCAAATTCTTTACACAGAACCTGTGACCCCCGCCTCGTCCATCACACACACCGACATCAGCCTGACCCTGACTTTTCACCTTTTGGTCCAGGACTTTTAGCAGTTAGTATAAAGCATGTGTCAGACTTTAATGCATATGATGTCTGCCAAAATCTCTTATTGTTTTAGCTTCATTTCTTGAGCTTGGAGCCATATTTTTTTTGGAAAAAAACCCCATCCATAATTCTTGGAGTTAATTACACAGAACTGAGCTCCTGTGTTATTTTATAATTCTTATATAGGTCTAACTCTATAGGATTTATTTTGGAGAGCAGTTCTTCTAGCCATTTAGAAGTACCCCCCAGAAAATGTATCTGCTCAAAGCTGCGTTTCCCTGGCAAATTGATTACTGGCATTAAATAAATCAGGAATTTGACAAGGCTAACAGGGAATATTATTATTATTATTATTATTAACATGTATTGAGTAGCACTGTAAAGTAAATGTGATTATACAGCTACATCACATGAATTATATACATAGAACATATGGAGTTACATACATCACAATCAATACAGGTACAAAAAGGTGAGGAAGGCCCTATGCATAGGCATACACTCTAAAGGGAAGGGAAAAGAATAGGGAAAGGGGATAAAAGTTCCAGTGTGACAAAAAATGTAGGCAGTAAGGTAAACTCACCAATAACATCAGGGGGTCCAGGTGCTCAAGCCCCAGACCTTCAGCTCGGGGAGGCAATGCTAGACATGTACATTTCAGTGGTAGACTGGCAAAAAAACTGGACTTCACTCCAAAAATAGATGAATTAGAAAGTTGTATTTATACAAAAAGTAACATCTCAGAGGGAGGCCTTACGCGTTTCATGCCTTCTGGGCACTTAATCATAGGCTAGGGATACCCAGTACAACCAGTGATATTCAAATGAAAATACACCAATCAGAGAAGTGATCTGGTTAGCCAATCAAAATGCATATAACATTAATGACTGGCTTATCCAGAAGAGATAAATAAATACAAGTATACATGAAAAATACAAGTAAGAATATTTACAATTACAGAAACAAACATAAGTATATTATACCATGAGAATATAATTTTTGTAGTAGAAAAAGTTATTTAGTTAAGTAATATATAATACAGTGTTGTAGCTTTACAGTGTTGTAGCTTTAATACAGTGTTGTGGCTACATATACCATCTTCTCATGGTATAATATACTTATGTTTGTTATGTAATTGTAAATATTTTTACTTGTATTTTTCATAGTATACTTGTATTTATTTATCTCTTCTGGATAAGCCAGTCATTAATGTTACATGCATTCTGATTGGCCAGCCAGTCATTAATGTTATATGCATTCTGATTGGCTAACCAGATCACTTCTCTGATTGGTGTATTTTCATTTAAATATCACTGGTTGTACTGGGTATCCCTAGCCTATGATGTGGTGGCACATTTACTTAGGATCGAATATCGAGGGTTAATTAACCCTCAATATTCGACCGTCTAAGTAAAATCCTTCGACTTCGAATATCGAAGTCAAAGGATTTCCCACAATTCGTTCGAACGATCGTAGGAAAAATCGTTAGATCGAACAATTAAATCCTTTGAATCGAACGATTCAAAGGATTTAATCCATCGATCGAACGATTTTCCTTTGATCAAAAAAGCTAGGAAAGCCTATGGGGACCTTCCCCATAGGCTAACATTAGTGCTCGGTAGGTTTTAGATGGCGAAGTAGGTGGTTGAAGTTTTTTTTAAAGAGACAGTACTTCGACTATCGAATTTGTCGAATAGTCAAACGATTTTTAGTTTGAATCGTTCGATTCAAAGTCGAAGTCGTAGTCGAAGGTCAATGTAGCCAATTCGATGGTCGAAGTAGCCAAAAAAATACTTCAAAATTCGAAGTATTTTTTATTCTAATCCTTCACTCCCATACCTCCCAACATTTTGGAAGTAAAAAGAGGGACAAATTTTTTTTCCCGCACGTAGCGCAGCAATTTTTTGACCACACCCTTTCTGTGGCCACACCCCCTAATTACCATGTTTGTTTTACAAAATTTGGCAGGTTATGAAAGTTTGAAAATATTTCTCCTTATCTAAACTGTGTTTTTGTGTCTCAAAATTGTTACAAAGTATCTTATTTGCACCTGTTACCTGTTCTGGGCTCTCTGCTAAAAGCCAATTAAGTGAGAAACTTTGTTTCTTTTTCTGGCTGTTCAGTGCATAGAAAAGAGGGACTTTCCAGTACAAATGAGGGACTGCGGGTTGAGCTGTCAAAAGAGGGACTGTCCCTCCGAAAAAGGGACAGTTGGGAGGTATGCACTCCAGCTAAGTAAATGTGCCCCTAAGTGCCCAGAAGGCACGAAACGTGTAAGACCTCCCTCTGAGATGTTGCTATTTGTATAAATAAATTTTAAATAAATATTTTTGGATTGAAGTCCAGTTTTTGTGCCAGTCTACCACTGAAATCTACATGAAATAAATCAGGCCCATGAAGAAGGCATTTCCTTGCGATTATGGGTAAACATAGAGGCAATAGGATCCGACATACGTTATTAAAATTATCAGTGCACAGCAGAGAGGGCAAGCGAGTGGTTTGGGAAAGTGTACTGCTGATTTCTGCTGAGACACATCATTGATAAGGAAAGTTTCAATGAAGCCTTGAAGGTAGCACTCATAGCTTGGCACCATGGCTGTGCCTGAGGTTTGCTGTCTCTTTGTAGCATTAAAAAACCTTTTTTTAATTGCTTTGCTTGGCTGTTATAGGAACCTCTTCTCATCCAACTGGCATTTTACATTTGGCAAGTATGGCAAATTGCTAGACTGGGCATTTGGAGCAAATTTCTAAATTACAGTGATTATCAGGTATTTTAGCAGTGGGCACAGAACTGACAGCTTTGTATTTCTGCTTGCACAGGGGGAGAGTGTACTGGAAAAAAAGTGCAGAGACCTAAGTAGTAGTTTGCATGTCATATACATGCACTGGCAACTGGTAGGAATGTATTTATATATTACCCTTAGCGTGTGCTGGCTATGAGCCAACATTATAATCATTATGGGGAGTTATTACTACAGAGCTAGCATTTGCTAAACCAGCGCACAAAAATGCAAACATGGAAATGCCAACTACATGGAATTTAGAGCAGATTTGGGCGGCATAAACTTGTGTTCTATTCATATCAGTAAAATTAACATAAACACATAATATTATTTCCTGCATTTTTTATTTGCTATTATGAAAATAGTGGCTGCAAATGGCTTAAAATAAACAAAAATATTCACTCATTTATTTGGCTAATTTTAATCCCAGCTTTTTAGAGAATGTTTCCTTTGGCGGTACAGTGTGTTTTTAGTAGCAGGTGGTGGAGATTTAGACCAAGAAAATAAAAAATCAAATAGAGGCCAGTAACTGGTTTATTTGTGTGATATTTCTCATTCTCCACCTAATCAAGCATCTTTATTCATTGTCCCCACATTAAATAAAGTCTTCCTCATGAAACAAGAGAAACCCCTATGCAACCAATATGCTGTACAATAGCTTCAGTATCTCTACCCATCTTAGGCTACAACATTAGGGAAAATCCAGGCTGAAACTACAGGTATGGTATTCCTTAACCTGTTATCCAGAAAGCACCAAATTACAGAAAGACCATCTCCCAAATAATTCTAATTTTTAAAAATTATGTTAAATTATATAAGAAACATAATAAAATAGTACCTTGTACTTGATCCAACTAAGCTGAATGTATCCATATTGGAGGTAAAACAATCCTATTGGGTTTATTAAATGTTTACTTGATTTATAGCAGACTCAAGGTATGGTGATCTAAATTATGGAAAGATCCCCTATCTGAAAACCCCCAGGTCCCAAGCATTCTGTATAACAGATCCTATGCTTGTATTGTAAAAATCCCACCAAAAACAAGAAGGTATAAACACACCACTAGTCTTCTTTATACTGGGTTTTCAGGTATATGAGTGATATTACTAGGTATTTTTAAAGGGGTTGTTCACCTTTAAAGGAACAGTAACATGACATTTTTTCTATAGGAGATAGCCAGGGAGGAGAAAGCTTGTACTTGATCGCAACTAAGATATAATTAATTCTTATTGGAAGCAAAACCAGCCTATTGGGTTCATTTAATGTTTATATGATTTTCTAGTAGAATTAAGGCATGAAGATCCAAATTGTGGAAAGATCTGTATCCGGAAAGCCCCAAGTTCTGAGCATTCTGGATAACAGGTCCCATAACTGTATAAATGTTGCTTTGGTTCATTATAGAAATGGTGAATGCAAGTCATAAGTCCAGTGTCAGACCAAAAACCTTAGACCAGGGGACCACTTTCAGTACTATTATTCTTCCTCTCCTCACTCAACCTTTATTCTTCCAGCCTCTATTCTTTACATACTATAAACAATTATTCCATCTATTTAGCTTCATAGAAATAGGGAATGGCCATGAAATAGGCCAAATGTTTAGCATGAGGGCGCACTGACACCTGGGCCCACCGGAAGTTAGTGGGCTAGTAGTCCAACACTGCATAAGTCATAAGCATTGCTATACGGTTATTTGATCCATTATCCGGAAACCAGTGATGGCCACATGATGGCCAACTCCCATACACTCTGAAATGATTCAGATGTTTTTTCTCTGTAATAATAAAACAGTACTGTACCTTGTACTTGATCCAAATGATAGAATTAATCCTTACTGGAAGCAAAACCAGTCTATTATGTTAAATTAATGTTTTAATGATTTTTTAGTCAAATCACAGAAAGATCCCTCAACCGGAAAACTCCAGGTCCCAAACATTCTGGATAACATCCCATACCTGTATATTGTTTCAGTGCAATTCATGTCACCAATGAGCTTCTGTGTGTGTGTGAATCCTGCACATTGTATCCTCCATCTCCACCAGCTTTGCTCTGTATGAACATTCCATTTATAGCAGGGAGGGCCTTGATTTGCTATACAATATCATTATCTCTGGAACTTTCTCTTGACAGCAAAACTTATATGTATAACAACCGCTATGTTAATTACAGAGAGACAGAACAATAGCATTAATTCCATAGATGTTTATCTCTGTTCACTGTAATTATAGCAGCATAATTTTCTCCATGGTAAAAGTGCTGCTATCTTAATTCTTATGTTCTAGATGTTGCTATGCAGTCAGAAAGGCATTGTTTAAGAGCAGGATTGTCAGTGTGGTATTTAGCAGATGTAGAAAACTACAACACAACTTTGCATTCAGACATTTTAACTGTGTAACTAGCAGCTACAAGGGTGGAATAAGCTCTTTGAGCTGAGTTTGAGTCACAAAATAATATTGGTGAAGTATAGATAGATAATAGATATATGATAGACAAATAGATGATAGATCGATAGATAGATAGATAGATAGATAGATAGATAGATAGATAGACAGACAGACAGACAGACAGACAGACAGACAGATAGACAGACAGACAGACAGACAGACAGATAGACAGACAGACAGACAGACAGACAGACAGACAGACAGATAGATAGATAGATACTGCAGATAGATAGATGATAGATAGATAGATAGATGATAAGCAATAGGGTATACTGTCTATACAGTATCCTACAGAATATCCTATTCTTAGCAACATTTTATTTATTATAGTTATAAATTATTCAACTTCCTTTTCTGCCTCATTCAAGCTATCAAGTGTGCAGGGGGCACCAAATTATGCTTTTGGAACAGTTCAAATCACCATAAGTATCACATTTTATGGGTCATTTACAATTGGCAGGACAGGCTGCAAAGTATGAAGCTAAAGGTCCTTATACTCCACAATGGAGTGCAAGGACCTGCAAATTCCCCATGAATTCAGCGCTGCCTACCCAAGGCATAGGAGCGGTTGAGTGCTCTCAGTTGGCACTTTTTCTAGATAGATAGATAGTACCTTCCAAATCATTTATTTTTAACGGATTATTTCCAGTAACACATCTTTTTCTTTGCATTTTTAAAGGAAAAACACCCCAATGTGTGTGTCTGCCACACCCACAACAATATATAGCCCACCCTTGATTCTCTCAGCGTGTTGACCCCAGGAAGGCTAGTTTGACAGTTCTAATCTAGAATGTTAAATGTTAGCAGTTGGGATCAACTCCTAGGTCTGCTTTAAAGAAATGGACATGACATGGGCTAATGCATGATGTTTGAGCTCTTGGGAGTTTCTACTCTACACTTTGGTTACATTCACCTTTAAATGACCTTGTACAAATTGCTTTGCTCCCCCCCCCTCAAAAACTTAAATTGTCAGTTTTATTCATTCGGTCGACTGTGATTTTTACGGTACTTTTGTCTACATTGTTTTTGTACAATTAAAATCAGTCTCTGTAGTTCCATGTTTATAGTCACAAAACGGTTGTGGTCAGTTGGGAAAGTTTCCACTTGAGGCAAATATTTCACAAGGATTTTTGTCTCCTTTTTAAAAGAGCGTAGGAACTGTCCTGCCAGGAAAAGATTATCATGATGAGAAAAACACGGTTTGTCATCTTGCATAATCCATATTTATAGTAAAGTGGAAATGAAAAATGTGCATGAAAACAATATATCTTAACTAGGCTTCATACACTCCTCCGCCCCCTGCAACAGGCATAATATTAACTGTTTTAACACTGCTTTCTACACTTGCCTTATGTGTTTTTATACTTGTCACTCCTTACTAAGTGATATGACTGTGTGTGAGCTAAACTCTGCTTTCTGATATTTAGGGGGTAATTTAGTGTATATTCATTAGTTTTTAGCTTTATTATTTATTTATTTATTTATTTATTTATTTATTTATTTATTTATTGATGTTTTTGTTAACAGAACTTTTAAAGGAGACCTACCTATTTTTGGAATTCACCCTTATGTAAGTTATTATTAATTATATATGGTACCTAATTTATATTTTTGTTACCTCTAAAAATTACACTTTTACTACAAAGGTTTTCTCTGGACCCTGTATGTGCTACAAATGAATGGTTGTGGGTCTTAATGGACTGCAGATGCACAGTAAGCATATAAATAGCACATTCCTATATTTAAAGGTGAAGATATGGCAAATACTTGTTTTTGACACTATGGGGCAGATGTATTAAGGGTCGAATATCGAGGGGTAATTAAAATCCTTCGAATATCGAAGTCGAAGGATTTTGCGCAAATAGTTTGATCGAACGATCTAAGGAATAATCGTTCGACCAAAAAAAGATAGCCAAGCCTATGGGGACCTTCCCCATAGGCTAACATTGAGTTTGGTAGCTTTTAGGTGGCGAACTAGTGGGTCGAAGTTTTTTCTTAAAGAGACAGTACTTCGACTATCGAATGATTGAATAGTCGAACGATTTTTAGTTTGAATCCTTCGTTTCGAAGTCTAAGTCATAGTCGAAGGTAAAAGTAGCCCATTCGATGGTCGAAGTAGCCAAAAAAAACACTTCGAAATTCGAAGTATTTTTTCTTCTATTCCTTGACCCCTAAAAGTCCTCTTTAATTTTAGATATCAGTATTGCCTTTACAGATATGGGATCTGCTATCCAGAATGCTCTGGACCTCTGGATAACTGATCTTTCCAGAAGTTTGATCTTCATACCTTAAGTCTAGTAGAAAATCATTTTACAATTATATAAACCCTATAGGTTGGTTTTGCCTCCAATAAGGATTATTTATATCTTAGTTAGTACAAGGTACTGCTTTATTATTACTGAGAAAACTAGGATTATTTCAAAAAAATGAAGTCTATGAGAGATGGAGGCAGCCTTCCCGTAATTGGGGCATTTTGGATAATTGGTTTGCAGATAACAGATCCCATACCTGTACATGTAAAAAAACTAAATCAAGACAAACACACTTAAAAAACACAAACAGAATATATGTATACCTTACTTAAAGGAATAGTTCAGTGAAAACAAAAACTGTGTAAATAGATAGGCTGTGCAAAATAAAAAAAATTCTAATATAGTTAGTTAGCCAAAAATGTAATGTATAAAGGCTGGAGTGACTGGATGTGTAACATAATAGCCAGAACACTACTTCCTGTTTTTCAGCTCTCTAACTCTGAGTTAGTGAGTTGAAGGGGGGCCACATGGGACATATCTGTTCAGTGAGTTTTCAGTTGATTCAGCTCAGATTCAAAAGCAACAGATATGATCCATGTGGCCCCCTCTCTGATTGGTTACTGCCTGGTAACCAGTGAAAACCAAGATAGTTGAAAAGCAGGAAGTTGGGCTATGTTCTGTTATGTGAAACATCCAGTCACTCCAGCCTTAATACATTACATTTTTGGCTAACTAACTATATTATAAACATTTTTTTTATTTTGCACTGCCTATCTATTTACCCAGTTTTTATTTTTACACTGTACAATTCCTTTAAGGCTTCCTGTTAGTGTCCCCTAAAAGCTGTTTTAAAAAATCCCAGAAAAAACTATGCTGGGTTAATGCATAACCCAGCATAATATGATAGTTTATGTGCGGTTTGACTTGGAAGAATATCTACTTTGTACTCATAACAGTTGATTTGGCCTCAAACTCATTCAGGTTCAGCATTCATTTTTCTTCTCAGAGGCTATACTCATTGTTTGGATGCAAGTGCTTTTAAATAACAGTGTCAATATGAGCAACAACTGTGTTTATTTTTTTGTTAACATGCATGTTGATGAAATTGTAAAAGTGCTGCATGACCTGTATAAAAACACTTGAGCCTTGTGTTTTTGTATGGTTATGTAACTCAAGGGTCGAAATGAATTTGAGGGAATTTTCGGAGTAAAAAAATTCAAAATTTGAAGTAATTTTTTGGATGCTTCGACCATCGAAGAGGATACTACGACTTTGATTCGAAGTAAAATAGTTCGAATATTCAATAATCGAAGTACTGTCTTTAAAAAAACTTCGACTTCAATAGTTTGCCAAATTAAAGGGCACCAATCATAACTAAAATCATTTCCTAAGTAAATACACTATGTGAAAGTTCTAGAAATCGATTTTTTAAAACAGTTAGAATTGTTTGTATAATGTAAATCTTCAGCTCACTATACCTTCTGCAAGATCTCCCCTATCTCCACTGCAGTTCTAGCTGAGGCAGGCATCTTGGATTTCACTGGCTCCTCCTACCTATATCTTCCCAGCCAACTGCAGCTCTGAAATCTCGCACATGCTCAGTTGAAATTCCTTGTTGCTTATCCACCCTTCTAAGCTATTTTCAAATCTCAAAAAACTATATATGTATTTTCAAATCTCAAAAAACTATTTATGTAGTTTGATTAAACGTGTTTATGTTGTACTGGTCAGATTGTTAATATGTGTTTGGTTTTGGCTGTGATAGGTGCCCTTTAAACCTGCCGAAGTGCTATGTTAGCCTATGGGGACCTTCTAATGCATTTTTCTATTTTGTAGTCGAAGTAAAATCGTTTGATCGAACGATTTTACTTCTACAGCAAAACGGTCAAATTCGGTAAAAAAACTTCGACTTCGATATTCGAAGTATAGCCATTCGATTGTCGAATTTTCGAAGTATATTTCACTTCGAAATTTGATCTTTGATAAATCTATTCACTTTACATGTTGCCTGTTCTCTACAATGCTACGTATCTCCTTTGGAGAGCTAGGGTAAAATAATGATGCTTTATAAGATAACTCATAGCCCCCTGTTTTCATCTTGTCTGTAAATCAGAAATCATTCAATAATCCCCCAACAATTTGCTCTCCATTCAATAAAATGAAGGAAAGCTATATAAATGAAATTTATTAAATTAAAGTTGTAGCAGAACCTAGTCCTGGATTTCTTTCTAGAGATACAAGCTTGAAAGAGCTAGTGGCAAATGACCATTGTTGGGTTGAGTATCTGTAAGTATCTGTAAGTACAGTAAGTGACCAGTAGGGTGATCTGTATTACCTGTTTCCTGCTGAAATAGGTATGACCATTTTCTATTGAGATGGAAACTCAAATTGAAAACTTTCATAATATTTATAGCATACGCTGTCAGCTATAAACAATCTGGTTACTGCATTTTATTTTTTAATATAGAATTCAAATGAATATTTTCTCAAAGCCAAAACACTATATCAAAAGTTGAAGAATAAGATCGAGAGATGCAGCATGTAGAAACAAACCAAGTAACATTGTGAGAATTCCCTCCTTGTGTTTCTCACCGATGCAGTAAGTCATTTTCTTCCCAGCACATAATCAAAACATAATAATTTATGTCCATCTTCTGAATGTACATACTATTAAATGCAACATTCTTAGAATGTAAAGTTCTGGTTCCTCTGGATCTTATTTCCCATGCTGAATCTCAAGTATCTACTGATCAAACTGCCTATGCCTATATTTTGACATTTTCGATTTAAGGGCTGAAATGAGTAGATAAAAAATATATCAAAAGCATGTGCTTCGTGTCATTGCTCATGCATGCTTGTTTCATGCTGCTTGCAGTGCTTGTGCATCACGTTTAGTGCACATGTGCAATATGCTTATTTTCACAGCAGTGGGTGCAGGAGAAGCTTACCCACATCTCAGCTCCTGAATTTATATTTATAAAGCTATAACTTTACTGGAAATGTTTTAATGATGCCTTTGATGTGGCATCTTTTACACGTTTTTCAACCAAAATTGTTGCTAAAATTGCTAAAAATGTATGATTTTTGCTATTTCTTGAGTGAATCAGGTTAACATGGAACTGAAGCTGCTCCATGTTTGGTCCTTGAGAGGTAGGTAGATAGATAGATAGATAGATAGATAGATAGATAGATAGATAGATGATAGATAGATAGATAGATAGATAGATAGATAGATAGATAGATAGAAACCCTTTGGTTTGTTGTGTCTGTTTTATTAGCAGGAGTCCATTATGCAGGGGGTTATCTGCAAACTGGTCATCTAATTATCTACTTGGAAGGACCAAACATTGGAGTAGCTTTAGTTTCCCTGTTTAGCTCATGAAATAACAAAATCCATAGTTTTTTTTTGTGATAAAAACAATAGGCAAACAGTATGTTCTGCACAAGCTCTTCTCATTGAACTTATGATAAGCAATAGGGTATACTGTCTATACAGTATCCTACAGAATATCCTATTCTTAGCAACATTTTATTTATTATAGTTATAAATTATTCAACTTCCTTTTCTGCCTCATTCAAGCTATCAAGTGTGCAGGGGGCACCAAATTATGCTTTTGGAACAGTTCAAATCACCATAAGTATCACATTTTATGGGTCATTAACCATTGGCAGGACAGGGTGCAAAGTATGAAGCTAAAGGTCCTTATACAAAATGGAGTGCAAGGACCTGCAAATTCCCCATGAATTCAGCGCTGCCTACTTTTGGCACTACGGTATTCTTGAGAGGCAGATGGTCGAGGCACACAGGACTATCCCCTAACTTAAATATCATTCAGATGTGCAAGTTATTGAGTACTAGTGGCACAGGTCAAAAAGAAGCCTTATACTTCCCCTCTATTCTGTGGCAGGCAGTAAGAACATGGTTGTCTTCCATCTTGTGGAGCTGTATTCTGCACTAACAAGTGAGATTTTGCAGACTTAGTGCTCCTTAGTGCCTTGTACTTGCTTGTGGAGTAATGGCAAATGTCATTGCGATTTTGCTGTTTTCTTGCTTAAAATTACAGCTACTCATTAAAATAAAACCACCGTCATATTTTAAGTTGAATAGTTGAAAATGTTTTAATCACAAATATACTGCCTGCAGTGTCATCAAGACCTTACTGCCAAAGGAAAATAACACAAGATGAAATGATTGCTAAAAAATGCAATGATTGCTATTTAACAATTTAATATATATGAAAGTTTTGATCATTGCTAGCTCTCTACTTTCTGTTTTACTCAGATGGAGTTACACACTTTCTCCTGTTAAATTTGTAATGCTTTGGGTAACAGTCCCCCAGGATTCACAAGCACTTGACACAACTCCAATATACAGATAAAAATGCATTTATTAAGCAGTTTATTAAGAGCCACATAGACTTAAAACATGTTCTGTGCACTAAACTGCTTAATAAAAGCTAAGGATTACAGGGGGCCTTTGGTAACAATCCATGTTGCAAAGGCACTGAGTTGACTTTGCCACATTCGTTTTTGACATGTTATTTGGGCAGTCCTGAAATTGGGTGAAGGAGTTGCCTGCTTTCTACTATTTATTAATCTTTAACATAAAACAAAGGATTTATTGATTCAGTTTTGGGATTAATCAAATTATAAGGGTTAGGTCTTGAAAAGTCTTGTCTCTTGATTAGAAAGGAGGTCATGTTATGATTTCTGATTTCTTTAGGCCATGGTGACAATGGCATTTAAGAAACTTGGAATAAACCTGTATAGTTTGCTCAATCCAGACAGCAAGGGACAGGCCAGGTAAGAATATACAGTATGACCAAGATCTTCACTGATCTCTAAGTTAGGCTGAGTGCAAAACTGTCACAGGCCACTACATTGTCTATTCTACATTGTACTACTCTAATACCAGCAACTGGTATTAACACCTCAGTATTTTGTCAGAGACAAGAGATTGAAATGCTGTCAGAGACCTTAACCATTACTGGTTGGAGCTTTGTGCCAGAGTATGGCAATATGGGCTCTAACGTTTGAAAGAAGCTTTGCTTTCCTGAGCAAGTTCTGCAATAATGGGAAATTATAGAATCTATTAATTTACTTTATTTATAGTACATTTTACAGTGATAGTAACAGGGCACATTACCCGAGTTCCACAAGATTTTATTTCAAGGGAAACTATCATGAGAATGAACATTTTAGATAAGCTTCATCTCATTGAAATAAAAAACATTCTCAATATAACCAATTAAAAATGATGTCTCATTTCTAAAATGATTGTGTTACATCCTCTCAGTTTCTTTCACTCTTCATTCTCCCTTCATGCAGGAGTCAGAGTCAGATTTTGATTGACAGTTACTATAGGTCTAATACAGCCTTTGGGGGCTTATTTTTCCTAGAAGATGCATTAGAGCTAAAGTTTTCAAAACAAATAGAAATTGTGTCTCTGTGTGTAGGATTTGAGTCAGTTATTTCATTAGATTTTGTTCGTGCTGGAATTGGTTATTTGAATGAGCTCTAATACATCTGCTTGTGTACATCTTAGCGGGATATTTATCAAGGTCCAGATTTATCTCAGTATTTCTAAGTTAGAAATCAGAGCAACTCCGATTGCCTGAATTGACCTTATTTATCAAGAAAAAAGCCCAAAAAAATAGGGTTGGGCAAACTTCTGAGCTTTCCCTGAAACTCTGAATTGTTTGGAGTTTTGAGTACAAGTTTTTTGCGCAGAAACCACAAACTCATCGGATTTCGGTTCGGACATCAGCGCAGACACTGGGACCTTCCCCATTGACTTATACAGGACCTCGAGAGCCGGGGTTTCGGATTCTGAGTTTTTAGACCATTGGACTTCAGACTAATAAATCTCGAAAAATTCATATTTTGTTTTTCTCCAAAAACTATGAATTACTTGAGGTTCGGATATTCGGAGCTTGATAAATAACCCCCTTAGTGTTTGAGGTGATTATATAGAAGGTTAATAGCCAGTCTGGTGCCCTCTGTGTTTACGTTGAATTTCGTGCCTGCAAAAGCAAAAAAATGGAAAGGCCAATGCTGGGGTCATGTTGCTGGGGTACAGCTATCTGGGGTGCTGTCCAGCTTTAGGAATCTAAAGAGATCCTATGGCTGTTCCTTCTTATATCAAGTAGAGCAAAGCCTGACTTAATCCTTTCCATGATATGCAGGGCATTCACTCAAACAGTAGGGCACCTTAACGCTACAATAGAAAAAATAGTTGGAATCAGTGAAACAAGTAGCTGAAAAAGTATTTTATTAATATCAGCAGCATTGTCTCAGAACTTAAAAATACCAGTTAACAAAGAAGCACCTTGATCTAGAGGTCTGTGATTCATTCTCATGCATACTCTTCACTGGATCGGCAAGCACACTTGGGTATTTAAGTCAGAGCTGTTATTTACAAGATGAAAACAAGAGCTCAACCTCTCACCTGCCTGGTGCAGGCAGCCTCCGATATCTAATGCAGAATTTCATCTACATTCAGTCCATGCAAACTCATTTTCTATAATCATCTTTTTGCATGCACAACTGCTGCCTGTGGTGTTCAGGCTCCCAGGAAGGGTGATTACAGCCTTCCTTGGGGGTTTGCCAATCATATTCCATAGAAAGATGCATAGATCCTTTCTAGACAATGTCATTTACTGCTTTAACAAACATTCTGTGTTACAGACACAACGTATTGTATCAGCTCCTGGGCGTGCAGTGATTTCAAACATTACTTTTCCCTGTCCATACAGACACCAAGATGTGTTGGATTGTCAAAGTGGGGACCAGAGACAGCTCCATTTATTGTGAGTGAGCATATTGAAAAACAATTACACGTGGCAGGGCAGGAATCAATCAGCTCCAGATAGACAGCTGAGAAGATATCAGTTTAAAGATAGTCTTAAGGTTTTGATCTTGGTGGCTTTAAATATTGTAGCAGTTAAAAGGATATTGTTCCAGAATGGTATGTTAGGACTCCAATATTTTATATTTAAAGTTTACATTTAAACTACACTTGTACTTCCAGATCAGTGCCAGGATTGGTGGCCTTCATTAGGGAAACATATAACATATATCTACTAGTGTAAAGACCATCAAGTTGATGTTCACCAGTAGAAACATGAGGTGGGATGGGCCTGCCCCAGGCCTATAGCGCAAGAAGGTAATCCATACCCAGAATGACATATGGCGGCAACTCACAGATCCATCAAATAGGAAATATTTCTTTATTGCATAATACAATATCAGGCACAAAAAGCTTTTCCCTTTCTGTACTATAGTGCACATACTCATGGGCATTTATTAGAACTTGATCTTACTATCAAGGCCAATGGCCAGCAGGAGAGGTTAATACAAACAGAGGAAGACACTGGGGAACAGGCAAGGCACTGCTACACACAAGTCAGGTTTCCATCTTTATTTGATACAAACAGGAAAGACAGGATAAACCATACACAAGTAAATAAAGTCTAGGTAACAAAAGGGTTTAAGCTGAGAGCAAATCCAAGTCAAAGAGATAAGGCAGGCAGAGTTTACAGGACAAAAGACAAAGTCTCTAACAACAGGAATCATAGTCAGGAACAGGGAACAAGGGACAGACCATTGGCAACAGTGGGGTTTAAATAAAGAGAGTTTGTGCCAAACGTGGTATAGTGACTTCCCCCTTGCAATGATGATGCTACTTTTCTGTGCCCTCTGGAATGAGTTTCAGAATAGGCCCTGGCATTTCAAGTACACAGAGGCACAAATAGTTCCCTACAGGCCAAATACAGGAAGCCCCTTTAGCATTTGCCACAATTTACAGGATGTCAATCTGGCCAGTAGCCTGCACATATGCAATGAAGTCAAGATGTCACAGAAATTATATTTAAGATCTAATTGGTTGCATTATTAAAATACATTATATTCAGACAGAAGCAAAGACGTTTTTATTTTAATATTGTTTCATTAAATATAGTTTTTAACAATTAATCCCCTCCATTTATATACAGAAGCATTTGTTTTTAGATGGAGTCTGTACCCCCCCCCCCCATTTTAAAGCTGGAATAAGTCAGAAGAGGAAGGCAAATAGTTTTAAAAAAAAACTATAAAAAATAAATAATGAAAATCAGTTGAAAAGTTGCTCATAACTGGTCATTCTGTACCATAGTAAAAGTTTAGTTTAAAGTGAACCACCCCTTTAATGTAACATACATTGCCTTTATTTAGTGTCAGTGTTTAATCCATTGCAGGGGTGGGTACACATCTTTGTACTCAACAAAAAACAAAAAAAAAATTGTTTTGCTGGAGGAAAGAACAGTTCCTTAAACTGTTATTGGAGGGTGTTGATAGAAAGCAGATAAACATTACACATTTTAATAAAGAAATCCCAGGGCATGAATGAATGGTTAACATTGATTTTTTTTATTAGAATGTTATTGTACTTGTCTATAGCTGTAGCATATGTTTATAGGAGTACAAAGAGAACTAAATGTGAGAAAAGAATATTTCCCATAGTGAAACTGCTACAGGTACTACCCCATATTTAAAGGTAGGTGAATGCGTGTTATACTGTATATTATTCCTCTCTCAAAAAGTTTATCCAGTGAGCATTCATATGTCCCTAAATATAGGGTGGTTACACTAACACCTGAACACATGTAGTGTATATTAGTAAAGAAATACATACTGTAGATACATTTATACATAAAATACACAATCACTGCCCCTTGCACCCGCGATGATGCTTGCATTCTGGGGAAAAAAACACTGCATTGTGTGCTTACAGCACTTCCAGTAGTTCTTGTGTTTAATGTGCCCTTGAACCTGCTTTGGGCTTTGTTTTCAAGCTAGTACGCCTGTCTTTTGTTTTCCTTGCATGTGCTTACAACTGTTCTGTTTTGTTTCACCATTTTGGCTTTATTAAACTGTGCTCCCTATGTACAACTATAAGATGATATGGCTTTCAATTCTGTTCATTGGTATGTTTTGTTTGGTGCAAATAAAGACATTATTAAAAAAATACTGTGCTGTGTGCAAGCATATAATCTGCCTAGTTGTCAGTCTTCTCCTTCCTAATCTATATAGTGCAAATAATATATCAGTGACCCCTGTGACCCTGTTGTGGTCCCTTGGTGGTCATTCTGTGGGGGTTTATGGGCCATTGAGTGGGATATTGACTGCCATATGAAGTGCAAGAATTCTCTTGTAATACACATGAACCACATGAATTAAACACATGCATCTGAAAAGGTATGTGGAACGGGGCAGGCTTTGCCAATTCTGGCTAGGCCAGTGGCAACCCTCACATGCTAGGATCAGATTTTGAAGGGCAAATAAACCCACTGGCACACAAGGCAAGTGCTAGCAGGGACAAGGGCTTGTCCCTGCTAGCACTTGCCTTGTTGCCAGTGTATTTTCTTGCCCTTTAAGGATTGGGAGGGTGCTGATCCCACCATCATTGTGTACCAGGCATTCAATTACTGGAAGGCCAGGATGTGGGAGCTTGGATATGCACAAGATCATATTTTGAGTCATGTATGTTCAACTGCAATAAGCACAAATAACTGAACTGCTGGACCAAAATGATGAGAGGAATGACTGAGAAAAATATATAGTATATTTATAACGTACAGCCTGATGAAAGTTAAAAACTGAAAGTATAGTTATTATCACCTTCAAAGAAAATACAGAAAAGCATTTAACTCTAGATTGACCAAAACCGTTGTAAAATATTAGCCCAATCCAGTAGCCTAGTTTGGTCCAAGCCCCCACCACCGCCAGTCTAAGCTGACTGAACACCCAGGGAATGTTTAAGTGCAGGGCCTGCACACATGTCAAGGAAACAAAAACCTTCTTTTCCCATGTCACCAGTAAGCAGTACACGATTAAATGGTACATTAAATGTAACACATCCTTTGTGGTCTATATATTGGAATGTACTACCTGCCATGTTCAATATGTATGTATGTATGTATATTTTTATTTGTATAGTGCTCCTTGAGGGCAAAGCACTGTACAGCAAAACAATAATTTAGAAGTAACAAACAAGGGGCCAATAAGTGCATTATTAAAAATACAATTCATGTAACTATAAAATATAATTACAATACAGATTACATGCTCAGTGTCAAGGAGACAAAAGGCTGGAGGTCCCTACCCCGTAGTGCTTATAGTCTAAATGGGAGAGTAACATACAGACACAATTTGGAGGGGTATTAAAGTGCTGTAGGTTACAGTTTGTTACACTGTCAAATAAGTGGCAGTTCCCAGTTCAGGTGTTATCCAGGTGCTCCCAGAGGTAGTCTTTGAGTTTAGTTTTAAAAACATTGAAGGAGGATTCTCTCCGGAGTGTTTCAGGAATGACATTCCAAATATAAGGAACCGCAAGAGAGAAAGGTTTAATACGGGAAACAGCAGTAGTAGTGGGGGGTGCAACCAAGAGGTTGCCCTGAGAGGAGCGGAGGAACATATAGAGAAACAATAGATGAGATGTAGGTGCAGAGGAATGGGGCTTTGAAGGTTATTAGGAGGAGTTTATAAGATATTCTTTGTTTTATAGGAAGCCGTGATAAGGACTTCCGCAGCGAAGGGACCTGTACCCTTTTTGATGAGAGGAGGATAATTCTGGCAGCAGTGTTTAATACAGACTGTAGGGGGATGGGATGAGATGGGATTTAGGGAGGCCAGTTAGTAGAAGGTTACAGTAATCTAGTCCGGATAAGATGAGAGCATGCATCAGCGTCTTGGACGTATCAGGTGAAAGGAAGGGTTTTTGGCAATATTGCGCAAGAAAAAGTGCCAGGTTTTGACAGTGGTGTTAATGTGATCAAAGAAGTTGAGAGAGGAGTCAAAGATTACTGATAGACAGCGAGCTGAGTTGACAGGGTTAATGAGCATGCCATCAATAGAGATAGTAAAAAGGGGAGTAGGACCAGCCTTAGGTGGAAAGATGATTAGTTCAGTTTTTGTTAGGTTGAGTTTGAGGTGGCACTGGTTCATCCAATTTGAGATTGCTAGGAGGCAGTTAGAGATTTGAGCCTTTGTTTCAGCTCTTAATGAAGGGGTGGATAAATATATTTGGGTATTATCAGCATACAGATGATAATTAAAGGCAAATGATCAGATGAGATCTCCCAAAGACAGAGTGTACAGGGAGAACAACAGTGGTCCAAGTACAGAGCTTTGCGGCACCCCCACATTAAGTGGAACTGGGGATGAAGTTTTGTTAGCATAGGAGACAGTAAATGATTGGTTAGAAAGGTAAGAATAAAGCCAAGATGCAGCCTGGTTACAGATGCCAAGCGAATACAGAATCTGCATCAGAAGAGAGTGGTCAACCGTAACTGAACAATGATATTATAGTTGACCAATACTCCTTTCCCACTAAGAAATCTTTGAATCCCGGACGTTCCCTGTGTTCTCCCCCCCAAAACAAGCCTTCAAAAGATCCTTTTGGGGTACCCCCATTTATTTATTTTATTTTCTCCTTTACATTTTTTCACTTATTCTATTTTTCACTTATGTTTTGTATAGTTTAATTTTGTGTGTTACCTCATTTTGTATTACACCATGGAGGATGTCTGCATTAATTGATGTGACTCTGGTTTCACAAGTGTGATTTGTTCTTGTATGCATTGTTCTGATTGGTCACAGCCCCCTTATAAAAGAAATGTACAGGGGTGTGCCCACCAGCCTATGAGTAATTGCCCCAACAGGCACGAAATGCATTAGGCTTTTTATCTCTCATGTCATAATAAATATTTTTGTATTTTTAACTAATTTTTGCTTCTATACATCTTACAGCCTGATGAAAGTTTAAAACTAAAATTATAGTCATTTACACCTTCAAAGAAGCTACATAAAACAAATATAAATAATGTATTATTCACTAATGATTTAGACAAGGGAAAATGGAAATTTGGGTTTAGTGGCTCTTGAATGCTAATCCTATTTTTTTAAATGAAAACAGACTAAATGAAGCAAATTGTTTATCATTGGCAAATGAAGAAAGAGACTTCTCTCTTTTGGATGAAAGGGCTTTGTCTAGTGAAGCTCTCATGCTGGACACCATGCTGCTGCTGGAAGCCCACTGTGCATTATAAATCTTCATCAGACAGAAAGATGAATGTCAGTCATAATCGAGAACTACAACCACATCACTATTACCTGTCCCCTGCGAATTACAAAGGCTTTATTTGTGGCTAGTATCATAGGTGATTGTGTTAAGGCACGAAGGTTATTTGTAAGAAGAGGAGGCTTAATATCCTTCAAATGGCCATTCATTCCTAAGGATGAAAGAGAAGTCTGCATGTAAGGAAAACTTTGAGTCTTGGAGAATCATATCAGCTGGGAGTAATTATTAGAAAAGCCATTACACTGTGATATTTGACCTGCTGGTATTTCTTACATCAATTCTGCCACATCAATCAAATATGTATCTTCTGCCTTCGTTGGTACCTAAATTTGATGTGCACCATTTATAAACTTTGTTCATAATTATTCTTAGCTTTTTCATATAGCACCAAGATGTTACACATTGCTTTTCATAATTCACATCAGTCCGTGCTCTAATGAAGCTTACAGTCTAAAGTCCCTATGATATTCACATAAAAGTCAGTTCGCCAGCCTGCCTTTATGTTTTTATGGAGGAAGCTGGAGTACATAGTGGAAAGCCATTCAGACACTAGAAGAGCATACAAATTCTTTGTAGCTTTCAGTTCAGAAAGAAATTTAGCACCCTGCTACCAGGCTACAGTGCCAACTCTCCATTGGAGAATGTTGGGAGCTGTGAGAGACCTATAGTGTATTCAATACATGATTGATATAACCATTGGGGGAACTTAAAACCTATTTTTTTAATATAATTGTGTCTTTATAGTTGCCTAATGTGAATAGTAAGAAAACAAGCAATAGTGGTCTAGCAGGGTGATATTCCTGACTTCTAAAATGGTTTTGTAAATGCTGCCTTGCCTATTGTACTTCTCTTGAACAATACCCCTTCTGTTCTCACAGTCAACAATTTTTACAAAGATGTAACAATATTAAAATAATGCCAACTGATTCAGAATTAGACTTAATTTACTATTATATTCCATTGAAATAAAATGGCTTGTACAGAGCATGTACAGGCAATACTACTTGCCCATAGCCACCCCCAGTGTCGGGCTGGGACACCAGGGGCTCACCCAAAAACCTTTGACCAGGGGCCCACCAATATATCTTAGACCAGGGGCCCACTGTTAGTACTATTTTTCTTCCTTTCCTCACTCAACCTCTATTCTCCTAGTCTCTTTTCTTTACATACTATAATCTATTATTCCACCTATTTAGCCTTTTTGTTCTCGTAGAAATAGGAAATGGCCATGAAATAGGCCAAATGTTTAGCAGCATGAAGGCCCACTGACACCTGGGCCCAACAAGAGTTTTCCTGGTATCCCTTTGGGCCAGTCCGACAATGGCCACCCCACTGCCCAATTTTGCATACACCATCCCTCCACTGCCCCAGCCTTACTCCCTGCCAAAAGCTGACTTGCTAACAAACACCCTCTACCGCCCATACATCAGTAGCTCCTTCATTTGTTCTCTAACATCCCCCTGCCTATTCTCCCTGTTGCATTAGCACAAGCAGAATGCGTAAAAGGGAACTATCACGAACATGACATTTTAATATAATACAATCAATTAAAAAATTATGTACGGTTTCTGAAATGATCAAGTTTATATTCACTATTCCTCTCTCAACATCTGTTTCTCCTCATTCTGTCTTCATTCAAGAGTTGGGTACCAGATAAATGATCCAATATATCTTATAGGGGGGGGCTAGAAGATGTATTAGAGTTCACTCTGTTTAAATCACCAGAAATTCTGTCTCTCTACATGCAGAATTTGTGCAAAATACAGTTATTTTGTTAGATTTTGGTATTGGAATCAGTTACTTGAATGAGCTCTAATTCATCTGCTAGGAAAGGAAGCCCCCCTATAAGACATATTGGATCATTCATCTGACACCCAACTGCTGCATGAAGACAGAATGAAGAGAAACAGATGCTGAGAGAGAGGCATATTGAATATAAACTTGATTATTTCAGAAACAATGCAGCATAATTAATTGATTGTATTTAGAAAGTTTCTTACTTTCAGTTTGTGCCCTCTGCACTCTTGCTCCCTAAGCAACTGGGCCCTGGGCTTGCAAGCAGGTCAGTAAGTAACAGCCTATAAATGTAACTAAATAAACAATTCTTTGATGAAATCTCATATTAGTGAAAATATAACACCCCTTTTAAGCACTGTATTTCAAAATGCATATAGGGACTTGTGTGTTATGAAAGTATTAGTTCAGCAGTATTGCATTCAATTGCTTTTTCTGAATTTGGATGTTATTTCCAATAAAAACACATACCCATACATCATGTAAACACATTATATCTTGCCAAACATAGTATGAACAGGCCCATAGTAATGATAAAGTAGAGGAAGTCGCCTTACTCCTCAACATAGTAGTCTGTGGAAATGTATACAAATATAGAAACACAGATAGTGTAGCTGCCTGTTGATTAAATATTCACCATTTGATATGTATGGAGTCAATTATAGAAAATGTGTCTGTGAAGAATATGCATGAGCATCCTGATTTTCTGTTTGTTGTATACTATCACTGTATTACAAAGATGTCAGATGCAATGTTCATGGCTAACACATTTCATTCATTTGTTTAGTTGTTTTTCTGTGTTAGAAATCACAAGCAAGCAAATGTAAGACTATTACTTTGGGTAAATGTCAGCAATGCAAAAAGTAACCCATTGGCTTTCCAATAAGAAAATATTATGCACTGTATCTGGGCTGTGGCTATAGACTGAGGGTGAGTGGATTATTTTGTAGGATTTTATACTGTGATCTTGGGGTCTACCAGGTGCTTCAGGTGTCATTTTACTCCTGGCACCAGCAAACGACATTGTAATGGAAAAGATTGGGTACAACTTCTGCAATGCATTAGTTTGAAGATGGTGGTTGATTTTTATCCACAGTATTCTCTAGATATATTACATACATTGATTGCCCAAGAGAAAGGGGCGTGGCGTGACAAATTACAGATATGTTTCTCTACCAGAATGATGGATTCATGACTATTATTTTATTGTTAACATGTATTTATACAGTATAGCGCCAAATAGAAAGTATTTCACCACTTCATTATTGAGGTACCAAGAATTGTACCTCAGAGAGCAGCTTACAAATTCGTTTAGGGTATGGTCCAAATTAATACACTCTGTGCCATTTTTCAGTATTTTGCACTTTGCTCTCGAACCACTTAAAGGGGAACTCTGGTTTCTAAACGAAAATTTGATAAAGAGGCCGACATAACATAGAAACTCCTAATATACCAATCACAGTTACCTGTGTCTTCAAAAAGTATGAATAAATGGCATGTTCTATGCTGCAATCGAGCTAGTTAAAAATTGTTCTCTTTCTGCATCATTTGAAATCCTGGCAGGGAAGGAGGGACTAAAACACTGATGTTACAAATTGTAACAACTTCTCCACAGCTTACAGACAGCATGCAGGAACTACATAACCCACAATGCAATTGCACTATGATGTTCTATTCTTATAGAATCGCAGGGAATTGTGGGGTTTGGAGGATGTAGTACAGTAGTCAGCCAGCTTAGCAAAGTAGTCTGAAAGATCAGAAGAAGTGCAGGGGGCTAGGCTTAGGGAACTGTCAGAAACCATTGTAAATCATGAAAAGTCTGCTTATTTTTTAATTGATGTATATTGCAAAGTGCTTGAGATTATGTTTACTTTTCAAAAAGCTTAAGTTATGTTTTTGTGGCGTTCCACCTTTAAATACATATTTGAGTGGCTGTGTGGTTGGAGCTGGTGCCTTGCAAGGTTTGAGTTCAATTCCTACCTAGCTGCATGCAGCTCATGTGTTTACTTGATTTTTTCCCAAAAACACACCATTATGTTATTTAGCCTCTTATGATATTTAAGCAATGTGCTGGATAATACACGCTGTGCTTTAAAACATAATAAATAAACAGAGAATGAATGCTCAGTGCATTTTTACTGCATGTGTATATTTAATGAGCTTCTGTGTATGGTTTATACTAGTTCTTTCCCCTGAGAAGCTTCTTGTTGTCTTTTGGTTATCTAAAAATAAATATATGCAAAGATACCCAATCTATATATACTTAAATTGCTTTTAATTCTCATCCTCACTTTGCAATATTGACTTTACAAACTACTAATGGTATACTTTGTATTTTCTTCTAAATGCTCTGTACTTTTGCTGTTCTAAGAGAAAATCCCATTTAGGAAGTTCAGAAAGGGGATCTTCCAGCCATTTCCCATAAACAGATTTCTCTAAGTTTGCTCGACAGGAAGATTGCAGATTATAAATTATACAGTATTTATAATCATGAAAACATCTGTTGTAGGAGAATTCCAGTATCTTAGGCCAACTCAAGTCTCCAGGACACAGTGTGAGGGGACTGCTCCAATCAGCACCTGTCTGTTCCCATATTCTATTTGATTTTTATGATCTTTGACATCAGCCTTCACAACAGATGATCTATCTGCACGTCTGCCGAGCTGCCTTTTTTTGGCTGACTGCTGCTGACTCAAACTTTATTTGTTTATATATGCAAGAGATGAAGACAGAACTCTTCAGGCTTTGCATCCTGTTCTTTTTCTGCCGTGTATGTCAAGCCCTAACGAAATATGCTAGAATTCTGTGATTACAGTTGTGACTTCTTTTACCCTGTGTGTGACAACTTTTCTAATGTAATGTAATGTTTACTTAGATAGCTCCCCCTTAAATCAGAATTAAAATCGTATCTATAGGACTATGCGAGTTACAATATCTTGCCTTTCTTTGGTTTACCATAAAAAGTGTGACCAATGAATACCAAACTGAAGTGGCAAAATTTTTTTGGGGAAGGGGAGTCATTTGAAGAGAAACTCAGATATGCCAATATCTGACAATATAACTTTCTTCAGATATCAGTGAAGCTAATCAGATTCCTTAGTGTGGACTAAATACTTCTTCATTGTGCAAAATGGGAACTGCTGCGTGTGATAAACTGCTTGGATAGCTGGGGGTTAACGTAAATGGTTATGTTGTGTTAGTTCAGGTGAAGCAGTCAGACAACCACATTAACTTTTGGTACATTTATTAGAACATGGCAGGTCAGGCTGGCCTGCTTCATACTTGCTCTCAGCTTAGACAGAAAGAAAGAAACAGGAACAGGAATATGATAAGGCAATGGTAAAACAGCAGGAATGCCCTTAACCAAAATGTCCACACAGACAGGTTTCTACACCATGGGTAAAATGTATTTCTGTTATTGTGAAACATTACCTTGAGGGAATCTTTCAGGCCCCTTTCTGGGAAACTTCCTATGGGCAACAAAGTGCCTCCGACATCATAACCCTTAAAGTCTACGACATTCATACTTCTGCAGCTGCAACCTTTGAGGAACTAGTGCATTCACTGGAGGGCTGTCTTGAACGTTTAATATAATCACTCACTTGAAGATAGCTCTAGTGATTGAAGAGGTTTCTTTGGATGACAGTCATACATATTATGAATAACACCTCATCTATTTGGAGACAGTGACACTAATCATTTTTAGACATATCTGGAAACAGTCTCACTCATCTCTGAGGCGACATGACAAAAGCCATGGTGAATTAATAGACAAAAGCATCAGATGTGAGGGCTATGGCTGTATGAATGCAATGCTATTTCTATTGATTTGGCTTCCAGCCAGTCTTTTGCAAGGACAGAGGGTGCTGTCAGTCACCCTCAGAATTACTCCTCCTCCTCACTTCCTGGACAGACTGTACACAGTGGACTTGGCAAGTTATATGTTAGCTCGCTGTTATGTTGATTGCTAAAATGTAAATTGCAGACCCAGAGCAAATTTTCCACATAAATCCCCCGTACTTAATTACCACTTGGGAATCAAATACTAAAATACATATTAAAACACCTGGCGGCATATTGATGGTAGGGGGATTTCATTTTGTTAAAATGTGGAAAAGTTTGTTAAAAGGTGGAGCTAAATGCACCCCATGACATTAATGCCACATAATTCTGGGAGAGCATTTGTTTGGCAGCAGCTTTAATTCAGGATTTGAGGACTGCCAGAAGACTAAAACTGAGGCTGGTTAGTAAGGTTAGTACCTAAGATTTTAATAATCTTAGACATGTACCTTTCTGTATACTGATGTACTGTATACAGATGCCTTGTTTTTCATGTGCCCCCAAAGAAGATTAAATCTCATTGATACTGTCCATTACTGCAGATATACTGTAGGGCTGTTCCATTTTAAGTCCAGTGGGTAAATGGTTGTGAAAGTGATAGAATGTTCCCTTGTTCCCTTCCCAAGCCAAAAGGGGAACTATTGTGGAAATTAGAATGTAATATAAGCTTCATCATACTAAAATAAGAAACTTTCTAAATACAATCAATTAAATATTCTGCATTGTTTCTGAAGTAATCAACTGTATCTCCACTAACCCTCTCTAAGCATTTGTTTCTCTTCATTCTGTCTTCTTATAGCAGTTGGGTGTCAGTCATTGACAGTTAGATCCAATTAGGGTTGCCACCTTTATGTCTGGCTGAGACCGGGTGGGGGGTGGGTCTGTGATGTCAGTGGGCGGGTCTGTGACATCAGTGGGTGGGGCTTTGACACGGCGATCAGCGATTGGTCGATTGCCGTGTCAATCAAGGGAATCCCACCCGGTTTTCCTTATTTGGACTAGTTTTGGAAGTTACCATGAGTTTAGACTTTTAAAACCAGCCCAATTTTTTAATGCAAATTGAGGTGACATCAGAGTTCTAGTGATGGCCCCACTGCCCCAGCTCCCATTTTGCGGTGCTGGATTCATTGTTGCTGCTGGAGGAATCTGCTTGACTGAGGAAGCCCACTAACATTACTACTCCCGGAAGCCCTGCTGTGGTTTTAACTGCCAGTCTCTGTGAATGTGTTACCTGTATATGGTATGGGAAATGGAATTGGCAGTGTATGAATTAGGCTAGTTTTGAGCCACTTTTAAAATGGCTTTTGGCTACTTTTTGGCTAGTTTTTTATAGTCTTTGGCTGGTTTTGAAATATTAACCTGACAATCCTGATTAGAGCTCAATCAAATAACTGATTCCATTACAACCAACATCTAACAAAATAACTGTCTTTTGTACAAATTCTGCATGTAGAGAGACATGATGTCTGGTGATTTTAGTAGAGTGAGCTCTAAGACATCTTCTAGGCAAAAGGAGCCAACCTATAAGATATATTAGATCTAACTATGAATATCTGACACCCAACTCATGCAAGAAGAGAGAATGAAGAGAAACAGATAAACTTGATAATATCAGAAATGGTACAGAACTTTTAAATGATTATATTTAGAAAACTTCCTATTTAAGGGTAGGACTACAAATAGGTTTTCGGTGCGATCTGTCGGATGCAGACGCTGCACGCTGCGTCTGCATCCGAAAGTGGTGTCGCGTCGGATCAACGCTGCAACTCCATGCGACATTTTAAATCTCTTACTGTCAAGGCCGCCGGGAGCATGAAGGGACGCGTCTGCTCCCGGCGGCAAAGAATCCAAAATGGCGGCGCCCAGTCGGCCCATGTGGACGCTAGGACGCCAGCGCCGCAACGCCGACGCATGCGTAAACACGGATGCGCAAACACACTGGCGTAAGGACGCCAGTGACGTCACTATGGTGCCAAACTCAACTATAAAAGGGCGCCCAGGACACCAGAAGGGCACCCAAGAATAGGTTTTGCCACCCTGAACCTGGGTTCCTGTATTTCTGATTCCTGTTTCCTGTATCCTGATTCCTGCTCCTGCCTTGGTTTTGACCCCCTGCCTGGACTCTTGTTATCTGATCCTGATCTGCCTGCCATTGAACTCTTGCCTGGACTTTGACCTTGTATCTTGCTTAACCCTTTGGATACCGCGACCTTGCACCCTCAAGAGGGCTTCCTCCTTGATCCTGACTACCTCCCTGGAGGGAGCTCCTGGCTCCCTGACACTTACCTTATTTCTGTTGTATGTGACTTGTCGCAGGCGTTTTGTCTCAGCGCGTCGGATCGTGCCGAAAATGTCCATGTAGTCCTACCCTAAGTGTGCTGAAGCTTATATTAAATTTAAATTTTCAAGATAGTTTCCCTTTAAACTGGTGCAATATGATAAAAGGTGCATAGCACAGATTACATGGAGAAAATGGAGCCCTGGAATTAACAGCTGTTAACCTGCAGGGCTTCCTTTGCTTGTTGCTCCTGCATGGGCAACTGACTTGCACACAAATGCTGTGTGAATGATGCACATCTGTGGGATGTTCCAGGGAATGCCCACAGGATGACAACACCTGTCCCTCAATGCTGTTAAAAGCAGGACAGATAAACATGTTACTCTTACCTGATTTGCACCAGTTTTTTGCACTTTGATTTTAATAAGGCCTATATTTTCAAAGAAGCTAGATGGGTCATACTATATGACTGCACGTGCAATAAGCTTAGTGCAACTTTGAACCATGTTTTGTCAGTAATGATAGAGACAGTATATTTACATGTTGTTGCTTCATGAAGAAAGTTCATAGTTCTCAGTCTTCTTGTGGCAAGTTGTGTAATAATCACAAACTGTTCTGCACAATCAAAGAACAAATGATAGCAAACAGTGCCTGGTACATATGAACTGTATTTTCTAGGCACATACTGTATTGGAAGAGGAAAATTAGGTAAGGCTATAGATGCAATTATATGGCTGGGCAAACTGACATGCAGGGCTCACTTTCAGCAATTAGATGTACACAGAACTAAATGTTATAGGTCCTATATAGGCCAATGATGGAAATTAGAAAGCGTTAATGATAACAGCCATTGATTGGGACACACCAGGAGATCTTTAAGAACCCTGATAGTCCATCCATTCACAAGTTTTATTGGGGAAATATTTCAATTACTCTCCTGTGCTTCTGCGCTCAGAAGAATTTATTTTGAGTAATACACATCTTTCATACTTAGGCCCTGGGTTCTTGGTTAGCTAATAATATAAGGTGAGGTGTAATTTTGCGAGTATTAGATTTCATGCAATTAAACAACTGATGGAGAGGGTTTGAACTGTGTATTTCTCCATTTAGGTGTTTTTTGTTTCCTACAATGACCAGTATAAGAGCATCCAGGCTTTTGGGCTTGTGCCTTTATATAGAGTTAATAAACTCATCAGGGACCTCTTATATACTTATATTTGACAACAAGAGGTACACTGCCGCAATGTAATATACAATTGCTGTTAAAGATTATTAAACTTTATAAATTGAGCATCCTATAATTATAACACACACACTTTATATGCTCTAAAACACAACACACCTCCCTTCCTCCCTGTCCCTTCTGCACAGTCCACAGAGAAGTGTATTCATTAAATGGTGCAAAAATAATTCACCAGAGGGAAATTTCACTGCTTTTTAATCACTTTTATAGGAATTTTAAGGGAATGTTATCAAGGGGTAAAAGTGAGAGTTCAGCATTTGATAAACAAGTGAATGGAATGTGGGTATAATATCCCTCTGGTGAACCCCTGCCAAGCTCTTTTTTCACCCTTTGATAAATATGCACCATTGACTCCTTCATAGTGATGGGCGAATTTGCACCCTTTTGCCGGAAAATTTGTGAATTTCGTGCAAAATTCGCAAAAAAATTCGCAAAAAGGTGCCCATTTTTGACGCCGGCGTCCATTTTTTTTGACGCTGTGACATTTTTTTTGACGCGGGCGAAGTTTTCTGAGTGAATTTTCGCGGTCGTTTCGCAAATTTATTCGCTGCTGGTGAATTGCGCAAATTCGCAGCGAATTCGCGCCTGGCAAATAAATTCGCCCATCACTACTCTTTCATTAAACATCATCCTCCATCACTGCCTTCGTGTGTCTAACTCCAGAGGTCTGTTACAAATAAGCACTGTCTGTTGCTGCAAAACATGACATGTGAGTAAAATGTATGGGATTGGCTAAAGAGAGGGAAATATGAAACAGAATTGCTGTGCACTGGGAACTGCACTTCATTCATCAGCAGAGAATGTTTATTGTAAGTATGTGGTGGTTCTATCTACATATGACACCAACCTTTGATATTATAGGTAACAATGTATTTTCCTATAATAATTTTGAAGGACATTACAAATCACCTCAGTTTCTGATGATGACCTATATAATCATGGAACTCCTAGTTTTCATATACGCTAGGAAAAATTATCCTTACAGTCCTTACATACAGTCCGTCCCTTTTTACTGTTTCTATCACAAGTTATACACCTGATAACATTAACCCTCCATTTTTATGGTACTTTCTAGACTTTATTAGGTCTTCCGTGTATTTTATAGGTCCAGCTTGTATTTAGTCTCGGTTAAAATACCCTAGTCTCAAGCAGGTTGTCCAAAAATGTTATTTTTCTATAAATCCATTACTAAAATGTGGTGTAATATCACTGTATATACTAATGCTGAGCAGCTTTTTACACGTGCTGGGGGGATCTGTTTAATCACGTTAAGGATCCGAATGATACTATGATGATGTTTATAAGGTCTATGGTTGACTTAAATATCTATTACAAAACAACACATTGCCTTTAGGATTAAAGTTAAACAGCCCTGTTTAGAAATAGAATTATCAGGACCAACCCTCTAAAAAAACACAATTATAAATCTATGCCAGCAAAGGATTTGCACAATTCAGCAGGAAAATGTCACTGCATAATAGCCTTTTTGCTGTATTTTCTGTGCATCTCCTTCTCATTCCCTCCTGGTTATTTTCTTTCCACCTTTGAACCTATTCATTACCTGGTGTTAATTGAACTGCCTTTCCTATCTTCCCCTGTCAACCTTTGGTTTGTATTCTGCTTGTGATTCTATTGAAAGACTTAATGGTAATGCTTATTTCATGAAGTGGAATTAAATCTAAACAGAGGGGCTGCTATGTTCTTCAACCTTGAAAAGAAAATACAGTCTATTGTTAGTTATTCTGTGGCTTCACTTTAATTTCCTTTGCATAAAATGTAAAGTATGGAGTTCAGTGTGCACATTACATTCATTTTCTTCATGTTTGCATTTAGATATGACTGGGACTTGGGGTTTCCTTCACAAGACTTCACCAATCACTGGGCAAAAACTCATGATGGGTTTCTGTTAAACCATAAGAGACATTTTCAGCTTTGGCACCAAACTTACAAGAATGTACAAATATTTCTGTATAAAGTAAAATAAATGGAAAAGTGGAAAATTTTACAATGGAACCAGCTCAATAACCCTCAAATCCAAAGACTTCAAACCAGTCAGTATACCAGTGATATACTGACAATGTCAGTGAAACCTTACACTATACAATGTACCAGGAGATGGTGATGGCCTCAGCTCTCAGGTCTGAACATCTTAGCACATCAATGCAGTATGCATTGTCTGCCTGTCTCTGTCAGCCTATAGTGCATTGTCAAAATGAATTTTTATTCATGATTTAGAGGTCAGACTACACAACATTTACCACCACAAAGTTTTCAATTGCCTTTAGTGCTGAGATCATGGGCTTAATTCTGACCTGGGCACTATCTGGGCACTACAGTCCAAAAAACATTTTGATACATTAAATAAATACTGATGGAAATGGCCTGAGTAGTTGTGTTTAAAGTTGTGTAGTGTTTTTTTGTCTATTTTTGTGGAGGTTTTTGCTCCTTTTGTGCAATATATGAAGGTTATATGCAGGTATCAGAGAAAAACGAAGCTCATACTCTACATAAATAGCAATTATGAGTGATGGCCTTGGCTCTCACTTCGGTCTGAGCATCTTAGTTTAGCACAAGAGACAAACACATCTGCTCATTTTAGACGCCAGTGGCTATATGGGAATAACAGAAACCCAATGACTTCATTGGAAAAGAGTTAAATTTACATATGAAATATTATCCTAAGCAGCTCCCCTGATCCACAGGAGATTCTTGTGTTGCCAAGTACAAGCTTCATTCTGTTCCCAGACTAATGTCACACGCAGATCAATGTTGTGTACAGAATGCACTAGCTTACAAGTAATATAACTCTTATTTGTAAAGCAATTTGTGTAGTGATGATTTAGCAGCAAGGATGAATTTGTGTGGATATATTGAAGGTACAGATAATATAACATCAAGAGCTTAGATTGTAAGCTCTGCAGCGCAAAGACCTCCTTCCTCTTTTTTCTGTAATACTTTATTGTGAATGCACTTGGATTTTGTTATAGTATTGAATCCTGTATGTTCTATTAACATAACATGGTTTAATGTACGGTGCTGCATACACAAGTCGGCACTATTAATATTATTATACATATATAGAGGATGCGTTTGTGGATATAGATAGATAGATAGATAGATAGATAGATAGATAGATAGATAGATAGATAGATAGATAGATAGATAGATAGATAGATAGATAGATAGATAGATAGATATACAGGCTCAGATTTGTTGTGAGGCCACAAAAGACTCAAAGCTCCCCTGTGCTCCTGTGCTTAAGAGCTAATGATTTAGATCATACAGCATCTAGGGTAAGTTTGTGGAGTTGTATATATTATGAAAAATGTTGGTACAGTAGAACACCCACTTTTTCAGGGGACCAGGAAAAAATTATGTAAAACCCAGGAAAATGTCAAATCAGGGAAATGTGTTAAAGTAACTTTTTCTTCAAGTACTGAAAGGTTATAAGCACAGGATTCCGTTTTACTCTGAAATACGTGTGTTAATAACAAGGGTTTAGCTTTGCAGCTTTGCATAGTTACACTATGGGGGGCATGTGCAAGGCCTCTCTGTCAGTCACATACACAACCTAAAGCAATAAGTGATTGGTGCAGGACTGTATAAGGGGCAGACTAATTGGGACTGACCATTTACAGGTAGAACCATGGAAAAATATACATCTGGTTAGTATTTTAAACCTCTTTATTTTACAAATAACATTCATAGAAAAAAAAGCAGTTTTTGAGTACATCAGGACAAAATTTTGATGTAAAATCCAGGAAAACATTACTTAAAATCAGGGAAATGCACTCATTGAAATGCATTATAAATTGGTGGGAACACAAATAAAAAATGCAAAATGCAGGAAAACTTAAAATCAGGTTACTTAAAATTGGGGTTTCACTGTATATAAAGAATAGCAGTATAATCAAAGATTGATTTGTCAAACTATATATATATATATATATATATATATTTATATATATATATATATATATATATATATATATATATATTAAGGAAGTGATGTATCAATTGGAGAAACAAAGAGTTATTGTGAGTAATAAGAAAAGCTGTAAAGAGATGTAATATGGGGGATCTGGAGGGATTAAAAGGTTATTCTGGTACTCCGCATTGCTTGCCAAGGGCCTCTAACAGGCCAAACTTTCATTATATCTGACAGTCAGTTAAAATGATTTATTAACAGGTTTACACAACTATACCATAAACCAAAAATGCATAAAAGGGACACACATCCTATAAATGAACCTGTGATTTCAAATCCTATTTATAATTAATTCTCCTTCTTGCAGCGGTATTATGTTTTGTATGGTCCCCATTACTGGCTGTATCCCTCTCTTACTATATCCTATTAACGGTGGCTTGTCTGTGCTTTGCTGTCTCTGTATTTCTCAGGTCCAACAGGCCAGCAAAGCTTTGGGCAACAGGCTGCAGGACAACAAGTCTACATGTTTCTAATATACAGTGCTCCATGCACAAGTAGAGCTATATACCGTATATACTCGAGTATAAGCCGTCTCGAGTATAAGCCGTCCCGAGTATAAGCCGAGGTACCTAATTTTACCTCCAAAAACTGGGAAAGCTTATTGACTCGAGTATAAGCCGAGGGTGAGAAATGCAGCAGCTTCTGGTAAGTTTCAATCTCGTTTTTGGATGAGTATTCTTAGGCGCCGGCTACTATTCTAAGCGCCAGCGAATATTCTTAGGCGCCGGCTACTATTCTAAGGCGCCGGCGAATATTCTTAGGTGCCGGCTACTATTCTAAGGCGCTGGCGAATATTCTTAGGCACCGGCGACCGTTTTTGCGCTTGACCCGAGTATAAGCCGAGGTAGAGTTTTTCAGCATATTTTGGGGGCTGAAAAACTCGGCTTATACTCGAGTATATACATTAAATAAAATATATATATACTCTGCATATATACATGCAGTTCCTTCTTCTGTTAAGGATATTGGGTTAATGTAATAAAAGTCGGTAACGGGAAAAAATATTCGCAATGCGAAAAGTTATGCCTTTGCGCAAACAAATTTGCCTTTGCGTGAATTTAATATAGCTTTTGCGAACCCAGAAACTGTTTAGCGACCTTGTGACAGTAGAAGAAGGTACGAAATTTATAGTTTGCGCCAGTGAATGTTATAAAACGTCTTACTGAAAAAGTTGTTATGTTTTCTCCAAAAGATTACGACACCTTTAAGCACTTCTTAAAAGTAGGCAGTGGGCAATTAAAATTCACAATGCGCAATTGTGTCTAAGAAAGAGTATTACTTTGCAAGTATTCTTATTTGGCCAAATTGTTTTACTCTTTGCAACTTTTATTACATTCCCCCAAAGTATTTTACTTGGGCTTCACCTATATAGAATTATCTTAAACATACAGGCCTTGCCATTTAAATCTGTTCACCAATGTTTATCCAGTTTTTCTCCTACTATGTGCCTACCCTGAGACTTCAACTGGTATATCCTGACATCTGTTGCTGTCGTGATTATATAGAAGAAATAAACGTATTTAAATTTTACTTTTTCTAGCTTTAGGGTCTTTTCCATAGTTGGTTATGCTTTTACTAAATGCAGAATAACTTTTAATACCTTCTTATTCAATTTTTTTTCTTAGTGCATGCTTTAACTGAGAGAAAGCCAACTGCATCAGTATTCTAGTATTCCTCCAGCAATATCTCTGAAATTCTCAGTATTTCATGATGTTCTTATAATGCTATTCATTCAAGTTTACCAATCTCTTAATGGCATACATTATGTTATTGATACAATACATATGATGTTACTACTTTGTTCACTCTACCTGGTTATATGCACTCCTGACATTGTCAGCCACCACAACCCCAACCTAATCACAAATTAACCTTTATTTTCCTGTCTCCCCCTAATCTCAAACTCTTCTCAATAACCCCACACACACACACAATCTTTCCTAACAGCTTAACATTTTCTTTAACCTTTCTAGATTTAAACTAACCAAGCACTGTAGCTCATTACCCACTGAAGGGAAGAGCTGGAACCAACATCAAACAATTAAATCAATACAAATTTCCTTTCTTTACCATGACCTAAGCAATATATTAACCACATCCTACTTCCTACAGCGTGGTACAGGCAGCAGTTCTGAGAAGATATTCAGTAGAGTAACTAAAAGTTAAGGAGATGTACAAGGGGACAGGACAGGTGGTTGTAGAGACAGGAAAAGGGATTGGCGTGTTAGTGGGTAAACCATATGGAAGGATAGTTATTATCAAGCATTGGGAATAAAGACACTGAGTAGTGGCATTTGTTATGGGTACTTGCAGCCAATGTTCTAGTGAAGGCCAATGAAATGTTCTGGATAGTAAATGAGAAGCAAGGGGGGGGGGGGTCAGAAGAAAGGCATACACTGTCAAACTACTATAAAACTCAGAGAGAAAAGTAATGTTCATTTTAATTGTGCTTCTATCACTTTTTTATTGGTAGTGAAAGGAATTATGATTTTCAGTTGACTACTTAGGAGGACCCTAGAATAGTTGAGCACTTTTACAGGTTTTGCCATGCATGGGGTAAGTAAGAGACATCTGAAAGACCCCCAATTGAAACTTCCACTGCACTAAATTACTGTTTCATTCTCAAGAAATAATTTACTTGTGATGCCTCATTGGTTCCACCTTACCTTTAGTTCTATGATGGAAGCACTTCCAAGCAAAGTTACTTACTAGTGTTATATAGACACAAAAGTTGTTGTCCTGCCCTGAAGGAATCCAGCTAGGCCAACCATTACTACGGGGTGGGGACCCAAACAATAATCAATGATTCAAATTATTTAGATATGCTTATTCCATTCAGTCAGTTGATTTATGTATGGGAAATAATCATCCCAGAGGGAAAGGCAACATTTAGCACATTTCTCAGGATCTGGTCACATTGTGAACAGGTTTGTTTGTGGTTGGACCAACTTTACATATGGCATTACATTCTGTCAAGTAGTAGTAAGGTTACCATAGTGTGAATCTACCTCAAGGTACATGTATTTGCTTTACTTAAATATAGATTACATATTTTGCAGAACTGTTTTGCTATTATATTACTTCCTTTCCCTGGCATATATGAATGAATATGCAGGAGATAAATTGATAAGCAGAAAGGCTGTTTAAGGAGATATGATTGCTGTTTATGGAGTAGTAGTAGCAATCTGTCACCCGCTGAAAAAAACAATCCATTAGCATTGTAGTCATTGCTTTTGTTTCATTCTGCTCTATTTTTTCATATCAGTTTAAGCTCTTGGTATGAGTCAAACCCGAGACCTGACCCAGGGAAAAGCCTTTATAGGTCACTAATACTATTGCACAAATTAGGACATGTGTGTAGGGAAGCTATGTTTCTATTTAGGGTGTGGAAGGAAAGGGGTCCATGTCAGGGCCAAGCATTCTCTTCTTAGGGCATGGAAAGCCAATGGAGTCATTCTCTGCTGCCACATGAGTGAGAATTTCCCTCAGCAGCTCAGAAATCACCATCTGCATTTTTCCATGAAGTTGCTCCTGGCTGTCCGTCTGTATATATCATGGTTATTTAAAGGTACAGCGTCCTGAAATTCAATCCATCAACCTTTCCTCTTTGTGTATATGATTCTGGACCAGGGAAGTTCCCAGGGAGGGGTATCACAGCCCAGCCAGTCTTGACCCTGGCTGGAGGCTTGCCAAATCATAGTGTAACTGCACTCGCCTGTAGCGGAGGCACAAGATTTCTGTAGCAACACATGCACGAAAATCAGCACTAGATTTCTTGCAGTAGTAGAAAAGGGCTACATTTGCATACATCTTTTAGTTGTGTATCTAACAGAAAACATGAGTATAGGGGGAGACAAAATACCACTACCAGATGCCTTCATAAATATAAAGGGGAAAAATGAGCTCTGGTTTAACAGATGGGCTAAAGATGTGTAATGCAGAAAGATTTACCAGTCTAAATAATTCAATGTAATGTTGTGTGGCATCAAGGGCTGTTTGAGGTTGCAACCAGCTGAAGGTACAGATGGGAAGGCAGGCCAGGCCTTTCCCTCAAAACCTATTAAAAAACATTTCTGCCACCGAGACAGTATGCTGCCGAGCCACGGAGAGACTGGTGAGACATTGCTATGCCTCGGGCACTGTTGTGCAAGGTCACTGGAGGAGTTAATGTATAAGGCTATGACTCACAACAGTACTGTTGAGGATACTGTATGAGATGCCCTTCATTCTCCCTTTTTTTGCCTTACTCCTTCACCTCCCACATTTTCCATCGTTGCTTTTAGTTGCAAGCACAAAATAGATATTTTCCTCTAGCCCATATCTCTTTTCTTATTTATGCATCTTTTCATTTTCTTTATATTTAAAAGTCTTGTTTCATGAGCTACAAATCACTTGCATTGAGCAATTTAGGTTTCATCACCTTATAAGTAATCGTTTATTTGCATCCCAAAAGCTGTAACAGCCTTAACAGTTCAGATAAGCATCAGATTTGTACTTTTTGCAATCAGGATGTGAAGGACAACCCTTACGCCAAATTCTCTGTAGTTTAATTTTCCTAATTCACAAACAAGTATCTGTTTGAACTGATCATAATGAAGATATTATGTAATGTTCATGCATAACAAACATGCATCTGAAATGAAGACAACTGTGTCAAAAGTAATGAAAAAAATGAAATGAAACTTTAGTGTTGCATATAAAAACAAAGACAAATATTGCGGATTATAAAACATGACACAGCCCATCTTTTTTTTTTTTTTTTTTTTTTTTTTTAGAACTAAAGTAATGTGCAAAGCACTAGTATGAGCATTGGGTTGATTGTACTCCAGACAGGAACTACCCTCCATTGCCATTTATGTTGAGTTCACTGGAGCCAGACAGTTTCCATTTGCCATCCAGGGGGCAGATTCACTAACCAGCGAAAAGTTAGCAGTAACCAATAAGCACCTGTCGCTACACTTCGCCGGTTTCGTTGTGGGAGCCGAATGCTGGCAACTTTTCGGTAGCGTTACTTTGGCAATACGTGCAATTCAAAGTGAAGATTCGCTAGCGGTCATTTCTGCCTAGCGCAAAGGTCTTGCACTCAGGTTAATTTGCATATGGCGGGAAATTTAAAGTTGAATGGACGTCTATATGTTATATGTTGCAGCGTTTTTTGAACGCTGATGCTTTTTCCACTCAGAATATGATGTAAGTAACAGAAGATTGAGGAAGATTTATGCACTCCATTGCACTTCACCTGGTCTGAGCTGGTGAAGGCAAGTCTGGCGAAAGGGGTAACGTTCAGTAAAATCTGCATTTTAGTGAAATTGCAGACTAACATCTATTTGCCAGAGTGAATTGTCGCCTGGCGATAGAGTGCTAGCGCCTATCTCTTTTGCTTGCACCCATTAGTAAATTGCAGATGTCCCTGCAGGCGGTAATGCTGGCAAATTTTCGCAAGCGTTTGCCACTTCACCCTTTAGTAAATCTGCCCCTATGCGTGGTTTGTTCCCCTGCTTACTAGGCTGATGTTGGCCAAGGCTTCACTTCGGTACTCTTGCAATGACAAGGAAACAAGTCACTGGTTCTCGCTATTATAAAATAAATACAGAAGTTTAGAAATTCAAGGCAGGCTCTTGACTCTTAAAGGGGTGGTTCACCTTCAAACAACTAGTTGTTTTCAGATAGATCACCAGAAATAATGACTTTTTCCAATGACTTTCTATATTCTATGTGTGACCGTTTTTCTAATATTGAAGTGTTGAGTGTCTTTTTTCACTTTCTGAAGCAGCCCTGGGAGGGGGGTCACCGACCCTGTAAACTGTTCTAAATGGAAAAACATTTAGTTGATCCATTTCTTATCTTTGTCCCTGCTGAGCAGAATCTCTGGGTTTCATTACAGGCAGCTGTTAACTTGATACAATAATTGCTAATACTCCAGAGATGTATCAACTAAATGGTGCAAAACTGTAACAGTTTAGAGTCTGCACCTGAATTCAACATTCAACTTTAAACTTAGATTTCGGAAAAACAGTATAAAATAAAAGATGAAAAGTTATTGAAAAAAGTCTTTCTTTCTGGGGAACAATCTAAAAACAACTGAATTTAAAAAAGTGTTTGGAAGGTGAACAACCCCTTTAACATTTACTTATTATTGCAATTATTTTTGCCTACTTTGTATTTTTGTTGTGTCCTCTTCATACTCTTCTTAAATGCTGTTCAACCGCCACTTTATATTTTGCACCTTTGTTCCTACATATCAGATAAGTTAACAGGACTAGTAAAAGTGCTATTTATTTAATTATTTGCATTAAAGTAGCTATGCATATACTATCCGTCTTTAATACAAGAGAATACTGCTTTTGGTTTACCATTCAATGTCTCTGAACAATCATGAGGAAAGAAATGAGTTAACCCTGCAGTGTTCCCAATATCTTCTTGTTGACCTTCAGAATTGATGAAGTCTCTGTAGCTCTCCGGGGACTTTAACCATAATATCACGATGAAAAAAAGCAGCCACCCCCTCCACTTTCTGTATTCCAGAGGCTGACCTGTCAGCACTGTGGGTCAGTGCCAGATATTTGTTTTGACTGGATGGCTGTAATTAATCAAATTGCATGAAATGCCCAGACTTAGATGGACTTGGATTAAAAGCTGCACTTCTCTTCAGTCAATTAGAAGTTTTATTTTCTGTTGGTCAATCCTGTTGCTTTTTGTAGTTACTGTATTTATTATTGTAAGCTGAAGTTATAGGTGAGAAAAATGAGTAAAGTATCAGTAGTCAGAGATACAATAATGTGTCATTTATAAATGCAGCCACAAGTGATTCAAATGTTGCTATTATGAGTTGGAAACCTTAGTGCATCACAAGAGACAGTTTGTGGAACAGTTTTGGTTTGTGTTTTGCTTTATATTTCTTATTTTCCACCATTTCGTTTTGGAGTAGTTTGCGCATATTAAACCATAGTTCCATAACTTCTTTGTCTTAGTAAAATAAAGGTTAAAACCAGCCCTGCAGCAGTGAAAGCTGAGCTGTATAATAGAGTTATTAGGCCCCTCTTCTTTAAGCCAAACAAAGGAAGTTCAAAAATACATCCTCATCTTTTAAGGTCTTCAGACTGCCTAATCTGAAACTCCTGGAAAAGGTTAATGTAATCATGATGAACTGAGGCATGCAGAACACGTCTAAATCACAGCCATCAAGTCACTGCACATTCCTCTAACACGCATGGTCTGCAGAGCTTCTTCCAATCGCAAATACATTTGCTCTGAAAGGCCACTTTACAATTAACCCTCTTGATTCTAAAGGGTCCTGCAATCAATTAAAATATCTGAGACGCCAACAGTAAGCAGGAGTGAAGGTGCTCCTGCTGCATGAAGCAGCTGAAAATGAGTAAGGCAAAAGACAGAGAGATGGAAAGTGTGGCAGCATTAGAAACTAACTATGAAAACAGCAGATATTTCAATAACAGGATTACACTTTTTTTGCATTTAGCACATAACGTGTAAATGCTTTATGTTAGAGGGCTGCAAGTCCAACAGCTGTTTCAAGTTAAACTCCCATTTTCGAAACTGTAGAACTTTTGAACCATAAAAAAGGAGGAGGGAGCACAGCCCCAAGTTCTTTCCTGTGTTACATTTTCTATCATGGTTTCTAAGATGAAGATCATTATAAGCGGCTTAACCCATTAGTGAGATTAGAGAAATCATAGTTTTTAAATATATTTAGTTGCAAAAAAATATTCTGTTACATTATAGGGTGAATTTAACCATGTTTGCACCATTTTTGACTGATTAAAAACCTCAACGACTTACTCGAAAAGTTTGCAACTGAATTGCTTTTGTGAACATTTGCAGTGTACAGTATGTAATAAAATTTCACAATCACAAACTGTTTTTGTGACAACAAATTTAACAAAACTGCAGAGCAGGTGTTCAAGGTTCGCAATGCGCAATTAAGATTTGCAATGCAATAAAAGCCTAACGAAGAATATTATATTGCAACAGGCAACTTTTTATTCGCAAAGTTTTGCTTGTTGTGAATTATATTACATTTCCCCCATTGTCTTTAGTAAAACTGTTGGCAGCCATCATTTGTTTCAGGGAGAGTTCCTGTTTTTAAGTATTTATCCCACAATATTTTTGTTCCTATAAATATCCCAGGTTTTTAAAATGATGTAGAGATTTCAATTGTCCCCTGGCCAAAAAAGCAAGTGCATATATGACCTAGTATCTATTCTCATTCTGGGAGCAGTTATTTTTTAAAAGGCATAAATAATAATCAATCACATGCCAGCATGGTGCATTAAGGAATTAAATATAATAATATAACAAGTCTCATGTAATGCTTTCATGGACATTTAAAACTTTGGATATTTAAAACTTCATTCATGTTATACTTACCAAGTACACCTTATCAAAATCTGGCTGCCTCTGTGCACGGAGATAATTAGTGTATAGTCCAATCAAGAAAACCCCAGCACCAAGGGTCTTTAGACGGGGGCTATGGGCTCTCACCTTTCTTTTAGAAAAAGTTTGTATTAAAACATATGTATCACCGACGTTCCGGTCCCTATTGGGACCTTGAAAAAGTGTATGTAATAAAATATCTTTGTGTAAATAGCTTTATTTTAGCATCACAAAAAATCCACCTTTAAAGGAGAATTAAAGCTTAAATAAAGAAGTATGAGAAGAAATTCTATTAATTATGTTTTAGGGTTCTGTACCAGCTCAAGGCAACCACAGCATTTTAGCAGGGAAGATCTGTGCCTCTGAAGATGCCCTGAGTAACTTCTTTTCTACTGATTCACTGCACATACTCTGTGCTGTTGTACGTTACCTGAGTTCACAATATACTGTATATATAGGACATAACAGCATGGCATAAACTGAATCTGAATCTTGTAATTTGGACCCTAGCAACCAGATTGCTGACATTGCAAATTGGCTGAATAAAATGCTAAATAACTCAAAAACCACAAATAATAAAGTCTCAGAATATCACTTGTTACATCATGCTACAGGTTAATCTATACTTTAAAAAATGAAGACCAATTGAAAAGTTGCTTACAATTAGCCATTCTATAACATACTAAAAGTTAAAGTAAAGTTGAACAACCCCTTCAGGTGTATCTTAGTTCATGTGGAACTTACTATTAACGGATATAAATTAAAGTGTAATGTGACTTTAAATGAAGAGTTGCCTTTTTATGATTATACTTTATTTATATTGTACTGACATTGTGTTTTATAGAAAACACACCCACCATGTTTAGACTGATTAAAAGCCACTTCAACTAACCTAATGTTTCTGAACTGGGAAGGAAACAGACAGGGAGAATGTTTAAAACTGAGAACTTTCAGCAGAACTAATTATTATTCCACCATATTGCTCATGTCCTATGGGAGTTTCTAATTGAACTGAATAGTGTTTTTAAGAGGCAGAAAGATTATGACTTTGATCTCTGGTTCGGTCATATGAAGAGATTTCATTTGCTTTGTGAAACAACATTTACTTCTACAGCTTGTCAGGCAAGGGGGTATGAAAGGGAGAGGAATTGAGAGAGGTGGTTGTTTGGTTGTACAGGCAGTTGCAAACCAGATACAGAAAAGAGCAGTGAATGGGGATGATCTGCAGAGATGAGAAAAAGAAAATGCAGGTTTATCAAAGGTTAATGTCCCTTGCACAATTTCTGCTACAGGTGGTGCTATCCTATCCTGAAGGGGTGCAATGCAAAACATGTTTTATCTATGAAAAATAAGTTTCACTGTTAATATCCTACAGGATTAACCAGCAGTTCTAGCCCAATCATTCTTTTGTAGGCTACTTTTAATGACTTAAAGTAAGAAACCTTGAAAGGAAATTTAGCTACTTAAAAATAGAATCAGTTTTGTGCTTTTTCACCAGTCAACCAATTCACATCAATCACAATGTCTCCAATTTCAGCTGCTAGGATACTCCAACCCCTGTCTTCACTTGTCATTATAGGCTAATGGGTGGCATGGAAAGGCGCTGCCTGGGTCACAATGGTTTATAGTCGTTGGGCAAAACATAGGAGCCATGTAATGGGGGGCAAGTATTCTGTTTGCCAGATATTGCGAAAGATTTAGTTAATTCACAAACATAAAGTGATGTAATTCCCATGACGACATACAAAGTATTATTCTAATCAAGATGCAAAGATGTACAGAAGGGAGACAAAAAAAGTATGCACAAAAAACATTTTAATTTTGTATAAAAACATTTTGTAAACAAAATTAGTGAACTTGGTCTGACTATGATCCAGGCTTTATATTTCTTAGTACTATGCAGAAAGACTGTTTGATAGGCTACCTGGTCTTAGGCAGGACTAAATTCATGGAGTCTCTGAAGCCAAAGACAGTTTGTCTGTAGATCCAAAGAACAAAAGCAAAACAGGTGCTTAAGACAGATGAATTACAAGTTTTGATTTTTGGTATTGTTGTGTTTTGTATGTTGATTTTACTGGTTACAGTTGTCCAGTAGCTGTTTCTTCTCTCAATCAATATAGAATGCTCTTTAAATGCAGTTGAGCTTTATAAAGCTCCATATTTGGAGAACCAAAGTGATCTTCTAGACAAAGCACCTTGTTTGCTCCATTAGCAACCTTAGAAAAGTGCATTGTTGGCATGTAAAATGTTATTCTGCCATGAATATAAAGTGCCTGCATTGCAAATACTTTTGCACCCTTTTGTAGTTGAGGGAATATGCTGTGGGCCCAAAAAAAAAGAATGCTGCTAAATGTGGAAATGTCCAATAATAAGATTAAATATCAGTTTGCTGTATGTATATGAAGTATTACAAGTTTTACCACTGAATGATATTTCCAAGTCCATAACATCCCCATTATTACTGATAAATTTGAAGTTGACACCAACTTACCACCTATCTACATCTCATATGCTGGAGTTCACAAAAGATTTGTCACCCACCTTGTGTGCCTAAGCCAACATATGTGGTGCATCTTCTGAAACAGCAGACAACAGCAAGATGTGTTTGGGGTGAACAGAACCAGCTTTTAGTATGGTAATGGCCTCTAGCCTTGTACACCACAGGGCATATGTTCCTGCAAGAATGTCTGAGAAAAGGGTTATTTCTCATAGAGATTCTGTTAACTCGTCTCTGTCAATGCCAAGCTCTGCACTCTGCACAATCAATGCTAATTGCATTGGACGGGGGCTATGGGCTCTCACCTTTCTTTTCCATTGAATAGGATTAGGGATTGTGACATGGGTGATTAATAACTGTTCTGCAGACAGTCTGACTGGGCAGCCAAAGATTCCTATTAAATGCATTCTGCACGCAATCTACTGCAAGCAGCTGCTGCTTATTTCAGTGTTCTGATATCTCTTGCTGCCGTTTGCACAGCTTTTATTTTATTATTTTTTTTATCTTCTCTTAGCCTCACCCTCCTGTCACTGCAGCTTTAAAGGTGCATTCACATCAAAATTGAGATAAAAATAGATTTTTACTATTCAGGCCAGCAATATTCTTTTGTATGGTGTGTGTGTTTTGTTATCTGTTGGATTTTTTTTCTTCCTCTCCCCCCACCCCCTTTGTCATTTTATATATTTGATGAAACAAAAATTATTAAATTGCAATGCAAATACCATCATTTTTCCAAGGGAGAGATTCTTTCTTGTGCACATGCAACGCTATCTGAGCTTCTTGAATGGGAAATTAATTTTAAAAAAAGGGAATAAGCCCTGAATTTGGAGAATATGTATCACCATTTGACAATAGAAATCACAATAAATGCAGCAGAAAGGATCAGTGAATACGGTGAGGGTGCAGTAAGGAGATAAGATGACACTTTTCTATACCTATGCAATTAGATCCCCCTGGAGTTATTGAAAGGTGATTTCTTTACAAGTCATGAGATGTTCAGAAGAAACAGAGCGTCACTCTTCAGTAGCTTACTGCCATCAATTTAGTTGGTGTTTATTATTTTCCCCAGTGCAATTCATATATTTACTGTAGGTATTTGTCAGCCTAAATCATAGGAAACTCCATTGTAATCAGGAATTGCATGGATGATTTTTTGTTATGGATTACATTCCTACAGGAAGTTGTTTCAACGTCATGAGAGCAAGCACACTGCACTAAAATGGAAACAAAACTGAGTTTGAATTGATGCCATTTACAAAGTTGCGTGGCCCATATGTTCTCCTAACAATGTGCAGTGGCACCAATAAGCATGTCAAGCTTGTTCTGATGAATCATGTGCAAGTGCATCCATTCACATGAATTCCAGGGACCCTGGAATTACCACCAGCTTGGATGTGGTGCTAGTGGGTATCATAAAAAGGTGCTACTGATATGCACCAAGCCATTTTGATGCTTATGTCACTATTAAAGGAAAAATTGGATAAGTAGATGGGCTGTGCAAAATAAAAAAAATGTTTCGAATATAGTTAGTTAGCCAAAAATGTAGGCTGGAGTGACTGGATGTGAACATTACAGAATATAACACAACTTGCTGCTTTTCAACTGAGTTAGTCAGTGACTTGACAAGGAGCCACATGGGACATAACTGTTCAGTGAGTTTGCAATTGATCCTCAGCACGCAGCTCAAATTCAAAAGCAAACAGTTATGACCCATGTGACCCATGTGGCTCCCCCTCAAGTCACTGATTGGTCACTGCCTGCCTGGTAACCAATCAGTGGAAAGCAAGAGAGCTGCAAAGCAGGAAGTTGTGTTCTGGCTATTATGTTACACATCCAGTCACTCCAGACTTTATACATTACATTTTTGGCTAACTAACTATATTGAAAACATTTTTTTATTTTGCACAGCCTATCTATTTACCAAGTTTTTGTTTTTATACTGAACAATTACTTTAACACCTTTTTTGCTGTCCCAGGGGAAAATGTTTGTCTCAACACACTCTGATGAACGTAAGCATCAAGCTGCAACTGATGCTTAGTGGCCTTTTCAACTATGCTGCAATTCCAGGCGAAAAAAACACTGAATTGTGGAGCTACATGTCTGAAAATTTAATTTTGCATTATATGTCACGTTTGTAAATGAGGTTTTATATTTCTACTGCATCAATCTAGGTATGGTGGGTGCAGATCCTTAATTAAAACTTGCAGAGGGGCTATTTTGATCTATTATCATAAAAGTTTGTGCTGTATGAAAGTGCTTAAAGGTAATCGCATGGAGCTACACCCATGTCCCATGTCCCTGTGCTTGTGCTACATACAGCTGCAATACCTGTACAGTTTTGGAGCCAAAGCAATTGCTTGACTAGGGGAAAAGGGTAAACCATCTTAATTTCTCTGCCTTCACATATATTAACATCTTTCTCATTTCCGAAGAATCTTGTTTTTATTATTCTTTGTAACGTTGTGCACATCCTAATTATTGCAGAATTGCTTCTCCCAGGTGATGGTACACCTGGGACCTTGTAGTGAAGCAATGCTTCAGTGCACTCATTTTATTTGTGCCTCCTGGAGGAGTTTATGGCTTGGGGTCTCTGCACGCTGCTTTACCCAAGTCACAAACACAGCTCGAGACCCCTGGCATACACAGAGATTATAGTAGCAAGCATGAAAACTCCTGTCACTGAGAAGGGTATAAACATCCCCAGTACATTAGGAGCAATGGTGCAGAAGAAATTGCATTAACAGTTTCAATTTAGCACACAATTACTCACCAACAGAACTGTGGCCATATTTTCACTGTAATTATTGTTTTGATTGCATCCAACTATTAACTGAAGCAATCTGTTATGCATGTGTGGCTACATATATGCAGGGGTGTGTTTTTTCCTATTCCTAGTGTCAGAGAGCCCCACGCTAGAAGTTTTTTGTCTCCAGTCCTTCTCATGGCAGAGGGCACTATGGTATATTCCACAGGCCTAAAGGCTGATTGTATAGTATGGGCCCCACCATGGGGAAATCCAATTGGATCCCTGCATTACCTATGGTTGCCTAATTGAACTGTGGGGTTTTTGAACTGTAAATAATTTGAAATGCAGGGTCAGACGTGCCAGTGGGACAGCAGGGAAAAAAACAGGTGGGCCCTGCCAACCTAGGCTTATTACCCACCGGACAATTCTCTCCCCCAATCGCAGACACAGTTAATGAGAAAAGTGGGAAGTGGTCAGTGACATAACTAGTGTGAGCCGGCCCCCCAGTAAGAAGATCTTGGAAGGGGCCCAGCACACAGCAGCACCTACCCGGGTCCCTCCCGCCTGCTCCCTGCCTTCTCCAGGCAAATCTCCTCCCTCCCAGCTAGCAGCAAAGGAGAGCAACTGGAAGGGGGGGGATAATTTCCAGTGATTGATGAAGCAGACCCCACAGCCCCCCTGCAACCACAGGGTCTTCTTCCTCTATAGTTACATCACTGTAAGTGCATGGGAGGGTGGCCAGGGGGACGAGGAGTAGGGCCCTTGAGCTTGCAAGGAGGACCATCAAAGTTATAGCAATGGGGAGTCACACCCCAGTCTGACCCTGTAGGTATGCCTATAATGATGCTCAACAAAAAAAAACACCTATTAATGACGTTGCATCTACTAAAAACAGCAGTAGGTTACACACTCTACAAACTCTATGTAAAGCATATAATTTAAGTTTTAATAAATGGATTTCCCTTTTCTCTGTAATAATAAAACAGTGATGATGGTATCTAGCTGCATGAATCCATAGGGGGGGGGGAAACAATCCTACTGGGTTTATTTCATTTTTAAATTATTTTTTAGTAGACAAAGTGTTCTGGATAACAGGTCCCATACCTGTATTAGTATGATGTAAGGGATCAGGCACACAATGCTTGATTTTACACTTGGTGCTTGCCATGTGACAATGCATTTTTTTGACAGCATCTCAGTAGGTATCTAGTTAAAATGTCACGACTTCCACTGAGCACAGGGGGTAACAGGGCATAGAACTAAGTACTAGTATAAAGTTTTATAGGTACCTTGTTTTCCTTGTTCCAGTACTGTAACCAGTGAACAAAACAGCCCCTACAACAGACCCTGTATATTCCCACATATTAATTATATACCGTAATACACAAAAGTCATGAATATGATGTAAATTATATCTTTATAAACTGTTACTAGTGATGTAATCAATTATAAACGGGGAGTAGTGATGTCATTTTTGTCACATGACTCACTAAAACTTGTGTATTATAATAAATAAAGTCCCCATTGTTGGAAAATATGACGATATTAGAAGTAACCTCGGAGTTCTATGACCTGTATAAAAGCCTGGTCATGGAACTCCTTAGTGACTTACAATATCCTTATATTTTACAATAAGGGGTACTTTATTCACTATATAATATAAAATACAGGCTAGATGATGTCCAAATCCATGTCTCCAGATATGATTGCAAGATTTGTCAGTTATATTTGGTAAATCATAACACAGCACTATGGTCAGTAAATTCTGCAAGTGTTAATAAAAGAAGAGGCACCACCTGCTAGATGAGGAAGGTGGTCTAATTATCTGTAAAACTCGATACAGATCTGTTTACACCCAAAGATAAATTCCACAATATCCGAGGAGATCTTAGAGTGTCAGGGCAATCCCAGAAAGTCCCAGTGTATTGTCCAAACCTGTTTCCACTAACATTCCACACCACACATTAAATAAATAAAGGTACGGAGATTCATGGAATAAAATATCCATCATTTACCCAGGAAGTATGAATGTATATTTATATTAGTTCAGGAATCGGTTGATTCAAATAAAAATGTGCTTCTTCAAAAGAAATCATTTTCCCTTCAGAGGAGCAAGCTCTACTTTGGTGCATATTTATAGCAGTGAGTCGGACATTTATATCTGAGCTGTCAAAAAGTATTGGTTGGAACAAAAATATGCTTGTAATAAAAATGCATTGTTTTGAAAAAAAGCAGAAACCACTGACTATTGGTTTCAAAGAAAACCAGAACAAGTGAAGAAGGCTGATTTAAAGCAGAAGGGATTAAATACCTTTGTAAAAAGTCATTTATCAATGGGCATGAGAGGTGGATGGTGTCAGAAAATAGGCAGGTTACTAGGAATTTGCAAGTGGAATGTAGAAGAGAGTGTATGAGCTGGTTACATGTGTGCATGCTTGTAAATGTGTGCTGTGTCTGAGTAGTGTGTGATTGTGATTTATTTAGCAATGCTTTTATATTGGTGGCAAAACAATTTAATATTTAAATTAGTTTAACAGACTGATCTATTGGTATATATCAGTAAATACTTAACCTGTTAAATCTTTTACTTGGGTGCCTTTTATGATGGTCTGTGTGCTCCCTCAAGGATCATCTTACAGCAAAAAATGCAGCTCTATCTGTGATAGGAAAAGGGTAAAAGTAAAAAAGGGAGCTTGTCTATTCATTGGCTGATGTACCCAAGCATGCTTGTCTGCCCTTGGTTAGTGTGTGAGCACAGTGAACCATATAAACCAGGAGGTATCATTTTTTTGCTTGAAATGGTAGTTTTTTTTATTTAGGATTATCCAAAGTTATATTTTTTTATGAAATTGGTTTATTTGGATGAAACAGTGTTTTACATTTGGACTGTTTTATGCAATACATTTTTATAGAAACCTACAATATTCAGCACAGGTATGGGGGGGGAGTTATCCAAAATGCTCGAGACCTGGGGTTTTCCGGATATCAGATCTTTCTGTATTTTGGATCTTCATACCTTAAGTCTAGAAAATGTAAACATTAAATAAGCCCAATACAGGGGCGGAACTACCGGGGGAGCAGGGGGTGCGAGCGGGCCAGGGCCCGCACCCCCTCAGGGCCCCCGGCAGTCCGCCCGCCGCATGTTCGGCGGCCACTTCCGGGTTTACGGAGGGGGGCGGGGGCCCGGCTGCGCGTCCTGCGCCAGGGCCCGCCACCCTCTAGTTCCGTTTTTGGCCCAATAGACTGATTTACGTCTAGTGTTCACTATATCTTAGTTTAAATCAAGTAGAAGGTATTGTTTTATTATTATAGAGAAAAAGAAATCCATTTTAAAAACTTGGATTATTTGGATAAAATTGAGTATATGGGAGGCAGCCTTTCCGTGATTCACTTTCTGGATAACGGGTTTCTGGATAACGGATCCCATACCTGTATATTGTTTGTAATTTCCATCATCCCACTTATATCCAAGGCACACACACAACTCACAAACACACAAACACACATAGGGGCAAATTCACTAAGATTCGTAGTTGAGCCAGGCGCAACATCGCCGGGCTTCGCCGCGATTCACCGCACTTCGCCAGGCATAGTTTCGCCAGTGCTCCACAAATTCACTAAAATCCGAAGTTGCGCACAGGGGTAGCGTAAGCTTGCGAAGTTGCGCTAGTGTTGATTCGCTAAGTGAAGCGAAGTTACGCTAGCGAAGGTTAATTTGCATACGGCGCCAAATTCAAATTTCAATGGAGGAATACGTATCAGCACTACAAATGCCTAGAAAACCTTCAAAACATCAAATAAAAATTGTATTTTGCCCTACACATATGCCCACTGTATAGGTAAGTTGCCATGAGCCCTAAAAAAAATTTCGATCTTTTTCAGCCTATCACCCATAATGTAGAAAACACGCCAGCGTTTTTTGGGACTTAGAAAAAATGTTGACTTTTTTTTAAGCAATCCCTATCTACTCTATTGCGCTTCGCCTGGTCTGAGGTGGCGAAGGAAGTCTAGCGTAAAAGGTAGCGTTCAGTACACTGCGCGCGTTAGTGAATTTGCGTAATTACGTCCGTAGCGAAAATTCACCAGGCGTAAGGGTGCGAAGTAACACTAGCGAATCTACGCCAGCGTTCGTTAGTGAATTTGAGAAGTAACGAAAATGCCCAACGCTAGCGAATTGACGCTAGCGTTCGGCGCTTCGGCGCTTACTGAATTTGCCCCATACAGTGTCATTAACACTCATAAACACATGTTCGGAATTAGTACCCCAAGCCACTGTATTAATTTATTGTGTGAAAAAGTACCCATAGCTCTGGAACAAATAACACTTATGATGCAATTTACCTATGTTGCTATGTCAACTGACTTTTCTAACATTAATGAAGTATAATAAAAGTAATGCAGAGAAAATTTGCAAAAATAACAAAAATTTAGGTTTTGCATTTTTGACTAAACAGTTACTATGTTGCAAATTTTAACTGCACAAAGCTAATTTGTAAGGCCTTCTTAAAGGAGGCATATTCCTGAAAACTATAACATTTGAGATGAGATCACTATATACAGTACTTTCCTGGTTAATATAGCAAAAAGCTATATAAAATTATCTTCGCTAAGAGTAAAAACATTCCACATAGAGAGTATTTTATCTATCAAATTTTATTACATTCTCCTTTAAGGTTTATGATTGTTTTTTCATTTTTCCTTTCTTGCAAGTAAAGTGGTCTGAACTGAAGAAGTTCAATATGTAGAACTGACTATAAATTCAGAGCAAGAGCATGTGGGGTTTAGTTGAATAGACACAACAGATATAAGGATTATCTTCTTATAAGAGGTGAGCCTGGTTTGTGTTAAAAACATTTTAAATGATATGGAAAAGTTTTGCATTGAAGACACAGATGAAAGAAAATAATTATTTGCATAGGGTCTGTGGGACCTAATATATATATATAATTAAATCTCTATATATCTCTATCTATATATATAATTAGGTAGTTATTTAAGTGCCACAAAGAGGACTATATTATGTCCCACAGCAATAGAATTCTTAACGAATCAGATAAAATTGAGCATAGGATTGGCCACACTGGGGATGACTTTGACGTAGTTGGCCATCTTAAATATATTGCAATATATGGAAAAACAATCCCTGTTTGGTTTAAAGGGTAAGGCATTTTTAGTAGCTTAAGGCACAAAATGTTTCAATGTCCTTAATATATTGATAGGACCCGAGGGCCTCTTGTACTTAATTAGTGGTGAGCACAACTTTCCCTTGTAACAGACACTTATCTTCTCTTTAAGACATTTTATTTACATACAGGGGTGACCATTTCAGGATACAAAACAAATCAAAAAAATAACTCCTGCCCACTGGGCTCTACCTTCTCACATACGTTCCCTTACTTAACTGGGCCCCTTGTGGACTACCAGTAAGTACCATAAGTTGGGGGTCACCTAGGGTTGCCACCTTTATGTCTGGCTGAGACCAGACGGGGGGGGTCAGTGATGTCAGTGGGCGTGTCTGTGACGTCAGTGGACGGGCTATGACACAGCGATCAGCGATTGGCTGATCGCCGTGTCAATCAAGGGAATCCCGCCCGGTTTTCCTTATTTGGAAAACTGGGCAGGAAGTATAGACCCGGGCAGCCCCTCAAAATACCGGGCTGTCCGGGTCAAAACCAGACAGGTGGCAACCCTAGGGTCACCCCTGTACTCACTGTTCTCCTGGGGGATTGCTCAGCCTCCTGGCTTTTCTCAGACAGACTCTGTGTCACTAGGTCTCAGCTCACTCTGCACCTTGCAGTGGCAAATGGCACCCCCAGCCCCTCTGGGAGTTCCTCCCACAGGCAGTATCCTTCCTGCTCTGTGTCCTGCTCTGAGAGACCTTCCTAACCGGCTCACTAGAACTAAATACCTTTCCACAGAACAGCCTTCCTGTGGAAGGTGAGCGCCAATCTGTGAGCTGGACTACAGGATTGGAGTACCTGTTCTTTCCAGAATACTCCCAGCTTTCAGGACCTGGCCACCAAAGCCTTTAAACAGAGAACATATTCTCTGTCTATTAACACCCATCTTGGAGATCTTAAAGGGAAAACACAGCTTTTCCCACATTGTTTTGGTCACTCTTTCAAAATATATACATCCAGAATGTTCAGGACCTTTCTGAAATCAAGGATCTCTCTGTAATTTGGATTATCATACTTTTAAATTGGCAGGAGGACATTAGTAAACATTGAATAATCCCAATAAGTTGGTTTTGCTTCCAATAACTATTAATTATATATTGGTTTGGATCAAGTAGAATGCTCTGTTTTATTATTACAGAGAAAAAGGAAATCATTTTAAAAAATTTGGATTATTTGAATAAAATGGAGTCTGCGGGAGACAGCCTTGCCATAATTCGGAGCTACTTGGATAACAGGGTTCCAGATAATGGATCCCATACCTACATCTATATATATTTAATACACAAGTGCCATAAATATCCTGTAAATTATATTCTTATAATACACAAAAGCCATTAATATCTTGTAAATTATATCCTTATAATACACAAAAGACATGAATAGCCTGTAAATTATATCCTTATAAACGGTGAGTTCTGATGTCATCAGTTATAAACGGTGCGTTCTGATGTAATTTCTGTCACATGACTCACTGAAACTTGTGTATTATAATAAATAAAGTACCCCAGTTGCAAAATATGAGGATATTAGAAGTTACCTTGGAGTTCCATGACCTGTATAAAAACACGAGGCCGAAGTTGGTCATGAAACTCCTCTGTAACTTATAATATCCTTATATTTTACAAGAGGGGGTACTTTATTCACTATATAAACTATGAGTACTGATGTCATTCGTTATAAACGGTAAGTTCTGATGTCATTTCTGTCACATGACTCACTGAAACTTGTGTATTATAATAAATAAAGTACCCCTTGTTACAAAATATGAGGATATTAGAAGTTACCATGACCTGTATAAAAACATATAGTCATGAAACTCCTCAATAACTTATAATATCCTTATAGTTTACAATACAGAGTACTTTATTCACTATATAAACAATGCTTAGTGATATCATCGGTTAAAATTGGAGCTTAGTGATCTCATTTCTGTCACATGACTCACTGAAACGTGTGTATTATAATTAATAAAGTACCCCCTGTCACAGAGGAGCTCCATGACTTGTATAAAAACACTCTGTCTTCGGCCTTGTGCTTTTATATGGCCATGGAACTGCTTGGTTACTTATAATATCTTTATATTTTACAATAGGGAGTACTTTATTCACTAAATATAGTCACTTTGTATATTGCTGCTGCACACTTAGAGCTCATTATCTGCCCTTTTTATCCACTCACCATAAATATTTGTAATATTCATGGCTCCTTGTCATCCACCTCCAAAACTATACAGGTTCATTAATATACAGTATTTAAGCGGATAAGCTTTACCATACTCACTAAGTACTGGGAACTCCATTTATGGACTTCTTTCATATTGAATGGAGGATTATCAGTAAACAAGCACAAGGAGGTGGAAAGTCCTCTCCATTAGCTGACAACAAGCAGCCTACTTGTAAACCTTTAGATCTTAGGAAACACTGGGATTAAGCAAATCTTTCTTGTTCCCATGGGGGCTTTAACAGGGTTGTAAACTGCCTGAAGAAGGAAAGTGAGAAACACAGAGCAGCCAATTGCATGCATACCGCCACAGTTTGTGTGTTTCTCTAAATCCTTAAACAATAGTAAGAAGTAAACAGTATGTATGGGAGAAAGAATTTGTCCTTCTCTTATTGTAAATTCCATTTAGCTTTTGGGTTTGATCCGTAGATGCATGTATCAGTAGCAGTAACCCATAGCAACCAAGACAAAGTTTGCTTTTAAACAGGTGATCAGCAAATTCTACATGTTGATTGGTTGCTATGGGTTACTGCTCCTGGCCAAATGTTGTGCCTTTTACTATACAACCCCATAAGACAAAATGAGGTTTCACAGTCAGGGGCAGATTTACTTAGGGTCGAATATTGAGGGTTAATTAACCCTAGATATTCGACTGTCGAATGTAAATCCTTCGACTTCGAATATCGAAGTCGAAGGATTTACCGCAATTCCTACGATCGAATGATTTGAAGGATTTTAATCCATCGATCAAAGGATTTTCCTTCGATCAGAAAATTGTTAGGAAGCCTATGAGGACCTTCCCCATAGGCTAACATTGGCCTCGGTAGGTTTTATTTGCCGAAGTAGGGGGTCGAAGTATTTTTTAAAGAGACAGTACTTCGACTATCTAATGGTCGAATAGTCAAACAATTTATACTTCGAATCATTCGATTCGAAGTCGTAGTCGAAGGTCGAAGTAGCCTATTCGATGGTCGAAGTAGCCATATTCGACCATTCGAAATTCGATGGCTCACATTAATATTCAATAATCTTTTATTTCCACATTGCAAATATGTGTGTGAAACAAACCACCTAGAAAAGTGGGGCCCCTTCAGAATTGAGGAAATTGTAAAATTATATTTGGGCATAGTGAAAAGCACTGCTGCTCTGCAGCTCTGAGGTCCTTGGCTTGACTCCAGCAAATGGTCTTTCTTTAAGGAGTGTGTATATTCTCTCTGTGTCTGTGTACGTTTCCTTCTAATACTCTGCTTTCCTCCCACACTAGAAAAACATACAAAAAGATAAATCAGCTCCTGACAAAAATGACTGTGTGTGAATGTGATAGGGTCCTTATACTGTGAGCTCCGCTGGGGCAGAGGGACTAATGTAGAATCATATAATAATGGCTTTGTAAAAATAAAGGATAATCATAATAAAAAATAATAAAGTTATCTCTCAGTCACCAAAAACAGAATCATATTATGAAAACTTCTTGGGGGAGGGGCTGAAGAGGGTATGTTTTGGTGTGGCTTGCTGCATATGCATCACAGAAAGCATTAAAGGGGAACTCCGGTTTCCAAACCAGAATTTGATAAAGAGGCCCACATAACAGAAACCCCCAATATACCCATCACAGTTACCTGTTTTTTCAAAAAGTATGAATAAATGCCATTTTCTATGCTGAAATCAAGCTGTTCAGCAGTTCTTCTCTTTCTGCATCATTTGAAATCCTGGCATGGAAGGAGGGACTAAACACTGATGTTACAAATTGTAACAACTTCTCACAGCTTGCAAGAACTAAATAACCCACAATGCATTGCACTATGATGTTCCATTCCTTATTGAAATCACATGTGCAGGGAGTTGTGGGGTTTGGAGGATGCAGGCTAAGGACAGCTGGCTGTTGATACAAAGTAACAGTAGTCAGCCAGCCGAGCAAAGTAGTCAGAGAGATCAGCAGAAAAGCAGGGGGCTAGGCTTAGGGAACTGTTATAAACCATTAAAAATCATGAAAAGTCTACATATTTTTTTATTGATGTTTATTACAAAGTTGCTTGAAATTCTGTTTACTTTTCAAAAAGCTTAAGTTAAGCTTTTGTGGAGTTCCCCTTTAAGAATGTGCACATCTGCCTCAGGGTACAAATTCTGGAAAGACTACAGCCCCCTGGCTCCCCTGGTTTTGACACCTATGGTCAACGATAGGTATAATGAACTTATTTAGAGGAACATTTTAAGAGGTAATTTTTCTCCCATGTGTATATACAACTCTAACTGTAACAGGAAGAAGTGTGGGAGAAAAAGACAGAACTCTGTTCGTTAATTGTCTCATGTGACCTAACATGTATAGTTTGTTTGTGTGCATGATGAATTGTACGACCCCAAGGGGCGGCCCTTATTCTTTAAAATGTCAATTTTCTATTTATGATACCCAATGGCGCATACTACTAAAAAAGTATATTAATTTGAAAATTGTTTATTTACATGATGCAGGGTTTTATATATGAGCTGTTTTATGCAATATATTTTTACAGACAGCAATATTGTTCGAGGGGTATAGTTTTCCTTTAACTCAGAGTTGGAGAGCTGAAAAGCAGGAAGTAGTGTTCTGGCTATTATGTTAAGACATCCAGTCACTTTGCCTTTATTCATTACATTTTTGGATAAGTAACTATATTAGAAACATTTTTTATTTTGCATTTATCTATTTACCCAGTTTTTATTTTTACAATGAAATGTTCCTTTAAGCTAGGTTCGGGTAAGCATCTCTAAAGAAACATGTTTAAAGAGATCATTGACAGGATAAAATATCTGAGCAAAGTCTAATGCAACATGGAAGAAAATTCCAGAGAAGCAAAGTCTTGAATAAACTATGTGAAGGGGAAATAAGTGAACTATAGAGGAATAGATTGTTTGAAAGTAAAATGAGTGATTTGGTGAAGAATTCAAAGATACAAGGAGGTGAGGAAAAGTTGTGAGCTGCTTTGGATGACAAGGGTCAACATTTCATTTCATCCTTAGATGTAGTGAAGAAAATGTTGGTGGAGTTATAGGGCAGAGGATTAGCCTGGCAGCAGCATTTGTCATGGACTGGAAAAGTGATAATTTCTGGAGAGGTTGGCCAATCAGTTGAGTGTTGCATTATGTAATATGGTGCTTATGTAATGAACAGTCAATTTTTAGAAAATTCCATTGGTGGAAGTGATATTATTTTGTTATTGATTATTTAAGGTAAAAAAAGTAAAATAAAGCTCAGAATCAAAGATAATCCCATGACACCTGTCCTGTGAAAAGGGTATGATAGTAAAGTTATTAAGTGTAACCAGGGCCACCATCAGGGGGGCACAGGGGGAACTGTTGTACCGGGCCCGGTCCTAAAGAGGGGGCCCGGCTGTGCTGCACTCTTCAAAATAGCCACCTTTGACAGCGCAGAAGCCGTGCCACACCCGATGAGGTGGCAAAGTCCTGAAGAGTCGAGGTCCCAAAGAGCCGAAGTCCCAAAGAGCTGAAGTCCCAAAGTCCCAAATCCACTAAAGGAGCCGAAGATGAAGTCCTGAAGCCGGGAAAGAAGCCAAAGCCACGAAAGGAACCAAAGTTGACGTCCTGAACCCCCGAAAAGACCCAAAGCCAAGAAAGGAGCGAAGTTGAAGTCCTGAAGCCACGAGTTCAGTTCTACTGAACACCAATGTGTTTTTTTTTTTATTAAACCTCTGGCCACCAATGTATTATTTTAATACTCTATAGGCCCCTGCCAAAAATGTTTTTTAAAAAAAATATTCTTGTAATGGGGCGCCCTGGCACCATTGTTTTTTTTTTTAAAAAAAAAAACTTTTATGGGGGGCCCTGACGTCAATGTTTTCTTTTTAACTTATGGGGGGCCTTGGCCACCAATGATTTTTTTTAAAAACTTTTATGGGGGGCCTTGGCATCAATGTTTTGTTTAAAAAAAAAAGCTTTTATGAAGGGCTCTGACACCACAGGTTTTTTTTTTTACTGATAAGGGGGCCCTCACCATCAATGGCTTTTTATAATTTGTGGAGGGTTTACAGTTTTTAGCGCTGATATTTGTGTGGTCTTTTAACTGTGGTGTGGGGTTGGGCGGTATCTGCGATGGGGCTTGAGGGTTGTAGTGGGCGGGGCCCAGGGGGCTCAGAATGTTTTGTTGTAACTGTGGTGTGGGCGGTATCTGGGGTGGGGCTTGGAGGGTTGGGTCAGCAGGGCCCAGGGTTCTCCGAAAATTTTGTATGTTGTATGGGACCTTGTAATTTCTAATGGCGGCCCTGAGTGTAACAGAGGCTTTTAGGAAGATGTGAGTGTTGGGGGCAGAGGGCCCTTTCTGTTTTGGACAAGTTTAATTTATGAAATCTCAGTTAAGATTAGGAGAGGAGTTTGAGTATCATGAGAATATGGATTGTATTAGAAACCATATCAATTGATTATGTGACAGTATAAACAACCCCCCACCAACCCCCCACCAACCCCCCACCTGATCCACCATTGGTTGTACTCAAAGGGAGGGCAGGTGGGTGGAATGATGCTGTTTGGATTCCAGCAGGTAATTGTCTCTTTCTCCTACTTTCCCACCACTACCTTTCCCTATCCACTTCCTGCATGAAATCCCCCCTCCTACCAAGCCTAACCTTCTCCTATTAACCCCCTCTGCTCCACCTGACCTTTCTAGCACCATCAAGACTCCTGCCCCCTTAATGGTATGGAGCCCCCTCAATCCAAGACAACAAACTTTGGTGCCAGTGACACTAAAAACGAATGTGTTACTTTCTGTATTTTATTTTAAAATTTCTAACATGCAGTAGTGTATATATATCAAGCAACGAATGATTGTTAATGCACTCCCAATTTAGCAGAATATAGCTCAGGTGCATCCAAGAGAAATCAATATTCATATGAAAAAAGTAGTATTCATGGGACCTGCTAAGAGGACCAAAACTCATATCTTGAGAAAGTTGCCAATTTAAATAATTAGTTTTTTACTCATTTATCTTTCACTTTGTTTAACTTCGGAAAATGAAATGATGTGCATGTTTTCCCACCAGCGATTTACTTTATTGCCAGTGGGAAAGCATTTTCAGGAGAAATGTTGCCCATGGTAGTGCAGATTTAACCAAAGGCAAATCTCCTCATCTGCCATGCATCGGGTGCATTAGCAACAATTCTATGTGCACTAGCAACACACACTATCCTGGAAGATATTTAATTACTGAGCAATTTAGAAATCTGATGGACCATTGATCTAGGATTAACTGATTGGTTGTCTCAAGTGTCTTTGCACAAGTAGATTTCATGTTAAGAATTCAGTATTAAAAAAGAAATCAGGTATTAAAAATGCCAGCTTTAGACAAATATAAAGGAAAAATAAAACAAAATGATGGTCCTTTCATTTCAATTTCTAAAAGAAAAGCAAAGACGAGTAAACATGAAAATTTGGCATCACTTTAAATGGCTGATATGCTAATTTCAACCTATTTTTAAGGGCTGTTAAGTTTCTCTCCTATCTTAAATCGGGTGAAATTTATCAAGGGAGGAGGATAATTTTTATAGCACCAGCACCTTACTGTTGCTATGGTAACAGGAATAGTTCAGTGAAATAAACTACTTTTCTCAGTTCTTATAAACAAATAAGGGATTTGTGGGGATATGTCAGAAAAACATTTAGAGCATGTGTTAACCTAGGACAGTTTGTCAGATGTATAGTTCTAAAGGTGTTGTGAACTACAGCACCCAGCATTCTTATCAATGTTATTTACTAGATTTGTAGCTCAACCCTAGGCTGTAGGAGTCATATCTGTCTAGGGACCTTTTTGTTGTTTTGATATTTATTGCACTGATTGCAAGTCTTTCATGTAATCTCCAGCTGCAAAGCATATTTCTTGAAGAGCAAAGAAGAGCAAAGAGTACCTCCCAGGACCAATAAAAAGTGACTTTTTCATACAGTGTGATGGCTGCTATTGGCGATGTCGCCAAACAAGAAGCTCTCGCCGTGATATGCCCACATTGAGGTGGGCAATATCAGGCTGATCCGATCGAGGGCCCTAGGGCCCAACCATTGGATCAGAATGGAGGCAATACGGGTGGTCAGATCGCATCAACGAACAGATGCGGCCGATATCCAACGGGATTTTCAACCCTGCCTCGATCGACATCTGGCCAACTTTCCCAGATTTGGGGAAGCCCGTCTGAGGGCCCCGCACACTGGCCAATAAGCTGCCGACTCTGTCTGTATATGGGGCCCTAAGGCTTGCAGGAATATAATTTTAAAATATTGGGGAATACCAAGAACTGATTCCAAATATGGCCATCTTTCCTAATCACCGCCCCTGTTTTTGTATAGGAGAGGTAGGAGAATTGGTGATCTTATCAAACCTAGGACCCAACAGCGGCGGGTGGTGGTATTCCAATTTCATTACATTCTAATGTTACTTTTCTGTGGAAGAATTATAGCCACTGTAATGGCATCATTCCAGGCAATACGGTCACACATCCACAACACAATATTCATGTGTAAACAGCAGTGATTTGGTTTACTGTATTAAATTCCCATGCAGTCCAGCTTATGTGGGCCAGACCACTAGACCCATGAAAATTAGGCTGAATGAGCTTACAGCTAATATATATGTAAATCAACTGCCTATGACACCTGTGAATCCAACTGGAAATAGGGAAAAAGATTTGGCAAAGACAGAAGAAAAGAAAGAAACTTTGTTGGCCAGTTGGGTTGCCACCTTTTTATTTTGCTGAAAATGGGCAGGGGAAGGCCGGTGACCTGGGGGGGCTGACCAGTGATGGGGGGTGGCCAGCGACATTGGGGGGGAAGGGCAGGTGATGTAGGGAGGCGGGGTGGGTGATGTCAGGGCTGGGACTGAAGACATAGCAACAGTGATTGCTATTTCTTTTTTTACAGGTAAGAAAACAGCTTTGATTATTCTTCAGGGACAGGTAATTCTTTTTCACTTCCCCTCCCTATTCATGTAGGATTAGTTCCTAAATTGCAACTTGCTTAACATGGGGTTCTTCCTATGTTTATCAAGTATTTTAATTTAAGATCCTTTCTGGAGTTCTTTCTCTAGGTAACTTTGCACTAATTGAATTCACCATGGACTCCTTATGGTGGTTATTTTACCACACAGACTTCTTTATGGATGATTCTCTTGGACTTTTGCGTACGATAGTGTGTTTTGTTCATTTGTAAAATTTTTCATTTGAATTTGCTTAATTGCTTGCCTTATAAATATCCTCTGCAATCCTGATCCACTATGCTTGACAAAAAGGGTGGTACCCTGAAACATTGCACTTGTGCATTATGAAAACTGCAAGGGCTTGTCCAGCAAGTGAACTGGTGAACTCTTATTTATTGTATAAATACGACTATGAAGATTTTCATTCATCCAGGTCATGGTATATCTACTATAGATCAATCTAAAAACAACTGGAATTGCTGAGTAATCATCCAAGCAGCTTCTTCAGTTCAACTGACTGGTGTGGGAAGTACTCGGCATATAAACTCTTCCACTAATCCAATCACAATGGCACAATTCAAAGAGGTGACATCTGATATTTACAGAGGTGTTGGTTCAGTGTAGTTATTGTGATAGGATTATCCAATGTGTCATGCAACTCCTAGAAACAGGTGTTACTTGTGAGAGTTGCATGAATGGAATATCTGGAGGTTTCCAAACCCTCTATCACTGCACCAAGCCACATTATTGGGTATGATTGCTTCTCCTGTTTGAGTTTCTATTTGTATCTATCAGGACTTAATGCAAAGAAATTAGACTAACTGTCTCTAATTAACAATTCATGGTCAGGAGTTGACCCTCCATTAAAGATGCACATGTTTTACATGTTAGCCTTAACCTGAGCATGATAATATATATACCAGAGCATGGCGTCACTGGAGGAGGAAGGTGGTCATGATGTGAGTATATAAACAGCATGGCAATCACTTTCAGCATCAGAAGTTGGATTGTAACAGGGCAGGGGTGGTAGGGAAGGGGCTTTACTGCTAGCAGCCCACCCAATACCCTCTGCAGGGGGGAAATAGGTCAGCCAAAACCCAGACACTGTCACGGATTAGGTAGGGGGTGCTTTAGAGACTGAAGGGAGAAGACGAGTCCTTTAGGGAGGGACTGGCTGTATCCACAGAAGGGAAAGGCAGGAACAGGGAGACAAGGGCATAGTCGAACTGGATGTAGCGGGCGAAGGTCAGGACCAGACTGGACAGGACGATGAGGGTGTAGATTGGGGGCAGACTAAGAGGATGAGACTGGACGGTGTGGGCGCAGATTTGGGGGACAGGACAGGATACAGAAGGAGCAGAAGGAGACTGGATAGCAAGATAGCAGGGGAGGACTAGATAGCAAGAGAGGACTGAATAGCAAGAGAGCAGGAGAGGACTGAATAGCAGGAGAGGACTGAACAGCAAGAGAGCAAAAGAGGACTGAATAGCAGGAGAGCAGACGGAGACTGGAGCAGAATAGCAAGAGGAGCGGATAGCACTGGAGAGTTAGAGAGAGAGACAAGGGAAGCTATAGGACAGGGTTCAAAGCAGAACAGGCAGGAAGCCGGAACAGGCAAGGCAAGGTCGGTACAAGATGAAGTGAGTGAAAGGTACAAGGTGGAATAGGAAATGAGAACAGGCAAGGGTCAGATCAAGGTCAAGGCTGGGAAGGCACAAGATAGGGTAAAGCAAGATAACACTAGACAGGGACAGGCAGACCAAGGCAAGGAGGAATAACAATGGCAAGAGCTTGAAAAACCTAGTTAGGGGCGCTGATGCAGTACTAGGGAGACAATGTAATGTTCCGGCAAGGAGTGTACTAAGGGCTGCCCTTAAATAGGGCAGAGTCAGTCCTGATTGGCTGATTGCAACTACTCAGGCAGCAGCTGGGTTGGGGCTGTAGAGGCCAGGCAACACATAGCGAGCAACCCTACAGGCTGCTCACCTGGCCAAATGGTTAAGGCATCCAGCCAGAAACCCAAAGGTGCCTGGCTCGAATCCCAGCAATACGACAGATACCTAGTCCTTGTCCGGAGAGTTGAATGTCTAGACCAGCATTCGGCTCACTACAATCTGTGGGGCATTGTAGAGAATGTCAAGTGGCCTACAACAATTACTTAAGTATTAAAGGGTGAATTTTCTCCCTCTAGTCAATATCTTTAAATATGAGGGTTCTCCTTGTAGCAAGAGAAAGTCTTTTATTATTTAAACACAAAGGAAACATCTAACCTCAGACAGGCAAATTATCCGGAGAATTCCTATCGCATTTAATAATGACATTTTTACTAAAGTAAAACAATAAAAAACAAATGGAGAAAGCTGAAAATTGTAATAAAAATGCTATCAAATAAAATGTATCAGAAATCCTAGACTTCGCTTTCCAGAAAACTGGTAAATGTCCAAGAAGAGACAATTTCTCTTCAATCAAAAGGTTGGCTTGAACTTTTTTTATGCAGGAAAGCAAAAAAAAAGCAATCAAATATCTTTCCTTGCACCATCAAGGTTTTGGGTTAGCGATGTTGGATACCCCATTATTTCTTCTAATTCAAATCACACCAACATTTATACAGTTATAATAACAACAGTAAACAAATATGGTTTGATAAAAGGTAAAAATGAGCACAAGGGGTTTCACAACCTTAATTTACTGAAGAGGACTAATATATTCCAGAGACACTTTGCTATGAGAATTTCTGTGGTACTTAGAGGGTTTCACAAACGATATGGTATTGATTTAAGACAGTGTCCAGGCACAGGGAACCAGGGACCTCTCTCTGATTATGATTAGAATCATAATTTATAATATAATAGGAGGTTTGTGAAGCCATTTTCTTTTTCAGGTTAATGGGCTTTTGTTGAACAGTGAAAGAAAGAAAAGATAACTCTTCTAGGCAGTTTTAAGAAGTTTAAAAGGATTTCTAATCATAGACTTCCTTTGAATTATTGCAGTCGGTTAATTAGCTGGGGATGTGTCATTGTTTGAGTTGGAGAGGTGGGACTAGGAGATGAGCTGCATCGCAGTACATGGCAGAGATTTCACAATGGAATTATCTTAGGAATGATGAGGGTGAATGAGCTAAAGATAAATGGATATTAATGTGTGCTAAGGTTTGATTTGCAGGCATAATGGAAATCTAAACCATGTTGAGATTCTCAGATGTATAATTCTGGCATTTGAAATAAGCTATTTATCATGGGAAACTGCCTGAACAACCATAAAGAATGGTGCCAGAACTTGCTCAGGTTACTTGGGAAACTTTTTCGTAGACATTTATATATATGTTCCAGAGTGACCTTCTCTTGACTAATATCCCTCAGGTAACATAAATGGTAGTAGCCATTGCAATACTGACAACAAATTCTTGGGTTACTATTAGAGTTGCAGATAGTGTTGCCCAAGGAGGAAACAGGGGTTGGAGCATATGTAGGACAGGTACTGAAACAAGGTACCAATGGGTTTACAAAGTTTGTTGTCAAATTCAAGGCAAAGATCAGGGCTTCCATTATTAGGGAGTGTCAGAATAACAAGCCAAAATCATAGGAACAGGCAGCTCAAAATAGGTAACTATCGTTGGCATTGATGTTCTTTAAATCTTGGCTTTTCCCATCATATGTGTTAGCTGAGTTTCCGATGCTGCACTGGTTAGGGCACAGTTACAATAAATTGTATTATGATAGAATGAAGCTGCCAGTAATGGATTAACAACTAGAGAAACCGGGGTGTGCATGTGAAATGCACAACAAACGTTTATAATGCATAAACATTCTTGTACAATGTATAAATATACAGTGCTTCTATAATGTATTTTATGTGAATTTTGCCAAAGGCATATACCAGTGAATGAAATAAGTGAAATAATGCACACCCCACACACACAGGCTTTACCTTTCTGCACAGTGTTAGCTATGAATGTATTATATTATATAATTGAATCCATAAAGCCAGCAAACATAAGTTTGAGTGTGTCCCAATATATACACTTTTTTTCTGGTCATTTTAAAAAAGAAGTGTGTGCAAAATAGCTACAAATTAGGTTCTCGCATGCTGCCAAGTAAGAACTGACAATAAAAAATATGGGATGATGATTATCGTAAGGTTGGAATTACCCATTCTTTTGCTTTTGGAGAATTGCATGGGTTGGTTTTCACAGCCGTTGATTTTTTTTTACAAAGAAGACACCATGAACCAGTATATTAAAATTGTGATATATATTTCATATTTTAAATTGTACTAGGTGCCATTTTAGCATCATCACAAACTCTGAAAGTACAATGTATTTGTTTTCATTGTTCATTTATAGGGAAAAGAGTTTTTTTAGCAGAGATAAATGTAGAATGCATCCTTTTTATTGGACTGGCATATAATATGTTTGAAATTGCAAGCTTTAAAATCTTGCAGGGTTCTTCTTCAACTAGAAAATCATTTTCTACCTGAATAAGAACCCTGTGAGGTTTGAAAGCTTGTAATTTCAACCATATGTTGGACCAATAAAATCTATAATTTAGCCACTTTTTCTCCTTTCTACTTGTGTTCAGAACAAATTGATAATCACTTTTCACATGCTTTCAACATTTATCTACAGCCTTGCCCTTTCCTTCAAATTTGCTACCATATAACTTCATCCTTGCCATGGCTTTCTGGTCTTTAGATGCTAAATCAAAACATGACAGTTTCAAAAATCCCTATGATACCGAATACTAGCCAGCCCTTATTGGAACAGCTTTGCAACTGATCAAGCCATTTTATCATCTGGTTTAGGTGTTGGTACTTCTTATTATGTAAGGCCTAATACCCTACCAATGCAGCATATCTGCTTGTGGAACATAATTCAAAATTATGGATTTGGTACATTTTGGTAGTAGTCTTTCCCATTTGGTGCTGTTTCTTTTTATACATTTTCTGTCCTGTCTAGTAGTGTTTTATAGCAGATGCCTTGACAGATGTCTCTGGAGATATATTCACCAACATAATAAACTTCACGTAGACTTTAAAGGGCCAGTATTAGTTAAATAGTGGAATTGTTTTACACATTTAAATATGATATTCTAATCACTTGGTCTCATAATTATTTGCTTTAGAGTACTTTTTACAATTAAGTATGTAACCTATAGTGGCCGCTATTCAGTAAGGACTGTGCATAAAAGAAAACACACTTTTAGAATAGCACATTCTTAGTGGATACAAACATAGGACAAATGCCATTCATAGCTCTCTAAATACCTATAGGATGACAATCGTAATATAAAACACTAGGGGGGAAATTTACTAAAGGTGGAAGTGGCCAACGCTGCCGAAAATGCACCAGTGTGACGTCATTTCGGCACTTCGGTGATTTACTAACGGATAGACTCTGGCGCAACTTCGCACTCTAACAGCAGGCGAATTTTCCCTCTGGCGAAAGAGCATTGCTACGCAAATTCACTAAGTTTTTGATTTTACTGACCATTACCTCTATCGCCAGACTTGCCTTCACCACCTCAGACCAGGCGAGGTGCAATAGAGTAGATAGGTGTTCCTCAAAAAAAAGTTAAAATCTTTTCTAGTCCCTAAAAACACTGGCGTCTTTTCCTTTTTACAGGATGATAGACTGAAAAAGATCAAATTTTTACACCTCTATATAATTGTATTAAGGTTCCCTGGCCTTGTGTAGTGTAATGTATTTGCTGCAATATATATGGCCATTGTACTTTAACTGCACGCTGTATGCAAACGCTAGCGTAACTTCGAACTGCTGAGCGTATTTTCACTAGCACAACTTTGCCAGCATTCAGTACCCTGTGCGCAACTTCGGATCTTCGTGAATTAGCGTTGTCCAGGCAAATTTACGCCTGGCAAAGTATTGCGATGTGTGCAAAGCCAGCGCTGGCGAATTTTCGCCTGTTAGTGAATTTGCCCCTAGGTTCGTATTACATTGTGTGATCGAGAAGAAGAGAATTGAGAAATCACATTTATTTATAGTTTGTAGTTTAATATACATTCCTTAGTAATACTTATAATATATTATTATTATTAGTAGTAGTATTATAGTAGTATAATATTATTAATATTAGAAATATTTTAGGAATGTTTTACAGTCTACTATAAGAAAATGCCAAAGTTTTACCAAAATAACTTCCAGATCAATATCTTAAATAATGATGTTCATTTAAATTTAATAGGACATTATAGGTAGTTTATGTGTAGATATTTAGCAGCTTCTTATGAGTGTGAATTTTGATGACGGCAGCCTTTTCTAGAGACAAGAGTCTGGACTCAAATATCCAGAAACAGGTCAGATACAGAGGCATTGCCAAGGATCAGAAATGTCAAGCAATCAAGTGTTAACCTGGAGGTGTACAGCCAAATTCCACTAGCAGACTAGAATCACAAAATAAAAGAAACTCATACAAAATATATAATATATATATATATATATATATATATATATAGATATATATATATATAGAGATATATAGATATATATATATATAGACAAATACAAGATTCCTCTGCACTCAACCCATTATCAATATATTTAAGACAGAGACATTTTGTGCATACTGCTACTGAAAAATGCCTTACCCTTTAAACAAAACAGGGATTGTTTGTCCATATTTTGCAATATATTTAAGCTGGCCAACTACGTCAAAGTCATCCCATATCTGGCCAGTCCTATGCTCAATTTTCATCTGATTCATTAAGAATTCTATGGTTTCACTATACATTTTATAAAAAAAATAAATTTATATATATATATATATATATATATATATATATGTATATATTCTTCATTGATAAGATGTTATGTGGTTACCCTTCTTAACATAACCATCTACACTAAGCTCTTTGTTCTTAAAAGCTGCTGGAGAGGCATCAGCCATCAGACTATATAGAGAACATGACAGCTCAAAGGAACATTGCATTAACTGTTGTTTATAATATTAATAATCTTGCTAACTCTGCTTTTCTGTTAATTTCCAGTAGCCTTCATCTTTACAATATGTCTTTTCATTCTTCATTCTTTGTGTAGCATTATTTTCTTCAGTAAAGTGGATTTTTTACTTATTATTTGATTAAAAACTTTCATTTTTAATCCAACCCCACTACCACCAAAGGCCGTTTCTTTTTCAGACTCAGTGCGGGCTTAGATTCATTCTCAGTATGTGCATGATGGTTAATTTGTTGGAATAATTGTGTTTTATAAAGGTGAAAAGAGGTACTTTACTGGAAACGCTAAGAAATTATAAATTATGAATATTTAAGCATTCTTTATATAATGAAACAGAAGTAATCTTGAAACCACTAATTATAAACATTTTTCCTTAGTGAGTATAGAAGTCACATTTAGATTTATTGGTCCCAAGATTTAAAATAATTTCAGGCAATGTAAGGCACTACAAATAGTGAACTGCGAGTACAATTTAATTGCAGCTTACAATCTAATTGAGCCAGTATAACTGCTGCATCAGTGCAAAATATGCACACTACAGATTATGGCTTCTGTTTACTAAACAGCGGTAAATGGATCCATTTTTTTCCAAAAGTTATCGCTGAGAATATTTTCCCATTTGCCATGATGAAGTTTACTAAACAGAGATGCACTCGGAAATCATTGTGATCACTGGCGTTAACTACACTAACGTACGAGCTTACGTTATCGTTAATTTCAGCAGTTTCTAATTTTCTGGCAACAAAATGAGTTTGCAAATATTTCTGCTATAAAATAGTCTTGTTTTATGGGGTTTATTATTGCATTTTAACTGACGCCTTTGTGGCCAGATATGCATCTTCAAAAGTGATGAGCTTTATTGAGTGATTGTGAAGATACATAACATAATAAACACCTTTTATCCATTCAAACATGTATGCATAATATAAATCCGCATATCAATCCATACATTCACAAGCCTTACCCCCTGCCAAAAGAATCATATAAACAAAAAGTCATAAACAAGTTTTACCAATCTGTTTGCACAGTTTAATCTCACCAATCACAATGAAATTGAACCCCCTGTCAATAGAATCATAAATTTACAGAAATCAAATATTTACAGCCAATAGACACCTGTCATTTCACACAAGAAAGCCCACTGATTGATTGCCCCTGAGAATTTTCTGGCGAAAACATATTTAACCGCCACTTCAAAGGTTGCGATAAATTATTACGAATATTATGGTGACTTTTTTGTCTTTGGGCCACTTCACTGAACAGTAAACCTGTCGATAAGTCATTACATTGCGTTAATTTCAGTGAATGCTATAAGTGGCGATCAAATAATTATATTTGCAAAATATTTGCAAGTTTATATTTCTCGCCATTTAGTAAACTAGCAATAGCATATTTTGTGATAAAATTTACTGCGCTTTAGTAAACGGACGCCTATCAGCTTAGTTGTTCTGTTGCCCCCTACATTGTAAAGATTTGGATTCATTTTAATCTTTGGAGTACAGGTTGTGGGTCTTCCCCCTTAGACTGCAAATACTGTTGTTTAGTTCTTCATTTCTGTGCCAACTCTGTTGCCCATGTTCCCTGCCAGCTTATGATTAATGATCCAATAAAGTGCAAACACTAAAGGTTTATTTCCTTGTTTATTAAAAGTGCAGGTCAGATTTTCTTTGGAATGCCAACACGCTGCTTTTCCTTTTTAGATTGCAAGCCCAGTGCACCATAAAAACAAGCACAATGCATCAGAAACTGACTGATATGCTCCCAACTATACAACATTTATCAAGACTGAGCTAAATTAAGTGCAATATTTGGTTCTATTCTGCCAGAATCCACATTTCTCCTGTATATCTCAATCTTTAACCCACTATGCTTCATTTTTGCAGCAAATAATGCAAACTCTGTGTGAGCAAAGACACAGTGAATGAAGACTGTCCAGCTACAAAAGTACTAAAACACCAAGGTGTAGTGAAAATGACTCCATGCACCTGAAGAGTGGCTTCACATCATTCTTGATCTATAATGCCAAGCCTTGCCATGCCAGGGTAAGAGCACAGGACAACACACTACAATTCTGCATAGAAACAGGTATATCTTGCGTAGGGGTATTGTTACAACGAAGCATGTAACAATATGCCCCAAATAACTTTCAGTATTACCTGTCCAAATTAAAAAAATAGGATATGCACCACCTTCACAAATGAGACTTGTAGAGGCACACTTGGGAAAAAATAAACTGGTTTCCACATAGATGAACATAGGGATAACTTTATTTACAGTCATCACTCTCCTGTATAGTGGTTATAACAGGACACTGGTCACTGGGCCCGCCTAGTACATATTTTACTGTTTTGCCTCTTCAGGCCAAGGGCTCTGTACTGTACAGACTGCAGGCACAGGGGTCAGCTTTGTGTTGAGGTTGTAGAACCTACTTAACCTAGTTCCCACTTTCTCCGTTGAGGCAAAGCTTTGCCAAGGCACTGGCCCCTTTCTAAATCTTTGCTGGAGCAAAAAAAATTGCTTAACCAAGTGGCCAATCATGTATTCTCATCATCTACAGTGAGCTCCACAGATCTGACCTATCACTTGCTACCCTACCTCTCCACTACCAATGACAACTCACAAGCCTCAGTCCCCTGGCAACATTAATTCATCTTTAGCCAAATAGGAAGTGCCACACTATTCTCCCCCTTTTAAAGCCTCCCTCTAGGCTCTCCCTATAAGAGCTACTGAGGGGAACCTGCTCTAGAACCTCCTCAGAGGATGCCCCCTCTTTGCTCCTTACAGCACATTTAGGTGTTCATACTTCATCCACCTTTCTTTAAACCACTGTTTTATTGCCTTGTGTATATTTGTCTATGTACTGTAACGTAATTAATGTATAAAATCAAATTGTTAATAAAATACTTTACAATGTATTTACTGCCTAGTATTGTCCAATTAAGAACTTACAACATTAGTTTTTAGCTAATTCTCTTGTTATCCAGCTGCTCTATGCAACGTGCCAGGGCTCAAAATTACTTTGGACCCAAACTCTTTGGAAATCAAAAGAATGAAGTGTGATCTTCTGTGGTTCCTAGTAGCTAGTTTGCTGGCAGAAACGGTGACCTTTTGCAGTGGCCCAGAGGATTTGGGACACTTAGAAGAATGCTTGTCTCCAGACATATTAGCTTTGATGGAGGCCGTATTGTTTTAGAGTGGATAGGTTAACATTATTGCAACTCAGTTTTTTACAGTCATGCTCAGGTTTACAAAAAAGTTTTAAAAATTCTGTTTGGAAGAATAAAATATGTAAATAAACATGAATTCTGAAAACAAACAGGCCTGTTATCACCCTCATAGAAGTCTAAAAATCAGGTTGGCTATTGATACAATTTTCCAACCATGACTTCATGGAACCCATTGCCTCTTAGCAATTCCATGACTGCCAGTTCAATCTATGTAATTTCTTGAAAATTTGGCTTAAGAGCTATGCAGTCACATGTCCACAGACCTGTTTGTTTGCTGACCAGGTCCAATACCAGATATTACAGCATTTGGTCATCTTTTTCTGTGGGGTTCTGATAAAGCTGTAAGTTCAAATGTCCTTCTAGTTTTTGGAACTGAACCTGTTGTTGTGGACAGGATTTTATTTAAGATCCCCCCACAAACATGTTATGTCACAGCAGCCACAACTACTTGGAGTACAAATTACCCACATATGAATTTAACAGTCCAAATCTTGTGCTTTTGGAGCCGCTCTAACAAACATGCATTATATTTACTATCTTGGCTCACATTTCACAGAACACATTTCCCATGCAGCTTTATGAGAGCAGTGCATCTCCGGGGGCACCATAAGTACAAGTATAGTGTTGTGTTTCTATGTGCCCGTGGGCCCTGAGGTTCTAGCTGCTCACAGGTTTCCTGAAGAGAATGCAATGTTTGCTGAGTCTGCGTCTGTCTCTCAAACCCCTGTGGGTTTTTAATAGAAGCCTGGAGGGGGAGGACATGCAGAGGATAGAAAATGCTGCGAGTTAATTGCACATCGACACTATAAGTGTAAATAAAAACAGAGAAGAGAGAGATAACAGGCTGCTCCCCAGGACCTTATTCACCTTGGATCACACGCAGAACAGCAAGTGCCTCCATTAAACAGCTAATTTCAAAAAGCTCAGGTTAAAAGGGGTTAACAGCGTCTTGCCTGTAACACATGATTGGTCTTTATGAGGTTACTGCGTGCGTCTGTCTGAGGCCTACAGATGATGCTAAAGAGACTATAATGACAGCAATTCAAAGCAATCTAATTATGCAAACGCGAGGCTAAACAATTTCATCATCCCTAAATTAGATCGTCTTAATGAGATAAAGACACCAATTAATCCTGAATTAATTTCAATAGCCCATTTCAGGCAAACACTTTAATATGCAAATGTAAATGAGAAACAAAGCCTAGCATGCACTGGCAGAGTTCAGGAACCTCTGGGTTTGCAGCTGGCCGAGGTGTAAACAGAACGGCATCAGAAACACACAAATGCTTGGCTGATAAGGCCCATTTAACACAGTCAGGTCATGTTATCAATTTGCTTTGTTATTATTCCCGTTGTTTACCTATTGAGCATCTCCCTTCTATCTGCTACGAGTATTTATGTGCCTTCCTTTGCTTGGAATACATTGTACTCCTCTGCTGGAAGGAGGTGCCATGCATTTTGTATTAAAAATTCTAATATCTGCAAAAAAGCACACAATGGGAATCTAGCACATAGATGGGCAAAGTTAGCCACTCCCAAGCCATTGTTGTTTTTTATTGAAATATTAGTTTATTTTACAGTTGACAGCATCACCTTTCAGCAGAGGCATCTAACTTCCATGCCCAGGAAAGGAATACAAGTACGGTACTTTGGACCTTTGATTCTGGAATAGGTTCTTTGGTGAGTGACGGTTTTGGCATTGTAATTGGCACAGAAGGCATGATTCTTCATTAGGTGCAGTTCTGCAACAGCTATAATGCCAAAGGTATATCCCAGGGGCCCACAAGATATAAGGTATCCAGTGTAAAGCAGTTTCAATATGTGTTTATGACAAAAAATGTCTTATTTCCAAAGTTTAAAGATCCCCTGAAATGGTTTTGCTGTAGGGCCCAGTCTAGTGATGCCACTAGTTTCTGGAGATTCCAATCGTAATATCAAACCTTAAAAAAAATGTAACGAACAAGACTCTTAACCTTTCCTTTGCCAAACAGGCTAACCATCTGAGCTTTTGTGGCAGTGCAGTGGTTAAATATTCATTAGCAGAAATGATTTGGAAGTGCTGGAGCATCATAAGCGCGTCCTGTGTTATGGGAGGCAAGCAACCCTCTGCGGAATCTCTGCAAGCTCACTCGTTTATTAATGAGCATCTTTCCTGTGTTACTGAGATGTATTGGGCTGGGACTCCCCCAAGTCTGAGCCTCGGACATAGATAGCTAGCACTTTTTTTTTTTTATTTTTAATTTACCTGGCAGGCTGTGGGGAATACATGATCACTCAGGCAGCCATTCCAGTGTCTTTGAGAGAGAGAGAAAGCAGTCAACAGCTTCATGCTGCCTGAGCTTCAAAGAACATTGTTCTTTAATAACAGCCAATATATATATATATATATATATTTATATTAGTATATTAGTAAAAAGTAGACATTAGTATTTATATTTCCATGAAAAAAAAAAGCTTGGATGTTGATTGTATATATATATATATATATATATATATCAGTAATTATTTAAACTAATAGATTTTATAGAGGATATATTACTATAGAAGATGAATGTATATCCCGTGTCATCTCTATGCTTTGTATTACAAAGACAGATTTGCATAGAACATCTGCCCAATAATACACCACATTTTGGTTCGTTAGGATTGGTCTAATAGATGACACCACCACTGTGCAATATTATACCTTGTTCTACATTTAGGGCCCCAGCTGACCGGCCTGATAAGAGGCCAATATAATTAAGATGATATAGAACATTCTTTTAGATTGGGGAAAAAAAATGAAAAACTGTCTAAGCCAAGAGATGAGAGGACGGAAATGACATTGATTTTACGACAAGCTGAAGTGCTGCTGCCAGAACCCAGAAGATTTCAATTATCTCTGAGCGGAGTGGAGCAGGAGGTGGCTTGCTGATTTTCACCTGCAAAACATTCCCATGTTGCACCGGTGCAGCTCCGTTACCATTACTCCCATCCTCTCGCGTCCTTTTAGGGAACACTGGCTTGATGTGTCCTTCAAGCTTCACTAAGTCAAAAACAACACTCTTGGGAGCTTATATGTTAAAGAATTTGAAAGATTATTAAGAGGTGACTCAAAGGTGAGAACATTTCTATAGAGCAATAATATTTTTATATGCGGCTATGTCAGAAGAAATTAGGCCTTTCGTTGGGAAGCAACATTGCAAACTGAGTGATTTATTTATTGGCCATAATGACTAATATAAGGTTGGTAAGTGGTGTTTAGATCAAGTGAAGTGTTTAGGATTGTAGACATGTAGAATGAAGTGGTAAGCTGGCACAAAGACTGGACTTCACTCCAACATAGATGCAAATTAAAAGTTTTACTACGCAAAAAGGAACATCTCAGAGGGTGGCCTTACGCGTTTCGTGTCTTATGGGCACTTAGTCATCGGCCAACAAGTGTATTTTGTAAGTTGTAATATTGGTGTGTAAGCAGCAATCCCAGTGCATTGTGCCTAATTCTGTGCTTTCAGAAAGAGTCAGTACTTTATGATGGTACTGCTTTCAGACAGACTGGTGTTTCTCCTACTCATTGTAACTAAAGGAGTTGTGTGGGAATTGGATTTTTACTACTGAGTGCTATTCTTATAGCTACACCTAGCAAGGCAGGTGTCAGGGAGCTGTTATCTGGTTACCTTCCCATTGTTGTTTTATTAGGCTGTTGAGGGGGAAAGGGAGTGTGATATCATTTAAACTTGCAATACAGCAGTAAAGAGTGACTGACGTTTATCAGAGCACAAGTCACATGACTGGGGGCACATGGGAAACTGACAACATGTCTAGCCCCATGTGAGATTTATATATATTTTTTATATATAAAAAATCAGTTTGCTCTTGAATTGGATTTCAGTGTAGAATTCTGCTGGAGCAGCACTATTAACTGATGTGTTTTGACAGTATCCTGTGACAATATCCCTTCAATGGTGTTGTTACTAACATGTATTTTTAAACCGTCGGCATATTCCACAGAGCTGTAAAATAAATGGGTTTATACAGAGAACATCCAGAATTAACAAGTAAACAATACAAAAAGAAAGACCAGTAACCAATACAAATGATGAAGAAGGTCCTGCCCAAAAGAGCTTATGATCTTCTAATACTATTATGCCCTGTATACTTTTCATTTTCTATATAATATATATAGTATATATGTTTGCAGTTGCAGCTATTCTATATATGTGTTTTAGGAAGTTAAAACTATTTTGAAGGGCTATAGACTGATCACATCAGTCCCTGCCCAGTGTCACTTATAGTTATTTGAATACTGTTGCTATCAATACAGACCACATCCCAAATCAATGTTTTATATATAACAACACATTTAGACATTCCACCTGCTGTACTCAGAGAACTCCTTTCTATAGAACAGTGGTGCAAGGAACATTATAGGCATTTACAAACCAGGTGCAATTTGCGGATCTTATTTGTCCATGTTGTAAGTCAATGTACACAAAATTAATTCATAGTGTATATGGCGCTGTAATTCAACGTAACCTGGTCTTTAGCATTATGGATAAAACATTCTATTCCTATATATGGAATGTAAAGGTCTAATATAATAGCTAATAATACAGCAATATTAAAGCATGTGCAACATTTTTAATGGGTTAAACAAATATCAGTATCCATTCAAGAGCATGCATATTGTTGTTTGTTTAGTTTACAATAAAATGAGTGTACTATTGAGCAACCAGGTATAAGAGTGTTGGGATACTCTCACCTATGATTACTGGCAGAAATGAATGTAAGGGTGAACTACAAATGTGTTTTATGACTTTCTTAGCACTGCCCACAAGCTACTCTGGCCACTGCCACCCGTCCTGCTTGTCTCCAAGTGATTTCTTCCTCACACTATGGACAGTTTGGCTGCCATTCAGCTGCTTACCAACCAGATAAGATCCACAATGCACCACTAAAAGGCTTTAGATGTTTTACAGCTACAACAGGGACCAATTGAGGAGAGATTGATTCATAAAGAAATGCCGGAAGCTTACACTAATTGCCTACAGTTACATATTGATAGGGGTCATTTATCATTGCCACTGAAGCAAGGGATATTGAGTCAGTTACCATTGCAATGGGGCAAGTACAAGAACACAAATTGTTCCCCTTAGGGTCTATGCATGGAGCACCTAGAGCCATGGACATGGTCAGAGCAGGCTGCACGGTAAAAGTACATGAAACAATACAGAGCGCAGTAGTATTGAGCACAAAGGAGCCCTGCATTTAATTCATGAGTATAAGGATAACCATCGCCTTTAAGCTCCGGCACACTCTGGTTTATGCATTTTAATGACATGTAAGCAAAGATGTGATCCATGTGACACCCACCAAATGCCCCCTCTCTAAGCACCAGAAATCCAAGACCACAAAGGGATACAATGAGCCACTGCCTGAAGAGCAAGGTGCAAAGTACAAAAACAGGGCACTTTGTGAGAGTGTATTATTAAACATATTAGGATATCCAATGCCCTTTGTAGAACCCCTTTGGTAATGTTGATACAGAGGGGGAAAATCTGTCATTCTTGCCAGTTTCACCTCAAGAAAAAAATACCTTGCAGATACCATTCAGAAACTCTAATCAGGATATTACCCGCTAAGATTAAGTCTTGAAGCCTGGACATTTTGACTTCCAATATACAGTACACTACACATTCCACTGTAAATCTGCAGAATAACACAAACTCACATTTGTGTCAGTTATTCACTAAACGATGACAGATTCTGTTATTCATCAGCTTGTACTTAGAACAACCAAAGAGAGGATGGCCAGTGGCCTGGCATTTTAAAGAAAAGGGGGTAGATTTGGTGTGAGGACTTCTTACCTGCCCTCTAGATGTTGCTCTTGTGAGCAAGGAGCTTCACTATCATTTCTGGAATCTTTTCAACTTGGAATTTCTGCCCATTTTCAGGAAATGTTGTATTTTATGTTGTCACTTCTCATCAGACCTCAGCCGACGGGGCTGCAGGGTGTAGAGCTGGGTGGGGGGGAGGTCTGAGCTCCGCGTGCAAATGGATACTGAAGTAATAACAAAATACACAGCAGTCACATTTCATTAAAGCAGAGCATAGCAGCCATTCCTGTTTTGGTGACTGGAGAGAAAGTCTGGAGATTTCCAAAACAAGAAGCACTTCATGTTTTATAACATGAGCAACAATGTAGATGTGTCTGCATTTTCTGCCTCTAGACACGCGTGCATTCCGTTTTAACTGTGCAATCAATGTATTTGAATTTATGTCCTATGTTATGATATGGGAAAATAAACTCACCTGACATAGTCAGGAACAGTATTTTTTATTTTTATGATGTCATTTATATTCTTTTCCAGTACTTGAGTACCATAAAAACACAAAATCACTGAAAAAATCTTAAGAAGAAGTAACTCCCAAAATAAATGCGCACACATTTTTTAATGCATTTCTCTTATTTTGTTGCATCATTGTGTTATTTTAACTTGATTCGGGGTGTCGACAACATTTCCCAGATCTTTGGTCCAGTGATGTTTGTCTTTGCACTAATAGATTAACTGGTTTAAAGCTAATGGTTCACCAATCTTCTGCAGTCTGCCCCCTGTATGTGGGAACAGAGGCACGGGATCAGCCAATCAGCACACATATAGAGCAGATTTTGGTGCAAAATGAATACAAGCGTCCCGCTTTAATTTTGTAGTACATTGTTCAAAGCTAAATGCAGATTGGTCTCACTTTAGCAATTCAGAAATGAGACCAAGTGTACGTTGTGTGTAGTCTTCCATATTATTATTACAGGTATAGGATTCGTTATCCATAAACCTGTTATCCAGAAAGCTCTGCAATACTGAAAGGCAGTTTCCCATAGACTCCATTTTATCCAAATAATGCAAATTTTTAAAAAGGATTTCCTTTTTCTCTGTAATAATAAAACAATACCTTGTACTTGATCCAAACTAAAATAATTAATCCTTAGTAGAAGGAAAACAGCCTATTGGGTTTATTTAGTTTTTTACATGATTTTATAGCAGAATTAAGGTATGAAGATCCAAATTATGGAAAGACCTGTTATCCGGAAAAACCCAGGTCGCGAACATTCTTCATAAGAGGTGCAATACCTGTATAGCTGCTTTGGTTTACTTGTTATTATTGCAAAAAAATCTGGAATATAACTTGTCTATAACATGATAAGATCTTCTTATTTGGCAAGAATGTTAAACATCAGATTCTCTGACTGATTTTGCCACCCACATACTGAGCCAAATCAGTTTGATCTGACCACTGGCCAAGGGTTAATAATGGGCATAATCATATAGCAGCAGAGATATGCTTCTGACATTGGTCAGCACCTCATGTCCATATATGGTCAGCATTAATTACACTGGTAGTTTATGATGAACCCAACCTTATCCTTAATTGTACACTGGCTGATTCTCAGTTTTTTGTCCAGTGTTTTTGTCCAGTCTTTTGTAGCTCATTGGTGAAATAGCCTATGCGTTCATTTGAATGCCCAGTGCACTTTCATGTCAATTATTGCTTGAAAAGCATGGGTTACCGTATATACATTTAATTATTTATATAGCACCAAAAATGGACACCATGTTTATCAAAGTAAGCACAAACAGGGGTGAAGTTATTATAGACACAAAATACATAAGTGCTAGGTTCCCTGTCCTGAACAGCTTACAATCTACGAATAATAGAACTATAGGAGCACCTGGACCTTTTGATCTATTGTTAAATACTCTAGTAATGAGCCATATACTACTTTGCAAAGCCTAAGTTTTATATTTGCTTCTCTCCTCTTCAGGGTAAGAACGTGTGTTAGTATAAAGAATTGCACTTCAGGTGTCTGCACTGGCAGTGCAAAAGGCAAAAAGCAGGGCACTAGGACATCATAACAGAAATAGCTTTATTTCAGGTCAAACAGGGAACCGTCTCTTAGGATTGCAATGCTGACTATGATCATTGTAAGCATAGAGAAGCCATGCCACAGAAAGCATCTTGAAATTCTTTCAATTTAGAGGTATGTTTAATAGAGAGGTTTATGTACATCTGTGCCTTTTAGTGGTCTTACATAGACCCCTAAAATCATTGGTTTGTTTGACCTCTCAGAGATATACTAAATAAGTGCTACCCAGCCAATATACAGAGCTTATGTATGGTACAGAAATATGTGCCTCCTAAATTCTGTGTAGAGGGCCAAGACCAAGGAACATGTATGCCTTAAAGGAACACCAAACAATGAAAGTGTTTTAAAGTAATGAAAATATCATGTACTGTTGCCCTGCTCTAGTAAAACTGATGTGTTTGCTTCAGAAACACTACTATAGTTCATATAAACAAGCTGCTGTGTAGCAAGCGCGTAAACTGAAAAAAAGGCTATATGGCACAGGTTAAATAGTGGATAACAGATAACACATTGTGTTCTACAGAGCTTATCTGCTGTGTAACTTGAGCCTTTCTCCTTTGATTGGCTGCCCCCATTGCTACACAGCAGCTTATTTATATATACAATAGTAGCGTTTCTGAAGCAATCAGCAGTTTTACCAGTGCAAGGCAGCACTTTGTTATATTTTTATTACTTTAAAACACTTTCATTTTTTGATGTTATTGTTCCTTTAAGAAGGAGGCATCCTTTACTATTGCAGAATGTAAATAACAGCTTAAAAGGTTTAGGTTTTCAGACTACTTGGGGATTATATCTTATATATAATGCCATAAGCAATGCCATGTATGCTTTTGGATAGCGTTATTGAACAATGTGCTCTTTACATATAGGGAACAAATAACTTCCGAATTAGAACAGTCAATTGTTTAAAAGGAGTTGTGCTAACAGACTGTAGCTCTTCTGAGCAGATGCATTTTAACTGCTATGTATTTTCGGTGTTCAGCTATAATAAGGTATTTTGATGTACAGTACATAGATGTATTCATTGTACTGTAAGTTTGCGATGGTGATACAAACATCCACTTACAACTGGCTATAATGGGCTGTCCATCTCTCAGTGAAGCTATGACCCAGTATCCCATATTATTGTAGAGGAGTGCCGTTCCTATGCTGGTCAAGACCAATAAATGTTCTATCCTGTATTTCACAGACACCCCCTCAACCTGAACTCCCCCTTCTCCTGTCCACTAGTCATAGGGAGGCTTGAGCGCCTGCCAGCAACTATTGATTTTCACTTCCCAATCTCCAAGCTGGATGGGAAGAAAAGATTAAAAACACTTTGTCAGTCTGAAGTTGAATAAGAATCTTTCGCTGGGGATGCCTTTGTGTGAGGGGGTCAAGGATGGTGTAAGACTTGAAAATTAACTCTTTCCCCCTTCCAAAAACTGCTTGCCTGCTGCCTGCTGTATTATTATTTGTCTTTAATGTGTGAAACAACTGCCAGATATCTCATAGTAACCTGACTGCAAAAGTATTAATGTCACTTCATCCAATTTCTGCCAATATTAGTAAGGTTGCTATGCCCTCTAGCCATCTCTTTTGGCTCAGTGACAAACAGAGAAACGACGGCAATGAGTTGGGGACATAGAAAGATATAAAACCTGCTTTGGAAAAGTAAATCCCATACAGTCAGTGATGCATTAACAGTTTCCTTACTTTGTTGCTCACTGTCCTTCTTTCTTTTCTATAAGTCGCAAGCCCAGTTATTCACAGCCAATGCATGAGTGTCACCAGAATCAATTTAGTAGCATACATCATGATCTGCAGAAAGCTTTTGGCTTAGCCCATGTGCCTTGCTCCATAAAAAACAATTGCTCGTACTTTTCCTTGTGATTCCTTGGTATTGAAAAGTCACCACTTCACATCAGAGGTCCCAATCCCAAGTCTTAGCTAACACTAGTTGACTGCCAAGACATAATAATAATAATAATTATAATAATAAATGGGCCATGTGTATTCTGTTATCTTCAGTGCAAATTACGGGCCTATGAGATATGAAAATGCAAGAGACAAATTCTTCTTATAAGAATGGTACAAGCATTCCGTTCATTGTATAGGTAAAATATGTTGGTTTAGATCAGATATGTTAATCTCGCTGGACAAAAAAGAGTACTATAACAGCATTGACAGAGCTGATTCCCTAGCATTGATTCACCAAAATTATGAAGCACTATTAATAAAAATGTTATAGGTTCAGGACTGCCACACTGTATAAATGTATAAATCAGTAGCCATTTTGTTATTGCCTAAATCTTTAGCTGTGATAAAAACTGGCTTGAACCTTAAATGTCCTTCATTGGTATCAAAATTGTAGCAACTAAATAAAAAAAGATGGAGTTGTTGAATTTCTTACGTTTTTAGCTGCCACGTTCTTTATAGAGGAAAGATGGCACATATCTCATTTTATTACTGATTCCTTATCTCAAGGCCATACATTAGGTAAATAATCTTTACTTTTTATTTACATCTGGAAACTATTTTCTAATCTTGCCAATTTGTAGGGTATGTCAGGACTTCAATGTGTACTTTCTTTGGTAATATTATTATGGACAACAGATTAAACATATTGGGATATTGAGAATGGCTACTGGGACAGTTAAGTGTATTTTACTGTTTTACTAGCCTCAGTGGCTTCTTTCCACATTCCAGCCTGTGTATAGTATCTGCTGAATTCAACCATCACGCATGTGTTGGGCCGAAACATATGCAATTTAAACCTACACTTGTGTTGGACAGATCCTCAATACTGACCAACCCATGCACTTCCTAAATGTTGTTCTATACTGACCCAGTTAAAAGAACACCAACTTTTTGGTTTATGTATATCTTGAAGTAAATTTTCCAACCCTTAACAGTGCATCCTATTATTATTACTATATTATTCTGATTCGTCTTTAGAGGTATAACAAATAGCCAGCCTTAGAGAATAGTCCCTGTAGAATGTATTGTCCCTGAGGCGAAAAGGGCCGGTAATTAGTAATGAGCGAATCTTCACGATGAGCGAAAAATTCACGAAATGCATTGAAGTCAATGGGCGTTTTAACAGGCAACTTAATATTTACACGCGCAACAATTTGTCAATGGGCGTTTTTTCTTATGGAGACTTTTTTTGTTCTAATACATTAAAGTCAATGGGCGTTTTTTCGTATGGAGACTTTTTTTGTCAATGGGCATTTTTTTAACGGAGACTTTTTTTGTCCTAATACATTAAAGTCAATGGGCTTTTTTCTTATGGGCAGTTTTTCTTGGCAAATTTTTCCGCAGCGAATTTTCAATACCGTTTTGCGAAAAAAAAAATCACACTTGGTGAAATTTGGAATTTCCAATCCATGGTTGGCCTATAAATTCGCTCATCACTACTGATAATGTGTGGGTGGAGGAGCTTGTGTAGCCTCCACCATGAGATGTAATACCCAGTGGGAGGGTTACAATACCATTGATACAAATATGTTCATAAAATGTAAAATTTCCTCATGAATATCTTTTAGGAGGAGGTTGAGTATGTGACTAGAGCGAGGGTCCCCAAACCTTTAATACCTGCAGACCACAAGCATGACAAAATTTCCTTGGGGTGCCAAATAAGGGAAGTGATTGGCTATTTTGTAAACCATATTCACAATAGAAGTGTACATGATGCTCTGTTTGGCAGTACACTTGGTATTTGTGCAACCAAAACTTGCCTTTAAGACAGGAATTCAAAAACAAGCAACTACTTTGAGGCCACTGGGAGCAACATTTAAGTGGGTGGTGAGCAACATGGTTGGGGATCAATGGCCTTAGAGCTTGTAGTAAATGAGGGCACAGTAAGAGCTGAGGTCACAGCAACAAGGCCCCATCAATGAGGATTACCCAGATGAGAATAAACACAATAGCAGTGTGAGAGGGTTAGTAGTATGGGGGAATAAGAAAGCACCATAAGATCTCAAATGTGTAGATATAGATGAACAATTCCACCAAGCTGGTCTGTCTTTGCTGTTGGGGTCCAGATGTAGGTCCTGTAACCAAGGACCCACTGTGTGTAACTGTTGTTTAATAAATAGATTTGCATACACATCTCTCTTCTAAACAAGTGCAAATCAAGCGTAGGGACTGATTCTCATACTAGTTTATCCGCCCATGTGACATTAGCCTTAGGCAGCATAAAGGCTCAGGAGTGTAAGCCGTGTTCTCACTGGAGTAAGCCAGGGCCTAGCTATAAGAGTTACCCTGGTACTAGCAGCAGTCCTGGGTGAAATTACTCCTTAAGTTTCCATTTGAAAGCTTACAAATAACACGTTAATTAGATATTAAACAATTATTTTATGTACTTAAACCTCTCTAGAGCATTTTCCTATATTTACCCTCATAAGTATAGCAATACAGAAGTAAATATGAGTATCACAAGTTTCAATCATACTTTCCACTGATAATTATTTGAAACAGAATGGAGGTGTTTCACTGAGGTTTTAAGGATCTATTCATTGTACAGTAGAGACTTAACTTACTCCTTTTCACACTATGGGAACCTTGTGTGTTGGGTGCTTGCAGCTGCCCTCTCACTTATGACAGCAAACTATAATTCTTTAATTCTTATATTGCAAAGGCACATTCCTACTCTGCCTGCTGCCCTTGTCCACTTCCCTCTCCTACCAGCCACTGTCACTTGTCACCAAAAGCGTTATCATGTCAGGCTGTCCTTGTCAGCACAGGCGGGAGAGCCCCTGAATTGCCCTGCGTCACTTCACTTTGGCTGAGCCCCTCTGAATCCGTTGACTCGCAGATGATAAATGAGCGGCAGCGGCTGGAGGCCTGTGAATTGGTTTGGAGTAGATAACGTCCGATCGTATCATCTCCTGCAGAAAGAGGTTGACTGGGACCATCCATTACCTCTGAAGGCTGGGACCTGCAGGGCTGACACACATATAATGTGATGCTTGACCAAAACAGTCCATATTCCCCTGTTTTGGTAATAGAACTGTGTTCTGCAGTTGTCTGTGGGTTCCCATGCTGAAGATAAATGCTTATGAAATCCTGACTGTCTGTGCTCCATTGTAATATAAATACTCTAAACAAATGGACCTTTTAATATACAGTAAATTTGATGGGGTTTTTTGTGTGTACATACTGTATGAATGATATGTGCTATGATGGCTGCTTCAAATCGCAAATGAGTGTAGCTGTTCTTTCCAAAATAAAACATTCTTCAGTGCAAAACTCTACGATATGCTTTTGTCAGCTGATGTCAGACCAGATTTAAAAAGTGACTATCCTTGAGAATTCTGTTTCACAGTTCAGAAAACTGCTTCCTTGTCTTTTCACAGATCAGCTGAAGCATTGTTGTTGTTTTTAGGGTTAATGCAGCCCATGCGTACTTGGGCCATGGGAGGTTCTGCATTATTTACAGGCTGCAAATTCTGAGTGTAGACAGACAGTCTTCTGCAAGGCCAGCACCTTGATGCCTACCTGTCATTTACCACTGTGATGTACAGGAATGTGGAACAGCCGTTCTGACACATGATGTTTAAGCTCACAGCGGCTGTTGCTCCAGTTTTAATGCGGGAGAACAAATGAAATAATCATGGCAGCTTTATGACGTTGCATGAATTTTTCATGAGCATTCATAAAATTTCATGATGCCCTCAGCTGGGAGAGATAATTTTTAAATACTGTGTTGATGTCAAGCGCCTCCTAAATATTGCATGTTTAGAAAGCAGCAGGGCTGAACCTAAAGGTGGGAAGGAGTGATGAGAGGTAAATGCACATAACGAAATTAAGGATGGCGTAAATGGAACAGGCAGAGCTAGAGATATCAAGGTTGTACACCAGTTACATTTATTACAGGATTGATTTTCTGTTTTGTAATGTTCCTCGGTTATGATGTCGTCGGGGAGGCTGAAATATTGCATCAGATTTCCTAGTTCTCACATCTTTCAGGACAAGTTAAAAACAAATATAACTGGAGGCCTGTACTTAGCATCTACTAAAGGCAGGTCTATGAACAAGACAGATAAATTGTAGTTTCATACAAAAAAAAAATCCTTGAGTGCTGAAAGGTTTGATATTTGTCATTTCCAAATATATTATTTTAAAATCATTAAAATACTTTGTATTTGTTTTGAATAAATGATGAAAAAATATTGTTTTGGGCCCTACTATGCATAATAACTTCAGATATGTAAAGTTCACAATTTAATTTCATTGAGTGATTTATCAGCAATTAATTTAAACAAATGTAGAAACAGTTTAGCTTTCTGCATGCCTCTAAATTGATTGCTAGTTATTATCAGGATTTTATCTGTATTGGTTAATGACCTGGATATCCTACTGAGTGGAGAGGAAGAATGGTTGTACCTGCTGGGTATAGGAGTTTTATATATTTCATTGACAATCCAGTTGTATGACACAAAGTAATAAAACTCTGCTGCCATAAATAAATTCCCAAAGTGCTCTATCTTCAATGCACTGCTTGTGACTTTATTGTAATTCAAATCGATCCTGCTAGCACTCAGTACAATGAATGGGATTAAAAAATGGACCCCTACTCCTCTTAGTCATGATCCAAGTTACTGGAATCCAATAGATGATATCACAAAACCCAGTTATGGACTTCAGAACTGGAATTTAGGTCCAGGACAGCAATCTGGAAACTGGCCAATGCCAGGCATGCTGCTCTCAGATGTCATAGATAAGGGCTTTTGTCCGATACATAATCATAGGCTGTTTGTCTTCTAAACTTTGCAGATCATGAAACCACACCGCCAAAATACTATAACCAAATCACTTAAATCCCCACTGATGTAATTGATGTTAATGTCCATCAGTTATCCTGGTTGAATGGGTAGCTAATGGTCTTTATCAACAGCACCTTCTGTTCTTACCAAGGAATTTCCAAAAAGGGGGCTGTTACTAAGTAGAACCCTAACCCTAACCCTAACCTAGATACTTGTATTTTAAAACTCTCATCTTAGTGAAATAATCCTAAAGCATTTTTAAATTATAAAAATACTAAAACACTAAAAAAAATACTAAAACACTAAAAGGGGACCGTCACCCAAAAAAACTATTCAAAATCTTATTTTATTATTTATTTATTAGTCAAGCAAAATGAACTTTAATTACACTATATAAATTATTTGAATCTTGTTTCATTCAGTCTGGGATTTCAAAATTAAAGCAAGCAGGCAGCAGCCATTTTGTGCACACAGTTATTAAGGCAAGCCTTGTATCATCTCGAAATCTTGTTTGTGCACCAGAATGGGGGACCTGATGTCCATCCCCATGCCCTAGCTAAACAATTAAATAGTTAAGAGAACTGGGGGAATGTGGGGAGAGAAGTTACATCTAGGAAGTGCTGAATGGAAAGTGAAAGTAATTGTCTGCCCGCCTCTATGCCCATGGCATAGATGAGTGGCAAACAATGTTTGATTGAGATTTTTAAATGAGCTTACAACAGCTATGAATGCTTTAATAAAAAATAGAAATTGGATTTCATGTTTAATTTGAAAAGACTTGTACTATACAGATTTTTGTGTCAGGTCCACTTTAAAGGCTTTATAGAAGCCCTTCTGCTGACCAACACTGCCCTGCCCTGATGGGCTACTTGTAGAAGGAGCCACACACCGGCACTTCAGATCTTCATCCATCCGGGCCGCTTTCCAGCACTGTCTCACACTTTTTCCTGCTGCCAGTAGACTATGGGAGCTAGCCAGGGAGGAGAAATCCAGCACCGCTCTATGGATGGTTGCCCTGTCGCCTTTTCTGAGGAGGAGCTCTTTATTTACCAGTAGGTCTTTCCAGCTGACAGGAGGTCAACCATTCCTGTTAGAAGAAAGGAGGTTCCGTCTAAATATTCGGAAGGGGTTTTTTACAGTAAGAGCTGTGAAGATGTTGAATTCTCTCCCTGAATCAGTCATACTGGCTGATACATTAGATAGCTTTAAGAAAGGGTTGGGTGGCTTTTTAGCAAGTGAGGGAATACAGGGTTATGGAAGATAGCTCATAGTACAAGTTGATCCAGGGACTAGTCTGGACTAGTTTTTTTATGCCTTCCTCTGGATCAACTAGCAGTTAGAAAGGTTTTATATATAAATAGATAGATAGATAGATAGATAGATGATAGATAGATAGATAGATAGATAGATAGATAGATAGATAGATAGATAGATAGATAGATAGATGATAGACTTAAAAGATTGAACTTGATGGACATGTGTGTTTTCTCAACTTAACTTACGATGTTACTCAGCTGAAAGGGATAAACCAACACCCTTGCCCAGATGCAATGTCTATGGGTGAACCTATCCAGGTTACAGCACACTTATTAGAATCCTGATCAAAACTCAGTATTGGAGCACCGTGTTTTGCTAAAGTAAATATATCTTGTCATCTTGCAATGAATATTCATTATACTTCTCCTTAAAAGCCCATGTTAGAGCAGTTAATTTAGAGCCTGAAGCCTGTTTGTCTTGTAAGTCTGCTGAGTCATTGTATAGAAAATGTGCCTCAGGATGCTACTGATTTCACTGATTTGATCTTCTCTCTGGTTGCAGGGCACACAGACCACTGTACCTAAACTGACCTTTGACTACGACTTAACTTCGAATCGAACGATTCCAACTAAAAAACGTTTGACTATTCGACCATTCGATAGTCAAAGTACTGTCTCTTTTTAAAAAACTTTGACCCCCTACTTCACCAAGTAAAACCTACCGAACCTCAATGTTAGACTATGGGGAAGGTCCCCATAGGCTTTCTAACAAATTTTTGGTCGAAGGAAAATCCTCCGATCGATGGATTAAAATCCTTCAAATTATTCGATCGAATATTTTTCCTTCGATCGAACGAATTGCGGTAAATCCTTCAACTTCGATATTCGAAGTCGAAGGATTTTACTTCAACAGTCGAATATCGAGGGTTAATTAACCCTCGATATTCGACCCTAAGTCAATGTGCCCCATAATGTATGTGTGGTTGATTCAACTAACCCAAGGCTAAGTTGAACTCCAAATAAACCATTTTGAACAGCTATCTTTAACCATTCTGATTGTTTTCCAAAACTGACCTTAATGCTGGTTTAATAGTATTCTTTAAATTATTTGCTGCTTTCAAAGGAAGAAGATGGAAGGGGACAAGAAATTCCAGGGTCCCCTTATGTCATTGGGTACACTTGCACATAATTCATCAGAACAGGCTCGACAGGAGCATTGCCTTTTCCTGCAAGTTGTTATATGTATTGGCGCAAATGCCATTGTTGTGAATGGTATCAATGTGAACTCAATTTTGTGTCCATTTTACAACTTTACACTATGTAAATGAGTCTTAGTAGAATTAGTAACCTTTTATTTGTGTGTGTGTGTATTTTCTACATAAGATAGGGTACCAACCCACTGTCCTCCAACTGTCTCAGCATTCTCTATAGCTATATGGAATAATATAAGTAAGTCAGAAAGTAATGAGGGATTCAGATGTCCTTCAGTTTAGCTGGCAGCATTATATCAAATGAAAAGACACAGTTGAGAAATCATGAGGTTATTTACTACACCTCTATTTTTTTGGTTGAGGCAAAAAGTCAAATGTTTAGTGAAGAAAAAAACTCCACTTGAAGATTTATTATACCTTGAAGCTGCTAAAAGTTCAAAAATCCACCATCTCAAACCTGCCTCGGTCATGCAGAAGTAATTGGCAGATGCCCCATTTATATTTTGATCTGTGCTGGGTTTTCGTCCAATAATCTGAATAATTTGTGGGTTTCTGGCGATAACACGAAATAATCGAGCGGTTCGGGCATCAAATACAATAAATTTGCATGATTTGAGTTTTCGCTTGATTTTTATCGAGTCTTTTCTCAACCCAACTTTTTTTTGAGTTGTTTTATTGATAAGATAAAATTGTGGATGGTAGTTTGGTTAAGCTTGGTTTAATATAATGATGAGATAAATTCGAGTTTTAGTATATAACTCCCCACATGTATTAAGGAACACTGTAATGCGTAGAAATTTATAGGAAAATAGACTGACTGAAACTAATTCCTAATTGTTTTCTGTTGGTAATTATACTGGTGCAGTGCATCATCACCTCTGTTGTTAAATGTGCCCCTAGTTGCTGGATGCCTGAGCATGAAAATAAATAAATCATAATAATAATAACAACTAGTCTCATTATTGTAATAATATTAGGTAGCAAAAGAATGCAGACATGCTTGAACTGTACATGAAGTAAATACAGCCATAAACCCTCAGTAAACATATGTGTCTGGTAATATAGCCTATCATTAAGAGACCTGTGTCAGCAGGCATAATAGTTGAAAGCTTAAGTAGAGCTTGCACTTGGGGCTTGCAAACTACACCATCATTGTAGAGAGGAGGACTGGCAAATAAGGAGAACTGCAGCTGAATAAGAAGCATAAATGGGGGGGTCATATAGTTTATGTCATATTATGTGTACATCAAACCTGTGTCTGAGGCTTTACTTGCACTTTGAATCTGAAATCATGCTGTTTTTGTATCTCTATACTGAACAATAAGTAAAGGACACGGCCTCTGTAGAAGGTCTTTTAATTATTTATCATTCTGGAATTTTCATTTCTCAACCAAAAGGTATTGTTTTGCTGCTCAAAAAGCAGAGATCACAGTCAGCAATGTTTAAGGTGCCCTCTTATTACTCTTACATTTCCATGTTCACAAATAAAGGGATAAGGATAGATATGCACTGAAACTAAGAAAGTTCCATATTTTTAAACAGAGGAAATTTAGGAAATGATATTTACTTAAAATCTTTCTCTCTACATTAATAACAGGTAAGGTTTATCTTGATGAAATCTTTACTACCCTCAACCCAAAGGATTTTCCAGGGATATCACACATACAACTCTCATGGCATCACTGCTTACAGTATGTCTCGGATTACTGGTAATACATTTCACAAACTTACTATGAAATTAATTCTTACATCAGCAATCACAGATTATGACAACATATTAAAGGGCTGGTTCACCTTTACGTTAACCTTTAGTATGTTATAGAACGGCCAATTATAAGCAACTTTTCAACTGGTCTTCATTTTTTATCGTTTTTAAATGATTTGCCTTTTTCTTCTGACTCTTACCAGTGGGAGTCACTGACTCCATCTAAAAACAAATGCTCTATAGGGCTACATATTTATTGTTATTGCAAATCATAAATAATGAAAACCAAATGCAAATTTTTCAGAATATCTCTACATCATATAAAAGTTTACTCAAAGGTGAACAGCCCTTTTAATAAAGTCTAAAACAAAACAATTAACAAAAACCATGTTACTATAAAGATCGACTTATGTTCCTATGCTCAAAAGTTTATAAGCAATAACAACAATGCATCCTAAATGAATAAAGCCAAAATGGCAAAAACACTTTGATGTTCAAATACAATCAGTATTTAAATCAGTCACTTAAATTCATTGTAAATAGGAGACATGACTATACAATATATATATATTTTTAAACAAGCAAACACAATATAATATAATATATATATATATATATATATATATATATATATATATATTATATATTTGTGTAAAAGACATACAACCATAAATAAAATATTATCTTTTTCATATAAAATAAACTTTATTTTTCTTCTGCATGTGTTCTGCACATGTAGGAAAGCTACTTAAACAGAGATTAGGTCATTACGTTTCAGGATTTTGTTATAGGCATATCACATAGAGCAACATTACATAAAAAGTAACCTTGAAAGAGAACTATTTTTAAGTGGTTTGCAAGCAGTGGAGATGTATGCAAGGTCAAACCAACCTGTACATCATCACTAGGCTAAACCAACCATACATTCCACTTATTGTAAACAAACTTAATCCTGTGCTCTAACAGTGACGTTGTTATGTTAACACAGCAGATGTAATATGGGATGCTTTCAAAGGTCAAGTTCAAATATTGTTTGTATTCCTTCATGTGATGACATTAGTTTAGTCATGTGTAAGTATGATGTCAGTATGATGTTATCAGAGAATCTTTGGGGTTAGGTCAAATATTCTGTATTTTATTATATTCAAACAAACAGGACTTTTAAACTGTCAAAAAAACTAAAAAAAATATATATAGTGAATAAAGTACCCCCTCTTGTAAAATATAAGGATATTATAAGTTACCGAGGAGTTTCATGACCATATAAAAACACGAGGCCGAATATATATATATATATATATATATATATAGAGAGAGAGAGAGAGAGAGAGAGAGGGAGAGAGAGAGAGAGAGAGAGAGAGATAAATATATACAGTATATATACACGTATGGGCTACCAAATATATCTGTAGTGTTGTAAGCAGAAGTGGCTAAGTATTGTCATAGAAATAAAGAGAACTGCCTCGTCCTGTTTTAGTAGGTAAGGGTCTTTGTTCATATTAAAAAAGAATAACTGTACATTATTATTTTCATGTACCCAAAGGATATATACATTCATTTAGAAATCCATTATTGGGAAGTATGCGAATGCAGTTTAAGGTGGGTACCTTGTGATCATGAACATATTGTGCTGTCTGCAGCCCAGAAATTAATGAGGAACATAGGCGGCAGATACAGTAAGCTACAGAATATACACATAGTCCAACCATAGGCCACAGGGGGACAGATTTATCAAGGGTCGAAGTGAATTCAAGGGAATTTTCAAAGTAAAAAAATTCTAAATTCAAAGTAATTTTTTGGATACTTCGACCATCAAATAGGATACTACGACTTTGACATCTAATTAGATTTGAAGTAAAATTGTTCGAATATTCGACCATTCGATAGTCAAAGTACTGTCTCTTTAAAAAAAACTTCGACTTCAATACTTCGCCAAATTAAACCGAAGTGCTATGTTAGCCTATGGGGACCTTCTATAGCAGTTTTCTCATTTTTGAAGTCGAAGAAAATCGTTTGTTCGTTCGATCGATGGATGAAATCCTTCGAATCGTTCATCTCAAAGGATTTCATTGTTCGATTGTTCGATTGAATGATTTTTCTTCGATGGTCGAATTTTCGAAGCTTTTTCTACTTCGAAATTCGACCCTTGATAAATCTGCCCTATGGTGTTAAACTGCCAGGCCATTGGAAACAGGCCCATACTGGCAATCTGTGGATTCTGGCAAATGACAGAAAGACTGCTGTAAGATGCCATAGATAGTCACTATTTGTTGGGCTTGTGGGAGCTGTTTTGGTCTTTGTGCATTTGACATGCCAGGGCCTATTTTGAATCCTAGTCCAGACCTAATTGAAAATATGCACATTTTCTTTTATTACTGTGCACCCTATTGATTTATGTACCTGTATGATACCTGACTACGTTAACATTTTATTTCATGTTGCTGTTATTTTATAGATAGGTTCATGAGCATGACAATTGTGTGCATGTAGAGTTGTGTTACTAGTAGCATATTTGTAGCCATACAGTGTACACAACAGATTGTGCCAGCAGCATTATGGTTAAACATTACTGTCAGGCTGCTTGTTAACAATATTTGTGAAGGCACCTGTGACCAGAGAGAAGACCCTCTCATAATGTTATTTTTAACCTCCTTCATCCTCCCTGGCAGAGCCCACTCTGCAAACAAATCTTTGGAAAATGGGATATAATGATTCATGGCAGGGTGACATTTGTGCATGAAGCAAAGGCCTAAACACATCCTGACGTTTGGTAACCAAGTAACGGCCCCTGTATTTTTACATGCTGAACAAGAGAAAAAGAGGCCGGCTCCCATAAGAGGCCTTGAAGAGTTAGCATGATTCAGGTTGCACATAATTAAATCTCAGTAAGTGGCCTTCATTCTTCATTCAGCTTGCAGGGGGCACCTAAAGAGAAGTAAACATAGAAGAATTTAAAAGGAACAAGTAGTTTTTACAGCCCATATCTCAGTTGGCAAGAGGAGGAAGACGTGCCACCAAAAAAAGGGCTAGAGTTTGCACATGGATTATAGTAAAATAAGAAAAAAGGAGACTTCCTTACTGGAGGGCTTAGAGGGTGTTTTGTCAATCAAGCAATTAGTAAGTCGATAGGTGGTAAACAAATAAAATCTGCCCCATTTACTTGCACAGCAATTGACTGCAAGCTTGGGTGCACTCACTTGCTTGCCAATTGTTACACAGAAGCTGACGCCACAACACACAAGATTATATCTTCCTGCTTATCAAAGATTGCCATAGAAGGCAGTGACAGGTCATTTTGAATGCTTTGTCCACCTCCCAGGGACAAATGGCTCCAGTTTGCTCCATGTGCCATTGGCCTTACAGGCAAAGAGACTACTGGAATTTAAAAAATATTGTTACCCAGCAAATACATCACTGACATTACATACCTTAAATGTGTTTTTCTGCTTATACAGTGGGGTAGCAGCATCTAGACAGGATTTAGAGGCAGACATGACTTAAGGAAACTTATTACCGCAATAAATGTTATGTCAATATTTCTACTCCACAAACAGATTTTTCTACTTAACGTTGACTAGAAGATAAATGGAAATGTTTGCTCTTCCTAATACTCTTCCCTCATCACTTCAGTCCTCTTAGAGACAGCCATGGCCCATCCCAGCAATCACCTGAATAAAAAATTTGCTGTCTATTGCAGACACTAGCAGTAAATGATTGTTTCTTCAGGAACACTGGCATATGGATTTCTAAGTGATAACCACCAGCATTTTATTGTAACAGTCCTCACTGAAAGGACTATGGTGACCCTGTATCCTCCTATGCCATATGCCTAAATGTGGCTAAACATATGCAGATGTCCCATATTCTGCAACCATATGCATATGAGAGACAGTGCATGTCATGGCCTCCTTTTTATTGTTCCAATTTGTGATCAGAACAGCAGGGAGAGGGAACGGCAGTGAACCCATAGCCAGCCTAAAATACAATGTGCACAACATTTGAAAAAATTGTGCATACTCCTGAAACTATGTAACGTGAACAATGTACAGTTATTAACCAAGGGAGCAGAGCACGTGACTTGATTTTGGAACTCACAAGAACTTGAACCCAAAAAAAAGTCTAATGCAGATTTTTTAAAACCTTTAATGGTCCATTGTTGAATATTCCGTTGCTATCAAGTCACATACCTTATTCCTGACCCTACAGAGAATAGAAATACCCAGGAAAAATATGTTGCACCCCAGGTAGACAACTATGTGTGCTCATGTAAGAGCCATCTCTATGAATACAGAAAACTGTATTTCCCTCTGTCAAAACAAACCTAATATACAGTGTGAACGTCACATAAATGCAAAAGGGCTATATCAAATTTACATGGAACCATGTTTAAAGTACTTGTGATAAACAAGTACAAAGCCTTACAAGAGTCAGGCCTGGTCTCCAACAAGTTGTTTGTGTTGTTTGTGAGTATTTGTACAACTATGACAAGAAAAACCTCTCAAAGTACAAATGTATTTCTATATATTATTCTAAATTGCTATTGGAAGCCATAGACAACGCAATATATTTTTTATTAGCACAGTAAAATTGTGACGTTTGGGCCATACAGTACAATTCTCTCTATGCAGGAGTTGGGAGTCTGATTTTGATTGACATGTCTAATGTAGCCTTTGGAGAGTCGCTTCTTTTGCCTAGAAGATGTATTTGAGCTCAATCATTTAAAATCACAAGAAATACTGTTCTCTACCTGCAGGACTTGTGCCAAAATCTGTTATTTTGTTTGTGCTGGAATTTGTTATTTTAGTTATATCTAGTACACCTGCTAGGAAAGGGAGCCCCCACCAAAGCATATATTAGACCTAACTGTCAATCAATACCTGACACCCGACTCCTGCATGAAGAGAGAAAGAAGAGAGACCGATTCTGAGAGGGGGAGAGGGAAGAATAATTTGGTTATTTCAAAAATGGTACAGAATTTTTAATTGATTATATTTAGAAAGTTTCTTATTTCAGCATAAGCAAGCTTATATTATATGTTCATTTCCCCCCCTGTACAATAGTGCTGCCCAAGGGGGTTAACAAGCAGCTTCAGGTTGTCTGTTTGTGTTATATAAAACCAATAAACTGAACCAGTCTGTTAAAGATTCTATCATATGATCAGTGGGCTCTCTTGAACAGCTAGTATTAAGGTGGCCATACACACACAGATATTATTGTACAAAACAAAGTTTCATATGATATTTGGTGCATGTATGGTATGATCCGAGGTGACTGATATCTGTCGACCATCTTGTTGGTCGGGCAAGAAGGAAAATTTTGATTGGGCGCCTTAAAAGGCAAAGGGATATAGCTGAATTGTCAGATAAAGGTAGTATTCTGTTGTTTCTACCTGTATAACTGACAAATCAGCTATTAAAATTTAACCAATGGTTATTGAAATGATGTAACACGTATGGCCACCACTGATATTGGTGCTAATATTAACTATAATAAAAAAAATTTGCAGGGTTCTTAGTGCACCTGTAAGAGCAAGAACTGTGAACAAAGAAATCCACTGCCCACTAAGTTGGGCTTTTTTTAATGGAATTTGTGAGGGAGTGTTTTAAGTTATCCTAACAGAAGATGACCACATAGACGAATATGGAAATGTTTAATCCCGAAGGACACAAATGCCACCGGCAGGGGTTGCTTGAGGGGAAGAAGCTGGTGCTGCCAGGGGATGGATAGCAAAGACAACCAAACTCTGCACAGGGACGTCTGAACTTCGTCACTGTCAGACTGAGCAAAAATGCAGAGAAAGGAGACATTTGTCAATATAATAATATAAATAATATGTTTCTATAATATAAATAATAAGTTCTGGTCAACTGATCACAGCCTCCTTTAAAGCCTTTTGAATTCTCTACTATGTTTAGTACTGTTTTTACCTTGTTAGCCAATCTAGGACTGTTCCGCAGAGTCTCTCATACTGGGCCTTTTAAATCCTTGGCTGGGCTGTGTATTGTTGAACAGGGTGCCACGGCTGGCCAGCCTGGCTATCATCTTTCTATATAAGCACTTGAAACATGCAAATTATAGTAAAACTGATCTTTTTTAATACCCCCTTCCAAGTATGCAATCCAGCTGAGATATTGTAGCCAGGCTAGAAGCAGCTGCTAGATACACAGACCACTGTATTTTTTTCACTGCCTTTCAAATTGTTGATGTGCTGTCACTGCTCTATTTTGCACAGGGTGCTATTTACCCTAAGGCTGGACCTGTCTGTATCAGTGGGTAAAGATGTATGTAAAAACTGTTACAATGTAAATAGTGATATTTGTTTTCCTTCCATGCAACCTGACAAGTGCCTGTACCTCTCTGTGCCTTTGGTGCACATAATTACATTGTATTTCAGTACAGGGGAATCAAAACCTAAACTGAATAGCATTTGATTTTTTAGTAAATAAGGTCAGTGACGTATAGTAGGGTTATTATTTTTTGCAAGCCATCTGCATTCTTCCCTCTCTCAACAATGAATATTTGTTTTTAAAAGAGGATGTTTTCAGAATATGAAAACACTACAGATTACTATAACAGCTACAACAAAAATTAATAATATTCATATTTATTCATTCGCTTTTTTTTTTTTTCCTTTCCTTTTTTTTTAAGGCTGGTAACCTTACGCATGCATTCTTACATTTATTAAGCACTCCCGGCAATTTCTCCAGTGCAGCTGGGCAAATATCTATGGCAACGCAGTGAAATGCAAAGTGATCTCATTTACCATGTATCTAGGGCTCATTACATGCAAATGAGCTCCGTCGTGTGTTGTGGGGATGAGCAGAAATAGCAGACCTGTTAGTGCAGGGCAGCAAGCACTGCAATCTTCTCAATTGGGCTATTGCTGTCCACATAAAAACTGTCACCTTCTGCCAGAACAGGCTGGGCCGTGACTCCATTCCAACAGTAACACAATGGCAATCGACAAAGCACATCTACATTCATTATTATCACACAGTGATGTATCTGTTTGGCTTCCTAACTGGCAAATAAAAGACTTTATCATACGAGGGAATCTCAGAATCAGTTATTTAATATATTGTTTTTCTTGCAGAAGACTCCAGACATTTTACTGGGGCTGAGTCAGCCGTCATTGGGTGCTGTAATTACAGTTAATACATTCATGCTAGTGAAGTTAGCAGTAACAACCAATAAAACTGTCCTTTGATCAGTTTAGCTTAGATGGAATAACTAAAGCATGCAACTCTATAAATGAAGACCATTGTCCCTAAGCTTGCATGAAGCTACCAATGGAAATCAAAGCAAAGAGGGCACCACATGAGAACTTGATGGAAACAACATATGCCATTGAACTACACAATAGGAGGAAAAAAGCAAACATAAGCTTACAAAGCATTTATATACACAAAACTGTAAGTGTGAAGCAAGCTCTTCTTGCTGCAACCGGATATTTGCAGAATACTGAGAGTTGCAGTTCTGCAATGATATTTTCAACTAGAGAAACTCCATTCTGCATGCTCTAAAATGTTTTGAAATATTCAGATATTCTAAAAACATGTATAGGGTGGCTAGGGCACCTTCTTTAGAGATTCCAAAACGGTAGGCCAGACCTTTCGGATATTAGGGGGATCATGGGGGGCCAGAAAGACTGCTGTAAGGTTTCATAGACAGTCAATGTTTATTTGGTCTATGGAGGCTGTGTGGACCTCTGTGTACTTGAAATGACAGGGTTTTTTTTGAATCTCTGTCTGTACTTGGGTGGATGATTTGCTATAAAGCCTGTTTGCTGTTATAGAAACTATTGGAACACTATAGCATGGTAATAAGGCTGTAGCCTTGTTCTGAGCCTAAACAAATATTGGTCCTCAAAGGGTAATCTTAAACCAATTAAAATGCGATGTAGGATTCTTCTAGATGAACATAAATTGGGTTCAGTTAAGGCTGAACAGTATTTTCAGCCTTGCAAACCCCGCCACAAGGTTATATTGTCACTATTTACTGATATACAGTGCCAAGGTATCATAAAATCAGTGACAAGAAGATTAGTATACATTCAGTTATATTTGATCTTATTTCTATCACTTTGTGATGACAGAGCCCAGCCTCCCCCACCCGTACTGGGAATAATGGAGATACAAGGGTTAACCTGCTGCCCATGTATTTCTGAGCCTTTCAGACCTCATAAAAAGCTGGTGATCTCTCCAGCATTTCGGCAGCTAATAATACACTGGCTGATTCTCTGCCCACAGGGAGATTGTCATCCATGCTAAAGTTTGACATTTTACACTTTAAGTAAGCGTAGCCAGCAGCAAAAAAAGAAAGAAGGGAAAAAAAGTCACAGAGAGACAGATTCGTCTTATTAAAAGAAGATGTCACCAAAAGAGCAAGTCAACAAATATTCTCTTGCTGCCCAGACATAGTCAGTAAACCGGAGGCTGAGGTATAGGAAAATAGGCCTGGCCTTTGTTAGAGGTATCACTGAATGTGGAAACTGCCAGCTCTACTCTTTGCAGTAACCTTGGATTCCTGTCTGCCTGGAGCTGACTGGCTTGGGCAAGTCATGTGGCTGAGCAGGTTGAGCTTTTATAGAGAAAACTCTATATGTTGCCCTATATATCTGGAATACATTCAGGGTACATTATATTTATGCAACATTATTAGAAAAGATTATGATGACTGGTTAGCATGGTACTTCTTAATTCTACTGGCAGAATTTGTACCTTAAGAACTATAGCATTTGTTTCAATAGCACTACACAAATGCCTTGTATTTTTAAACGTTTCTCTGCCTTAGTATATCCCAGTAGTTTATTTACTTAATGGAGCTTACCAGCCATTCCATTCTGCCTTACATTTCACTTTAAAGCATCGGATTCTCGTCTACTCTCTTTTCTACCTTTCCTCCTATTTAGTAAATCATTTATTAAATGATGATTTATTAGACTACAAGCGCATTTATGTATATAGATTCCATCTATTATGAAAAATTCTTAGGGTCTGGTGTTGCCTCCCCTGATATTGACCCCATCCACTAAGCTATGCCCCCTAGCCATTGCATTGTATAGGATTAACACACACATGGCTTTGACTGACATCCAGGCTTTGGCTGGTAATGTATTTATAAAGCACCAGCATACTCTGCAGAGCTGTACAATATATAGGTGCACACATGGAACATACAGATTACTTACAAAACTGATAATTGATACAAGAGGTAGAAGGCCTTGAATACAGAAGAAAATGCAAACAAATGGCTTCTACTGGAAAACAAAAAAACAAAAACTCACATCAGGATACCTTGGAAAAGTGACATTAGAAAATGACGAAGAGAACATAAAAAATAGGGGACACCGCACCCTTAAAGGCATCTTTTGCAATTGATTTTGAACCCTGTGTGGATGTTTGTTATTTATAAATTGCCAGAAACAGAGACTTCCCTGCATCCATTGTGTATCTGTAATCCTCAAACTCCCTTCTGTTAGTACAATGTTGTATATTTATTTTTGTGTATCAGCTGAAATATATCTGTTGTATGTCTAATGTAAGGGCTGTCATTGTTCTAAAGAGATTACATAGATATTAGATGGAAGAATGCAAATATAGCCTTGAACAGGTGTCACAAGGTATTCCACTTGGGAGTGTCCGGCCATCCCAAACTGAGCATTTGACCACTGACGGTCTGACTCTATTTTCTTAACGTCACTTTGATCATAGCTTCTTACAAGCTTTTACACTACAGGTATGGGATCCGTTATCTCTGAATTAAATAAAGGCTGTCTCCCATAGACTCAATTTTATCCAAATAATCCACATTTCTAAAAATGATTTCCTTTTTCTCTGTAATAATAAACCAATACCTTATACTTGATCTAAACTAAGATATAATTAATCCTTATTGGAAGCAAAACCAGCCTATTGGGTTTATTTCATGTCTACATGATTTTCTAGTAGACTAAGGGGCCCATTTACTTAGTTCGAGTGAAGGAATAGAATAAAAAAAACTTCGAATTTCGAATGTTTTTTTCGGCTACTTCGACTATCGAATTGGCTACTTCGAACTGCGACTACAACTTCGAATCGAACTAAAAATCGTTCGCCTGTTCGACCATTCGATAGTCGAAGTACTGTCTCTTTCAAAAAAAAATTGGACCCCCTAGTTCGCCACCTAAAACCTACCAAAGTCAATGTTAGCCTATGGGGAAGGTCCCCATAGGCTTTCTAAGTGTTTTTTTGGTCAAACAAAAATCGTTCGATCGATTGATTAAAATCATTAGAATCAAACGATTCGAAGGATTTAATTGTTCGATCAAACGATTTTTCGTTCTATCGTTTGATCGAACAAATTGTGGTAAATACTTCAATTCGGCAGTCGAAAATTGAGGGTTAATTAACCCTCGATATTCGACCATTAGTAAATTTACCCCTTTATGTATGAATATCCAAATTACCAAAGGTCCGTTATCTGGAAACCCTAGGTCCCGAGCATTCTTGATAATAGTCCTTTATCTGTCTGTCTTTTCATTTTATTCTTCAAAATAGGCGTACATATAAGATATTAAAGGGAGCAACAAACAATTATTTTGGGGAATCTACTAACATAACCTGATGTCATTACTTTTTAACAAAGGGTTCTAAACAGCCTAGATCACATAGACTTGTTGAGCATTTCAGCTCATGACATAGGTGACATTTTGTTACTGTGACAAATTTCTAAAAAAAATGCAAGAATTGTCCTAGATCTATTCTAATTTTATTCCATGCTAATAGTGAAGCATATGGCAACCAGGCATGATTATCCAGGGTTTCGTGTTTGCTTCTATTGCCATGACTATAATGGGAAGTGATACACCAATATTATCTTTGTCTTGCCTTTCCGTTTGTCCCTGGGAAAATCATGGCAAAAAAATAATTTGTGTAACAAAACTATAGGACAAAAGAAAGGGATCTTGAGAGATCATGACCTCAAACATTTCCCCCTAATTATATCTAGCCCAAATTATTTTCTCATTGAACAGATTGTGAGTAAACAAGCAAAATCTAATTTAAAATAGTTTATTTTATCCTTATCTATTAGATTTTTTTGGAGGTAATTAAATAACTTTTTCTGCAACAATTAAGCTAATGCATGCAGTGTTGCAACCAATCCAATTGTGCTTGATGTGCCATGCATGTTTTGTGTGAATTGCAAGCAACTGAAGCTAGTAACATTAAAGCAGTCCGTAGGATTTTACCTCAAAGGTTGAATTCGAGGGTTTATTAACCCTCAATATTCGACCCTTAGTAAATGTGCCCCTTGGTGTCCACATACAAAATAGCCATTCACTTCTGAATCAGTGGGAGTTTTAGCAGCTACTGACATCAACCAGTGCCAGGCATAACACTGAGGATGCCCAAGGCAAGCCCCTAATCCTAATTACAAAACCCCCCTCCCCCAACATATGTCTCCTTGGCACAACTTGGCTCACCCCCCCCATCCACATGCCTGCATGCAAGGCTTCTTTTTTATTAAAGGGGTGGTTCACCTTTAAGTTAACCTTTAGTATGTTATAGAATGGCCAATTCTAATCAACTTATACATTGGTTCATTCATTATTTATTTGTTATAGTTTTTTTTTAATTATTTGCATTATTATTCTGACTCTTTCCAGCTTTCAAATGGGGGTCACTGACCCCATCTAAAAACAAATGCTCTTTAGGGCTACATATTTATTGTTATTGCTACTTTTTAGTACTCATCTTTCTATTCAGACCATTCTCTAATCATATTCCAGTCTCTTATTCAAATCAATGCATGGTTGCTAGGGTAATTAGGACTCTAGCAACTGGAGAGCTAAAATTGCAAACTGGAGAGCTGCTGAACAAAGTGCTAAATAACCACAAATAATAAAAACTTAAAAAAACATTTGCAAATTGAATATTTCTCCCTACATTATACTTAGGGCCAGATTTATCAAGGGTCGCTTCGAAATTCGACCATCGAATTAAAATACTTGGAATTCGAATATCGAAGTTGAAGTATTTTTCACCGAATTTGGCCATCGAACGATCGAAGTAAAATCGTTTGATTCGAACGATTTTAGCGTACGATCGAACGTTTTTACTTCAATGTCTAAAGACTTAGAAAATGGTTGTAGAAGGTCCCCATAGGCTAACATAGCACTTTGGCAGGTTTAATTTGGCAACGTATTGAAGTCGAAGTTTTTTTAAAGAGACAGTACTTCGATTATCGAATGGTCGAATATTCTATTTTTACTTCAAATCTAATTTGAAGTAAATTCGAAGTCGTAGTATCCTATTCGATGGTCAAAGCATCCAAAAAATTACTTTGAATTTCAAATTTTTTTACTTCGAAAATTCCCTCGAATTCACTTCGAACCTTGATAAATCTGCCCCTTAAAGTTAACTCCAAGTTGAACAACTCCAGTGTTACTGCTTTACCTGTTATTCATTCCTTTCTGTTCTCTAGAACTACAGAAACCTACATAGTTTAAATTCCCCCATTCAGAATATAAGCCATTATGATAGAAAAATGAATTTCCAATCTCTTGTGAAGTATGAAAGGTACTTGCAATTGCCACTTATACATACCACGGCACAGATACGTGTTTTCATACGTCTCCTTCCCACACACGTACATGAACAAATCAGACAATTGATTCAATAACCTTTAAAGGACACAGCTGCTGGCTGGAGATGAGCAGAGATGAGGATTCATAATGAAGGAGGACAAAATGACTGTAAATCCGCTCATTAGAAAGACACAAATGAAAGAAATCCTAGAGTCAACTGATCTTCTTCGTGTCAGCAGTCTTATTATTGATAAGAGTGTTTAATTCTGTGTAAAGAGGATTCTGAATTATAATTTTAATTGATGTTGAACATGTCAGGCTTATTCTCTATGTAAAACCTCTAGCTGGAGATTTGCTTTTGAGTAAATTGTACAAAACTATGTGAATTTCCAAGTTTCTTTTTGATGAATATATATCAGTGCCGACTTAATGCTCTCTGGGGCCTGAAATAAGATAAAATCCTAGCCCAAAGCAAGTGGAATTTAGTAGTTAACTTCTAATCATTTGCTACAAGTTACAAAACTTGGTGCAAGTTTTCAGGGCTCATTTACAAACACAGGCACAAGTGCAAAGTGATATTTAGGACACAAATGACTAAGGTTTTTGCCCACAGAAAAGGATTAGATTAGAGCCCACACAGGGCTCATACAGGGAATGGATGGAATAATGGCACTAGATTCCAATTTGCTTGGTTGCACCCATGGAGCAACCCAATAGGGGAACGCTTGAATTATTTCCAGGTCCAGGCTGGAGGGTAGTTCCAGGGTTGCCTATTATTCACCATGAGCAATGTTGCATGCAATTCATCAAAGCAAACGGAACAACTACATTGTTGCTGGCCACCTTGTTACTTTCGCCTTCATTCTAGTGCTTTGTACCTGTGCCTCATTAGTAAATAATCTATTTCAACTTTCATTAAAAACTATTTCACTAACCATTAATGCCAACACAGTCTATACATTTAGCACCAACATTGCCCATACGTTTAGTGCCAACACTGCCATACAATCCACTGCACTCATGCATGCATACTATTTATAGTCTTAGCCTCAAAAAAACTGACACTTTGGTGGTTATTTATTAAAATTAAGTCTGAATGCTGAAAACTCTATAAAAAATCTGAATTTTTAGTGGAAAAAAACCCCACATTTTTCAAGATTTATTATACCTGAGGCTGCAAAAAGTCTGAATCCAAAAATCTGCCATCTCAAACCTGCCGAGGTCATACATAAATCAATGGGAGAGATCCCTATCCTATTTGGAAGTTTCTGTGGTCTGTGCTGGAATTAGCCTATTTCGGGCTTTTCAGGCAAAAATCCAAATAGAAAATCAAGCAATTTTGGAAAAAATCTGAAAAAAAATGTGCAATTCAGGTTTTTCTTTTTTTTTTTTAAATTCTTTTTATTTATTTGTTATGATATGAAATTCTCTATGGTTCAAATTTACATATCTTTTCAAAAAGATAATAAGTGATAAAGATTCATGTGATCATAACAACAATATATAATAACATTTTATTACATTTCTAACTTTCAGCTCTTCTGATATCCTTGTAAAGACCTTATGAAAAGTTATCTGTGATAAGAAACCAATAATCTGTTAGTTTGATGACTCTTGGGGATGTCTGTTTGATCACATTCTTGCTGTAACCTTCTGAGATATTGGGACGATTCCATGATCAGTGGGTGTTCTCTTAGGGAGTTACAGTATTTATCAAAGGGCGATTTTATCTCAACATTTTCTGCTACAAACTCTGATGAAATCCGATCTTTTTCTATATTTATTTATTATTACATTTTCCAGAAAATATGCTTTGCTGGAAAAAATCTGATTTTCACGATTATTTTTCACCCGAAAACTCCGATTTCTTATGCTTTTTTGCCCTAAAACTATGAAAACTTCAAGGTATTGCACGATACCCAGTGCACATCAGAAAATCATTGGGACTTCTCCCATTGACTTATATGCAACCGTGACAGTTCTGAGATGCCGGATTTTCTGATTTGGACTTTTCCATCTTCAGGGTTTAATAAATTCAGAAAAATTCATAATTTTTTAAAAGTGCGATTTTATAAAAAAAAAAAAAAGAATTATTCGGGATTTTTGCATTCGTAGTTTAGTAAATAACCCCCTTAGTGTCTCTAGGTCGTACCATGTTGTGTGTCTATATGTATAAACCGTGAGTTGTCTGATTTGTTGTGTGAGCCATTTTATATGTTGTCCATATGTTTTAATTTTGTGTTGTTTTGTTCTTTTCAGGTTAAAGCTTCCAGCCAGTTCATGTGAAAGATATTTTTTGTTTTACCAACATTATGGATGGGGGTTGAGTGTCTAACCAATGCTGTAGTATTGTTTTTCTGGCTGCTGCTGCTAGTCTTCCCATCAGGTTTTTTTCTGTTTTAGTTTGTTGTGTGTATAAAGTATTGTTGCTGAATAGGGCCCATTCTAGCTGTGTAAATCAAGCTTTTCAATAATAAATTAGATCAAATCAAAAAAATTCAGACTTTTATAAACAACTCCCTTTTGTGTGTTGAAGATTTGGGCAGCAAATGAATATACGTACAATTAATAAAGAAATGTGCTGAACTTCAGCAGCAGATGATTTAATGTGATAGAAAGTCTCTGTTGTTGTCTGAAAAACACTAGCTTTGGAAAGGGTTTCGCCTTCCACTGGATCAACATTTGGTCACACTTACTAGGGCAAAAAACAACATCTTTTGTTATTGAAACCTCAACTAAAAAGGTTCAAAACACTTTTTTATACTGATTTGAAATATAAGTATGCATTGACTAATTTTATTAAAACAGTTCTTAAATTCCCCATCAGTAAATCTCAGTTTTAAAGCTTTTCATCATTCATAAAATATTTCATTCCCTTTATTATTTTTCCCTAACTCTTAGCTTGCTCTACTGGCTATACAGCACTGTTAAATTATGGCAATCATGGCAAGACTTTACCTGGAATTTAGAAAATTACAAAATTATACTTCAGCCTTAAATGCCCTATTATAAACGGTGCTGAGCTACCTGCTTTTACAGCAGCCACTGACTAATATTTGGCACAGTTACAATCTCTTCTCTGCAATTACTCTCAAATTCTCCTTCTGAATTCACCTAAAATAATACCATGTAATGTGGCAGTTACATACGTTTGTGTTTTCCATCTCTGCTACTGTGCTTCAGACTTTTAAATCCCCTTTACTGCAAATTTACAAAATTATTATGCTTTCAACCTGTTTTCTAAATGCTCCCAAATATTACATTATTGGGAAGTTTGCCCCATAAACCAGTTGCTCAGATGTTGACGCTGGGGAATCCCTACTAGTTAGACATCCAACCAAATGTGATCATCTCAGTGTACATACAGTAAATCTGTGGCAGATTGTAAAATATATTCGGCTGATTGTCTAAGTTTCCAGTTTCCTTTGATCTGTGACATGCTTTATGTTGTCTGTCAACTCAAGCCATGCCAATATCAAAGAGGGCTGGCAGCACAAGGGTTAAAAGGACAACTTACTTTTGCTTGGACCATGGAATTGTTTGTGGCCCTCAGTCTGAACCATGGTACATATAAAAAGTGAAGGAACATGCAGCACAGGTTGCCTTAGTGATGACTTTGGATTTACTAGCATCCTTGTGTGCATCCGTGCGTCCAAGCCTCATTTTGATTCAGTTACTATGACTGAATGAATCACGTAGTAGGTGTAGTAAGATGGTGCGGAACCTTTTCCGCTATTAGTATTCACCACTTCTATGGGTGTAGTAACATTTAATTAACATCGACATTTGTGATTTCCATTTCGGTTAGTGTGCTTGTGGAACCTGGTGGGGGAAAGTTAAAGTGAGGGTTAGGGAGTGTTTAGTGATTTCACAAGTATGTGTGCAGATCAAGCCTTGCTTAGATTTGGAGCTGATGATTGGGTGCATACAAAGCCAAGTCTCATTGTGATGGGAATCTATATCAGGCGTTTATTATAACGACGTGAATATCTAGCCTATTTCAAGTTTCTGTAAAATTAGGACATTTAACCCCTTTAAAAAAGCTATGGGTCTACAATATAGGTAAAATGTGGATGTGACTCCCAGGAACTGAGCAGGGTGGTTTTAACCCTCCCAATTCTTGAGAGTATCAACTCCATTTGGGAATCAAAACAAAAGCAGGTAAATTATAATTGGTGATAAATAACTCAACACTGAGTGGTTCTAATAGATGTAATTGTTATATCATCCCATTCAGATTCATCTATTATTGTTTTGAAGGGATTTGTATTACTTCCATCAGTATAGACTTCCAGATTACATTGCATCACAAGAATTATATGGATGCGACTTTTGGAATCTCAGTAGGGTGGTTTTAATCCCCCATTTTCCAGAAGGATTTGCTCCATTCGAGAAGGATCTACAAGTAGATGTAATGTGACTACATGTCGTTATATAATTTTAGAAGTGTGGATAATGTTATAGTACCATAATATTATAGACCTATTCTGTAGGATGTTTAAACAGGTCCTTCTGTAACTGTTCTTTATTATGTAAATATATGTTATTGATGTAAGTTATGTAATTTATATGACTGTAATGTCTTTTGAAAAATTCCAATAAAAATTATTGAAAACTAAAAAACCTATGGGTTAAATGCGTCAACCCAAACACTGCTGGCACTTCCACTTATAATCTTGTGCTGACCCAGGCCATCTCTGTCACAAAAGGGAGCGCATGGGTTGGCACGTCTATAAATAGTTGCTGCCTAAAACGGAAGCCGGCACAGTAAGGTAAGCACCAGGGAGAGTGGAAAGAAGAGCTAGTGACTAGTGACCTTCAGAGAGTGGTGTTGTATGGCTAAATGGATGTGTCACCCAACATGCAGGATGATACTTGCAGCAACAAAAACTAGGGATGCACCGAATCCACTATTTTGGATTCGGCTGAACCCCCGAATCCTTCTTGAAAGATTCGGCCGAATACCGAACCGAATACCGAATTTTTTACTTCCTTGTTTTGTGACAAAAAGTCACGTGATTGCCCTCCCCGCCCCTAATTTGCATATGCAAATTAGGATTTGGATTCTGTTCGGCCGGGCAGAAGGATTCGGCCGAATCCGAATCCTGCTGAAAAAGGCCGAATCCTGACCGAATCCAGAACCGAATCCTGGATTCGGTGCATCCCTAACAAAAATATTACATTAACTTTAGTATTGAGTAACAGTATTTATCCTGAAAAAGAGGGAAACCCCCAATACCATTATGTTTTGCTTTTTTATTTAATAAATTAGTTAACTATTTAACTAAATAATAGTGCTATACAACCACTACTTTCTTCATATTATAATATGTCTAACATTGCCTCATAACTACTGCCACCTTCCCCTATCCTTTTCGCAGTTGCAGGTTCACCTTTTCTAAATAACTTCCCAACATACAACCCAGTTTTATCCCCACAACCTCCCTTGGAAGCACTTTCCTTCTCCAATTAAGCATTCCTCTACTAATTAATCTACTTTTAGTACCCTCCAGGCATCAGTGCTTTGCCCTCTTTTCCCCTTGAAAGTAGCCTAATAGCCCCAACACACACTTTCTTGCTTAAAGATGCCTATCTCATGCACACTTAACATACAGTACCATAAAGGATAATTACCACAACAACTTGCAACAGTTGTTACTGAAGCCGCTACATTTTCAACTTTTGCAGGTGGGGCCATATAATCTTGTCTCATTTTGCAATGCTTGTTTGTTAGCTTATTGTGTTCTTTGTTCGATATGATTAGTATCCATTATTCGGAAACCCATTATTCAGAAAGTTTCCACTTACGAAAAAGTTGTCTCCCATAGGGGCGTGTATGCTGCAGCAACTACATTACACTACATAAGGCCAGGGAAACTTAATAAAATTTAATAGAGGTCTTATATTGCCCTACACATGTGCCCACTGTATAGTTTAGGTGCCAAATGTAAGGGGGAAGGAGGGTACCCCAAAAGAAATGTACGATCTTTTTTACCCTATCACCCAGTAAAAAGTAAAAGACGCCAGCGTTTTTTGGGACTTAGAAAAATGTTCAACTTTTTTTTGACAAACTCCAATCTACTCTATTGCACTTCGCCTGGTCTGAGCTGGCAAAGAAAAGTCTGGCGCAAGAGGTAACTTTCAGTAAAATCCGCAAGTTAGTGAATGAGCGTAGTTACATCCTTTCGCCAGAGCGCAACTTCGCCTGGCGTAAGGGTGCAAAGTAGCACTAGAGTATGTCTACTTCGCCATCATATTTACGCCAAAATGACGTCACGCTGGCAAATTTTCGCTACCGTTAGTCACTTTGCCCTTTAGTAAATTTGCCCAATTCCAAATGTTTAAAAATTATTTCTCTCTTTTTCTCTCTGATAATAAAACAGGAGCTTGTCTTTGATCCAAATAAGATACAGTATAATGAATCCTTATTGGAAGCAAAACCAACGTTTACATGATTTTCTAGCAGACTCAACTTGAGGAAAGATCCGTTATCTGGAAAATCCCAGGTCCCGAGCATTCTGGTTAACAGGTACCATACCTTTTCTATATAAATAAATAAAAATGATTGTTTACTCCATAAAAGTGTATATAATTAACATTATCCCAAGCTCTTTCTGTAAATACCTGTAACTATATTTAAATATGTGCCTTGTACATAATAGAATCTATAGACGTATCTAGTGTCATACATTTCTGAAAAAGGTTTACCTAGATAACTTGTCCATCATACTGTTTCCTCTACTGGCTGATCCAGCAGATACTAAGTTGCCTAAGGCAGTGAACACATTGGGGTGTAATGCTATAAAACCCCAAACCTCTGCCTTTTTACACTCGATTTCATCCAGAACCGTGTCACTGATCCTTTATAGGGTTAATGATTGATAGCATGCACGGCGGCGGATGTGGAACTCACGTCTGCAGATTCCGACATATGCTGGTGGGCAGCAGTTTGCAGACGCATGTGTCAGAGTTGGATCTGATCAGTGATGTTTGAGCAACAGCATTGCTATAAAATATTATACTTCATTTCCCTCAGCATATCATTTAGCTGTAAAAATAATTGTAAAGATTGCAGAGACTTACAGATGGCATGCAAATACACTCTCTGCTCAGTTCTGGCTTTGTAGGGATGTTCAGAAGCAGCGCAGAATGTAGATCTTCTGGAGATCAGGATTTATTCATGAGGCACACAATGGTCAACAATAAGTGGAACAGCCTTTACCATTTTTATTCATAAAGTCTCTGGTTTCCATGATCACTATCAGCCACTGGCCAGAAAGCAAAATCATTTTAACATTTACATTGTGCGGATAAGTAAACTTGCACTTTCTCTTTACAGTAATCATATTTAAACGGATGGTCAGTATCTACAGTATGTATGGATAATAGCTCTTTCACTGATTATCCTAGATGCGCCCTGTTATCAGTGATGATAAGGGCATGGGACCTTTTATCTAGTTATCTGCTCGGGATCTGGGGGTTTCCGGATAACGGATCTTTCTGTACTTTGGAACTTCATATGTTAAGGCTACCAGAAAATCATGGAAATTTAAAATAAACCCAATAGGCTGGTTTGCGTCCAATAAGGATTAATTATATCTCAGTTTGGATCAAGTACAAGGTGCTCTTTTTTATTTTTACAGGGGAAAAAGGAAATCGTTGTTAAAATGATTTGGATAAAATTGAGTCTATGGGAGATGGACTTCTGCGCTTTCTGGATAACAGATCCCATACCTGTGTATATATATATAGTCTAATCATGAACCTACTATTATTATTATTAACATGTATTTTTACCATATTGCACAGATAAAAGTAATGTGTTAGAAATCACATGAATTACATACATAGAACATACAGGGGCCGATTCACTAACTTCGAGTGAAGGATTCGAAGTTAAAAAACTTCGAATTTCAAAGGTTTTTTGGGGCTACTTCGACCATCGAATGGGCTACTTCGACCTTCAACTACAACTACGAATGGAAGGATTTGAAGTAAAAATCGTTCGACTATTCGACCATTCGATAGTCACAGTACTATTCGACCCCCTAGTTCGCCACCTAAAACCTACCAAACTCAATGTTAGCCTATGGGGAAGGTCCCCATAGGCTTTCCTAAGTTTTTTGATCGAAGGATATTCAAAGGAACAATCCTTCGATCGTTCGATCGTACTATCTGCGCTAAATCCTTCGACTTCGATATTCGAAGTCGAAGGATTTTAATTCCCAGTCGAATATCGAGGGTTAATTAACTCTCGATATTCGACCCTTAGTGAATCGGCCCCACAGAGTTACATACATAACAACCAGTACTGGTACAAAAGGTGAGGAAGGCCCTGTGCAAAAGAGCTTACAATCTAAAGGGAAAGGGAATCAGACACAATGCGGCAAATTCACTAAGATGCGAAGTTGCGCCAGGCGCAACTTCGCCGCACTTCGCCAGGCGTATTTTCGCCAGCGCTCCGCAAATTCACTAAAATCCGAAGTTGCGCACAGGGGTAGCGTAAGTTTGTGAAGTTGCGCTAGCGTTAATTCGCCAAGCGAAGCGAAGTTTTGCTACCGATGGTTCATTTGCATACGGCGCCAAATTCAAGTTTCCATGGAGGAATACGTATCAGCACTACAAATGCCTAGAAAACCTTCAAATCAGCAAATAAAAATTTTATTTTGCCCTACACATGTGCCCACTGTCGTGGTAAGTTGCCATGAGTCAGATAATGTAGGGGGGAAGGAGGGGAGCCCCAAAAATATTTTCGATCTTTTTCAGCCTATCACCCATCATGTAGAAAACACGCCAGCGTTTTTTGGGACTTTTTTTTGAAACAATCCCTATCTACTCTATTGCGCTTCGCCTGGTCTGAGGTGGCGAAGGAAGTCTAGCATAAAAGGTAGCGTTAAGAACAATGCGCAAGTTAGTGAATTTGCGTAGTTACGTCCCTAGCGAAAATTCGCCTGGCGTAAGGGTGCGAAGTAACACTAGCGAATTTATGCCAGCGTTCGTTAGTGAATTTGCGAAGTACCGAAAATGCCAAACGCTAGCGAATTGACGCTAGCGTTCGGCGCTTCGGCGCTTAGTGAATTTGCGCCAATGTGTGGGAGTGGGCAAGATCAGAAATGTAGTTATATCCTATCATTTTATATATGGTGGATGTGATTGTGTCGAAACATTTTTTATTATTATGATTATTATTTATAGAGTGCTAGCATGATAAGCAGAGCTTTATAATGATTTTTCTTCCATCAATTGCTTCCCTAGTGGAGCTTACACTCCCAATTTCCCCATCACTGTCACCCACCCACACATGCACTCACAAACCCCCAAACCAGGATCTTGTTTAATTAGAAGCCCATTAACCAGTGACTATATTTCCAGTGTGGGAGGGATATACGCAAATACAGGGAGAAGATACAAAGTCAAAGAAGATCATGTCCTGATCCTAAAAAGTGAATAAAATACACATTTATGTACTGTACATAAGTAAATAAAATATTGAGAGTGTTCCTAAAATTGAGGCAATGTTTCTAACAATATGGTACCACTATCTGTTCTGCACGTGTTCCAAATAATACATATATACAGCTATGGGGTCTGTTATCCAGAAACCTGTTATCCAGAAAGCTCCAAATTATGGGAAGGCCCATAGACTCCATCTAATCAAATAATTCACAACTTGAAAAATATTTCCTTTTTCTCTATAGTAATAAAACCATACCTTGCGCTTGATCCCAGCTACGATATAATTCATCTTTATTGGGACAAAACAATCCTGATCAGTTTATTTAAAGATTTTTTTTTGTTAACAGACATGGAGATCCAAATTATGGAAAGACTCCTTATTCAGAAAATCTCAGACCGAGCTTCTGTTATACAAATCCCATTGCTATATATCCTATATTCTTTGTACATTTCTTTTTAGGCAAATCCAAGGTGCCCTTAAAACATTTTTTACCATGCACAAGCATTTTTCTGTTTCTTGTTTTCTTTGCATTAATAACATGGAATCTGATTATCCCCACATCACTATTTTATTACTGATTTATAAAATGCAAGCAAGAAAAGGGGAATTATTAAATATACAACCACATTAGCTAAATGGAACAGACAGAAATATTTAACTAAACTTCACCGCTAAACATTTCCCCCCAGGAATCTTATCATAACTAATTGAACAGATAAACTAGCAGTCTAGTAAGAGGGAATGGGCATGTCTATAACTTAGGCTGAGGTTTCCAGGCAGTTTTTGCAGTATGTTCCTTTGTATTTCCTGAGTAAATTTACATGTTTCAGAGGTACTTGGGAAGGGCAGCTCATAAATGTCACTCACGCTATCCACTGCTGTGAATTTCTCCTTTTATTTCTCAGCTATAAAATGCAAACCGCTCTGTAAAATATTATCTTTGCCTTAATGTGATCAGATGGCACTGGGGTTCCTATCCTTCAGATAGAAGAGGTCCTCCCTTTGGTCCTCTCCATTCTGACTCCATTCACAAGCTCTTCCATCCACAAACACACTCACCAGTGGCAGAACTTAACCGAGCAGCTCAGTTCCTACATAACTTTTGCTTAGCCTCTGGGAAGGATTAATTTAATTCTGCATGAAAATATGAAGGTAGATTTATCTTTTAAGAAAGATAGGAAGATTAATGTGTGAACACTTTTGCTTATGCCATTTCTCTCTCAACTAGTAGAGCACAACTCTCCAAACCCCAATAAATCATGCACCTCCATTTCCAGGCACCAACACTGTACCATCTTTAATATGTCAGGTCCTAAAAAAACATGACTCCTAAGCTGGCCATAGATGTGCAGATATAATCGAACGAAAGTACGATTATTGGACTGTGTGTGCACTCACTCATCCCAATATGTCTGTCAATTCATGGTCAGAACATGCCAGATTTGTTATCTTATCTACTATAATCCTACAATTTAGATCTGAATGGTTAGTTTTAGATCATGGCATTGAAGCAAATGTTCGATATCTGAACATTCCTCGTACACAGAATAAAATCTGAACGTCTATGGTCAGCTTCACTTGAACGAGGAATTGGAGATGGTCTAAGTCCAATACATTTCTGTTTTGGTCCTACAAAAAAGAATTGCATTTAAGTTGTTTGTGGTTAAAATAAAACAGACACATAGAATTGCCCTTATTAATTATACGATTCCGAACTTCCTAAAAGTGTTGACTGCATGGGAACTAACTCCAACTGAATAATAGTTAGAACTATTAAAAATGTAAAAATATTGAGGCATACCAATAGATAAGATGCATGGTTATAACAAGTTTGTTATTATAAATTATTTTGGTCAAGATATTGTCCTTATTATGTTACTTACATTTGGAAAAGAAACCTTTATTGTCTAAACTCATACCTTCATATAGCACTTGCAATCAGTATCAAGAACAGAAGAGTGACTATTGATAAATGATTACTTTTGCTTAAATACAGTCTGAAACTGGCACATATTGTCTTTACTTAGCCATTATTAAAGATTACTGTCCAGAAGGTATGGTGTAAACGAAAGAAACAAAGCACAAAATGTTGTAGGATACTATGGGGTAAATTTACTAAAGGGCGAAGTGAGTAACGACGACAACATTCGCCAGCGTGACATCATTTGGGTACTTCGCCAATTTACCATCGTGTGCAGGCATAACTTTGCTAGCGAAAGAGGCTGGCACTCATTCGCACTCAATCGCCAAGCGAAGTTGCATTCTGGCGAAGGGACGTAACTGCGCAAATTCACTAAGATGCAGATTTTACTGAACGTTACCTCTTACACCAGACTTGCCTTTGCGACCTCAGACCAGGCGAAGTGCAATAGAGTAGATAGGACTTCCTCAAACTTTAGTTGAAAATTTTTCTAAGTCCCAAAAAACTATGGCATCTTTTCCTTTTTTCAGGGTGATAGGCTACAAAAGAGCATACAAATTTTTGGGAGTAACCGGCTTCCCCCCTACATTTCCTAACACAAGGCACATAAACTATACAGTGGGCTCATGTGTAGGGCATTATAACAACTCTATTTTATTTTATTAAGCTTCCCTGGGCTTGTGTAGTGTAATGTATTTGCTGCAACATATACGTCGATTCAACTTTAACTTCCCATCGTATGCAAATTAGGCTAGTGCAACTTCGGTCTGCTTGCCGAATTAATGCAAGCACAACTTCACCAGCGTTCGGCGCCCTGGACGCAACTTCGCATGTTAGTGAATTAGCGTTGTCTGATCAAATTTTTGGCTGGCAAACTGTTGCGCTGCCTGCGAAGCTGTAGTAATTTTGCCCCTTTTTGTTTTAATGGAAATTGTATAACAACATATTATAAATACATTGTTTAAAACATGACTCGTACTGTATCATTTAATATGCATTTTCTTTTGTAAAAACAAATGAAAATATAAGTATATGAAAAAAACAGACAAACCAGGTTTAAAGGACAAACAAAAACCTAAAAATTCAAGTGGTTAAAAATGCAATATTTTACATAGTGAACTTATTGTATCAGCCTAAAGTCTCAGCTTCTCAATAGCAGCAATGATCTAGGACTTCAAACTTGTCACAGGGGGTCACCATTTTGGAAAGTGTCTGTGACACTCACAAGCTAAGTTTAGGGATTGTCACAAATTTACAAGCAGAAAACGAAGTTTGTCTGTAATATAAAATGATGCTACAAGGCTGATTATTAAATTCTGATGCTAATTGCACAGGTGTCTCAGCTGACGTATCAATAATCGCCAGTATTAGGTACTAATCAGCTTTATATTGTGACATTTCTAGTCTGTATATAAAGTATATTATGTCGGCCCCTAAGCTCAGTAACTCACACAAAGCATGTGCAGTGAATCAGCAGAAAAGAAGATGGAGAACTACTGGAACATCTTCACTGGCACAGACCTTCCCTGCTAAAAGGCTGATATAGAAGCCCAAAATATAATGTACAAATTTCAAGCCTACTTAGTTAGGCTTTAGTTTTGCTTAGTTCTCCTTTAAAGTAAGAAACTGCATGCTTGTAACAGCAAAAGAACTTGAATTTAAAATAGTAAGCCGTTAAGCCTGTAGGAAAGCTTCCACAGCTATAAAAAGGTTTGCCGTGATTTTATGGAAAGCAAATGCAGTTTTTACGAGCGCTGACCTTGTGCATATTGCTCCTATATATAAAGCAATTCATATATTTAAATACTGCACATATGTGACACACACATTTAGGGAGTATCACCCACTGTTGAGGAAAAGCTTATTTGCTCTACCAAGTACTAATGTATCACACCATGCACTCAGGGGAACCCAATGGACATGGCAACAATCTGCAACAGAACAACTGCAATAAGCAAACACAGGGTACATGGGGCAGGCCCGGACTGGCAATCTGTGGGTTCTGGCAAATGCCAGAGGGGCTGCTATAAGGTCCCATAGAAAGTCACTATTTAGTGGGCTGGTGGGAGTTATTTGGGTCTCTATGTGGGCTGAGTGGGCCTCTGTGTACCTGAAATGCCAGGGCCTATTTTAATTCTTAGTCCGGACCTGGTACATGCCAACCCTGCTTCTACAATCACAATCACATACAAGGCAATCCACTAACGTTAGTCTTAGCAGGGAAAATCACAGCAGTCTTCTAATACAGTGTATACGACTTTAACTGAGATTTCATTAAATTAGAAATACTTACCTTGTTATTTATGTCACGAAATTCAATAGAAGTCCATGGAGAAATCTGGAACTGATTGAGGACATGTGTAGTATTAGTAGTAATGCTCATAACCAAATGTCCACACAAGTAGAGGTTATTACAATTACTTACTGGTAGTTAAATGATGCAACTGAATTGTCTGTTGCTAAGTTTTACACTGGTTTTCAGCAGGCACAATCATGATGGAATTCTGCATTGTAGGAATAAACATGGTAAAGTGAGTTTTGCCTATTAATAAATGAAGCCATTATCCTGTATTTCAGACCCACCCATACCTGTCACTAAAGTGGCAGGGCAGGCTGCTGGAGAAGGGGTTTATACCGAAATGTTGCTGTTTCTGCTAATAAACACGCAAGGGTTGTCCCTGCTTGCACCAGCTTTGGAGTGCCAGTGAATTTTTTTGGATTGTTGGAGAAGAAAGGCAACAAAGTAAGGTCACAGCCAGGGAGTGTAGAAGAAGAGCTCAACCCAAACCAGCTTGCGACCTGCAAAATGTTTGTGGAAGTCCCGTCTGACCCATGGGTATTGAGCCAACCTGCACATAATTACCATTGGAGTATAGATGAATGTGTTACTACCTGCTCTTTTAAAGAGGAGCAACATTTAGGTGAGCATAACTGCTCTTTTAATTCAGCTCACACAAATAACCTAATGATCCCATGAAGAAGTCTGTGAAAAAGCTAAAATTAGAACTGCCAAATGATCCTAGTGTGAAATAAGTAATGTATTCAACTATATTTGCAAATGATTAAAAATCACTCATACGCAACACAGGTAATAGGAATCCTGAGACTGGTTTGTACTGGTACATCTGGAGACCTATGAAAATGTTGTGCTATATGATGATACATGGACCTACTTACTAATAGCAAATATGCCCCACTGTACGACACTTATTTACATATACAGTATATATTGCACATATTATTTTGACTTTCCTATATTATCCATAGTATTATAACGTTCATGATGATGCTTACACACTGCTAATGAGCATGCATGGTTTAAGAGACTACTGATATAATTTTATCTTATGTCAGAACTTGTACAAGAAAAACTCCATCATAGGAAGGGACATGACACTAGCCAATAAAGCTGCAAGTCACTGGAATGGCATTAAAACGCTATTCTCTATCATACAAACAGCTTGTATGTATAATAATATCTAGAAATGATATTGCTCATATATTGACAGCATGTTTTGTGCTCTTATTGAAGAAAACTATAACATGTTGTGCATTTTATTTTGCATTCATGTTGGCAGACTTACCCCCAGTTTAACAGTTGTACAGTATAAACTTCTGTGCCAAGCCATTTGTTGTATTTGGTTGTTCATCATCTATAAGCTACACTAACAAGGATGCGTCCAACACTAGAGCATATTACTAAGGTGTATCTTTGTTCCTCATCTAACTGGCCAAAGTTTCAATACATCAATATCACATATTCACTTATAATTGTATTTACACCATTGCAAACAGGATATGCCAAAATTGTGTTGGTATACAGTAAATACTCTGCATATATTTGCGCCATGCAGTTGTAATGGGTATTAACAATGGTGAATGTCATAATGCATTGTTAACGCATGTCATCTGGCTGGGAAGGATTGACATGGAACATAATATTTCTATTTGGAGAAATGGCTGAAGAATATATTAAAAAGAGTGGTGGTAAATGGAACCTTTTCTAATTGAACCAGTGTTGTTAGTGGAGTACCGCAAGCATGGCCCCATGCTTTTTAACTTGTTATTAATGACCTGGAGTTGGACTTTGGAAATGCTGTTTCACTTTTTGCTGATGATACTAAATTATGCAGAAATAGAAGTTCCATGCAGGATGCTGCCACTTTGCAGAGTGATTTGAATGAATGAGGTTCAATGTTAATACATGTAAATGTAAGGTTGTGCATTTTGGCAAAAATAATATAAATGCAAGTTATAAAGTAAATGGCAGTATTGGGGGGTTCCTTAATTGAGAAGGATCTGGGGATTTTTGTAGAACAAGTTGTCTATGTCCAGGAAGTGTCATTCTGTGGCTACTAAGGCAAATAAAGTTCTGTCTTGCATAAAAAAGGGCATAAACTCAAGGGATGAAAACATAATTTTTCCTGTTTATAGGTCCCTGCTAAGCTCTTACCTTTAGTATGAAGTGAAGTTTTGAGTTCCAGCCCTTCAGAATGATATTAGTGAGCTAGAGCGAGTGCTGAGAAGTGCAACTAAACTGGTTAAGGGGGATGGAAGATTTAAATTATGATGGTAAATTGTCAAGGTTGGTGTTGTTATCTATGGAAAAAAAATGTTTGCAAGGGGACATGATTATTAAGTACATAAGAGGGCATTATAGATAAATAACGGGAACCTTTTTTCCCATAGAAAATGCACCAGAAGCCCCCTTTTAGACTAGAGGAACAGATCTTTAAATTGAAGCACAATGAGGGCAGTGATACTGTAGAATGCCCTGCCAGGAGATTTTGTGATGGCAGATTTTATTAATTCCTTTAAGGGCTAGTCCACACGGGGAGATAGCCATGCGTTTGCGGTCGCGGCGACAAAGCACCGCGACAGTCGCCGCGACCGGCGCAGGCGACAGTTTTGTATGGGCGCCTATGTAAAAACGCCTGTGCTAACCACACGAGGCGATTTGCTTTTCAACAGTCGCCTGAAAAAGCCTGGCGAGGCATTTTCAGGCGACTGTTGAAAAGCGCATCGCCTCGTGTGGTTAGCACAGGCGTTTTTACATAGGCGCCCATACAAAACTGTCGCCTGCGCCGGTCGCGGCACTTTGACGCCGCGACCGCAAACGCGTGGCTATCTCCCCGTGTGGAATAGCCCTAAGAGTTGCTTTCAACCCAACTTAAAGGAAAACTATACCCCCAAAATGAATACTTAAGCAACAGATAGTTTATATCAAATTGAATGACATATTAAAGAATCTTACCAAACTGGAATATATATTTACATAAATATTGCCCTTTTACATCTCTTGCCTTGAACCACCATTTCGTGACTCTATCTGTGCTGCCTCAGAGATCACCTGACCAGAAATACTACAACACTAACTGTAACAGGAAGAAGTGAGGAAGCAAAAGGCAGAACTCTGTCTGTTAATTGGCTCATGTGACCTTACATGTGGTTTGTATGTGTGCACAGTGAATCTTACGATCTCAGGGGGCGGCCCTTATTTTTTAAAATGGCAATTTTCTATTTATGATTACCCAATGGCACATACTACTAAAAAAGTATATTATTATGATAATGGTTCATTTACATGAAGCAGGGTTTTACACATGAGCTGTTTTACTCAGTATCTTTTAATAGAGACCTACATTGTTTGGGGGGTATAGTTTTCCTTTAACTATGCATGTGGGAAATTAGCATGAAGAATGTGACATAGATAATGAGATGCTTACGTATCAGCTGTATTAATTTCCAATTTAACAGAAACCTTCATTCTCTCCCTCTTAGGTCTACTTGCCACTTGTCCAGGGTTCCTTCATTTCTAAAAAGCCTGCTTCATGTAAATGAACCATTATCATAATAATATACTTTTTTAGTAGTATGTGCCATTGGGTAATCAAAAATAGAAAATTGCCATTTTAAAAAATAAGGGCCGCCCCTTGAGATTGTAAGATTCACTGTGCACACATACAAACCACATGTAAGGTCACATGAGCCAATTAACAGACAGAGTTCTGCCTTTTGCTTCCTCAATTCTTCCTGTTACAGTTAGTGTTGTAGTATTTCTGGTCAGGTGATCTCTGAGGCAGCACAGATAGAGTCACAAAATGGTGGTTCAAGGCAAGAGGTGTAAAAGGCAATATTTATGTAAATATATATTCCAGTTTGGTAAGATTCTTTAATATGTCATTCAATTTGATATAAACTAACTGTTGCTTAAGTATTCATTTTGGGGGTATAGTTTTCCTTTAAACAGCACATTTCATATTTCTTGTATAGAAGAGGACACTGTCCGTCTGCCCCAACTTGCCTATGCTCAAAGTGCGCCGATTCCTGTCAGCCTCTTATGTCATTAGAAGAAGTAAAACTGGAACCAAACCCCAATCATGATACAAGAACAAATAACAATCTATTTTTAAATAATTGTATTGAGGAATTAGTGGCTAATATAAACTACTGACAAGCTGTTGAAAGGCATGCATCTACAAAATGCAGGGTACAGGTCAACAGATAGTAATGAAATTTTATTAATAACATTGAAATAAAATTCACACTATGTGATTGAATGGGCTCCTGGTCCTGGAACCAGCTAGTACAGCATCAGGTGGCCTGCAGGCTACCAAATAAATAATACATGTCAAACTATGTCTAATAAAATTATAAAGTGATGTATTTGTTGGAACAATTATAAATTAATTATTTAATTACCCCTTCAAAGTAGAGAGTTGGCATCTTATAGAGGGATATACTAAGGGGAACTTGTAAAGACTCTGTGAGACGGGAGCAACCTCTAAAATTGGTGTGTCTTTCCAATTAAATTTGCCAGAGAATTGTCTTATATATGATGGTTATGTATGTCCAAGAGACTTTGTTTGGTTTTGCACATTACACTGCCTATTGATTTGTGTTGTGTACTATCGAAATGAATGCAGATCATGGTACTATGTAAATAAACTCAACATAATCCATAAGGGGGAAAAAAGTTTCCCTCCTTATCATTCGAAGGACACAAAACCTCTTAGATGAAATGTGTCTATATAAAGATGATGAAGGTAAAATTATTCCAGCAGTTAGAAAAGAGAAGGGGACCACAGGGGCATAAAGAGGAAATGAGACAATGAGATGGAGAGTAAAACAGGCACAAACGTGAAAGGAGCTTCAGATAGCTGAGCGTGCAGGTAAAAATAAAACACTAGAAAACCCAGGTGGATTTTGGGCAAGCTGTTCTCATCAAGTCTGCTACTCCCTCCTGTCACAGCAACTGTCAGACGGGCCCCGCTCATAATGAAAGAAAAAATATTTTATTCAGATTTATTAATTTGAAAATGAAGCACGCCTGTCGGCAGAGGGACAGCTCCTCTCAATCTGTCATCGTTGAACCACGCGGTGCTGACACGGGGAATCATTCGTCTTGTCTACGCTGACAGTCGGATCTCTCCCTTAGCTCTTCCTGGGGGATCACCCTGGGATTTAAAAAAATGGATAAAACACATTCCGACACAGAACAGCCTCTTTATTAATGCAAATTACACAAGGAGGGGAAGAGGGAAACCGGCGGAAAAAATAGAAGGTAGTCACTAAATAAATAAATAAATGTGCCATGTGCAGGAGAGGTGTTCCTTTCTCAGCCTTCAGTCCCCTCTCATTTTAATTTATAGACATTTCCAGCCTTTAATGCAATGGAGCAGAGTCTAATATGACACTAATGGACAGTTCCTACTTTCCAATGATCTCCCGCCATCGTGCTATTTAGAATAAAGTCCTAGATTTTTCAAGCAGTAGGAAATTACTCATTACAGTCTCAGTTCCTTTGGAATGTGACGGATCTTGGATTTAAGCAGAGAATGCTTTCTACTTTAATAACTAGGCTCCAGGGCCTACTAAACATTTGTTTCATTTTGTATATGTAGGTGGCGTTGTTTGTTCTTATTTTTCTAGTTTCTGCACAGTGCGGTAGAGAATGGTGACACTTTTTTGGAAAGGGATAATCATTTAAAAAAAATCATTTAAAAAAAAAAATCACTGCTGTTTTCTGTTGAACTAAAACATCAGCAGGAATTTAAAGGAAAAATAAAGTCCAGATTAAGTTGATACATATATTAGTTTTTTATTAAGGCACACTCCTCTTTGACTCTATCACCAGAAGATATATTTCCAGTAAGCTGTTTTAACAGGGGTTTTACTAGTGTAATCTTCTTTCTCTTGCACTGCTGGTGCAATGGGTAAGTGCATTGTGGATCAACAATGGAAACACACGGCTAGTCTGTATCCTGCTGTTGCACAATGAGAATAAGCAATGTAGCAACAGAACATGGTTTAGAAATCTGGTCCAGCCTGCGCATCATTCAGCCAGGAACCAGGAAACCAGGTGGTTGCATGGCTGTTGAGAGTAATCTGTTATCGGGTGTTTCAGCTATGCCTAGTCCTCTACTTGCCTTCACTTGTCCTAACTGCTCCTGAACTGTTTCTCCTGACTGCTTATGACCTTCAGTTTGGCTCTGACTCCTACTCTGGTTCCTATAACATAGAACTCATTGCAGCTCTTCCATTTGCAAAGGGGAAAAAGTACTTTTATTTTGGTCAAAGATCAGGGATTACCAAGCAGGCAAGAGAAAGGACAAGAAGGGGCCTGAAACGGCACCTGATCTTTGACCAAAATAAAAAAAAATTATCTCTGCAAATGGAAGTGTGCCAGCGTGTTCTATGTTACATGATCTGTTACCCCTGACAAGGGTTTAAGCTGCTTGAGCACCCATCCAACAAGGATAACTTAAGGTGGATGATGCTCTCCTGACTACTAAAATACTGTATCCTGCTCTGGTTCCTGACCCAGTCTGCTCCTGGCAAGTTTTTCTGTTTCCTGATTTGGCTCCTGATGTGTATCGCCTCTGACCTTGGTTTGTTTTCAACTCATATTATAGATTTATCTCTGGATTATAATTTTCTTTTTTTTACATCCATGTATAGCAATGCTTCTGTTGCTGTTCATACCTTTTGGTCCTCCTGCTTTTTCTGAAATCTTCTATGGTATCTATAGCAATAAAGAACTCTGATTAAAAGAGACAAAACCCCTGTTAAACACACTGAGGCCCTGGTATAGACCCCTCTTCCCAATCACATGAACCAAACTCGTAAACAAATTCCATTTCTTGCTGGACCTTAGCACGCAACACAGACCTATCAGGGGGGCATAGGCAACAGGCATGTTTGGCCATCCTCACATTTTGTCAAAGCCTCCATTGCTTTCTTTGCCAAGCTGGAACTTTCACCATTATGTACAACTCTGCATTGGGCCTAGGGGCCCTTTAGAAATGTGGGTGATGTGTTAGCGATGGTGCTTTATGCATAAGTATCAATGTACTGTAATATAACAGTTTACTTCTTCTTTAATCAGAATTCTCTATCTCTGCAAACAACTCAGCGATGTTAAGAAACAGCAGCAGGACCAAAAGTACAACATCAGCAGCATTACTGCTACATAGAAATGTGAGAATAACACATTTTAAGTTGTTTACCCTGGTAAGGCACAGCTATTTTACTGCACCTAAAGGGAAAACTATATCTTATCTGTAAATCAAGTTTGTTTCACTGTAGGGTTTTTTTCACTGTAGTGTATAATTTAAAGTAAGCCATCATTATTTAATAATATGGGGTCTGCCTAACTAGGTTTTCTGATGTGAAACAAAAGAAATCTTCTCTATAAGTTCCAGTGAATCTGTTGTCCCCACTGAATTGGAAACTAACTTATTCTGGCACTTTAGGCACAGTATCAGCTATTGTTATACAGTATATATGAAGAGCAAGCAGTTGTTCAGACCTCACCAGGTTTGTAAACAGTCAACTCAGGCCTCACAAGATTTGCAAACAGTTGGCAGGCCTCACCAGATTTGCTCGCAAAACATTACTAGTTAGACCAGCCTTACAATCTGAAAAGCACGGTTTAGGTTATCACAACATCTGATTTAGTTACTTTGGACTGCATTGTTTCTTCCTTGTCTTGGACCTCAAGTTTTCAGCCTGCCTTGACTGAATAGGCTTGACTTTGCCTTTTAATGAACTGTGCGTGCCTTGACCTCTGCCTCATAATTAAAGCCGTCCCATAGGCAACTTTCAAATGCTGGCTCTATGCATCCCTTCAGCAATTCACCTCACTTCCTCAAGAAGGAATCCTCTGCTTCTTTCTTTTTTCAAACAACTCTGTATTCTAGCTCTTTTCTATTTAGACAACACTGATTTAGGTTCATTAGAGTAGTAATCCAGCCTCCTGTCCAGGAAGTCTCTAGCATGCCAGGTATTGGGGTATTCAAATTCAGGTGGCATCTATGCTAAGTACACATTTATGAATTCAGTGCATAATGCCTTATTAGGCACCAATCACCATGTTTTTTCAAACAATTCTGTGTTTTTTCACCACATTGCATTTGTGAGTTGCTTCCAATGTAATTGCATGCAATACAACAAAAAGTGCAGTAATTACCTTGCATGGACAATCTTGCATGGACACACCAATGCATGCACCGTTAAGACACATACACATTAGAGCCCAATCCAATATTTGCTAGTCAGTTGCGACTACTCACGCAGTCTGCCAAAGGAATCCTTGAATAAATAAATTCAGGGTGGTCTTTATTCCAGGGTTCTCAAGCATTAATGTGGACTGGGCAAGCAGATTTGGAGTTCCTTGCCCTGACTCCTTCACAAGGTTTGGACCTTGCAAGTTCTCAGCCTGACTAGGCTTGACTTGGCCTTTTAATGAACTGTGCCTGCCTTAACCTCTGCTCTCATGATTAAAGTACCTTTTATGATACCTTTCACTGATACAGGCACAATTTTGCATTTTATCTTGCCACACTTTGCAAATAAGCCCTATGGTTTCAAAAGAAAACCTCTAAGGGGTTTGGGCAAGATTTAAATAACAGGCATTTCCCCATTTTCCCAATATTTGCACTTTGCCTCTGTGTTTCACCTTTAACTATGGACCATTCTGACTAAAGTAGAACCCATTCTTAGCTCTTAGGGAATCATTGAAAAAAAGACACAAGAAAACAATATCTATAAATTGTCATATTTTGCTCATCTTTTGAAAGTTTCTTTGAAAACCATATGCAATAGATTGTTTGATCACTACTTTTCCTTTTGGATGTAACAACATGTATATTTCAATAACATTGTTGCAGATGACAACGTTGCAGATTTCTGCACCAGCAAAAAGGGTTAAAGAGGAAAAATATTCCATCTGGTTTACTGTTTATACTGTCCTATGTGTGAAACATTCAGCCAAACTGTGGTGACTAGCCACCACCACCAAGACTAGCCACCATCACTCTGCATATGGCATTTCAACAGCTACTCAGTCCAAATATTCAGATCCATGAACCCCATCAACAAGGCAAACAGAAAGCGCCACTTGCCTCTTACTTGTTTTAATATCCAGTAAAATGCAGTATATAATATAAAGGTACTTCTAGTTTTATAGATACAAGATCTCTGAATGCTTCTTGCCATTATTATTGTTGGGAATTAGTGATAAGCAAATTTTTTTAGCAGCCATGGATCTGGGCGAAATTCCGTATTTGCCACCTGCAATTTTTTTCGGAAAACTGCAGCAAAAATTTGCAGCAGAAAAATTTGCAGCAACAGTAAAAGTGAACAAGAGAAAAAAAGTTGCCATAAGAAAAAACACCCTTTGACTATATTGCATTTGGACAAAAAAGTCGCCATAAAAAAACGCCCATTGACTATAATGCATTTGGACAAAAAAGTTGCCACAAGAAAAAACTTCCATTGACTTTAATACATTGGGGGATTTTTGACTGTTTCACGAATTTATTTGCAGTTTCACAAATTTTTTGGCAATTTGAAACAGGACAGATTCTCTCATCACTATTGGGTATTTATCATTTGAATATCATTTGGGCATCATCTATGAATTGTGTGAAATCCTTAGAAAACCCATAGCAAAGATCTCCATAGAGTTATGGTAAAAAAAAATGTAGAGAATTATTGAGTAATTAAAGGGACAGACATATTTCCTTGAAATAAAACGAACACTGATGCACCAACTGGTTTGAATGGATCATGGAATCTCTGAGCTGCCATTGAAAAAATGCCGGTAAACAACCCTATTTCTGTGCTTACATGAGTTTTCTCCAAGTACTGGGGTTTCATCCCACACATTTAGGCAAGTAAAACTGACCATGCTGGTGTGAATGTGATAGGACCTTAGATTGTAACAACAACTGTGGCAGGGACTGATATTAATTATGTGTAATCTCTGTCAAGTACTGCGGAATATGTCAGCTCTATATTAATAAAGCATGTTAATAAAAATAAACATAATGATACACAGATGACCAGTAAATAATACCTGCTGATTAATTTCTATAGGTGATTAGACCTCTAGCAAACCCTGTATCTTTTTTCTGTCTCAAAAGAAGCCCAAAATATACTGTATCATTATAATTCCACATATAATCAAATGATGTTCCTACTTTGATCTCTAACCACAGCCTATAGCAAAACTACTCATAAAACTAGCATCATACTAATCACTAACCCATGTCCTTTTCAGAAATGTACTCATAGATGCCTGGTAACATATTCTGCAGTTTTTCAGGATTATTAGCATTTTTTTGTGTCAGTTCAGTAACCCATAGCAACCAATCTGATGTTGACTTTTATCATTCTGACTGCACTAGATCTGTAAGAGCTAACTACTGATTGGTTTCTATGGATTTCGACTGCCGTCTGAATCTCTGTATTGTTAGGCTTATTCATAAGGCAGACTTCAAATCCTATATTCTGTTTCTATTAGTATATCTTTATCCCTGCGCCCACTGTAACTGAGCACCTAATGTTGCTGTTTTGCTGATTATAATGCACGACTTTCATAAATAATGCTCACTGATGCCGTGCAATAGTAACTGTGCTTTTGTATTCTGAAACCGGTTCTATAGTTACTGTATTTAAAAACCCACAAACTTCATATGTAATCCCAGAGTAACTCAACCCCCATAATCTCAATAATCTTACAGCAAACCTACACTTCACCCATAAAGCCATTAACACCCAAAAAGCAACACACTAATTACACTGCATGCCTGTAAAAATATTCCTGATGTTTTATAGCAGCTGAGCAAGAACAAAGCAGAGGGATGGAATCAGCTGGATGGTTTTGTTCAGAAACCTGTGCTGGTAAAAACACGAGCGTAACAAGGTCTCCACGGACTGAGGAATTAATATTTAATGCAGCTTGTCAGCAAGATCTTATACTTTTCAAAAAATTCTTGTTAACACAGGAGTCCTTTACCCTCCTCTATTTGACGTATTGCTTTCTATATGCTGCTGTTTGCACCGTATTTATTTGCATTACAATAGAAGAGCTGGAGATATGGAGCCTGGAAATCAGATGTCTCTCTTTCTCACACCTTGCAGAATCTGTTACAGTCTATTTATAACAATCCCACAAAGGAAAGAAGCAACCGCTACCATGTAGCGTTCGCTTCCACCTTTTGTGTTTTATGTCTACACACCTATATTTCTCATTCTCTGCTGAGTATACATGCAGGAATGTATATTAGCTAGTGTTCAGAAAATCCAACCCTATACAAAAGGCAGTATGGGAAAGGTACGATCTTGCAATGTAAATAAGTGAAAAAGATACACAGAAAAGAACCGTGTTTTCCACCCTCTACCATAATCATAGTGTGCTCTCCCAAAGCCATATTTGGCATCAGCTCAGCAATGAGCCGCCATTTCTAACTACATTCTATATCCTAAGGAGCATCTAAAATTAAAAAATATTTAATGGTGTCACAGAGGAGTGCATACAAATGTGGAGACAGACGTAAGCCTCCAAAGGCTGTTTTTAGAACCCATGTTTTTATTTTTAAGCATAATTGTTGTGTGTTTCGGTTGTTAATTAAAAATTAAAAAAGGGTGTGTATAAAGCACGTTTGCCATAGCAATAAAATGTGTCACAGAATTTAATATGAGTCACTTGTCAGAAGTAAATATTACAAACTTCTTCATCACAGCCCTAAATGTTACTAGATTTATGCTGTTTAATTTATATTCTATGCAGGCTTTTGAGGTATATTTAGAGAGTGTTAAAAGTAAAGTACAGTAAAAAAAAACTCACTAGGCTTCTACTTCTGCTGGATCACTTCTTTGTAAAGGCCTTCTAAAATATGGAATCATAATTAAATGGGTGGTTCACCTTTAAGTTAACTTTAAGTATGTAAAATGGCCAATTCTAAGCAACCTTTCAGTTGGTCTTCATTATTTATTTTTTATAGTTTTTGAATTATTTGCAGGCCCAGATTTGCGGGAGCTGTGCATCCCCACTTTGCCGGCTCATACACTGCGTGCGCGGGAGGTGGGTTGTGGCGCTGTCAAGGCCGCCGGAAGCGCCAAGACTCCTGCTTACCGATCCTGATCTGCCTGCCCTTGAACTCTAGCCTGAACTCTGATTATTCTCTTGCCTAACCCTTTGGATACCGCAACCTTGATCCCTAAAGAAGGCTTCCTCCTTGATCCAGACAGGCGCGGCCCGAGAAAACTGATAATTTGCTTTCTTCTTCTGAATTTTTCCAGCTTCAAATTGGGGTCACTGACCCCATCTAAAACAAATGCTCTGTAAGGCTATAAATGTATTGTTATTGCTACATTTTATTACTCCACATCATCATTTATTTATATAGCACCGAAAAATTATGCAATGCTTTACCTTAATTTATAACAAATGGGGAATAAATAATGAATAGCAAACAAGCCACTAACACCACTCGCACGGGCCTCCAACCCCCTACCTGCACGCTTCCTGACTCCCCTCCGCACCACCCGCATGGGCCCCCGCCACAAATCCCCCTGCGCACTCTGTCCCCCTTTCTCATGCAGCGGGGGGGGCGGTCAGGAAGGAGCACGGCTCTGCCAGCAGCGAAGGGGTCTGGGCCGGCGGTTTTTCCCGCTGTCCCACAGGCCCAGACCGACCTTGGTTGTAGTTCAGCATTGTTTCATTCAGTCATACAAAATGACACAGAAGCTGTGTTGTACATATACGTTTTTAAATGGTTCCTTTTTTCTTTTTGTCCTTTTTACTTATTTTTTTCCTTTTTAATGTCTGACATGTTACACTGAGAGGGGGAGGGTTACATTCTTGTGATGTCACTATGATTTCCCGCCATACACTGTTTACCTTGGGTCTACTCTTTTTTTCTGTAACTTTGAGAAAGGCTGGGAGTCCAGCTGAAAACGTCAGTTTTGCTTCAATAAATCACTTTTATGTTTGCCTGTGAGTTCGGTATCAAGTTTCCTATATATATATATATATATATATATATATATATATATATATATATACATTCACAAAACTGGAGCACTCATATATGCAGCAGCAACTGCCTGGGTGCAGTCTTCAAAAAATTATGTAGACCAATTTGCTGTACAAAAAACCGCACTACCAGGTCTTTTCAAAGGTGTACAAAAGAAAATATTTATTTTGACGTTTCGGCTTCTATACTGAAGCCTTTCTCACCTCTTGAGAAAGGCTTCAGTATAGAAGCCGAAACGTCGAAATAAATATTTTCTTTTGTACACCTTTGAAAAGACCTGGTAGTGCGTTTTTTTTGTACAGCAAATTGGTCTATATATATGTATTGCTTTTATTGTATGCATTTTATACAGCCAACGTTTCAGCCCACATTAGGACCTTCTTCAAGGATAACTTTATACAGCGATTCAGTGCATTTATACCACACACTTCCCCATTTCAAAATGTGTGTATATATATATATATATATATATATATATATATATATATATATATATATATATATAGATAGATATAGATAGATAGATAGATATAGATAGATATATGAAGATAGAAGGACTCGCACACCATTTTCAGTGAATAAAACAGTGTTATTTTATTCTTTGATGCATTTTTGATGCATAAAATAACACTGTTTTATTCACTGAAAATGGTGTGCGAGTCCTTCCATCTTCTTGTATGACCAAAATTGACCAACGCACCCGAAGTAACTACAAATATGGTAAGAGTGCATAAACACAAAGACTTTATATATATATATACTATATATATATATACAGATCTTTCTGTAATTTGTATCTTCATACCTTAAGTCTACTAGAAAATCAAGTAAATATAAAATAAATGCTAATTTAGTGGACACCCCAATGATAGTAGCAAGATATAATCTCATCAAGCCTTATCTGAGTTACTTTTTTGTCAGTTATAAAATAAATCCAATGGGATGGTTCTGCTTCCAGTTATATCTTAGCTGAGATGAAGTACAAAGTAATGTTTTATTATTCCAGAGTAAAAGGAAATCATTTTTAAAAAATGTTGGTTTTTTTGATTATAATGGAGTCTATGGGAGACGGTCTTTCCATAATTCAGAGCTTTCTGAATAATGGGTTTTCAGATAACGGATCCCATACCTGTATATTTATCAGTAAATAGAAAACGTAATCAGGAGTAAGGTGCTCATTGCAGAAATGTCCTGAACACAAGTGTTTAGTACATGAGGACTAATGGGTGCAATTTTGCCTACTTAGTACACTTGTACTTGTTTCTTTGGCTTTAAATTAGCACTAAAAAAAAAAATTGCCATATAGTCTAGGTCCTATTTTAAAAAAAAACAACTCCAAAATAGGGTTTTTTTTAAACTTTTGAGGGACATAGCTTTTTGGTTGATTTTTGTTGATCTTTTTATGGACAAACGGGTTTTTAAAATATTGTCTCACATAATATTGGTACTTGTTTAACCACTCTCAGAAACACATGATACAGTCCCAGTATAACTATGGACACATTCACTTAGAGCAAGGTCAAGGAAAAATGAACAATAACAAAAATAAGTGGACAAATTATAATGTCAGTCTGATAATATACATTGATGTCTGAATTAAATAATATGCTGTTGTGTCATGAAACTGTACACTTCACAATTCTCTCCTATTACAGGAAGGGAAATTTACTCTTAGGGTAATGTCACTGTGACATTAAAGCAATCACTTGCTCCAGTGAGGAGAAAGCAATTCCTATTCTCTCAGACCCTGTGGGAGGCAGGGAGGGCACACATCAGGTTTTTTTGTGCCTTATAGAGGCCTATTTGTCACATTTTGGGTGACTTCCCTTTGTGTTTAATTACTGTAGGAAAGTTACCCTGTGTGATGTTACCCTTAGGGAAATTAACTCTGTTCTTCAAGTGGCATGATTACATGACAGATATTAAAGGGAAAGAATAATTTTAGAACTAGCATTTGTCAAAACAGATTGTGTAGGACGAAAGACGTACAAGAATACATTGTTTCCCCAGCCTGTGAAAATTTATCACGAACAAGGTCATATATCTGAAATTCAAATAAGGAATATTTTAAGCACTTACTGGCAGGAGGTGCTGCACCCATTGTTTCAGTCTGTGGCCATTGTCAGATTTTTTGTAAAATGTCACTGTACTTATACAGCATCTGGAAAATACAAATAATAAATGTGATGCTTTCATATGTGATGAAATTGCACCTCTCGTCCATGCTACCTGAGATGCCTCCTAGTTTAAAAATAACATACATACTGTACATACATACAGTACATTTAGGGGGTTAGTTATAGAAGGTTGAATTGTAGAGTTTTTTTTATACCTTGAATGGTTTTTTATTTAAGAAAAAACTGAAATGGAAAAAACTTGATTCAGCAAGTTTGGGGCTAACAACCCGAAAACTCAAATTAATCGAGTTTTCGGAGAAAAAAACTCAAATCGCTGGAATTGAGTTCTCAGGCAAAACTCTTAAAAAATAACTCATACATCATGAAGGCTATTAATATCTTCAAGTGATTCAAGGGATTGACTCTTAAATGACCTTGAAAGGTTTTAGATGGTATTTTCGGATTCAAGGTATTTCCAGGGTCAGGGTATAATAAATCTCGAATAATTTGAGTTTTTAGCCAGTGAAATTGCTCAATTGCCATTTTATTTAACCTGAAAAAAATAATTTTTGAGCAAAAAATAACCTGGAAAACTCGACTTTTAATGGAAAACACAACTCCAAAACTTTTAGGTGCTAGACAGAAGGAAAAAGTAATTACATTCACTAAGCCTAGCACCTCCTAGTGTATCAGCTTTCCCTGTTTTTAAAGGGAACCTTTCGGTTAACTTCTAGTGTTATAGACTTATTCTAAACAAGTTTTCCGTAAGTCTTCATTAATTATTTTGTCCTGTTTTAATTATTAAGGTTCCTATTTCTAGCCTGCAGCTGAAATTTCTATCTGATTGCTCGGGTCACTGACCTTGACAACCAGAAGACAGATTGAGAATAAGGGTTCAGTTTTATTGTTATTTTTATTATTAACTGCTTATTTTTCTTTTCAGGCCCTCTTCTATTGGTCTTCCATTCTGGACCTTGTACTATATATTTGCATAAAATTCATTCAAAGCAGCTAAAGGTGCACAGCAGTGCTTTCAAATATTGTTAAATAGTAGAAAGCGTGCACAATTTTGGATTCATTTTACCGATCTGCTGATATCAGAAATCCCCAAATAATTTTGTAAATGGCATTTATGACTTTTAAATCCTTAAAATTTGTACTGGGGGTAAATTATTAAGGATATAATTTACAAGATAATTTACAACCTTGGAGTTCCATGAACTGTATATATTTTTATATGGTCATGAAACTCCTTGGTAACTTATAATATCCTTATAATACACAAAAGCCATGAATATCTTGTAAATTATATCCTTATAAATGGTGAGTTCTGATGTCATCAGTTATAAACGGTGAGTTCTGATGTCATTTCAGTCACATGACTTACTGAAACTTGTGTATTATAATAAATAAAGTACCCCCAGTTGTAAAATATGAGGATATTAGAAGTTACCTCGGAGTTCCATGACCTGTATAAAAGCACTCGGCCTTCGGTCTCGTGTTTTTATATGGTCATGTAGCTCCTCGGTAACTTATAATATCCTTATATTTTACAAGAGGGGGTACTTTATTCACTATATAATTTTATTCACTATATATATATATATATATATATATATATATATATATATGTTATAAGATAGTTCTTATCTTATTCCACAGCCAAAAGTATACGCATGAAAGTTCATCTTAAATCTGTATAAAAAAATTACTTTTAAAATGAACAATTACAGGTGTATTCACCACAAAACACAGGCACATGTAAAGTAGGGAGATTATCTTTTTTATAATAGTTATAATAGGTTTGAATGAATTATGTGAAACAACTGACAAACACATTTCTAATCGATAAAGCACAGTTTATGACTTACGAGGATATATTTTCCAGTTTTCTCAGAGCATTTCTGTATTATGATATTAAATTTTTAATTTTAAAACTGGCTGTAAATAAAGTTGTCTTTCATAAGATTAATGGCTGACATATTTTAAGGAATGATCTAGAGCAATGCCAGAGTGTTGGTAATATTCACCTACAGTTTCAGATACATATTTTCTGTATCTGCTCATATTAGTAGCAGTAGTAAATAGCTCTCCTACATAACATGGTTGAGATTAAAATTAGTACAGGTATGGGACCTGTTATCCAGAATGCTCTAGGACCTGAATCTTTCCATAATTTGGATCTTCATACCTTAAGTCTACTATAAAATCATGTAAACATTAAATTAACCAAATAAGCTGGTTTTACTTCCAATAAGTTTTAATCAGATCTTATTTAGGATCAAGTACAAGGTACTGTTTTATTATTACAGAGTACAGGGAAATCATTTTTTAAAAATTTGGATTCTTTGGATAAAATGAGTTTATGGAAAACAGCCTTTCTGTAAGTCTGAGCATTCTGTATAATGGGTTTCTGGATAACCGACCCCATACCCGTACAGCACTGGACTTCCCACTTTTACATTATTCTGTGCATTACCGCTTTGGGCAGAATAGGACCTTAATGACTGCATAACATGCTTTCTTCCAGTTAACTGGCAAGTACACCGTCCAATCACAGTCCTTATTGTTTTATTCTGCGTGTTAAAACATACCATCATAGACATAAGATCTCAGAGTCATACATAGTTAATATTCTTGGCATAATAGATGAACACGTCTTAATAATGCATTCTATGTTTCTTGACACAAATGGCTAATCTCATTCCAGGCTGTCAACTATCACCTAGAATAAACTAGAATAAATCTAGAAAAAACTTGAATTTAAAATGTAAAAAAAATGTGATGTTAATTAGTCTAACAACATATTAAATTGCCCCTTGTGATCTCCATCTTGCATATTGCATCAAGTTGTATTATATATACAAAAGTTCTCCGCACTGCCTTTGTTCATTATGAATGCTCCAGATCCTCTTCCGGGGTTACCGCTATCCCAATTTCGACCAATTTTTCCATATAACAAGAGGAGAGCACTCCAACATATCAATATGCTGTGACTGTGTTTATTAAAGACTACTACACTTAGTAGTTAATTGTAGTAGTCTTTAATAAACACAATCACAGCATATTGCTATATTGGAGTGCTTTCCTCTTATTATATGGAATAATTGGTCGATATTGCATCAAGTTCTTTTTGGATCAGAATAAAGCCAATAATAACCTAAAAACAAACAAACAGCCATTGTTATTTGAATGTGTGTGTAGAGCCAGTGAAATCCAGTGAATATCATTTCTAGGCCACCAATGTGCTGGATTGCCATTGTATTACTCTTTCTGTAAACTCACCCCTACTTCTGTATTTGCAGCTCATTGCATGTGTAGAGTAGAAACCTCCATTCAACTGACCAAGTACAAGCATATATATGCCCTGTGTTTTCTAGGAACTCCAGAAGGCTAATAAAGACTAATTAGTATGCTAATTAATTAATTAATTCATACACTAATTAATTAAATGGACCATTTCTGTAGTTACATCTGAACAAAACAAAGCTTTACAGAAATTGTGCATCATTCTCATCATCAGACTTTGCTCCAGTGGGCTTACAATCTAAGGTCCTTATCACATTCACATGTACTAGGGTTATTTAATCAGAACTCAGTCTGTAAGTTTTTTTGTTGTTCTTCTTCTTCTTTGGCGTGTGTGAGGAAATTAGAGTAACTGAAGGGAACTGGGAAAATAGATAAACGTAAGATTTTGGTGCATTTGGGGTTTTAAATGTGCATACAATGTATGTTGATAAGAGAAGCATCTAGAAGTATGTATTACAATTATTGCTACTTTTCACCAGCTAGAGCAGTCAAAATACTGCTTTGGCAGGACAATATGGTTCTGACTCACTATAAAGTACTTCTACAGCTTCATCTAGAACAGGGGTGCCCAAAAGGCAGATTGGGATCTACCAGTAGACTTTTAGCTGGTGATCAGTTGATCTCAAGTCACTGTCAACAAACAGCTTGTCTATATCACCCTCCTGTTTCATGCTTTATTTCAGATATTTATTTTGTAATGGTTACATAAGAAATAGTTGTTTAATAAATATAGCAATATAAATTCTTCCTTAAATCAATATAATAGTAAAAGTAATATTTTCCATGGAACAGAATGCTAACAATGCATTAAAGGATGTAGATCATAATGGGACAACCAGGGGCGTAACTACTGGGGGAGCAGGGGGTGCAAATGGGCCAGGGCCCACACCCCTGCAAGGCCCACCCGGAAGATTGTGCGCGCTGCAGCCGGCTGGAGTCGGCTGCAGCGGCAGAGAAAAATCACGAGAACGAGGGTGGGGGCGGGCCCGTCTGCACGGCCCGCACCAGGGCCCGCTCCCACCAAGTTACGTTACTGGGGACAACATTACTAAAAGTAGACCTCACATTAGTAAAGTATGGGCACTGCTGATCTAGAACATTCAGTGTAGATCTGGACTTCATGTTTGAAATAATACAAAGTATAAACTTATGTGTGTGAAGGCCATATATGTAAAACAATGCCTCAATTTCATTTGGAATTTTTTTCCGTCATCATTATCATCATTTATTTATATAGTTATGCAGCATAAATATGGCATTTGAATCCAAATGACTGATTCAGTTTTCCTAGTGATGTGATGTAGATTGAGAAGGGCAGGAAATGTACAATGAAACGCTGAGGAATGTCAACAGAGAGTGATTGAGGGGGAAGTAGAAGCATAAAGAACTGTCAGAAAGGTACAACTTAAAACCAAAAAACAAATGTCAGTAGAGTACAGAACTAGGAGTGGTCATTCAACTAAGTTAAAGACAACAATGAGATCTAAAAGAATGGGAAAGGAGATTTTTCATAGATGTGGAATAAAGTTACTGAATATTGATGCAAACAGTGTGTTAATTGTCTGTACCTCTTTATTATATGTTTGCCAGGGTTCTACTCACTGTAAAGTTCGTCATACACCCAAAGATCTGCTTGTTTGGTGAAGGTCACCAAGCAAGTCTATCTTTTCCCGATACGCATACATTGAACTGGGTGATATTGAGATAATCCGATCGTTATGGGATTGCAACTGGAAAATGCAGGCCATCAACAAGCTGATATTGTCCTTATCTTGATGAGATGTTTAAACCTGCTTGATAGTTATCTGGCCAATGTTCAGCCAGATATTAGTTGGGCAGGTCCATCAGTAGGACCCTTACCGAGAATCCAGCTTTTATCAGCTTGTGTATGTACACGTTAAGAGGAGAGAGCCATAATACAGAGATAAGTACTGCTGACAACAGAGAGATGCCAAAACAGAAAATAGCTCAAAAATGCTCCCCCACATACAGACTGTTTATTTACCGATTCCAAATCATAAAGACAGCCATGTAAAAGCACATGTTGTCTTGCTGTATAATTTTCAAATTTTTAAATACATGTTATTTTGCTCAAACAGAGGCGCCTATGGGTGGAAACATTCAAACTACTCCTTTGGGTCCATGTGGCCAATAATGCCTCCCAAACCCCTATAGTGTCTGCATGTTTAATGCAGACATAACACCCACTAGTTAAGTGGCATGAATACAGTCTAATAATTAGGACCCAAAGTGAAACATTTTCATTGATGAAATTACAATGAGTGCTTTATGCCTACAACCATTGATACCATTTGGCAATATTTGGTCATAAACTTAATACCAAACCACTAGTTTCATTAGCACAAAAATGCTTACAAAACTCTGCTCTGGGACCTCCCTCAGCAATAAGCGTTAATACAATAGTACCAACCACTTTTTTCCTGAATGCAGATGCTCTGAGTATGACCGTTTATAACAAAAAAATAGCAACCTGAAAAAAAACCCAGTTGAATAGCGTTGTTGATCTTACCTAAATATGTCCACATAAATAAATTACATTAATCAGATGCAGCCTGCTCAGATATGTCAGACAAGCCATCTATATAAGGAGCAGGAAACAATGCGTGTCCTTTGTTCTTATGAGCACAAACCAATCTGTGCCATTCAGTGTGGCTTGTCAAAGGATACAGCTTTAGGTCTTAATACATAAACGGCACATCTTTGGTTCCTTGTCAATGCAAACCACTCTGTGCTTTGAAACATAAACCATTCGATACACAGACTGACTCTGCACTCATGTCTTACTGTCTGAACATTGCTGGCACCATAATTCTCTTAGCTAGTTTCCTCTTTACGTATCCTGCATGTCGGTTCCCAGAAGCCCTCTGGATTTGCCCTGTGACCCTGATATATAAATCCAGGGTTGTGTTTATTTTTACTTTTAGCAATAGAGCTTTTTTTTCCATCTCCCCCAACGATAGTTATTCTTAACAGGGTCAACGACTCCTACCCAGCTAAATTGCTCTATAAAAATTGAATTTTATTGCTCACAATTTTTTGCAAGCTCCACTGGGGGCATTTTTGGCTATTGATCTGCACCTGGAACGGCTGCAGTATTTTCTTGTAAGAATGGAACAGTATTTTACTGTTTGGTTTAATAATGTTTTTGACAAAGTTTTAAACATATAAAAAAACAAAGACCCTGCAGACCCACTGATTTGTTGTATCTGTAATCTGATGATTGCAAAAGCTATTCAGGCAAAGTCTTGCTAAATATTAAATATTATTTGTATCCTTTATACCTATTCCACAGTGATTTATAGACATTACGCATGATTTGTTTCAGTTCTAGCCCCAGTGGAGCTTACACTGTAAGATCCATATTATATAAATTAAGTGCAATTTTATTAGGAACTTATTAACTTTATAAATGTTTTTGGAAAGTAGAAGTAACCGAAGTAACCAGAGGAAACCCGCTCAGACACAGTAACCTGAGGGAGCAGTGTCTTAAACATTCAGCTTATTTATACTCAGTATACTGCAGTGCATACAGTGAATTTCTTCATGCAAATAATTCATTTTAATTATTCTTTAACAATTTTCACTGCCTTTTAACACAAACATATAGCGTTCTTCTTTTTTGCTTGTATCTATATTTACACTTTGAGCCATATTTGTCTATCAAATCGTACTGCACGCTCAAGGTTGATGTAATATTTTACTTCTGCACTTTTAGTGCACATACACAACAATATTTATTCTTACCCTATAACCTAGAGACACCAATCACCTATTTGCTTTCATGATTTTTGCTACATTAGACCACTAAAAGCCAACTGCTAATTGCATGCTATGGTTACAGGGCTAGCTAGTACAGGGCTTTGCTTCCAAGAACTAAGGCATGGGATCTATTAAAGGGAACCTGGAGTTTTCCTGTTATGGTATCTTTGTAATCTGGAGCACTCTGCCTTAAGGCTTGTAAAAAACATATTTGTTAAATATGTATATATTGATATTGAAATTCATCTGTAGTATGTTCAATTTTTTATAGCAGCAGAAATATGTTCTATGGAAAACCAGTGGCGTACATTGAAAGGCAAATAGAACAGCTAAAAACCTAATGACATCTACAGAAGCCTTTGATCAAAAAGTTGACAGCAACAAAAAAAAATATCTATGCTATAAAATACTGTTATATATCATTCCACACTGAGCTATTTTGGGGGGGACTTTTTAAAGCACCTTTAGTGTTACATTTTTCAAGTTTCAACACATTACAGTACAGAAGTTACCAGCTACTGCCTAAACTCATGTCAGGATTAGTGAGGCATCCAATGTGTGCCAAGGAGATATGCAGGCAGCAGAACAATTCCCAGAATGCCCTTGGCATCTGACACAGCAGAATCCTTTCCCTAGTTAATCAGCGTTGCTTGAGCTGGTTCTGTCAGCTTGGCTGGATGTGAAGCAAGCAAGTGATGAGATCTTGCACATAATGGGGTCTGCTTTCAACACCTCAGTCTCTCTCTGTATTCATGCTCTGTTGTGAAATTAAAACCCTCTGCTTGCAAGGTAGTATGATGAGGCCCTGCTGGTTTACGCTCGATATTCTTGAAGTACGTTAGTTTTAGGGATTAAGTGCTACAAGAGGATGTGTATTCAGCACTGCCGATAAAATAGCCTTCTTATTTACTGTAGCACAACATTGCCATATATTTATTTCTGCGGATTTCTGCAAATGGTTTTAGCTGCAAGTCAGCAAAAACTGGAAAGCTATTGAGCGAGTATAAATTTACCATGGGGCAAACCACGGGCAAGGCCATTTTCTTCTTCATCAGAGATCATACTTTTGGCAACAAACTGAAATTCATTATAGGTATGATATCTGTTATCCAGAAAGCTCAGATTACGGGAAGGTCATCTCCCATAGACTCCATTTTAATCAAATCATACAGATTTTTAAAATTGATTTCCTTTTTCTCTGTAATAAAGATACAGTACTTTGTACTTGATCCAAACTAAGATATAATTAAGATATATTAGAGGCAAAATAAGCCTGTTGGTTTTATTTAATGTTAAAAATTAGTTTTGATTAGACTTATTGTATGAAGACACAAATTACATAAATACCCCTTATTTGGAAAACCTTAGATCCCAAGTATTGATAGGTCACATACCTATACCTAAGAAAAGGTAGCAGAGAGTATGTGATAATCTCATAGGATCAAGTTAGAATCATATGTCAAAAATACAGGAGGCTTAGATCAACTGCCAAATATACATATAGGATTAAAGGCAACCATTATTACTAGTGATGGGAGATTTTATTCGCCAGGCGCGAATTCGTGACGTGAATAAATTTGCAAAGTTGCCACGAAAATTTACTTAAATGCGCATTGACTTTAATGCGCGTCAAATTGTGCCAGCGTCGATTTTGATGCCGAATGATGAAACGGGAGAAATTCGCCCATCACTAATTATTACCCTAAGGGCAGAGACACACATGAAGATTTGCAAAGTCGCCCAAAGGTGCCTCCGAGCTAGAATCTAAATCGCCAGTGGGAAGGCAGTTTGGGGAGATTAGTCGCTCAAAGAAGAGGTGATTTGTCGCCCGGCGACTAAATCTCCTCGAATCTTCTTGAGTGTCTCTGCACTAATAGTAGCTTCCCCATATTAAAATAAATCCACCCTTATCAGATTAGATTGCATATTCTAGTGAAAGTAAAGACAAACCGTCCAAGCAAAAATGTACTGCTAATGTATTAAAACATATCCTTGTTCATCATGAACAATTAGGGGTTTATGTTTTATGGTGGCAGTATGTACACATGACGAAGACAAGTGATACATTGGTATTAGGGCAAGCACAAGCACCTCACCTGGTGATGCATGTATGTTGTGCTGTGTAATGCAAATTGGTGTGTGTAAATGTTTTACTTCTATACTAATGGCCGATAAATAAAAATGGACTTCTAAATCACTTTATCAAAATGTCCGTTTTCTACATATCTACTGTAGATCTGCTGGATGTAGGTAGGCAGTAGGTGCTGCTATGTTAGAAGAATCACATGTGAACATTATGTTTTGGAGTAGAATATAACACAGACTAAAGGTTTCAGTTACACAATGTCAGTATTATATTATATGTTTAGCATACTTAAAACCATGCACTTAAAATTTCATTTTGACAAACAAGTCAAGTCGCCAACAAATTATCTGAAATAGCGTCTTTCCTTTTAAGCTTATTTTCTGGCTTTGAAACAGTTGTACGCCAGCACCATGCTGTTCTCTTATAAAACAGCAATTTGGCACTGCCTGGAATTAAGGGAAGGTGCAACTACTCCTCCTTTTTCAGCATGATGTTGGGAAGTTGATTCAGCTAACTATGAGTAAGGAGTACTGTATGGCCCTTTTTTTTATTGTTATTGGTTGTTTAAACATGTATTTATACTGTTTACTATATAGAACACCTTCAGTAAGCATGACGAGTTAGAAAATATATATATTTGAATGCCAGTTCTTCAAAAATTGCTCAGGGACATTGGTTTGCATAAAACCAATTTTAAGGAGTGTCTGGCAAGCATCTTTATATGTAGTAACTCTTTGCTCCACTATAGCTGCAAGGGCTCATTTAGCCGTCCTGTTGAGGGCAATCATTAAAGATGCTAATAGTCCAAAATGCTCCTTCTCTCTAGTTGCACCAGTATGTTGGTCCTGCCTCCTCTTCTGAAATGTGCACAAGTAGGCCTATTGATGCAGACCTATTGACCTTGGAGCAATCATCACCATCAAGTTGGCAGTAAATCCAGGATTTCTTCTGCAGACTGTGTCAGTAGGCACCTCCAGTAAATCCTGAACAAACATAATTAAATTTTTTCAATTTTGGAAATTATGCAATCCCTACTTTGAAAAACTTTGAACACAACTGTGTCTCATTTGTTAAGATACACACCTGCAATGGCTTGGCAGGTATAATGCACCTCTTGGCCCTTATGATGCGGTTGGTAAAATGTTGTATTGTGCGTCCAAAATTGCACTTCGGACACTGCACTATCGTTGTGTACATAATGCTTGATTTCTGACACGTAAAACTCGATCTCCTCTGATGTAGCATTTATAAGATTGATACAGGCTTTTTTTTGTTAAGCAAATCTCCAGGAACAGGTTTTGTGGTAAATGCTCACCCTTATTAAGAGGAGCTAAAGATGTGCAAGTAGGCTGTGCATCTTTTTACTTTTGGGTAATTTCCTCCAAATGAGTTATGGACATTGAAACTCTTTTTTGTTCTGTTTTGAGCTTTGTCTTGACCCATCAGAGTAAAGGTCCCTTCTGCCACTCCCCAGCAAGTTTTAAGGAAAAAGTAGGATGACTGGGTTAAAAAGGTGAGTACACAAATAACAGATCTGCCCCCCACCAAATATAAAAACAGTATTTATTATAAGAAAACCTCTTTACATTTATAAAATAAATAAAAATACATGTAAAAAATAAATCACATGTCAAATCAAATGAATCACTTTCATCTTTGTCATTACTATTTCTTTAAACCATGATTAAAGACCATCCCCACCAAGCAATCTAGTGTAGTTGTCAATGCAATTATTTTCTTTTCTTTGAGGGAGACTTCAGTAATGTGACTGGCAGTGCTGAGGAGGCTGAATTAGGTTATGTTTTGTGTACAGTAGGTCACTGGAGTGAAGGAGCGATGTCTGGTGAATAAAAATAAATCCGAGTATCATACTCCCAAATATGACATTAGAAGCCAAATCAAAGGGTGAGTTTTCAAAGAGGCTTCATTTGGCGAGGAATGAGCCTTGTTTGACCCTGTTGGACAGATATAGATTTGTCCTGTTATATTTTCTTGCTTTATTTGAGCTGCTGATACAAATACTAGATCAGCTGCCACTCTGTCTCTTCCTCACTGTAATCTGTCTCTTTCCACTTCATCTCTCTGTGATTTTCTCAATTATGTTCCTGGTAACAGGCTGGTGAGATTCTAGCAGCAGCTTCATTAGGCCCTGATGCCTGTAGCAATGTGTGTATCTCCTGCACATATTGATCCCTTGCCACAGTGTGGAACAGCACAGCGATCCTCACTCACAGTGCCAGGATTTGGCACGCTGGAAACATTTGTGACAAGGACACTGTTTACAATTTTAACCTTCACTATGCTTTATATTTCCAGGCGCACAATTAAAAAACGTTCAGGCAAAAGCCAAAGAAATAAACGAGAAGTGTTTATTTGCATAGTTACCCAGCATAACCGACTGCCACTCCAAACTTCTTTCGTTTTTGCTTTTTTTTCCTCCCCCTCTCAGCAGTACTCATTCCTTTTGTCTTGAATCATGCAAAAAATAGGTTTCCAGTTCTGCAGCTTCACCAGTGCTGCAAAGGCGAAAAGCTCAATTACTTATAATTTCTACTTTAATATATATGGGATACTCGGCATGGAAGTGATCTTGTGTATAAAACTGCAAAAGGGCAATTGGATGCTCAAAAAAAGTGAGTGTTATTAAAAAAGCAAACAATATATTAGAAGTGTGAAACTGAAAGGGCAGCGTTGCCATCCAGAGAATCTGAAAGAATCTGGAACTGCAGTCAATAGCAATTTCCCTCTTTAGATCGATACATTCACTGCCTTTCTAGCTACAGAAATTGCTTTGCGGATTTGTTGGGGTAAAGAATAACATGAGGAGGGGAGGGGGTTGAGCTTGAGAGGATGGCAGTGGAATAGTGGTCTTCACAATGCAAAAAGAATTTTATAGAGAAAAACAGGCTTGTTTCCTTTGCTGCCAGTCAGACCTGAAGTGAAATGCTCCACAGTACACTGCAGGCCCCTCAAGCACTTCAAGTATTAAACAATTACTGTAGCAACTGTCTACAGAAATTGGCTTTGGGTACAGATAATGGCATAAAATAATGGTTCTGCAGAGCATTCTATTAACCATTGACTGCATTAGGGGGCATAAAAGCAGTCTGCGGTGTCTGTTAGGTATCAGGAAACCTGTGATGTGCACATGAGAATTAAAGGAACAATAACCTCACAAATGAAAACACTCCATAGGTTTTATGAATAAGTTGGAATTTATTAACACAGAAGCTATTTTGCACCAATGCCATAACATATATCTTCATGTAGTTTAGTGCACGAAAGACTGATGAAATCATGACTTTTGGCATTTGCCACTCCACAAATTTTGCATCGGTTGTAGAAACCATGATCGAGCTAGCGTGTCTTCACATGCAGATTTACTGAATTTGTTGTATTTTGTAAATAAACAGCATATTTATGAAGCTATTTTAATTTTTTTTACGCAATGCTGTCACCGATTGTAAAAGCTGCACAATTATAAGGACGCGTGGTGTAGAACTCATGTAAAGAACCGCATTCAATTCACAAATAAATGTTACTCCTTAAGTGTTCTCTGAAAGTGAATAAAAATACATTTTCCTTTTTTATTTAAATACCAACATTGCATTGAACATTTATAGACCACTAGATAACTACTACAGTAACCTGTAATCTACAGATAGAAGTTGCAGACGGGGCCCACCGATGGGCTTCCCCGATACCTGGCCAGAAGTTGGGCAGATGTTGATCATTGTGATCCAATTGTTGGGCCCTAGGTCCCATGATCTGATCAGTCCAATATTGCCCACCTCAAGGTGGGTTTGACGTTGCCAAACGAATGGATCTCCCAATGTATGGCAAGCTTTATTCCTGTGTGGTCTGGACTCCTTCACGTAACCCACCTCCCTATATACCTGCAATACAAATTATGCTTATGTGTTTTTCCTTTTGTCCCTTACAGTTTTTTCGTATACAAAATGCTGTATAAATGTCAGAGCCAACATAGCTTCTTTGGAATCAGTGTCAGGAAGGAACTGAAATATTCTGAAAGCTTGCTGTGATTAGGTGTCACCTTCACACCACTTTTGTTATGCTAGTAGTATTAGTAGTAGTATTAAGTAGGAATGGTCAACTGGAGGCCAACATGCCAAATTTAGTCTTCCTAAGGGTTTTGTGTTGGCTCTGACCCCAACCTGCTTCCCTACACTGCTTTGTATGACATGAATATACAATATAATTGCCCCACCACTATGTCCATATTAGATAATCTTACGCTTAATATGGTAAAAGTTGGACAGAACTGACCAAAGTCATTTGTTTGCTCTGTGACTTAATGGATAGGGCATGAGTCTATAGCAGATCAGATATGTTTATAATTAAAGAACAGATAAGGAAATATGCTACACTTTAATTCTTCATTATATTCAGACAATAGATGTCGCGACCCCCCCCCCCACCGCGCCTCTATTCAAACTTGGTTTTTCAGATTTTACATATATGGCTTCTTTAACACCTCTTTTGAACCAGTCGCTCTTCCGGTCTAGAATCTGGACATCAAATGTGTGTCCTTTTTCTTTTGGATGTACTGTAGGTACATGGCTGAGTTCTGACCAGAGGAGCTGGCTCTTCTGTGCTGTACCATACGCTGGTGTAACTGTTGTATGGTTTCCCCCACAAACAAATCAGAGCATTCTGCACTGCACTGCATACACAATGTTACTCTTCTTGTGCTTTAGGTCTTTTGGGTGAACTATTTGCTGCCTCAGTGTGTTGCTGGGTTTAAAGTCCAGATTCTAGACTAGGAGAGTGACGGGTTCAAAAGAGGTGTTAAAGAAGCTTTTTTTTACATATTGCATACACTGGATATAAAAATGAGTTTAAAAAATATGCAATTCATTTTTGGTAGCAGATGAGTCACTAAATTGTATCATTTAATGCACATTATGTAAAAACTTCACACTGTGAAAACTTTTTCCACTTACAACAAGTTACATTCTCATGAATCAGCCAATTTCAGGATTTTGGGCAGCAACTGGTGTATTTTAACTTAGTGTGACTATAAATGACAGGGTGTGTTCTGCTAATACAAATAAACCAAGCGCATATCTAAGCTACTGTTGTTGTTTCTAATTGACTTATCTATCCATCACACCAAGCTTCATATATACATGCTGGAGTCTTGCAGTGGGTCGGGTACCCGCAAAAAAAGCGGGAACCCTGCGGAATAAGGGGAGAATTTTCAGGTGCGGGTATACCCGCGAGTCTGCGGGTCGTTGGTCGGATTGCAAGTCTCATCTAAATTTCTTATCTTATGTAATATTGTCTATATTTTACTCCATTTAAAGTTTTACAAAAGTTGTTCCTGTCCCTGCCCACTTTTGCGGTTTCAGCACCATCACTTCCTATTTGATGGAGGTCGGCGGGTTGTGGATAAGGCAGTTGTGGGTCTGAGTAGCGGATCAATGTAGGTAAATATGCGGGTTGCGGTTTGGATCATGGGCTGTGGGTTGTTGCTTCTGGTCGGGTCTAAGAAATTGGTTCCGCGCAGGAATCTTAATGCATGCTCCTTTGACTCCTTCTTTTTTGTGGTGTCATAGCACCAACCTCTGCCACATTTGAAACACGTCTCACATTTTGTCCCTTAGAGGTCTTACAGAGTTACACGGTTACATAGTTCATTTGGGTTGAAAAAATAGTCCATCAAGTTCAACTCCTCCAAATCACCCCCAGTTCATATTCCTGTACATCAAGAACCGGCCTCGAGTACTTGCCAGTGATCATTCTTCCTTCTTCTTTTTTCATGTGGTTGCACATACACAGTATAAACTTTAACAAAAAAAAACAGCTTTTTAACTCTATTGCACATACGTTGTTCCTGGGATTTCAAAGAAAGATAAGGGAAGAAGATGATCGTTCATCTGCAAGTACCCCAGGTGCCTAACATTTTCTCCCCCAGCAACTGAATCTTTTTACAGCTACCCCTGGGTTGGGAAGTCCTTAATGTGGACCTTCTCTGTGTGTGTGTAGCACTGGTTACCATTTCTTTCTTGGATCCTTGTCTGATTATGACCTAGTCAATATCAGCATCTAGTTTGTCTGTTTTTCCCTAGTCTGCGTGGTTTACCAGTATTCTCATTACCTACCAAACTCCAGAAACATCCAGGCAGGTTAGTTGCCTCCTAATTAAACTGACCACATTGTAAGGATCAATGGAACACAAGGGAGCACACAACATTACATTTTCCATAAGTGAAAATATTAGACTACTGTAAAGGCCTTTTAAGTATTCAATGTTTTGGTCACCTAAGCATGACCTTCAAACAACTGGTTCTCATACTATTTTAAAGAACTATTAGAAGAACATTCTTCCAAGGATCCTAATGACATTAGGAAGACATCCCCTTCCGTTCCTGCTCATACACAGTCATGAGTTATTCTCTGTTCCCTTTACTTCGTGACACTTTGCTAGTTCATTATTCTTGCCAAATTATCAGCATGAAAGCACATATTGCACCTCGTACCCATATGTCACACACAGACACAGAAACTTGGGACACATAAAGCTCAGGCTCACTCCTAGTGCAGGCACAGCCAACAAAATTATAGAAAAACAATCAAACATTTACATGAGCAAAAAAATCCATTCAGCCATCAGATCCAAGTACACACAGAAGCCTCTCATTTCACACAAGAAGACTCAGCAGTAGGAAACACTTTAAATATTTCCTGCAGTCTTTTCTGAGGAGATGCCGTATAGCTGGTTACGGTGGCCTGTAAAATGTAATGACAGTGATATTTCTGCTCACAGATACTTGTTTGCGAGCGGCTGTAAATACACCCACTGGCCTGAACCAATGTCTCTTTTGTGGCTGATTACAGACTTGGTTATGGGTTCGCCAAGGGAAAAATAGTCCTTTGCAGAGAGAGATTATCATCTGAAAAAGCTAGAAATTAACAGCTCGGGTCAGCGGCATCATCTGTGCAGAGCCTGCATTGTCGGAGGGGACAATATTTTTGTGTCAGGAAGTATTTATATCTGTTTATTCATAAATGCTGTTGCATATTACTCTTTCTGTATGTCATGCAATATTATGAATTGTTATACTGTCACCCCACTAATATCTCAGCATTCACTAGCCTCAACCAGCCTTCCGTGTCTCATTTTCCTTATTTTTGAGAAAAAGGATTGCCAGGTATATGACATTGCTTTTTCTTAAACTAATAATATTTGAAGGGGTTGTTATTTTTACAACATAACCCATAGACAGTTTATGATGACACTACAGCTTTTACTTAATGTATTCCAGTTCCAGCAGTGGTACTGCTCTGCCTAATGGTAAGGAAAGCTATACTGTTCTATTTCACTTAAAGGAAAACTATACTCCCCAAACAAGGGCCTCCCCCTGGGATTCTAGGATTCACGGTGCTCACAAACAAACCCTACATGTTAGGTCACACGAGCCAATTAAAAGATAGTGTTCTGGCTTTTGTTTCTACACTTCTTCCTGTTACAGTTAGAGCTGAAGTATTTCTGGTCAGGTGATCTCTGAAGCAGCACAAACAGTCACAAAATGCTGGTTCAAGGCAAGAGATGTAAATGGGCAATGTTAACATAAATATATATACTAGTTTGGTAAGATTCTTTAATACGCCACTTAAATTGAAATATTGTTGCTTAAAGGAACAGTAACACCAAGAAATTAAAGTGTTTTAAAGTAATGAAAATATCATGTACTGTTGCCCTGCACTGGTAAAACTGATGTGTTTGCTTCAGAAACACTATATAAACAAGCTGCTGTGTAGCAATGGTGGAAACGGAGAAAAAGGCTATACGGCACATGTTAAATAGTGGATAACAGATAACACCATTGTGTTCTACAGAGCTTATCTGCTATCTGCTGTGTAACCTGAGCCTTTCCTCCTTTTAATGGCTGCCCCCATTACTACACAAAAGCTTATTAACATAAACAATAGTAGTGTTTCTGAAGCAAACACATACATTTTATCAATGCAGGGCAACAGTGAATTATATTTTTACTACCTTAAAAAACTTTCATTTTTGATGTGACTGTTCCTTTAAGTATTCATTTTTGGAGTATAGTTTTCCTTTAATACATTCATCATGTTAATGATGTCCAGTACATATAATTCTTCAAAAACACTTTGTACAGGTGATGGATTACCTATTACAGTAACATTATTATTATGCTGTGTAAAATAAAATTTGTTGAAAAAACGGTGTGGGTAATTTTACGTCATGCGAATGCCAGCTTTGCCGCCATTATTTTACATTGCTCCCGGCGGAATTCACTCTAAACAAAAACCGCCTAAAATTTTTACACCGTTTTTTTTTACACGCCAAAGCCTGGCGATTTGTGGTGTATTATCCCGCTGTTTTACACAGCATAATAAATATGCCCCCTGGTGTAGTCTGAAAACACTTACATATTACTGTGATTATAGAATAATTACTCTTCTCTCTCTCTCTACTGCTCCCTCTTCCTCATTAACGACAACCAGCAGGAGTAAGGAGTAACAATGATAATGAACTATTGGTCTACTCGGTCATAATATAACTGAATGTTAAACCTGTTTACATTTGAACTACAGAGCATGTTGTTCTTCCACTGACTGCTAATGATATTGCCAGCAGCAGCCGATACATAGCCATAATGGCACAAAGGAAACCACAAGCAAAACATGCTTTTTTTTTTTTCTGGGCCACAGTTCAGTGCAAATATTCATTTAGATATTCTTCTGATTTAGCTGAACAGTGAGTTTTCAGCCATTTGAGCTAGATGGTATGGCTATGCCCTGGAGCTGTATTTGCATTTCATGTTAAATCCATAATCATAATTAGATCAGTCATATTCCCTGTTAAGTAAAGGTCCAGTTCTGAATATAATTTTATCTATATTTAGGGTTGATTTCATAAGTGACTATAGTTTGTCAGGCAGTCCATGCATAATTTCTAATGTCATTTATAATAATTCAAAAGAGAGCAGCTAGTTAGTGTTTGGTTGACCGATCAAAAAACAATCCCTGAGCATGAAACAATGTCACCATGTCGATTTACATAGTACACAGTACACTCTGACAAACAGGCACAATAAAAAACCTTGTTGGGTGTTACTCTAATGGAGAATAGTTTTTATTTCCCTTCGGTTTTACTCATCTTGTCCATTCAGGAAAATGTAATTTACTGTAAAATATACCTCCGTGTCTATTTTGCTATTTATTATATTTTGCAAGTGCATCTTCATATGCTTTTTATGTCTAAAACTGGTTGCTTTTGCTATTGGCAGAGGTTTTAAGAACATTTGGACAAGCCCACATACCTTATAACAAGGTCACAGATTAGTAAAGACACTGTCCTTCTGTTAAAGTATAACTAAGACCTAAAACACATAGAAATGCAGTTTTGTATACATTAAACTTACTGCACCAGGCTAAAGCTTCAGAAATTTGTACATGAAGTCACCGTCTTGGATTTTGTTAGTAGTGTCAGTGACTCTGCACATGCCCAGTGTTCTCTGGGCAGCTCTTCAGAAGCTAAGCGTAGGTGTCATCGTAAAAATAATCAAGCTGAAAATGTGATTCACATGTAATAGAAGTTGCTGCTACAGGTCTGATCATTAAATTCTGATGCAAATAGCACTGAACTGCCATGTAATATGTATCTGATATATCTGATATATACCATTCCACTATATATATAAAACAGCATTATGTGCCAAAAATCATTTCCGCTTATTTAGCAATACAAAAATTCAGATCGAACAAATTTTACGGATTTTCTACGCGAAAACGTAGACTTTTTTAGATGTTTGCCTGAATATGGAACCTCGGGAGGTCTGAGATGTCGGATTTTTGGATTCTGACTTTTTCCATCCTTGTGATGGGTGAATAAATGGGTGAATAAATTGGCCTGGCACATATATGCGGCGAATTTCCACGTTTCACAAAAATTGGCTGGTGATAATTTGCTGGTGACAATTTCCCATGTTCACGATTTTTTCATGAAAATGTTAACATTTCATGATTTTTTTGTGAAAACGTTTGAATTTCCCGATTTTTATGTGAAAACGTTCGAATTTCATTTCTTTTCGTGAACGTTCAAATTTCACAATTTTTCATGAAAACATTAGAATTTCAAGGTTTTTTCACAAACTTTCCGATTTTACAGTGAATTTTTCACTGTTTCATGAATTTCGTGAATTTTTCGATGTTTCACGAATTTCATGAATTTTTCGCTGTTTCGCGAATTTTGCGGGAAATTCCTAAATGTTCCGGCGAATCTGGAGAAATTCGCCCATCACTATAGGGGTATAATAAATCTGTTTTTTGCCATTTGGACTTAAATAAATAACCCCCTTAGACTTGGTCCCTCTCTCCATTGCTTTGAGCCATGGGGGGGGGGGAAACAAGCCTGCAGTTTAGGAGTGTCTTTCCATTTAAAGGATTATTTCAAGCTCTACCACAGAAAGGCACTCACATTTTCAAAGAAAAAATTAGCTTCGAACCTATGGGCAATTTGATCTCTATGGGATTTGTTGTTGGCCTGCAAGCTCCAAATTATATACATAGCTCCTGGGCAAAGGTGTTTATCACACCTAGAAATGTGTTGTCTCTAGGGTAGTGCAGAGAGGGCATTTATTAATTTACTTAAATATGGGGCCCCATTATATCTGCTTTGTCATCGCCACTTTCTTTTCTATTTCCGCTGCTGCTTTACCATAAAGTTGATGCCACTGCACAATAGTTAATACCTTACGTGTAATTAGAGAACTTTTTATCCACTGTTTTTGCAGCATGGATTTGTGATAAGGCCCCATAAACCAGACCTAGAGTGGCAGATCTTTAGAGAGATTGTCATACTGATCCAAGAGTTCTTTTACAGTTTTCTTGTGAAACTATTAATGCTGGTAAGTGTATTGGGGAGGTTACACTGTTTATTTTATATGTATAAATCAAGCAAGGTTCGGGTCAGCAAACTTTTTTAACCATATATCAGTGTCACAAGAAACCTGCCCAGCGTGGCATACATTGTACATCTATTTGGGCTATAAAAATATATTTTATATTTTTGCACTGTTGGGCTGAAAGTCATTTGAAAATGTAATATGTTGATTGTTAGTTCTGCATATTTATCATTTCTGGACAGGAAAGTGTATGATTATTTGTAATGCTTGTCTACATACTTAGTTTAATCATTTGCAGATATAGAGCCCCTTGAAATAAAGCAGAAATCTGTAGTGTGCATGCAACATTTAGTAATTGCACTACAACCAGATGATAACTATCAATCCCTTCCTTTTCCGAAATTTGTACCATTACATAATTACAGCGCAATGATCATAATTTACTTCTCCTTCCCCTAATTGTCTGCAAATTGATTTTATTGTATAGTTTCAACCAATCAGAATATACTTTTAAGTTTAGACTGTGATTGGCTGCAAGCAGGTTTTAACATGAGTACTATTAGTGAATGAAAAGCATATCCTCAATTCAATCTGTAATTGAATATGCATGTTTTTATTTTTATTTAATTGAAGGTAATTAATAATAACTGAAGTTTGCATCTGATTCCTCATTTCAGTTTTACCTTTAGATGTAAATTTGTAATTGTCTGTGCTGTCCCAAAACGTAGTATTTCAATGTACAGATATGTACTCTATGTGCCCTTACCATTACATGATAGCAGGATAAGAGATTAGACTAATTTAATACTATCCTATCTACCAGTTATACTTTTATTTTGATATTGGTCCTCTAATACTATAAGAATGCCTATGACCCTGATATTTGCAGATTATCCCATTCATCAATTTAGTTGTCCATCAGCAGGTTTTTTTCACTTGTGACATTTGGGGGCAAATGTATTAAGGGTTGAATATCGAGGGTTAATTAACCCTCGATATTCAACTGGGGAATTAAAATCCTTCAACTTCAAATACTGAAGTCGAAGGATTTTGAGCAAATAGTTTGATCGAACGATCGAAGGAATAATCGTTCAATCGAACGATTAAATCCTTCACATCGAACGATTCAAAGGATTTTAATCCATCGATCGAAGGATTATCCTTTGACCAAAAAAAGATAGCCAAGCCTATGGGGACCTTCCCCATAGGCTAACATTGACTTCGGTAGCTTTTAGGTGGCAAACTAGGGGGTCGAAGTTTTTTCTTAAAGAGACAGTACTATCGAATGGTCGAATAGTCGGAACGATTTTTAGTTCGAATCGTTCGATTCGAAGTCGTAGTCGAAGGTCGAAGTAGCCCATTCGATGGTCGAAGTAGCCAAAAAAACACTTCGAAATTCAAAGTATTTTTTCTTCTATTCCTTCACTCGAACTTAATGAATGGGCCCCCTTGCTGTGCAGCTTTCTACCATCATTGCACAGTTAAACCCTTCAAGTCACAGACAGTGGATATATATTTGCAAAAAATTAGGGATGGTAAAGGAAAAAGTGGAAAACATTTTTTTAACTTCCTTGTTTGTGATGAAAAGTCATGTGATTTTCCTTCCTGCCCCTGATATACAAATATTAGGGACAAATTAGGATTCAGTTCGGCCTGACACAAGGATTCAACCAAATCTGAATCCTGCTGGAAAAGGTGAATCCTGGCCAAATCCAAAACCGATTCCCAAACTGAATTCTGGATTCGGTGCATCCATAGATACAAGGGTGCAACGAGTACTACCCAGGGACAGAAATGAATGTGCCAAACCAACACATTTAACGAAACATTTCTACTGTGAACAAGATTTTAAAAAACTTAAACTTAAAACTTTAAAAAAAATGTGCATTGTTTGCCAGATTCCCATCTCAAAGTCTGAGTAGAGCTTATAAGCCCAAGAGAAAAACTTGATCTGTGGATTCTTTATAGCAGCAGTTTGTAAAAACATATATAATAGTACAAACACCTGCACTCTGTCCACTTTTTCCTCCAGGCCGGGTGCTCGGTCAAAGTCTTTATATATGCATAGAATGGACCAGCACACCGTTTTCTTCAATCAAACGTGTTTATTCAATACACACTGTGCATCCAACGTTTCGGCCCGCATCCGGGCCTTTATCAAGGATGATAAAGGCCCGGATGCGGGCCGAAACGTTGGATGCACAGTGTGTATTGAATAAACACGTTTGATTGAAGAAAACGGTGTGCTGGTCCATTCTATGCATATATATATATATATATATATATATATATATATATATATATATATATATATATATATATATATATATATATATATGGAACTCACATGACTTTTCATCACAAAACAAAGTGGAACATTTTTTTCCTTTTCTATGCAAATTAGAATTTGATTAAGTTTGGTATTCCGCCGAATCTTACACAAAGGATTCAGCCAAATAGTGGATATCTTTATGTATATATATTTATAATGATGGAGAAGTGTAGCCTGTCATTTTAATTAATGGAACACCTGACAGGAGAATTCCAGGCAGAAAACACTCAAATGTGCATTTTGGCCTGAGCAGTTCATAGTGTGAATCATAGGTTGCATGGCCCTACCTTTGGCGGTTGTAGAAATTAAAGGGATCATTTATGACCTATTACAGAATTGCCAAAGTGTTCTGTACTTCTTTTCCAGGTCTCTCACAAGTGACTCCTTACGTCTTGTCGTGTGCCATGAACATAATGCTGTCAGGGAGACTAATGCTAGTCTCTTTTTATCTTCTTAGTAAATGTGTTTTGTTTCTTTGTGGCAGTCCTGCATGTCCCATAATGCATCCTGAAGGTAGCAATGCCACAATGCCTTCACTTCTGATGTTAGATCCAGACAGTTGTAAGACTATAAATCACAGTGTAAGCTTATAGGGTGATATACTTTAGAAATGATGGTATAAAAAATGTAATGGCTTCTTGTTGCTTACGGAACTGTAGTTGTCATTGATATTATATTCCTGTGTCTGTATGTATGTAATATTTCTATATTTAAATTGTTATCCTGCCCAACCAGTGGGTCTTTGTCCTAGCAGAGGCCACTTTATTTTTGCAAATAAAGTGGCTTCTGGGAAATCAGTAAAGCCTTGTTGATGCTCTTTTGTGATGTCTGTGTTTTTATTTATTTATGTTTTTTTGATACCCTAAGTAACAATATGCCATCCAGTGACAACATACTCATTTCTCCTGACCTAGAGCTGTGTCCCTCAGTACCCAGCTACTTGTTGCTATTTCTAGTTTCTTCTATAGGGCAATGACAGCAACAATGAGCCTGTTAAAGGAACAATAAAACCAAAAAAGGAAAGTCTTTAAAAGTAATGAAAATACAATGTACTGTTGTGGTGCACGTTAAAACTGTTGTGTTTGCTTTAGAAACACTACAATAGTTTATATAAACATGCTGCTGTATAGCCGTGGGGGCAGCCATTCAAAACTAAAAAAGGAGAAAAGGCATGTGATACACAGATAATATACTGTATAAGCTCTGTAGTATACAATTGGATTCTTCAGAACGTATCTGTTATCCATTGTATATCATGTGCTTGAATGATTGCCCCATGGCTACATATAAGCTTGTTTATATAAACTATGGTTGTTTCTGAAGCAAACACAACAGTTTTACCAGTGCAGGGCAACACTGCATTATATTGTCATTCCTTTAAGACCCTTTCAGTTTTTGGTGTTCCTTTAAGTACACTGCAAAATCACATAACTAAAATATAAGTACCTGGGCTGTGCTCGATCACTGCATCAGGATCTAACATTTCAAAACACATTGTACTATGGGAATAGTTGTGAAGACCAATTACTGGGCAACTATTCAAAATCTTTAACACCCAACTCTATCCTATTATCTTTCAGGCAGATAATAACATGTAGCACTCTATACCCCTGAGCCAAACGCAACCACTGAATTTGTTATCTCTTTTGTTATATGCCAGTAATTGGTTAAAGGGTCATTGCCAACTAGTTGTTAAGTGAGACATCAATACTTTTTCTATATATAGAGAAAAAAAGAGTGTCTAAGACACTCTTATAGTTGAGAGAAATTTCTTTGAAAAGTAACTATGATCCGTTTTATTTGTAAATGGTTCTGAATGTAGATTCTACTTATATTTTGCCTTTATTTTTAACTCCTACTCTGTGGCAGAGAGGCTAAGGTTTTATTTGTAGTGAAGGCTCCCTGTGATCTTGGGCAACTTTTTTGATCTTCCTGTACCAGAGGGAACAAAAGCTTTTTTATGGGTCATTTAAGATTCCAGAGTTTTGGGATCAGACTTAGCTAATAATAGGGTTGTCACCTGGCCAGTACCTGGCCAATGTTATTAATAAGGAAAAAAGATAAATATATAGGAAGGCCGGTATTTTTTTCCAGAAAAGGTGACAACCCTAGCTATTAACAAGGTTACAGATAAACACTGTTTCAGCCTATGCATGTCATTAGTTTTATAGATGTTCTTGGAGATGTAAGTGATCACCCCTAAAACTCACTCTAACGGACCTTCCAGAAGTATGTAACAAAACAAGAAGGCATTTTCCCAAATATTCCCAAACTGACCTTTAGTCTGAGGTCCACAATCAAGTCTCTAGGCCTCTGAGGTGAGACATCACCATAGTGTGGGAACCAATGTTCTAAGCCCAAAAAGTATTCACTTTCACAAAATTATTATTTTATTATGTGGGGAACCTCATAAATTCAAGTGAACACTGGGCCCTGTATCTAATACCTGGATGGCACAGCAGCTCTCTGGCCTATTTTCTGCATGACAAGGTGGCTCTGGCCATAAGTTCTACATGTGTAGTTAGCATCTCCCCTTCTCAGGCCCGGATTTGTGGAAAGGCCACCAAAGACCGGGCCTAGAGCAGCGGGGTATTAGGGGGTGGCATGCTGCCCAACCACACCCACATTGGTTCAGAAACACTGGAGATGCGCAGGAGATACAATAGTTTTTTAAATATCCTGTGTACCAATCCCGAATCTCCGTTCCTGATGATGAAAATTTGAGCGAATAAAAGGAAGGGGATGGGGGCGATGAACATTAGCGGGCATGGTGGTGTCCACTATGTAAATCTAGCCCTGCCCCTTCCTCACAAAACACCCCTTCGACCACCGCACAGACGCTAAGCCTAGTTCGTGTTCCTTTAACTGAGGAGCACGGAGTCATTGCGCAGAGGTGCTCTGGTTCTTTAAGAAAGGGATATGTTGAATTCTACAATAAGAACTAGGTTGAACTCAGGCCTGGATTTGTGGAGAGGCCACCAAGGCCCGGGCCTAGGGCAGCAGGATTTTAGGGGGAATTTTTAAACATTTCCTGTGCACCAATCCCCAATCTTTTCACACAGGAGATACAATAGTTTTTAAAATTTTCGTTTTTTACATTTTTTAAATTTCCTGTGCACCAATCCTCATTGCTTCAGTCCTGATGAAAGGGAGGGGCGGGGCTATGAACGACAGTGGGCCTAGGGGTGACCTCTTTGTACTTTGTGGTTGAACTACAGTCTATAGCACAACGTTATCATAACGTGGGGCCCCACAACCAATGGGATTATTTTGTTGCGTTGGAAGGAGTTCATGTAGTGCAAACTAAAAGCAAAGAATGGACCAAAGCGCCGGTGAAATCCATTTAGATCCATTAAAGCCTGATGCGGAGTGACATCTTGTAACATACCCATACACCTCTCCCAGCCTGAGCTACTCCTTTTAAGACCCCGGGGCCACTACCTTCTCTTTTCTTTCAGCTCTTCTTTTTCTCTCTTCCACATTCCCCACCTCTGAACCTTGTTGATTGACACGAGAATAGCAAAGGGGGAGGAAAGTGACCTGCCAAAGTACCAATCCAAAGCCAGGGGGGCGGTACTTTACTTCCCAATGGTCCAATCGGCGTGACAGAAGGGGGGAGCCGAGTCTCCATTCCGTGCAGTGTGCCAGCTCTGGAGAAGAGAGGGATAGACACAGGAGGGGAGGGAGGAAAGCAGAGTCTGAGTCCAAACAAAAGCAGGACACCGAGCTGTGTGCAACTTCCCTGGCCCGGTTTAGACCGCACCCTCCCCGCGGAGCCGCCGTGCCTGGATACTGTAGCTTCTCTTCTTGACCGGGACGGATTCCTGGTGCCCTGGGATTAACAGGAGGGAGCCACAACAAAGGCAGCAGAGAGAAGAACAATAAGAGTTCCCTGTGCGCTGCACAACACAGGGCGCTGCAGAGCGGGGCTCGTTCCTGGAAATGGATGATCAGCCCAGGTTGATGCACAGCCACCCCGGGGTGGGGATGGCAGGACACCCCAGTCTGTCCCAGCACATGCAGGATGGAACAGGGGCCAACGAAGGGGAGGGGGGCAGGAAGCAGGACATTGGGGATATATTACAGCAGATCATGACCATCACTGACCAGAGTCTGGACGAGGCACAGGCCAGGTGAGCAGGATAAGTGCTTTTCTCTCTTTCTTCTAGCAGCATTAGCCTGGGACCCTGTGGGACCTATGTTCCAGTTTATAATGGTCATGTCCAGCCTGAGGCCCTCCACTTGCAATTCACTAACTACTCACAGCATCCGGCTGTCAAGGGCTGATGGGAGCTGTAGTTAATGACTCCAGGGCCTCTGGGTGGACTTGGCTGATTTTTACAATGAGTGTGTGTATGGATGAGGCTGGATCACTTTTCCCCATTAGCTTCCCAAAGTAACTGTGCTGCTGTTTAGCCTCCTTGTATTACCTCTGAAAGTGGATCAGTCGCCTGCCCCATAGAGCTAACAATCTGCCTTGTTACATTTCGCTTCTTATTCTCAGTGCTGTTGAAGCATTTATAGGTCTACCGTGTGCATTGTATTTGCATGACAGTAACTGTGCGCACAGTATATACATACATGCCTCTGCGCTAAACTCTTACCCCTTAGCAGGAGGGTCGCATTGTTTTTCACTTCTCCATTTTAAAGGCCACTTTATTAGATTGACGCTGACCCAAAAGGGTTAGAAAAACACACCAACACGATTTTTTTCCCCAACAGTTTCCACCTAGATTTCGGATGTGCAACCTGTGACCCTGCAGCTGTCGCTCCATTATAACTTCCAGATCAGCTGTTAGAGGATTCTGGGAGCAGCAGAAGGGCTGCAGGTTGAACATCCCAGTCCTATTATTTATATATATATATATATATATATATATATATATATATATATATATATATATATATATATATATATTCCTAAAGGAAAAAAAAAGGGGCAGGTTCTCCATCTGCCAGGGAAGCACTAGAGATGGAGTTAACCTCTGGGCCTCCAAATACATTGTACTGGCAGCTCCTGCGTTCTAAAGATCTGTTTACAGTCGTGCATTGTGATTCACGCCATATAAATATGTGATGTATTCGCTAATACGGAGAGGGACCTACATCTGTCCTGTAGGATACTAAGCTAGTGCCAAACAACTCTCCAGAACACAATAATAACATTTACAAAACACTGGCAGAATTTATGTTCACTGCATAATTTAATATTCGTCTCTCCACATAATCAGTATTAAAAGCATAGTTTGATAATATTAACTTTTTTTCAGGATGTTGATTAACGAATCACAGAAGTTCTGTGAATGGGAGTAAATATGGATTCTTCTGCCAAGGAAGGTTTTTAGTACGTGGCCAATCCAAGCAATATCATTCCCTTTGTTTTGTAATTCAGAGAAGATTAAATACATAACTTATTGCATGCCCTACACTTATCTGTCTAATTGGTTTGAATTACAGCTTCATTTATATGAACTCCTCAGATACATTTTTGACTGGCCCTTTCTTGTAATATCCGAATATTATTTCTTTAATAACCAGCATAGAGGGTTTGCAGTGAATTCTCTGTTGAGCAATCCAGATTTGTGAACGTTTTTGCTTTCCAACCATTTTTCTCTTTGTTAGTCATTTCTAAATATTTAAAGAAGGAGGAATCCCACTACACCTCTCTCCTATGGTATAAACTCAACATGTTGTACCCAAACATGCAAATAGAAAAAAAAAAAAAGAAAAGCAGGCTTTTCAGGAGAAACTTGCATTTGGCTGAACTAAATTTGAAATGACAGCACTCCTTGAAATGGATTAAAGGGATTTTATGATGGGATTTATTGAAAAATGTGTTTCCGTCGCAGAGAAATGTTTCCTCCTTGTACATGTGCACAGCAAATATGCATATAATTCCAAGGCAGATACACCACTTATAAATATATATATATATATATATATATATATATATATATATATATATGTATTTGTAATATGTTTAAATAAGGAATATGTGTGCTGAACACTTGCAAACTAACAATGTGCATTTGAAATTCTACCGTAACATTTAAATAATGAATGGGTGAAGTATGGTATGTAACAAAATTCAATCTTAGTAAGAAGAAGAGTATTTTTGCTTGACTGATACAAAGCAAGAGAGCAAACCTTTCAGGATCAGTTAATTGGACAGCCGGTCCTTTGTCAGCGTATAGAAATTTGCAAAGCTACAATGAATAAACGCAAGTGTGATCACTGAGCCACAGTCTATTGTAGCCACGCAGCAATCTCTTTATACTGTAACTATGTTTCATCCACTTGCAAAAGACCAGTCAGGCCCCAATGCTTAGTTACACTGAAGCCCATCCTCCGCTGTGACATTTTTAACTATAGATCTTTTTGTATCGTTGTATTCTCCTTGTCCTATATATTACCAAAAAGTTCCATATTTTGGCTGTGTTCACTGTTCAGGGAAAGTTTCTTTTTTTTTCCCATTTATCTTTTTAATACATTTTTTAAAGAAGTGACTTTAATTTCCTTTTGTCACATGCAAAATATAAGCTTAAAATGCGGCCTGCTCCTGTGTCCCACACTAGTACAGTTATTTTTCAGTTTGTGTACTGTACAATATGTAGGACAGGCAAAAGTATGTGCATAATGTAAACTTGAGCAACTACACCTCCCATGTTCCCACAACAGCACATGGATGCTGGGAGATATAGTTCTGCAACAACTGGAAGGTCACAACTCGGTAAAAGACATCCATGCAAAAATGACAAAAGCAATTGCAAGATGATGTTACCACATGCCAGGCATATGCTTCTCTGTTACTGGATTCCCCTAGAATGGGGAGGCTGGACACTCTATTAAAATGTTAACTGTGCTCTGACGTAATTGAAACACTGTAACAATATGAATGGCGTAACTAGAAGTACGCAAACAATATATTCAACTCAAACCATGGTCTCTACAGGCGCACAGGTTCCAATCTACAAAGTCTAAAGAACACTTGCAGTAGGAAAATATGTACTTGTGAGAATAATATACAGGGCACAGGACTGCATGGGAGCCAGGAAGACATATCTATAAATATACAGGGCCCATTTTAACAGTGTCCTTGCACAGAGGTAACAAATAGGCAACCTGCTCTAGGGTTGTACATGTGTATTTATTCTATCACTTGCATGCTTTATTTTATATATTTCTGTACACCTTAGATATACTGAATTAAATATTGGTTTGCATCTTATATATACAGAATTAAATATCAGTTTGAGGCATTAGTGCATGGTCCCTGTCTGTCAGTTGCAGGTCACTGGAATAATGTGTAAAAAACCAAAAAAAAACCAGAATAATTGTAGTAGACTTTAATGTACAGCGTATCATTTAATGCACGTGCAGCCATAAATTAACTGTTATTTTAAATGGTACCAGGTGTGCAAGCCATGCAGTTTTTATAATATATAATGCACATTATTAGACTACTCTGCATGAGTCAGAAGTAATATGCATGGGAGCAATTTTTAAAAAAAAAATCATAAGGTTGGCCTTAACGTATAATGGCTAAGTTAAAGAAAGTTCCGGAGCCAGGCTCATATTTTAGGAGCGAAAGGACTATCCTTTATGTAAACTGAAAATATCATGGAAATGTCAAAGCCATGGCTACCTGACTTGGGGATTTGTCTAGCTGCAGCGTATGCTAATACAATGTACAGGACACGGAGACTGTGTGCAAACACATAATTATTTATGCACGTTGCACTGTACAGAACAGATTGTTTCTCTATAGACAGAACATTAATGAAATGTACAGGACATAATTAGTGCATTCTTGACACACTGACTGTAAACAGTTCAGAAATATTCACAAAACTAGCAGTGTGCATGAGAAGACAGTGTAATATTTATTAATGTATAATGTAAAGAGACAACAATAATTAAATGTTCCAGAGAGTTGCTAACAGCATATCCAGCAAGGAAATAACTGTGCAAGAAAGTATATAACATTCACATAATACACATCGTACTTATCTAGGGTATAGATCATGGAGTATTTTTTTTTTTTTTTTTACAAGCAGAATACTTTCTTTTCCTCCAGTTCCATTTTAGAAAAAAAAAATTTCTGGAATTTTAAATTTTGTAGCATAAGCATTTTATGTCTGTTCCAGATATTTGTACATATGCATTCCCCAGCTATGACTTTATCTTACAGCAGAATGCAGGCCATTAGTAAAGTTGGGCACGTCAGTTCCTCTTTTTGCCTTTATTTGTGTGACTTTAGTATTGTAAATATAAATGTCTCTTTCATTGTCAGTAGGGGTGCTCTCATTATTTGTACGGAACCTTCTTGGATTTGAGAAAAGGAGCTATTGGATATAAGTGTGTGGCTGTTAATGGGAGTTCGTAGAGCACTTTTTTCAGATGTTCGATGTATGTCAGTAAAAGCAAGGGGGAGAATCCAGGATTACTGCATGTGGGAGTGAAGCAGAAGGGAGAGAATGCTAACTTACTGTATGGGAGTAAAACACATGAGAGAGAATCCAGGCTTACTGAAGCACAAAGGAGAGAATCCAAGATTAGTCTGTGTATGTTACACACAACGGAAAGCATCTCGGGTTACTGTATGTGGAAAGAGAGCCTAGGCTCAGGTATGGTGGGGTGGAGGAACTTCCTATATGTCAGGCACCAGTGTGGAGCTTTCCACATATTGTCAGTTTCTATGCAATCAGAATGATTGGACTTCTGTGATTTGAACATATGGCCAGATTTGTATATGGACAGATTGAACTGCTTGGTTAGCTTACAGAATGAATTTTATTTCAAATAAAAAATGAGGAGTGGTGGCCTACACTGCTTTACCTTCTGCCTCTCAGAAAAGAGTAGTAGTAGTAGTTAGGGATGGGCAAATTTTTTCGCCTACTTTCGCTACAGAATTGATGCCCATAGACTTATATGGAGTTGTGCAAAAAATAAAAAAGGTGCACGTCAAATTTTTGTCGAAATGAAATGGGTCCAATTCGCCCATCCCTAGTAGTAGTTTAGGGATGCCTTTATGTCTGCAAACTATTGCAAGCACTTAGATGGGTCGGCAGGGTCGGACTGGGCCAATGGGACACTGGGAAAAAACCCAGTGGGCCCCCTGCTCTTATGGGCCCTGCCAATCCAGAGCCAGATCCCACATCTGAAGGATTCTTCCAGCCGCCGAGCCGCGACCTCCCCTTTTCAGGTGGTTGCGGCAAAATACAGTGTTCGGACACATGCATACGGAGGGGAGGGGCACTGGGACAGCAGCCCCAGTCTGACCCTATGTCGCTGACACTTACTTAATCTTTGATAATACAGGTATGGGACCGGCTATCCAGAATGCTCGGAACCTGGGGTTTTCCGGATACCGGATCTTTCTGCACCTCCATAACTTAAATCTACTAAAAAATAATTTTAAGTTTAAATAAACCCAAACGGTTTTGCTTCCAATAGGAATTAATATTTAATATATCTTTGTTTAAATAGAAGGTACTGTTTTATTATAATGGAAAAAAAACAAAAATGTTAATTATTTGGATAAAATAAGAGTCTATGGGAGGTGGCCTTCCCATAATTCAGAGCTTTCTGGATAATGTGTTTCTGAATAACTGATCCCATACTTGTAGTTGCATCTGTATGGCATGCGTAAGTCAATAATATGTGGGCACATTTGTCTTATATAAGTATTTGAACCTACAGACATACATGAATTTTAATTTTAAATATTTCTGTTTTTAGTTAGATGGAGGAAAATGTGCTGCCTCCTTTTTGTTTTAGCCTGAAATGGATACTTTTCCTCTACTGTTTTCATTCCTGTCCTCTCTTCTTGCTGTAATATATTTGTCTCTCTGTGTGTCTATATAAACACGTGTATGCATGTACCTGTATGTGTTTATATTTATGTGTATGTATGGGATCTATTAGGGATAAGGGTTTCCTTCCCGCAGTTTGTATCACCATAACCTAAAGTAATAGTAACACCTAAATAGTTACTAGTAAATAGTAACACCTATATTTTATATAAATATGCTGCTATTGATGCGCAAAATTTTTTGCCAAGTTTCCCTGCGAAAATGACGCCCATAGACTCTAAAGGGTGAAAAAAATTGTTGCTCGTCAGAAAATTTGTTGCACAATTTGTCGCACGTCAAAAAAATGTTGTTGCCCATAGACTTCAATGCACTTTGCCAAATTTTCACCACTTCGCGACTTTTCAGCGAAACTGGTCAGATTCGCCCACCACTGCTGCTTAGCCATAGGGCGCCAAAAGTTACATAGCAGTTAAATAAACTTTGTTCTATGAACTAAACCAATTGGATGCAATTTTGCAATTATATATATTTTACAATTATATATATATATATATATATATATATATATATACATACATATATATATATATATATATATATATATATATATATATATATATATATATATATATATATATATATATATATATATATATATATATATATATATATATATATATATATATCACAGCATAGCAATGTGTGTGGGGCCAGGCACATCTATTCTTTATTTTAATATTTAAACTCCTTGCATTGGATGCAAAAAGCATGTGGCTAGCTTCTTTTGCAGGGACACAGTTAACTTTTAATTAATAACATATGGGCAGCTCAGAAAAGTCAATTTATTTTAGGCAAACAGGACAGCAATCTGGAGAGTTTGAATAGAGGAAAGCACAGCATCTAATCTCAGACAGCTGAATAAATGTAAGAATAAGCACTAATGGTGCATACTGACTGGATTGGGTGGCAAATGCCTGTCCGTATACAATATTCTGGAATTCACAGCCATACCTAAATGCAATATCTGGCTGTCAGGCTGGTGGTTTGTTTACAATGTTTTTTGATCCTGAAATACTTAAAATTATTGTCCATGTAATAAATAATACTGGTGTGATTGTATGTTGGACTTAAATGTGAATAATATACATTGTAAGCAGAAGGAAGTGTAACATGGGCAAATTGTCTTACTTGTAAAGGCAAGGCATGGCTGCATGTAGTGAAGAATAGCCTGTTCCATTACATGGAAACAAACAGCCAGCCGAGTGAAGCACTGTCAGATTCCTGCCACGGCACCGTGCGCTTATTGGGTGTTCTAGAACACCGATTCCCTGCCCCATTGATGAAGCTCACTTTGAGGTCTGACTAGATGCTTTTCTCCTCATATAAGGCAGTTTTTTGAGTACCTTAATACTGTATTTCAAATCATAACAATAACTAGTTCTTTGGAGTCAATGCTAAGGTATGCATAACTGTCATATATACATCACCATTTTCAATGGCTACAAAGTTATTTGTAAATGCAGTTGTGAATTGAAAGTAGAATTTGTCAGAGTTTATGTTATGGCACCTACTCAGCCATAAAGATTTTAGAACTGTGCAAAATTTCATTAGATTTGAGTGCGTGCATGGAAAATATGTTTAGGAATCTCATCCAAACCTTCAATAAAACCCTAGTGGATAATACTGCATATATGTTGATTTATATCTCCTGGGCTGGGTAGAATTGATTCATGATATATTTCAGTTAAGGGATTTAATTTGTGTTTGTGAAAAGTAAATATGTGCTTCAGAAGCAGGAGGGAAATGTTAGGAGATTCAGCTTCTGGTGAGGGCCCAACATGTACTGTTATTGTTAGGGTTTATCTTCCATTTGTTTTCCCTTAAATGAAGTGTGAGACATTTTGTGTGTAGAGAACATTGTTTCTCAATAGATCCCAGTAGAAAAAGCATAATAAATGGGTGATATTTTGGCCCAGTAGAAAATGTATTTGCTTTTTGTAAGCAATATGGCAGTACCCTAGCATATGTTCTCTTCTGAATTTCTCAGATGAGAAATTCTTTTGACATTCAGTACTGCCTTTAGCCTTTTGGCACACAAGAAGGTTTCTAGACTAGAATCGAAGAGCTTAAAATGGGGCTTCCCAGTGAATTCAGTGAGAACCTCCTGATACTCCAAATACAGGTTTTAGGCTTGAAATGGTTTCAAATGCTTTTTGTGCCTTACAGCTGCCTGTAATAGTGGGTTGGTTTCTATTAAAATAATTGCACTGACTGGCACACAAACACACAGACATACACACACAAACACACACACAAGTAGTCCGCACGGAAGCGAGGAATTCTGCATTGTCATGTCAAAATCCAGTCGGTGTGTGAGCGCAAGCCAACTCCGTGCCTGTTCGTGCATTTACAGAATGGCGTAGATCCTCTTGAATCGTCTTTTATTCCACCTGCGTTTTTAAGCTGTCAGAGGAACAGCCTAGTGTACCATCACATTGAGTTTATCTGACTAACAAATGCACACACTGTGACTTACTTACTGTTTATGTGACTTTTCATTCAACACAATCAAATTCAATTTTTAAGGGTCAGAACAAATAGTTGGCTCACGAGGAAAGTTCGGGCGACTTCAGAAAACGCCGTGCCGGGTGTGCTTTAGCGCAGGCGACTTTTCATCATAGCGGATGGGAAGACACGAGGAGGCAGTTCGGGGTGATTGCCGCCCAGAAGTCGAGGCGATTAGTCGCCAGGCGACAAAATCTACCCGAATCTCCTCGTGTGAACTAACCCCTAAAGGGGTTGTTCACCCTTAAACACTTGTGTTCAGTTGGTTTCAGATAAAAAGAAATAACGAATTTTTCCAATTACATTCAATTTTCTATTTGTGACCGTTTTATTTTAATATCGAAGTGTAAATTTTTGTAATTTTTTCACCTTCTAAAGCAGCTCTGGGAGGGGGCTCATCGACCCTGTAAACTGTTCTAAATTGATACATTTGTTGATACATTAGTTTGTTATCTTTGTCCCTGCTGAGCATAGCATCCCTGAGTTTCATTAAAGGTAGCTGTTAGAATTGATACAATAGTTGCTGATGATCTACAGATACTGCTGAGAAATGTATCAAATAATTGTATCAACTAATTGTAGCAAATTGTAACAGTTCAGAATGCTCCTGGATCACTGAGCTGCCAGACTAAGACATAAACATTAAACTTTAAATGTACATTTTGGGAACAGAGTAAAAAAAAAAAATGGAAATGAATTGGAAAAAGTCTTTGTTTATGGTAAACAATCTGAAAACAACTGCAGTCGTTGCAGAGTTTGGAACAACCCCTTTAAGATAGTGATGAATAGACACTTCAGTTTTAAAAGGGTTCTTTACCTTTAAATAGACTTTCAGTATGATATAGAGAGCAATATTCTTAGACAATTTGCAATTGGTTTTCATTTATTTTTATTATTTGTGTTTTTTTTGTTTTTTTTTTTTTTTTTTTTTTTTTTTTTTTTTTTACAGCAGCTCTCCAGTTTGCAATTTCAGCAATCTGGTTGCTGGGGTCCAAATTACCTAGCAACCATGCAATGACTTGAATAAGAGACTGGTATATGAATAGCAGCGGGCCTGAATGGAAAGATCGGTAATAGAAAGTACCAATAACATTACATTTGTAGCCTTACAGAGCATTGCTTTTTAGAAGGGGGGCCAGAGACCCCCATTTAAAAGCTGGAAAGAGGAAGGCAAATAAAAAACTATACAAAAGAAAAGAAAAAATGAAGGCTAATTGAAAAGTTGCTTAGAATTAGCCATTCTGTATCCTAGTGATAGACAAATTTAAAGGTGAACTACCCCTGTAAATCTGTGTCCAAATCTGAGCGGCTGCAACTCGTTCCAACACTTGAAGTTTTGCAACATGGTGTGTGTTTCAGCCTATGTAACTGCGTAGGAATGTACTGCTGGACTTTAATTTCACTAGTCTCACTGATTGCTGTCTGGCTTGTCACATCTAAATTGCTTGCAAAATACAGGGATGTGTGAGACCTCAGCAGATATCTGTTTGCAATTCCTGCCTGTAATGGATATGCCCCATCGCTAAAACTTCCAACAGTCCTGATCTGAAAATGTGGCCATATTAATTCTTCTGCCCATTGTTCCCAAACTCACCCATGACCCGCTTCCAGAACATTATTGCCTCTTTTTCAGTCAGGACTGTTCTGCAGATTTTAATTTCAGATGCCCATTTCCCCACATTGCAGGGGTGCCAGGTTTCATACATATAATAGGATCTCATGGAATGTCTACCCCATAAATGGACAGAAAACATTTTGTATTTTACGATAATTGCTGCATGGTGCAATATTAAGAATTTGTATTAGGGTGATAGATTGGGGCAGAACAAAATGTTTTTGCCTGCCCCTTCGACAACAACAGACCTGCTTGTTAATTAGCACCATATGGACAGTTTACAAAATAAATGTATTTATTTTAGAGGCGAGCAATCAGGGGTTTTGAATTCCTCACAGAGGAAATCGCATCCTCCTCCACATTTCAAACAAAGGGACACAATTATGGATAAGTATTTTCTGGTGTGTATTCCCTGTGGAATGTGACAAGCAGACTGTGTATGTGACTGTCTTTTCTCTCTCTCTCTCTCTCTCTTTTTTTTTTTTTATTTATTCTATTTTCCCATCTGTATAATTTTTTTTGTCTCCCATATTTGCATTCAGCATGGCATCAGATCTCTTGCTATAGCAACAGACTGGTTCATATTGCTAATCGCACGTCTGAATATCAATATCAATTATATCATGTGGTGAACAACGATAGGCCTTGTAAAGGGTGTATTTTAGAACGCAAAGGATAAGAAATATTTCAGAGTTCTCAAAAGCTGAAATGAAAGTGGATCATTTTCAGCAGTATGTGATCCAGAACATTTCTTAACTAAGTGCAGAAGTAATAAGGATCACCATGTTAAGAAGAGATGATGACTTGAGAGTTCCCTAAGGCTTTCGATGAAAGATTTTTTTCAACTTGCGAAAATATGTGTTACTTATGTCCAAAAGATCTTTTTTTAACATGTGTATTGCTTATCAGAAGAGTTCACATTGATTATGTGTAAATACATTTGGAATTGTTTTTTCATGGAAAGCTTGAATCATTAGGGTGTTCTTATTCGGGCTTGAGCATTACAGAACTCTTTACAAATGCGCTGTACTGTGCCTGTGCCAAGTCTGACTAAGACACAGGGGATGAATGTGAAGATTGAGTAAAGATGTTGCCAGCCCACCATTATGAGGACTAAACTGGGCCAGTGCGCTGTTTAAAGGAGAACTAAACCCTATCCCAGTGGAGTAAAAATAGAAAAAGCAGACCCTGTGGTCGGGAGGGGGGCTGAGTCCGCTTTCTCCAGAATTATGTGGGTGACCCATGATTTTTTTTTGTACATCAACTTTGGCCAGGCCAGGAGGTGGGAGCCGGTCAGTTCGCTACAGGACCGGAACTAGGGGTAGGCACAATAGTTGCCCACCTAGGGCACAATCATGATGGGGGGCGCACTTTTAAGAAGATTTTACTTTATTTTTTATTTTTTTAAATACTGGGTTTGCTTGGCCTAATTACAGACTGGGGGGTAACACTGATTTTTGGCTCCTGCTGGCACAAGTACCTATTTGGGGGCAATATTTTAGACTGTCTGGCTGGCACATGTACAGATTGGGGGCAATATTATGGATTTTTTTTTGCTGCTGCTGACATAATTGCAGACTGGGGGTAATACTATGATGGAGGTTTTGTCTTATGCTGGCACAGGTACAGATTGGGGGTTTGGGGGCAATCTGAGGGATTGACTGCCGTTGGCACAGGTACAAATGGGGGTAATATGAAAGGTGCTGGCAGGTTGTTGTGCGTGAAAATAGCAGTGACGGTAACTTAAATTCGCAATTTGCAAAACTGCTTTGCGAATATTGTCTCCGCCAGTATAGTTACGCCAGTTGCAGCGTAATTCAAATGCAGAGTGTACACATAATAATTGCAATTTGCGATTATTGCCATATTGAAAAAACTCTCATAGACATTCGTAGTGTGAAAAAAAAATGCAATTCTGTTTGCACACTGTTATGCAGCTTTATAATATAACCATTTACAGGGCAAATATATATTCACTGTGCGAACCAATCTGCCCTGCGCAAAGTTTATAAATGAGCCCCAAGTTCTTTATGAACATAGGTATTACTCCGCTTAGGAAGCCAGTAAGCAGTAATTTTTCTTGCCCAGGCCTGCATAGTATTGGTACTACACATTCAAAGGACATCACTAAACATGTTGCTTCATACACCCTAGATGGGCTATATTTTTTCATATGAAAAAAGAGGTATCATTCCCAACAGTCTTAATGAGACCGTACAAATGAACCCTGAAAAGCCCTGAAATTACCAACAGCTTTCCCTTGAACTATTTGAAGATGTTAATAGTAGTAATGAGCCAAATATTTGCCATGTTTTGCTGTGAAAATGATACCCAATAGACACCAATGGGTGGGAAAATGTTGCCCGTCAGAATAAAAACTCGATTCTAATTAGATTCTTATTCGATTGGCATTAGATTCGAGTTTTGGGGTCGGGACTATTCGATCGAATGTTAAAATATTTTCATAAGTAACATACCATTGGAATTGTGAATAAAATTTAATCTATAAAAAAAATCACATTACTCTAAAATTCCACCTTTGATAAATTCTTCTACAGTATGGAAAATGCTAGTGGTTTTTAGAAGCATTGTATGAATGTACGTATGTGCGTAATAGAAATCGTGCCTAGATGAATTAGCTCAATCCTTAGAGAGGGTGCTGCTGATACCCTTCCTGTTCCTCTTTCCAACTACTCCCCCCCCCCTCCGCCCTCCTAGCAGGGGCCCAAGGCAAGGGGAAATAGGAATTTCTCACCTTTTGCTTCCAGCTCTGTGCCTCTCTCACTTATTGCTGCTTTAAGTGAGGAGTAAGCAGATTCCTTATATTTCTGGGTGACACATTTGTTCACAGTTAGGGAAATCAATATGTTGAATATTAGCACATTTGTGTGATGTGGCAAATCCTGTGTTTATTATAATCTGTTGTATGTTTGGATGTAGTCCTAATGAATGTCTATATAATCATGTGTGTGTGTATATATATATATATATATATATATATATATATATATATATATACTTTTTGTCATAGATTTGTAACAATATTCTCACCATTTCTAATTTGTAATGCAGATTGCATTCCACATCGAAATTAATGGTGTCACTGTATTTAGAGAGGAGGGTCTAGCCACGTGCACGCAAGAAAAAAAATAAACCCTATTGTGGGCAATGCCAAAGAATCAAAGTAATGAAAATATCATGTAATGTTGTCCTGCATTGGTAAAACTGATCTTTTTGCTTCAGAAACACTACTATAGTTCATATAAACAAGCTGCTGTCCAGCAATGGCGGAAATTGAAAAAAGGCTATATGGCACAGGTTAAATAGTGGATAGCAGATAACATCAAGTTCTACAGAGCTTATCTGCTGTGTAACCTGAGCCTTTTCTCATTTGAATAGCTGCCCCCATTGCTACACAGCAGCTTATTTATATAAACAATAGTAGTGTTTCTGTAGCAAACACACCAGTTTATCCAATGCAGGGCCAATGCTTTATATTTTTATTACTTTAAAACACATATTTTGATGATACTGTTCATTTATGGCTGTAGCCAACAAGATAACTGCATGAAACACACCTTAAAACCTGTTAAAGGGCATGTAAAGGCAAAGAAAATCCCATTTTTACTTTCTTTAATGAATGCAGGGAAATTCTCCCTTCAATTACTGCTGTGGATAGGAATTGTCATACAGTCCCTAACTGCTGTGCAGGAAAACAATCATACTTATGAACAGCAGGGGGAGCCCCTGCCTTACTTCCCAGCCATGCAGGACTCAAGCAGCTTTGTTTGTTTCCCTGTAGAGCAGTCGGCGACTGTGTAGAGATTTGTATTGAATTTTATTTTTGCCTTTACATCCCCTTTACTGTTTCCAACTCCAGCTGCAGGGACAAAGATCATGGAGTCAAGATTTAAACAGATAAACTGGGATTCTATTTGGAGGATTATTTTGCTGCAGCCACTGGTTCTGCAGAGTTGCAGACAGTTTGTATTAAACAATACAAAAACTATAAAATCCACATTAGATTACGACAACACAGGACCAAGTGCTGTCTGAAAGCACTGCGTATCTTGACAGCGCTATATAAATAAATGATGATGATGATGATGATGATGATGACTATTCTGATTATTAACTGGCTGTTTAACAAAGTTACAAGATGGTGATCCCCTGTAGCCAACTTTGAAAGCATAAATTATTTGTTTGATTAGGCTTGTGGTGGAGTAAGTTCATGTTTATATTCGTATACAAAATACAGCATTTCTAGCCTTATTCTATTTTAGACTATACTTCCCCTTTAAGTAGACCTGTCCTTGGGGCATCACTTTCCTCTTATCATTGGGTCTGTGTGTTAGTAGTTATCTATGTGAATCTAGCGCCCCCAGGCTTATTTATTCCAACGCAAGGTCTTGTGAACACGGCCCTCCTCTTTCATTTGAACCAGTTTGTTTTCATATATCATTGTCCAGCTCTATGCAACTTGCCTGGAGAGAAATTACACTTATAACCACTTATCCCAAAGTGATATCACGGGCTATGGCAGATGGTTTATCTATAGGCGTAATTAGACTAGAGTAATGTGACTAAACATAAGCTGAATTTCTTGTTGGGTACCATGGTTATATCTGAAGGGTATATTTTGCACCACCTCAGTAACCAGTGGCTGCCAACCAGCAATTATCCTTGAACAGCTTAGTGCAGTTAAAATAATACAATTAAATGCCTCTGTGGTTGCTATGGGTTACTGCTGTTGTGCAGAATGACACCTAAGTATTTTATTAATAATAATTATTAATCAAAAGTACATTACAATAGTATGTATTATAGTCTCACATTTATATTCTGGCTGTCTTGATAAAATCACATTATAACAAAATATGTTGTGTTGCAGAAAACATCGGTATTATGTATACTGTTTGTCACGGCAGCTTTTTATATACGTGCCACCCATTGCTCATTGCCTGCGGATACAAATGATCAGATTACATGTCATGATATTGTTTCACTTTCACTTGCAACATCTTTATGTTTACACAGAATCGGATTGGAATATGTGCAGGTTACATTAAGCATGTGCAGTTTATTGACAAGCTTTTCAGACTCATTTCCCCAGAAATATGCTTCCACCCAGTGTTGTATGAGCCCAGCAACTGAAAAGTGCCGGCTTGTTGTACTCGTTTTTTTTTTGTCTTCTGTAGATTGTAGGTAAAAAACTATCATTAACTTCCCAATTGTAGCTGGGCTTTTACTAGGGGAAACACAAATACTCTGATCTTGAAATAAAAAATGATCAAATACTTCAATAAAGCAATTTTAAGGGAGTGTTAACAAATCTGAAATAGATGCATAATGGATTCTTTTTCTCTTTGTGCCGTTCAGCACAAAGCCTGTTCTAGCAGACAGATTGCTCCCTTTCTGACTAAATAAAACAGGATTGACTTGTCCCACATCTGCAAAATTGCCTTCTGGAAAACTGTATTTTATTCTTTTTTTTTTGTTAAATTTCTTCTTAGGACAATATTATACAGGTAATTAGGTTAATATTTAAAATCTGCAGTGGAAATTAAAAAAAAAGTCAGGGTAGGAGTGAACCCACAGCTGCTATTAATAGTACTTATAATGTCACATGAATTCATTTTTACCCAAACCTCCTCTAGATCAAAATCACTATAATATAGCTGTAGTTATTTCATTTGAAATTTTTTGGACAGATACCCTCCTCACTTGCAGAGCTCCACCCCTGATATTTAATTATCCTGATATTTATGGACAATTGTTCAGCAATGTTTTCCTATCTGTAAAGGACCAGTAAAGTCATAAAGTGAAAATAGTTTTAACGATTTAAGATTTTAAAAATCGCAGCTGTTGACCCAGCACGTGCAAAAAGTAAATGTCATATAAACAAGAGCTTTGATTTTTGTGTACATAAAGTTGCAGCATTATATATTTTGTGTTCAAAAGAATATTATAGGATTATTTGGAAAGGGCAATTCTGTGAAGATGATTGTTAATACATGAGACTTGTAGCTCATTGTGGGGTTTCTGGGAAATGTAGTTTAACAGCAAGATAGGAACACACTGAAGATCACTAACAAACATATTCATCATCTTGTGTTGTTTTTTTCCGCTGTAGGGAGTCCCCATTGTTATTGTAGTGTTGAAGCACTGATTCTCTGCCTGCGACTAACAGAGTACTCTGACTTTTCCATCTGACACAGATCATTAGGCAGAGAAAATAACTTTGATGCACAGATTTTGTGACATCTTGGGATCAACTGAACGTCATCGAACTCTCTCTTGACCTCATTCCTGACACACATGGAGGCAAAACAACACTCATTGGCACAGGGTCCGATCTGCATCTGCTTTGAGGACTGCAAAATCCTCTCGAATCTACCTATCACGGCAACAATGAAAAATGCCCTGGCATACCAGCAGCCCATATTTAATGTGGGATTTAATACACAGTCACATAGTGCTTACATAGATTGTGTTAGTATGTATATTACAGTACATTAGTGTCAGCCTGCTGAATTGGTCAGATTATTGGGGGGTGTGATTTTAATATAAATGAAAGTCTCCGTGATTTGTTCCTTTTGCTGTTGGATTTCATTACAATGAATTGTATTGGCAGCTTAATTCACACACCGTTTTTAATCACGCTCTGGCATGCTGGGAATTGAGTTCAGTAGAAACCGAAGAGCCACAAGCTGAATATCTTAGAAAATGAAGTTATAGAAGAGATTCATAATGAATATGGCTTTTTTTTTTTATTAGAGACTTAAACCTGTTTTTATTACAGTGTTCTTGTGCATGCTTTCATATCTCTTCTGGGCTTTTGCAGCTTGGAGAAAATAAGCAGTGCCTCTGTCTAACTAGCTCTCCACCAACTCGTATAAAGATGTACACCACAACCGCATAGGTGGAATTTTCCATCATAGTTTAAAAGGTCCTCTGCCCCCCAAAAAATTTTTTGCATGAAAAAATAGTTATTCTAAGCAACTTTCCTATGTGCATGGTTGTGAAATGTAATTGCTTTTAAAAGCAATATTTGCTACATTTTCAATACTTTTGGCTATAACCCCTGAATCAGTGTTGCAAGATTAAAAGGTCTAGATCTCATTGACCCCTCTTTCATTGATTTAAGGGCAATGTTAGACATATCTTTCTCATTTTTAAAGTGGTCTCGTCTTAAGAACCTTTTAATGCAGGAGAATGGGGATTGCCATATGTAAAACCGTTTACATGCAGTGATCCATCTTAATCAGTGGGAAATTTGTACTTACACATTTTTGGAAGCATCTGCAATCTTCTCCGTTAATCCACAGAATTGTATATATCACTATCCCTCTTGGTGAGCTGCTTGTTCAGTAGGGCCGTATCACTTCTGTGGCCCTATCCTTTTTGTTACAGTAGAAAGCAACCATTATTTTTGCCAGCAGGAATAGGTGCCTTTTACATTGCCATTTTAAAACTCTAATAAATGCTTCTTTATTTACTAAAGTTCATCCCCCTTTGTGTTAAGTGGCCAGGACCCCTGCATTGCATTGCTCATTAGGCAGTCAATTCAGTTGATGTCTGCTGTGTTCGGTTACACTCATTACCTGACGGGAAATATTTGCAGAAATAAGTAACACGTTAAGTCCCATAAACCGCAGGTTATATAGATGCTCTGTATTTTAGAAATAAAATGGCTAGTAACAACAATTAAACAATTTATATGGATTTTTTTTATTGTCTTTTCCATTGATCTATTGTATGGTAATAATTCATTTGAGAATGAAATTCTAATGTATTAAAAAAAACTTCTCACTATGTGGTTAGTGCCCTTTTTAAGGGTTGTATGGATGATATCAGACTCACGTCATAGCTAATAAATGAAATACTTTCTATTTGTGATCAACCTAGAACTTTTAACCTGGTTCCAAACTACAACTGCCAGTATTCCAACAGCCACTGATTGTAGGTGGGATGCTAGGAATAGGAGTTTAGTAACAGTGATAGAACCACAGGTGACAGATATTCCCCCTTACCCTAAAGCCAAGTGGCTACAATGACTACCTTATTTACCTGTTCTTATGCACCTTGATTTAAGTATTTTCATTTGAGCTCCCAAAAAACAACAAATATTGCTCTGCATGAACTGTTATACAGATGCTTATTGCGCTGCTCAAGTTTATAATATCAAAAAGAGCATGAACTGTTGGGCACAGGCAATGATAATTCTTCTGCTCTGTTGAAAATGCGCATGCTGAGTCTTCATTTGTATCAATGCATAAAAGCCTTTTGTGAGCACATATAGATATATATTATATGATGCAGAAACATGTATTTTCCTGTTGAAAGAAAGCTGAATGTAAGGCTAGAAGGAATTTATGGTTCATATGAAATGTGATTCCAAGTCTTGATAAGCTACAAGGGCAATTGTGCGATTTTTAAACTGTTGCGAGAGATTCTGGAGATCTGCAGCTCACATTGGAGCACAGTGTTTTTCTTGGCTCTTTAGATGCTGTTTTGCTAAAACATTCCTTTGGCATTAGCAATCGACAATAGTAAAAGGGATGAAAAAAGTAAGTGAAGACAAAGCAGAATATGAGAGTGCAGTAAGGAGGATCAAAAAAGTTAATTGTCTGTTTAGTCCACCCAGGTGTATGTTTTGGGGGATGCTGGCCTGGTTATTTAATATGTGTACTATGTACCAGTTATTTGTTGTGTTTTCCTTAAAGGGCATGTAAAGTCTAAAATAGAATAAGGCTAGAAATGCTGTATTTTGTATACTAAATATAAACATGAACTTACAGCACCACAAGTCTAATCAAACAAATAATTTATGCTTTCAAATTTGGCTACAGGGGGTCACCATCTTGTAACTTAACATCTTTGCAAGACCAAGACTGTGCACATGCTCAGTGTGGTCTGGGCTACATGAGTTCTGCATGGCTGGGAAGTAAGGCGGGGGCTCCCCCTGCTGTTCATAAGTATGATTGTTTCCCTGCTCAGCAGTTAGGGACCATCTGACAATTCCTATCCACAGCAGTAAATGAAGGGAGAATTTCACTGCATACAGTCAGGTTTCTTATGAAAATGGTAATTGAAGTTTATTGGATATAGGTTTCTTTTTCATTAAAGAAAGTAAAAATGGGATTTTTACATGCCCTTTAAGATCAAACTGCACCAAGAAATTAGCTGTAAAATGTGATAAATCCTTTGAAATATATAACCTATATAGAATGATAGCCAGCAGAGCACCCTTTGCAAAATTGAATCTTTAGAATATGTCAACCCCAAAATAAAAATTTGGCTAATAAAAGAAAACAATTCTACTCAACTTTCCAAGATACATTTATTACATTTTATAATATTACAATACTTTGGAAGTTATTCGTAAAAACAATTGCTATTGAAAGCAGCATTTGCTTAACTCCTGTTGTTACATTTTCGACAATGTTGCAGTAGTCTTAGTTCCCCAGCAAAGGCAGGTCTGTTAATCACTGTATCAACAGTCTGAACCACCAGGGCAGAGAATATAAGGGGACAGACAAACACTGCTTTCAGTAGCATTACTTATACCACTAAAAACCATAGAAAATGTGTATTGAATGTAAATTGCAAAGTTGCTTAGAATTATGTTTTCTTTTATTAGGCTAACCTTATTTGATTGGGTTGACATTCCCCAGCATGTATAAAACTTAGGGCTAATAAAACCGCTGTCATTTTATACAATTTCACCTCTTAAATATTTGTTTAAAAGAAAAATGTTTATTTTTGAGCTCCATGTTCTTAAATATGTCTTCTTTAAATGGGAAATGTCCATTGGTTTGACTCTAGGACCTTTATCTTCACCATTATGTTAAGAGTTTTATAATCACTTGGGCTCCACTGTAAAAATATCTTCTGTTTTTTTGCAGAAAACACGCCTTGAATTGCCACAGAATGAAGCCTGCGCTATTCAATGTCTTATGTGAAATAAAAGAGAAGACAGGTAAGATTATAAGGTTGGTTGGGTAGTTGTGCAAAGCTGTTTCAGATGACTCTCTGCCTGTGCTGTTGGAGGTTGTTAAATATGCTCAATTAATTTGGCCAATAGGGACACGTGCCTTAACATTGTCTGCTTTCATTTTGCTTTTAAAGAAGAGGTATATTGTATTGGTGGTTGAATTAAATTCTGCACTAAAAATAATGTTGTTTTGCTGTGTGAATGATGATCGGATACTTATAACATAAACAAGTGTTGTTTAATAATGGTAGTATTGATGCTGTGTGATGACTATGACCCTCTTTGCTGATCATACTTGATTTACTTTTGTGTGTATCCATTGGACAGCTACCTTTTCTATTATGATCTTTATCTCCCATACTACCAGCCACGTTAGAGCATGTCCGCTCTTATTGCGATCTCCTTGTCACCTCTCTCCTGTACTCTTTCTCTGCTTCCTTTTCTAGACAGAGTGGTGGTTTGCCTCTCTGCTGAAAAATTACATACTTTGGTAGGTTATTTATTGAGCATCCTACAACTTCTTTGTTGGCTGAATTGCAGTTCTCAGTTTAACCCTACAAAGAAGTGGACATTTTTTGAGTATCTTGCATTTTAATGTTTCTTAGAATCTCATGCTGCCAATTAATTTTGCTCATTATCCATTTCTTTATTGCCATTATGTATTATACTATCATAGGTCAAAGTGGTGGTTCTTTTTGTCTTCCTAGATTTCCATTGCTCAGAAATATGCACATATCTTTTGGTTTTTCACACTTCTGCTGGTCATGGCAACCCTTATAAATGAGTTTTCGCCTATTCATTTTTCACAATCTTTGATGTTGTTTGGAATCTTTGGAATTAAATAGATGCTAAACTCCGAAATGTTCTTCTGTACTGTGCACAATTTAGCAAAACAACTTCTGCCATATACAGTGCTATATGTTGTAGTTTCTTACCACATACCTGTACTTATGTAACATGTTTCTCATGCCGGAGTTTTTTTCACAGTTGGTCATATGCATGAAAGATTGTCAGTCAAAGCCCTTGCTGGCTTTGTAGAAAAATAGTTTTCATACAGTAGGAGGCCTTGTTGTTCCAAGATGAAGGAAGTTTTGGGAGACACTAAGAGAACATTTGAGGCCTCCTGAACAATAGAATCCATGAAGAAGAATTTGTTTAAAATTTAAAAACTTTTGTGAAAATTAAAATTAAATTCTGAACTATATCATATACAGGTATGGGACCTGTAATCCAGAATCCCTGGGTTTTTTGGATAAGGAATCTTTTCCGTATTCTATAGTCTCTATACCTTTAAGTCTAGACATCTAATAGAAACAGAGGGTATATAAAGAAAGCTTAGTAGTATTGGAATTACAATTGTCACTTATTTTTGCTTGTTTCACACACAATACTCACATTGTTTTTGTTCTCAGTAATTTTGTTTCTCAATGTGATTAGCCTTTCTCTCTAATTCTTTCATTCTTCACCCTTCTCCTCCTTTTTTCTCTGTTAAGCTAAGTAATAGCCATCAGCCCACCCTAGTCAGGCTTGACTTAGTGCCTGATAGACAGTTAGCAAGAACTTTACCAGTTCTGCTGCATTCCATTGCATTCTGTTGCATTCTGCTGTAAGCCTTCAGCCTTTTTAACTCTTTAGGACTGAATAAATACTTTTTTTTAAATGAATACACTCATAGAATTCTATTACTATTTGCAATCATTGGGGGGTATTTAATAAAATGCAACCTTTTCTTACTCTAACAAAAAAAAATTTGACCAAACTCCCAAACTGAACCCCTTAATTTACAAATGATAAAATGTTGCAACAAAACTGCTTGTTAATTCGAACTGTGCGACTTTCTAAATTTAAAGATTAAATAAACCCAATATGATTGTTTGGTATTCAAAAACAATCCTAATAATAATATGTTAGTTGGGATCAAGTAGAAGCCGAGAAGAGTAGAAGAAGATCGCTCCAAGGTGCTCGCTGGAAGAACCCTGGGCCGGTGCAGTTTTCTCCTGATAGGAGCATCGGCCCGGAGTTTCAGGTAAGTATATACAAACACTCGGGGTGCCTAACATTTCGCACCCCCAAGTGAAAGAAGACTTTTCTTCTCCTTTAAAGTGGACTATGGGAGATGGACTTCCTCTAAGTTGGAGCTTTCTGGATAACGGGTTTCTGGATAACTGATCCCATACCTGTAATTACTGGGGAGTTATCATTGAATGCAGCATTGTCTTACTAATTAGTGCAGAAATCTAGGAAACCAAATGTGGGGCCTTCCAGCTGTAATTAAAAAAATAGGGTAAACTGAAATCATTCCACTCCATGTTTGAGCTGTGGCTTTAACTGACCATCCACCACAGGAGACTTGGAGAAAAAAAAAAGAATAATCTACAAAACAATGTTCAATTATAATCTGTGGTCAAGGAGTTAGGATCTATATGCCAGTAAAATAATTATTAATACTTTGAATTCTTTTTAACATTAAAACTGATATATTCATGTTATGAATATACGTGTCTATCTCTGAGTCTACTTTCCATGTGGATCTTGTATTATAAATGCTTATACCCCATTACTGTTTTAGATATGAACCACAGATGTATATGTGTGTCTGGGTGTGATTGGCTGAATGCATCCAATTTAGCATAGTTGTTTCATTGTAACATTGTGATCTGCATCATATTTCTATATTTTTTAAACTATGGGATATGAACTTAGTGAAAGGATATATTGAAATTGTGATTTATTGATAGGATAGGCCCCTGTGCAGGTTTATTATACAAGGGGAATTTATTTAGGCGTTTGTCATAAGTGGACATTTCTGTATCTGCATGGTGTTTAGTATTGTATTGTTACATTCAAAGTGCTATGTAAGTTGCAGAATACACATAGAACTTGCATATTCCGTAGTGGTACACTGTAAATAGTTTTGTTCAGTCTGCTCAGGAATGGAATAAGAGTATGGTGTAACCTTTATATGCATGCATCAGGAGGAGGAAAAAACATCTTCATAGCTTGTATCCTTCATTTTTATTTCTCTGGATCTACCTTTTATGCAGGGCCTACTAATGTTGCAGTGATGTTTAAGCTGCATGTTCGTGACAGCATCATCTTTATGTGGAACTGGGATTTTGGTGTATCAGACCGTGGCACTGATTGTAACAATGAACATCAGAACTGTGAGAAGTATTACAGAATGTGACTGAATACTTCTGTGGGTTTTCTGCTTCTCTGTGTGTCTGACTGATGTGTGCCTTCTTTTGTCAGGCGAGTGACAACTAACCATCAGCTTTATCCTGGATTTTTTTTCATATACATTGCTTAATTTGTTGCTTCTGCTGGTGAAATTCCTTCACTCTTGTACTCTATAACTCATGAATACCCAACCTGCAGCTGATTCTTAAATATGAATCCCAGCACCTCTGCATATCCTTGGCAGCTTTATTTCGGTGGCAGTTGAAGAGCTAAGGGCTGTATGGCCCTAATATAAATATTTACCACATTGGCAACACCACCATAGACTGCTGCTTGTCTGCTGTATTATCCTTTCCTGCAGGCCTGGACTAGGAGTCAAAATAGGCCCTGGTACACAGAGGCCCAAATAGTCCTCTACCAGCCCACTAAATAGTGACTGTCTATGGGAACTTACAGCAGCCCCTCTGGCATTTGCCAGAACCCATAGATTGCCAGTCTGGACCTAATTTCCTTTCATTAATTCCCCTGTAGGGTCGCATCCCAACTCCTACACCCTCCATATTTCTCCATCTGAGACGCTCCGATTTTGAGAGATTTCACATTGTTGCTTTCCTGACTTAACAGACGCTCATCTCTGCGAGTTCATCCAAAGTTCACTTGTGGTGGTTTAGGCTTCCCCTGACTTCTTCACCTTCTGTCATCATAACTCAAGGGCAGACAGGACTTCATCCAAGGGAGGGACCCAGGCAGAGAAATTCCACACTTCCCTTGTTTAAAGGAGCTTTCCATTCCAAGTTTTGTGCCTGTGAATGGCTTTCATTGTTAATTACCATACACTTAACAAATCCACACTCTTTCCTTCTCCCTCTGTTTAGGAGATGTACTGATGATGATTGATATCTAACATAGGACTTTAATACATCAGGACAGGCTCATACTGTGTAGAGGTTGTGTTGAATGTAAAATGACCTCTTGACTGCAGATTATCAGTGACATGCATGGATATTGCTGTCTTTTTGCAGAGTGCTGGCCTGATTGATTATTTGTTGTTTTAATATGTCAGTAACTGGACTAAAAACCCAGAGAGAAAGCATACATAGTAACATAGTAAGTAAGGTTGAAAAAAGACACATGTCCATCAAGTTCAACCTTTTAGTTTTTTTTTGTTTAATCTGCCTGCTAGTTGATCCAGAGGAAGGCAATAAAACCCCACCTGAAGCCTCTCCAATTTGCTTCAGAGTCCTGAGTGTTCATGTAAACATTTTCCGTAATTCTGCAATATTACCCCGTGCATCATCTTAATGGATAACCTGAAAAAATGACTTGTTTTTTGCCCCAGCATAGGTCAGGCAGCCACTGCAAGCACCAATCACGTAGCCTACAATCCTGCACCCTATTCCAATCTGAGGAGCCTGCAATTCTATATCTGGACAATGGATCCTGCATTCCACGAGTCTGTATTTCAGAATTTTGCATTCCATTCTTAGCCACAAAACTCTTATTTTATATGTCTTGGTATATCTAAAATGCCTTTTGACATTTGACATTTATTTCAACCGTGTCCTGGATGTTACGTGCTGTCAGTGGGTTTAACTAAAGGCCAAGTTTTTTCCTTATTTTCCTCAATATGAAATTGCCATTTCCCCCCTTTTTTGGGAAGTCAAAAGAATTTAGATTTGCATTTTTTTAATAAAGGCAGAATGTTTTTATGATTAAGTAAACTGTTCTTTGAGTTACCCTGTTGGGCAACAAACGTATGGCCAGCTCTGATGTGGGGAAACCATTATAATTTAATGGGCCGATTGAACAGTTTATTGATTTGAACAATTGGCTGGGTGTGTAGTTTTTTAGGTTATTCTATATATTAGGTATATACCTAATTTGTTATCTATCTGCTTGGTACATTGTATATAGAGATACAGACAATGGCTCTTCTAAAGTCTAATTCTGTGATAAAGAAGGGAACTTGATGATTACAGTGCTTAGATAATGGTATTGGTGAAATACGCAGCTCCCAATACTGTATTGTTATGCTAATAGAATCTCTGCAACACTCATTGTGATGGCTGAGTGTTTTATTAACACCATAATATTGTTATTAATACATGCAGAGAGCGGCCATGGAGAGGCTTGGATCCCTCAGGCATTAGATCAGTATTCCTGCTGTGCCAGACTCTAAAAAGAGAGGAAAACAAAAGAATATGCTATCTCCCACTTCTCAGCATTAACTTAACTCCAACTTATTAAAGATGCGGTCCCAGAGAGTAACCAAAGTAAAAAGCACTTGGCCATGAGACTTTTTTCCCTTTTAAGATATCAGGTTTGGCTGAGAAGAGCTACAGGCCTCTTTCTGTCGAATGGCTTTTTATTTTTGGCTGGATGTGAGACAATTATTGTAGTACTTTCCAAAGACTCTGAACATTGCATCTGATGGCCTATAGATGTTTTGCAATGTGAATTCTAAGATGTTTGTGTTTCAGCAGGTAAAATGCAATTTTGATGTTGGAATGAAAATAAATAGTCCTTCGGGACACTATGGGGCCGATTCACTAAGGGTCGAATATCGAGGGTTAATTAACCCTCGATATTCGACTGGGAATTAAAATCCTTCGAAGGATTTAGCGCAGATAGTACGATCGAACGATCGAAGGATTATTCCTTCGATCGAACAATAAAATCCTTCGATTCGAACAAATCGAAGGATTTTAATCCACCGATGGAAGGAATATCCTTCGATCAAAAAAACTTAGGAAAGACTATGGGGACCTTCCCCATATGCTAACATTGAGTTCGGTAGGTTTTACATGGCGAACTAGGGGGTCGAAGTTTTTTTTAAAGAGACAGTACTTCGATTATCGAATAGTCGAACGATTTTTAGTTCAAATCCTTCAATTCGTAGTCGATGGTCGAAGTAGCCCAAAAAACACTTTGAAATTTGACGTTTTTTTACTTCGAATCCTTCACTCGAAGTTACTGAATCGGCCCCCATGTGTAGCACAGTACAGGAATCTTTAAATATATACCCTATTTATAAGTAGTATTTTTATAAGTTGCTAAAACTGTTATAGGCCGCTCCCCATACTTTACTTTCTCCAAATGTTATCACTAAATTACATTTTTCAATTTATATGTCCTACATGGGGCTATATGAAGGCTCGTGTACAGTTTCAATATGGGGAGCAGTTGTGAACCAAAATGCTGCAATTGGTTTATGAGAGCTAAGGGTTTCCACACATTTTCCAACTGAACTCTACAAATAAATCCTTTTTCCCCTACCCCACAAACGGCTGATTTGTTAGATCAGCCACAGACATGAATACTCCCAAAGTTGATCAACCAAAATAAAATGAATGGTGCCTATGTGGGACAAGAAAACTCCAGCTTATGGGTTAAATTTCAGTGCCTTTATGGGTGACATACTGACCAGTGAGCGTGACCATATTGTTGGATCAAGGCAGTTTGATCATCTGATACATGATCAAGTTGTACTGAGATCTGGCCATCATGCAGGTTAATCAGGCAGTGCTGTAAAAACATTTGCACAGTGGTTGTCAGAATTTAATGTGTTAAAACATTACAAAGTTTTCATATAAAATAATAGAAAAGTTCATGTTCTGTTAAAATTTCTCCGAAGACTGGAGAGATGTTAGTAAGATTTAGAAAGATTTCAAATGCTTTTTTCACACTGTTAAAGTAGATAAATTACATCAACCATTTTAAGTAGGATACAGCTTATTTGAGCCCTGTCCCCTTCCTTAGTAATTTGTATTGTGAGTTCTATGAAGAGGATCACTAAATTTATAATGCCTTCTGTTGCACATGTACGTCCCTGCTGGAAAGAGTGTAGCATGCATCTTCATATCTTATAGTTAAACGTTCCAGGAATTCATGAGGGAAAAGAGCCTGTCCTGGAATTATAAAACATCTGCTTTCAAGTTACTCAAAGCCATTTTGTTAGAGGCAGATGTGCCTGTGTGTGTGTTTGTTTGCGTAAATCTCTCTCTACACATGTAATCGAGATATTGATACATTGGGTGCCATGAAAAGTAGGCAGTTATTGCTCCGCATTATATCCACTATGAAATGGCAAGTACCCAAGGAGAAGCGTAAGGCAGGGTGCGACAGAAGCTGCCCTACCTGTAAATTCAATCCAACAAGAGCTCTGTAAACCATTTCAAATTATTTGACATTTGAGAAACGGATTTCCTATGTTATCTGCCTGTAGATTGATATCCATTGTTATGCTCCAGTAAATTGAAGGGCTGAGTTTTCATTGGGTCACATGACACAACATCATTGCCAAATGCCAGTTATAACTGATGATGTCACTAACTTTTGTTTTTCTCTTTTACCAGTTTTAATCATATTTGTGTATAGTAAATATAGGTGCAGTATGAATTCTTTCATGCAGTAGTGGTGGGAGAGCAATTTTAATTGCTGACTTTCTCAATTTTTGAGTTTTTGTAATAAAATGTTTTTCTTTAAAAAAAATAATACTCTTATTAGGGAGGCACCGAATTCCGTTCGGGATTCATCCAGGATTCAGCCTTTTTCAGCAGGATTCGGATTCGGCCGAATCCTTCTGACCGGCCGAACCAATACTGATTTGGGGCGGAGAGGGAAATCGCACGACTTTGTGTGTGTGTGTGTGTGTGTGTGTGTGTATTACTAAATGATGTTGTTTTGAAATGGAGCATCTTACTTTTCATTCTTCTGGCTATCCACAAAACATGAAGCCACTATCAAAGTTTGTTTTATGGGTCGTACAGAAAAGGCATTTGTCCCCCAGCATCAAAGGGGACCACAAGGCCTGGGTGGGGGATAAATGTCATGATATATTTAACAGTATCTGCATTAGGGATGTGCATCCTTTAGTCCTGACTCCTTCTAGTAATGTTAATCTGCATCTCCCAGCGTACCCACAACTAGGTCCTTTCACTTATTATAATTTTGTATATGCCAATATATATTTATAATGGCGTTCAGATTTCTAGTGATTTTTAGCTCAAGCTGTTAACCTGAGCTGTTTCTGCAGAGATAGTATATATGTCCATCAGCTTGTACAATGCTGTCCACTATATTTACCAAATTAAGGCTTCATTCTGGTCCTTTTGCTGCCAGTGTGTTCTGATGCTGGCACATGCCTGTATTGACGGGTATGTGCCTGCTCTATGCAGACATAAAGTACACAGTGACTCTCCAGGCAGTGGCTCTGCGCCAGATCCGGCTTCAATTCAAATCTGAATCTTTTCCAGTTACTTATATTTTGAAGGATTGTTTTGTAATACTGCTCTGTATTGAACTGTTTTTACAGTTTAGCCCACTGTCCTGGGTTCCTGAAATGTCCCGACTTTCTCTTTGATCTCCTGCACTGACGCCAGAAAAAGATACAAAGTTTCTGAAACTTAATTAAAATAACAGGCTTTTTGGCAGAAAGTCAGCAGCTGCACTTAGATACTTTTGTAACAATTTAAGATACGCAAAGAAACAACTGTAACTACTTACCGGTAAGATAAACCAGTCTCTTGGGAGAACTGAGACTAGCAGCTTAAAGGGTAATTCATTTTCATTAGCAAAACTGTTACAACGCATAAAACATTGCAATAAAACTCCCAGAAATGTGTACATAACTTGCCAATTTTTTTAAAATGGACATGGTAATTAGGGGGTGTTGCTAGAAAATGGGAATGGCCAATAAAATTGTCCCGCTTTTCATTTTTCAATTGTTGGGAGGTATGTTGATCGCTTTCCTCCGCCTGTGCTTTGTACATTGCACATATTTTTCTGCTTGTGTATTGTTGGCATAAATAAGGTACTATACAAAGGTAGCCCTATGTTATCTTCACAGTTTTCGATAGAATGTGTGTTACAATAATGCTTTCACTGCCATGGGCCTGTCACCCAAACATAAAAAGCTGTATATTAAAAGTCCTTTTCAAATTGCACGTGAAACCCAAATTCTGTCTCGTTTTTGTGCCGAAATCTGCCACATCTGCCTGAACAGAAACAATGCTTCCTGGTGCAGGCAGACCAGGAGTGGAAGTGCAACAATGCAGTGGTGAATCCGCATTCAAAGCGTCGTCTGGCCGTAGCCAAAACAGTCCAACACCATATTTAATGGGGTGGTAGTGCTTAGCAGCTTGTGCTCACCACAGGCAGACATCGCCATCGTCCGGCCCTGGTTTTAAAGCAATTGGACCCATTGTGATGATTTTAGGGATGCACCGAATCCAGGATTCGGTTCGGGATTCGGCCAGGATTCTGCCTTTTTCAGCAGGATTCAGATTCAGCCGAATCTTTCTGCCTGGAAAACATATTTGTTCTTTTTGCATATGCAAATTAGGGGCGGGGAGGGAAATCGCCTGACTTTCTGTCACAAAACAAGGAAGTAAAATATGCAAATTAATATTCGGATTTGGTTTGTTATTCGGCCAAATCTTTCGCGAAGGATTCGGGGTTTCCCTAGATGATTTTGACTCAGCTTTAATCATCAAACCTACCTGACCGCCAAGAAAAAAAAAAAAATAGGGTTCAACTGCTGGTAATCTTCATACATTTCCAAGTTTGCCTTACGGATTTTTTGCAAATCACCCCTCATCTTATAGGTAATGATACATAATATTTGGTGACTGATTTCAGTCTGGGAAACAGGGCTTGTGGGTGTCTCATAGGTTTTTTTCTGTGCTGAAAGTGATTGGTAGACAACTCGCCCACCCCAGAATCAATAATTATGTAGCAGCCAATTCCAGCAATGCAGTAATAGGCGTATAATGCAATTCCAAGATTTGCTATTATGTGTCCCTTTTAAACATGGTAGAATCACAGCTGGACTTTATCAAGCAACAAAGTATGAAAAAATGGTTTTGCTAACTGTATCTGAAATTCATTTGCAACTTCTGCTGTCTTCACCAAAATCTCTAAAAAGCAATTTTACAGTTGTTTTTTGGTGTTATAATAGGATATGTTTCCTATTTTTGTAAAGCCTCTGATGGACAGGTTCTGTGTTTGGTTTCCCACCACCACCAAGTATATAAATGTATAACTTATACAACACCATGTTTGTATGTAGCGCTGTGCATTTGTTTCTATTAAATCAGTTGGCTTTCAGAGTGCAGGGTATGCTAATATCTGTGCCCCTAGACATGCACTCCCTACTCTTGGGTCCCCAGGGAGGTGCAGAGTTTGCTGCCTTGTATTGTTATACCCATCGTCCCTTGACATTTCTGCATGCTTTCCCTCCACTCTTTTCTGGCGCATGGTGGGAAGTTTGCAATCCCTGCATCTGAATTTTCATTACCCACTTAACAAATTCGAGGTCTGTCTAACCAAGGACGCCTCATACATTATGCTAATGATCTAGAGACATGTTAATGATATTTTAGGAGCCTAATTAGTGGAATATATAACTATATGCAATTTGGTAATGGGCTGTGAAGCAGCTGAGAGGGTGGCAGGAGTCTATGAAAAATGCAAAGTGTATGTGTGCGCGTGTGCACATGTGTATGTGTGCGTGCACAAACTTCGGGCCGTTCTGACTCGGTGTGCATTCATGCTTATGTTTAGGTTTTATAGACTCTTCCCTGTATAGTGAACTTTACAGCTCTAACAGACTAAATAAGTCTACTTTGTGAGTGACATTTTCTGTTTTAATCTCGAAATTATTGGGATTTATATACTCTTCAGAGCTGTTAAAATGTATTGGAAGGTATAGCTGTTTAGATATGCTCTGCCGTGTACTATGCATTTTGAGATTCATTTGTATATAGGGATCTAGCGGGTAAAGCTGTTATATTTTTAAAGGACAATTACATGTTTTTTGAAGGCAGGAATAGCCTGATATTTGCAGGAACAAGGGCTTTTAGGCGACTGTGAAATAGGACAGTGGAGGGCAGTTTTGGGCATTTTGACCCTACTTGGGTAGTGGATAAAACACCTGACATCGACCCATGTGCCACTGTGCTGAAGTGAAAAGTGGGAGATACAAAGCATTGCATTACACATGCACTGGAAGAATGGTTAAGATCTCCATTCATGTTGTGATAACTAGAGTAGAACCAGATCCTGTTTCTTTCATATAGATAAATGGACTGCATTATAACTCGCTTAAGAAGGCCTGATATGGAAAGGGAAGCCACACACTTCTGTAGGTTCTCCTTTAGCTCATGAAAGGAAAATGTAGAAATAATAAAAACTAAAGGCATGCGCTACCAGAACCAATTTACAGAGGTGGGTGTAGACTTGGACAGAGAGAGAAAAAGCACCGTTTACTGTGTATGTCTCCATATGAAGTTGTACTTTGTTTATGTATGTCTTTTTCAACTCCATCTACCATGTTACCAAATAAAGGCCTGGTTACTTTTTCTCTGCTGGATTTTGTGATTTTTAGAATTGCCACTTTGTCACAACTATTTGAGCATCACTACTATAGTGTCATTTATTAGCAAGCCCCAAATGAATTCTACTCTTTTTAAAGCTCTGGGGTTAGAGAGACAATGCAGTGTAATTGTTATTGTGCTTGTTTCAGAACAGAGGGGGCCGGCGCTTCAGCCATGCACTTGCTGTTAAAGTGCAACCTGCCTAATGATTCTAAGTCTATAGCATGGCAGGTTGGGTATCCCTGTTATCAAGGTTTATATCACTGTATGTTATACCACATGTATCCATGTACTAAAGTAACTTGTTAAACATGATAATACAGTTTACATACTTGCCATATAACTTGTATATTTTGCAGCTTTGAGCATTTTTTTTTAACTCTATAAACAATGGTGAATATTTTCACAATTACCCTGATCCACTGTGACCAAAGAACAAATTCTTTATATGCCCATTTCTCCATCCCTTCTTTCCTATTCTCTTTATACTTTGCCTGTCCTCATCCTTTACTGTAACATCAACCTCTTGCTTATTTCTTGTTCCTAGTATTCTGTAATCTTTGTATTCTTTCTTTTCTTCACAGAATGTAGCATTCTCTGGGTTTTCTTCTCTTTTATCTCTTTTAGCTCTTTATCTCCGCTTCCTATTCAATTTATTTTTCATTCTCTTTTTCCCTTTCTGCATTAATTTCATTCCCATCAGCCTCCTTTCCCCTTTTCTTAACTTTCTCTCTCTCTCCTGTGCTTTTTTTGTCTCCCTCCCCTCCTCTCATCCCTGATGCCCCCCTCCCTCTGTTGTTCAGTATCAGCGGCTCTTCTCCCTCCAGGCCTTTTATCTGCTGCTTCTTTTTGTTCTTTGTAAAGGAAATGTTAATTTCCTAATCACAGCGTCCCCCCTTTGCTCGTGGTTGCCATGCCAACACCCCAGGAGTAGATTTTGTTAATTCATGGGAGCTTTGTGTTGAGTCCTGAGCCCTCCTGCTGTTTCCATTTGAATATCCCCGTGGTCTGGAGGCAGGAGGTGGGGGGAGCAGTGCAGGAGCGAATCTATAACCGTCACAAATTCGTCTCACTGCGACTTAGTAAAAATGACACAAATTAATATACAGTTTTAAACCAGAGCGAGATTAATGGATCCTTTCAGTGCATCTTAGCTTTACTGTCAGTCGCTGGGTGGCTGGGCCCCAGGTCTAAGAGTCTGTGTATCCCAGCAGAGAGAGGAAATGGCAGCTGTTTAAAAAGAAAAGGGAGTCAAGGTAAAACATATGCAAGCAGGTTATATTTCTACATACTCTGCAATTCTTTGTTCGTAACAGATAAAATACATTTAAATTGTTCTAGCAAAGTGTAGCTTTAATACATATCTAGACACTTGCTGAAATACATGTGCATTTCAGTGTAAAGCATTTTAAACTGGGATTCTGCTTGTTGCACTGGTGTTTGCCTCCTATGCTCGTGGGTTATGTGCAGTGTTCTGACTTTGAATGATAGGAGAATGCAGTGCATGGCATATGGCAGTATGCAGTGTTCTCTGCCCAGTGGCTGATGGCAGTATGCTTGTTGACTGATGGCAGTATGTAGTGCTCTCTATCTGCTACATTACATTTCACTATATAAAGGTTCACTTGTCACGCTGATTTGTCATGTGCTGATTTTTCCACCTATTAATGTATTCTCTCTGTAAGCCATTGGTGTTGTGTTTCTGATTCCATTGTGTTGTGCAAAGTGCTTTGCTATAAAGCCATTTACTGTGCTCAGATGCACAGTTTTGGTGTTTAGATACATGAGCCCATGGTAATACAATCTTCTTCCTGTTTGTTTAGTGCTATGTGTATTATTCTGATTTTTCTGTAGTGCAGCATGTTTATCTGGCATTCATTTATGGGCCTTTCTCACTATGCTAGCTTCTGGCATTCAGTTGCCTGGTCCGAATCAAGGGAAAGATGGATGGTGCTAAATAGTCTGCCTGTGATTTGAGACTGGGATAGAGGTTCACCTTCCAGCAGGACAATGACGCGAAGCATACTGCTCTTGAGTGGTTTTAAGGGGAAACCTTTAAATGTGTTGGAATGGCCTAGTCAAAGTCCAGACCTCAATCCAATTGAGAATTTGTGGTCAGACTTGAAGGTTGCTGTTCACAAGTGAAAACCATCCAACATGAAGTAGCTGGAGCAGTTTTGCTTTGAGGAATGGGCAAAAATCCCAGTGGCAAGATGTGGCAAGCTCATAGAGACTTATTCAAAGCGACTTGCAGCTGTAATTGCTGCAAAAGGTGGCTCTACAAAGTACTGACTTTAGAGGGGTGAAGCTATGGACACTGAAGATTTCTGTTATTTTGTCTTATTTGTTGTTTGCTTCACAATAATAAAAAAAACATCTTCAAAGTTGTAGGTATGTTCTGTAAATAAAATGGTGCAAACTGTCAAACAATCCATTTTAATACCAGGTTGTGAGGCAACAAAACATGAAAAATGCCAAGGGGGTAAAGACTTTTGCAAGGCACTGTAACAGTCTAGCTTGTACTATCGCGTGGCAGTAAACTGCCTCAGTAGCTTTTCTTTTCCTTTAAACATCACTTGGATTTTTCCAGTGACTGGTATTTATAATTTGACACTTTTTTTTAAAGGTTGCTCAAATTTTAATGGTAAAGAATCTTCAGAAATTTCATCAGTGGTGCGATAGAAAGATTTCTATTCAAAGACATGCAGGTGTGCCCATTTGTTTTAATGAATCCTGACGGCTTTGAGTTCACAAATGTTTTCATTGAAAACATGTCTGCCAATGTGCTAGAAGTAAGAAAATCTATTTGTTTCTGTAAGATTAACTAAAAACAAAATTAACTAACTAAAACAAAATTAACTAAAATTGCTAACTCTCCCCCCCCCCCCCCCCGGGGAAATGCCACATACTTTATACTTACACCCTGTCGCAGATTCTGGCAGCAGACTTCACGGTATCTGACTTCATCGGCAATCTCCCTCTCTGACTTTTATTGCAGTTATACATGAATCCAGCACTTCCTGTATGGCTCCTGGGTAGTGATGGGCGAATTTGTCCCGTTTCGCTTTGATGAAAAATGTGCAAATTTCACAAGAAATTCATAAAACTACGAAAAATTTGCGAAACCCAATTTTCGACGCCCGCATCAATCGGCGCCCGCATAAATTTTGATTCCGGCAGTGAAGTCAATGGGTGTCCAAATAACGTTGACGCTCAACAGTTTTGACGCTAGTGAATTTTCGCGGCAGTTTCGCAAATTTATTCAACAGCGGCAAAAGGGGAAATGCGCCTCAAATTCGCACCTGCCGAATTTACTACTCCTGGGACAAAGGTGATATCACAACAGGGGCCTCAATAGACCCATCCAGGGAGGACTACATCAATGATCAGACATGGGCCTTGCCTGTACTTGGTCTAATCAAATGCTATAAAATATTGTAGGTATAGCACTGCTTTACCATTTGCAATACCTAATAGCATTGATCCACCATCGTTTAAATCTTGGATCTGAAGGGAAAGGGACAAGTTCTGTTGAACGTATGGATCAAGTGGTACCTATTGCACTGTATATTCATGGTAAATCCTGTGGCTATATTGGAAATGTGCAAATCTAGTAATCCTAGATAGTGAAGTAGAGGAGTCTGATACATACTGAGCAAGAAAATCTTAATATATTATTATTACAAGAGAGCAGAATGAAACCATGACAGTATAAAGGTGACTAAACGTGGAACTAGCAGACTGCAGACAATAAAATATCTCCTCATTTTTACTGATCCTTTATGCCACCTTTTTTACCACCCCTCCCCCTGTCTTCTATTATACAGCTGGGGGATGGGAAAAGACTGCTCATTAGAGAGGACACATTTTTCTGTTTTAATTTCCATCTATTAAATCTGCTTATCCTTGGGGAAACTGAATGATACCCTCCCTACACATATCCCTTGGAGGGTATCTGCACTAATGCATCGAGCATGATCTGTTTCTTTTTGTGCACAGGGAAGCCTTGTGCAGCATCAAAACCGTTTATGTATCTCAGAGCACTGCTGTGCTATCCTTGTAAATTGCTGGTTTGGCTCTGCTTCTGTTCAGCCTAAAGCTAGACATACATGGGCCGCATTTGACTGCCAAATTGCCCACCCCAGATGGTTCTGCAACTTTTGAATGGGCCTAAAATGATTGTCTGCCAACCAATATCTGTTTGGGAATAGTGCAAAGAACTCAGACAGACAGTTTCAGACTTGGCTTCATAGGGACCATTAGAGAGCTTGACATCCAGAGCTCAACATCACTAAAATTAGGTATAGACAGAACTAAAGGTCATAGGTCTTACATTGGCTTAGGGCTCTTACTGACAAGCGTTTTTACCTGCGCTCCCCAGCGTTCCGTTTTTCTGCATTCAGCCGCAAGGGAGCGCAGGAATAGATGCATTCGATTTTTTTCCAATGGGGCTGTATTCGCACAGGCGCATGTAGGCGTCGAACGCAGGTTGAGACGCAACATGCTGCATTTTTCCTGCGTTCGTCGCCTACACTGTATCTTTGACTGATTTGGCCACCCAAGTGCAGACCCACCAGAAGAGGAATTTGGTCTTATGTGATAGGTGCCTGGAAGTATTTTCAACCTTATTTATTTCCCATTATTTATATAGCACTGACACATTTCCACAGTACTTTACTGAGATTATACATCTTTCACATCAGCCCCTTCCCTAGAGGAGCTCACAATCTAAAGTCCCTATCACATTCACGCTATGGTCAATTTTAGTCAGAAGACAATGGACCTGGCTATGTGCTGGCAAGAAACTGGAAACCCTTGCAGACACAGGGAGAACATAGGAAATTATTTGCAGTTAGTGCCCCGGCTGGCATTGAACTCAGGACCCCAGCACTGAGATGCCACCCACTGAGCCACTGTGCTAACCTTCTCAATCAATCACAACAATATGATAGAGTGCTTCCACCCCTGATCATGTACCCTTTGCGGTACCAGGTGCTACACCAGAAGACCCACTCCTGCCATGTGGGTCATGTAGATACATAGAAGAAATTCCAGTAGCACACTGAATGCTGAAAAAAGTGTTAAATGTTTTCACCCAAATACATACAGACAAGGGCCTTCCCAATCAATGTCATATTTAGCTTTGATCAGGTATTGATTCTAGCCCCATCTATTGGCTAATGAGCTGACAAATTGGTTAATAGCCAATGCCCACTCATAAAGCCAGCTTCATCTTATAGCCTGCTTAATTCCAGGGTGTAAAGCAAATTTTAGGTACTTTTTTTGGGCTTCCTGACCTACTGTTACTGCTCTACAGGGCACAGAGAAACTGCATGTATTAGCATGAGGCTAAATGTTAAAGGCTGTTAAAGGCTACTCAGACTTTGTTTGTGCCGGTGCATTAGGGCTAGTCCACACGAGGAGATTCGGGGAGATTTTGTCGCCTGGCGACTAATCGCCTCGTCTTTTGAGCGACTATCTCCCTGAACTGCCTCGGCATTTTTCCCCATAGGTTACAATGCAAAGTCGCCTGCTCTAATGCACATGCGGCGATGTGTTTTCAATAGTCGCCCAAAGTTGCCTCACTGAGAGGCGATTAGTCACCAGGCGACAAAATCTCCCGGAATCTCCTCGTGTGGCCTTACCCCAAAAGTACATTCAAAGCTATTTCTTAATTAAAACAATAGAATGTATGTTCACCACATGCTTTATTCGTTGGACTTATAATAAACACATTGGTATATATTGCACATTTAGTATTATATCTGGTTTCTAACACATCAGACCTGTTGATTTTTTCCCTCCTTTGACTCTGTGCACCCTCCCTTCACCCTGGCACAGCCCTGCTGCTCGTTAGAATGAAAGAATGCTCGGTTTTAATTAATGATATGTAAATATCCTTGAATGGGCCACATTTGCATATTAAGAGAGATTTGCTGAATCTGCGGAGTAATATATTTTAATTAAGGATTAATTAAAAATAATGTGGATTTCATTCTGCCTGGCAGGAGCATTTGGGCTGAGTGCATGTGTGTTTCCCCTAATTCCCTCTGTCTCGAGGTGGGGGATTGCAATAATGGGCTGCTTTGAGTAAAGGGGTGTAGGTGGGTGGGTAAAAGGGACGGATAGGTAGAAAGATTTCAGTAGACAAGGGGGAAGAGGCGTTATAATGTGAATGTTTCACTGTCTGGGGAAATGCCAATCTGTGTAAATTGTGTATAAGAGGGGATGATAAAGAAACTAGTAGGTGTGGTAAAAAGGGCATGTACAGTTGGCAGTATCAGTCAAGTGGACACAATCCTATACTAGGATAGAGTGGGATAATTGCCTAAAATGCATTGTATTTGGTGGTGGTTGGTAAATAATCCACACATTTGCGAGAATGCTCTACTGATGTAGGTGCAGAATTGCACCAATTTAGTTACCCATAGCAACCAATCAGCAATTAGATTTGATTAGTCTGCTGTAAAGGCCCCCATACATGGGACAAACGAGCGGATCTCTCTGGGTATGGCCACATTTAGCAAACATCTAATTGGTTGCTACAGGTAACTGCACTTTGGCAATTTATCATCTGCAAGTACATTAGCACCAATGTATGTTTATTTGCATATTACATATCTGTGTAGAGACAGGTATATTCCAGTGTGTTCATATTCTAAGATAGGTAGACACATTCCTGCCTATCTCTTGGTTTTGCCATTCTTCAAGTCTCACTATTGATATGCAGGTCAGGAAAAACTCAACCCGCACCCAACCTTAACCCACAGAACCTCAACCCGCACCCAACCCTAACCCTGCAAAATGTTGCTATTGTTGGACCCCCACCCAACCCCTACCCACATCGTTTTGTATACTTCTTCTGTGTTCATCTCTGGTTTCAAGACAAGGAGCCTTAGGGGGCAGTAGAAGAGTGTACTTTCCCAATCTGACTTGCATCCAACTCTTAACCCACAATGGTTGGCAATTTTCAACCTGAACTAGCCCAATCATTGGTCACCCCGGGCTAGGGGGTCAACGTGCGCATCACTACTGTTCACCTTTCATCTCCTCCTTCCTCCTGTCTATTTCCCATACCTGTGAATGCTCTGGCAAGAATAGTAATGATGAAATTCTCAGTTTTGTCAAGCCTACAGTCACATAAATGTTTGCCAATTTAGAGCTGTGTGTGTTTTCTTCACAGCATGCTTTATTGCATTTGGACTTGGATAAAAGCACATGAAACAAACTGTGCTCCTTACAGAAAATATCCTGTGCTCACAAAACACAACACACTTTTTAAGACTGGATTGAAAGGCATCAAATTTCACAGTGGTCCCACTGGACATTTTGTTTGCATGTTAGACACTATTTTTAGAATTTCTAGAATAATCTTTTATACACAGCACCAAAACCAGTGGCCGCCAATGCCTTTTGAGTTGTTATTGTTTTGGTCTTAAATGTTGGAGATAGATAGGAACTGCGGGGAGTTTTAATTTTAATTCAATCAGATGAAAATGAAAGATGAGCCTAGCCTAGCTCAGATTACTTTTCTTCCACCAAGGAACTTGTTTTCTCTCTCACAGCTTTTGGCAATTTGTTTCTTATTCAGTCTTTCTTGTCCAAATTTTTACTCTACTGGCCAGTATACGAGTACAAAATCATACCCTTTCCAGTTGAGCAAGGACTTCATTATATCTCCTTGTCTACAGTATATGCCCTCTGTATTGGAGCTAGCTCACTATAATTATGACCAAAACATGACTGTCAGATCAAGCACTATTGGTTTCTTAACATTTAGTTGGCCACTTTGTCTGTCTTTTTTATTTGTGTATTTACAATTTTGGGCAGGGTTGTTCAACCTGCGGCCCAGGATGGATATGAATGCGGCCCTGCTTGAAGGAGAGCGAAAAGGAAGAGAAGGGAAAAAAAGAAAGAAATTAAGAAATAAGTGTATGGAAATACAGAGAAAACGAGAGTGAACATTAACCACCTCAGCCTGTCGTCCTGTTAGGAACAGGCTTACTATGCCAGGTTGTAACAATATGGTGACCTATGGAGTAGGGAGGATGGGGGACTCTACTCATTGCCCAGTTAGATATTAATAAGTCTGTTAAATATGTAGGTGTCCCAAATTCCAATGTATAGCTCCACCTGGTTATCCAACTGGTATTGTAGTGCTTTTCTGTGTAGTTTGTTTAATTTTACAAATTAAGTGTTTGTGTATTTCATGTGTGGCCCCAGACAATTTTTATTTTTCCAATGTGGCCCAGAGAAGCCAAAAGTTTGGACACCCCTGATTTAGGGCATGCCTGTCTTGGTCCATGATCTTCCGCCAAACCAACCGCTTTCTTGAAAGCTCTGCCCTTTATACATAATTTTCAGCACATATGTTGGGATACCTAATTGTGGATATATGGATGGAAAGATGCTCTGCATACACTCATTTATCATATGGTTAGATTTGCTTCTTCCTCCTATGTACAGCCCTATAGCAGACAGAGATCCTGCCTTCCATTGCCATCCCATAAGCTGTGTTTGAAATTCAGCGTAATGCTTGGCAGATTAGAAGTGTCCATTGATACAAGTAATTAATATCACCATCTTATCTCTTAACACTCATATTTTTTTGTCATTTGACACGTTGTATCCTGTTTCTTTTTATTCATTATCTCTCCTCCTTTGTAATGTCAGTCTCTCAGATCTATTTCATATTTTATCCCATTTCTTTCTTATTTGCCATTATCCCTCCTTTTCTTCAGCTACCTCCTTTTAGACAAACCCCTGTTGGTCTCTATCCCACACCTCATGCCCCATTTTACCTCGACCTCTGGCTCTGCTTTAATGAGAATCCCTCCTAATTATTTCTTGGACTGCTGCAGAAAAGCCGCAGAGCCTCAGATCCTGATATCGGGAACGTGACTGTGCTACTGATGGGGACAGGGGATCAATAATTTAGGATGCTGCCTTAATAGCAGAACTGACAGAGCTAGAAGAGACAGTGATCAGACCCTGCTAGTGGTGCCTGTTGTACAGTCTCCCGAGCACAGAGCTAACAAATGCACGTATACATGTACCTACTTGAATGTGTGAATGTATACATATGCACAGAGGTTTATATATATATATATATATATATATATATATATATATATATATATATATATATATATATATATATATATATATATATATATATATATATATATATATATATATATCTCTTTGTGTGTGCGCGCACGTGCAGTATACATATATTGCCAATATTGTTGTTTAGGGGAGGTATGTTGGGGTATAACCTTATACAAGGGAGAGGTTGAATGTCCCTCTATTAAGATGCACTTTAAATGGTTTTTATGTGCATTTTCTAATACAAGTCAGAGGCATGAACACGTAGCATGTTGCATTTGGTAAGAAAACCCCCACAATGGACCAAAGTTGTACCAAAATGCAAATCCAAATGTTCTTGAATACAACCCACCAGAAAAAAATATCTGTTTATTCATGTTTAGGTGCATTCAAACTTGGATGACAAACACATGAAAAAAACATGTAATGGCCGTAGGAATGCCCTGTTCAGGACAGACCTAGTGGAGCACTGACATATAGAAACACCTGTCAATGCAGTATAGCTCAATAACAAGCACTAGGTTGTAGTAATAGATAATGCTAAGGAATTATCTTTATTGTAATATATCAGCAAATGAAAATGTGTCAGAATTGCACATAAAAAATAAGACAAGGTGACTAACATTTATTATTTATAGGGAAATATTTAGCACAAAAGCACAAAATAATATACCACAAATGGGCTTTAAGTGCAAAGGGCATTAGTCACAATTATTGCTTCTTGCCAAGATGCACAACTTATGAAGGGTGGCGTGTGTGTGTCCTCTATTAGGTGCTTCTACTCAGTACCACCACTGATATGATCTAGTACCTCATAATCTTCTCCTTCTTTTGTTGACATTGCTACTTACTGTGGCAGGAACCGGATGCAAGATAGGTGTATCTATGATATGCAATCATCCTATTCTTATCAGTGGGAGCAGCAGTAGCCATGAGCCTAAAGAACGGTTATCAGACACTTCAGCACAATGTGCAAACATGCACTCTTTATATTGCCTTTAAATGCTCCCCCTCCTTCCTTCAGACAAGGCATGATGCTGGAGTGCACTCTGCTTGCCTAGAGCTAGACTCCTGTAGAAACCAATGAAAATTCCGGTGATCCATGAGGGTTAGAGGTCTAGCATGGTTAGTGGCTTAATAATTCTACACTTGGCACCTGATACTACAGGCTCGCATTAGAGTTTTTTTTGGTTGATATTTGTTTATTACAGAGAGGACAAACATATTGCAGTGTGCCCAGTGTAAAATAATTTAGCCATTCATACACCTAAACCGCTGCTGGCACACTTATTGCATTTGGCAGACCAATTATTTTTCATATGGCATGTCGAGGGTTGGAGTTAATTAAAATGATAATGTCAAACAGTGAAGTCCATGGAGCCTTTAAGCAGACTGAGGGCCATAAAAACCTTTTAGAGGGCCACATCCAACTCTCTCCGGCTTTCAGGCGGAAAGCCCTGACCATTCCCAGATACCTACCTACCTCTCTCTCTCTCTCTCTCTCTCTCTCTCTCTCTCTCTCTCTCTCTCTCTCTCTCTCTCTCTCTCTCTCTCTCTCTCTCTCTTTCTCTTTCTCTTTCTCTTTCTCTTTCTCTTTCTCTTTCTCTTTTTTTTTTTTTTTTAAGGAGAAGCAAACCCAAAAGTTAAAAAAAAACCCTACCCCCCTACAAGACCCCCAGCCCAAGTGTTAGCCCGGGCAAATGCTCCTATCTTTTTACTTATCCCTCGGTGCAGATTCAGACATCTGAGTTCAGGGGCGCCATCTTCAACCGCTTCAGTAATCTTCAGGATTGAGATCTGCGCTTCGGGAATTTTTGTGAGTTTCGGCGCATGCGCCGTTCCGTTGGTCTCATTCCGAAGATTACCGAAGAGAAGAAGATGGTGCCCTTGAACTCCGCTGGACGGAATCTGCACGGAGGAGTAAGTAAAAACTTAGGGGCATTTGCCCGGGGTAACACTTAGGCTGGGGGGAGGGGGTCTATGTAGGGTAGGGGGGTTTAAACTTTTGGGTTTACTTCTCCATTAAGGCATCAGGGAACAGAAAGCTATAAGGACTAAAGGTGGCTGTACACACAAGTATTATCGTACAAAACTAAGGGAGACAAGCTGACTGATATTGGTAAAAACATTGTCAACTTGTCAATCGGCCAGATCACCCACTGTTTACTGCTGAAACATCACATACAAGTAGAATTTTATTGTTTCTACCTGTTCAGGTATGGGACCTATTATACAGAATGCTCGGGACCTGGGGCTTTCCGGATAATGTATTTTTCTTTGATTTGGATCTTCATACCTTAAATGTAATAGAATAATGAAAACATTAAATAAACCCAATGGGCTGGTTCTGCTTTCAATGAAGATTTATTATATCTAGATCAATTACAAGCTACTGTTGGATTATATGGATAACATGGAGTCTATAGGAGATGGCCATTCCATAATTTGGAACTTTCTGGATAACGGATCCTATACTTGTATATCTGATGATTCCGTGCGACATTAATCAAGAGTTTGGCTATGTACACATTCATAACACATTGTTTTTCATTGTCATCATTTTGTGCATTAGTTACTATTTGTTGCTTTGGTACTGCTCTTTGTGACTGTCACATCTCTATGTGTTGCTTATTGTAACTGGGGTGAGCGCCGTTACTGTGAATTTTACAGGAAGTGTGGAGGTCACACTCCATAACGTGTAATGTGTGGGGTTTTTTTTTTTTTGTTTTTTTTTTTTCTTTTAAATGGCAGTTTTATGCCCTCATTAAATTAATATAAATGCAGTTAATAAAATCTGAGAAATGTCATTATGTTAGTTCTCTTTCCTTGTTCCTCATTTCTTCTTTACACAAGAGGAAAGGTTGTGGGGGGGGGGGGAGTGGAAACAGGTAAATATGGGTTGTAGAGCAGCTACAACCCCTCTCCGCTTAGCCCTGCTGATAACTAACAGCAAAATGTGGAGGGGAGAGCAGACAGTGGGGCACAAACTGCTGACAGCACAGAGGTGTCATACGAGAGGAATTGACACTGGCCAAGGGGTCTTGTGGGGAATATGATAATAACAATAAAAGAGATATATCGCTCCCCCGCCACAGCCATTCAAACCTTTTTACAGTCAGTTCAAACATATAAAACTTTATTGCTCCTGCGGATAACGGGAAGAGTTGGAGGCAGCGCAGATTCTCGGGCTGACAGGATACGCTTGCTCTTATAGCTCTGTAGTGGCATTTTAAACTTTATTGAACAAGACTTTTAGAATTGAAGGAAGTATATAAAACCGTAAATTTATTAGATTCTGTTTTTCCCTCTCCCTCCCTCTCGCTCTTGCTCTTATCTGGAAAGTGCTTGCTCTATCAGCGGTCGGATCCCACAGCCTTCTGGTACTCAAGTGCTGACATTTTCGGTTCTTGAGTGAATGAGGAATGAGGTGATATACTTTGCATTAGAGTCAGGCCTGCTTAAAGAGCACATCACAGTTACAGCGCGATTTCCCTGGGATTTAAGTTACATGTTATTCTCTTTATCTACTTATTAGTTAAATGTGCATTATAATTTGTCAACTAAAATATCATTTAAAAATGAAATGAACCCAATAAGATTGTTTTGCATTCATTATATGTTAGTTGGAATATAGTACAAGTTACTGTTTTATTATTACTGAGAAAAAGGGAATAATTATAATTTGATTATAATGGAGTCTACGGAAGATGGCCTTTCTAAAATTCCGGTTTTCTGGATAACGGGTTTACAGATAAGGGATCCTATACCTATAATTACAAAACAGAGCAGTTAAAGTTTCAGCTGATGTCAGGGTTTGATGCCCTTAACCCTGTAGAGGAGGCAAGTCAAGTCTCGTTTACTATATGGTATAAAAGAGATCTAGGTGCAGTAACCTATAGCAACCAAAGATGTTTTTAATTTTAACTATACTATAGGCTATAATCCACTTAGTAGATCTAAAGTTAACATGCTTTAATAATGCAATGGCTTGCAGTTCTATTTGGTGAAACATTTGCTGAAACAAATAGATAATGTTACTTTTGTAGATATTTTGCCCCCTGCCTCCCCCGTTTTTTATTTTTTTACAAATAAGCCCTCTGAAATAACTGTTTTACTATTGTTCTTAACATTAATTAAACAAAAAATAAGTGTTTTAAACTAATGAAAATATAATGAATTATTGCCCTGCACTGGTAAAACTGCTGTTTGCTTAAAATACACTACTATTGTTTATATAAATAAGCTGCTGTGTATTCAAAGGAGAAAAGGCTACACAGCAGATCGCAAATAAGCTCTGGCTGTCTAACTGCTATCCATTAGTTAACCTGTGCCATTTAGCCGTTTTTCAATTTCCGCCATTGCTCCACAGCAGCTTATTTATATGAACTATAGTTGTGTTTCTGAAGCAAACAGATCAGTTTTACTAGTGCAGAGCAACAGTACATGATATTTTCATTACTTTAAAACAATTAAATTTATTGGTGTTACTGTTGCTTTAAGGGTGGCATGGACATCTCTGATATCTCACAGTATGTGTCAGTGAATGCATTAGATTGTAAGCTTTTGTGAACATCTGATTAAATTTTTACTATGCAACCCTTGTTTGTTAAATTAATCTAAGATGATGATTAATTCCATTGGATGCTTCTATGCTTGAACTTTTGTTTTTACATCTGCGTCTTTTTAGCTATTTAAACAGTCCTTTTAAAGACTTAACACATTTTACATTCAGACGCTCACCAATTATATACTGTGGTTCGGTTGCTGTAGCCCCGAACCTGCCGCTGGTTCAATATCATGCACAGTTTTTGAATACAGGGTCACTCAACGCTCTCCAGGGGTGGTTTGGGTGCTGTGCCCAGAACCCATAGCAAGGGGAGAAAATCGTCCGACCAAATTTCACTCACGCACTGCCAAACTTCTTTGAGGCGATGAAGATTTCCAAAAAAGCTTTATTTTACATTAGTTAAAACATCTGACGCATTTCGTGTGCAGCCACACGTAGTCATAGATAAAATACACATTTAAACGACATGGTTTAAAAAGCAACCGAAGCATATACCACTCCTGGCATATCTCTGTATTTTCACATTAACTCATCATTCTTTTGAATTTTTTGTGAAATAAAAAGCTATAGCATTCATTATTCCTTATTTCCCCATTGTTTTGTTCTTTATTTGATTATTCCTTATCTACACTTGTATTTTATTTTGGCAACATTTTTTCTACTTCAGTTGTGGTTGTTGGATATTAATTACTTCCTGTACAGTACAAATTACATACAAAAATGACTATCCAACAACCGCAATTAGTAAGTAAGACCCCCTTATTTGTTATATATATTAAAGATAAAATATACTTCCCTTTCTAATGCAAGTTGAACCTATGTTATTTTAATATACATAACTGGCCCTAGAAAATGCAATATGGTAAATAATCCGCCAGCTACACATTAAAAGTTGCCTTCCAGGCCTTTCGGGCTAGCTCTCTGTACTTACCACTGCACTGTTGGATCTTTGGTGAAGAGGTTAATAGACACACTCACTTGCACTTTGTATTTAGTATTCCTATCATTCTATGTCCTTAGTTAAGGTTCTGTCTACTAGTCGGGTAGAAATCATTTCCTTGCCCAATTTCCTCCTGAGATTTATTTGTCTGACCCACACAGTAAGCAGAACAAGGGAACAAAACCGAGAGGAAAGAGAAGCTGCAAACATGAACAGAATAGCAAAGAGGCTGATGGAGCCATAATGTAACTCTGGCTGTGGACTTCCCTCTCCCTCTGTGAAAAGGAGAGAGAGAGGGAGATTGTTGTGGGCAGAGAAGAAGTCATTGTGTGTTGAATGTTTCATGAGGTGGATATTCGGATCGTATCTCCTCTGACAGTGAGATCAGAATGTAGATTATAGAATGCCTTTGCATGTGACATCTTTACCTGTTTCTGCTCCCATTTCTCACCTGTCTTAGCATGTCATGTGCCTCTTTCTCGCTAAGTACATTTATTCCACATGCTTTAGAAGGACATTTTTAGGCAGAAAATGCATTATACATGCTTAGTGGGGCCTTTAAAGATGGCTGCATTATTTTTTTTCTCACAGTAATATTGACTGCACCATGTGTCCTCTCCGCCTTGGCATCCTCTGTCATTATTCTCTCTTCTGTCCATAGTTCCGCTCAATATCACCAGCCCCAGAGCTAATTTCCCATCTATAAACCTGCTGAATTACTCCCGGGAAGCTGCATGAGTAGAGGCCTCTGTGCTGCTTCTGAAGGCTTGGATTCCCATTCACCCAGCGGACACAATTACTGCAAACACTTACAGCGGCAGGGCACTGATTCCTAACCATTCCAGAGCATGACCACTTACTCATTTATCACTGTGTATAGAGAATGCAGAAAAGAGAAGGATAAAGAACAATAAAGGGAAAGAGAAATGAAAGGAATAATAATAATAAAAACAATACTCTCACTGAAACGAAGAGAATATTCTGTAGCTTGAGAGGGCAGAATTACTTTAATGGAAATGGGGGGGGGGGTGAAATAAGTGGAAAGATTGGCAAAATAGAAAAGGGAAAGAAAAGTTGCATTGGTTCAAGGCTACTTTCTGCAACAATTCTACATCCTGTATTGAGAAATCTAATGTTGTAATTGGAGTTTTGTAGCTGCTGTTTGTAGATGCTTATTGTTTGTGGTAGAAAATGGTGGATTTGTAAGACAGAAAACAATACAATTGTTTGTAGCAAACAATAAGAAGCAGTTACTTTTCTGTGTATAATATTAGTCATATGCCCTTTAAGTAAATGCAAAGTTTTTTTTAGCTGCCTGGTCGTTTCTAACAGATCTCTGTTGTCCGTAGATCCAACCAACCCAATGGAATAAGGAGTATCAACAGCAGAGACCAAGGCAATCAGCTGTTTATTACATCTCTATGGCAGTTCTTACCTTTATACTTCTGTTTTTGTATGTAATTACTGTAAGGGGGCCTATCTGCTCCCAGTGGGAGTAGTCAGGACAAAGGAGGAAGCTTTAAGGGTTAAAGTCTAAGTTCAAATAGGATCAGGCATAATCATGGTCAATATCCAGGCAGAAGTCCAAAAGGCAGGCAGATCAGAAGCAAGGTTGAGGTACAAGCAGTGTCAAAAGTCCAGGATTCAATATAGCAGGAAATATCAAGCACCCAGGAATGTTTAAAACAAACCCTACAATCGGGAAGCCATTCAGATCTGAAAAAGAAGAAAAACACAGGGTACACTGCAGATAACAGATAAGCTCTGTAGCATACAACAGGATTTTTCAGAACTTATCTGCTATCTACTGTGTGTCCTGTGCTTTAATGGCTACCCCCATGGCTATACAGCAGTGTTTATGTAAACTGTAGTCATGCACACCAGTTTTACCATTGCAGGGAAACAATACATTATATTGTCATTGTCATTCCAAACACTTTTATTATTTGGTGTTACTGTTTTCACTGTATTTACATGTGGTATCTCTGCACACTCTGTTTTGTGTAACCTTAATAAAATACACTAAATTTGCCCAGGAGCAGTAACCTATAGTAAACAATCCGTAGGAAACAAACTTATATTGTTTTTTTTATTACATATGGGGGGGTATGTGTTCTAGCATCCTGCACTAGTAATTTCCTCTGAATGAGTAATCAATATTTAATTTGCTAATTGGATGGTGGTGCTCTTCTAGTCAAGTTAAGGAACAGGGGAAGGATGTAGGCTGGGAATTGTAATGAAAATACAATATGTATTCTGTCATCTTAGCTTATATTATTACATGGTTAAACAGTAGAATGTATTGTTATTGTGTGGTTAGCTTGTATCTTATATAATTATTGCATGGGTACACAGTAATTGATTTAATTGCATGGTTGCACAGATGATTTATTGCATGGTTACACAGTAGCTTCTATTATTGCAGGACTGCAGAGTTTGTACAGTATACTGCAAGCTTACACAGAAGCAAATAGTATTGCATGGTTGCACACTAGCTGATATTATCGCATGGTTATACAGTAGCTGATATTATTGCATGGCTACAAATTGACTTTGTGTATGATTAGTCAGTAGCTGCTATTGCGTAGTTAAACTGTAGCTAGTATCATTTCTTGGTTACACAGTAACTTATAGTTATTGCACAGTTACATTTCAGATCATCTTATTACATGCTTACACAGTAGTTAGTTTTATTGCATGGTTACACAGTGACTTGTAGTTATTTCATGGTTACATAGCAGCTTTTATTATTGCATGGTTACACAGTACCCTTTATTGTTTCATGATAATTCATGATTAAACAGTAGCTTATATTTGTTGCATGGTTACACGGTAGATTCTAATATTGCATGGCTACACAGAAGATTGTATTATTGCATGGCTACACAGTAGTGTACATGTATTGCATGGTTACGTAGTTGGTGGTATTGCTTCATGGTTGCACAGTAGTAGACTAAACAGCACTAAAGGATTTCAATCAAAATTTCCCACAAGTGTATTTTCATGATATGCCCCAACCAGTGCGGTGTGGTCCTTGTGCTGATAGTGGCAGGATTACTGTGTCACTAGGCTCCTGATAAGAGCTGTTTATAACCTTGGCTCAGACCATGGCCTAATCAGACAACAGCACATTTCCAGCTAGCCTTTGATAACAGACACTCTTATCTCCAGTGCAGAGGCAGCATCTGAATGGCAACATTATGAGAAGGTGTCTATGCCCCTTCAACCCGCCTCTTCTGTGGCTCCAGGGAGATCTTCCAAACCTCATCAATCTGCTGGGACACATCAGTTGGTATACACCCTTTCATAACTAGCACCCTACATTTTGGGCATGCCATTTCTTCAATACTTAATGAATGCAGTCTGCCTAGTAACGGAAAGAGGATGCCTTAATAGATGCATACATTGCAGAGAATTCCGGTTTTATTTTAATCTCTACTCAAATTGTAGATGTAATTTTACCGCACCAATATATAACTTTTATGCTGCACTCAGGCTCAAATGTCCACCTGTTGATATACACTGTGTGGCATTGGTCTTGAATTCATTAAGTAAATATAATTGCGATTCAAATCAGTATTGGTATGTCTTTATATATTCTCTGCACTCCTTCCTCTGACTCTTGGAACAATGAAGCAGAATCCAGTGGTTAACAGACCTGGAAGAGAACTGGCTTTGTTATTCAAATCTTTATTCAAGAGCATTGTGCCCAGATCTTTTTATTAACATGTAATTGCCGATGGACTTCTTCTGTGTATTGGACTAATGGATTTTTACGATTTCTGTTGGATGTTCCATCTAGTCAGGAATCTTTTTTTGTTATGAGAATCTGATGTCCTAGGCCATCAGACTTGGATGTTCAGCTACAGTGTGCTGAGTTAAACAGTGTGCTGTTTAACTCTATATGTACTTCAGCAGCATGCCAAATGTAAATAAGCAGAGAACGAATGGGTACTGTGGTTCCTCCAATCTCCAGAAACATACAGGCAGTTTAATTGGCTCCTGATAACATTGACCCAAGTGTGTATGAATGTGATAGGGAATACAGACCATAAGGGCAGGGGCACACGGGCAGATTCGGGGAGATTTATTCGCCTGGTGACTCATCACCTCTTCTACTGCCTTCCCCTTGCCTTGTGCCTGCTAAAATGAAAAATTGCCTGCGGCAATGCACTCACAGCGCTTCAATCTCCGAAGTTTCCGTGTGAGGCAACTTCAGACGACTTCGGAAATTGAAGGGCCGCGAGTGCCATTGCGCTGGCGTTTTCTCATTATAGCAGAGGGAAGGCAGTTCGGGGAAATTGTTGCCCAAAGAAGAGGCGATTAGTCGCCAGGCGACTAAATCTCCCTGAATCTGCCCGTGTGCCCCTGCCTTAAACGCCACCGGGGCAGAGACTGATGTACAAGATAAGTGCTGTAATGTATAATAATACTTCAGGTCCTTAAGTTCTGCCAAAATTGGGGGGTATGCAAGTCTGGACTGGGAGTCAAAATAGGCCCTGGCATTCCAAATACACAGAGGCCCAAATAGTCCTCCACCAACCCACTAAATGCCAGAACCCACAGATTGCCAGTCCGGCCTGGGGATATGTCAGTGTTTGTATCACTGCCTTTCTTGTCTACAGCAGTGAAGAATTCTCAGTGTAAATATTAACTTACTATTGTCTTTGTGACTGAGTAGTTCTTCTGTTAGAAGGGGCTCAAATGCAACAGGGCTTCTAGCCCTGTACTGCTGTGTTGGTAGGTGTAGGGACTAATCTGAATGTCTTTTAGCTTAAAAAGAATTGCTTTAGTAGTGGGAATGAAGGCCGTTATTGCATTTTATTCCTTTGGGTTCACACCACTGTTCTGCTGTGTAGACCTGTCCAGCCCAGCCCAGTTGGCTTTGAATTCCCTGTAAAAAATAAAGCTCTCAAGCCTTATTTTTTACAGGAGAAACCAAAGCCAACTGGGCTCTGTGTGGTGTTATTCTAGTGTAGAACTAAAGTGTTGCCCGGCTGGATGTGAACCAGAATGAGTATAATCAGAGATAGCGTTGTAAGCTATTGTAAGCTCTTATGCGCAGGGCCCTCTTTTCACCATGTTATGGAAACTATTGTTTTTTAATCTTTTCTAGTTTTACAGAATATTCTAACCATACAGGCCAAGAACTGATCTGACAGTTTGGCCAATTTCAGCCATATTGCCAACATGTCCACATAAACCAACATTGATGGTTGATCGAGGATTATTGGTCCCAATTGAAAATCTGTCAGCCAGCTAAAAAGGAAGAGAAAAGCAGCTGCAGCTCCTCTGCACTTCTGTTGTTCGGCCTGAACAAATAGAACAAATTGAACAATACAATACAATGGTATCCAAGGAAAACATTATCAAGGCTGTAAGGAGTAGTTCATGATGCAAGATTGACGGCCATTGCAAAAATGTTTACTTTGTGTGTGGTTCCTGCACAAACAAGCCAATCTGTCAACATCCAATCCAAGCTGGGTCAGAAACTCTGAGGATCTCCACACCTTTCTTACATCCCCAACAATGTTTCCTGTGCACATTATAAACATACTGTAATACCGAGGCACATGGAACATGTATGAACATGTATGAGCACACTGCTGATATTGTATAAATATGTATGTGCACACTAATATTACATGAACATGTATGTGCACACTAACTGATATTGTATGAACATGTATGAGCACACTAACTGATATTACATGAACACGTATCAGCACACTAACTGTTAATTGTATGAACATGTATGAGCACAAAAAGAAGGTCAAACTAAACCTGTTTCTAAGATCCATCTTAATTTATGATGAGTGTTGCATTGTGAATGGTTTATGCAAAGTGGTCAGTCCTATTTAGGGCCATTGCTCTGTGGGATAGATAATAGTATTACAGGACTGATGACAAGGGTATACATATTTATATATATTTCAGAAGGTAATCTTTCTTTTATTGGCTGCTTCTAAGCTGCTGTCACCAACAGGGCTGCTTCCACCTCTGGTCTCGGTCAGGTTTAATTGCCATTTTGTTTGCCATGCCCTGCCATTGTTCTGAGCTGTGAGATATGTTAATGATTTATAAATAATAACAATAACGTGCTGTGGGAGTTTCAAGGCTGGCATGTTCCATGCTGGGGATGTTGTAGGCTTGGCATGTTGAAAACAGAGTACACTCAAGGCTGCGTATTCTCATAGAGAGATTTATGCTGTTTTGCTAATGATTGCCTTAGTTGCCAACTAATTATTTTCACTTGAAATGAGCAATTAAAATTAGTAAGTAATTACATTTTGTGTGTAGTTAGCATGTATGTAAATCCCACTCTGGAGACCCTTAAAGACAACTGCTGTTAATGTGTCATTATCAGACGTAATTCCGTACAATGAGGCCTCGTGTCCCTCTTGGTGCCACCATACTTATGCCACCTGTCTGCTGCAAATACAAGACCAGGACCATTTAACATCTGTCTGAGTGCTTTTAGGGGTTCTACATCACATATTAACTATCTTCTTTGCAACATCTCGTTGCAGCGTTTGTGAAGAACTGCTTTATTTTATTCCACTTAGGGATGCACTGAATCCACTATTTGGGATTCGGGCGAATCCTTGAATACTTCATGAAAGATTCGGCCGAATACCAAACTGAATTCGAATAATGCACAGGAAAGGAAAAAGTGTAAAAAATCATTTTTTCCTTCCTTGTTTTGTGACAAAAAGTTATGTGATTTAACTTCCTGCCCCTAATTTACATGTGCTAATTAGGATTTGGTTTGGCCAGGCACGAGGATTTGTCCAAATCCTGCTTAAAAATGCAGAATCCCAAACCAAATTCTGAATTCAATGCCTCCCTAATTCCATTGGAGATGTCTTACATTTAAATACTGTCTTGCTTTGTGTGAGAGCAAGTCTGCATATGGGAAAGTATGATTTAACATGAACTGATTTTTCTAGTAAGATGATCATCTATTTTTACCGTGTGTTCTGGCACAGCGATCTTTGCACTGTACCCAATATCTCAGATGTACAATATCTTTGTGACTGGGTCACCTTGATCTGTAACAGTTCCATAGCCTAGATGTGTGAAAGGACCCCATGGCTGCCAAGCCGCTCCTCCTCTTCTCAAAGGAACACAATTCTAGAGCGTAAGGGCGCCCCCTTGTGTCAATGCATGTTTGTGTATTTGTGCATTCTGAAAGACGTCTAATTCTCTATTTAGAACCAACCATATAGCAGCATTCCTAAAAAAAACTGCAGTTTCCTTGTCTTTTAAATGTTGTTAATTTTGGAGCAACGTTTTGGCTCCCAAGAACTCCATCAGACCTTGGTAGGGCTAAAACTGAGGCCCATTTCATGGACAAGGCTTTGAAGAATCATTTACAATGTGTGTTTACAATGTTATATATTTGCTCTCTTAAGTTAATGCCCTTGGGATCTAGCAGAGTGATCCACTGTTATGTTCTGAGACAGCATCTGAAATGTCCGTGTGTGATTTGTGTAATGATTATTTGTGGCTCTGTTATCTAGTGAGAGCTCAGCCTCCTCGGGGTATGACCTTTTCACAGCTTGTTATAATCAGACGTTGAGTCCCTAACGTCCTCTCTTGGAACGTCTCCTATCTTAAATTGTCCTCCTACCCTCAGGCGGGGATTAAAGGACCATCTCAATTCTTCACCTCGCACCCAAGTATTGTGTATCCATGCTCATCGGCTCCTAAAGGTTACATGCAGAAGGGGTTTTGGTGACACCCTTGCCTAATTGTGGCTTCCAAAGAATGTAAGCTTTCTTGTCTTAGAGTGGGATGCCATTAATCTGATTTGGATTCTCCTCACTGAATGGGACAGGTCAATGCACTAGGTCACCATTCATTTGAGCTTCACATGACATCTGTCAGTGCCGGTTGTGTTTGCCTCTGCAGGGAAGAATTATTAGCATATTTATGGGTTTGAGACATGCTGGACTGTAGCCTTTGTTGCCTGACCCAGAGTATAGGAAGGTTAGTGAGCCAGTTAATAAGAGCCAGGGCGATTGGGATGGTTCATTTTTTACACTATGACTGGAGCTCCTTCTCATCTGGGTGACTCGGCTGTGCATTCAGTGTCAGTATGAAGGTATTTACTCAGCAACAGGATCTCCAATAATTAGATTGCAAGTTGTGTAGGACAGGAGCGGCTGTTCCTTTAGTTTGCTATTTAAATAAATATGAGTAATAAGAGCATATTGTGTTATTGAGGCCTGTGCTGGGTCTTCTCTGCCAGAGAGATAATCTGATTATTGCTCTCGCTATTTAATGCCGGTCTGAGAGGCAGCTGGTGATGTTTTAATGAAGCTGGAATTGTATAGTCGGCAGCGCAGGATAATCAGAAGCTGCAGAGTCAGAATCAAATTAATAATTCATGTCATTAAAGTGTGTAATTAATTCAAACAGTCCAGATGAGGGAAAACCTTTTCAGCTTTAGAAATGTATCCCGAGGGTTTGAAGAGATGTGCCAGGCGGCCTTGCTGCTGGGGGAGGGGTGCGGCGGCGGGTAGCTTGTTAGAACACCCAGGCAGGTTCCTTCTTATTCAGCCTATCAGGTAGCTGTAACATTCCATCGCTATCAGTGTGTGTGTGTGTGTGTGTGTGTGTGTGTGTGTGTGTGTGTTAGGTCGGGAGTAACCTGACTAAATGGAACAACCCAAGTTCTTTTCAGAATCCGCTGTATTTAATTAATATTATTATTGTATTTTTTTTTCTTTGCTACCCTACCGGCATGCCTGTACAGGAGAGAAAGGGAAATACTTAATAATGAAGTAAAATGATTAAATCTGCTTGGCCTGTGGTACTCTGTGGAATAATGCAGGATACAGTCAAGGCTTGCTGTTTATCCTTCTATGTCATCTGGTGCCTGGGCCCCTGGGAAGAATTCTACACCACTTTTTGTTCAAAATGTAATAATGTAAATTTAGTGTTGGGGGTAAATTAAAGTCAGCTGCAGACTTCAATGGCCACCTAGCTCTGTAGCATATTCAAAAGTGGTTAAAAGCAAGTTATTGTAGAGGAAAGTATTAGATTGTCAGTGTGACAGCTGGAATCCCATCTTATCTTGTGAAAGTGAAAAGGAGGTTCATTGTTCTTGTGAAAATAACAGTGCTACCCAAAGTGGTCATGGGGTAATAGGTCCTATCTTTCAGGCACGTTTGAAAATCCCATCGTGTGAGGGGCGCAGTATATGTGGTTTTTGATCCGGTGGGTCCAGTGTGCAGGTGACCAGAGATCTTCTGGTTTGGTGACCTCTTCAAACCTTTCCATGTATATGAACAGCTTAAAGGGGCAGTCTGCCCCCTTGTTCAACATGAATGTATGTTAAACAGAAGTCCTATTCATTGAATTAATGTTGAGCAATGGGGTTTACTACTCCTGTAAGGGTGGCAAGTTATAAGCTACAGCGCCCAGCATATTTTGCAAGCCAGTGTCTGCAATCCTAGGACTTTAGCTATCTAGTCTCCAGTCTATCCAAGCTTGGAATCAACAAGCCACTTACTATTCAGCTCTGTGACCTATTTAGTGCTGTTGTCCCTTGCATGCCACACCAATACATCTCTGCATTTTCATCACTTCCTCTTAATCCAATTAACAAACAAAAAATGTTAGTCTTTCTTTTATTCAATTAAGTAAAATGTATCTCCTCATTCTATATTCATTATTTGTGTAAACTCTAAAAGTATTTCTAAAATGTATTTTAAGCAGTACTGTTTATATTTGAAGTAACGTGTTGCTTTTCTTGTTCTACTCAGCACAATTATTAACATTCTAATTATTAAAATGTATTTATATAGCACAAGCATATTTGTCTTCTACTTTTGCTTCATACCCAACTCCACTAGTTCCTTCTGCGCCTCCTTTTGCTACTTCTCTTCCTTAGACCACCTCTTCCGCTCAGCCCTTTGTCGCCCAGCTGGTAGCATGTGCACCATATCAATCCAAACCATCATCTGCTCCAGATGTGGCTTAATTTACTGCAGCTCTGCTAATTACTGTAATTAAGGATTAATTACTGTTAATTACTTTCACATAAACTCAATGCCAGTCAAAAGTGCATAGCCTTGTGAAGGCTGCCACACACATACATATACACAGAGCGCTGAGTGTTATCCATAGTAGGCCAAGGTCCATGCAGCTGGGATATATGGTGTCACTTGACTGTCACCTCAACAAGTCTTGTGCAGTGACACGTGACATGGACGCTTCCCCTTGTGCTTATGCTGAATTGCCAAAGAGATTCCTACCTTTGCTAACAAGATGCATGACATTGAATAGGTAGGGCCATGGATCGGGCAGAGTATACAGTCTTCTGGCTGCCATATATATATATATAGACAGATGGTTTTGTTCAGTGTTCAGTAAAATAGATTTTTAAGCCCGCTAAACTTTTGGAAGATGGCCTGTTTCTATAAACAACTATTACAATTGCATATAAGTCACTGTTCCCTCTATATTTCATTTTTCGTCAGGCTGATACTGGGAACTATAGTTCTTTTTCAAAGAATATGAAGAAAAGACTTGCGTAGTGGTGTGTGTGTTTATTAAAACTGGTATATGTAATATGCACATTGAAGCACAGTACATACAATATAAAATATGAATATGTTATGTTTAATTCTATAGCTATGTCACTGGTATAGGAAAAGGGCAGGATTGTGGCTTAGTGGGAAGTACTTCTCCTGTGGTCACAAGTTTGATTCCGGCCTGGGAACTATTTGCAGGTCATTTATATGTTCTCCTGTGGCTGTTTGTTCTTCAAGGTATTCAGTTCCTCCCACACTCCAAAACATACAGGCAATTGATGAAATTGACTGTAGTGTGCTTCAATGCTATAGGGAACTTAGACTGTACATTCCACTGGGACAGGGGCTGATGTGAATAATGACCAGGCTCTATAAAGTGATATGTAAATACTGTCAGTGCTATATAAAAATAACACACAGATATAATGTTGATTACGGCATTATTATTTCCTGTGATGAAAGTTTACTCACCAGGGAGGGACACTAAGACGTGAAATACAACTCTTCCAAGAGTCTAGCCAGCCTACCAAACTACACAAGAACTATTTTTGGCAAGGAATTATGAGTTGTGCATCATTTCTAACTTGTAAAATGTTTGCGTGAAGCTATAGAGACTGAGAGCTTGAACTTATTTTCTTTAAGGGCAGAGCCATGCCTAGGCCATTCAGTTCTCCCATGAGCATAGCCTCCATTTCAAATATTAGCTCAGTGCTTCATTATACAACTTACGTGTTCTACAGGATTTTACCTTTTTTATATTTTATATAGCTGTAACATAATCCTCAGTTCTTTACAGTCATGATACATCATTCATATCAGGAGAAAACCAAAGAACCACCTCAGACACGTGGAGAGCATACAAACTGTTTTGAGCAAAAATGATTAGTCTTTGTGTGTGTGTGTGTGTGTGTGTGTGTAGATTGCATGAGAGTGTATCAGATATGAAACAATTTAGCCACCAGGTAGACGGCAAGATTGCAGCGATGGAGCTGTTTAGCCCAGCAGATCTACAGCTATCCTGGTTTTCTCAGGATGAAACGAGGTGTAATGCCACCAGATCTTCATTAGCCAAATTGCTCCTTAGGGAATACCACACATAGACTGTTGATGAAGCAGTTTGGTTGGAAATGGATCAATTGTATGAAATCATTGGACGCTGTGTGGCAGCTTCTCTTGGTTTATGCCTTCGATGCTGGATTTTGAGGTGTGTGACAATGTATTTCAGCCAATGCTGACGCTGGATTTCCTGAGCTGGTGCAATTCAGTCCTGGCAGATTTTTATTCATCTTCTCCTGTCAGTGCCTCTGTCCCTTACTCCATCTCTGGCTCACTAGTGCTTCTTTCTTCCCCTCCTCTTTTATCTCCTTGCTAATCCCCCATCTCCCTCCCCTCTCCCTTCTCCTCTGGCTGGAGATTTTCCCAGCAGACGCCAGTAATACAGTATGTAGAGCTGTGCCCCAGCTCTCAGCATGCAGCAGACCAAATTATTCTCATGTATTCATGAAAAGCTGCCACCGATCCGTCCCTAACACAGAAATGGCCTTTGTTAGTGTTTCTCAAGTGGATTGGCACCGAGAACGACCCATGCAATTTGGCTTCAAAAGAAAGAGAAAAGATTTAACTGCGTCACCTCAAGGAAATTTTATTCCTAACACGCAAAAAATACAGATATAGCAATTTGCCCAAATTGCTGGGGTTTTTTTTATTGTACAATTATGTTTTTTTCCCCTGCTTTTTTACACAAATATGAACAGTGTCCTGCAGGCAGCGGCAGCTCTGTTCTGCTCTTATTTTCTGCAGATACATGAACCAGCCAAAGGATGATAACCGAGTATTTATACCAACTATGGGGAGTAGACTACTCTTATTGCTCTGTAAATTAATACCAAGTAGCACTGTGTGTGTGTGTGTGTTAAGGCACTGCCCAGGAGCAGTAACCTATAGCAACCAACCAGAAGTTAGAATTTACTGGTCACCTGTTTAAAAGCAAAGATCCTGTTGGTTGCTATGGGTTACTGCTCCTGGGCAAACTTAAGGTGGCCATACACTGAGAGATCCGCTCGTTTGGCAATGTCGCCAAACGAGCGGATCTCCCTCCGATATGCCCACCTTGAGGTGGGCAATATCGGGCCGATCCGATCGTGGGCCCTAGGGCCCAACGATCGGATCCTAACGAGGCCTTAACGGGCGGTCGGATCGCGGGACCGCATCAACGAATAGATGCGGCCGCGATCTGACGGGATTTTCTGTCCCATCCGATCGAGATCTGGCCGACTTTCGGCCAGATCTCGATCGGTGAAGCCCGTCGGGGGGCCCCATACACGGGCCAATAAGCTGCCGACACGGTCTGTCGGCAGCTTTTATCGGCCCGTGTATGGCCACCTTTAGTGCCTTTTATTGCATATGGGGGATAGTGGCCCATTTATCAAAGTACAAATTTAGCTCAATATTATCTGAAAAAAAAATCCAACCAAATCCGTACAGGGTTCCTCTCCGTATTTATCAATACATTTTCCCTTGAAATTTTGTTAGCAGGAAAAAATCTGAATTTTGTGAATTTTTTGGAATTTCCACCAGCAAACTTTGGATTATTGCACGAAACCCAGCGCAGATCAAAAAATCTTTGGGACTCCTCCCATTGACTTATATGCAACCTCGGCAGGTCTGAGATGCCGGATGTTTGGATTCAGACTTTTTCCATCCTTGGGGTATAATAAATTCCAAATAATTTGTGTTTTTTTAAAACAAACATTTTTTGGATTTTCTGCATTCGGAGTTTAGTAAATAACCCCCTTAAGGTATGAAGATCCAAATTATGGAATCATATGATCGCACTTCGATTCGAAGGTTTTTTTTTAACCGTTGTCTCCATACAGGCTGTAGGAGGTCCTCCATAGGCTAAAACAGCACTTTGGCAGCTTTTAGGTGGCGAATGGTCGAAGTCAACATTTTAAAGAGACAGTACTTCAAAAAAAATTCGACCTTTGAATTTCAAAGTTTTTTTCAACTTCAAATTGAAGTTGGACTATTCCCTAGTCGAAGTACACAAAAAATAGCTCAAAATTCGAAGTTTTTCACTTCGAAACCTCACCTCGACCTTTGATAAATCTGCCATAAACCCAATAGTATTGTTTTTACTCTAATAAGGATTCATTATATCTTAGTTGGGATCAAGTACATTATACTGTTTTATTATTACAGAGAAAAGGAGAATCATTTTTAAAATGAGAATTGTTTGATTAAAATTGACTTTATGTGAGAAGACCTTCCTGTAATTCAGAGGTTTCTGGGTAATGGAATCCATACCTGTACCAGATACCACACTTGTATGTTTTGTCTGCTGGACAAAAGCTGGCTTGTGCTTTTTTGTCCAGTTACAAAAATTCTTGGTGACTGCTAATGTGACTTCTTAGTGAAGTTATGTCTCAGTCTGCAGCCTCATGCCTTTATACGTTTGTGGAACTTCATGGGGCCTTATAATATGATTTTGTACAATAGAATGTATGATATTTACTGCATTGCCTTATCACTCATTCTTCAAATTCATTCCCCCACAGAAAGATCTTCCAATACATAATTCACAAAAATCCACAAATGCATAAACTTTTACCTTTTTGTATTTGTAATAAATCCTTTCATATATAGAGGTGTGTGGTAGTGCCATTTCCATAGCCTGTTGCTTCCATATGTACTACCTACATGCTACAGTTTGTAAATATTGGGTATTAAAAACAAAAAATCTTCCAATAACTGACAAGATTCATATGCTGTAACAAGCAATTTGCTTGTTACAAATTATGTTGCAGAACATAATATTTTTTGAAGCAGCTTCCGCCCTCATGTTATGTATCAGAACTGTTATGATGCACTTTGTAAGAGTTTAGGTCTTTTATAGTTAATTTGAAGGCTTATGTGTCCTTCTAAACGTTTTTACAAGTATTATCGGCTATTAGGGTAAGGATTCTTGACTTCAAGTTTTGTATAAAAATGGCTTCTTATCCTGTTTTTTGTGGGTTCTTCTGAATACAGTGAAATTGTCTTCGGCTGTAGGAAATAGACATTGAGATCTGCAGATCTACAGCTCCTCCTTAGCTCTGCTGAGATCCACATCTTCTCACTTCCACTCAGATCGGCAGCTACTCCTTTGTTCTGCACAGATCCAAATCTCCTTCTCAACTACATTCATATCTGCAGCTCCTTCTTGGCTCTGCTCAGATCAACATCTTCTTCTCACCTCCACTAAGATCTGCAACTTCGCTTTATTTCTGCTCAGGTCCACATCTCCTCTTCAACTGCACTCATATCTACAGCTAATCGTTGGCTCTGCTCAGACACACATCTTCTTCTCACCTCCACTAAGATATGCAACTCCTCCTTAGTTCTGTTCAGATCCACATCTCCTCCTCAACTACAATCGTACCTGTAGTTCCTCCTTAGCTCTGCTCAGATCCACATCTTCTCCTAACCTCCACTCAGATCTACAGCTCCTCCTTATCTCAGCTCAGATCCACATCTCCTCCTCAGCTCTACTCCTATCTGCAGCTCCTTCTTAGCACTGCTCAGATCCACATCTTCTCACACCCCATTAAATCAACTTTCTTAGGCTAGCAGCCTGAAAAAACAGAATGGCACTAATTTCCTAACCACATAGACTGCAGAACATACAAAATCTGATCGCTTGAGAGTGCCTTTGTGTATGGGCTTTTAAATCTGTGTTTAACAACGTGCTACCTACTGGTGTCGTTATGATTTAGGGGGCTGTGATAATTCAGCATATATTAACAATTTTCACTTTCTGCTTAAGTTATATTTGCTAACAATAAGGGATAATTTTGTTTAAAACAATTGCCTGTGATGTTCCTTGAGATCTCTATCCTACGAAAAAATCATTATCCTGAGCTGAATGGGTGCTGGGCTGCCTACAGGGATTCAATATGTTAAGCTGTCATGCCTTTAATAAAATTGACATATGAGGTATGTGGATGTCTGACACATTTCTTAAAAATGGCATCTATGGTGAGAGGCTTGACTACGAATATATCAACTAATATAGCAACTAGTTTAGGTATGTGCAACCTGCAGCTGTCGAGATTCTGGGAGTTGTAGTTTTAAAGCATCTGGGGAGAGCTGTAGTTTGATTAACCTCAATGTTATACAGGAGTGAAATTGTGTTACCAGGACTTATAGAACTATGCTGCATGTGTGATATATTTTCAAATGGGGTTTCAGTAGTTAGACCCAAACTTTGTATCGTGTGTGTGTGTGTGTGTGTGTGTGTGTGTGTGTGTATGTATATACGTATAATAAATATACAATCCTATTGAATCTAAAAACAGCTAGTACTGGATACTCAAATATCTATTGTATTTAATAAATCTAATACCTGCACCCTGATATAATAATACATTTACTTTTATACTAATTCACTTTGCATTTTAAGTTTCTGCCCCTTTTGGCAGGTGAATCAGAGGCATCTGCAGTCAGGCAAGGTTGTTTGACTGCTGTAGTCCAGATGCAACATGTGTCCAGATGCAACATGCAATGTTTGTCAGCAACAATTTTGTTCCAGAATGTGTTTTAGGAACTAGAATAACTATCAATTAGAGCATTAGAATATGACATGATCCATACTTGCCGTAAGTAAAACATTGTTGACATTTAAAGTTATCTTCACTTTGTTTGACCCAAAGTCTAACACTGTATTTAGTAGGAGAAAATCTGAACAGCATGGAACACATTGTCTGTGTTTTAAGAGAGTTTACTTTTCTTGGCAACAATTATTAAAGTAGATGATAAGGACGAAGGCAATGTCCTAAATTACATGCTTTTGTTTATAATACTGTATATACTGACAACCTGTGTTATGTGTCGGCTCACAGTTGGGTGCCTTGCTTACTTTGGTTGTGCATGTATTTTTGTCTCACTTAGTCTCTTCTATTCCCTCAGTTCTCAGTATTCGGGGAGCACAAGAAGAGGAACCAGCAGACCCCCAACTGATGCGATTAGATAACATGCTGCTGGCAGAGGGTGTCGCAGGCCCAGAAAAGGGAGGAGGGTCAGCGGCAGCTGCAGCCGCAGCCGCAGCATCAGGTGGCGCCGGAGCGGACAACTCAACTGAGCATTCTGACTACAGAGCAAAACTATCCCAAATAAGACAGATCTATCACACAGAGCTGGAGAAATATGAACAGGTACTATGTCAACTTCCATTACAGTGACTTTCCCAAAAATCTATTAAGAAAAAAAAAATCATGTATAGGGCTGAAACCTGACCATGTATTATTGCTGCTCGGTCCTAAGCTAATGTATGGAAGCACAGTGAGGAAAGATCCTTAAAAGCAGTTTTATGGGAATTTTAAAGCCAACATCTTCCTCCAACTTTATGTAGTATAAATATTTTTTCCTCCCCATATTATAGCTTTTGACCTTTAATGTTATTTTTTCTTCTTCCAGACTCTGCCCTCCTTCTAGAATGTTCTACTTACATATTCCTACATATTCAATTCTTTGTTTTTTTTTTTTTATTCCTTCAAATAGGCTTGCAATGAGTTCACCACTCACGTAATGAATCTTCTCCGAGAGCAGAGCAGAACCCGACCTATTTCCCCGAAAGAGATTGAACGTATGGTGTCAATTATCCACAGGAAATTTAGCTCTATACAAATGCAACTCAAACAGAGCACGTGCGAAGCTGTCATGATCCTGCGCTCCCGCTTTTTGGATGCACGGTAAACACCAAGGAAGTTTAGAAGAAAATTTGCCATAATTAGAATAGCAGGAATAATAAACATAGTAACATAATAACATATAGTAAGTTAGGTTGAAAAAAGACACACGCATCAAGTTTAACCCCCCAACTTTTTTCTAACCTGCCTAACTATCAGTTGATCGAAAGAAAGGCAAAAAAACCCACCTGAAGCCTCTCCAATTTGCATCAGTGGGTGAAAAAAATTCCTTCCTGACTCCAAAATGTCAATTGAACTAGTCCCTGGATCAACTTGTACGATGAGCTATCTTACATAACCCTGTATTCCCTCACTTTCTAAATAACTATCCAACCCCTTCTTAAAGCTATCTAATGTATCAGCCTGTATGACTGATTCAGGGAGAGAATTCCACAACTCTCACTGTAAAAAACATCTTCCCAATATTTAGCCGGAACCTCTTTTCTTCTAATCAGAATGGGTGACCTTGTGTCAGCTGGAAAGACCTACTGGTAATTAAAGCATTAGATTATTATACGATCCCCTTATATATTTATATATATTATTTATACAAAGTTATCATATCACCCCTTAAGTGCCTCTTCTCCAGTGTGAGCATTCCCAATTTGGCCAGTTTTCCTCATAGCTAAGATGTTCCATAACTTTTACCAGCTAAGTTGCCCTTCTCTGTACCCTCTCTATTTCAATAATGTCCTGTTTGAGCACTGGGGAGTACCAAAACTGTACGGCATATTCTATATGGGGCCTTACCAGTGCTCTATGAAGTGGAAGAATAACCCCCTCCTCCTGTGAATCTATACCCATTTTATACCCATATACCCTTTGCTTGCTACAGCCAAGTTTATTATCTACAAGCACTCCAAGGTCCTTTTCCATAATGGCTTTGCCTAGTGCAGTCCCATTAAGGATATAAGTGGCTTGGATATATTTACATCAACATTTATCAACATTGATTCTCATTTGCCACTTAGCTGCCCAGATTGCCAGTTTTTTAAGATCCTGTTGCAAGGATTTACTTTATTGGGCTGAATAGTTTTGTGCCATCTGCAAACACTTATACATTACTTACAATACCTCCCCTAAGTCATTAATGAACAAGTTAAATAAAAGTGAACCCAATACCGAGCCCTGAGGGACCCCACTAAGAACCTTACTCCAAGCAGAGAATGTACCATTAAAGGAATAGTTCAGTGTGAAAATAAAAACTGGGTAAACAGATAGGCTGTGCAAAATAAAAAATGTTTCTAATATAGTTAGTTAGCCAAAAATGTAATATATAAAGGCTGGAGTGAACAGATGTCTAATAAAACAGCCAGAATCCAGCTTCCTGCTTTTCAGCTCTATAACTCTGAGTTAGTCAGCGACTTGAAGGGGGGCCACATGGTACATTTCTGTTCAGTGAGTTTGTAATTGATCCTCAGCATTCAGCTCAGATTCAAAAGCAACAGAAATGACCCATGTGGCCCCCCCTCAAGTCTCTGATTGGTTACTGCCTGGTAGCCAGGGTAACCAGTCAGTGTAAACCAAGAGAGCTGAAAAGCAGGAAGTAGTCTTCTGACCGACATGTTATATATAAAATCACTCCAGCCTTTATACATTACATTTTTGGCTAACTAACTATATTAGAAACATTTTTTATTTTGCACAGCCTGTCTATTTACCCAGTTTTTATTTTTACACTGTACAATTCCTTTAACAACCACCCTCTGTACCCGATCCTGTAGCTAGTTTCCTATCCATGTGCAAACAACTTCACATGTTGTTTGTGGGGCATGGTATCAACCGCTTTGGCAAAATCACATTTAATGCCCCCACTGTCCAGCATCTTCCTTACCTCATCATAAAAAGCAACCAAATTTGTCTGACATGACCTATCCTTCATGAAGCCATGCTGATTGCTGCTCATAATGCCATTCATTAGGACAGCATTTTGAATGTGATCCCATAACAAGCCTTCACATAATTTGCCCACCACAGATGTCAAATTTACTGGCCTATAATTGCCAATAAGGCTGAGATCGTAATCCCTTTTTAAATATTGGAATGACATCAGCTTTTCTCCAATCCATAGGTACCATACCAAATGAAAGCAAATCTGAGAAAATCAGAAATAGGGGCTGGTGTAAAACTGAACTAAGCTCTCTTAGAACCTGGGGGTGTATGCTATAAGGCCCTGGAACCTTGTTTAAATTAATTTTTATTAAAGCTTTATGAATCATATTCAATGACTAGATTGAGCTGAGCCATCAGTACAGTTATAAAGTGAGCCTGGGATCTCCGACTCCTTTATTGTATATAACTATTACATAGTTGCTTTGTTTTCCAGTGCACATAACCAAAATACAATCTGTCCCAAGCAGTTTTGTTTTGTATAAATTACAGTGTATGGTTTATAATCATGACAAAGCAGTCTAGAGGCTGATCCAATAATACTTGCTGCTACATTCTTCCTTTACTTGTGGGAAACATGCACAATTCCTTTAAGCAGTGTTCTTTAAAGGCCTGATCCTTCTTGGTGCATTTTTGTGCCCATATTCTAAATAACTATATAAAATGCAGTTTGTACTGATCTGCTTGTTCAGTTGGTATGAACAATATAGAGAGTTGTGAATGGGTGTACTCTCGAAGGCTAAAGCATAATGGAATTGAAACACAAAAACACTAAGCCAACATGGGGCCAAGGAATGCACACAAAGTCCAATGGGAATTGTTTGCAGCCCAGATTTCTCCTGTGGCTAGACTAACTTTTTTTTAAAACTTTGACAAAAGTTACAGAGATCAATAAAATGCTATAAATTAAATTAGATTGTATTTTAAAAATATACTCAAAAGTTCATCAACTGCAGCCATTCCTTTACAGATATTTTTATGTCATTAAGGTGGCACTCTTATGCATAATGAAACTTTGGCGGCTATTGGTAATAAATGATTCATTTATGTAAGCCCCCAAAGTGATAAAGGTGACCTTTATGTCATTTGCAGACGAAAAAGAAGAAATTTCAACAAGCAAGCGACAGAAATTTTGAACGAGTATTTCTATTCCCACCTCAGCAACCCATACCCTAGCGAGGAGGCCAAAGAGGAACTAGCCAAGAAGTGCGCCATCACAGTGTCACAGGTATAGGAGTAATCATCATTGCATCACTTTTTGTTGCTTGAATCTATGTTGCTGACAGAAAAGTTACAGAGTCGCAGGTAGTGTAGATTTTCGGTATATGCTGTTAACAGCTCAGTGTGTTATTTGTCACTGACAGCAATGGAAAGTTCTGCTGATAACTCTAGACCAGTGATCCCCAACCAGTAGCTTGTGAGCAACATGTTGCTCTCCAACCCCATGGATGTTGCTCCCAGTGATCTCAAAGCAGGTGCTTATTTTTGTATTCCTGGCATGGTGGCAAGTTTTGGTTTCATAAATACCAGGTGCACTGCCAAACAGAGCCTCAATTTAGGTTGACAATCCACATAGGGGCTACTAAATGGCCAATCACAGCCCTTTTTTGGCACCCCAGGAACATTTTTTTATGCTAGTGTTGCTCCCCAACTCCTTTTAGGTCTGAATGTTGCTCACGGATTCTAAAGGTTGGGAAACCCTGCTCTAGACTAATATTAAATTCACAGTCGGTTATCTATAATTGGCCACACAGTGTGAAGATTAGAGAAACAAAAAGTTGTATGGAAAGTGAAAATTAAGTGCCAAACGCCTATAAATGTATTGCCAGAGACATGGGTTCCATCATTGATCACTTTGCTGCATCTCTACTTAGCTTAGACGTTTCCTCTGTACACTAACAAGCAGTACTTTGATTTAAGGCAGCCCCTGTACAAAAAAGTTTTATAGTGGCACTAAAATGGCATTATATTGCAATTATAGTAAAAGTGATGATCGTGTTCTTTTCGTGATCCTCAAGGAAGGCGGGGATGTCCCACCTGCATCACACTAGTTAAATACAGTATCCAGCATCCCAGTTGCACCGATTTATATTGAAAATCCTACATAAGGGATTTCAGCAACATTTTACACCAAGGGACCCCTGTGGTTTGGGGGGGCCAGGGCAATACACTCTCTACTGTTTGAACTCACCCTGCTATATAAAGGTATAGGATCCTTTTTCCAAAAACGCGTTATCCAGATATCTGCTAATTACTGGAAGGCCATCTCACATAGACTACATTTTAAGCAAATAATTCATTTTAGGGCGAGTTGGGAAATGGTACCAGAGGAATAAATAACATATACATTTATTTTTGCAGTTCAGATAGTGTTTATGTAACTTTTTACTACAATTCCAACTGAATATGCTCATGTAAAAAAGGAGGTATCTTTTCCCATGTATTATATAGCCATACTCGCATTGTGTTCTGTGTAATGTAATCATACAGGACACGGCTTCTCCGCCAGTTGTTCTGAAATGCTTTTAATTAACTTGTTGCTTTTCTTGGACTCACCACAGGTATCAAACTGGTTTGGAAATAAGCGAATCCGCTATAAGAAGAACATAGGTAAATTTCAAGAGGAAGCCAATATTTATGCTGCCAAAACGGCCGTGAATGCTACCAATGTGTCAGTTCACGGAAGTCAAGCCAATTCGCCCTCAACTCCCAGTTCTGCTGGTTAGTTTATGTTTTTTTTTTTTTTTTTTTTTTTTTGGTTTTTGCGTTTTTCTTTTCTTTCTTTCTACTCTGAGCTTTCTCTGCTAATGCTTCCTGTGTGCTGATCCATTTTTCTGCCATTTTTCTATGGCTCACTTTTCTTGTTCTAGAATTCTCCACTCAGTTGTACTCTCCCTCTTTAGCACTCTTTCTTCTCATCTCTCTTCCCTTTCAGCTCAGTATTTTATTTTTTTGTTTCACATCTTTTCCTCTTTTTTTTTTTCTTTGACCCCTTTTTTTTATTAGATTCCCCGTGTTTGTTTATTTAAAATGTGTTGTCATGATGTTTATTCCTGTTTGTCTGTATTGGTTATAACTGGCAAAGGAAAATATACCCTACACTTTATTTTTTTTATTTTTTTGGATAAACAGCAAAGTGCAAGGGCATAGCTCATTGTGTACTCAGAACATTTCATCTCTGCATATTTGCAAGGTGGGCTATCCTGCTGTTTGTCTCTTGCAGCAGTGTCATCTGTCACCTTCCATTTATGACCAGTTAATGAGGCTTTTCTTTGAATAGCTGCAAAGACAAGCATTGTGGCACCTGTTTTGTAAAGTTAGAAAAAACACTGTTTTGTTGGCCATGGTGATATTTAGACCTTTACATTTAACAATTGAATGGGCAAATGGCATTGATTTGTTTCTTATGCTGTTTGCTAAGTTGAATCTAAATGACATGGGAGTAATAGTAATCATACAATAAACCTAAAATGTCAAGTAGATGGTCTTTACAGGCTTCCAGAATGCTATGGCTTTTCACCTGGCAGGTAACCGTACCTAGTGTCTTAAAATCTTACATAATTTCTCCATTACAGACCATAAGGATATTGCCTTTAAAAGGCTACTTATTCCGTTTGACATATTTTTAATTGTCCTTATGTGTATATATAATTTAAATATTAATATGTTTGTACTAGCTTATATGGAGTTAAAAAATATTTTATGTTCTTCATCCTTGCTATATCAAGACAGAATTGGGCTAGACTGTTGGTGAAAAGGGCTTGACAAATATAAGGGCATGGCCCATAATGGAAAAGTCAGTGTCTAGTTACCTATTTAACCAGCCTTTATATTCTTCATGTTAGCGAGCATTGCATATTTCAAGAGATGTTGATTGAAATATTTAAGGGATCTACTCCTGTGCTAATCAGCAGGGTTCCCTCTGGTTTTTAGTTCAAGTCATTCTATTTCAGCAGCTTGCGCTTTGTAATCTTTAGAAAATGGCAACATACCGAGAAAGAGCAGAAAACATGCTGGTACATTATTCAACCTTAGGAGGTGTCAGAAAGGCCAAAAAGCGTGAAGAGAAATGACACAAGGAAACATGCTATTATCTGTTTTTACTCTGCCTCCTTGCATTATAAAGTCTTCCCTGATGTCAGATGGGTTTATATAGTGAAACTGCTATTCTTTTCCTGAATTTCTTATGTGTAGCCATAGTAGATGAATGGCAGCCACAAATATTACTCCCTGCCACGTACGCACAAAGACATCTGCAAAAAGATGGTTTTCCATAATAAATTCCATACACGGTTTTTTATTCTGTTCCATCATAAATCTATGAAACGTCAGTGTTCAGGCACGCTACCATAGCTCTTTATGTGCCAAAGTAGAGGAGGGCTTAAGGGGTTAAGGACTAGGGACAAGCGAGTGCTTGGGGAGTTTATTTGGATAGAGAGACCTGAAATTATAGTTTAGTATGACGAGAATATAATATAAATATAAACTGGCATAGTCTTGGTATTGTTCACAAAGAACTTCTAACATACATTTTGGCTTACTAAAGGGTGATATATATCATAGCTATATCAACGGAAAAGATCACTAATGTCATGAGATTGGACCATTAAATAAAATAATTAGGGTTTGTGTGCGTTGCTCCATTTTCTTGTTTTTAATTTTTTTTTAATGACCTATAAGAAAAATAACATTTTATTTTGCATTTTCTGGGCATTATTTTCCTTCTCATTTTTATCTGTTTATAGAATAGGTTCAGGTGTGTAAATTAGTGCAAGCTGTTTCTATAACACAACTCTTTTTTTATTTTTGTTTCATTTGGTGTGTTTATTATATGCTCCACACTCACCAAACGAAAGTAGAAGATAATCATTTCCATACGCAGACTTAAAGAGATGCAGGCATTGCAGTAAAGCCTTTTTAATGTAAACTTAAAAGGTTGGGCAGTATTGTGATGCTATAAACAAATCATGTGCCTATTTTATATAGTTCATTTTTTTTCTGTACACATATACTGCTTTCTAAACTATGGCTACTAAGTAGCACGCAAAACATGTGAGTTTAGATCGGCCCAGTACATCTGCACGCCATCTTGACTCATGTCCTGCAGCTTGCTAAGCATGGCTTCCCTGAATCAATCCACAAAGCACCACGTATAGTCATTGCAACACTCTGTGCAGTGAACCGGTTACAGTTATTTGAATATCTGTAACTGTGTAGTTAGAAAATAAATGTCATGATTGATCCTAGCAAAAAAGCCAGTACTGTTTATAAGAAAAAATTGGATTCTTCAGGAATTGAGAGTCAAGATCTTTTAATAGCACTCTGCTTGCTGGGAACAAGTATTCATCATATTAATACATTATTTTACAATTTACTCCCTGATTACAGTGCTATTTTACCAGCTTGCTACTGGTGACCATGCATGCACAGTAGGTTAGTAGACATGGACCAACAGTAAAGGGCAGATAGGAGTTTAGATAGTTTGGGTTCTGGTTACATTCCAGATAAATGTAGTGCCTTCACTGGGATATACTTGTGTAAATGTTAGACTGTTTGTATTATTACATGCCCTTCCTCATGCCATAGTCACTGAACCAATAAACCTCATTGCATATTGTAATGTATATAAGCACATATCAGTATCTATGGAATTTGAGTCTTGCACTACAATAATGTGGCTATTCAGAAGGAACCATTTGTATATAGGCTCTTATTATTAAAGCACCAACATAGTCCATGGTGTATACATTGAACAGATGCCAACAAAGTCAACCAATAACGGATACAAGAGTTAAAAAGAGCTTACAATCCAAAATCATACCATTGCAAAAGAAGTCTCACTCCATCTGTTGCATTCATTGTATCCCATTTGATTCTTGTAGGTTGTGGTAGAGAACAATCACGTAGCACCACGGCACATTCATCTGCAATACGCCTTTAGTGCACACAGAAAACAAAATACTGGTGCTGCTCTAAAAGTCAAAGCATACTACGGATGTAGGAAGCAATTATAGGGCACTTATAAAGAAGATCCCCCGAGTGGGACCAAATCCTTGACACAATGAGGCCCATTTATCAATATTTGAATTGTAATGGTTTCAGAATTTGTTAAACTGCGATTAAACTATATTTCTCTAAAATCCCAAATACAAAACTTATGATCGAAAAAAAAAAGCTGAAAAATGCTCTTAAAAATACAAAAACCTCTATAAAATTTTTAGGTTTTTGGGCAATTACTAGTGAAAATAAATCTGAAAACCTAGAAAAGTCGGAACAGCTAAAAAAAAAAAAAAAAGTCCAGTATTTATAGGATCTCGACTGCTTTTACTTTTTTACACTTTATAAATCTTGAATTATTAGAACATATTTGAAGAACCACTAATTTTAAGAGAAAAAAATTGATTTGTAAAAAGAATAGATATTAGAATGTTACTATATAGACCCTAATAAATAACATTTTTGTAAGTGCATCCTAAATTTGAGATTTGCGTACAACATGTTGGTTTATCAACAGGAGTACATGTAATTTTGCCAAAAATACATAATTTCCACTGTTTCTTCACTATAAATATTTAGTAAAATGTCAGGTTTATTCTCTATGGGTTTATCAGCTAATTTGTCGAAAATTGCTGCAATGTAGTAATTTCATTGCTACAATATGATGAGTGCCCCCCAGTGGCCAGATAATTAGAAAAAATCTGTTATCCAGAAACTCTGAATTATGGGATAGTCATCTCTCATACAGTCCATTTTCCTTTTTCTCTCTAATAATATAGCAGTATCTTGTACTTGGTGGTAACTAAACTGCACAAATCCATATTGATGGCAGAACAATCCTATTGGGTTTATTTCATGTTTAAATGATTTTTAGCAGACTTGAATTATGATTCGAATTACAGAAAGGTCCCTTATCCAGAAAACCTCCAGTCTCAAGCATTCTAGATAATGGATCCCATACCTGTATTTATAAAGCAAGAACACATTATAGGTGTAGCAACTCTTATATAGGAGAGCTCTTAATATTCAAAAGAATGTTGAGGTGAATTCTGTATCTGTTTAGTATTAGATTCTGTGCAAAACACCTTATACCCTAACATTCTTCCTGCACTTCCGTACAGTATTTCCCTGTAACCATACCTCTTCCTTCTGGATACCCCATAATGCATAAAAAAATATATTTATGTCTCTGCATGTCAAGTATAGTGTTTTTTCTTTACTTTTGTTTTTTCAACTAACCCGACAAGGCTAGCAAATGGGTATATATGCCAAAACCTGGATCTTCTGCCATTTGCACTCAAGGGAAAACATTTTTTGTTTAAAAAAAAAAAACTGTTTCATGTAATGTTTTTCATTTGTTTTTAATGTATGGAGCAGAGCAAATAAAGTTATTCCATGTTTCTGACGTTTTGGTTGTAAAGTTGATAATTATGAATGCACAGATTCCCCCTGTGTATTTGATGCCTGCTTAAAAACTGCCAAAATTATCACAGCAAAGGGATTAAAAAAGAGGGGGCTTGTTTATACAGAGCTCATTATATTTAGCTCACTTACACACTCATTATAGGGAAGTAAGTGTGAAATCAAATAACTTTGTTTTACTGCTTAAAATATGGATTTTAAAGGAGAAGGAAAGCTATGGAGGCATTTTATTGCCAATAGATTAACTGCAATAGTGCAAGCTAGAATGCTATATTTATTCTGTAGAATGTTTTACCATACCTGAGTAAACAGCTCTACAAGCTCTCTGTTTGTTTAGGATAGGAGCTGCAGTATAAACATGATGTGACATCACTTCCTGCCTGATTGTCTCCCTGCTCTGGGCTCAGATTACAGTAGAGAAGGGAGGGGGTGGGGAAGAAGAGCAAACTGAGCATGCTCTTGCCCAGGGCAATGAGGTTTAAGCTGAAGGCAGGAAGTCTGATACAGAAGCCCATGTGTACACAATAGATGGAAAGAAATGCAGTGTTTCTTTTGACAGGGGACTCAGAGCAGCACTACTTTGGGGGTTTACTGGTATATTTTGATGGACCTTTCTGATAAGGCTTACTTAGTTTCAACCTTTCCTTCTCCTTTAAATAAAAGATTAGACAATTTATATTCAGCAGTTTATTTTGTTATAAAGAGGTTTATATTATTCCAATACATTTACCAGTTTATTCCAAATTCAATTGTAGCCTTTTTTATCCACTGGTCACAGCATTTGTTGAATTACAAGGCCTAGTACTCAAAAAAGTCCTTCAACATTTGCGAGATTGCTAGGATTGTAGGTCAGAAACCGCAGAGGGTCAGGCGGATCCCACTTCTTGGAATAATGACTGGCTCTTTCCATATAGTATGATGTGGTATTTATTAGCAGGATACTGTATATGGGACTTCTTAATGAGCACTTATGAGGATGCTGCAATAGTAATTCATGAGCTAATATGTGGTTTATTGTATAAAATGTAATTAAAACATGGCTGAAAATTGTGAAATCTAGGTAAACTGAAAAATCTGGTGTTAACTATACCTAAAGACTACTTCTGTTCTTCACTCCTCTTTGCTCATGTGTAGCCCTACGATCACTTTAACTTTCAAGATATAATTTCTGTAGTGCTTGTTTAAAAGCTGCCTCTATCCAGTCCTGCCTCTATTCAGTTTTACCTCATATCCATGGATGACTAAGGTTTGTTTGAAGCCACTCGGTCATTCAATGGAAATATACAGTGTGTACTAGCTAAACTTGCACCTGTACAAAGTTTGGTGCTGATATCCTTGAAATTGCTGGTTTTGTGTTGTGTTTCGTCCAGGAAGCAAACAGACGGAGCGTGGGGCAGTTCAACCACAAAACAAAATGCAGTTCCTGTCACCGCAGAACCTCGGTTAGTAAGCATGGTCCCTGTGACACGCGCACGTGACTTTGATTTGAGTTTTGTGGATATTTTGTGGCTTCACTTGTTAGTTATGTTTTCATTTTGGTTTCTTGTATAAGTTCAACATTTTCATCCATTCTTGTTTTCCCATGCTGCAGTTTTGGTATTTGGAGGGTATGGTTTTTTATGCTGGAAAGAGAAGGGAACTCTTCTCCCATGCCTACCCAAATGCTCTTCCAGGCATCAATGTTTTTATATATTGGAACCTACTGACCCAAGTACTGTAAGCAGTATTGTTGTTTTCTGTAGCAACATATCTCAGTCTGTGCCTTAAACTGGGAACTGTAAATAGCTGAAGAGTTGGAAAGTAGGGGTTTTGCTTCAAAGAAACATTGATACATATAGTGAATACTGTTGTAAACATTTAATTTATGTTGAGACATTTTGTTCAGCATGTTCTAAAGTTTCAGTTCACCAAGAATAAATACAACAGGGCAGTTTATTGCAAGAGACTGTTGAAGGCACAGTGATATTGCCTTAGGGAGAGCTCCTGTATATTTCCAAATAAAGGAAAATATGTCAGGATAGAGCAAACAATGTGTACTGTGTAGAATCTGAACAGAATCTGTGAATCTATGCAGAATTTTCCGTGCTAGTGTGTAGTTTAAATTGCACAAAGATTTTCAGTATAATTACAAAGAGCGAAACAACATAGCTACCTAATGCATTGCATTGATTGTATCTATTTTGCAAGGTGTTTCTCCTTTCTGTTCTAACTTCTGCTGCCAATTTTGCACTAGGGCCTATTTGTTAACATTCCAGATTTTTTTTCTAAAGTGTTTCTTGTAATGTTGCCATGTAAAACAAATTTGTTTTGCCTTTTATACTAATTTCAACTCAAAAATCTTTTTTCTCACTGTTGAACACTTCCATTTCAATATATCATTACGTATATTATACATATATTATGAGCTAAACATTGGGCACACAAAATTTTAAAATCACATTTCAAAAGAATTCTGGTAGTATGGTGACAATTGTCCAACTGGATTTTTTTTTTTTAAAAAAAAATGCATTAGTAATTGCGAGAAGTATAAGACAAAAAATGGTCACTTTTGAAAAAAATCGTTAAAAAAACTCTTACAAATGTACACACATCTTATCAATTCAAGCATTAGTAACTACACCCATGAGTGAAGAGAGTTTAGCCATATTGTAGTGGAACAATTTTTTCAGAGATCTGGAGAAGTTTTTGTAATTAGTTGGCATCATTACTAGAAATCTTGATTTTGTGCTTTGATTCCAAGTTCTCTACTGAAAATATAATTAAACCTGAGTTTCTGGCTGTTTCTCCTTATATAAATTATACAAAAAATGAGTCTGTTTTGAGGTATTGGGCTTTGCAGTTGTACCAAAATGTAATTACCACAAGAAATAAATTAGGTTCTGTGCAGTTGATAAACCTTTAAATTGTGTCACAATGGGGTGACTAGTCCTTAGTTTAAATACAATTTTCTTAATTTCATAAATATCTTGCATTTATATGTTTGTATTGTATGGATGCAGGGTACGACACTTGTGTTTAAACATTATTTCAGAATTTTGCCCCATGCTCACCTGTACATTCCTGGGTAAATGGATTTTTCTTCTCGAATCATGCAGTAAAGGGAGAATTTCTGCAGATTCCTATTACTCGTATTTCTCTCAATTACCCTCAGACTTTTCATTTAAATGCATGCTGTGATATCATTTAAATCTAAATGTTCCATGGCCGAGATAAAGCTTAATGATAGCTTTTTCTGCAGTTACAAAACGTTACCGGCACTGCAGGGTATGGGTATTTTTTTTATGTAATGTTGTTGTTTGGCAGGTGTTACAGGTACTAGATATACTATGTAGAATGGTTGTTATAGATATTTAGAGCAAGGTTTTCCACAGTGTAATGTTTTGGCAATATACTGCTCACACAGTTATTCTTGTTGGCATTTCCATCTCTGGTGCCCGCAGTACCAGGTCTGAGGTCCTCGTTTGTGATGCAAATTCAGTGAACAAATCCATCCTTAAACAAAAGCTCAGAATAAACAATCTGAGAGAAACTTCTCCTCCTAATACATAAAACAGTCTCTTTCATCCATTGCTTTTCCTTTCCATAACCAGTAGAATCCCTGCTCATCCCGATTTGCCTTTTACGTCCAATACTAATATATTGGCCTCTGCTAGTACTTTCTTCTGTGTCATCCTAAACTGTGCATGCCCGGCCTCCTCTCCAGGGTTTGAGCTTCCTTCTTTCTTTGATTCCGGTGCCTCATTCTTTCCTTTCCAGGTTCCTCCAGTTCTTTTAACATGTCAAACTCTGGAGATTTGTTCATGAGCGTGCAGTCTCTCAATGGGGATTCTTATCAAGGTGCCCAGGTTGGAGCCAACGTACAGTCACAGGTAGGGACCTTCAGATGGTGGCGAGATTATTTGGCCTCATTTCATGGTGTATGGAAAACATCTCAATCTTAGTTGCATCCATTGGTATGGAGAACAGGTTGAAACATTATTCCCATTATGCAAGGTTATTGCTAGCACAGGTATTCAGCTACAATTTTAAAATAGACCCCTTTAATAAATTGGCCTATGGCTGAACTAGAGGCGAAAAGGACAGTGTAAATTAATACATAAAGTATTGGTATATCTGTGAGTGTATGAGGATTTTGCTTCCTGAATTGCTGAACTGTAAATGTTTTAATGTTTGATAGTGGACATTGTTAGATGTGCTTGAAGAAATTCATGAATGTGGAATGATATGTTTCTTCTGCCTGCTTCAATGTTTTGGGCTTTTGCAGTCAACAAAAAAGGGTGAAGGTGAAGGGTGTCTTCCCACTGGCTGGCACTCAATCACCAATTGAGTGCAGCACACAAGATTATGGTATAACTGTACATGTGCACAGCTAAAAGCTGCTGAAAAAATGCAACAAATGGGAAAAATATATTCTGCTTGTTTCTTCTCCCTGGTTGTGAGTGCATGCGTTTGTGCGTGCATTGTGTTAAGTGTCCTGCAGTGGGTCGGGTTACCTGCAAAAACCTGTGGTACCCTGCGGATTGCGGGTATAGACGCGGGGCGGTGGTTCTGCGGGTTGTGGGTCGTCGCAGGTCTTCTCAATAGCCATTTTTACTCCTTTTTTCTGATCACGCATACTTCCAATGATGTCACTTCCGGTTTATGACAGCACTTCCTGGTTTACTCCTTTTTTGGTCACGCCTACTTCCGATGATGTCACTTCCGGTTTATAATGACACCACTTCTTGAGTCTTGATGGTCAGCGGGTCGTGGGTCCGGGTTGTGGATAAGCTACTTGCGGGTCGTGTAGCCGGTCCAAGTGGGTAAGAATGCGGGTCCGGGTTGCGGATTGCAGGTTGCGCATACGGGTCGGGTACTGGTTCCAAAAAAATGGACCCGCGCAGGACTCTACCTTGTGTGATTCCGAATGATATATAAACACTTACAAAGTTGTTTATATATTTTAACTACAATGACAACATTGTTTGCGCTATATTGCTTATATTGGTGTGGGTTGGGTGTTGGTACCATGTCCTCTTTGATTAACTAATGTTGACTAATTCGTTTAATACATCTATATGGTTCTATTATAATAGATCTGCCCTAATCGGTATTTCACTATTTGCATTTATTAGGAATAATGGTAGGAGATATATATGATTTTTTTTATATCTTCTTTATCCTTTATATTTTCTTCTGCACTCAAAGGTGAGGGACACTGTGCTGAATATATAGCTCATATATATATATATATATATATATATATATATATATATATATATATATATATATATATATATATATATATATATATATATATATATATATAGGCACATACAAGAGTCCTCTGCACTCAACCCATTATCAATATGTTTAAGACAGAGACATTTTGTGCATACTGCTACTGAAAAATGCCTTACCCTTTAAACAAAACTTGTGGGATTGTTTGTCCATATATTGCAATATATTTAAGCTGGCCAACTACGTCAAAGTCATCCCATATCTGGCCAGTCCTACACTCAATTTTATCTGATTCATTAAGAATTCTATTGCTTCATTAGACATTTTACAAAGGGACTAGGTTTTACCTGCAACTTACTTGCTGCTTTCAAAGTAAAACTCCCAAACTTGGCTGCCCTTTTATTAGACACCAGTGGGATCACCTGACTATAGCTGGGAAGGGTGGGAGCTACAACATGGAGCTGGTCACTGCTCCTGTATAACTATAACAAACAAGGGAAAGTTGTGCTCACCACTAATTTTTAAAACCATTAGGCGGGGGTGCAATGAGGCTTTGACCACTAAATACATATAGACAAATACAAGAGTCCTCTGCACTCAACCCATTATCAATATATTTAAGACAGAGACATTTTGTGCATACTGCTACTGAAAAATGCCTTACCCTTTAAACAAAACAGGGATTGTTTGTCTATATATTGCAATATATTTAAGCTGGCCAACTACCTCAAAGTCATCCCATATCTGGCCAGTCCTATGCTCAATTTTCATCTGATTCATTAAGAATATATATATATATATATATATATATATATCCCAATAAAATGTCATATTAATCAAAGGGGCATGAATAAGGCTGTGGCACTACTAAATACCCATGATCAGTTTCCATTTTTCCATGTGCCATTGCCCATATAGTTGCTGATAATACGAAAACGTTTACTTCTTGTTTAAATATACATTTTTGAGGTGGACAAAAACTGAAACAGGCTCATTGCTTCCAGAAATACTGTTTTACCTGGTTTCATATATGAATTGCAGTAGTTTGCCATATCAAATATGATGTAGAATGCATTGAGTTTAAATATGTAACAGAATCTAACAGTTCAGAGAATGTCCATGTATTTTTGGAAAGGCAGCAAAAGCAAGGGACCAAGGAGAAAATTCTCTAGGGTGGTAAACTCGTTAGTGCCGGTGAGAAATGTGAATGGCAGGACATTCTGCCATTTCAATGTAATGAGAAAAATGGAGAGATGACTTCCCATGAAACACTTAAAAATGAGTTTAAAATTACACCTGTTTTTGTAGCTTCTTCCCATTCAATCAATACAGTATGTCCAGCATTAGGTCCATGTTGCTTATCTAAGGTGTCCTCTTAACACCCTATCAGGTCTCATTCGGAAGTCAGATTACAGTCAGTAATGGCGCACTGCTTGCCGTTTAACTGAGTTCAGCAATATTATTTCAGAATAAAAGCTTGTAAGCGCTTTGATGTAACTAGGGAATCTCCAGTAAGTTGTTTACTAAAATCAAATTACCCGCTAACAGCTAGGGAACAAAGTGACATACTTGAAAAAAAATACCTGAGGTTTGGTCGGTATGGAATATATGTTTGGCAGTGAAAGTTAGTTGTAGATGAGCTGCTCTGCTTTACTGCACTGCTGAATTTTATGTTTATTCTACCAATATAACAAGAACTATAGTTTTGTTCTGGATTTTAGACTTTTTTTGGTGCCCTTTGCTTCTTTGTCACTGCATATTTTATTTTATCCATCTTTTGCCCTTTTCGTATTAATTTCCTATTCGGTCAGGTTTTTCTGTTTTTCTTTGGATTTTCGGTAGTTGTTCATTCTATATTTGGTCTTTCTTCACATTTCTTCTTTCCTCCAATTATTTCTGCATCTCCATGTTACTGTGGGTCCATTTTCCTTTCCGGTGCCGTCCAGCTTAGTCTTCTCTTTCTGTCATTTCTGCTTCCATTTTTAGTTGTGATGCTTTCCTATGCCAATATTGTTATGTATACAAAGTAAATGAGACTGATTGCTGTGCCTCCACCCTTTCCCCACAGTAACATCTTCTCATCCATTGTTTTGCTCTTCCTTTCAGGTGGATACCCTTCGCCATGTTATCAGTCAGACAGGCGGATACAGTGAGACTCTGACAGTGAATCAGATGTACAGTCCGCAGGGCATCAGTGTAAGCACGAAATCCACTTGTTTCGTTTCTCCTTTTCCCAATTATTTCAAGTCCACGGGGCCCTGACTGGCACATTGCACACACTCCTCTCCCTTTCACGGTCACCTATTTCTCTGTGTTACGGTGATGCCGACGGCCAGCGTGCTGCCCGCAAATAATGCTCAGCGTCGGCAGCTGTAGCCGGCCCTGTCATAGGCAATCAGCTTCCTTGTGCCACCTGCGGCCACTTACAGTCAGCAGAGTGAAAAAACCAAACAGGTGACATACAGCATGGCCAAGGCCGCACAAACATGGGAGCTATCTGCATTAACCTACTCATTGCCAGACTGCCAAATCACTGCATTTCCAGTTGTAAGAGGAAAAATTAAGGTTTGTATGTGACCTAGCCTCCACTGTCTCTTTAACAGAAAACACAAGGACCTTACCTGAGAGCTTTTCTTTGTTTACTCTATGGTATCATTTATTTTGTCTTGCTTGACAGTGGACTGTTCAGAGTTATGACATCTATTTCTGATTATAGCAGTTGGGGAAATAGCTGTCAAACAACTATCACTTCCCTCCTCTTTTCATTTGGCAGCCCATTTAGTGCATATTGTCCATAGTGCTTTAGACCCCCCAGATCACCACTGTATGCCTGTTCCATACTGATTTATACATGGACATAAGTGTGTGTGTGTATTTATTGGAGGGGGACAGAGAAGAGCACACAGTCCTGGCAGTGCTTGCGGCTGGGAATGACATGTAAATTCATAGCGACAAGCCGTGTCGTATGGAGTGAAATCAATAAGACAGACACGAGAGAGAGAGGCTGCAGATTTGGGACAGCAATCAAAATACATTTCTCAGATCAGCCACCCACCATCCAAAGGCCATGACAGAGGGAGGGGTGACCTGACATAAACAGAACACAAGATACATGTGAAAGCTGGGTAGAGGAGAACCAGAAGGATACCCAGGTAGAAAACCAGCTTTTCACTTGACACATGGTTATCTTCTCATTTGTGCCTTAATCACACAAGTATGCAAATACTCAAGCACACAATTGTTTCATTGAACACATTAGGTAACCAAGCCTGCATATAATAACGCATAGCAGGTGAAAACATACATCTTTATTTTTACATTGCTGAATATGCATTCCACAATTCTTTCAATGTCAAAGTGCTCGTAGCAAAGTTGGATGGAAAAGAAAGTTTTACCATGTGGTAGGTTAAACCTGGGATTTTGATATATATAGTCTGAGAAATCTCTAGGACCCAGTGGCCTAGCCCCAAATCCGTGCCTGCCCCAGCCCCAGTGACACTTACAGTCTATGGTCTTTATTACTTATACATATACAGTTTTGGGACCTGTTATCCAGAATGCTCGGGACATTTTTCGGATAAGGGTTGTTTTTGTAATTTGTATCTCCATACCTTAAAGTGATAATGACACTAAAAATTTTCTTCTCAAAATATTGATCTAAATGAAAAGGTACCTATAGGTGATGTTGATCATTTTTTGCTGATAGTTATACTTTTGCAAGTAAGCTACATGAAGTTCCTAAACCTGACTTTTTTTGTCAACCTGACTGTCCCTTCTTAACCTGTCAGTAAAGCTGGCCATAGATGTTGAGATTTTTAAAAGATCAGATCCTCATCGTGAGACCATGATTTTCTCAGAGCGATCGTACGAATTGACCATCAACTAAAAGTCCATTTGCCAGGAAAACAAAGGGGAGCTGCCTGCTTGGCCCTGCAAACATAGATAGATTGCACTGGGACCGACAAAGATTTTTTGACCTGGCCGATCAATTTCCTGACAGAAAAATCGTAAGAGGTACGATCGTTCGAATCCCACTAACCGCACGATAATGTCGAAGGATTGGTCGGTCTTCCCTAAAATCGGTTGTTCGCCAAGAAGAATCATCGCGTCTATGGGGAGCTTTAGAGTTTCTAATGCTAACAGACTACTGCTGCACAAATATGGCAGCCCCTTCATAGAGGAACAGGGTAGTAAGAAAGGTAATGTAAAAGCATCAGCCAAATACTTTTATGGCAAAATTATAAATATCATTCAAAGATAATGTTATGATAGATAATAAAAAAGGTTATTTTCTGATGTCAGTATCTCTTTAAGTATTTAAACCCAATAGAATATATATCACATGACAAGTAGACTAAGAATAATGTCATAAGAAATGATTTGAATAACAAGATATAATCCTTAGACATCCCTGCTTTGTAATATATAATCCAGGGATCTCACCCTGTAACATGTTATTGTGAAGTCCAACTTTTTCAGACAGCTTCAAGTTAAAGAGAACAAATATTCAGACATCTTGCACTCAGTCTGCCATCAATACTATTTGTTCTTTTTCTTCACAATGACCCCACACAATATTGAGTGACATTTTCTGTGCATTAAGAAGAAGCAAAAGAAAGAGATGATCTTGTGACATGGCAATTACTGTTGTGAGATAGACCAAGCGAATGAGAGGAGGGAGCTAAACCAGGCCACTGTGATTACAGAGAGAGGCTGCCTCTAAATAATATGTTGGGAAATGAAAGGCTGCCAGGTTCTGCTCAGAGGTGGACCTAGAAATCCATACAGTGTCCTTGAATCAGGTAGGAACCATTAGAGAGAGGATTTCACCTTCTGTGTTGCAGGGAATAAAGAGGAAATGCAAGCTGACAAGGATAGATAAAATAAATGGGGATTTCTTAGTTAATATCAATGCTAAAACAGATAAAATTTATGGGGCAGTACAAGTTAAATGTTCTGCTTCATCTTTGTTTTTGAAAAATGAAAAATTTATATTAGTGTTATAAAAGAAAACATTATAATAAGAAAATGAAACTTTGTTTTTCTTGCTCTGCCAGTTGATATCCTGCAAATATAGAACAGTGAAATAAATCTAGGAGACACATGAATGATGATTGGGACATCTTGGTTAATATCAAAGGCGTGCCTACCTGTTTGAACGAGAGCTGTACAACACATAACTGTATATTTTAGGGTTGAAGTGAATCCATAAGTTTTACATTTGCAACTCTGGGCACACTTGACATCTGTGAACAGAAATAGGTTGCCTTCAGTTGTCCAGCACTATAAATTCCCATGACTTCAAATGCTTTTTATTCCCATTGGCTGAAAGTATAGATTTCACAAATATCAATATTGCAAAAAGTGCTGAAATTGGGTCAAATATGAGTGGATCATTACACGCTCAGATATTCAATCAGAATTGTGTTTAATTCAGGGAAATACCTAGTGAGCCCGCCATGCTACATGGAATGCCATTGACAGCCGAGTTTGGCGTGCCTCGTCCCAACAGGTATCATGCAACTCCCCTGGACTGTAAGGGCCTTCCCCTAGGGAAAATGTAATGTAATTGTGAAAGTATAACAGTCCTCACACATTTGAAAGCCAAGAAAGAATATCTTGCACACCCTAGCCTCTCCAAGGTTAGTAGGGCCCTGTGCTCAGTGATAGAGCAACCCTCCCAGGAAGCATAGAAAATGAGAAATTCTCGAGTTCACTCTTTTCATTTTCAATGAGTCAAAAATGTTTAAAATAAAAACTCGCATTGAAAAAATAATAAAATTGACAGCTCCCATTGACTTCTACATGAACTCTGCTGCTTTTAGATGGCGATGTTTTACATTCAAGCTTTACACATTTTTTGTGCTTAATAAATATGCTTAATAAATATTCGCTTTTCTAAGCATAATTCAAATTCACAAGTTTATCTACAAAAAAATTCAATTCAATGAAAAAAAAAAACTTTGATAAATATCCCAGAGGGAGGCTAGTAGGCATTGGATAGCAAAGGAGCCAACAGCAGTTCACTTTTTGAGGCTACATAGGATCATTTGTATTTGGAGAGAGGAATCGGTCAATATTTATCAGAAACTATATATAACAAACTTTGATACTCGGAGTCTCATGCAAAGGCATACCCTTACAAGTTTGTGTGTTTGGCATTTACACACTTTCTTGGATCTTGTCCTTTATTTTGCCTTGAGTGCATATAGACAAAAAAACTGAAATGCTGAGTGAACAGTGACATAATGAATTAAAGGCCCAAGAATGATTTGTTCAAACTTACTTTTATCTGATGTAGTACCAGTGAATTGCAGGAAAGCTGATTTCAGATATTTAAAAAGGGCAATTATACTCCTGAAATGGGAACATTAATTGAAGGTTTAAGAGGCACACTGAAGATTATATTCTAGATAATGGCATTATAATTAGTAATCAGCATGTTTTCTGAAGGAAAGATCATTTCAGATTTCCTTGCTTTTTATGATGTAGAAATAGGAAGGTGAACAGTGGGGTTGCAGTAGATGCAGATTTTGATATAGTGCCTAAAAGCCATGGCAGATAAGGAGATTTGCTCAGACTGTCGGGCAACAAGTCTCCCGAATATACCGTACCCGATTCTAACATTTAAATTGCTGCAAGTAAATCACATTAGTTGTGGAGATGCGACTCAATTGCAGAGAAATATATATTTTTTGCATTTTCTTGAAATGAAGCTGAATCTCTAACATTTGCAGCGATTCAAATGTTTGAGAAGGTGGTGGAATTTTGGGGAGATCTGTTCATTAATGAATTGGAAGAGGGCTTTGAAAGCATTGTATTTGATTTTACCCATGATAAAAAATGATGTAGGACAATCGAATCTATCCAGGATGCATCATTAACTTGGAGATTCAAAAACAAGCTGACCACTTATACCATCCAGACAAATCCTTAATGGAGAAGAACCTAGGGGTATTTGTGGATGATAAACTAAGAAGTAGCACAAGATGCCAATTAGCATTATGAAAGACCAGAAAAGTATTATTCTGTGTGATGTGAATAGAGAAACTACAAAGAAAAGCAACAATAGTGATAAAGGTAACGGAAGGTCCCAATTTGAAAAAAAATGCAGCTTCTTATGAGTCTTATGATCACTATGGGGCATATAAGGGTGAAATGGAGCTTGTTAAATTCTCCATGACTTTTTATTAACTTACTTTTATAGGCCTTTTAGGAGCCATGTTTATCACCCAGTAGAGAGCTGTAAAATTTCCCCCTGGCAAACTGAGACAAGCTCTTATTTCAGTGTTTAAGAAATATAACGCCTATGTTTTAACATGTAACGAGACCATATAATAAACTTTTTTTTACCAGTTGAGCCTTGTAGAGTACACAGAATCATCACATGACAATGTAAGAAGACACAGCAGCTTATGGCGCAAAAAAGGTCTTTTGCAGTGAGTGCTGTGAAGTTGTGGAATTCTCTCCCTGATGTGCATGTGGTAGTTCTTGTAGATACATTAGTTAGTTCAGGAAAGTCTTTGTACCAAGTGAGAAATTACAGGCTTATTGAATTTAGTAAAAGTGTAATTTTTGTGAATCCAGGGACTGTTCCAAGTGCCCTTTTGCAGCCAGGAAGGAATTTGTGCTGTCCTTTAAAACAACCTGAAAAGGCTTCAGATGGTTTTGTTTTCACCTTTCTCTTGATGAGCTAGAAATTAGGCAGGTTTCATAAAGCCACAAGGTTAAATATGTTAGATGTGTGTCTTTTTATAGCCTCATCTACTATTACCATGTTGCCTTCATTTGCTGCTGCTTGTTTTGGAAATTATAAAAAGCGCATTCTTTTTGCCCTCAATGAGATTAAGCTACTCACATGAATTAGTACCAAAGCTTTTGTGACAAAATAATTTATTGAGAGAACAAAAAAAATTTTGTTGATAATCATGCCCATGATAGAATGACAAATTTGACATCTGAAAATGTTAATTACCATCACAATAATTAATTGTTGAAGCATCTGACATGATTATTTATGTTTTACAGGCTAATGGGGGGTGGCAGGATGCAGCTACCCCTTCTTCTGTGACTTCCCCAACAGAAGGACCCGGCAGTGTCCACTCTGATACCTCTAACTGAGTTGCAGGCTCCTACATCATCATTCTCAAAAGCCAGATTCCATCCCTTCCCTCTCACTCCAGATGGCCACTGTGGGGATGCAGAAAACAGCAACCTCATCTGACATGCCCATCAGCACTCCCTTCACTGTCAATCATGATCTTCTTCTGTCTCCATGCCTTGCTCAGTTTGCGTTAATGAATGATTCAGAAGTACTGACACCATTTAAGGACTTTTTGAATTAAGTGAAAAGAAACTAAAACAAGGAGAAATTGGATGTGGGTAGGGAGCAGGATCCATGTGGTGATTTAAAATTGGCTGCACATTTGCACGAAATCAGCCATCTTTAAATTAGCTGCAGAACGGGATTTGCATATAAAGAAACACAAACTGTGTGTTCATTCTTGGAAAAGTATTTTTTTACTTGAGTCTGGCATATTGCTACTCCACAAACCACCTGAGCCTACACAGGAGCACCATATTAGATTAAAACATTTCATCAAGAACCTGCCTTTTGTTTATTTTTGAAAAACCTTCTTTTTTTGGATCTGTTCATATAAGTCAGTTCATTAATAGATGGAGCATTGAACTGTGCACCATGTGTGTCCTGGGGTCACTCTTGAATGTTTAACCTCTTCACCTCTTACAGTCTTATCTACTGCATCATCATGGAGAGGCCACTGGTAATAGTGAGGAATAAGGCCTAGATTTGCTTCATAGATAGGATGCACAGAAGACCACTTGGAGGTAATTCACTGGCAGAAACTACATGGGAGATGGTGGTGAAGAGCTTGCTTCCTTTAGAGGTTTCCGGCTTTAATACTATTGGCAGCTGGTCCAGTTGTGGATGAAGATGCTACTAAGCTCCCTGCTAAGACATCAATCAAGCAGACCTCATTACATCTGTTCGACTGCACTCTGCCTCCCAGGTCCTATTCTCTGTTCCACAGTATCCTCTGCCCTTTAACATCCAAGGTTTAATCAGAATTTTTGTTTTTTCCATCCGCTTCCTACTCAGAATTCCTTTGATGGTTATCGCTCCTTTGTCTGGACATTGCTTTTTATCATCATATTCCTAATTATCAAAATGAGGGCAAAGCCCATTAGTTCTTTTGGATAATTATTCCTTTTACGTTGCTATCCATGTATTTAGCTGAAGAAACTCATCCTTATCCAGAAATGTCTAGGCCTCTCACCCAACACTGAAACTTTTGCCTGTTGTATAGTTATTATGCTGTACCTAGACATTGTTCTTTATACACAATTTCCTTCCCTCTGTTTCATTTTTGAAACATCGCTCTGCACAGAACTTGAGGTACACTCCTCTGTGACATTATTTCTCCATTTTACCACTCCTGCCATGGAACTGACCCCATGGACATCACTCTGTGCCACCCTCCTTAATAGTCTTCACTTGTTCAACATTGACCTTGGTAAATCGTCCTGGCTGGCAGCTTTCAAAAGCACCCACAAGGTGTGTCAGAAATCCATGTTTGATACCAAAAATCTGCACATACTCGCATAGAGGAAAAAAGGACATAGAGGGAAGTGTTCAGCTTTATTAACATTCACATAACTTGTGTATCATTGATTGTTATATTTGGGATAAACATTTGATGCTGGATGTTCTTGTATATTCTGAAGAAAAAAAAGAATTGACAAAAAAAAGAAGGAAAAACATGTCAAAAGCCAAAAAATCTTCTTGGGTTTACTAATGTTTATTACATTAAAAAAATTGCCCCCCCCCCCCCAAAAAAAAGAAAAAAAATAAGTTCCAGAGATCACACCCATTTAGCATGGAAATAGGTTGCTGATTTCTATTTTTTGTCTTTCATATTTCTTGCTTAATTTTAACACATACACTCACGCACACACACAAAAACAAAACTACCTACATGTGATTTTATTTTATTCTTTTAACACCCACGCGTTTGTGAGTTAACACAATGCTAGAGAAATGTAGTTGGGCACCTTTTACTTTTGTTTAATTTTTATTTTCTATAGGGTGGGAAAGGGGACGGGCACAGGGTTTGGGATGGATTTGGGTTAAAGGGTGGGGCAGTTTCCAGGTTTGACCCCTTTACAAGCAGAGGAGTCTACAATATATACTGTATATTCACCTCTCATAGTAAGGGGGATTACTAAAGCAGGCTTAAAAAAATCTGCTAGCTGAATTCATTTTGTAAACTAAATTTAAAACATTTTAAAAAGTATGAAAAAATGTTGGAAAAAGTTGGAATAGTCAAACAATTATAGGTACATCATAAAATGTACATTTAATAACTTTTCTGAGAACGAGAAATAAATTCTTTTTTTCCTGTTTTCAGCTTTTTCTGAATCATATATTGTCTACAAAATATCCTTTAAAAAGGGCACATGGTAATAGTCATAAAGCCTTTCAATACATTCAAAAACTTTTGCCGTTCAGTTTTTTATATTGGTTCACATTGAAAAAAAAAAAATCTCTGTGGATTTTTGGGCTACTTACTGGACATTGTACCCGATTAACAGGGATGGGACCTGTTATCCAGAATGCTTGGCAGTTGGCGTTTTCTATAAAAGGGATGTTTCTATAATCTCCATATCTTAAGTCTGATAAATAAATAATTTAAACACTAAATAAACCCAATCCGTTTGTTTTGCCTATAATTAGGATTAATTATATCTTAGTTGGGATCAAGTACAAGGTACTGTTTTATTATTACAGAGAAAATACTTTTTAAAAATGTTAATTATTCAATTTAAATTGAGTCTAGGAGACAGCCTTCCCATAATTCAGAGTTCTCTGGAAAATAGGTTTCTGGATAACGGATCCCATACCTGTACTATAATATATTCTAAATTGCAAACAAGTCTTTATTCATTGCAGTCAAGTGGTTTTGACTGACTACTGCAAATAATAAAATTAAAACAAAAATCTGATTCTAAATTGCACAATTGGAGTTACCCATAGCAACCCAAGAAAGAAAAGCATTTTCTGATGTCTGAGTGAGATGGAGCAAGATACCTTTTACGAAAAATGATGAACTTTTGAAGAGTCACTTTATGTTTGTGCAGAGAAATCCATTTGTCATTCACAATGGGTTTGATAACTAGGCTTGTGCCAGACATACTTTTTGCCTATTTATTTTATCACAAAAAGTGATGTCTTGGGCTAAATTTTGCAAACAGGGAAACTGAAGCCACTCCATGTTTCATTCATACGAGATATATAATTAGATTATCACTGCACAGATAATTCCCCTGCATAATAGCCTCCTGCTAACAAAGTAGGCACAACAAAGAGGGAAGGGGCTTGATCTTATACTTATTTCCTTGTTTTATCTTTTTAGCTCAAGAAATAACATACACCATAGATTTTGCCCTTCATGACAAAGCAAGATCAGTTACCCCCTTATATGAAAGGTTCATATTTATTATATTTTTTTTAGGATGACTTCAACAATGAGTGAAGGGTTTAAAGTTTGGATAAAGCTGATCATACATGGGTTGACATCAGTTGAAGACGTCTCTCTTGTCAGTCAGGTTTGAAATCCATTTAGTTGAGGGCCTCATCACTCTGTTGATATGGTTTTCTACTGATAAGTGCATAAGAGCATAACAATGTGATCATTGGTCTAAGGACTAAACAATAAGACCAACTATTTGGCCCACCACCATTGAAGTCTATCCCATGAGGCATAGACTTCAGTACTTAAACTGACTGTTTCAATATGGGATTATCCGATGATACATACTGTTCCAAAAAAAATCGATTTTGTTGAAATGTTGGGTGGTTTTATGTGATGTAAGGACCTGTAATATTTAGTGATTAGTTCCACTTTAGTTGTCAACGTTGAATTTTATAAGCTTGTAGTAAGGATGCAAACAGATTTTCTGGAAAGAGATGACAATGGCAAATGCTGCACCCAATTCATTAGTTTCACAGTCTTTCACATCATAATTGATCAGCAAGTTCTCCTTACGTAGGTGCTTTCCATCAGTCATAAGCACAGGTGTGCATAGCCTCAAAGCTCAAACATTTACTATCCAGAAAGGACATCAGGACAAGACCAAAATTTGGTCATAAATATGTAGACAAGACCAGAAGTTCTGGTATATGCTTTTGAAAGATGAGGCATAGATAGATGGCATAAGAAAAAAGGCAATGGCACACTGGGCACGATCAAGCAGGGTAAACCCTTGCAGAGATTTATTTGCACACGATGCAACGTTTCGGGGTGGTCCCCTTTGTCAAGCATGCTTGACAAAGGGGACCACCCCGAAACGTTGCATCGTGTGCAAATAAATCTCTGCAAGGGTTTACCCTGCTTGATCGTGCCCAGTGTGCCATTGCCTTTTTTCTTATGCCATTGGTTTGGGGGGGTGCCGATCCCTCCTGGTATTTGAGCACCTGGCAGAGTTCCTGAAGGCCAGGGTGTGCGAGGTGAATCCCTCTTGTTTCTGCATAGATAGATGGGCCTCGGCAACTTACCGTCATAGAATCCACTATGAATTCTTCATTGTACCAGAGGGTGCTTGAGGATAATGTGAGACTGTCTGTCAGAAGATGGAAGCTTACCTGAAAGTGGACCTTGCAACATAATGATCCTACAAGTTACATTAAATCCCACAAGAATTAGCTAATAAAATGGTTCTGGAATGGTCAAGCCAACACCTGGACCTAAATAGAGACAAGATGCCGTGGGGATCATTTAAAACGGGCTGTGCATCCAATAAACACTTAACATTGCACAGCTGAAGAAATTCTGCATGAAGATGTTGGAAAAATATTCTTCTAGTCAATGTCAGAAACAGGTAGACAGTTATAAGAAATCCTTAATGGATATTGGTTCTGCCAAGGGGCAGGTGACCCTATACCAGGTATTAGAGCCAAAGATGTACTCACTTTCTCCACAGAAAAAAATGGCATTTCTATTTGTTAAAAAATATAATTACAAAGTAAATTTACCTTTTTTTATTTAGTTACATCACATCACCTTTATCTTTATTTTTTGAATGAAGATCAAATATTGATGTGTTGACATCTGTTGAAAAGAAAAAACCTTTACATGGGTGTACTCAAATGACTGTATGTTCTCTTCCACTATGAGAATATCTGTATGTTCATTTTTTTTTTTATTTTTGGACATAACATAAATTCATCTTTATTTCCTTTACCTTGTTAAATCCATTGTAGGAGATGTACTGTATGTCCCTCTCTTGTGGTAGGGAGTTTTGAACATATTCATATTATCTTGTTTCTTCTTTCATATTTTTCATCAACAAAAATGGTGGAGTAGAGTAGAATTTACTTTGTGAGCATCCTGGGGGGAGGCATAAAAATAAAAATGCTTGATTCTTTGCCCCTTTGAATAAAACCAGTTGGTACTTTAGCATTTTATATAATGAATGGTTGTAAAAATAAACCTAATCCAATTGTCAGGGACTAGACTTAAAAAGGAAAAACTTTTACTGAATAACTTCAATACAATTTTCAGGTGCTAGGGACTTAAAAAATGTTAAATCATAGATTTCAAAGAAAGAGGGCCCTACCATGGGTATTGGTCTAGCTGTGGCTATAATAAGCTCTTGCTATTCTTCATGTAACGCATCTTGAGAATCCATCCAGCATTTCAGGGTTAAACACCAAGATTCAATGATGGATTTGCCTGCCTCAGATGCTTTTTATCTAATAATGGCAAATGAACATTTAAACCTCAGAAAATAAGTACGCCAGTTTCATGGTGTAGCCATCGGTCCAATACAGGGTCTGCCTGTGTAGGTCCATCTTAAATGATCTGTAAAGCTGATCATCTCCAAGCTAGTTATTTCCCCTTTGGTAAAAAAAAAATCAGCTCCAAGGGCCTTTTCAGATGAATGAGCTCATCTAGTAATTCACACTGGGACAATGATGAGCCTAATAGTGAGTGATGGCTGCTCTGTTATGAAGCAATCTGCTCACTGCTGTGGCTTGCAGTCAGTTTCAGGGAAGAACTTGTGACCCCCCTCCCCATTGCAGAAGTTGGAACACATCATACAATGTTTCCTCCAAAAAAGTTATAAATTAAGTGTACACACATTTTTAGCCTCAATACATATAGGGGGGGTATCCATTTTTATTTTTTGCAATGCATTTCATATACTGTAAATCACTAAGGGCTTAGTTAAAGATAACACTTTAATAGTTTTGTTTTAAGAAGTGACATGGAACCAATGGGAGGGCTTGCTATGCTGAAAACCTCTGTGTGCTATAATAATTATTTATTACCACACTTTCAGATGTATTAGACTGAACTCAAGGTTGTAGACTTGCATCCAAACATGCTGCTTGCACTTCCACAATTACATGCAGTGTCAATGTATCAGTCTTGAGCCAATCATGCAAAGTACCTATTGATGTTATGGAACCCTGCAGCTAATGCCATCTTAGGCGTGGAAGTAATTCCAGGGTTCCCACAGTTGGTTGGGTCTATAGACGTGCCCAACGAAATGGAGGTTAATACTGTTGCTTGCTGTAAGTTGTGTGAGTTGAAAACATGGTTTTAATAGGGTTCTTTTTGATACATGGCACAGATAAGTGGACAAGAATGTGCTTGGATGCAGTGATGCTGGAATTCTGGGGAAAATGCTACAGGATGTGGAAAAACACATGGCCAATTGTCACCAAAAATTGCACTTTGCACACTGCACGTGGTAAGTGCCTTCTTGTTTTTTTGTAGAAAGCAGGCTGTCTCTTCTAAGTGTGAATCAGAACCACTAAACTTTATGTTTGGAGCAAAGTACCCAAGCCCCATGGTCAATTTGGTGGGGGACACTTTGGCTGCAAGTCGGTACACCCCAGTGCTTTTGTTTTCTAGGGAAAGAAGACCTTATCTGGACTCGTAACTAGCTAATAGTATAGATGATTTAAAGGAACAGTAACACCAAAAAATGAAAGTGTTTTAAAGTAATGAAAATATCATGTAGTGTTGCCCTGCACTGGTAAAACTGATCTGTTTGCTTCAGAAACACTACTATAGTTCATATAAACAAGCTGCTGTGTAGCAATGGCGGAAATTGAAAAACGGCTATATGGCACAGGTTAACTAATGGATTATAGATAACAACATTAGACAGACAGAGCTTATTTGCTACCTGCTGTGTAACCTGAGCCTTTTCCCCATTGCTACACAGCAGCTTATTTATATAAACAATAGTAGTGTTTCTTAAGCAAACACAGCAGTTATACCAGTGCAGGGCAGCACTGCATTATATTTTCATTACTTCAAAACCCTTTTATTTTTTGACGTTACTGGTCCTTTAATGGTCTCTAGTATAAAGTCAATATTTTACACCGTTTTTAATTTAAAATCACTTTGTTAACAGGGGCTTCAGAAACAGTATTTTTATTAAGATGGCCCTCTCCTCATTTGTATACAAAGCAGCAGGAATCCTGGGAATGATTCCATCATGACATTTTCATGGTATACTTTATATCCTTTAACTGGCACACTGGTTTATAAGGCACATCCAAGGCAGTTGGGTGTTCCAAACGATCAGTTTCAAACTATCGATCACTTTTACCCTATTTGGGTTTGTCAGTGCTCTGATCTGATCAGTATATGCAGAGCCAGACAATTTGATCCAAAAACACAGAGTGAGGAGATATAAAACTAAAATATTACTGAGGTATGATGAACAATAATGATGGGCTAATCTGACCCATTTGCTTTGCCAAAAATTTGTAAAACAGCAACATTTAAATGGAGATTTCAGGAGTAAAATTTGGTTTCCTTCCAAGAATTCCTTCAGCTTTGCAGAAGCCACATCATACCCACATGAGTGGGTATTGCCTGGGAGATGGGAGGGACTGGTTTTGTTGCTCCTCACACCAGGTGAATACACCCCATGTGCAACAAAGAGGAACTACTGTGAAAATTCTGCAGGCTTCCCCTCTTAGCAGTCTCTGCTCCCTTTGCTTAAACGATGTATTTGAGACGAGTATTTTAAAGTAATCAACTCTAACACAAAGCCTTTATCTAGAGAGTCAGATTGATGAAAGTGAAGAGGAAATTTATTTGAGAAAAGGTACATAATGTTTGATTATTATTTAGAAAGTTTCTTATTTCCATGAGATGAAGCTTATAGTAAATTTTCATTTTCACGATAGTTCCCTTTTAAAAGTGAAGGCCAAAAACCAAAACAAAATCACGGCACTTCATAGTTACATAGTACATAGTTACATAGTTAAATTGGGTTGAAAAAAGACAAAGTCCATCAAGTTCAACCCCTCCAAATGAAAACCCATCATCCATACACACACCCCTCCCTACTTTTAATTAAAATTCTTTATACCCATACCTATACTAACTATAGAGTTTAGTATCACAATAGCCTTGGATATTATGTCTGTCCAAAAAATCATCCAAGCCATTCTTAAAGGCATTAACAGAATCAGCCATCACAACATCACCCGGCAGTGCATTCCACAACCTCACTGTCCTGACTGTGAAGAACCCTCTACGTTGCTTCAAATGAAAGTTCTTTTCTTCTAGTCTATATTGCTGGGAATTTACAATCACTCATGTTGGACATCTTTAAAGCACCAATCAAGGATATTTTTTGCACCTTTTAACAAAGCTTCTAACGCTACTGCTTATTCACCACTAAATACTGTTCCCCCTAAAGGTATCTATGACACACTTTTCACAGCAGCCACATGAATTCTAAAATGTGAAAAAAAGGCCTTATAAGCCTATTTCACTTTAAAAAAAAATAAATAATTGTGTTGCTAGACAAAATAGAAGAGTTAAAGTGGAAACTATAAATTATTTTACATAAGAAGTATAAAATTGATATATGTAGAAGAACGGCTTTGGAGGCTAACCCCCTCACCCTTTGAGCTAGAAGTGGGGGGCATAGTATAGGCTAGAAAATTTATCACAAAGGGAATTTCTAGCTTGTACAGGGGTTGAGGAGCAGGCCACACTGAAGATGCAAGATAGATTTACAAGCACTTATTTGTGCAGAAAGCCAGAGAAAGAAATTGCAGTAGAAGGAAACATGGGCAAGCCAGCGATAGGATAGCCTTAAATATTAGCATGAAGGTTTCATAGTTAAGCCAATACCAAGATATTGTTATCTCAGCTTCTCACAACCATCCCCAGGCCTCACCAACAGTGGCGTCTAAATAAAGTCACAGCTCGTGTGGATCTTTATAATTGTGACAATTCTACCTGTTGGTCTGGCCTGGGGGTAGGCTTGGGAAGCTATGGCCAAGATAGTATGAAATGAATGGTTATACCTCTGTAGAACTATAGGGGCTAATTTTTGAAAGAGCAACAACCAAAGGCAATATTTATTATAGTTCTTTAATTAACATTGCATTTTTAGAGAAGCAGTAACTTTTTTTAAAAAAAAAAAAAGTTCCCAGTACTGTTTTTACAGGATTTGATTTAAATCCCACATGAACAGGTCCATACACTTAATTGGACACCAAAGTGTAGTGTAAGGGTGAAGACACACTGACATATTGTCTACACCAAGTAGTTGCTACCAGAAGCTGTGGAGCTTCAAAATGCTACAAAATACCCTGCCACAGAAAATACTGAGACTTGCCTCTGCTAAAACACATGTACCCCCATAATGTATGTAGCATAGGAACATAGTGAGTCAAGTTAAAAAAAAAAGAAACACGTTCATCAAGTTTGAAGTCTGTATATAACCTGCCTAACTGCTAGTTGATCCAGTGAAAAGAAAAACACCCTGGAGCAAATTCACTATGCGCCGAAAATGCACTAGCGATGGCTTCGGCACACTTCGCCAGGCATAGTTTCTCCAGGGCTGCGCAAATTCACGAAGATACAGAGTTGCGCACAGGTTACCGAACAGTTGCGAAGTTGCGCTAGCGATAATACCATAAGCAGTCCGAAGTTACATTAGTGATGCCTAATTAGCATACTGTGTGCAGTTAAAATACAATGGACATGTATGCTGCAGCAACTACATTACACTACACAAGGCCAGGGAAACTTAATAAAATTGAATAGAGGTCTTATATTGCCCTACACATGTGCCCACTGTATAGTTTAGGTGTCAAATGTAAGGGGGACAGAGGGTACCCAAAAAAAAAAAAATGATGATCTTTTTCAGCCTATCACCCAGTAAAATGTAAAAAACGCCAGTGTTTTTTGGGACATAGACCTGGTCTGAGCAAGAGGTAACGTTCAGTAAAATCCGCAAGTTAGTGGATTAGCGTAGTTACGTCCCTTCACCAGAGAGCAAGTAGCGCTAGAGTATGTCTACTTCACTAGTGAATTTACGCCAGCACCCTTTAGTAAATCGCGAATTGGCAAAATGACGTCACACTGGCAAATTTTCACTAGCGTCCGCTAATTTGCCCCCCCCCCTGTTTCTCACCCGTCCAAATATTTAGGTGGAACCTCTTTTCTTCTAATCGGAATGGGTGACCTTGTGTCAGCTGGAAAGACCTACTGGTAAATAAAGCATTAGAGAGATTATTATATGATCCCCTTATATATTTATACATAGTTATTATTTCACCCCATAAGCGCCTCTTCTCCAGCATAAACAACCCCAGTTTGGCCAGTCTTTCCTCATAGCTAAGATTTTCCATACCTTTTACCAGCTTAATTGCCCTTCTCTGTACCCTCTCTAATACAATAATGTCCTGTTTGAGTGATGGAGACCAAAACTGTACGGCATGTTCTAGATGGGGCGTCACCAGTGCTCTATAAAGTGGCAGAACGAATATATGCCCCTTCTATGTAATAAAACTCACTAAATTTGCCAAGGAGCAGTAATCCATAACAACCAATAAAATTTGAATCTGCTGAAAATACCTTCTGCAATTACATAATTTATATGTTTTGCCTATGGTGATTCCCAATGGCAAACAATTTTTGGGCGTTTTGCCCTCTGCAGGGGAGCAAGATTTTCCACGGTGGACAAAGCACCATTTAGGTTGTGCCATCACCCTAGATCAGTGATACCCAAGTGGCTTGCGAGCAGCTCTTTTCAGTTGGCCTAAAAGCGGGTTTTATGGATTTCTTGTTTGGAGGAGAGTTTTAGAGGCATTAAGACCATGTATACTGCCAAACAGAACCTCCTGCAGGATGCCGGTCCACATGGGGCTAGCAAATAGCAAATTATAGCAGCAATGAATATGATAATGGCTGGAATGTGAAAAGATGAATACCAGGCAGGGTTTTCATTACATTACTTCTTAGAATGGGAAATAGTCTGTATATCCCCTTATTCGACATGAGTTCTATAAATAGGGATTGTGCTGAATATACATTTTGCCTCGTGAGAAATATATGTGGGTCTTATTTTGTTTTTTTTTAACTTTCTGGTTCTTTGAAGTAGGTGTGGGAGGAAGAGAAGGCTGTTATAATCCCTGTGTATAACTCTTCATCTGTGAACTTGAGATACATTGGATAACTAGATACATGGGATAATTAGAGGAAACCGTATAAGTTACAGGCAAATCTTACATGGGAGCAATAGATGTTATTGTGCCTAATAAAAGGTTACAACCAGTTGCTATACAGGGAAATAGAAGTTATAAAGGAGATTACAAGTAGTAATAGGATCATCACTGTGTGTGGAGCAGTTTAATGAATCAGTTAGAGGGGGCACATACATAGAGCATTAACAAGCTAAATACTCCTGTGCCCCAGAATCATCCCTAGGAAGTAGCAATGCAATCTCAAGACCTCACACTTCTCTAATTGGGCTCAGAGATGATAAAAATGAAGTTTATTTATTAACTCTTGGGATGTTAGAGAAACAGTTTGTAAGCAGATTTCAGATGGTCTTCATTGTACAGTTTTTTTTGTGATTATAAGGCAGAACTTTATTGAGCGTGCAACTGAAAAAGCTCTCTGGCTGCCAGGGTCACTGACCTCAAAAACAAAAAATTAAGAAGGAATAATTTTTGCTGCTGTTCATCTCCTATTTATCTTCTTTGCCTGGTTGCACCAACAATTAAGCAGTAGCAACCAGATAGCAGTTGGAATTGTAAGCCTGCAGAATAAAAAAAATATTCCAAACAACACAAAACCGTTTTAAAAAAATGCACTCCAGTGCGTTTTGCAAGAAGAAAGCTGTGAAAAAAAACTCTTATTGATGTCAATTTATTTTGCAAAAAACAATGACTTCAATGCATTTTGTGAATTATCCCAATTGTGAATTGACCAATGTGAATTTTTCCCCAAAAGGAAAGATTTGCTCATCCGTAATCATTTGACATATCCCATAAAAATGTTTGATTGTGACATGGTGAGGAAACAAAGAGCAGTAATGGGCCTTACCATTGTTGTGTTTAAGCAATATAGTTTTTATTTGCTGCAGCCCCAGTTTTCACCTTATTTGGCAGATGAAGGAAAAGGTGCATTGCTCACGTTAAAGTATGTAGACACTGGGACTCATAATTAAATTGTAAATGCCTGCTCCCTCTCATTTAGTGAGAAATTATTCTAATATTGTAGACAAAGAAAAACCAATGCAGAAAAGTGTGTATACTTACCTTGATTTTTCTTCACAATGCAGCTTTATTGATGAGAATTCTAGCATAATTCATTTCAGTTGCAGCAACTTGTGATTTCCAAGTGTGGATGCTAATTTGCTTTTGCACTGGTACTTTATTGTCTGTCTCTGTGTGTTCTCTCTGGTGGTTCTGCCTTTTGAAACAATGTAGCAGCAGATGGCTGATTTAGTGACGGAGAAACATGAAAGTCTGGCTTTTGCTACAAAGTTCTGAAAACCATCAGTGCAGGTATACTGCTTATAATTGGGAATACAGTTACAAAAAACATAGGAACTAATGAAAATGTCTAATAAAATAAACTGGAAAGCTGCTTAGAATTACATTCTCTTTCATTAGACAAAATGTTCTTTTGGGTTTACACTACAGGAGCAGGTACACTCCAGTTCCAGTGTTAGCTGCAGTTGGTTAGCTCATGAATGAAGATTATCTAGTGCACTGCTAAAATCCTATGCTGCATTAAAATTAAGATGCAATAAGAGCTAAGAAGTCAGGCTTAGGGATTGTCATAAACAAAGCTGCTTGAGTTCTGCATGGCTGGGAAGTAAGGCGGGGGCTCCCCCTGCTGTTCATAAGTATGATTGTTTCCCTGCTCAGCAGTTAGGGACCATCTGACAATTCCTATCCACAGTAGTAAATGAAGGGAGAATTTCACTGCATACAGTCAGGTGTCTTATAAAAACGGTACACATTTTTTTTTATTAAAGTATATTGGAGATAGCTTTCTTTTTCATTAAAGAAAGTAAAAATGGGATTTTATTTTATTTTTTTGCCTTTACATGCGCTTTACAGAATCTCCAGTTGGAATATGGATATCCGTAAATATCGACCTTTTATATGTCATACTTTGAGCCACCATTTAGCTATGGTCTGTGTTTTCCCTCAGAGATCACCTGACCAGAAATACTGCAACTCTAACCAATGGCACATTGTACTTAAAAAGTATATTTTTCTGAAGATGGTTTATTTACATGAAGCAGGGTTTTACATATGAGCTGTTTTATGCAATTTCTTTTTATAGAGACCTACATTGTTTAGGGGGTATAGTTTTCCTTTAAGCTATGGGCTCCAATATCTAAGTTCTGGCTGTGCTAATAAGTACAATACCTAGTTTTATTATACACCATCCTCCACTTATGTTTGCAAGAGTCCATTCTGGATTTAAGGGGAAATGTACATTTATCCCTTAGTAAAGGAGATGTCCACTAACCCCATGTCATGAGGGTGATAATGGTCCGGGTGAGACCTTATTTCATGTTACCATTTGAAGTAAAGAAGAATTAAATGTATAAAAAAAAAATCATGGATTTCACCATCAGGAAATGGGGTGATTTGACATCTCCGTAGTTATATATCCCTTGCACACCCACAAATGCTTTCCCAGGCAGACTGAAATGTTCATTCCCTTCTCTGTGCAGAGACATCTCCACCTCTTCACCAGCTCTTTGCAGATTTATGGCAGACCGAGTGCTATGCCTTCAACCTCTCAGAACATTCCCCTATATTTAGTCCTTAAGGATAGATATTTATGAAAGGCAAAATTGAGTTGAAGGGAGTGTAGCTATCTCCAAAGGAACTGCAGTGGATGTAAGAAAAATGTACTTTGTAGGAATATGCGTTATATTTCTTTTCTTGATGTTGGTGTGTCTGCATGAACAACGATTTGCCATCTGTGAGCTGGTATTAGCCTACCTGTATTAGTCAGAACATAAGCACAGTTCTACATTCATTTCCATTGTGCACTTTCTGCTTTGTGTCTGTGTATCACATACATGCCCTGCTGATTAAACACAGCTGCACTCAACCTACAATACCACTTGTTACAAAGTCATTTTACTATAGCGGAGCTATAAATATACAGCCTTCCAACACATTCATTTCGGGAATTTCTGCAGGTTATTCAGTTCTGCTTATTTCCGCACTCTTCATACATTTCATTTTTTTTTAAGCACCAGAGAAGCGGATATTTTAACATTTTACAGCTAAAGAAATTACCAGTCTGTAAATACCAATATAATGTGGGTATTGCACAAAATCACAGCCACGCTTATACTTAAATGCTTTATTGAGGTCTAAAAGAGAAAATCTATTTATGCATAATATTTATATTGTAGCTTAGTCTGCGTACCGGGCAATTTTCTCCATTTGTGCACGTTACTAAGGCAAGGGCTCTCTTTAAACAGCAATGTCTTTTCATGTTCAAACAAAGTATTTTAGTTAAAGGAATATACAGGTATGGGATCTGTTATCCGGAAACCTGTTATCTAGAAAGCTCCAAACAAAAGAAAAGACTATCTCCCTCCCATAGACCCAATTTTATCTAAATAATCTTATTTTTAAAAAAATGATTTCCTTTTCCTCAGTAATAATAAAACAGTACCTTGTACTTGATACAAATTAAGATAAGTAATCCTTATTGGAAGCAAAACCAGACTTTTGGGTTTATTTAATGTTTATATGATTTTCTTGTATACTTAAAGTTATTTTGTAAATATCCCTTATCCAGAAAACTTGCATTCTGGATAACAGGTCCCATACATGTAATACCACAATTGGCAATCATATGTGTAAGTGACAATATGCAGAAAACTAAGGGGCAGATTTATCAAGGGTCGAAGTAATTTTTGGATACTTCAACCATCGAATGGGATACTACGACTTCGGATTTATTTATAGTTTGATAGTTTGAATATTCAAATATTCCATAATCTAAGTACTGTCTCTTTGGCCTGGAAACAGGAGTGGAACAACTGCAGCTGATTATAAGCAACAGTTCATTTAAGGTATAGGGACACGTTCATGAAAAATGTGGAAGGTTTCACTATCCCTTTAACTAAGATGATATTACATTTTTTTCCCTAAATTTCCAGTCTTGTTTTTGTAGTCTTTGAAAAACAGACTTCGAAATACTGACTGCTTTATTTGCTGTGATTTTTAAAAGTAATATTTTTTCCAGCTTAGTTATTCCCTGGTTGTGAAGCTGGCACTATACAAACAATTCAGCTCATTTCTCATGTTTGGCAAATTAGCAAATCTGGATTTGGGCTAATTCAGTCTTTTAGCTCCTGACCAAAGACTAGATCATATAAAGGGGCCTGTGCATGATACAAGCTAATACACAATCAGTTACTAGGCAAAAGCCTTAAGAAGTAAATGGCATCGTCTGGTACATAGGCAGGGTGTTGCTATATCACATGGCTATACCAGGGGGTTTCATTGGCCTTTTTGAAAAGCAAAGCATGAAATGGAAACCCCAGACCCTAGCGATATTTTATACCAAAGCTCAAAGTATGAGCACAGCAAATCCTTCCCAGTTCTTCTAATCCCAGTTTTACGGAAAAGACACAAAATAAGTCACTTGCAGAGTAGAAAATCAAGAAGAATGGAGAATGTTATAGCTCCAAACGCCGCTGCTATGTCCCCACAGAATTTATGTCAATTATTATTCCATCTCATCCCTGACCTTTCAGTTCTAAATAACACCGTGGTATCACAGGGCCCAGCCGCAGCTGCTGCAGGAAATTAACTGTATCGGCTATTCTCTAGGAAACCAGCCGCACAGAAATCAGAGTTCGGCATTATCTTCTTCCAACACGCCCTATCTAATACCAGTCTAAATATCACCCAGCTCCCAGCTGCTCCATCCTCATAAACACTCATCTATTATCCAACAAGACAAATGTTACATCTCTGGTGGCCTTAATGCTGCTTTTGCTGAGAACTGCTATTCCAACTGTGGGAAATATCATTTGCTCACCTGAAACCTTAAGTCTGGGGATATAAAACTATGTATGGGTTAGCATCAAAGCCAGTCCTTACTGTGAACCCGCAAATTTGATGTGATTGCATTTAATATATTGTAATGTCAAAGAAACAACAGTATTGATTGGTGGACGGTGCTTGAAGGGCAAGATAAATTGCAGAATGCATTATTCTTCATTAGCCCCTAGAACATAGAAATGCTTTACAATGATTATCCTATTGCAGTGGGGAAGGAACTGATGCATGTGTGTCACCTGCTTTGGTAATTTATTTTCTAGCAGTGTGAGCCACATTCAGGGCCAGGCTCCTTGAAAAGGAAATGTGTTTATTAATATGCAAATTTCATGATGTAATAACTGTTAATGTTAGCACTTCATTAATGCCCTACCTGCTGCCATCCATCTGCTGCTGGATTATTATTCCCCACATACCAACTGAAGGTTCTCAGATGGTACCAATAGTCACTGATCAGCATGTGCTCAAGGGTTACAAGTTAAATGGCCCTAGATTTCCTACATAGACCTTGTTCCCATCTTTCCTATAGTGGGCCACCAAGTAGTAACTTTGACACAGCACTGCAAGGCTGCAGGTATAGTTGTACAGGTATCCAAAATAGACAATATTGTGTGTGCTTCAACCACCTTGTTTAACTTTGTAGGTTGGGTGCAAAGCAGTCCAGAAACCCTTGCCAGGGGTTTGCATAGACATACAGAGAACAATAGGCTTGAGAAAGGGCAAGAGTAGCCCGAAACGTTGCCTGGTTGTTTGACCTAATAAATTCACGTTTTCACTTTTTTGCAACAAAGAGTTGTACAGGTATGGGATCAGTTATCCTGAAAACTTTTATGCAGAAAGCTCTGAATTATAGGTAGGCCAACTCCCATACACTCAATTTAATCCAAATAATCCATTTTTTAAAAAAAAAAAATTTCCTTTTTCTCTGTAATAACAAAACAGTATCATGTACTTAATCCTGACAATAATACAATGAATCCTTATTGGAGGCAAAACAAAAAAAAACAAATTGGGTTTATTTAATTTTTAAATTATTTTCTAGTAGACTTAAGGTTTTAAGAGCCAAATCACTGGAAGAGCTGTTATCTGGAAAACACTAGGTCCTGAGCATTCTGGATAACAGGTCCCATACCTGTACTGATATTTGTGCAGTCACCACTGTAGACTTCTTGTCACGATCGGCACCCAGAACCAATGCTAGGCTCCCTGGTCTCGGCTCTTGCTTCTGCCTTTAACAGCCGCTTTTCACCTAGGGAGGAGCCCTCTGCTAATTGGATGCCGCCAGGTCTTACTAAAAGAGGAGCCAAGCTAGGGGTTCTGGACGAGCAGAGGGGCACAATCGTTAGCAAAGTCTTTTGGGCAGAAGGTCCCCGCAGTCCTTACACTTCTCACTCAGAAAGCTAATTTGTACTGGTGCCAGCAGCAATAAATCAGAACTTGAAACATATATTAACATCAGGTGCTGTATCTCCACTGGTTTAGGGCTCTTACACATGAGCGTTCCGACCTGCACTCCCCTGCGTTCCGTTTTTTGGCGTTCAGCCGCAGGGGAGCGCAGGAATAGACGCAAGTAATTATTTGAAATGGGGCTGTACTCACTCAGGCGCGTGTAGGTGCCGAACGCAGGTTCAGACGCAACATGCTGCATTTTTCCTGCGTTCGGCGCCTACACGCGCCTGAGTGAGTACAGCCCCATTTCAAATAATGACTTGCGTCTATTTCTGCGCTCCCCTGTGGCTGAACGCCAAAAAACGGAACGCAGGGGAGCGCAGGTCGGAACGCTCATGTGTAAGAGCCCTTAGCAAGCTTGGACATGAATATCATCTATACATAAAGTCCAAATTTAGCTCTTCAAAGGGCAAGTCAACACCAAAACATTCGCCTAATAAAAGAATATACTAGGCAATTTTACAATAGACATTTATTTAAACATTTCAGTGCAAAGACAGTTCAGCCAATTAGCTGCCTTGTCTTACACTGAATGAACAGTCTCAGCCATAAGGGCAGAGAACAGACAGGGACAGACAAACACTGCTTTCAATAGGAATACATATATAAATAACTTAAAGACCATAGACCTTGTAATGAATGCATATTGCAAAGTTTTATTAGGCAAAAATTATGTTTTGGTTTGACATGCCCTTTAATACAGTGGTTTTGTAAATTGCATGCGGCCATGAGAAATCCCATGTCTTCAGATTAGCCAGTGTCCTCCGTGTTGCAGGGCCTTGCAGAGCAGCAGTTGTAGATAGTAAGAGTGGGAAAGAGTAGGTACATTTGAGCAAGATTGCAGCAGTATCATTTCATACCAGTGCTAACCACAAAGTTGGTTTTCCACAGGGACCTACCACTATGTTAGACCACATAGAGAAAGCAAAAACATATACAACTCTGATACTAGAACACAGTATTACAGCCACCAATAAAGATGATATTAAATGAATAACCTGCATTTTAATTAATCAACTGTTGAAATCCAGCAGCATTGTCCAGAAATTGCTTTATGAGTTAGTAAGAATGACATAAGCACTTCCTGTTGATCAGACTAAGTAAACGACTAATACCCAATTAAACGCTCTGTGTCTGTCCCCACCTCCCCCTCAGGGTTTATATTTTGTTTGGAGGATTGACAAATAATATCAAACTGTAGAGCTCCTGGGGCCTATGCATTAAATTCCCACCTAATTATCAACCCACTAATAGTGTTAATCCACAGTGCTCTTATATGTGATAACCATGCATAGCCTTTGCAAATCCTATTAACCAGCAATAAATGTATTTCCCACATTGTCATAAAAGCTGAATTTATATTGTGGTATTGTCTGTGGAGTATGCACGTATACACATTTAATCCTAGTGTCGGGGTCTACATGTGCATATCAGAACTGCTACAGATTTAGTTGGTTTCTTTCAACTTGCATTTTTTTTTTTATTATTAAATAGATGTTTTATTCTTTTAATAATTCCATCTTACCAAGTGAAAAACATAGGGAAATATAGCAGTTTGTTCAGTATGGTTAGTAGATGACGAAAACCTTGTATAAATTAACAACCAGCCTTCATCTTATTTTGTATTGTTTTATACCTCGAATGAACTCGCAACTCGAATGGTATCTAATTTAAGAAAAAACGTGAATGGAAAAAACTAGATTTGGTGAGTTCGACTTGCAAAACCCAAAAACTCAAATTAAGTGAAAAAAAACTTAAACCGATCGAATTTTTGGGCAAAACCCTCCTATAAAAAAGGTAATATCGTGAAGGCTATTAACATCTTCAAGTGGTTCAAGGGACCTCTGCCATTGACTTCTACATGACCTCAATAGGTGTATTTTCTGATTTGAGCTATTTCCAGGGTCGGGGTATAATAATTTTAGTGGAAAACACAACTCAAACCTTAAAGGGATCCTGTCATCAGAAAACATGTTTTTTTCAAAACACATCAGTTAATATTGCTACTCCAGCAGAATTCTGCACTGAAATCCATTTCTCAAAAGAGCAAACAGATTTCTTTATATTCAATTTTGAAATCTGACATGGGGCTAGACATTTTGTCAATTTCCCAGCTGCCCCATGTCATGTGACTTGTACCTGCACTTTAGGAGAGAAATGCTTTCTGGCAGGTTGCTGTTTTTCCTTCTCAATGTAACTGAATGTGTCTCAGTGGGACATGGGTTTTTACTATTGAGTGTTGTTTTTAGATCTACCAGGCAGCTGTTATCTTGTGTTAGGGAGCTGCTATCTGGTTACCTTCCTATTGTTCTTTTGTTTGGCTGCTGGGGGGGGAAAGGGAGGGAGGTGATATCACTCCAACTTGCAGTACAGCAGTAAAGAGTGATTGAAGTTTATTAGAGCACAAGTCACATGACTTGGGGCAGCTGGGAAATTGACAAAATGTCTAGCCCCATGTCAGATTTCAAAATTGAATATAAAAAAATCTGCTTGCTCTTTTGAGAAATGGATTTCAGTGCAGAATTCTGCTGGAGCAGCACTATTAACTGATTCATTTTGAAAAAAAAAATTTTTCCCATGACAGTATCCCTTTAAAAAAAACTCTAAGACACTGCACCTCCTTAAATCATTCACTAACATTCCAATGCTGCAGATGTTATTATACTACAACTCCCAACATTATTATATAATCCAGTTATGGACGGGATTCAAGCTCTATGATGAACTTTTCTTGGGGTTGTTATGCATTTTTGAATCATTTCTTGGCTACAGTGCAATTCTGAGGGACATGTGGCTATATAGGTATGGGATCCTTTATCGTTAAACCCATTATCTAGAAAGCTCCAAATTATGTGAAGACTATCTCCCCATGTTTAACAAATTATTTCCTTTTTCCCTATAATAAAAGTACCTTGTACATGATCCCAACTGAGACGTAAATGATCCTTATTGAAGATAAAACCTTTCTATTGTGATTATTAAACATCTAAATATTTTTTAGTAGACTTAAGGTATAGAGATCCAACTTGCATAAAGATCCTTTATCAGGAAAACTCCAGGTCCCAAGCATTCTGGATAATAGGTCCCATACCTTTATTTCAAATTTTAGTGGGAACACTGTGGACTTGGAGTGCCCATAGAAAGCTGTAGGAGGAAACTTTAATAGTGAATTTGTGAGCCAAATGCTGCATTCATGCATTTACACTTATGATAATGCTAATTATGTAGATTAAAAAGCATGTGTCCTTTTGCCTATCATTGATCACAATAACTACTAGGGACAAAGTGTGCATAGTGAACGTGACTACATAAATATATAGATTATCATCAGTACAATTAGTACCTCTGTTGGCACCTTATACTATATGAGAAACTACAAACACATACACTTTCAGAAGTCATTGTGAGTCCATGTGTCAGGCTTGCCTCAGGCATCCATCCAGCTTGACCCAAGAGTACAATTAAGAAGACAAACCCCGGAGGGCAGACAGATACTGTTTAAGTTCACAATAATTTTACAAACTTTAATCATTTGTAATTAATGTATATTAGAAAGTTGCTCAGAGTATACAGTATATTCTTGCTTTATGCAATAAACTGGTTTTGGTTGCAAAATCTGTTCCCCAGACCAGTAACACATAGCACAACAGCAGATGTTTTGCTTTCAAGAAGCCTCCTCATTTAGGCTAGGGCCACACTAGGCGATAGCGCCGCGATTTGACTCGCGGCGACTTTCCGCCGTGACTTTTAATCCGCAATCGCTGGGGAAACTTTTGCGCTGGCGTCTATGGGGAATCGCGAAAAATCGCCAGCGTAAAAGCACACACGGCGATCTTTTTTCTACTGTCGCTCGAAATTGCCTCACTAGGCGATTTCGAGCGACAATAGAAAAAAGATCGCCGCGTGTGTTTTTACACCGCGATTCCCCATAGACGCCAGCGCAAAAGTTTCCCCAGCGATTGCGGATTAAAAGTCGCGGCGAAAAGTCGCCGCGAGTCAAATCGCGGCGATATCGCCTAGTGTGGCCTTAGCCTTAGACTGTTGCTGCGGGATGCTGAACTGGAGCAAACTTTCCCTATTTTTCTACACAACATCAACCAATATTTTCAAAAGAAGGTTCTGAAAACCATGGCAAGGGACCTAGGCACACAACTGTCAACTGCTTTCTAGCTAAAGTCTGTTTCCCAATTCTGCACAAGTCTATACATCCAAACTCTCTGGCCAAGCAATTAGAATTCCAGAAATTTGAGTAACAGAAATAACAATTGGTATGACAGAGCGAAAAATGTGTCCATGGAGAGGAGTTTCCTTCTCTGTGTACCCTTGAATTATCCAGGGTAATACATGCTTTCCAATTGTCTGCAGATAAGTATGATTAGCAATTCTGCAATGTAACATTAAGCAGCTAGTAAACCAAATTTAGCTGGAGCTGGCTGTGGTTCAGACCAACTAATTGAATTAGCTATTGTTGCATTACCGATAAGGACACTTTGGGGAGAGAGAAAGCAGTGCAGGCTTCGTAACACAGACAAAACCGTGAAATGGGATCAATAGGAAATGTGCAAGGAAGGCATGGGAATACTCATCCCCTGTCCCCCCTCCCCAAGTACGACGAGGTGATACTGCCACCGAACCCAAACTGTGAGGAATTCTTCCATCTCTCCCTCATACACACACCATTTACCTCTCTCTCAAAGCACAAGAGCTTTATTTAATCAGAAGCACACACAATATCTAGCCTCAGAATGTACCTGATAGTTGCCGGGTTTTGCTAAACATGGAAATAGATCGCATTCTAAATATTAGGTAGGTGGAATTGAAGCAGAATAACAAAACCACTCGCAGACTGTTTTAGTGTAGCGCTGTATGCATTATCCTAAAAAATTATTCTATGATAAAATCTCTTTTAAACATTGTTAAAGGGATTCCGTCATGATTTCTATGTTATAGTTTTTATTTCTAAATTACACTGTTTATACTTAAAATAATTCACTATCATTCATTTTTTTTTTATTCCTGAACCATCTCGGCTCATTGTGCCTGATCCTCTGCTCTCAGAAAGAGCCAGGACTTCAAGATGGAACTGCTCTCAGATAAGCTATTGTTTCTCCTACTCAATGTAACTGAAGGAGTCGCAGTGGGACTTTGATTTTTACTACTGAGTGATATTCTCATATCTGCCAGGTTGCTGTTATCCTGTTACCTTCCCATTGTTCTGTTGAATGGCTGCTGGAGTAAAAAGGAGGGGGTGATATCACTCCAACTTGCAGTGCAGCAGTAAAGAATGACTGAAGTTTATCAGAGCACAAGTCACATGACTGGGGGCACCTGGGAAACTGACAACATGTCAGCCCCATGTCAGTTCAAGTTTAAATATTAAAAGTCAATTTGGTCTCTTGAAAAATGGATTTCAGTTGAGAAGCCAGCTATTTTAGCAGCACTATTAACTATTTCCTGTGACAGAATCCCTTTAAGACATTTATCTATCATACAGACCCTCATGCAGAGGGGAATTCACATCTTATTCCTACATGTATAGTTCAGGTGCTTCTACCATTGGGGAAGCCAAAGAACTGTAATTCAACATTTGGAAGTTGTGATTCCTACTAGTGTGTTAAATATTTCTCTGACCAACCTTACGGGAAAATCCCTCAGGGAAGAGGGGAACATATGAAACTGGATTTGTAGGAAGAACACAAATTACCGGGCCTATGGCAGCAGGATTTTGGGGGCGGCATTTCACCCAGCCACATTCACATAAGTGCAGGTGTTGAGTATTCTGGGCTGTTTGCTAAAAAGCCTTTTATTTAATTATATTTCAGGAACTTTGTATCTTTTTGTGGCGTCTGTGCTGGAGATCAATGGGAAACTTGGGACATTTCAGTAAGAAACTGGGACTGTCCTGCGAAGAACTGTACAGTTGAATGTATGTAATTATTAGCAAATGGAGAACAATTCCTATTTTCGGTGTAGAAGGTTCTATGGTTTTTAGGTTTAGAGATTCCCTGTAATGAATCATGTACAGATTATAGATTTATACAGTATTACACACTATTTCCATAAGAATTGTCTTCTCACACATGATGCCTTATTTCTCAATAGACTTACAGTCTTTATGGCTCCTTTCCATATGGGCAGAATTAATAAAACTTTAACAAATGGCTAGTGATGGGCGAATTTATTCGCCAGGCGCGAATTCGCGGCGAATTTGCACGTTTCGCCGCCAGCGAATAAATTCGCGAAACTCGCGTGAAAATTCGCGACAAAAATTCGCCGGCGTCAAAAAATTTTTTTTTCGAAAAATGGACGCCGGCGTCAAAAATGGGCGCCGGCGTCAAAAACGGGCGCCGGCGTCAAAAACGGGCGCCGGCGTCGAAAAAACGGGTGCCGGCGTCAAAAACGAGACGCCGGCGCCGTTTCGCGAATTTTTCGCCGTTTCGCGAATTTCGCGCGAAATTCGCGAATTTTTCGGCGAAGCGAAACGGCGCAAATTCGCCCATCACTACAAATGGCTCCAAAGCTGCAAGTTTGATTTAGGAAGAGAGGGAGTTTCAAAGTATTTGTGTTTCTCACTGATAATAAAAATGATCTTCCCCTTCATGAGACGATTTCTAAGAGACACTGGTACTAAAATAATAAACATTGCTGAGAATCAGCTGCCGGCTTCTGGATGGACGTCCCTATATCAAGGCTTTCAAGACACAAACTGATGTGGATCAAGTTGTTGCTTAGCACACGTTTTCATCAGCTCATCCAGGGGAAGGAAAACCATCAGGCCAGTTGCCAATTCAGCCTTAAAGAGCAGAAAGTAAAAGATCAATTGGATAGCCCCTGGGGCAATTACTAGCGATGGGCGAATTTCCTGCGAAATTCGCAAACCGCAGAAAAATTAGTGAAAATTGACGCCTGCATCAATTTTGGACACGCGTCTAAAAAGTAAATTTTGACGCCGGCGTTAAAGGCAATGGGTGTCCGTACAGCGTTGACACGTGTCGATTTTGACGCAAGCGACTTTTCGGACGCATGTCCAAAACTTTTTGATGCATGTGAATTTTCGCTGGAGTTTCACGAAATTTATTCTTCGGTGGCGAAACGCAGAAATTCGCCACTAATTTGCGCCAGGAGAATGTATTCGCCAATCACTAGCAATTACTGCTCCTTTTGTTGATTTAAATTGATTTTTATTTTGCTTTCCTATAAGCAGTTTGATGTTGTAAGGGTTAGGTAGTCCCATCACAATACCTTTATTACAAATCAAACTGCAAATGGCAAGTCTCCTATATTTCTGGCTCTAGGGCTTATAGTCTATGCCATATATCATTGGCTGCATATGCCCGATACTGATGCTCACATATGTACTTTCCAATATGGAATTTCACCATGCTTCACAAAATACAGCCTAGTCCCTTAAAGCAAGACCATCAGGAGTAGAGTCTACACAATACCAACTGCAACTTGTCTGCATTTGTATTTGCTGTGCACCACCGAAATGTGCCCAGCACTGGGAGGGGAATTTGATAGGTACTCTGCCAGCTGATAAAGGGAACCACATATCCTTGCGACACAGAATTATTTTTATTGGCAGGATGCTGGCAAACACATCATACTGTATATGTATAAAATCATATATATAAAAGATATATAAGGCAGCAGCAAGTCAATGACATAATCCCATTTTATTGTCACTGGAGACTTTTCTAGAGTAGCAGAGATACAATGGTACTGCAGGTAAGCACTTTTAATCACAGGACCCACTGCTGGAAAACATTGCATTTTGGACACCAGTTTGTCAGTATGGTTCAGATCTGGAAGTTAGTGCACATCTTGAACTCAGTCCTCATGACCAGCATATGCTCAGAGCTCTGCTCCTCTCATTACCTGCACAACGTATGCTTCAGCTCTGGCACACTCAATGCCATATGGTTAATGGAGTTACACAGTCCCAAATTACAGACTATTCTGGTGAAAACGGCTTCATTCCTCCTCTGCCAAGAGTGTTTATGGCTGTGCATTCACAGAGCTGCTATCTCACACTGCAGCTGCCCCTGTATATCAGCAGCCCTCCATTCTCCTGCTCCGAATCCTGAGCCTTTCAGTCCCAGACAGATAACAGGAGTATCATGTCCCTGTGAGTGTGAAATTCTGTTCAGCAGCCAAATGTGTAGTCTCACAGCCATGCTCATCTTTACCAAAATGCAAAGGATATTTATGAGTCTACAGAACTAGTTTGATCATTTTTGCAAATTATTAGGCAAAACTTTTGTTGCGTAAAATCGCAACACAAGTGCCAAGTGCGAGCCACAAGGGCACACTTGAAGGAGAACTAATACCTAACTAAAGAGCGAGATTTAGGCTCTATCTTTAGGCACTATGGGGCAAATTCACTAACCTCCAAAAATTCACCAGCGACAGCTTCGCTCACATGGCAACACTACGCCAGGCGTAGATTAACCCTTTAGTAAATTTGCCCCTATGTTTTGGCTTCTATACCAGTCCACGGCAACTACAGCCCTTTAGTAGTAAAGATCTGTGCCTCCAAAGATGCCCCAGTAGCTCCCCATCTTCTTTTCTGCTGATTCACTGCACATGCTCTGTGCTGCTGTCACTAAAGCTGGCCATAGTAAGTAAAGATGAACTGCAGCTCACCGTTTATATGCTTGATTGGATATCCTGCGGGGTATCCTGTGTTGATGCCCCAATCGAGTCAATCAGTAGAAATCCAGGTGCAGGACAAATCCACAGCACTTGATAAAGGGCCTAGCCCGAAACATGTTGTGTCTGGTTACATTCTCAATAAAAGATTTTGCAGTCTAAGAATACTGCTGTGGATTTGTCCTGCACCTGGATTTCTACTGATTGACTAAAGCTGGCCATAGACACAACGATCCGATCGCTCGAATCATGGATTCATACGATTTTCGGACCGAGTGTGGAGAGTCCCGTCATTTTTAGTCCAGCGGAGATCGTCGTTTGGTCGATCTGACAGGTTAGAAAATTTATCTCGGCTGCAGGTAATATCTCTGCGTGTATTGCCGATCGTATGATTTTCAGTGGGAGACTGTCACCAGCTTTGTCTATCGTACCATTGCTGTCAGAGGCAGAACATCGGCTGATCTGGTCTTTAACTACTTTATTTGGTCGGAATGGTAAGACTTTGATCTGAATGGTTAGTGACAGGTCGGAGATGGGAAAGTCTGATCATACAATGATTTGTACGATCGGATCTTTGCATCTATGGCCAGCTTTACTGAGCTTAGGGACCAAATTACAATATACTGTATTCTTATTACATGGCAGCTTTGAAACCAGTGCAATTGACATCAGATTTTAACAATCAGTCCTGTAGCATCAGCTTCTATGACAGGAACACCTCACTGTCTGCTTCATAATTTGGAATCAGTGGAAAAGTAAGACATCCCTCCAATGAATAAAGATTTTATGGGCGGGGGGGAAAATGTAGGGGTCATTTACTTTTGGTGAGGTCGTGGTGCAATTTGCAAAAACATGAACAGAATCAAAGCTCCTGTTGCACCCTGCCTCACAGCTCACACCAGAATTAAGTGCTCCCTGTGGTCATTCTGATTCAGGTAGTAAGGACAGGACTGCCTTGTGCTCTGCAGCTTGTGCTGGGATTCAGCATGACACCCTTAGCTTTCAGAAAGGACTTCATTTAGAGCTGTTTCAGGAGTGTTTTGAGCATATGGAGACTTGCCACTTGCTTAATATTTGAGAGTAGGGAGTTCCAGAGACAAATTGTAGCAGGGTCACAGAAATGATAAGGCAGCGTGGAAAAGGAATGTGCTGAGACAACAGCCATCAATAGGCCTGTAATGTAACCAGGTGAAAGTCACGAATGATTTCTTGTGACAGAAGAATTTTATAGTGTGAAATTCAATACGGTTTTAGGAAATACATTTTGATAGAACGTTAGCCAGAAATAAGAATTGCCTATATATATATATATATATATATATATATATATATATATATATATATATATATATATATAGATATATAGCTTTTCAAGATGGACCAGCACTCCAGTTTATTCAATCAAATGTGAATATTTATTTGAGTAGTTACTCTCGTGTCCAACGTTTCGGCCCACATCTGGGCCTTTATCAAGGAATTTATATATAGATATATATATATATATCTATATATAGATATATATATATATATAGAGCTACTAGTAACATTCACAAATGGCAGGATTTGATCACCAATACAGATGCTTTTATCATTCATATCAATCCTCAACAATCAACACTAAATAAGGTTAGTAGTTTGAACTTTTTAGAGCCAAAATAGTAGATCCTAAGACTGCATAGTATCAAATAACTTCAAATAATCATACCGTAATATACAACATAAGATACATTCTCACGGAGATGGCAGACTCCCAGTGCTGCTGGAGATTTGCATCCGGACGTGTGTACAGGAAATTTATCAAGTTTAATGCAACATTACAAACATTTTTAAAGTCACAAATGGAAGCTCAAAGTTGTGCCAAACACATCCGGAAAAATCACAAAGTGTAGTTATATGGCCATTTCCAAAAAATATTTTACTGGTAATAAAAAATGAGGGGAAAGTACCTATATCTAAATGACTACTGTTAAGTACAAGTTGGTAATAAATATAATACATACTGTTTCCCTAGTGGTGGTTCCCTACTTGTTTGCAATATGCAAAGACAGAGATAGAAAGGACTCTATTTTCCACCCACATTTATAAAAAAATGGAGTCCATTTTTAAGACACATTTGAAAAAGAGCTTGTGCAGCTCAAAACATGTTGTAAATAAAGGCACTTTTTGCAGCAGTACGTCTGCACTTTTCTGTATCTTTCCCTAACCTATTTTGTTTAATTTTCAAGATACTGAGTGTCTCCTTCCACTGCTCTATTAGCATCCATGGAAAAAGTAGTAACAATACTGGTTCTAACAGTTGGTTTTCATACATAGTCTCTCATTTGGTAAATTTGTTTTTCTTGATTCTTGATTTTTGTATAGTCATTTCGTTTGTATACTTATGTACTATAGCAGGATTTCAGAAATGTTTCTCAGGAGCTACATACAAGTACACAATAAATTTACAGTCATGTCACTAAAGCTGGCGATAAGTGCAAAAATTTGATCTTACGAATCTCCGTTTCGTATAATTTTCCGGCCGTGTGTGGCATGTCCCGACATATTTCATGAGATGGCGATCAGTCGCTCAGTTGATCAGACAGGTTAGAAAATTCTGTCGGCTACCGATAATATCTCTGCGTGTATTGCCCATCATACGATTTTCAGTGAGAGACTGTCACTAGCTTTTGTTGGACATAGATATCATACGATTGCTGTCAGGGGCAGAACATGGGCTGATCTGTTCTTTTGTACTTTATTTGATCGGAATTGTTAGTGGCAGGTCGGGAGATGGCACCGAACGATCGTTCATCCGATATGAAGATAAATCTGCACGTCTATGGCTGCCTCAAGCCTGTTTAAGTGCACTGCTGGGCCATGGCTGGCAAGAAAACACTACACAAATAATCATTTTACACCCTTTCATGATAAAAGTTGGTGACCAAGCAGTGCGTTTATCATATGTTTAAATCTCATCAGGACTATACTACACTTTTGTTTTTCAAAGAAAGTGTCAGACAATCCACTTTTCTCTACTGTTATTTTAGTGAAACATTTCACTTTAACCAGAGCATATGTGCCATGATTATTCATGCAAACTGTGAGCATCAGACACATGCCTATGATAGGAGACGATATACTGAATTTCAATATCCTTTAGTGATGTAGGTTTGGTCTCTTAGTGAAGTCATTTTGCATTGAGGTTGTATTGATCAGTCTAATGCAGTTAAAATATTTGGCACCGCTGCCCAGGCACTTAGGACCTCATTGAACTATCATGGCTCAGTCTGATGTGCTTAACAATGATGCATTGAAGATTAATAGAGATAAATAAGAGGCATACTGCTAGGTTTAGGTTCTCCAAGACACGCACGGGTAAAGCAAATGTAAATACTGTTGGGGAGCCACACAAGCAAGAAAAAAATTCATTGGTTATACCAAATAAGGACTGTGATAGGCTAACTGATATCCCAATGTTGACTACTAGTCTGCAGGGTACTCTTTTGGAGTAAACCTGTGTATTTATGATTCCAAAACTTGATTTAAAGGAGAAGGAAAGTCATTTTAACTTGGGGGTGCCAAAAGTTAGGCATCTCAAGTATATTTACTTACCTGACAACTGGGCCAGTGCTCCTATAGCAGAGACTGCACCTGCACGGGGGTTCTGCCAGCAAGCACCACAAAGGGTTTGTCTTCTTCGCTTCTTCATTCTTCAAATTTCCCAGGGTAGATGCATAGAACAAAATAATCAGCACTTTCGTTAAAGTTGGCTTTTCACTCTAATGCGCATGTGTAGCTGCAAGAGGAAAGAAAAAGCAGAAAGAAGATTGCTCCGTGGTGCTTGCTGGAAGAACCCCCAGGCTGGTGCAGTTTTCTGTTGTTAGGAGCACTGACATGGGGTGTCAGGAAAGGAAATACAATCACTTGGGGGTGCCTACCTTTTGGCACCCCGAAGCAAAAAAAACCCAGTTCCTTCTCCTTTAAGCCAGGTATTTCAAAATGGGCACTTACTATGAGGCCACTGGAAGCAACATCAATGGGAGTGGAGAGCAACACATTGCTCATGAGCCACTGGTTTGGGATCACTGTACTAGGAGAACCACTTTCACATTACTCCAGGCAATTTAAATAAGTTCATACTATACCACCCTGTGGCACTCCTATGTTGTTCTATGCACCATAAGCCAAAGATTCACATAGAGAGCTCAGTGTTACGCAAGGGGCAAATGAATGTAGCCAGGGTAAAGTGGAACATAAAATGCACTGTTCTGCCTGGAGATGAAGCTTACAGCAGCTAGGATGTATCTCTGATGGATAGTAAAAAAAAATGTTGCATGGTTTGAAAAAGTGTTGCGCAAAAAAAAACACCCATTGACTTCAATGCATTTGGCAATTTTTTTGCAGTTTTCTAAATTTTTGGAGAAGCAAAACGGGTCAAATTCACCCATCACTAGGTCACAGGGAATGTGCATCAAGATGAGCCCTTGCCAATAGTAATGTTAGATAGTGAACACTGCAACTGGTGCTCAACCAGTGATACTCATTGGAAACCCGCGAGCTCTGAATCTCCATAGACCTGCAATTTAGATTGGTCAGAATATAGCAAGGAGCCTAGTCTCAACTGAGCACACTGAATAACATAGATTCAAAATGGGCAGCATGAGTCTAAGGGGCAAATTTACTTGACTTCGAAGTTGCGCCAGCGTTGGCTTGGCCGCACTTCGCCAGTCGAAGCTTCGCTGATTCACTAAAATCCGAAGTTGCGCTCAGGGAGGTGAAAGGGAGCGAAGTTGCGCTACTGTTAATTTGTCAAGCAAAGCGAAATTACGCTAGCGATGCCTAATTTGCATATTGCGCCAAGTTAAAGTACAATGGATGTATAATAAGCAGCAAATACATTACATTACACAAGCCTGGGAAAGCTTCATAAAATAAAATAGAGTTGTTATTTTGCCATATACATGAGCCCACTGTATAGTTTATGTGCCATATATTAGGAAATGTAGGGGGGTACCCCCCAAAAAAGTGTGATATTTTTCATCCTATCACCCTTAAAAAAGTAAAAGACGCCAGCGTATATTGGGACTTATAAAAAATTTTTTTTGAAGCAAGTCCTATCTACTCTATTGCACTTCACCTGGTCTGAGGTGGCGAAGGCTAGTCTGGTGCAATAGGTAACGTTCAGTAAAATGCGCAAGTTAGTGAATTAGCATAGTTAGTAGTTATGTCCCTTCGCCATATCGCCTGGCGTAAGGGTGCGAAGTAGCGCTAGAGTAGGTCCATATCGCTGGCGAATTTACGCCAGCACCCGTTAGTAAATTGGCAAAGTAACCAAATGACATCACGCTGGCGAATTTTAGCTAGTGTTAGTCACTTTGCCCTTTAGTAAATTTGCCCCTAAATGTGATGTATTAACACTGATAATATGTTACTATACGCATTTGGAATATGTGCTCTTGAATCAAATTAGAACAGACCACTCAGTAGCTGCATAATGCCTTTGCTATTTGAGATCATGGGTGTTTAGATGAGCCTGCCCATAATTACTGAGATCTTGGTTATGTAAATTTCACAGTATTTGTATACAGGCTACGGCCCAGTTCAAACACGAGCCAGAATTATTTCATATAACCTTGCTCCACAGCACCAATTAAATGAGATAGGAAATTCCTTTCATTCACACAATAACCTTCTTTTCTCCTTTAAGGCGTTTGATTTGCTACTAAATACAAAATATCTGGTCTAAACGGAGAATGTAGTCCACTGAGGAAACAGACTGTGGCTTTTAATTATTCTTAACAAGCAGGAATTTTAATAACATACTAGAGAAATTGATGGGCCCTGTTGAATTTTTAGCCTGATTAAATGGGCTACTTGGTGCTATTTAGGATACGTGCCCATTAGCGGCAGTCAAACAAAGCTTTGTCTTTATAAATAGAATGTTAGTCTGCAAAATGAATACACAGTGTGACCCGAGAATGAAATCATTTAACCCCTTGATTGCAGAGAAAGGATCTGCTGGGCAAAAACGGGATCATTCAAAGCCACATTTAGTATATTTTTTCTATTATGCCCCTTATGCATTGAATCTATTCTGATGTGCCTATTAGTGTAAATATTTATTTGATTTACTGAATATGGCATATATATAAAAAAAAGGGGGGTTGATTAGGTCGGACATGGCTGCAATACTCCTAGTGGTTTATAGATTTCCACATGAATAGATAGTGGGAAAAAAGTCATTATCAAACTGAGCAGCTCCATGAGTTTATAAAGATACAATATAAACCATCTGTGAAGCAGGGAAATGAAAGGATGCAAGCAGTCCCATAAGGCAGATGGGAAAGTGTGGTTAACTTCGGATCCAAGAATTCTAGAACTCCCCACCGTCTGTGCTGAACCTCAGACATCGCAAAATTGCTTATTATAACAAACGGCAGCCTGTAACACTGACCTTAGGAAGTATCTGGTAGATAAACATAGTGCCATTTGGGGAGCAAATCTGCTTTTTGGCTCGGCGGAACAGCAATGTGCAGCATAATAATAATAATCATCATTATAACACCACTAATAGTACCAATAAAGAAGGGGCCTTTTTGTTATGAAGCTGGGATTTTCTATTCTCTGCCACTCAGCGTTCAGTAACAGCAGTCAGAGGCAGGTCTGTAGACATATCAACCAAAAATAAGAAAAAGGGAAACAGGCACTCAAAAAACCATGACCTGGAAGGTCATCTCCCATAGACTCCATTTTAATAAAATAATTCACATTTTTAAAAATGATTTTCTTTTTCTCTGTCGTAATAAAACAGTACCTTGTACGTGATCCAAACTGAGCTATAAAGGGGTTGTTCACCTTTAAATTAACTTTTAGTATGATGTAGAAATTGATATTCTCAGACAATTTGGTTTTCATTTTTTATTATTTGTGTTTTTTGAGTTATTTAGCTTTTTATTCAGCAGCTCTTCAGTTTGCAATTTCCGCAATCTGGTTGCCAGGATCCAAATTACCCTAGCAACCATGCATTGGTTTGTATAAGAGACTGGAATATGAATAGGAGAGGGCCTGAATAGAAAAATGAATATGAAAAAACAACAATAACTATATTTAAAGCCTTACAGAGCATTTGTTTTTTAGATGGGGTCAGTGACCCCATCTCAAGCATGGGGTCAGTGACCCAGGTCTCAAGCAATCTGGATAACAGGTCCTATTTAGATAGAGAGACATAGTTCTACAAATTTCCCTTTTATGTTTCATAATGTGTTCTGAAGTTAGTGCCCTTTAGCTAATAAAATATAGCTTTCTCATTTTGGGGCAAATTCACTATGTGACAAAAATACGCTAGTGATGCCTTCGCCGCACTTCACCGCACTTTGCCAGGAGAAGTTTCTCCAGGGCGCCGTTAATCACTAAAATCCGAAGTTGCGATCAGGAAGTCGAAAGGTAGCGAAGTTGCGCTAGGGTTGATTCGTCAAGCAAAGCAAAGTTACGCTAGTGATGCCTAATTTGCATACGGCGCCAAGTTAAAGTACAATGGACGTCTATGTAACAGCAAATACATTACACTACACAAGCCTGGGAAAGCTTCATAAAATAAAATAGAGTTGTTATATTGCCCTATACATGTGCCCACTGTATAGTTTATGTGCCATATGTTAGGAAATGTAGGGGGGAGGAGGGAACTCCAAAAAAAGATCTTTTTCAGCCTAATTACCGTAAAAAATTAAAAGACGCGTTTTTTGGAACTTTGAAAAAATTTCAACTTTTTTTGAAGCAAGCCCTATCTACTCTATTGCACTTTGCCTGGTCTGAGGTGGTGAAGGCAAGTCTGGCGCAAGAGGTAACGTTAAAATCCGAAAGTTAGTGAATTAGCTTAGTTACGTCCCTTCGCCATAGTGCAACTTCGCCTGGCGTAAGGGTGCGAAGTAGCGCTACAGTAGGTCCACTTGGTAGCGAATTTTTGCCAGCACCTGTTAGTAAATCACTGATGTAACAAAATGACATCACGCAGGCGAATTTGCGCTAGCGTTAGCCGATTCGTGCTTTAGTGAATTTGTGTGCTGCAACCATCAAAGAAGATCATTGAACACCAGCAAATATATTGTTTTTGGTAAAATGTAGGTTTTGAAGAAAACAGATCATTTGCCCATATCCAATAGATAAACTGAAGTGCTTGTGTAACTAGAACCTTCTGAATAAATCACATAGTGCAGGGTGAGGGTTTTATAGGTGTCAGTACCTGGTCGGTTGTACACTTGATAAAACTTGATAAAGAGCCACTACACAAAAACACTCAGCACACAATCTGCAGTCGTGTACCTGTATTCACAACTCATTTCTTTACCTATGGGTATCTAAAATGAGAGAGCTTTTAAAGTGAAATATAATTCAGAAATGATATTTAATTGTCTGAATCAACAGCACTGAAATGAATAACTGTTAACGTACATCTTGGATTCACCACAATTTGTTTTTAGCATGTTAGGGTGTAAAACCATGCCTTCGAGGCTGTTCTCTCTCATAATTATACTACTCTGTACTGCCAGAATCAAACCTGCAATTATCATTGTTCCTAATACATCTTCCTAAAACCAAAACTCTTCACTGGAATTCTGCCAAACCGTCATTATTTTAATGAGTTATATCCTGACTCTTGTGAGTCCTGGTTATTAGTCTGATCCACGACTCCCCATTTGGATTATACCTTAGAATTCCAATTTGCTAAATTCAAAAACACTGTTTATATTAAAATATTATATTGTTTTCACCTTTCATCTGTATGATACTTGTGGATTGGAGGTACCATCCCAGTTGGAGGGATTACAATATCAGCCTGACCATTTTAGACCCTGGTGATGGGCAAAGAGGGTGGTTGTTGGTGGAACTTTTTCTATTGGGATTAAGGTTCTTTGTGGAGTCTCACAAGCTCTGTACTTGGTCCACATTTTTGAATTTGTTAATTAATTACTTGAAGTCTTCATTGACTTGATTTGTTATTAATTACTTGAAGATGGCCATGGTAAGTAATGTATCAGTGTTTGCAGATGACACAAAACTATCCAGCCCAATTAATTCCATCCAGGATGTGACATCCTTGCAACAGGATCTTGACAAACTGGCAATCTGGGCAGCTAAGTGGCAAATGAGATTCAGGGGCATATTTATCAAGGGTCGAATTTCGAATGGAAAAAACGTTGAAAAATCGAATTCGAAAAGGCCAACCAAAATGACGTCAAAGTTTTTCTTGGTCGAATAGGTCAGTTTTTAATCAAATAGGTCCGTATTTGGCCAAGTACGAATTGAAGGAATAGCGCATTTGATCAAATTCGATTCAATGTTTTTCCCAAAAAAAACGTTGATTATTAAAAAGTCCACCAATTGACTCCAAAGGTTCTAGGAGGTCCCCCATAGGCTAAAACAGCAATTTGGCAGGTTTTAGATGCCAAATGGTCAAAGTCGAATTTTCAAAGAGACAGTACATGATGAATTTTGATATTCATATTCGTTCAAATTCGAATCAAATTTGGACTATTCTCTAGTCGAAGTACACAAAAAATAGCTCAAGATTTGAATTTTTTTCATTCGAAAAGTCACCTGGACCTTTGATAAATCTACCCCTCAATGTTGATAAATGTAAAGCCATGCACCTGGGATGTAAAAATATCCAAGCCACTTATACCCTTAATGGGACTGCACTAGGCAAATCCATTATGGAAAAGGACCTTGGAGTCAAGGGCAAATAAGGTCTTGAGCTGTATTAAAAGGGTTATAGTTTCACAGGAGTAGGGTGTTATTCTTCCACTGTATAGACCACTGGTAAGGCCACATCTCAAATATGCCAGCAGTTTGCTCTCCTGTGCTCAAACAGGACATTATTGAATATGATTCCAAAGAAAAGCAACTAAGCTGATAAAGAGTATGGCTAAGCCTCAGTTATTGCCTATAATGGAGAAGGGAAGGCACTTAAGGACATGTATATAACTATGTATAAATATAAGAGGATCATATAATAAACTTTCTAAAAATGTATTCACCAGTGAATATTTGGAATTCCCTTGAATTAGTTGTACTGACAGATATATTAGATAGCTTCAATAAGTGGATTGGATGGCTTTTTAGCTTATACAATGTTAATAAAATGAGCTGGTCTCATGACCAACTAGGGGTCAGGAGGAACATTTCCCTCTCTGAGGCAATTTGTAGAGACTTCAGATGAGATTTCTTGTCTTTCTCTGGGTCAACTAGCAGTGAGGCAGGTTTCAATTAGGCCAAGGTTAAACTCAATGTTGTCTATTTTAACCTAAATTAAAATATTATTATTATACTGTGTATATTGCACAGGCATGTTATGAAGTGCTTTGCAGATATTGTCCAATAACCTGCCCATTTGCTTTCACAGTGTGAGAAGAAACCAAAGAAACAATACAAACAATTATTCAGACAGATTAATTAATTAGAAACCTGGCAAATAGGGCCCAGATTGGAACTGAATTCAAGGCAGGAGTGCTAGCAATTGAATCCAAATGAAAGCTGCAGCTACAGGTGTGAGTCTAGTCATAAGCCACTTATATATAATTAATATAATATAATATAATATAATAAATAAATACAGGAGCACGATAGAAAAAATATTACTTTGGTATGTACCACCATCTATGCCCTTCCTTAGATCACTGGCACATTTTACTACAAGGTCCCAGTATCTGTAAAGTCCTCTAATCTGCGCTAATACATGTGCACTGGTTACCTACAATAATCACAGAGCATATTCTGTACAAAGCTGCCAGCAACGGAGGAGGTGAGAGGCCAATATGAGGGTTGGATTTCTTTGGTTTAATATGGTTGTTACACATACAAATATACATTTCTGTCTTAACTGTTGACTGGGAATTATTAGTTGTGTCATATTACAGGGAGACACTTCTAAAATGATAAATAACAAACCTGTTGTAAAGGTGATACCTTTATTAGCTAAATATGATAATCATAACAAGAATTCAGAACGTTATAGTTTTTTTCCATGCTGATTATATACAATCTGTTATTTTTCATTCCAAATTTGTTCCCCTGTACTACTAACCAGGTAGGGAGCTTATAATAATGCTCAATGATTTCTCTCCAGTTTACTGCTTTGGGCTGCAGCGCTTTCTAATCTTCATTGTGTACATGAATCTTTCCCTTGATGGACAGAGAGGCAATCACAGAAGAAATGTTAGCAGCAATCAGTAAACTGCCGTCATTGTATTACAAATAATTCAAGTGAAATATGGGTTTCAGATATATGACTAAAATAGAAATGATGTAAACATGCAAACAGCATCGCTGGAAGGAAGGTGACTGTTGCCTTTTTTACATTCAGGTTGTAAGGTGAACCCATTAGTCTTGTATTGGTGGCTCCCTATGAAACTGGACGTGAGAAGGCATGAGCTTCTGGGTCCAAGCCCAAAATGGAAGCAATAAGTGACTTTGGGAACATTGGTTTATTTCATAGCATGAAAAGAAGAAGGCTGGCTCTGGCTGGAGTCAGAATCAGCATAGCCACTCAAAGATCTGTCTTTACAGCATAATACTATTCCACCCTAGGTTTAGCACACCTCAATGCAAGGGGGAGAAAGCTTTCAGATGGCGGGGGCAGGATCCACAGGCTCTCCACCAACAGCATTATCTGCCAATCATGTTGCCACAAGTAAAACGTTGTACAGCAGGATTGGCCAATAGGCATACAAAAGGGACAGTTACTGTTTGAAACATGAAGCATGAACACATGGGGGTAAATTTGCAAAATTTCACCAGCGACAGCTCCACAGCCATCGCAACACTTCACCAGTCGAAAATTCATGCAGACAACGCTAATTTACTAGCATGCAAAGTTTCCTCCAGGGCGCCGAACGCTGGCAAATTTTCCTATCTAGTGTTACTTCAAATCAAATTGAAGATGCACTAGCGTTCAACTTCATTAGAGGTCTTCGCTCAGGCTAATTTGCATACAGCAGTCGATTGGATGTATATGTTGCAGCAAATACATTACATTACACATGTCCAGGGAACCTTAAAAAAGAAAATAGAGTTGTTATAATACCGTACACATGAGCCCACTGTATAGTTTATGTTCCATTTCTTAGCAAATGTATGGGGGAACCCAGTTACCAGTTACAATTTCAAGGACTTTTGCAGGCTATCACTCTGAAATAAGGAAAAGCGTTTTTTGGTGTAAAACATATGATGTAAGTGACAGAAGATTGAGGAAGTCCCACTTCACCAGGTCTGAGCTGGCGAAGGCAAGTCTGGCAAAAGAGGTAACGTTCAGTAAAATCCGCATCTTAGTGAATTCACAATGCAACGTACATTCGCCAGAGCGTAAATTTGCCTGGCGATAGAGTGCGAATCACCACTAGTGTCTATCTCCTTCGCTAGCGAAGTGATTCCAGCGCCCGTCAGTAAATCTGCAAAGTCCCTGAAAACGGTTATGCTGGCGAATCTTCGCCAGTGTTAGTCACTTTGCCCTTTAGTAAATCTGCCCCATGGAGGGCCATATATCTGGTCATAAAGGGGCCAGTTTTAGTATTAAACAATAATATATAGACGGGAGCCTCTGACAACCACAGGTAAAGTTTGAATTAAAAAAAAATCTTTATTTCCAAGTATCTTTAAAAACATGAACAGGTATCATCCTGGAGCCCTTCAGGTAAACCATGACGTGTCTAGTCACCTGATGCGCTTCGAGCCTCTGATGACGTGCCAAAGAGAGACACGAAATGCGTCAGATAACTAGACACGTCATGGTTTACCTGAAGGGCTCTAGGATGATGTTCATGTTTTTAAAGGTACTTGTAAATAAAGAATTTTTTTTTATTCAAACTTGACTCATGGTTGTCAGAGGCTCCTGTCTATCTATTATTGTTTCGGACATTGTGATTTTGGCTGGAGAGGAGCCCAGTCAGCGGGATGCCACCACAATGGTAATTGCAAACCAACCCACATGTAAGTAACCCAAGTACTTTTTCTTTTAGTATTATCCATCTATGTCAATATGCCTTACTGAATAAAAAATAACGAATATAGAAAAGATAAATTTACTGAGTTTCCATTTTTTAAAAACAGCTTCACTTGTGCAGTGTACATTCCTCACTATAATTGTGTCTATTTTCAGCATTATTATTGTTTCAAGGAGAACTAAAGTCCGACAAAGGATTAGGGTAGAATTGCTGTTCCTTATGTTTTTGGTATAACGTAGCAACAAAGAGGCACATTTGTCTTATAGCAGTGAGGATCCAAGTCTCTCAACTTGATACCACTAATTCCCCACACTGTATTTCTGTGGAGACACTGACCATGGTAAGTTTGCTATAGGCTGCTGAAGATCACATAAGCCTAAAGGCCGACATCCAACCTCAGCAAAAACATGACAGTTACTTCTGTCATACAAACAGTCTGATGTATATCTGTGCATTGCTAAGCAGTCCTATGGGATATAGATTTTACAGATGCATTGTTTGAAAAAGGTAATATTGACAAATTTAAGGTCAAAAAGACCAAAATGCATATATGGACCAGTTATTTCCATTTTATGTGCCGCATTTTACCCATGAGCAGTAACATCCACCTTTTAGCGCAGTTGTGTTTCATGGTGCTTTAGTATTGTAACATGCCGAGTTTGACTCCCATTCAGAATTGATTTAAACAGAGGGAATACAATTTTGCTAAAATGCAGAATATATATGGATACAACCAAGCAGAGTGAATTGGAATGGATAACAGATTTCCAGATTATGGAAAAACACCAAAGCACCAAATGCCCAAACTTCTTAAATTCACTGTCCTTGTGTTTCCACATAAAAACAGTTTTTGGCTAATGAACGCAAATGTAATTGTAGGAATGCACCGAATACACTATTTTGGATTCGGCCGAACCCCTGAATCCTTTGTGATGGATTCGACCGAATACTGAACCAAATCCGAATCCTAATTTGCATTATGGGAAAACATTTTTTACTAGGGATACACCGAATCCAGGATTCGTTTGGGATTCGGACAGGATTCGGCCTTTTTCAGCAGGATTCGGATTCAGCCGAATCCTTCTGCCTGGCCAAACTGAATCCGAATCCTAATTTGCATATATAAATTAGGGGTAGGGAGGGAAATCACATGACTTTTTGTCATAAAACAAGGAAGTAATTTTTTTTCCCTCTTCCAACCCATAATTTGCATCTGCAAATTAGGGTTCGGAATCGGTTCGGTATTCGGCCGAATCCATCACAAAGGATTCGGCCGAATCCAAAATAGTGGATTCGGTGCATCCCTATTTTTTACTTCCATGTTTTGTGACAAAAAGTCACAGATTTCCCTCCCCACCCCTAATTTGCATATGCAAATTAGGATTCGGATCGGCCAGGGCAGAAGGATTCGGACGAATTCTGAATCCTGCTGAAAAAGGCGAATCCCGAACTGAATCATGGATTCGGTGCATCCCTAATTGCAAGCAATCTTAAAGGAAAACTATAGCCCTGAAATGAATACTAAAGCAACAGATAGTTTTTTTGGGCATATTAAAGAATCTTACCAGACTGGAATATATATTTAACTAAATATTGCACTTTTACATCTCTTGCCATGAACCACCATTTCGTGATGGTCTCTGTGCTGCCTCAGAGATCACCTGACCAGAAATAGTACAACTCTAATTGTAACAGGAAGAAGTGTGGAAGCAAAATACACAACTCTGTCTGTTGATTGGCTCATGTGACCTAACAAGTATGGTTTGTTTGGTATGTCTGTGTGCACGGTGAATCGTACAATCCCAGGGAGTGGCCCTTATTAAAATGGCAATTTTGTATTTATGATTACCCAATGACGCATACTACTAAAAAAATATATTATTATGAAAATGGTTTATTTACATGAAGCAGGGTTTTACATATGAGCTTTTTAAGCAATACCTTTTTATAGAGACCTACATTGTTTGGGGGGTATAGTTTTCCTTTAATGCAAAATTGCAGTATTTGTTTATCCAGTTTTGTTCTCTGCATTCCTCCATAGTACTGACTCTTAAAACAATGCAGCAGAAGTCAGTTCTATTCCAGTAGGAGGATTACACAAGTTACATATAAAATAAGAAATTTTTTTTTGGTGTTAAATCGTTGTCAAAAGAATGTAAAAGTACCTTTTAAGAATGAGATCTTTTTTTAGAATATGTGACAGCAGTTTGAAGTTTTATTTAAAAGTTAAGTTGATAACGTCAGATTTAGAAAAATGGAGTTACATTTCCCAATGAGTTAAAAACCACTGACCTGGTTTTATAAATGAACAGTCTATTGGAAAGTTAGTAAAAATTTCCAAAACAGTTTTTGAGCCTTTTTTTACTAAGATACATATATCTATATTTATAGCAAAACAATCCCAAATAAGTACACTAACCCCACGTCACTAAGATAATATGAAATTACACTGTGTTGTGGTGTATTTTTTGAGCTCTTATTTCATTTTATCATTTAGGGGCCGATTCACTAACTTCGAGTGAAGGATTCAAAGTTAAAAAACTTCGAATTTCGAAGTTTTTTTTGGGCTACTTCGACCATCGAATGGGCTACTTTGACCTTCGACTACGACTACGACTATGAATCGAAGGATTTGAAGTAAAATCATTCGACTATTCGACCATTCGATAGTCAAAGTGCTGTCTCTTTAAAAAAAACTTCGACCCCTAGTTCGCCACCTAAAACCTACCGAACTCAATGTTAGCCTATGGGGAAGGTCCCCATAGGCTTTCCTAAGTTTTTTTGATCGAAGGATATTCCTTCGATCGTTGGATTAAAATCCTTCGAATCATTCGTTTCAAAGGATTTTATCGTTCGAGCGAAGGAATAATCCTTTGATCGTTCGATCGTACTATCTGCACTAAATCCTTCGACTTTGATATTCAAAGTCGAAGGATTTTAATTCCCAGTCGAATATCGAGGGTTAATTAACCCTCGATATTCGACCCTTAGTGAATCGGCCCCTACGTGTGAAGGGAAAATACATTTTTTGTAAAATACTGGGATATCACTGGAATCTCATTAAGAAAAGTTGGCTTAAATTTGTAAATGTTATATAGTAGCATTAAAGCATGGTAGTCTAAATTTATATGGAAAACCCTAGGTCCCAAGCATTCTGTATAATATATACCATACCTGTACATTGTATGAAGAGCTTCAATTTCCCTTATGCCAGTGCAATCTGCAGTGTGACTGACAACAACATAGAGAATAAGAGAATAAAGCTAAAGGAACATTCTTTTCTTGTAAACTCAAGGTGAAAATGAAAGGATCAGGTCCCTGCTTGGGGATGTACAGCTGTGTGATAACCCCAAGGTAAGGTTGCCACCTGGCCAGTATTTTACCGTCCTGGCAGGTAAAAATGATGGCTGATCCCAATGTTATTAATAGGGAAAAAATATAAATATATAGGAAGGCCTGTATTTTTTTCCAGAAAAGGTGGCAACCCTACCCCAAGGATGCCATATGCAGAAGGACTTCAAGGGTTGCAATTTTATAGAGGATGTTCACCTTACACTGACTTTTAGTATATTATAGATGGCCCTTTTCTAAGAAAAGCTTTAGCTGGTACAAGATACTGTTTTATTGTTACAGAGGAAAAAGAAAATCACATTTAAAAATGTAAATATTTTTTTTTAAAAATGGGAGACGGCCATACCATAATTCTTTCTGGATAAAAGGTTTCCAGATTATAGTTCCCATACTCGTATTAAGATTAACGCCTTTGTAGACTTCAAGCCAAAATACAATATAGTTGTCAGGGGCACTGGCTCCAGAAGCCAAACAAACAGATCGACTATGTGACTTTGTTGTTCTCATATTTTATCTTTCTTTTGTCTTTCTTTTCAGGCCCTCTCCTATCCATCTTCCATTCTGATTACTGCTCCCCCGGTTGCTAGCTACTAGAGAGCAGTTTACATTCCGAGCCTGAGAGCCGCAGAACCAAAACATATAATCATCATTTTGAATAAGAATTCATAACTTACTGAGAGTACAAAATGAAGACTGAGAATACTGCTCTCTACATCAAGCTAAAAGTTGATTTTAAGGTAAACAATCCTGCAAGGACAAGGAAAGGCTTTTTTTTTTTTGGGTACCAGAATGTGAATTATTAAATTCGTTTTTTTTCCTGGCCCTCTTTTCAGAAAAAAATGCACTGGCCCAGGGATTTTTCTAAGAAAGCTCTGACAGCTCTAGTCTATTCCCAGGGATCCTGTGTATAGGCACACTATTAAACCTGCATTTTATCAAGGTTTTTGTTTTTTTCTTTTGTTTTTTTGTGTAATTTTCACAAAAAAACTGCAAATGGCACAGTGCAGAATTTTACCATGAATCCATGCCTGGTGAAAAATATTGCACATCTCTACACACTATACTAAAACGTCTTAACTTTTGGATGGTTTTTCTGTACCTTTAGGTAAAAACATAAGGCAGAAGTAAGAAGTTCAAGAATGTGTATGTGCCACTGCCTCCCCCCGCCCATAGAATGTTGCCAGTGCTGTGTTCAAGATGGTAGCCTTTGGTCTCTGTGCTCCAAAACAGAACACAGAGTCCTGGGGCAATACAGTAAGGAAGAAAGGCAGTGTGTAAATTGCACCCATTTTTTGCACTTTGCACGCTGCCTTCCTTGCTGTAAATGATCCCTGAAAGAAGATTGTATACCAAACACAGTCTCTTATTGCCATACGTTAAGGCACAGCACTAGAAAAAATAGTTCAACTCACCTTAGATTTAAAAATAAATGGATGCTCATTGCACATTAATATTTTATAAATCATTATATTCATTGTTATTTACACATTTAAAAAAAAACTCGATCAAAAGATATTAATATTTTTTGTATAAAGTGATTTTTCACACTAAATACCAATACAGATTTATATAATATATACATATATTGATCTTATACAGGTATGACATCTATTATCTGGAAGCCTTGGTCCTGGGATATTCATGAGATCTGGGGTGTACTCTCATAGATGACTAATACAACAACATTTAAAAAAAATAAATAAATCAGTATCCATGATATAAGGTAATGAAGATTTCCTACCAAATGACTTGGACCAAAAATGTGACGTTAAACCCCCATTATGATATTTATACTATTCCATATGTCTGCACTTTATATTACACTGGAAAGAAACCAAACAGTACAAGATATAAAAGCACAACATAAGGACAAAGGACAAAGGGCCTACCCTGACAATGGTTGTAGCTGTTTATAAAAAAAACTGATTATTTCTTTTCTTCTTTTTCTATTTTTTTTTATTGGCACTTTGTGTGTGGCAGATTGTTTTTGCTAAATATGGCCCCATTTTGTATCTTTAAATGCTGTGTCTTTTATACTTCATGTCAGTTTTTATGCAGCCCTAATTTCTCGAATACAGTGGTCTTATTACAGCAGCTTTTCTTACATCTGTAAAACTGGGTATAATTTGAACGAGTGTTAGAATAATAGGCAATATACTGGTGAGTATGTTGGCCATGTAAACTGAGCGTGAGTTATTTGGCACATAACAGCAGGAGGATAGAGGGACTGCCACCTCTATTGTTACTTATACAAACAAAGAGGCCCATGATCCTAGGACTAGGCCACAAGGCAAACGCCAAGTGGCCATGTCAGATGTGTTTTTTTGGACAGGTGAAGTATAGATTTAGTAGCGTATGGGCTGCATCTGGTAGGCTGAGTATGCACTGCACTGTGCAAATGGGGCTGGGTTTAGAGTAGTGTAGAGTTGGCATTTGCCATAGGCTCTCAGTATGCTTAAACAACTGGTTTATTAGAGCTCCAACATGGCTGACTATGAACATGCATTTCAAAAAGAAAGTACATAATACCTAGAGAGCAAACAGAAAATGACGCTCGAAAAAGCACATCCATTAGCAGAGATAATACATATCAATGAAAGAACATTTAGGGTCAGGGCACACGCACAGATTAGGGGAGATTGGTCGCCCGGCGTCAAATCTCCTCTTCTTCGGGGCGACTAATCTCCCCGAACTGCCTCCGGCCGGCTAGAATGTACATCGCCTGCAGGATGGCACTCGGAGAGCTTCGGTTTCCGAAGTTGTGGAGAAAACTAGTGAGGAGACTTCAGGCAACTTTGGAAAACGAAGCGTTGCGTTTGCTATCCCGCCAGTGATTTACATTCTAGCGAGTGGGAGGCAGTTCGGGGAGATTAGTTGTCGCCGGACAACTAATCTCCCCAAGTCTGAGCATGTGCTCTGACCCTTAGACAAGTCTTCCTCTAGTGGTACACAATTCTCCTCCAGATCAGATAAACAAAATGTGAACAGATAAACAAAAAGTTGGCGCAAGGCACTCTGATGGGTCACGCACAGATCAGACCAATAATAAGTCAAAATATGAAAATTTTATTCATACTGTCGCCGGGACACTAAGTCATACAATTCTCATCCCCCAAGCTAATGTAATTGTCCATCCACCTTGGAGGTACCCTGTTGCCTGACTACAAGGGCATTTTGGGAGGAGTTATCACAGTTCTCTATGGGAACAGATGCTAAGTCAAAAGGAATTGAGCAAGACTTGTTGACCCTATTAGTAGTCCTTCTAAGCATATCCTTTGCAGTTTGAATCATTATTTCACCTTGTCCAATCCCTTGAGGTCCATGTGGAGCAATGATTACTGCCAATATGAAGCTTTTTGTAATCTCCACACAGGTGCTGCAAGGAGACTGTGGAAGAGTTCTGGCAAGTGACACACAGAAGTACAGCCTCTTTTATGTCTGTGTCAATTTTAGGCCACCAGACATAACTCCTTGCAAGAGGTTTCATGAAGACAATTCCCGGATGTGCAACATGTAGCATGTCTAGGGATGACTACTCTGCTTTCCCGTAATAAACACCGTTTATGAGCAGACAATTACACCCAGTTGAGAACACAAGAAAGGATTGGTTCCTTTGCAGTCAAATGAGCAATCTCAGTAGCTTTCAGTGGAGAATCAGGGAGGGGTACCAGCATTAGTACTTCAAGTAAAGGTGGTATCGAGCAGTCTGAAATTTGTAAAGGCAAGCGACTCAGAGCATCAGCATTTAAAATTTTTCCCAGGTTTGTAAGCAAGTGTGTAATCATAAGCACTTACCATGATCATCCATCTGAGCATTCAAAGAGACAACGTTAGGAGGGTTATTTGATAAAATCCAAATGTATTTCATTTTTTTAAATAAAAGAAACACAACCAAACCCCCATACCTGATTTTACCTTATTTATTAATAAAAAAAAGCTCAATTTCATCAATTCCGGTAAAAACTCTGATAAAATCGAGTGAAAACCTGAATCATATGATGTTTTTTGGAGCTTTTTCCCGAATCGCTCAATTTTTTAGCCTTCTTCCCAAAAAGCCCGAATTTTTGGGATTTTTGCCCGAAAAGCCCGAATTGGCTTGGATTTTCAGGCTAATTCCAGCACAGACCACAGAAACTTCAAAATAGGATAGGGACCCCTGCCATTGACTTATACATAACCTCCGCAAGGTCTGAGATGGCTGCTTTTTGGATTCAGGCTTTTTGCTGCATCGGGCTTTAATAAATCTCGAAAAATTCGAGTTAATTTGTGCATGGTTCCTCTCTGCTGACGTCAGGGCCCTAAAGTGCTAAGCAACTGGTGCCTCTTTACCATTTGGCAAAATGTGACTAAGAACATCACCAAAACCATTAGGAGATGCATTTGTAGTAAGACTTAATGGCTTCATCATAATGAACAAGAAGAGAGTCAGATGTCAGCAACTCTGAATGTTTAGGAGTCCATTTCCATGGAGACCCTTTGTCAAGCAAGCGGTGAAGAGGCTCTGCCACTGTTGCCTTGTGAGCATGGAAGCTTTGATAGAAATTGAGCAACCCAAGGAATGCTTGAACCTCAAGTTTAAATTTTGGTGAATCATGAATAGGTTTCATTTTACATTCTGTAGGGGGAATGCATGAAGCATCTATACGGTACCCAAAAAAGTTTACGCTGGTAGCGCCAAACTCACACTTTTCTTTCTTTAAACAAATGCCTGATGAATCAAACAAATGTATCCCTTGTCTAAAGCGCCAGCCAACATACTTTCAGATGGCCCCATTAGTAGAACATCCTCAAAATTGTTAGCAGAGAGCTGATCTGAACTGCATGACTGTAAGTGAGGACAGACACACCAACTTCTGTGTGAACAGTAACTTGGTTGCTTTCTAGAACTCAGCATAAGCACTTCAGTATAACATGTCTGCAACAGGAACATTTTCACGGAGAGAATACACAGGAAGAGGGAGAAGAAAATCACAGAGGGTTACAGATCAAACATGACATCACATTGCTAAGCAATAATAGACCCTCCCTGCATTAAGTAACATGCACTGGAACAATCTCTGTCTGTTGTTTTCCAACAAAAATATGGTACAACAGCAGGAATGTTGGATAGCAAGGTCTCCATAAAGTATTGGAATATTCCTGGTGCAGTGAAATGCACCCTGATGGGTAATATTAGTCTAGGAATCTGCAGCAGCTTCATTCACCAACAACTGTTAGTATGCCTGGGCAAGGTCAAGTTTTGCAAGAACCTTGCAACCTGCTAGTGTGGATAATAGTTGATTCACAACAGGCACAGGATTATTATTATTATTATTATTAACATGTATTTATATAGCACCAACATATTGCGTAGCACTGAAGAGTAAATGTGATTATACAACTAAATCACATGAATTCTATACATAGAACATATGGAGTTACATACATCACAATCAATACCGGTACAAAAGGTGAGGAAGGCCTTATGCAAAAGAGCATACACTCTAAAGGAAGGGGAGTAATACAAAAGGTGTGGGAGTGGGCAAGATCAAATTAAGTGGGCGAGAAATGTGGTACTGTATGTGGTGTTGCATTTGCTAGTTAAGCAGAGTGAGGGTAGGCTTCTCGAAAGAAGTGCGTTTTAAGAGATTTCTTGAAAGCAGAAAAGTTGGGAGAAAGTCAGACAGACTGTGGGAGAGAGTTCCAGAGGAGGAGTGCAGCCCTTGCAAAGTCTTGAATGTGAGCATGTGAGGAGGTAATGAGAGAAGAGTTGAGTAGCAGGTCAGTAGAGGAGCGTAGTAAGCAGTTAGGTGAGTATATAGAGATGAGTTCAGAGGTGTAAGGTGGGGCAGAGTTATGAAGTGCTTTGAATGTCAGGGTCATTAATTTGAATTTGATTCTGAAAAGTAGCGGAAGTCAGTGCAGGTATTGACAGAATGGCGAGGCAGAGGAGGAGCGGTTGCTGAGGTGTATGAGCCTCGCAGCAGTGTTCACTATGGACTGGAGAGGTGACAGTCTCTGGAGGGGAAGGCCAATTAAAAGAGAGTTACAGCAGTCTAGACGTGATATGACGAGAGAGTGAATAAGAATTTTGGCAGTATCTTGGGTGATAAATGATCGTATTTTGGATATGTTCCTCAGGTGGAAGTGACATGATTTAATAAGTGACTGGATATGAGGAGTGAATGACAGGGTAGAATCTTGGATAACCCCAAGGCACCGGGCCTGGGGAGAGGGGGTGATAGTGGAATTGTTAGCTATGATGGATACTTCCGGGATGTTACTGGTGTTAGTTGGAGGAAAGAGAACCATTTCAGTTTTAGAGAGGTTTAATTTAAGGTAGCATTGCGACATCCAGGTAGAGACAGCGGACAGGCAGGAGGAGACGCGAGTTAGGAGTTCTGGGTTGAGATCAGGAGATGAGAGATAGATCTGAGTATCGTCAGCATAGAGGTGGTAGTGGAAACCGTACGAGTTGATTAATTTGCAGAGGGAGGAAGTATAGAGGGGAAGTAATGGTCCCAGGACAGAACCTTGAGGAACCCCAACAGAAAGAGGTAGGGAAGAAGATGCTACTCTGTTGTAGGAGACACTGAAGGAACGATTGGTGATGTAAGAAGAGAACCAGGACAGGGCTGTGTCACGAAGGCCAAGCGAATGGAGGGACTGGAGGAGGAGAGGGTGATCTACAGTGTCAAATGCAGCCGAGAGATCAAGCAGTATTAGTAGTGAGAATTGATCTGGGTGTTGTTTGAGATCTTTATTTACTGTGCATTTATAGTCTCTGCAGATTCTCACATCACCATTAGGCTTAAGAACTGGCAGCAATTCTCTGTCTAGCAGGATCCTGTGCTGCATTGTGGCCTTTGAAGATTAAGTATTCTTCACGTGGATAGAACCTAATTCCCTGACTACACCACACTACTGGAATTCTCTGTTTCCTTGCTTCAGGAAAGCTCCCACACAAACACTTTTCTCAAAGCTCCTTAAAATTCCCCTTCTAAAGGAACACACCCTTTACCTATCCACTAGTGGTATTCAGGTCAAGAAAAATAGAACCTGCACCCAACCCTACCACTCAATTTATAGATCCTCACTCCAACCCCCATCTCTGATGCCACAAAAGGGAACGGGGGAAGATGTATGGCTATAAATAGAGGCTGTCACAACGTAGGGATGACTGGGTATTAGGGTTATTTCTAGCTCTCCGTCTCAGTAAGACACCCCTGCTCCAGGTGTAACACAGTAATCCAATTAAATCAGAGGAACTGAGAGAAAGCACGCAGAGCAGATTTACTGCTAAGTAATTTAATTTTCACAACATGTTTCGGGCTGCTCACCACTCACCTGATAAAGGGTGAGCAGCCCGAAACATGTTGTGAAAAATAAATCACTTAGCAGTAAATCTGCTCTGCGTGCTTTCTCTCAGTTCCTCTGATTTAATTAAATAGAGGCTGTCATCAATAGAAGCCACCAGTGTAAGGTCATGGGCAGGGAGGGCAGAAGGAAGAGCTTAACCTGGGGATTATCTGTGGAAGTTGGCCCATCCAACCCACAGGTAAACCCTCGGGTCTCACAGGTGTCAGGCCAACTCTCATATCACTACTATCCACCCATTTTAGTGTCTGCCTGTTTCCTCTTCCTAAGAGTGTGTAAGCTCTTTGGGCAGGGTTCTCATCCAAACAGTGTACTGAAACTCCTAGCACTTAAGCAAAAGATTATTTTCTAATTTATTATAACTACCCCTGTTTGTGTTTACACCTTGTAAAGCAATGTGTACATTTGTGGTGCTATATAAATAAATATATAAATACAAGAAAATGTAGTTAGGGCTATGTCTGTCTGCAGTGCAGTGACACTCATTTATTTGGTTTAGGGTGAACCAGTAGAGTGTTTTGAATGCCCAGTAGCATCTAGCTACACTGCTTGAAAGCTAATTTACAGCCCCTATAAAATCAAACTGAAAGAACAAGCCTTATGCTGCACATACAGATGTCTGACTGCAAGTGCTGTTACTGACACCTTCTGCACTCAAACATTGTAAGCTGGAGGATATGATTACTCACATTTCTCCCCATGTTTATGTTGATGTGCAACAGCTACATGTATAATGAGCATCTTCAGGAACAAGCTGGGTCACACATTGAACAAACTTTAATGGATGCAATTGAGACATTCTCTGTATAGTCCTTTATTATGCTTTGACACCTTCTCAGTTATAGGTTCTAAGCTCTTCCTTCTGTTGGACATGAGGCCATGATTTATAAGAAGGTTTGGAGTATCAGAAAGGCAGTTTTCTGTCAACTAAACTGATCTGCCGGTGCCATACAATGACTTGCCATCAAGCAGCCAGGCAATGCTTTTCAGCAGGCCAAGAAACTCCAACGGCTTCTGTTCTAGAACTCCCATCCTGCTACTCTGCAATACTCTTCAGAGGTAGCAAATACCAGATTTTCTGCAGCTCACATAGGTAAATTGCCTGTGACAAATTAAGCATGGAAAGTGATCTGCTCATATAAGGACCTTCTTCTGCAGCGGCAGAGGGTTCTGGTGCAGGAAAGTGCCTTGCTTTTATACATACCACACAAGTAAATAATGTTTTTTTAACATGTTACTCATCCTGTGACAGTAATTATCCTTTGAATCTGCCCGACAAGCTTTCCTGGCTTTGTTCATAATTAGAGTTTAGTTTATCTCATTAATAAGCTTAAACATTGTTATATATCGTGCAAAGACAGGATCATATTTATCTTTTGTCCTTAAGAACTGAAAGTTGATGTGATACTGTTAAGAGAAAGAATTATAGCTAGAATCAAATCATGAAATACTATTATGTCCCTGAGAATTGTACAAAAAGCAATATTAGCAGCTCAATTTGCATATCTCCTGGCTGTCCATTGGAAATGACATTCTTGCAAAATTTCATGACAAATATAGTCATTCCATTCCATGCATATTCCCATTAGGGTTGCTGCCTTTTTCTGCCAACAATACTGGCCTTCGGGGTGGGTGGTGACGTCATTCAGGAGCAGAGTGATGATGTAACAGGGCGTTGAAATGGGCAAGTTTGGCGGGGGAATGGGTGAATAGAGTGAGGAATGGACAGGGTGGAGGCAGACCTCTATTTAAAAGGGAGTGATGGGCCATGGATAGGGATAGTGAAGGGAGGGATTAGTAGGTAGGGTTGCCACCCTTACAAATTTACAGGCAAATATATTGCCAATAATTTTTTAATACCGGCACTGACCCTAGCTTGTAATTTGCTGCATAGGCCCGGGTGGCAACCGTAATTCCCATACCTGAACCCAAAACATGCTTGCTTTCCTCCTCCCCCCATAACTGCTGAGTTCCTCAAGCTCAATGGACTTGCAACAAGGCTGACTTGAATTTTAGCTTTTAGCTAACACAATGTTAACACAATTTTATAGACATAATATGGTCTGCACTGGGGTCTGATTGGTTGTCACTTGTGTAAGCTGTAATTAAGCTTTACAAATCAATTTGGCACTGGACAACTCCATTCAAACTATACTTGGCGCAAAACACAGCGGTGAACCTGTTAAAGCCTAATATATATATATATAAAATATCCATATGACCCACGCAAGGTGCATGCAATTAATAGCAGCCAATTAAGGCCCGCATGAAAAAGAGGTGTCCACATTTACTTATTATTGACATATTTCCCCACGGCCATATGGGACTTAACCTCTAAATGCGAATAAACGATATTAGATATCCAGGACCATGCAGATTATATTAAAAAGCAATATTTATTGTCACCATGCCAAATAACTAAAAACATTTAAAATAAGCAGCGCTGCTTAGGGGGTGGGGATCCCATTTATCCTATTTTGCATATGTTATACAATACAATATAGTTTAAGATATTGCGTGCACGCTGTAGATCAAGGCCTCCAATATATGTGGATTACAACCAACTGGATAGATCCGTAATTGAGTGTTCATAGAATGAGGAGAGCGAAAATCATCGCGGCTGTAGTATAGGTAACCATTAGGGTACTCAATTTGATAGTAGAGAAAGTACTTAGTCGGATTCAGTTATGAATGAGATATCTGAATTGAAACGGCATGAGAGCAAAGCCGGTGTGGGGTTAGTTCTTTAGTGCCCAAAATGATGCAGTCTTAAATGGTGTGAATGTAGGCACTAGAAGAGGAAATATCCTCTATACACATCCAATGGACATTCAGATCCCGGTACTCTGGTGGTATAGCAATCGCTATGTGATAATGTTTATCCCACCACTCCGCAGCAAACCGCTGTTAGGGATAGAGAAATTACTGACAATAAATATTGCTTTTTAATATAATCTGCATGGTCCTGGATATCTAATATCGTTTATTCGCATTTAGAGGTTAAGTCCCATATGGCCGTGGGGAAATATATATATATATATATATATATATATATATATATATATTGACAGCTGATGGTTTGTGTCTCCCCTTTCCCCCCCAAGCCTTTAACAGGTATCAGTAGTTGCCAAGCAGGAACATATAGAGTTAATGGCCCTTTACATTTTTTCTGAGACATGGAATCATCTGTTTGTCAGTGTTAAACAGATAAAACAGCTGCCCTCATCTAAAAGCCACTCACTGCTACCAAGCGATAAATTGCTGCTATTATATGCAAATACCCAGCAATCTGCACCCACAGAACAAGCAGCAGTCTTGTGAGTGTATAATTGTCCTAAGATAGATCCACCAAACACACAAGATGAACGTGTGCTAAAATATACAGGAGAAGAGAACATGAGTGGGGGGTTGGACAGAAAAGGGCAGGAGATAAAAATGATATAAAGCGGGCGTTAGAAAAAAAAGGTAAAAATAAGAAAAACAATGCTAAGAAGATGAAGGGGCCTTGTAGAGTGTAAATCTGTTCAAGTATCTTTAATACTGGAAGAATTAACATGCAGGTATCTTACAAAATCAAAAGTGGTAGCACAGTAGGCATGAGGGTGGTAAAGTGCCCACATTTAAAGGGGTTTATCACCTTTTCATTCAAAGTTTAATGTGATGTAGAGACATATTCTGAGACACTTTGCAACAGGTTTTCATTTTTATTATTTGTGGGTTTCGGGTTATTTAACTTCAAATTCAAAAGAAATTCAAGAGACTTGAACATGTAAAGATAAACAAAGCTTCAGGACTGGATGGTATTCATTCCAGGGTACCAAGCAAGCTTAGCTCTGTGATTGACAAACCTCTTTACTTATTTTTCAGGATTTATTGAGGTCTGGCATGGTGCTGAGAGACAGGCGAATTGGTGTCGCTATTCAAAAAGGGATGCAGTTCTCAGCCTCAAAACTATAGGCCGGTTAGTCTGACGTCAGTGGTAGGAAAGCTTTTCGAAGGGTTATTAAGGGATAAAATTGTTGATTTCATTGCAAATCATAATACTATGAGTTTGTTCCAGCATGTGTTTATGTGTAACTGATCTTAATTAGTTGCATTTTATGAGGAGGTGTGCAGGAACCTCTACTCTGCAATGGCAGTGGATGTAATCTACTTGGACTTTTCTATAGTATTTGATAGAGTTCCACACAGAAGGTTAAGGTTAAATTAAGGAATGTTGACCTAGAACAGTGCTGTCCAACTTCTGCAGTACTGAGGGCCAAAATGTTTCTAGCCTACATGGTGGAGGGCCGATAATGGAAGTCAGTGTTGACACCCATATTACCACAAGAACTTTTACGATCATATCTACATTAAATGTAAAATGTAAGTCATGTTAAAACATACCCTTAAATCGATATGTGTCCTCCTCTGCTGTGGATAATACAGCACCCCCAACACATAATTAAACATCTATCGACCATTCCCAAATGTTAACAAACCCCCAGAACAAACCCCTACCAGGCTTACATCCCACAGGTAGCATAGGGCAAGCAGAGAATGGCACACACAAGCAGCATTGGGCAAGAAGAGTATGGCACACACAAGCAGCACTGGGCAAGCAGAGTATGGCACACACAAGCAGCACTGGGCAAGCAGAGTATGGCACACACAAGCAGCACTGGGCAAGCAGAGTAGGGCACACACAGGGAGTATAAGACAAGCAGAGTATGGCACACACAAGCAGCACTGGGCAAGCAAAAAATGACACACACAAGAAGCACTGGGTAAGCAGAGTATGGCACACAGGGAGCATAGGGGATGAAGAGTATGACACATAGTGAGCAAAAGGCAGGCAGAGTATGGCACACACAGGAAGCACAAGGCAGGCAGAGTATTGCAGACACAGGGAGTAAATGGAAGGCAGAACAGAGCAGAGCAGAAGGGAAACCTATCAGGACTACTCTAAAATGTACTAAATACAGTGACACAGTGCTGGTGACCTTTCAGCAGTTTGTATGATGATGTGAACAATAGATGTGTTACAAGTGTGAACAATGCAGAGGGGATTAAAGGTGTGAACAATACATTTTTAAATGTTCTTAACTTTTTAATAAAACAGTATTATACTATATACATTTTGTATCCTTACCTTGGAGCCTAAGTGGCTGGCAGAGGAGAGGATTACAGTCTGAATTTGAGGTTTAAACAATTCAGGGGCCAGTTAATCTCTGTAGTGATACCTTTTAAAGTTTACATATGTTAAGCAGACACAGCATACAGACTTTCATGTGGGGGGCCACCAGTTAGACAGCCCTGGCCAAGAACATAGTATTAGTAAATGATAGAGAACTGGCTAAAAGATAGACTACAAAGAGTGATGGTAAATGGAACATTTTTTGATTGGACTAGTACCGCAAGGTGTCATTTATTAATGACATGGAGGTGGGCATTGAAAGTTTCTGTTTTTTGCTGATGATACAAAATTGTGCAGAACTATAGGTTCCAAGCAGGAGGCTGCCAATTTGCAGAGTTAAAAAACTGGGCAGCAAACTAGAAAATGAGGTTCAATGTTGATAAATGCAAGGTTATGCACTTTGGCAGAAATAATATAAATGCAAGTTATACACTTAAGTGTTGGGGTTTCTTTAACTGAGAAGGATCTGGGGATTTTTGTAGATAACAAGTTGTCTAATTCTGGGCAGTGTCATTCTGTGGCTACTAAAGCAAATAAAATACTGTCTTGCAAAATGGCATTAACTCAAGGGATGGAAACATAATTATGCCTCTTTATTGGCAAGTTAAAAATTTCCATATATATTTACACTGTGAATGTGTGCCAATGGCACACACAGCATTTTCTCAGCTGGCATATCTACATCAGCAGAGAAAAGGTTAATCCGGCCCTGTCTGCTTCATCTTGTGTGTGCATGGCCAACTTTTAAATGTAAACTCTTTCTATACAGATGCATAATCATAAGAATAATAACATGAAAAATATGTGCAGTTCTGCTTGCCAAAAAACAGATGTTATAATAAGAAACAGGTATCTCCCTCTAAACACATGAATATTATTATAGCCCCTCCTGCTAGAACTTTGGAAAATGGGCATTGGTTTGTCTATGAAAGATTTAAACAAACGCCAAGCCAAGTACAAAGTGAGGTTACATCTGTCATATAAATAAAGGATTGAGCAGTGCAGTTCTGAGTTTTACTATTTACTAATCAGTGCAACAAGTAGGAAGAGAAATCTGTATCCACAGCCGTGGGTTTTCACCTCATCTATTTAAACGCAAATGCTTAAAAAGTTTCTTTGCTTTGAGTTGGCTGTATCATAGGGAAACCACTAACCACAGCGCTTTATCCTTTATGAACTTGCATTTCGCTTCTTGTTGTGCCTGATATTTTGCCTAAAGCTAAGCATGCAAGTAACAGACCTGGTTCTTAGACAATGCTGCAAAACAAGCAGATTTTTGTCACTACCCATATAGTGAACCGATCATTTGGGGCAGGAGTCAGCAAAGGAAGTTTTGGCTGGTTTTTCACTGGGGGAAATACGCCGGTTGAAAAATGGTCTCATCTGGTTGGCCTTATACACATGCTTCTTGTATACAGTTACATTATGGTTAATTAGTCTTTATAGTGGCAGCAATGAATTAAGGAAATCCTACTGACCACAGTTTGTGTTTCTTGGAGAGTATCTCTGGGAGACTGTAACTCTGGTGGGGAGATGAGTGCCATTGGCATAATTCACAAATAAATCTCCTTTCTGAGTAAAGCTTAAACTGTGAACTATGCTTTCTAATAAGGACATTTCTCATGCAGTGAAGGACACATCATTCATGCATAGCGTCCCTGGCATGGGTCTATTTAAGGAATGTGGTTCAGGAATGTGATATCTGGAGATGGCCAAGTCTGCAAAAATATTATAATTAAACCCAAAGGTGAAAGTGGCCACATAATCTCCTGCTAACATCAGCAGTATCAAACCAATCTCTGCTGCATGACACAAATGCACACAGGTACTACTTTGCTTCTAGGCAACTAGAAAAACAGAAATAAACATTTTAATGCATTCATTTAAGAGATTGAATTTGGTCTGACTAATAAGGATTTGGTCAAAACCATATCCTGCGCCCCAGTGATTAGGTTTTCCCTGGAAAGGGGTTGTTCACCTTTAAATTAACTTTTAGTATGATGTAAACAGTGATATACTGAGTCAATTTTTCACTTTTTATTGTATGTGGTTTTTGAGTTATTTAGCTTTTTATTCAGCAGATCTCCAGTTTCAGCAATTTGGTTGCTAGGGTCTGAGATACCCTAGCAATCACGCATTGATTTGAATAGGAGACAGGAATATAAATAGGCGAGGTCTGAATAGAAAGATGAGTAATAATAGGTAGCAATAACAATACATTTGAAGGTTGGAAAGATTAAGAAGAAGAAGGCAAATAATTCAACTATAAAAAAGAAAACCTGAAGATCAATAGAAAAGTAGGAGAATCACCCCTTTAAACCCTTGAGTGCCAGTTGTGTAAACATCTGTAACACAATGTAAATAAAAGTAATATCTACATAATTGTATATGTTTATTAGTTTTTCATATGTTATATGTTTGCACAACTGTATCTGGACTCCATTCCCAGGGGCACATAACACATTTGTTTTATGAAGAATGTATGATACTTTATCTGCACCAGGACATCACAATCATATCATTTTGAGGAGTGAGTGCCCTTATAGTTATACTGCTGTAGTTGTATATCATGTAGTTTCAAGTTCACTTTTTACTTCCCTTTTATTATGGTGCACTGTAGACATTCATATTCTAAGACAAGTTGCAAATGGCTTTCATTTTTTTGTTTGTGGCTTTGAAATATTTAGCTTTTTGTGCAGCAGCACTTTTTTGTGGTTCCAGTTTATCCTAGTAACCAGATAGTGGTTTAAAAGAGAGACTGGAATGTGAAGAGGAGAGGATCTAAACCAAAACACATGCAATAAAAACGAGCAATGTGAACAATATTGTAGCCTTTTAGAGCAATGGTTTTTTGCCTGCTGGGATCAGTGACATTTGACAGAGGTAGAAGAAAAAAGACAAATAATTCATCATGAATGAAGACCAATTGAAAAGTTGCTAATAACTAGAACATTCTAAAAGTTATTTAAATTTTAACAACCCCTTTAAGGTCAGTTCAGTTTGCTTTCTGTACTGCTTTCTGTACTTTTGCTCACTGAGCACTTACTATAGTGAGTTTTGAATACATTTTGCTATCTGCTGCACTGTTCTTTCAACTCACCTCTTTTCTGTGCCTGTTCTGTTCCAATCTCCCTTCTATTTTCTTCCATTCCTCTTCTCTGCCACCTCTTAGCTTTTCTTCTGTGCTCCACATTTGACTCACTCCCTTACTGCCAGTGAAGGAAAGAAATGAGCAGCAATAAAACTGTCAGTATAGGGGAGACGATTTTCCCATATAATTCTACCAGCCATTTTCTACCCAGGGTGATGTTAGAGAAAATAGTACTTTAATAACATAGTACACCTTATAATAGTGGGTCCTAAATATTTATCTTGACCATATTTCTTAGACGCCAGCTCTCGGCTATCGCATTTCCTTGGTCTTTCTGCCTATAATAATGAGTTGAGCGAGGAGACGTTTCCCTTGTATGAAAAGCCACAGCTAGGGATGTGTCAGCTTATAAGGTCAGTGCAGTGCTACAGTGGGGGAACTACGCCAAGCTAAAATATTTTTCCCTGATGGGGACAAACAGCTATTACCATTATGATGGAAAAACACGTACTTGGATATGTTGCTCTGTAATGTTAGTGAAGTATGGTTTAGGCCAGAGGTAGTGTTTTCTGGGTATTTCATCTTTATACTGTATAAGGGATTTATGGATACTTCTTTTGTAGTCAGTATACTCAAGTGCTATCTGGAGCAGAATGTAGCCTGCTGTGTATGCGCAAGTATTTCCAGCAAAACATGTTATACAAAATCACATTAAACGTCATGTTCCCTTTTTCAGTTACATCCTCTTCTACGATGTATATAAGCAGGGCATGCTGACAGTTTCTCCATGTTATTGCTCAAATGTCTGTTCCCTTTGTAAAATATATAATGAAACAATAGAATTCTTAATGAATCAGATGAAAATTAAGCGTAGGACTGGCCAGATATGGGATGACTTTGACGTAGTTGGCCAGCTTAAATATATTGCAATATATGGACAAACAATCCCTGTTTTGTTTAAAGGGTAAGGCATTTTTCAGTAGCTGTATGCACAAAATGTCTCTGTCTTAAAGGGCATGTAAAGGCAAGAAAATAAAATCCCATTTTTACTTTCTTTAATAAAAAAGCAACCTATCTCCCTTCATTTACTGCTGTGGATAGGAATTGTCAAATGGTCCCTAACTGCTGAGCAGGGAAACAATCATACTTATGAACAGCAGGGGGAGCCCCCACCTTACTTCCCAGCCATGCAGAACTCAAGCAGCTTTGTTTATGACGACCCCTAAGCAGCCCAGACCACACTGAGCATGTGCACAGTCTTGTTTAACAAAGTTACAAGATAGTGACCCCCCTGTAGCCAACTTTGAAAGCATAAATTATTTGTTTGATTAGGCTTGTGGTGCAGTTAGTTCATGTTTATATTTAGTTTATATTAAGTATACAAAATACTGCATTTCTAGCCTTCTATTTTAGACTTTACATGTCCTTTAAATATATTGATAGTGGGTTGAGTGTAGAGGACTATTTTATTTATCTATATGAATTTTGTGGTTACAACCTCATTGCACCCCCGCTTAATGTTTTTAAAAATTCGTGGTGAGCAGAACTTGCCCTTGTTTGTTATATGCGGACAGTATCACCATGTTATTGCTCAAATGTATGTTCCCATAATCTCAATTTCCATAATGGTGTCTCCCAAATAGCATTGCCTGCTTTTTCATACAGTCCTCCATCTCTCCCAACTCTTCATACCTGTGACAGAGCCATGTGGCTTAAAAGGGGAACTAAACATAAAAATGAAAATTTAATATTAGCTCCGTCATACTTAAAAAAAGATATTTTCTAAATACAATCAATTAAAAATTCAGCATAATTTCTGAAATAATAATCAATTTTATATACACTAACCCTATCTTCGATCTCTTCTCATGCAGCAGTTGGGTGTCAGATAGTCAGCGACAGTTAAGGTGGCCATAGACGCACAGATAATATCGTACGAAACAAATTTTCGTCCGATATTCGTTGCGTGTATGGTGGAAAAAGAGCCGACCAATATCGGCAGAAGACTTGGATATCGGTCGGCTCGTCGATCGGGCTGGACGGAAAATTTTGATCGGGTGCCTTTGAAGGAACCCAAACATCGCCCATTGTTAGTGCTGAATCGTCAGATACAGGTAGAATTGTATTGGTTCTTCCTGTTTATCTACCGATTCAGTCTACACGTGAGTACTGAAACGAACGATCTTTCTTGGAAAGATCTTTTCCAAGAAAGATCGTAATTGTTACGTCTATGGCCACCTTAAGATCCAATATATCTTATAGGGGGCTTCCCTTTCCCAGCAGATGTATTAGAGCTCACTCAAATAACTGATTCCAGTACAAACAAAATCTAACAAAATAACTGCCTTTTGCAGAAATCCCGCATGTAGAAAGACATGATGTCTGGTGATTTTAATAGAGTGAACTTATACATCTTCTAGGCAAAAGGAGCCCCCCTATAAGATATAGTGGATCTAACTGTTAATAAATATCTGAGACCCAACTGCTGAAAGAAGAGAGAATAGTGAACATAAACTTGATTATTTCAGAAACAATGCAGTATTTTAATTGATTGTATTTAGAGGGTTTTTTTTAGTACAGTGAGCTGAAGCTTATATTAAATTTTCATTTTTGCAATAGTTCCCCTTTAAATATTATTTTTTAACATATCTATGGAGGACAGTACTTTCTTTCTTTTCTACCTCTGCTGGCCAGCACAAACACAAACAATCTCCTTCTTATTCTCTTATCATTACTTCTTGTGTCTGTCCTGCACCATTCTCATCAATGAAACACATATTTTTCTGTTCTCAACATGGTGTTATCAGGATTTAAAGCCATGTGGAAACCTGCTGTTTGCAGATCTGAAATGCCGAAGTACTTAAACATTAGTTGTGCTCTTAGGAATGAAACCTTTAACTTTTTTGAATATGAGTAAACATTATTGGGGGAATGTAATAAAAGTCGCAAAGAGCAAAACAATTAGCACAAATAAGAATAAAAAGTCTAATTTCCTAATGTAATACTCTTCCTTAAACTGTTATTACATTGTGAATTTTATTTGCGCATTGCCCACTTTTAAGAAGTGCTTGAAGGTGTCGTTATCTTTTGGAGCAAACGTAACAACTTTTTCATTAAGAAGTTTTATAACATTCACTGCGCACTGGCGCAAACTATAAATTTCGCAAACCTTCTTCCACTGTTGGAAGTGGTCACTAAGTTTCTGGGTTCGCTAAATCTCTATTAAATTCGTGCAAAGGCAAATTTGTTCGCAAAGAGGCACAACTTTTCGCTTTGCGAATATTTTTTCAGTTACTGACTTTTATTATATTCCCCCTTGAAGTTTAAAATACTTTTTACCCGTGTTTTCCAAATAGTTCAGTTTGCTCTGGGTTTGGTGAAACACCAATGTTGTTTAAATGAGAATTTTCTTTTTTTACATTTTCTGCCTTTTAACCTGCACAGGCTCTTATGTACATGTACTTGTAAACACTTTAATTATTGTTGAAATTGATATTTGTTTCATTTTAAAATGTACGATGTCACTGAACTGCAAAGCATGCTGGGAGCTTTGGGTATAAAACGCTGCTCCCAGTCAGCAAGAGTCAGTCTGGTTTTGGTTCTCTATAAGGAAAGCCTGATCTCCAGTTTTGAGGCTATGTTATATTGACATGTGTAACAATTTTTCTTTGCCAAGCAAGCTGTGTAAAAGGGTCCACAACACAATAACCTTGTCCTGAGCTTCCTTTTCTATCTCTTATTCATGCAACTTCTCTCCTCAGCTCTAGAGAAACAAGTTACTCGTCCACTTTATTTCCTTCTACATTTGGAAAGCCTGTGATTTGTCTCAAAATGTTTATTTCTGCTTCTCCCTAATTCCTCCCCCATCTAATTCTTCTCTCTCCACTCCTCCCTTTGGCTTGTCAGTCTCCTCCACTTGCCCACTGGCTACCGTTATCTGTTGGAGAACTGTCTGCATGAATTATCCTCAGCCTGGTCCCATGCTCGTTGGTGGCTATATATAGGCAGCGGGACGCATCTGCCGGGCACAGAAACCTTCACGTGGTCATGGCCCTATGTTCCTAGAGTGGAAATGAAGTGCCAGATTAAGCTGCCCATGTAACCACAGGCCTAATATATCCTAAACATACAGAGCGGAGACACTTGTGATTAGCCCGGGGACACAACAAGACAGCACCTTATCATTGCCGCTCCTATAGCTTTATATCCTCATTATGTATAGAACTGCCTCCATGTATATCCTACACTCAGCCTTCCACTTGCTTTAAGGCGTCTTCACACTGCTAATGCTGCAGGATGTACTTTTTTTTTTTAATTAAATTAGAAGGTTAATGAGTTCAATTATGTAAATTATGAAGGCAGCTAAATGGCTCGAAAAACATCCCCCAACTAGAAGGTGATGGTAGGAGATGGGATGTAGGATCCTAGCTTGTAAAATCTGCTGCTTACTACTGATAGTAACTTATTTCTGACATGGTCTGCATGATGAACACTCACAATAACAGTTTTACTAGCCCTCTCCTCCGCATTCAATATGATAAACATTTGTGGATAGGTAAGACACATTGCAATTGGTCTTCATTTATTTTGTGCATTTTCATTGGTTTAGATATTTGAATTGTGCACCACCCTACTTCGGCATTTCTACAGGGGAACCAGTGACATCAATAACATACTGGAAAAGTGTGTGATGCTAAATAGAAAGATAAGTAATATCGAATACATCAATAGAAAGTTCCATCACTCTTGTAGGCAAATAAATGCCAATAAATAAAACTCAGCAGATGATCAGGTCTTCATTGCTATGGATTCAACCCCACCTACACAGATTAAAGGGCTTGTAAAGTCTAAAATAGAATAATGCTAGAAATGCTGTATTTTGTATACTAAAAATAAACATGAACTTACTGCACCACAAGCCTAATCAAACAAATTATTTATGCTTTCAAATTTGGCTACAGGGGGACACCATCTTGTAACTTTGTTAAACATCTTTGCAAGACCAAGACTGTGCACATGCTCAGTGTGGTCTGGGCTGCTTAGGGATCGTCATAAACAAAGCTGCTTGAGTTCTGCATGGCTGGGAAGTAAGGCGGGGGCTCCCCCTGCTGTTCATAAGTATGATTGTTTCCCTGCTCAGCAGTTAGGGACCATCTGACAATTCCTATCCACAGCAGTAAATGAAGCGAGAATTTCACTGCATACAGTCAGGTTTCTTATAAAAACGGTAGACATTTTTTAATTAAAGTATATTGGAGATAGGGTTCTTTTTCATTAAAGAAAGTAAAAATGGGATTTAATTTTTTTGCCTTTACATGCCCTACATTGCCATTTTATTACACCAGCTCATATAGGCGACCAGGCTGAGATCACTTCCATACTTACTGTATTGCTATACTGACTATTTAGAACAGAGTCTGTTTACTGTGATCCCCCTTAACACAGTGAAATTTCCTTCTGCAAGACAATAGTGATTAAAGGTAGAAAGGTAAGGTGTTCTATACTGAATCTTGTGTCCTGAGATGGAACTGCAGAGCTAATTTGTGTCCCATTCAAAACCCTTAATACAGAACAATTACTTCCTGTATTGATCAGTATTTGTATGTTTGATGTATACGTACATACTTTCTCCTGTGCTTGTGGAATATGTTTATATGTATGCATTGATAAAAATTGCATGTTGATTTAGGCAGGTTAATCTGCTTTAAAGATTAACCACAGGACTCTAAATAAGATCAACTCCTAATCAGAATAAATAATACATCATGAAAATATATCAATATTTTGTAATAATAAATAGGAATAACTAGCTGCTCCCCTAGTGAGCAGGAGCTGAAACTCTAATTGGTTAACAGATTCTTTGGCTCCCTCGTGTGGCAGTAATTTGAAGTGCCATCAGTTGCCCATAAGGGACACAGGTTGTGCAAATCTGAATTCTGACTTAGAAATTTGTGATTTGCTCTCATAATAGTTTTGTTCTATCCTTTGGCCAGCAACTCACCACGCAAATACAAATGTGCAGATTGTGTGAGGATGTTATAAACATTTTCTAAGGGTTTTGTTGAAGGTGTATTGATAGGCCCAGCATCTGTAACCATTTTACACTCTTTGTTCTGCCATTGCCATACAAAACTTCAGCTGTGGGGAATTTGTTTTAGTCAAGTGAAATAACCTTTCTATAGCAGAATTCGCAGCAACCCAATACAAACTATCCTCTGGTACAGATTGGGGGTAAAGCTGGCCATAGGCACAAACATACTTTCATACGAATCTTCGTTTCTTACGATTTTCAGACCACGTGGATTCCACTGACAGGCCAATAGCTGTCATGTCAGTGCTAAACAGACTAATGGTAGTGGTGTTGTTTGAAACTTAAAGGGATCTTGTCATCGGAAAACATGTTTTTTTCAAAACGCATCAGTTAATAGTGCTGCTCCAGCAGAATTCTGCACTAAAATCAATTTCTCAAAAGAGCAAACAGATTTTTTATATTTAATTTTGAAATCTGACATGGGGCTAGACATTTTGTCAATTTCCCAGCTGCCCCCAGTCATGTGACTTGTGCCTGCACGTAGAAGAGAAATGCTTTCTGGCAGGCTGCTGTTTTTCCTACTCAATGTAACTGAATGTGTCTCAGTGGGACATGGGTTTTTACTATTGAGTGCTGTTCTTAGATCTACCAGGCAGCTGTTATCTTGTGTTAGGGAGCTGCTATCTGGTTACCTACCCATTGTTCTTTTGTTTGGCTTCTGGGGGGGAAAAGGGAGGGGGGTGATATCACTCCAACTTGCAGTACAGCAGTAAAGAGTGATTGAAGTTTATCAGAGCACAAGTCACATGACTTGGGGCAGCTGGGAAATTGACAATATGTTTACCCCCATGTCAGATTTCAAAATTGAATATAAAAAAAACTGTTTGCTCTTTTGAGAAATGGATTTCAGTGCAGAATTCTGCTGGAGCAGCACTATTACCTGATTGATTTTGAAAAAAATGTTTTTTCCCATGACAGTATCCCTTTAAGATATTTGAAATCATCACCGACGTAATTTCGAGTCATAAAAAGTAACGAAAACAACAGTAGTTTGTATGTCAAATGAGTATTTATTACTTGGGGTGTATGAAATGACATATATACATAAATATAAGATTATAACAAGACTATGCTAAACACATAGAAAAGACAAAACAAAAATTGCGGTGCAGTCATCTACCGCCGACTCAGCCTTCGATTGAGCTCTGCAATTTTCTCTCTTCTCCGGTCAGCACTGCGCTCAGATGCCTTCTGCAAACTGTCATGGTATTTTTCTAGTGCAGCGCGAAAATCTGTTATAACCTCCTGGAGAGACAGAAGCCGTTTAACCCAGCGTGTAGGCAAAAGGATGAAGCATCACAGACAAAGAAGTGGATGGGGGAATATCACGTCAGAAATGGGGGAGTGTGGGAAAATATGGTATAAGCAGAAGGGTGAAACAAGGACATGACTGTAATTGACTAAATAACATTAGGAATCTTCACGCAGGGAATTAGCTGAGAAACACCTACCATCTTTCTTTCCTCTGTCCCACCAATCCATTACAAATGATACTGTACGATCACAGAATGATATTATATTATACAGGAAAAACATTATTTTTAGAGGATCAGATTTTTGGGGGGTATATTTGTATTTTTTTGGCTAGAAAACAAAGTTTGCCATATTTTGCTAGAAGGAATTTTAAATTTCTGTTTACGTGTGGGTTTTTAGTAGGGATGTACTGAATCCAGGATTCGGTTCAGAATTCTGCCTTTTTCAGCAGGATGTGGATTCGGCCGAATCCTTCTGCACGGCTGAACCGAATCTGATTTTGATATGCAAATTAGGGGTGGGGAGGGAAATCTCATGACTTTTTGTCACAAAACAAAAATGAAGTAAAAAAATGTTTTCCCCTTCCAACCCTATATGCAAATTAGGATTCAGTATTCGGCCGAATCTTTTACAAAGGATTCGGGGGTTCGGTCGAATCCAAAATAGTGGATTTGGTGCATCTCTAGTTTTTAGGGATGCATTTATCAAACTGTGCATTTTTAGGGCAACAACACATATGGCATTTATTGCTGCAACAAAACAGCAGGGAAAACGCATACAAGACTTTGGTATGTGTATAGTATACCTACAAAAAAAACATATATATATATATATACACACACACATATATATATATATATATATATATATACATATATACACACACACACACACACACACATTATATATATATATATATATATATATATATATATATATATATATACACACACACACACATACATACATACATATATATATAATTGAGCATAGGACTAGATATGGGATGACTTTGGCTTATTTGGCCAGCTTAAATATATTGCAATATATGGACAAACAATCCCTGTGTTGTTTAAAGGGTAAGGCATTTTTTAGTAGCAGTATGCACAAAATGTCTCTGTCTTAAATATATTGATAATGGGTTGAGTGCAGAAGAGTCTTGTATTTGTCTATATGTATTTTGTGGTCACAGCCTCATTGCACCCCCACGTAATGATTTTAAAAACTAGTGGTGAGCACAACTTTCCCTTGTTTGTTTATATATATATATATATATATATATATATATATATATATATATATATATATATATATATATATATATATATATATATATATATATATATATATATATATATATATATATATATATATATATATTACAGTGTTATCCAGAATGCTCGGGACCTGGGGTTTTCAGATAACGGATCTTTCCATAATTTTGCTCTTCACACATTAAGACTACTAGAAAGTCATATAAACTTTAAATACACCCAATAGGCTGGTTTTGCTTCCAATAAGGATTAATTATAACTTAGTTTGCATCAAGTACAAGCTACTGTTTTATTATTACAGAGAAAAATAATTTTTATAAATTTGGAATATTTGGATAACATGGAGTCTACAGGAGATGGCATTTCCGTAATTTTGAACTTTCTGGGTAATGGGTTTCCGGATAACTTATCCCATTCCTGTATACCTAGAAAAAAAATTCTACTATAAAGCAAAACAGAACTACTGTTTGGCAAAATACAAAAAAAAATAGTCATGAGTACTAGGAAATCGATTCTTCCATGCAAGCACACCAACTGGCAATTAAATATCCCCTGCCCCCAAATATACACTATTAGCATTGTTTTCAAACATAAGCAAATCTTTCTGGATTCTGGTGACTGTGTCTTTCAGATAAAGTAAAGCTTTGCTGGAGAAGAAGTGACTGAAACGCTGTACTTCCACACTGTATCTGTTTCACCAAAGAGCTCATGGGTTCAGACACAAGTATACAAACATGAGAGAATAGGGAAAACTGTAAGAAAAGACATCCTGAATTGAGTAGCCTCACCTGACATTTCTTCTTCCCTGCTTCTGTTGTTTCTAGAAGCTGCTCTTTTTTACCAATTGTTTGCTGAATTTCTTGAAGAACCTGAGCAACACGTCCATGTACCACCTGTCTCTTCTCCTGGATACGACTACAGACTCTGAGAAGGAAGAAATAAAGAGATAATTTATCAATGAAGGAAGAATGAAACCTTGTACATGTCAGGCCAGAGAATGCCTCTGCTTGACCATTTGTTAATCAATGAAATTAAAAGGAAACTTACTCTAGAATTTCCTGCTTTTGTTGGTTGAAGTCTTCCTGTTTCTTCTTGTTCTTGATGTCTACTTTTGCAAGCTTCTCCTTCTTTACAAGAATGATTCGTTTGAGCTGAGCATCCTCGTTTGATAGGGATTTGAGCTCTAAGTTTAAATTCACAACTTGCTCTTCGCTGTGCCGGATCTGAACACCAAAAGCATAGCAGAAGGTCAGAACAGTTCAGTGTAAAAATAAAAACTGGGTAAATAGATAGGCTGTGCTTAATAAAAAATGTTTCTAATATAGTTAGTTAGCCAAAAATGTGAGTGACTGGATGTGCAACATAATAGCCAGAACACTTTCAGCTCTTTTGGTTTACACTGACTGGTTACCCTGGTTACCAGGCAATAACCAATCAGAGACTTGAGGGGGGCGCCACATGGGTCATATCTGTTGCTTTTGAATCTGAGCTGAATGCGGAGGATCAATTGCAAACTCACTGAACAGATATGTCCCAGGTAGTCCCCCTTCAAGTCGCTGACTAACTCAGAGTTAAAGAACTGCAAAGCAGGAAGTAGTGGTCTGGCTATTATATTTGACATCCAGCCACTCCAGCCTTTATACATTACATTTTTGGCTTACAAGCTATATTAGAAACATTTTTTATTTTGCACCGCCTATATATTTACACAGTTTTTATTTTCACATTGAACTGTTCCTTTAAGGCACTGATAGAATCATGCAAAACTTTCATGAACCGTTTTTTGTGTATAGAACACCTGACAATCCCAAATATCTGTTCCACAAATACCATGGATATCTGTTGGTTGCTTTAGTGGGCAGTTTAGAAATCTGCTTATGCAACATGTCAGCTAGTGTATATTGCATTGGCAGACAAGCTTGTCATTAAAGTTAATAAATCACTCAGATTAAAACATTACTTTGTGGAACCTTAAGTATAATACAAATACAAAACAATTCACACCTCCTCACGAATTTTTCTGTGTATCTCAAGGTTGGTGTCAATGCTCTGAAGTTTCTTTAAGTATCCTTGCACATCCGACTGCCACATACAGGCAAAGGCCACCCTGTCCCGATAATAATCACACTTGTCGTTTGTCTCTTGCTGTGAAGAAAAAGAGAGGAAAATGTTTAACCAAAAAAAAAAAAAAAAAAAAAGTTGTTTATAATGCATCTATTAAGAACAGAGGTTCAGCCTTTAGATGTTGCAAAACTACAACCATAAAACCTATCTTTGTGTAGATAAATTAAAAAGAGAAATAATGAATGGCCCGACAATATCAAAAATTTAATGATATTCCTATATTATTCCTAATTATATTAATTTGCCTAACATCCACATATAAAACATTTTAGTGATTTTGTTCATGTTGAGCATGTTTTTATGTTGCAGAGAATGACATCTGTGCTATGTATCTCAGAATAAAACAATGTCCTGAATTACTTTACGAGGCTGTTCGGTGGATATATTACAGACATCTAAGCCCAGTTTGTGACTACTTGTGATACTGACATGTTCCTTTTCTTTTTGGAACTGAAATACATTAGCATCACTCACAAACTCTTCTGTTTAGCAGATCTGCAGTCTTCTATGATGGAACAGTCCTAATAAAGGCATGAGGGCCATAAACAGTGGCAGATTTAGATTTTGCAAACTGCCTGGATAAGACCATAATTTGGATAAGACCATCTCTGTTATCTTGGAGTCTTTGAGTATGGATCAGTGGCTACTAATCCCTCCTTCTCAAAATTTACTTCTGGGATGTCCAGTAAACCCATGGAAGACAAAGACGTCTCTTTGGATGGGCAGTGGTCGAAGCAGAGAAAGGAGGCTTCAAAATCCATTCAAAAACTTTGTCTAAAATCTCTGGAATGTGAACAAAATTTTGGGCAACTGCTAATGAGACACAGCATACACATAAGTTCAAAAGTCTAACTCACTGGAGTGGTGTTAGCAGTCATTTAGCTGAGAGGGAGGGCGCTGTAGGTAGACCCTGGGCAGTGGTCAGCTGAAAAGATTTGCAGGATGCAGAAAAGGGAGATCAAAAGAACCTTGAAATTTGGAATGTGCATGCATGATATCTAGAGAGTGGGCCGTATAGATGGGGCTCTAGTTAGCATGCTCAAGTTCGGATTTGTGGCACCAACCCTGTAGACAATAAAACCTAGTGCATTATTGTTAAACTCAAAGGAGTCTTTGGCACAGGGTCAGTACACACAATCTCAAACGAGAGATTTAGATCTCAATCAGGTGCGGTGTAACGTGTGCACATCACAATGGCGACTTACCCTGGCTTGCTTCAGTCTGTGCACAGTTTCCTTCATCCTCTCAGTTTTACTTTTGCGTTGTTCTGGAGATTCCACAATCTGTGACTTCATACGCTCCTGCTCTTCCTTCATTGTGGCAATTGCCAGCTTTTGTTCATTCTGCATCAAAAGACAAGATATAATTCAAGCCCAAGTAACAAAATAATCCTTTGCTGATTAACTCAGACTCCAGATGCAAGCAATAACATGGTTTATAATATCATTTGCTGGCAAACATAGATCTCTGCAAGTCCAGATTACATTAGTAAAAGCATTTTGGATGAGACAAAACATCTTACTCTTTGATTCAGTTTCAGCATTTATAAATCAACAGTCTATGGTTAACAAGCTGCTGAATACTCGACCTTTGGCTTAAAGAACACTCTACTGTAGTCAGAGCTTCATACCCACTGACCTCTCTCTAATATGAATCTTTTATGTGATGATTCTTCATCTCTCTCTTCTATCTGTGCAACATCTTATTGTTAGATTAAAGCAAAAGGAAAGCTAAGTCGAATAACATTGCTTATTTATATTTTGTTATACTATTCTTTCACTGCTGCTCTGTCATTTAGCTCATCCCCACATACTCTGCAGTGTGTGAATGCACAGTATTATAAAGTTCAAATACAGGCATATGAAAAAGTTTTGGAACCCCTCTTAATTCTTTGGAGTTTTGTTTGTCATTGGCTGAGCTTTCAAAGTAGCAACTTCCTTTTATCGTATATACTAGAGTATAAGCCGACCCAAGTATAAGACGAGGTACCTAATTTTACCTACGAAAACCGGGAAAACTTATTGACTCGAGTATAAGCCTAGACACAACTACAGCCCTGTCTCCCAGCAGCGCACATTCCGCCAAAGTGACCCCCCAGCGATAAACCGGACTTGATGTTGATGGTGACAGAGAATTGCCAAACGGATTACTATGTGCATTGTCCCACTACCATGTGCAGAGGGTGCTGTGTGATATTGCAGTCACTGTTATTCTTTCATATAACCAACAGAGGGCGCACGGTTATTCTTTCATATAACCAACAGAGGGCGCTGTGTGATATTGCAGTCTCTCCCCAAGGGAACTGTTGGTATATGAATGATTAAAAGTGACTGCAATCTCAGCTACTGCCCACCTTAAATACCTTTTCTCATGATCTGACACACCTGCCTATGAAGTTCAAAGCTTAATGAGCCAATACAACCAATTTGGTGTTGCCAATAATCAGTGTTGTGCAGTTACATGCATTCAAATTAGGTACAGGGGTACCCACATTTTTGCGCAGCCAGTTTTTCACATTTGATTTAATTTCATACAACTGAATACTGCTTTATTAAAAATCTTTGTTCAGAAAACACTCCAGTACCCAGATGTTCCTGGGAAATGAAAGACATACCACTTATCTTTTTTGTTGGAAAATGAAGTAAATTATTATGCAGGCTGAGAAAAACTATATTCATATGAATGTATGTACTATAGAGCACACGAGTCAGCAGTATCCAGTTTACCTTATTACAAAAGAAGAGTTAGTTAAATCATGTGGTAAGGAAAAAGCTCACCAGTCTTTTGTTCTTTTCTGCAAATTCAGTTTTTCGCTGAGCAATTTTTTCTTGAAACGCAACCTAGTTTTAAGAAGGGAAAACCATAACATTAACCTGGAGACAGAATTACAGTTGAAGAATTTAGCCAGTTTATAGATAGGAACAAAGTCAAAAGTGTATGTTTAGCACAGATAACAAAAGGAGAACATGAAAATGACAAATCTTCAAATACATTCAAAATATCAGCAATCGAAACAAGCAATGTGAATCATAGCGTGCAAGACATGGAATGAGTTTACCTTACAAAACATGTGCATACAGAATTGATTCATTAGAAAGAACGATCATATTACTGCAGTTTAGGTTTTGGATAAAGGTGGCCATACAAGGGAAATTTAAGCTGTCAATATGGGTCCTTTAGACCAATTCTGCAGCTTATCTGCTGTTTACGGGGCACTCTGACTGATATCTGCCAGAAATTCAGCCACATGTCAGACAGGTTTGATTTGAGGACTGCATAGGCTAGTTGAGGCCGTCCTTGCTCCAACAGTTCCTATTCCTGTCAATATAACATCAATCATTTGCCCTAGGGCCAACGATCAGGTTAAACCAGATATCACCCACTTAGGTTTCACATCTGTTGCAGGGAAATATACCTGCTTTAGTTGTTTTAGGAAGAGCACTTAGGACAATCATTTTCCTTAGATTAGGTGGTTGACTATAAAACGAGAGGTAGTTCCGGGAATATGCGTTTTAGTCGGGTATCTATATGGAGCAAGGGTTGCAGGTCACTGGCTATTTTTCAAATAATGTTTGGTTGTGGTTGTAGGTATATCACTCCAACTTGCACTGGGGGCAGATGGGAAACTGACAATATGTCTAGCCCCATGTCAGATTTCAAAATTAAATATAAATAAATCTGTTGGTTTTTTAGAGAAATGGATTACAGTGCCGAAATCTGCTGGAGCAGCACTATTAACTGATGCGTTTTGGGAAAAAAAAAAAAAAAAAAGGCTTTCGCATGACAGTATCCCTTTAATGTACATTAAAAGGTACCTCATGTTAATCCTTTTTTTGCGGATAGGTCTACTTTTGTAAGTAATTGTTACTAAGTTCCTCAACCCGACTGTTTTGCCAACCTGCCTGTTAGAGTTTCTAATGCTAACAAGCTACTGCTGCAAATATTGCAGCCCCCTCATAGAGGAAAAGGAGTAATGGATAGGCAATGTGAAGCATCAGACAAATGAGTTTATGGCAAAATTATAAATAGCATGCAAAGACATTATTATGATAGATGTAATAAAGGTTTCATTTCTAGTGTCAGTATCTCTTTAAGTCTGAGATAAGTCTGACAAAGTAACAGACATTTGTGGAATAGACAGACAAAACAAGCCAGCAGGGTCGGCCTGCCAGAAAATATAGGAACCATAACGTGCACACAAGATTTCACTCACATCCTTGGCACGATATTCTTGACTTATTATCTGCTGCAAATCATGGATTTCAGAGGAAAGTGCTTTAAATTCTGCTTGTTGCTCAGGTGGAACAGTCCTGCAAAAATATAGAACATTTGTACATAATTTTATACAGCAAATGTTGCCTTACCTGGAAATGTAAAGATCCACAGACATCTAAAGCTTAATACAACCTACTAAAAGGCTGATAATAAACTCACGTGAGTTTTTCTATCTTGATTTCTGCCTCCTGATTTGCCTTCTGAAGCTGCCGCACATTCTCCAATGCAGATTTCTAAAAAGGAGTCACAGAATAGAACCAAAGTTACAAACAAAGAACTTTAAACTAGCTGCAGAGCAGTGGCCAGTTTGGTTACACAGCCAGGTATGTAATTTGGTCAGTACAGCTCCCCTTATTTACTATATACAAAGTTGTGAGTCTAATGTCACACACAACACTTTTACTCTGCAGACTGAGAAACGTCATGCAGGAGATACAAGTGTGCATTTTCTGGCTGAAATCCACCCCATGTGTGCAGTGACAGGTAGATGCCAATGACTACACTATCGGACTATTAGTCCAAGAAACATCTGTTCAGCAGCATTGAAATTAACAGTCAATATGAAAGAAAAAATGCATCAATGCATGATTTGATGATACAGTGGTCTGGATATATGTTGTCCAGTATCACCGACTGGCTGGTGCTTTCATATGATGCAAAGGATAATCTATTTCAGTGCGGAACCAATAAAATAGCAGCTGCTGCATCTCACAGTCAGAAGCAGATTGCTGAAATTTGCAGGCAGATAATGGGGCTATTGTTGTACAGACAAACATGCATCAAAGTATAAAAACAAATGTAGCTCTAACACAACATTGTAACTTGCTTCTAGATGAATCTTACATAGCTTGAGCAGTATTCAAAATACACTTCCTTCCGCGTAGCACTGAAGTGGAGGAAATTGACAATGCCACTTAGCGAATGGAGGGTTCGTTTTCCTTCTGCAAATAAACAAAGTTTTAATCGAACTGCTCACGCTTTGAGGATAGTATCATAAAGTCGGTTTTCCCCTACAAATCAAATGCTGTGGGAAAGCTGTCCCAACCCAAGGCTTATGAGAATGCCAGACAAGACAATCAAATGAGACACACCAATAAACCCAATTACCAACAATGCTCGATAGTAGGAGAGGTAAGGGCAGCACAATATACCTTAGGGGAATAGTTATAATTGAGCAAATACATTTTCCTCTGCAAGACTTAATTTACACAAGTCAAATAATGGTAAAACTTACTGGGATTCAGGACATCTGATGGATGGAAATCATACACTCTGCACATTGGTAAGAAGCGTGCCCTGTGGAATTAAAGAAGGATTAGTACTTTAATATGGGGCACAACAGACACAAAACAGAATTTAAATCTAATTTTCTTTCATCCAAATTCCAGAAGTTCTTTTTGGGGATTCAGCACATTAGAACCCATATGTAAAAGGGAGAAAGTTTGCCCAGGTGCAGTAACCCATAGTAACCAATGTTTACTTTTAAACAGGTGACCAATAAATGCTACCTGCTGATTAGTTACTGTAAGCAAATACGGCAAGTAACTAGCTCTTTAGCAAACTGTGCATGTTAGATAACACCCTAGGAGTTTAATCCCTCAACTTTAGGTACAAAAAAAAAAAAAAAGATATACATACATGAGCTTCAGAATATTGGCTACTGGTGCAAAACCCTCAACAAGATGTGGATACTGAATGTCAAGATCCATAGGCACCTGTAATACATACCATAACAAATACACTTATTATACTTTACAAATCTATCATCAGCATTAACAAGATGCAATTTACATTAAGTTCATAGGACCAAAAAAAAAGCTTAACATCATGTACTTAGTGAATGTTTAAAACTTCTTTTTCACAAACTGTTTTTTCTTCCAGTGTTTGAGATATAAATGGTTAATAGTGTGCCTCTTTACTCTAAACCTTTTTCTACTGCAAATAACTAAACCGTTTAAAATGTAAACATATGGTTAACCACAATTATTCCATATCTACTACTATAGCTCCATTTTGCTGAGCGCCAAGATATCCTGAATATACTAAGAGTTTTATTTTAACAACAGGCCTTGGGCTGCAAGTAGGAATGGAATAGCTTTTATTCCTCTTAATGTATATCATAAGCACGACTTGATATACATTTTTCGACAAGTTTTTTATTTTTCTTTTCTTCTGTCAAATGCATTCCAGTCAATAGGCTGTTCGTTCTTTGCATTTTTTCTTGTACCAAATGTATGGAAGTCAATTAGCATTTTGTCCTCACATTTTTTTGTATGAACCCAAAATACACTGTCAAATTAAAGCGCAAATGAATGTCCATGTTTCCATTTGCGAATACACAAATTATTTATTGCTGCAGGTGCAGGCATGAACACACTCCCTGTAAGCTTAGGGCTCATTCTAGGGTTGGGACTAATTTCTAAAGCAAAGGCTCATTAAAGAATGAGCCTTTTGTTTGGACTATTGTTAAGCAGCTATTTGGGCATCCATGTTTATTAAATATTATATGTTATATAAAGAAGCCTCTGCAAGATTGGGTTTGATAGAAATGTTTTGCAGATTAGAATTCCTTCATAATAGGAAAATGCATTGAGACATCCCTCTTAGTACACGTAAACATGTGGATGACGAGGAAATGGGCATTTTTCACTTAGTGGTAATCTGCTTTATTCGAATCTATTCAATGTGAACCTGTTCCGTTAATGATCATAAGGTTTCCTGAATCAGTTGCTTTACTAGGGAGAGTAGAAAGGATTATGTTTAAGCTTGATCTGATTCTAGCCTGGGTATAACCCATGGTGCACTCTTTTTCCTTTGCCTGGTTGGGAAAAACAACAAAAACGGTTTACTTACCATATAAAATTGTTCAACGCCATAATTAAAAACCTGTTGCAGGATTCTCATGTAAAGTTTTTGCACCATTTCAGGCTGGAAAATAAAAATCCAGAGCGGTTAAATTCTGGCTGTTGACATGCCTGACTAATTTTAAGACAATGTGCAAACTAACTTAGTACAGGTCAAATATATTAAGAAAGGTTGCATCAACTGTTATTAAAATAACTGGAAAACAGTGCTGTATCTGGTATTTTTGGTAAGCTGCTCAGTTCAGCTCTGCTCCCACCTGCAAAGGCTGCCCCAACCTCGATGATATAATAGAACAGGTTTTACAGAAGTGCATTGTCCTATTGCCTTCTGTACAAAGTGCTCGTTACAGTGAGGAGGTTGGGCAGCATTTGAAGTTCATTGCAAATGTAATCACTCCCATTATTTCATCCCACCCGGCAAACAAAATAAAAAGTGAAAATGAATAAAGGACCCTTTCTTTTTTAAATCGCCGACTTACCTTGGGGTTTGGAAAGATGTCATTTTTGTTGAAATTTTTAGCTTCGGTGCCAGTGAGAATATTTTGACGGAAAAAATTAACCAAGTCTGCAGCTGGGAAAATCGGAAAGGTCAGTTTGTCCATCCTGCATGCGATATAATGAAACCTGGCCGGAGTAACTGACAGCAAGATTAACTGTATTTCCTTGGAGAAGACAATCCCTACACAATGGAAAGCAAAGAGACAAATAGATGCAAGTAGCATTACAAGGACATTCCGATTCTTTTATTTCCTGCAGTGACAAGAAGGTGCTTAGTCTAGCTGTGTGTTTAACTACAGCTCTCAGCATTCACTAATACTGGATGGGGGCTATAGGACTACATATTGAACAGTTTAAGTTAAAACAAAAGTAAAGACAAATACTCAAAGTGACTGTTATTCCACAATAGTGCTTTACCCTCTCTTTTCTTCAAATGTCGTCAATAATCCCTATTATTATTATTATTATTATTATGGAGGCAGTCCCTGATGGAATACAGCAGCTCCAGACAGGGAGTAAATACAGCTGTTTCGATTGTAAACTCTAATGAGCAGGGCTTACTCCCTCCCCTGTGTCTACTATTTGTAAGCTTGTTATGTACACCTTTCTTGTGTAATATGTCGCTTCTTTATATATGTGTTTATGCAAATATAATTCTCACTACATAAGATGAAGTGCAGCGATGTGCAGGCGTTTTCACTGCTATAAATGCGGCGTGTTACATTACATATCCAGTAACTTACACACAAACGCGCATGAAATGTCATTATTGCTGTGTGAGAATGATGTCAAGCTGTTATACTTACGAAACAATGGGTCCCTACAGCGGTTCTGTTCTATTACACAGCCGTTTGTTTACCGGGCACTTTCAAAATTCTATACACCGCCCACCGCCATGACGTATTAGAAAAGCCTGTGAAACGCACTTCGGGTTCCACGCCTCGTTCAGGCTGGAATGTAACTGGCGCCTTCTGGATGACGTCACTGTAGGCGGAACTGAGGTTGCTAACGGTCGCAGAGAATGGCAATTGCATAGGAAAGGTTGTGTTCATTTTGAGAATAAAAAACAGCCTTTCTATCTGTTTTGGTTTAAAGGTTTATTTTTGCTTTTATGAGATAAGGCTGGGGGGGACAGGAGAGCAGATAGATGCAAGAGTTGCCAAATATGCTTTAAAATCAATGTAGTTTAAGGGGTGGTTCATCTTTAACTTTTATTATGTAATAGAACAGCCAATTCTAAGAAACTTTTCAATTGGTTTTGATTATTTTTTTTTTATATAGTTATTCTTCTGCAGACTCTCTGCAGCTTTCAAATGGGTGTCTCTGACTCCCTTCTAAAAAACAAATGCTATGTGAGACTGCAAATTTATTGTTCATTTTTATGATGGATCCTTCTATTCAGGCCCTCTCCTATTCATATTCCAGTCTCTTAGTCATATCAATGCATCGTTGCTAGGGGAATTTGGACCCTAGTTACCAGATTGCTTAAGGTGCAAATTGAACAAGTCAAGCTATCAGACTTTTTCTGAACAGCAGTCAAGCTATCAGACCATTTATTTCAATGTACACAGTCAAGCTATCAGACTATGCTTTCAGCAACAGTACATCGCATTTTCTGTGCATTCCACCACTAGTGCCACGAAGTACACCACCTTACTCAGTCCACTTAGTTTGGTGAAATTTCACCAAACTAAGTGGACTAAGTTGTGTTATACTTCGTGGCACTAGTGGCGGAATTTGCTGTTGCTATGGATAACAGAACTTTGCATTTGAGGATTAGAAATTAGTGTGAATTACAATATTTGGCGAAGCGTTGCGGTAAATTTCGACAGTGAAATTTCACCAAACTAAGTGGACTGAATAAGGTGGCCTAGTACTTCGTTGCACTAGGGGCGGACTGCACTGAAAATGTGATTTGCTGTTGCTATGGATAACAGAACTTTGCATATGAAGATTAGAAATTAGTGCGATTTGCAATATTTGGCAAAGCGTTGCGGTAAATTTTGGCAGTGACATTTCACAAAACTAAGTGGACTGAGTAAGGTGGTGTTGTACTTTGTGGCACTAGTGGTGGGATGCACAGAAAATGTGATTTGCTGTTGCTATGGGTAACAGAAATCGGCACATGAGGACTAGAAATTAGTGCGAATAGCAATATTTGGCGAAGCGTTGCGATAAATTTCGACAGTGAAATTTCACCAAACTAAGTGGACTGAGTAAGGTGGTGTACTTCGTGGCACTAGTGGCGGAATGCACGAAAAATGTTATTTGCTGTTGCTAAAAGCATAGTCTGATAGCTTGACTGTACATTGAAATAAATGGTCTGATAGCTTGACTGCTGTTCAGAAACAGCCTGATAGCTTGACTCCAGTCAAATTGAAGAGCTGCTGAATAAAAACCTTCAATAATAAAAAATGAAAACCAATTGCAAATTGTCTCAGAATATCACTCTCTACATCATACTAAAAGTTATCTCAAAGGTGAACAACCTGTTTAATGAAGATGAAGAGCAGTTTTTTTATTTTTCTAGAAAATTTGGCTGCTCCAATTTTTTGCTATATTGGCAGGGCTGTGTCACTCAATGAGGGTTTGGATGCATTTGTCACCACCCTGTGTTCTACCCTCTGCTAAAATTGCCAATTGTGGTGAAATAAAACATTAATCACTACACGGCACTTACATCCAGGGACCTGTCCTTCGTTTATATAGTCACAAACTATATGACTGGCTAAGAAAGTGATGAAAAAAATCTGTATAGACAGTTTTCACTCGCAGCGTACAATGTAACGTTCTGGGAGGAGTTTCTTACAAGTTTGTGTGCTGTGACCATGAAAGGTCTATAGGCCCTGTGATTCCTTTGTTTGGTATTCTGAGAGTGCAGAAACCACACAGATTGTGTCAAATAAACTTGTTTTTTTATACCTCAAGTGATCTCTGGTTTCTGGATGACAAAAGTGAGGGCTGCTGATCCCCCTGCTCAGCACTGGATGGACTTCATTCCAAGGAGCAGGGAGTGCTGTGCTGAATAATATTGTTTACCCTCTATGGTGCAAACTTGGGTCTGGGGAAACATATGTTTTATAGTTTGCATGTCCCTACTACTGCAATGAGATTGCTAACAAGAAGGGGCATTGAAACCAGGTCCAGACTGAGAATTAAAATAGGCCCTTCTATTTCAGGTACACAAAGGCCCACACAGAGGCCCAAACAGCCCCTACCAGCCCACTAAATACTGACTTTCTATGGCACCTTATAGCAGCCCCACTGGCATTTGCCAGAACCCACAGATTGCCAGTCTGGGCCTGATTGAAACCGTGACTTTCTGCCCAAACCACCACCATGAGTGACTCAAAATGTGTGAAATTTTACAGCGGTATACTTATATCCATGCCCTGTCATGTGAACTCTAGTGTGAAACAGTGGCTTCTAGTGGTCACATTATAGCATTAGTGTTTTCAAACGAACATATCACAGAGAATGACATTTCCCACTCTCAGTTAAACTATTTTAAATATTTTCTCTGCATGTTATGCACATATGCAGTATATTATGAAATGTCTCTGAAATCACCCTTGTGAAAGTTTCTCATGTGGCACTAGACGAAGATATAGTATGGTACATGTTTTCTAATGTTATGTTTCAGTGGTCCTCTGTTGTTGCCACATTCACATACTTCATTCTCCTTATTGTGATCCTAAAATGACTGAATTGCTTTCCATTGACCTAGATTTTAAGAAATGTAAGAAATACTTAGCACTTTGTAGCTAGCTTTTTTCCATGAAGTGCAACAATGGAGAAGTACATTTTAAAGGCAGAAAATCAACTGAATTGTAGCTGCCTAGTGTGCTTACATATAATGCTTAGGTGTTATTTTTGCTTGAAAACAAAACAGGTTTACCAAATTATAGATATTTTGCAATTTATAATGTAAACCTAACTTTTCTGTAGAATTTAGAACCCTTAAAGTGGATTCAAATTACACAGGACAAATATTTGGGTAGGTCTTAAAGGAAAACTATACCCCCCAAACAATGTAGGTCTCTATTAAAAGATACTGAGTAAAACAGCTCATATGTAAAATCCTGCTTCATGTAAATGAACCATTATCATAATAATATACTTTTTTAGTAGTATGTGCCATTGGGTAATCATAAATAGAAAATTGCCATTTTAAAAAATAAGGGCCACCCCCTGAGATCGTAAGATTCACTGTGCACACATACAAACCACATGTAAGGTCACATGAGCCAATTAACAGACAGAGTTCTGCCTTTTGCTTCCTCACTTCTTCCTGTTACAGTTAGTCTTTTAGTATTTCTGGTCAGGTGATCTCTGAGGCAGCACAGATAGAGTCACGAAATGGTGGTTCAAGGCAAGAGATGTAAAAGGGCAATATTTATGTAAATATATATTCCAGTTTGGTAAGATTCTTTAATATGTCATTCAATTTGATATAAACTATCTGTTGCTTAAGTATTCATTTTGGGGGTATAGTTTTCCTTTAATATTAAAAAATGTACAATTGACCATCAACTTGACGAAAAGGACCAAGAAGCCCCCCTGACTTGGACCCCTAGGATTAACTTAAATAAAATCCACATACTGCTCCAGTTGCATTATTTGTCACATTACAGTCACTACCTTTTCTTGTTTATAGTGGCTACTAAACAATATGTTGGAGGTATGGGATAAAGTTAAAGCAAATATTGACTAAATACCCTCCTCACTTCAGGTTCCTTTTATAAATAAACCCTGCTTTCCCCTTGGCTTGACCCAATCAAGTTTACAAGTTGGCTTATACAGGGCATAACTTGTTCATTTTCCAAAAAAAGACTCTTTAAATGAAAAAGAAAATCTTCAACATAATTTACAGTTCACTAGTATTGGCCATTTGAAATATATTCAGCACTGACTGTATTTGAAACTCTGTACCTAGAAGCTTCAGTTCATACCCCCTCCCATATTTATAAAACTCTAGAAAATGAATCCAATTTCTCCCAATTATGTTTTATGTTCGGTCTAGGGAGCTGAAGCTGTTGCATCTATAATTTGAAATTTGATGCAAGGTTCTAAATGCTGTAGAATACAGGAAACCTGAAAGGATATTTGTTTATATAGAAGACATCTTGTGGACTGCTGATTTGTTTTGATTGTGCTTGTACGAACCAGGAAATACAATGTGACTTTATTTTCAGTTTTTATATTTTTCTGTTTAGTGCAAGATGTAAAAAACATATATCCAAATTAAAATAATAGAAAAAGCATGTCCAGTAAAAACCCAATATGCTAGCATACTAATGCTGATGTTGACTGAGAATGAGTGAATATAATAAGAAAGGTTTGCAACAACCCATAGTAATATTTTAATAACTGGTACAGATTAGTGATGAAGAGCAAATGTAATGTAATATTTTACAAAGGTAAATTACAAGACTTTAGCTTTACATATCTAGATTTACCCACTAGATGGTAGTATAGCCATACATGTTCAGTAAATGTATTGTTTTTCCACTGAAATCGTTATTTTTCTCTCCTGTTTCACCATAATCAAAATTCAACATGCAAAAAATGAAATAGATATTAAAGCAGAAAGTTTCTGTTCAAGTGTAATTATTCAAGTGCACTAGTGATCCCTAGTACTGGAACATTTTTGAAACATAGCTGGAGTCTGTAACCTCTCTGTTATATTCCTCTTGCAAGACAACTAACTGTATTGGGCTGTTTGTGAATTATGGGGCACAAATACAAGCAAAACAATAAGTAAAAAGATCTTCCGTTGGCTTTCCTGCCACAAGTAACTCATTAAATCAATACCAAAAGATGCAGCAGACACTCACAGATGTCATGGGCAGGTGTTTTTAAAAAAAGTAAACTATTATAAAAGCAAGGGATAGAGTTAATCACAAGCCTGCATTTTTAAAAGTATTGTTTTGTGTTGGTACTAGTTGCCTCCTCAAGCTGTTGGTTTCAGTCATGTACGCCTATATCCCACATTTCCATTGACGAGGTTTCATCTTTTGGTTATAGCACTATAGATCCATATCTAAAAATGAGGAAGCTTCCTGAATACTAAAAAATACTTTGGATTTCACATATATCTTTTCACTTTATCTGTATGTTAGCCTGTTTTGTAACAATTCTGTTAAGCTGGCCACATTTAGAGCCTATTAATGTTCAATGTTTTTTACTGAATGGTAAACTATATATATATATATATATATATATATATATATATATATATATATATATATATATATATATGATGAGGATATTAGAAGTTACCTCGGAGTTCCATGACCTGTATAAAAATGGTCATGAAACTCCTCGGTAACTTATAATATCCTTATAATTAAGAGGGGGTACTTTATTCACTATATATGTATATATAGTGAATACAGTACCCCCATACAGTACCCCCTATTGTAAAAGATAAGGATATTATAAGTCACCGAGAAGTTTTAGTCCTTTTCTTGAGGTGACTAATATCCTCATATTTTCAAAACAAGGGGTACTTTATTTATTATGAAACAAGTTTTAGTGAGTCATGTGACAAAAATTACATCACTACTCACCGTTTATAACTGATGACATCACTAGGCACCGTTTATAAGGATGTAATTTACAAGCTATTCATGGCTTTTATATATTATATAGTGGATAATGTACCCCTACTGTAATTTATAAAGATATTATGCCACAGAGGAGTTATGTGACAATATAAGAGGCCGAAGGTCGAGTGCTTTTATACAGGTCACATAACTCCGAGATGACTTCTAATATCTTTATAAATTTCAGTAGTGGGTATATTATGCATTATAATCTACATTTTATGGGAAATGTCGGGGGTGGTCAGCATCCAATTATGATCGCCAGCGTCCTATTTGGGCGCGTCGACGACCAATTTGGGCGTGCCGCCGTTCAATTTGAACATGGCAGCTTCAAATTCAAACTTGCAGCGTCAAATTCACCGGCCAGGGACCCCTGTTAAAAACAGCGTGTTCTGACTTCAGAACGCGCCGTTTTTAAGGATATAATTTACATTGTTTCAAATTAGCTGTATAAATATAGAGCAGCACATGACTGAATTCAAAAATTTTGAACATTTACAGCGATGCAAGTTTCTTTTTGTGTATGGTGTATGGTTATTTTTGTGTATGGAGGAGAACAATGCTCCTTATTTTTCCAATGCCGTTGGTCTGTCTTTCAAATGAAAATGCGAGGCCAATGTCCCTCAAGCTAAATATATATATATATATATATATATATATATATATATATATATATATATATATATATATAGCAATACATGTCACAGTACAAGCCCTTAGATTTGTATTTTGGTTAAATGTACTCTATTTCAATAATGGTTAGGGAATATTGATCTGCTCTTTCAGCTAACGTCCCAAATGAAAGGATCAGAAAGGAAGTGGCAAGGAGGTGCTGCCCTTCTCACCTTATTTCTCAATGCGTCATCCTTCAGTTGTCATGGTTTCTCTTGTCCTACTGATGATTCTTATTCATTGATCAGTTAATAACTCAGTGTCATTTCCATTGCTGTTCTTTCATGTATAATATATTGCATTTTGAAGGAAGGCATTTAGTCAGCACACAAGTGGATTTTGGTGTGGAAACACGAACATATGAGCACCTTTCTGTGCACAGTTAGGGGCTGATGTTATATACGTCCCATATATAGATTTCCTGATAAGACTGGAATTCTGGAAATTAAGGTTCAAAACAGCTGCAATCATGTAGGTTTAATCAATATCAGATAGTGTTTTTGATATCTGATTAATCTTCTACCCTTATGAATTGGTAGTATGATAACAACAAAATAAAGCTGAGCCCCGTGTAATGTGCATTCACTCACGAGCTTATTGTGTGTCCCTGGGATAGAGGAAGGAAATAAATACATGTAAAAGAATAGGAGAGCACAAATGGAACACAAATTTATCAGCGTTAACCTTGATTCACCTTTATGATGGGGTATATTTATTATCAGAAAACAACAGAAATCAATGGAACATTTCCTGTTGCTAAATAGTAGTCACTTGCTTAAGAATTGCCTTAGTTTGTTTTGATAAATATGATCTAGTGATGAGAACAGGATGCATGAAAACACAAACAGGTTTATATGAGCAAGAAAAGGCATAATAGTGGAATGGTGATGGAGTTAATGTGGCAGTATGTGCATCTGCAGGGCTTAGGAAGGCCATTGGCTGGGCAATAATAGGTTATATAATTAGTACAGTAAATACCCATTGTTCTGTACCTTTCTTTGTTCTGTGAAAAGCAATTGATGCATTTAGAATTGATAATGGAGCTTCATGTCTAAGGACACAAATATGCTAAAGTCCATGTTTAGATGAAAGAAAGACTTGCTTCATGTGCCAGTATATCTTGAAATTCACTTTCACTGTACATTGCATTCAGCTACACACACAACTGTGCACTTCGAGTCATATTACTTGGGGTTGTAAGGGCCTAACCCAAATGCATTTATCCATGTAGCTCAACAACCAAATGGGTTTGATACAGGTGCAGTATTTTTACTAAACAGTGTTCAACAGTCACCCCCATTGTAAATTTTAGACCCATGTTGGACAGGCATTCAAGGTGTGCTAAAACGCAATCTGTCATTAAGTGCTACAGATTATAAAATATAAAGTTTGGGCTGTAAAGTCTACCACAGTTTGTAAATTTCAGGATCTGCAGCAATTCCATGTTATGAAATGATGGCATTTTAATCTTCTTTTTTCTTCTCTCATTCCCCCATTGATTAGGGCAGGGGAACTTGTGGCTCCAGGACCGTGAGTTTCAGAAATTTTATAAAAATAAATTAAGAAAGCTTTACAACTTGGTAGTAAGCTTGGAGTAGAAAGACATATTCTTTTCAGAAATAATTTTATTGAGATCACCTTACTTTGAGGGGCTCTTACCAGACAAAAATTCAGGCAATGTTTTGTGTATGCTGTAACCAAATGTCAGACAAAATATGTTTTCTTTTTTAGGTCTCTACTTGCCATTCTTTGGAAACTCTATGTGAACATGGCATCAAACAGTTCAAAAGACACCCAACTTTCATATTTATGATGTGTGCCTGTGGACATGTAGGAGGTTGCAATACATTGCTGTTGTAAGTTGAGTACCAAATATATTCGGTATGTGTGTGAAATCTATGGGAGGAATGTAATATGTTGCGTTGCGACTTTTTTGTTATAAAATTTCTCAATCGCAAATTGTTTTTTTGCTACAAACTATTTAACGAATGGGGAAATATAATCTGTTGCGACTTTTTTGTAATAAAATTTCACACCATTTTAAATAGTGCTTGCAATATTGAACTACATTCCCCCTTTAGACTATTACTTTAGCTTTTAGCAAAGATTTTTTGTGATTTGGTAGTTTGTTGTAAAAAACCCCTTTTTTCAGTTGCTTCCAAAAATAAATTTTTGGAAGGTTACCATATATACTCGAGTATAAGCCGAGTTTTTCAGCCCCCAAAATATGCTGAAAAACTCTACCTCGGCTTATACTCTGGTCAAGTGCAAAAACGGTCGCCGGCGACTATTCTTTGTCCAAGAATAGTCGCCGGCGTCCAAGAATAGTCGCCGGCATCCAAGAATAGTCGCTGGCATCCAAAAACGAGACGCAGGCACCTCCAATGGGAGCAGAAACCCTCAATTTTTTGATTGAAACTCACCAGAAGCTGCTGCACTTCTCACCCTAGGCTTATACTCGAGTCAATAAGCTTTCCCAGTTTTTGAAAGTAAAATTAGGTACCTCGGCTTATACTCGGGATGGCTTATACTCGAGTATATACAGTAATTTATTATTCAGGTGTTTCTTGTTTCAGGGGCCAAAATGCTAGTATGTACCGTTGTAGGTTAATTAATCATGCATATGTGATGTCACAATAATCAGACCTGCAATAATCATATTTATGATGTTTTGTTTTTCTATCCTAGGCCAGGTGGGAGATAAAGGGGCTGATTTATCAATATTTGAATTTGGGTTTTTACTGTAAATCAAGTTTTTGTGCTCTAAAATGAACAATCTCAAATTATAACTTCAAACCAAATATTCATAAAGCTAAAAAAAATTAATGTAAAACTTTGGCATCTAAAAGCTTGCATGGTTATGTAGAATTAAATGGGAGTCATCCTAGGCTAAATTTAAACTATTTATTTAATAAGAATATTTGAAATTTTTTTTTTTTGAACTCGTAAAGTTTTTTTGGCAACAAGCTTATTCATTACAGTTTTTATATTTGGATTTTTTAATAAATAAGTACAGGTATACGATCCCTTATCTGGAAACCCGATATCCAGAAAGCTCCGAATTACGGAATGGCTGTCTCCCATAGACTCCATGTTATCCAAATAATCCAAATTTTTAAAAATGATTTCATTTTTCTCTGTAATAATAAAACAGTAGCTTATACTTGATCCCAACTAAGATATAATTCATCCTTATTGGAAGCAAAACCAGCCTATTGGGTTTATTTAATGTTTAAATTAATTTTTAGTAGACTTAAGGCATGAAGACCCAAATTCCCGAAAGATCTATTATCCGGAAAACCCCAGGTCCCGAGCATTCTGGATAACAAGTCCCATACCTGTATATTTGAAAGATAAAAAAAACTCTAAAATCATACAGATCCAAATTTTGGTTAACAAGGCACACAATGCTTTAAATTGAACGTTTGAGTCCATTTCCTGTGTTCAGCAGCACTGTATTTATGAGGGCCAGGAGGCACTTTTGAGTCGATCAGAAAATATAGTTTTGTTGTGATTAGCATTAGTAGCTTCAGTCACACACAAACTTCAGACAGTGGATTTTGTTTGCAGGCTGAAGTGTCACAAATGAAAATTAAACACACTCCTGAAGCCATGTATTTGCTATGAGTTTACTCAAAGGTTTCCTGTATTGATATATTTTAGTGACCCCTCCACCACATATTATTTAGCAAAAAGTTGACCAAATTATTAATGTTATGTTTTAGCTTGTGGTGAATGTACTTTGTGATTATTTTTGACTTGTAAATGTAAAATATTCTTATTTTTGGTAGACAACTTTAAAAATCATCCTATGTTCTTATAGGTTATTTTTTCAACTTTCCCTTGTGATAAAAGATAAGGCTACTTTGAAGCCAACAAATCATTTTCTATGTAAAAACACAAAGCTGCACGAGCAGTTATAAAGCTGTTGAATCTAATATTCTCATTTTCAATGAGCTGTGTGACACAAACAACATCACCAGTGGTATAACAATGCGGTGCTGGCCTCACCACAAAAACATCTTCTGAGGGGCCCGGTGCAACAACCTACCCACCACTTTTAATCTAGTGGAGAGAGTAGTTACACACTATTTCAAGTATATTTAGAAAACGAATATTGTTGTAAGAAAAAAAATAAAAAGATCTCCATATTGTTTACGTTCTTGGACAAAAAGATCACCCTCCCGACACAAGGTTCTTGTACCTGACTGTGGCACCAGGCTGGGTAGTGCTGGTGGTTCACTGTCCTAGCCCATTCCCCCTGCACATTACAGACACAAATGGGTACACTGTGCCCATAAATTCTCAAGAATTTAGCTCAGTTGTATGCTATCAGCTCTGTTGCAAGGGCACTTTGTTACAGAGAGAACATGCTGCACAAGGGAGAAGGCTCATATCCCAAATAACTTACCCAAACTATACAGCTCTTTATTAAATACTCACATAAGTGCAGCTAAAAGGAAACAACAATATCCTGAAATGTCCCAGTTTAAGGTACCTTGTGTCAAGGAAATTTAGCTGTCATAATAATCAGAAAAAGAACTTAAAGAAGAACAGTAGTGACTTATGTTTTAAAACTATATTCTATTATTACCATGCTTTCCCTTAAATACTAAACCCTTAATTCTAGTTAATGGTATTTACTGAATACTTGGAAATCTGTAGATAAAAGCTATATTATAATTTCACAATGTTTCCAAAGTTTATATACACATATTACTCTATCAGTTGTCATTACCTTCAGATTCAGATTACGTGCCTCTAAGCCACCATGTAAAATATATACGTGCAATTATATCATGTAATTGTTTTCTTTTGCACGTTTAGACATTATGACAGCTGCCTCTTCCCTCCCTAAAGGCCAGTGATTATGGAAATCATTGAAGTTTTTGCTCAAACGCTGGACCACAATCCTTTTTGTTAAGCCGCAGGCAGCTAGCTATGTCTTACCTGCCTTGTGCTTTATTCTTCCCTGGGGGCAATGTGAGAGAAAAGGATCTAATCACTAATTCTCAGGGGAAATATTTCTACTTCATTGTTAGGAAAAGAACCAAAGCGCTTCATTAATTAGTTATTGTGCCTTTATATACTCACAGGCCTCCTCTGTGATTTCTAATATCTTTCTAATATCCTTAAATTTTACCAAAGGTCCGTTATTCCCTATGTGTTTGTCTGGATATTTGTAGCTCTCAGTTTTCCAGAAAGGTAGTCTCTATGTAGAGAGGGCCAGCTAGGGCCAGGGCTGGTATTACAAATTCACTGGCAATGAACCTGCCAGTAAATTTGTAAAACCCAAAAACCCACCCAAATTCCTCCTTCCCCTGCGCTACCTATCACCCCTTATAAAGAAGAGGCCTGTCTCTACCCCACCCACATAGCCATTTCCCAGCCCTATTTCAAAGCCTGGCCTTCCCATTTCCCCACCATCATCACCTTGCCCCCCCAACCCAAAGGCCGGTATTACCGGCAAGAAACTGTTAGTGTCAAGTATCAGGGCGAGTCTGAAGGTATAAGCCTCCCCCACGCTTCCCACTGAGCTGCGCCCTGGGGGTTGGTACAGGACGGTCCCAGATAAGGAATAGCAGGAGTGCCGATAGAGCCCACAGAAAATAACAGTTTGTGAATAAGGACTCAGCACTTATCTGCAAACGAAGAGACAAAGTCAGGAACAAGCCGGGTCATACACTGGAGACAATCAGGAAGCTGGAGCCGGTTAGGGAATAAACGAGTAAAGTAGTCAGGAGAAGCCGAAGGTCGAAATCAGAAGTATCAGTCACAAGATCCAGGGGTAATCAGAAGAGTAGTCAGGAACAAGCCGTGGTCGTAATCAGAAGAATCATCAAAGTCAAAACGCTTAGTGTCAGTAGAGACGATCACCTCGCATTGAGCCTAGGCCTGAGCGGCCTTTTAACCTCAGGACGCATGCTTGTGTCATGACGCGCGCCAGCATCAGGACGCGCGCCTGCGGCATGACGCGCGCCAGCGCCATTACGCGCGCCAGCGTCAGAACGCGCGCCAGCGTCAGAACGCGCGTCAGAACGCGCGCCAGCGTCAGAACGCGCGCGCACGCCAAAACACATGCCGGCGTTAAAACGCGTGCGCGCATCAGCACACGCGCCCGCGCCAACAACAGGCGCCGGCGCAGAGACAACGGCCGATTCAAAAGGTGACGTCAGCTCAACCCGGAGCTGTTCTGCTGAGCCCTGACATTTAGATTCTATGCACAAGAAACTGTGCACATATAGCTGGATCGATCACAATTCAACAATTTTCTCCCTGTATACCTAGGAAAAAATAACCAAAATGCAGCGAGGAGGTCTGGGCTTCACCCTCAGTGTATCATTAGACACAATGACACAACAGAATTTAAGAGAATAGAAATCCTATTGCATGCATGTGTAGTTTAGACATGTGACGGGAGCTTTTGATGGCACACCAGTCATTGGCAAACAACATGGTGGCTATAAGTAGGGCTACTTACCGTAGCTTCAAAACATACATAAAATGTCCAGGTATTTCATTAAAACAATATGATGGTTAGGGTTGCAGTCTAATGGCCTTACAATGTGTTGACTTTCCATGTTTAGAAATAGTTCTTCTTATGAAATAGTAAAAAAGGAATACAAAATGAAAATAAAGTATTTTTTGCTGTACAGCCAAGCAACACAGTTGTGCATAATGTAATTAAATAAACTTCCAGTTTGTAGTATACATATGTAGGAATGTATGAGCAATGCACCAGCACTTCATTGAATGTGCTATGCCAGTTGCTGTTTTTCTTTCATGCTTGAGATTCTGAAACGCTCTTGAGGTTCACAGTTGGAACACTCGTCCACTTAGGAGGCTGATGAAGCATTTATGGAGTGGGCCTCTCAGGCAGGATTCATAGTGTGTAAATGTAAACCTTACTAAAAATAGCTTGGCTGAATTATTCTACCTTTTGTGTATTTAACTGAACATATCAAAGCCCTAAAGTAAGGAATCTCTGCAGGCAGCAAATGCCTTCTCCTTGAACGATTCTCATTACGCCAGGGAAATAGCGGTTGATGTTAAGAAAATGCTTTATAGGCCTATCATGTACAGTAGCTATCGGCGGTATTCTCTGATATTTTGTTTAAAGGGGAAATTCTTCATTTTTATGCCACAGATGGAATGTTAACTCTGCTGTTCTTTGAAGGCCTACTTTGTCCCTGTCATTTATTGACATGGTTGAGAAATTTAAATTTTTAGGAGCCTATTTATCATGCTGTGTAAAACAGTGAAGGAAAACTGATTGACATTTACGCTGAGGATAAACCCCACCACTGCTCCTAGTCCTCCCTAGGGTGACCACTGCTATATTTAAATCTTTTGTTATAGTAGATTTTATACATCTGGATGCACTATATGCTAAATTAAACTTTGGGATTGATGAGTAATTTAGCTAATCTTTACTTCATCTTCAAAGAATGTGCTTTTCATCTGTAAAGTCTCTGCGAAATCGCACCAAGCACAGCTCAGCACTTGCCCAAAATTCCACTTTGCACAATGCACTCCTGTGTCTTGTCAACATAACCATCAGAAATTTGACTTTTAGAGGGACTATCAAAAATTCTCCACCAAGCATTACCAGTGGCATCACTACAATTTGTCCTGATATTGCTCTTGCTTTGAACTTGATATCCACTTACATGTAGATTATCTCATGATGTCTTGTAATATGCCTCTCCACCTCTTTGTCTGATGTGAAATGCCAGGAAGAGACCCCTGGGAAATTAGGTTTTCCTTTATCCACACAGAGGAAAATTAATCTGCTGTGGTGAGAAGCCCTGACTAAATTTAAATCACCAAGAGACAGTAAATAAATAGGCACCCTACAACCTGATCATTTCAAGGAAACTCGCAAGTCTGCATTGGAATGTTTCCACTTTGTGCAAAAAACATATTAGTCTTGGGGAACTGCTCCTTATCATGCTTGGGGGGCACAGGTGCAGAAGAATAGTCCCTATCGATAAAGTTTTATGTGCAGATCATTTTAGGGTGGTAAATTCACATCCCTTGTTATGTCCAACAAAGGCACATTGAGTTCTTCTCTTAACACTAATGGACAATGTGGATGGCAGGGTGCAAAGTGCTAAAGATGGATGGAGTCCACCATTTTTTTGCACCCTGCCTGCCATACTGTCTGAATGGCCACAGGTCTGTGCACTCAGAGGACAGAAACCTGTAGCTAGCCCCATAAATAGTGTTGCCTCCATTCAGCATACACCCTCTCACCCCCCAAACTTGTGTTCGTTCAGAAGTTTAGTTAGGGCGCAGTAACAGAAGCGGGCTGCATCTCACCACCATGCTGGATTTTATTGTCTGGCACGAGTTGCAGAGCACATCAAGACTCCAATTACCGTAGTTGAAACAAACTCCCATTAGTAACTTTAAAAACTAATAAACAGCTATTATTATTAACATATTCTAAGGTGCTGTACAATAAATGGATTTATACAGTAAACATACAGAATTTCATACAAAGCTACCAATAAATATATAACAACATCAGCTATGATATACATCATTTTGCATCGTCAGGTAGGTTGTTCCAGGAATCAAAGGCATAAATGCAACTGCTAGCACTCAGAAACAAAAAGTAAAATCAAGGGTAATGTGATAGAATATTGTATGATAACACCCACCAGAGGCAAATAAGAAATGAAATATTAGTACATGGGGTTGGTAATAGCCAAAGGCTTTTCTAGGGAGGCAAGTATAAATATTTATTTTTGTATTGTAAATGGCTAAGGCAACATGGAATTGCTTTTGACAAAATATTTGCACGTATCTATCAGACAAAAAGGAATAAGAAAAGATTCAGAGACCAGTAACCAGATTAATTAAGGGATTAGCATCTTTCAAAGGTTAAATTTGTTTCATGTTTTTACCTTTGCACCAGATGTTTTATACATGGATATCTACAGTATTAAGGCAGTATGAGTAAATGAAAGTGTAAAGGGACATTAAAAATGTATACATTATAAACTAACTTAGCTTTTGTTGTTTCACTTGCACAGTCATTGATGGCCACTAGAAAATAAAACAAAAGTAGATACCTCATTAAAAACATCTAAAATATTAAAATATTAAAAAGAGACTGCCATCCTTATAGCAATGGATTTAACTCATATTCTTTATTTAGACCCCCTGGTACCAAAGTGCCTAACTTTCTAATCCAACCCGCTTCACATTTCAATAACAATTTCACCCTATCCCCTCCCCTTCTGGGTCTCGGAATTTGTTGTAGGATTTGAAAACGTAACTGGGTGATTGAGTGCCCTGCTTCCACAAAATGGCATGCTACTGGGTTTTGTATATTCTTTCTTTTTATATCTGATTTGTGTTCACCTATTCTTTCTTTTACCTGTCTCGTAGGCTGTCCAATATACATAAGTCCACATGGACACTTTATTGCATAGACTACGTACATAGACAGGCAGGTATAATATCCTTTTATTTTAAATGTAGTGCCCTTTTGTGGATGGTATACAGTGTCTCCCTTAATACAACTGTTGCAATGTCTACAGGAAAGGCAAGGGAAGGTACCATTTTTTGAATCACTCAAGGTGCTTTGTCGTAGTACCTTCCCCGGCCCTATGTCTGCTCGAACTAATTTGTCTTTCAACGACTGAGCCCGTTTAAAGGATAGTAGGGGTGGGTTTTGAAATATTGATACTCCAGGATAGGACACTTTCAAAATATCCCAATGTTTATTTACAATTTTTCCAACTTCTTTTGAAAGAACATTGTAACCACTCACAAAGGCTAATCTTTCACTTTTCTTTTGTCTTACTTTTTCCTTTTGGGACATTACTTCTCCTTTATATCTTTTTAATTCTTTTCTCGGATAGCCTCTATTTGCAAGTTTATTTTCCATTTCATCCAGTCTATCCATCAAGACATCGTCCTCAGATACTATCGTTTTGACTCTAGCAAATTGTGATTTGGGTACAGACCTCTTTATGTGGGCTGGATGAAATGAAGAATATAGTAACAAAGTATTTTGTCCGTGGGTTTCACATATAGGTCTGTGGCTAATTTGCCCTCACTTTTATATATACAAACATCCAAAAAATTGATTTTACTCGAATCAACCTGTGCCGTAAATTTTAGAGAATTTGAATATTTGTTTAATTCCATGAGAAATGCATCTAGGGTCAAACGTGGCCCCTCCCACAACATAAAAATATCATCGATGTAACGATACCAGCATTTGCAATATTGTTGAAATTTCAAGTTTTGATAAACATTCGATTCCTCAAAATTATTGACATAAATATTTGCATATGTAGGGGCAACATTTGACCCCATCGCCGTACCACAGCATTGTTCATAGAAAGTATCCTGGAACATAAAATAATTTTTCTCCAAAATTATTCGTAACAATGTTATAATCAATCTTTTTTGTGCCCCATCCCAACAGGGATCATTGTGAAGGCATTGTTCAACTGCCTCTATTCCTCCCCTGTGTGGTATATTGGTATATAAACTTTCTATGTCAAGGGTAACCAGGTGAACCTCATCTTTCACCCGACCAATATCCTTCAACTTCTTAAGAAAATTTGTAGTATCCAATATAAAAGATTTTTGCATCTCCACATAAGGGTGTAAAACCTTGTCCAGGAATACCGCAGTCGGGTTAAACACAGATTGTACACCTGCCACAATCGGACGTCCCGGAGGGCGTTCTATGTTCTTGTGAATTTTGGGCAGAGTGTACAATACTGGAGTAACCGGATTGGATTGTTCTAAAAATAGTGCCAATTTTAAATCTATCACTTTACTCTCCACAGCTTCCTGAAGTATCCTTTTAATCAAAAACTGCAACCTGGGTAGGGGATCAGTTGATAAGGGAGTATATGTATTAGCATCCAATAACATATCTTTTATACTTTCTATATAGAATGCTCTATCCATTATAACCACCGCCCCTCCCTTATCTGCAGGTTTTATAGTTATATCAGTACGGTCTTTTAGATTTTTTAATGCAATTTTTTCCAATTTCGTCACATTGGATATATTCCGGTCAATTTTACCAGAGTTGTAAACCTCCTCCAATTTTTTAATATCAACTTTGACCATATTGACATAAGTATCAATACCCTTATGTAGCTTATCAGGTGTAAAAGTACTTTTCAAATGTAAATTAAACATAGACATCGTGAACATATTTTCATATTTGTCTGTCTCATTACCTGGTACATCTTCAGTATTAGGCAGTGTCCCAAAGTGTGCCTTTAATTTTATAAGTCTAAAGAATTTTGCCAGTTCCATATCAATTTCAAAAAAGTCTGGGAATGAGTCTGGACAGAAAGATAGACCCTTCTGTAAAACACTATGTTCCTCAGGAGACAAAGTACACGAAGATATATTTACCACCAACGCGGAGGCTGTTTCCGATCCCTCTTTGGACGGTTCAATATTCCCAGGTTTTCTCTTGTGTTTCCTGCCGCCCCTCCTTCGCCGTCCGTGGCGATAGTTTCTTGTGAGCCACCTAAAAAATCAAGCGACGTTGTAGAAGAGTCGGTGTCTGACTCTCTTGTTGTTTGCGCCATGTGTCTCGATCCCCCTCTGCCACGTGGGCGGTTACTGTAATTTCCTCTCCGATATCTTCGTGGATACTCCACCTGTGGCCAGCGGTATACTTTTCCGCTCTCATAGTCGGCTCCGTCTCGCTGGAACTTCTGGCGCTTTCTCATTTCGATTTCCTCCTGGAAGTGACGTAATGAGTTCTGCAGCTTATTGCGTCCGGCTTCAAACTTTTCTTTCGCCTCAGAGTTCCGCAATTCTTGTTCCAATGCGGTTTTCTTTTGTGCGCAAACCGGAAGCTCTTTTTGCATACGCTCCATCAAGGCCAATTCAAGGTCGAAAGAGCATTTATTTAAAATCGATTCCCAGCGTTTTACAAACTCCTCATCATCTTGGAACATAGTGGGTCTTAGATGTGAACGGAGACCACGTGGGATTCGTTTTGATTTGTAATATTCTGCCAATGTTTTAAGATGCAGATCCATTGCAATATAATGTTTGCATTCCTTTTCCCATTCTCTATATAGGTTAATGGCATCAGTCTGAGATAAAAAGTCTCTTTGTAAAGAAACTGCAGTAAGAATCTTTGTCGCCTCCAATTCAGTATAGGCATATGTAGTAGCATTCTGCGACATCTTTTAAGCTTGTTCAGTGCACGGATCAGGTGAAAGTTATAACATATAAACAATCATCCAGCACTTAACTCACATGGAGCTTACTTTTTCTCTTGGGGTGCACGCAAATGATGTTTTCACCTCCACATCTTTTCATACGAAATCCACAAAGTATTGCAGCACTCCCAGGTAATAAAACCGCCTTTATTAGCACTTTACATTGGCACAGCAACGTTTCGGACCTCCTGGTCCTTTCTCAAGCTGACAAAGTATATACATACAGGTTCACAACTTCCTTAAATACCCACTTCTGCAGTGCCCTCTAGTGGTTACAATAAATCAATACATTGTATCAACATTACTTTGTATCATAGCACAATTATAAATTATACAATGTATACATTATAAACTAACTTAGCTTTTGTTGTTTCACTTGCACAGTCATTGATGGCCACTAGAAAATAAAACAAAAGTAGATACCTCATTAAAAACATCTAAAATATTAAAATATTAAAAAGAGACTGCCATCCTTATAGCAATGGATTTAACTCATATTCTTTATTTAGACCCCCTGGTACCAAAGTGCCTAACTTTCTAATCCAACCCGCTTCACATTTCAATAACAATTTCACCCTATCCCCTCCCCTTCTGGGTCTCGGAATTTGTTGTAGGATTTGAAAACGTAACTGGGTGATTGAGTGCCCTGCTTCCACAAAATGGCATGCTACTGGGTTTTGTATATTCTTTCTTTTTATATCTGATTTGTGTTCACCTATTCTTTCTTTTACCTGTCTCGTAGTCTGTCCAATATACATAAGTTGTGGGAGGGGCCACGTTTGACCCTAGATGCATTTCTCATGGAATTAAACAAATATTCAAATTCTCTAAAATTTACGGCACAGGTTGATTCGAGTAAAATCAATTTTTTGGATGTTTGTATATATAAAAGTGAGGGCAAATTAGCCACAGACCTATATGTGAAACCCACGGACAAAAATACTATGAGAGCGACTATGAGAGCGGAAAAGTATACCGCTGGCCACAGGTGGAGTATCCACGAAGATATCGGAGAGGAAATTACAGTAACCGCCCACGTGGCAGAGGGGGATCGAGACACATGGCGCAAACAACAAGAGAGTCAGACACCGACTCTTCTACAACGTCGCTTGATTTTTTAGGTGGCTCACAAGAAACTATCGCCACAGACGGCGAAGGAGGGGCGGCAGGAAACACAAGAGAAAACCTGGGAATATTGAACCGTCCAAAGAGGGATCGGAACAGCCTCCGCGTTGGTGGTAAATATATCTTCGTGTACTTTGTCTCCTGAGGAACATAGTGTTTTACAGAAGGGTCTATCTTTCTGTCCAGACTCATTCCCAGACTTTTTTGAAATTGATATGGAACTGGCAAAATTCTTTAGACTTATAAAATTAAAGGCACACTTTGGGACACTGCCTAATACTGAAGATGTACCAGGTAATGAGACAGACAAATATGAAAATATGTTCACGATGTCTATGTTTAATTTACATTTGAAAAGTACTTTTACACCTGATAAGCTACATAAGGGTATTGATACTTATGTCAATATGGTCAAAGATGATATTAAAAAATTGGAGGAGGTTTACAACTCTGGTAAAATTGACCGGAATATATCCAATGTGACGAAATTGGAAAAAATTGCATTAAAAAATCTAAAAGACCGTACTGATATAACTATAAAACCTGCAGATAAGGGAGGGGCGGTGGTTATAATGGATAGAGCATTCTATATAGAAAGTATAAAAGATATGTTATTGGATGCTAATACATATACTCCCTTATCAACTGATCCCCTACCCAGGTTGCAGTTTTTGATTAAAAGGATACTTCAGGAAGCTGTGGAGAGTAAAGTGATAGATTTAAAATTGGCACTATTTTTAGAACAATCCAATCCGGTTACTCCAGTATTGTACACTCTGCCCAAAATTCACAAGAACATAGAACGCCCTCCGGGACGTCCGATTGTGGCAGGTGTACAATCTGTGTTTAACCCGATTGCGGTATTCCTGGACAAGGTTTTACACCCTTATGTGGAGATGCAAAAATCTTTTATATTGGATACTACAAATTTTCTTAAGAAGTTGAAGGATATTGGTCGGGTGAAAGATGAGGTTCACCTGGTTACCCTTGACATAGAAAGTTTACATACCAATATACCACACAGGGGAGGAATAGAGGCAGTTGAACAATGCCTTCACAATGATCCCTGTTGGGATGGGGCACAAAAAAGATTGATTATAACATTGTTACGAATAATTTTGGAGAAAAATTATTTTATGTTCCAGGATACTTTCTATGAACAATGCTGTGGTACGGCGATGGGGTCAAATGTTGCCCCTACATATGCAAATATTTATGTCAATAATTTTGAGGAATCGAATGTTTATCAAAACTTGAAATTTCAACAATATTGCAAATGCTGGTATCGTTACATCGATGATATTTTTATGTTGTGGGAGGGGCCACGTTTGACCCTAGATGCATTTCTCATGGAGTTAAACAAATATTCAAATTCTCTAAAATTTACGGCACAGGTTGATTCGAGTAAAATCAATTTTTTGGATGTTTGTATATATAAAAGTGAGGGCAAATTAGCCACAGACCTATATGTGAAACCCACGGACAAAAATACTTTGTTACTATATTCTTCATTTCATCCAGCCCACATAAAGAGGTCTGTACCCAAATCACAATTTGCTAGAGTCAAAAAGATAGTATCTGAGGACGATGTCTTGATGGATAGACTGGATGAAATGGAAAATAAACTTGCAAATAGAGGCTATCCGAGAAAAGAATTAAAAAGATATAAAGGAGAAGTAATGTCCCAAAAGGAAAAAGTAAGACAAAAGAAAAGTGAAAGATTAGCCTTTGTGAGTGGTTACAATGTTCTTTCAAAAGAAGTTGGAAAAATTGTAAATAAACATTGGGATATTTTGAAAGTGTCCTATCCTGGAGTATCAATATTTCAAAACCCACCCCTACTATCCTTTAAACGGGCTCAGTCGTTGAAAGACAAATTAGTTCGAGCAGACATAGGGCCGGGGAAGGTACTACGACAAAGCACCTTGAGTGATTCAAAAAATGGTACCTTCCCTTGCCTTTCCTGTAGACATTGCAACAGTTGTATTAAGGGAGACACTGTATACCATCCACAAAAGGGCACTACATTTAAAATAAAAGGATATTATACCTGCCTGTCTATGTACGTAGTCTATGCAATAAAGTGTCCATGTGGACTTATGTATATTGGACAGACTACGAGACAGGTAAAAGAAAGAATAGGTGAACACAAATCAGATATAAAAAGAAAGAATATACAAAACCCAGTAGCATGCCATTTTGTGGAAGCAGGGCACTCAATCACCCAGTTACGTTTTCAAATCCTACAACAAATTCCGAGACCCAGAAGGGGAGGGGATAGGGTGAAATTGTTATTGAAATGTGAAGCGGGTTGGATTAGAAAGTTAGGCACTTTGGTACCAGGGGGTCTAAATAAAGAATATGAGTTAAATCCATTGCTATAAGGATGGCAGTCTCTTTTTAATATTTTAATATTTTAGATGTTTTTAATGAGGTATCTACTTTTGTTTTATTTTCTAGTGGCCATCAATGACTGTGCAAGTGAAACAACAAAAGCTAAGTTAGTTTATAATGTATACATTGTATAATTTATAATTGTGCTATGATACAAAGTAATGTTGATACAATGTATTGATTTATTGTAACCACTAGAGGGCACTGCAGAAGTTGGTATTTAAGGAAGTTGTGAACCTGTATGTATATACTTTGTCAGCTTGAGAAAGGACCAGGAGGTCCGAAACGTTGCTGTGCCAATGTAAAGTGCTAATAAAGGCGGTTTTATTACCTGGGAGTGCTGCAATACTTTGTGGATTTCGTATGAAAAGATGTGGAGGTGAAAACATCATTTGCGTGCACCCCAAGAGAAAAAGTAAGCTCCATGTGAGTTAAGTGCTGGATGATTGTTTAAAGGGACATTAAAGCCAGAGATTGTTTATACTTTCAAATCCTCTTCCAAAAAAGGTCAAAGGGAAATAGCACAAGTGGTGGGCGGTTAGATTATCAGCCATGCACTTTGATTATTTTACATTATAAATAGTCCACCCTCATCTTAACTTCTTGTGAAAGTTCTCTAAATTGCCCACGTTCAAAATCAGTCATAGAGGCAACCATCATAGCTAAAACTGCTTAGCAATCAAAATTAAGATGCAATAAAAGTGCATTTGCTGAAAATAGTGTTCTGGGTTGCTGGGAAAATATAAGCTGCTCTCGCTGTGGGACATTCTGAGCTCCCAATCTGCTGTATTTAATGTAAAATAAACAGAATGCCTGTCTCTTAAAGAAAAAAAATTGCATTCCACTACCATTGAAATTGTATGTGTAATCAGTGAGTCATGGCACAACTACAGTGATATAACATTCACAGCAAGATGAAATGCCTAATGAACAGAGGAATCTGGGAAAAATTGTAGATAAAATAAAAACAAAGGTTATGAGACATGTGAAAGAGACAGACTCTATGCAATGTCATAGATATCCCATAAATCCCCATTAGCCCTAAACACGACTTGCTTTGCTAAATATACCATATTTGCCACCTCACTTTATATAGAATGAAATGCCTCTATACAGAAACTATATGGGCAGTGTCTTATCTTGATGTTCTCATATCCAGGTTAAAGCAAAAGTATATTTTGTCCTATAACAATGTAATCGTTATTCACATGTTGTAATGGTGGAGTTCAACTTTGTAACTGAGGAAGCAGACCCGCAGCTGGAGCCCAAGAGGTATGGGGGCCTGTGTAGCCCTAATTAATGAGGCATTTTAATATGTATTGGTAAAACAGGACAACCTCTGCATATTTGGGGGTCCCTAAAATGTATTTGCTGTGGGGCCCAAAAATATCTAGTTATGCCACTTGCTCCTTGTGTGTGCCATACTCTGCTTACACTATGCTCCATGTAGGAGCCATACTCTGTCTGCCCTATGCTGCATATATGAGTCATACTCTGCCTGCCCTATGCTCTGTGTGTGTGTCTGTCATACTCTGCCTGCTTTATGCTCCCTGTGTGTGCCATACTCTGTCTGCCCTATGCTCCATGTGTGTGTCATACTCTGCCTGCTTTATGCTCCCTGTGTGTGCCATACTCTGTCTGCCCTATGCTCTTTGTGTGTGCCATACTCTGTCTGTCCTATGCTCCATGTGTGTGTCATACTCTGCCTGCCCTATGATCTTTGTGTGCCATACTATGCCTGCCCTTGGTACCACGGAAGTTGGACAGCACTGCCCTAGGACATCTCCTGTATCCTATTCTGATTCACTGACAATCGTAACCCACAATATGCATGTGGTTTATACATTGGCCATGGTGTGTCCGTATAGGGTAGAGCTCTTACAAACCAGAATTATTCCTTTCAATTGATTTATGCCAGGCAGACTACTGAAAAATATAGAGAGAGCTGAGCAGCTCACAAAAGTATAAACGTAGCACACGGTTTCTCTTGTCTCTGGTATGTGATTAATGGTGCCAGCCTGTAATTTTCTGCACAGCTGTTAAGTGGTGTCCCAGCATATGAAGAAACATTAGAGAATAATAAGCAAGGTTCTACACAGCACGAAATGAGCAGCATTGCATTTTACCTTATTTCTACCACTAAGTGCCATAAAAATACATTACTGGGCCAAAACTAACATGTTGATTATGCAAATGTGTTTACTAAAATGCAAAATAATTCAACAACATAACAAATAATGTAACAACATAACAAACAGAATATACTAATAACAGATGGAGCAATTTGACAGTGCTTTCAGTAAGGTGACTGATAATTTTGTTTAATGCAGAAAGCTTGGTGTTCCCGCTAATTTGGACTGGATGCCAATAATATCTCTTTAAAGGGCTGCTAAGCACAGAGGGGCAAATTCAGTAAGCGCGGAAGCACCTAACACTAGCGTGTATTTGCCAGCTTTGGGCATTTTCGCTACTTCGCCGATTCACTAACGCTAGTGTTACTTCGCACCCTTACGCCTGGCGAATTTGTGTAATGGATGTAACTATGCAACGAGCGCCAGACTTCCTTCGCCACCTCGGACAATGGAGTAGATAGGGATTGCTTCAAAAAAAGTTAAAATTTCTTCTAAGTCCCAAAAAACGCTGGCGTTTTTTCTTTATTATGGGTGATAGGTTGAAAAAGATTGAAAAATTTTTTGGGGCTCCCCTCCTTCCCCCCTACATTTCCTAACTCATGGCAACTTAACTATACAGTGGGCACATGTGCAGGGCAAAATAAAAATTTTATTTGCTGTTTTGAAGGTTTCCCAGGCTTGTGTAGTTCTGCTACATATACCTTCATTGTAACTTGAATTTGGCGCCGTATGCAAATTACGCATCGCTAGCGTAACTTCGCTTTGCATGGCGAATTAACGCTAGCGCAACTTCGCAACCTTATGCTACCCCTGAGCGCAATTTCGGATTTTTGTGAATTTGCGGAGCGCTGGCGAAAATACGCCTGGCTAAGCGCGGCGCATCGGACGCCAGCGCAACTACAAATCTTAGTGAATGTCCCACTTACATTATTAGAGTAGATTTTTGCTAAGAACATAGCAATTGCTGTACAGGCATGGACTAATAAGAGGGCATTCAGCAGTGCTGTATTCATAATGGGTGGAAGGGGAAGGCATTGTTCAGACGTGCACGTCAGTGTCGGACTCGGCAGGCGGGACAAGGGGAAAAGCCCAGTGGGCCCCTGTCTTCATGGGCACTGTCAGCCCAGACCTCACCTTCTGCTTAGACCATCCCCTCTCCTTTGCCCCCGACCGGACCAGATCAGGGAAAGAGTGAAGTACGAAGCATTGTCACGCAGGCATGGGGGTCTGTGAGTGAGCGATGGTTTGGCGCTGGTACGAAGGCCATTTAGTTTTCATTGTGGGCCCTGGCAGTCGTGCTTGCGGGTGGACCCCATACTTATCAATCCGAACCTGGTGCAAGTTAGGGAGCAACAGTGGGGGCTTTCTTCTTACTGCTCTTGTGCCTCTTAGTCGTTATGATCTTCTGTCCGGGGGCATAGTAAATTTACTGCATTTTATCTCTCCATACAGTCTATAAGAAAACCCAGCAAGTTCTTCCTGCTAGACAGGGTTCCATTTATAGTGCTGTTTACCTGGCCCTGCCCTCTGACATAATAGATACATATCATGTTCAGGTACTGGATTGAACTCTTGTTTTTTTCTAACTCGCTCATCAATAGGTCCGGCACTGTTAAAGGGGTAGTTTATTTTGGAATGAATATTTAGTATAATGTAGACTAGTGCTGTCCAACTTCAGTAACCCATTTGTGTCTACAATCATGCGGAATTGTTGCAAAATTAGAGCATTGTCGGAAAAAAACATGGCGATTGCACAAAAAAATGCACTTTGCTCACTGCACCTCAATAAGTGAATGTGACCAATTGTTATTTTGAGACTTTTTTTCAATTGGTCTTTGATTTGTTTATTGTTATTGCTACTGTTTTATTACTCATTTTTTATGCAGGTCTTCTCCTATTTATATTCCAGTCTCTCATTCAAATTAATGCAGGGTACTTTGGACCCTAGCAACCAGACTGTTAAAATCCCACCCTTCCCAGCTATAGTCAGGTGATCCCACTGGTGTCTAATAAAAGGGCAGCCAAGTTTGGAAGTTTTACTTTGAAAGCAGCAAGTAAGTTGCAGGTAAAACTTAGTCCCTTTGTAAAATGTATAATGAAGCAATAGGATTCTTAATGAATCAGATGAAAATTGAGTGTAGGACTGGCTAGATATGGGACGTAGTTGGCCAGCTTAAATATATCGCAATATATGGACAAACAATCCCTGTGTTGTTTAAAGGGTAAGGCATTTTTCAGTAGCAGTATGCACAAAATGTCTCTGTCTTAAATATATTGATAATGGGTTGAGTGCAGAGGACTCATGTATTTGTCTATATGTATTTTGTGGTCACAGCCTCATTGCACCCCCGCCTAATGGTTTTAAAAATAGTTCCCTTGTTTGTTAAAATTGCAAACTGAGCTGCTGAATAAAAAGTCAAATAACTCAAAAACCACAAATAATAAAAAAATGAAAACCAATTGCAAATTTAAGAATATCACTCAGAATATCACTCTGCATCATACTAAAAGTGAACTCATTTAAGATTGAATAGTCATTATTCTAATCTCACACTCTTCAGAATGAGGAGATTAGATGAAAAAATTACATGAAAATTACATTTGATGGTTTTTTTTTTGTCAAAAAGTTGCTCTGTGCTTTACAATGCTGCCACTGTTTGTGTTATTATGTCACTAATCTTTTATTATTCTTTTCATTTAAAAGGTCATGAATGTTGTACTTTCCTGCTTTTAATGTTTCCCAGCAGCAAACTTTGGGGACAGATACCAGGTGATCCATTACGATGCACATAAAAAAAGTAATGAAATATTGTGGTATCACTAAAATGCTTCATGGCAGTACTGAGGCATAAATACTTTGAGTAGTACATAAAATGTTTATGAGACAGAGTTGAGGGAACTGGTAGCTCTTTTCATGTTGAAACACAGCAGTGATTTTATACTGGAGACCTTTTTGCTGTTAAATTATGTTACAGATGGCCTGACCATGTAGCTCTTAGACATTTTGCCCTTGTCTTAGGCAAAGCTGCAGAACGATGGGTGGGAATTTAAGGTAGAGTTTATTGCCTGGTGAAAAATGTTACTACTTCTTATCATAATCCTTAGGGTTGACAGGTGTTATAATAATATGTTAACCCTCTCCTAATGTTAAGAACTTGCAACTACTGCCACACGCCCATTAAGATCACAATACATTCATTGTGACACCCAGAGACTGTTTTTTAATACAGCTAAAGAACCAGTGATAGTGGAAGACATAAAGTTTAGTATGGGATGTGGGAAGCAGAGTGTGATGGAAAAACAGTGGGTTCCCATTCTTAATTTCTTCAGAATTTCCCCTTGAGTGACTCATGGCTGGGAAATGCTGGAGAATTAGAATTTTGAAGAGTGTAATCAGCCTCTTATCACTCAAAGCTAAAACACACATGACCAACCATTCAAACAACATAATACGTTTTAAAAACAAGGGAATTAGTAAAGAATTTTCTAATAAAAATATGGGCCCCCAAATCATTCTCTTTTAAGGGATAACACACTTTTAATAAAAGATAAACACCATTGCACATCGGCAGGACCACCACCAGTGGTCATAGTACACATGTATGGGCTTCTCCTGTAGGGAAACTCCCTGACCCTGCCAGTGAGCCCCTCAGTGGTTTCCATTAAAATGCGCTTCACCTGGTTTACCCCTGAGGCCTGAAAGCAACAATCAGTGCCAGGGTGATTCCCAGTGATTGCCAAGCACTACATTGCAGCCACACCAGCTGCCCCTGGTCATGTGACTTGTGCCTGCACTTTAGGAGAGAAATGCTTTCTGGCAGGTTGCTGTTTTTCCTTCTCAATGTAACTGAAGGAGTCTCAGTGGGACATGGGTTTTGTTCTTAGATCTACCAGCCAGCTATTATCTTGTGTTAGGGAGCTGCTATCTGTTTACCTTCCCATTGTTCTTTTGTTTGGCTGCTGGGGGGGAGAAGGGAGGGGGTGATATCACTCCAGCTTGCAGTACAGCAGTAAAGAGTGATTGAAGTTTATCAGAGCACAAGGCACATGACTTGGGGCAGCTGGGAAATTGACATTATGTCTAGCCCCATGTCAGATTTCACAATTGAATATAAAAAAATCTGTTTGTTCTTTTGAGAAATGGATTTCAGTGCAGAATTCTGCTGGAGCAGCACTATTAACTGATTCATTTTGAAAAATTTTTTTTCCCATGATAGCATCCCTTTAAGAAGCATCAAAGCATTTCTATAAAAATGTAGCAAATTTCCATGGGCAAAATGAAGTAAAAAAGAACAGTGCGAAATGCAATGAAGACACTTAAATCCAATAATTTATTTATGATACAGTTTTATTGTTAGAATATGGTAGGAATACATGTGTCAGATGCACCACTGGTCCTTATCTTTGAGTGTGCCAGTCAGCAGAACTGCCCTTGCACGCATGCATTGTACCTCGGCATGCATCATGACACTTGTGGTGATGTCATGACGTGGCTCTGAAGCCAGTTTTTGATATTAAAACTCTGGTCCATGCTACTTCTCAATTTTGGCATCACACCCCCTCTTTTAGTGGCAAATTGCCTTTAAATCCTGTTACTGTCATATTTACCTTGCCCATTCTGGCAAGATAAATTATACAGATCCTGCTCAAGCTTCTTTAGTGTGATTTGCTGCTATATGACCCTTGCCTCTATTTTAACTATAATTATTGCTGTCTGCCTCAAACCCCTTGCCTGTTTTTGCCATGCTGTGCCCTATCCTTGCTTGTACCTTATTTATACCCAATCAGATCTCTGAATTGGGTAGGTGTCCAGCTTGTAGCATGCCAGAAAGTTCTAGGGTTCCAAAAGGGCATCAATAAAGATGGGAGCTGTCTGGGGCCTTCCTGTTTTATGGAAGAGTAAGACTTTTGCCAGATGCCCTCTTTCTAAGTTTTAACCTACTAGATCATTACAGCAAGTGATGAGCAAATCCATCCCATCTTGCTTTGCCTCTGGTGGTGGGCTGCACAACTAATAATAAATCTGCCCACCAACAGATAATATATATATATTTGTCCCGCAAAAAAAAACAAGCTACATTGTGAAGTTTTGACACAGATGCACAAAAATCTTTCACCGGCCACAAAATCCCCCCCCCCCCCGAAACTGTAAATGCCCAAATTTTTCGCTCATTACTGCATGCTGTGATTTAAGTCTTCATTCTTGTTTCAGCCTACAGGTGTAGCGAAGTGCCTACAGGAGTGAAGGAAGCCAGCAGGGAAGATGTCAGGATGAGCAGAAATAATCAGAGAACAAGTCAGACCAAGGTCAGGGCTGGAAGTAAACAATCAAAGTCAGTTATGAGCCCGCCATCAAGACAGGCGACAATAGATGAAGTCAAGGAACAGACCAAGGGTGAAAACCATTAAACACAAAGAAAATAAGCAAGGTTGGTGGCAGGAGTCAGAATACTCAGTAGCAACCAGACAGCCAGGCAGACACCAAGCCAAGAATGTGTTCAGCTTATACGTGCAATTCACAGACCCAGATATTCAGACACCCAATGCATGCATAGTCTGGCAGCAATTTATGAATGCCGTGAGACAATGTCCAAACTTACATACATTTTTGCACAGGAAGTGATTTAAAAGCAGCTTAACCCAACGCCCATGGGTAGTTCTGTGGACCTGCTCCAGTCACAGAGCTAATGGGAATACAGAGCTCAAGCACCAGCCATGGTATTTTTAGAGAAATTTACATATGCAGATCTGACTGTCTCCCTTTTTGCTCAGAATGCTGGGAAAATGTATCATATAAAGGGCCAGATTCAATTCAGTGAGAAAAAATTATATCACGATTTATCATGTGAAAACTCATGGACATTAATTCAGTTTCAGTTTTTTCCAATAGACTTCAATAAAGTATTCACATGATAATCCTAAAAAGATATGTTTTTCTGAATTGAATTGCATCTCCAATTGAATGTCTTTCATGAGTTTTCACGTGATAATCTTTTTCTCAATGAACTGAATCGGACCCAAAGTGAGAGATGGTACTCTTTGTGCTATATCAAATGCCCAACCCCCAAATACTAGATAAGAGGGTATACTGTACAACTGACAAGGATATCTCATATCATTGCAGGAGCTTCTGAAATTGCACTGTGGGTATAGGACTTAAATATGTACTAAAAGAAACTGTATTTATAGACACTGGCATGGTGAAGAAATTAAGGCTAATTGACTTAATACTTAATATTTTAATTGCCTAAATCTAATACACCTGTTTTTTATTATCTGAAAGGTATTTGTTGTTTTCAACATTTAAAGAGAAGTACATTAAGAAGAAAATATTTTAAGTTCGGAATGAAAAAGTATAAGTTTAAAACTTTTTTATGGAAACAATATGTGGCATAAAAATAAGGGGTGCAGACTGCATGACTGTGTGAGGAGTTGGGGTTACAAGTAAAGACCATCATTCCTTCTGCCTGTACCCGGGCCTCCTTACGTATACTGTACATTAACAGGGGTGGGCCGAGCATATTTGTGGAAGGTGTAAGTATCTTTTTTGCTCTGGGAGTCACATTATGCCCCTGGCAACAATCACATACAACCAGGGCTACATCAGGAGAACATCAGGTGCCTAGGAAGGATGGGATTGAAAATAATGCCTCTACATTTTTTTAAAAGGGGTTTGTCATAGCTTATGTTATACTGATGTTTGTATGTGTCTCTGCATCGATTTATTTACATTATGGGGCAGATTTATCAAAGGTCACGTTGTGTTTTCCCAAAAAATGTTAGTTTTTCGAGGGTAGATTCAGTAAAAACTAAAATGTTTTGAGATGTATTATGCCCCGAAGCTGCAAATAGCTTGAATCCGAAAATGCTCTAGCTAAAACTGGTCGAGGTCCCTTGAACCATTTGAAGATATTTTTATCCTTCATGATTTTCGTGTTTTTTTTGGTGGTTTGCGCCAGGATAAAAATCTCGATAAATCCTATTATATAAAAAAAAACTCACAAACCTCACAAACTCGACCTTTAATAAATTACCCCCTTATGTGTCTGTCTCTGTGTCTCTGTGTCTTGCTGCCAGTGCAAGAATGCCTATTCCGTGCCCCTGTTGGTTATTTTCATTGTTTCCTGATTCTAGGTAATTATACCATCCTAGCATCAGGCAGGAAGCTCCATTACATGTTGGCATTGTGGACAGAGGGCAGGAAATGGCTGTGAGCCCTGATAATGACAGATTGAACCCATTGTTTATGGGGCAGTAAACAAAATTTGTGCTGAGTTTATATAACAACATGCAATTTGTACATCATTTTCTATTGTGTTATGATCTTGTGATGGCTCATAGGAACTATCCACCCCTTTCCTTCTTCTTGTGTTGTCATAACCTTGTCTTCTAATTACATTATTATTTAATATAATCACCAGATGTATTGCTGGCCTTCAGACTTTCTGACTATTAATATGCTTCTGTCTTTTCATTTTACCATAAGCGTAGGTGTATGTGCATATAAACAGTATATAAGGTTTTTAAAGGGATAGGTCACCTTTAAGATAACCTTTAGTATGTTATAAAAAAGGTTCTATTCTTGGCAACTTTTAAATTGGTCTTCATTTTTTAATAGTTCTTTTAATTAGTTACTTTCCCCTTCTACCTCTTTTCAGCTTAACAAAAACTATTGTTATTTGAAACTATAATTTTAGTGTTATTGTTACTTTTTATTATTTTCTATCATCTATCTTATATCTGTCTTTCTGTCTGTCTATCTTTCATCTGTCTATCTATCATCTATCTGTCATCTATATACCTATCTGTCTGTCTATCATCTGTCTATATAGCTATATACCCTTTATATATCTATATCTATCATGTCATCTGTCTATTTATTTTCTATATATCTCTCTCTTTTCTATCTATCTATCTGTCTGCCTATCTACCTGTCTAGCTATTATCTAGCTATCATTTGTCTATATATCTATAATACACAAAAGCCATGAATATCTTGTAAATTATATCCTTATAAACGGTGAGTAGTGATGTCATTTCTGTCACATGACTCACTAAAACTTGTGTATTATAATAAATAAAGTACCCCCTGTTGTGAAATATGAGGATATTAGAAGTTACCTCTGAGTTCCATGACCTGTATAAAAACTGTCATGGTCATGAAACTCCTCTGTAACTTATAATATCCTTATAATTTACAAGAGGGGGTACTTTATTCACTCTATCTGTCTATCTATCTATCTATCTGTCTGTCTGTCTGTCTGTCTGTCTGTCTGTCTGTCTGTCTATCTATCTATCTATCTATCTATCTATCTACGGTATCTATCTATCTATCTATCTATCTATCTATCTATCTATCTATCTATCTATCTATCTATCTATCTATCTATCTATCTATCTATTTATTTATCATCTATCTAATCATCTATCTAGTAAGCAGGAACCAGCACACTCAGAACTGAACAAGTACACTTTGGTCACATGCTTAATGTTTATACATTTATGTCCAGACACCCAGGTCATTGAAAAATAAACTCTGCAGTACCACTATTTATTAGGGTGTGATACCAGTTAATACATTAATACATCACTGTGTATTCATTAGTACATATATTTGCTTCATTACAGTTCAGTACTTTAATGCAGTACCTGCAGTAGCTATTTATTTTACTGTTAGGTGATACCAATTGCATAACTCATTGTGATTCCCAGTACAGCTTGTGCTGTGATACCATTACTTATTGCAGTGTGACACCTAGTACAGATGTATATTGGACACAGCTGGGAAGCTATTAGCCGGAAAAACTATTTATTGTTCTGGAGTGTGATAGTGTTACATTTTGGTGTGATAAATTTTACATAGCACTATACATAGATGTAGCACAACTGCCTGGAAACTCAACCTGTAGTATGTATTTTATAGCGTACAGTAGATTTAAGAAACTCCTTCACTGTAAATAAGGATTGTAAAGCAGAATGACTCCTTTCATTAAGGAAACCAATTCACATTCTATGTTTGATATTTATCAATAACAACTCTAACATCAAGGGGTATATTCATCAAAGAGTGACTTCTCTCCATTCATTTCTATGGGATTTTGAAAGGTGCATTTATCAAAGGATGAATTTTCACTTTCACCCATTGATAAATACTCTTTCAAAAATCCCATAGAAATGAATGGAGAGAGGAAGAATTTCACTCTAGAGGACTATGTGATCTCTAACTTCACTCTGATAATTATGCCCCCTAGTTTGGGAGCACTGGCGTAACTATAGAAGTCACTCAAGCTTGCAGGAGGGTCTGGACCTCTGTGATATGGAGGGTTAAATGTAAATTCTGTCCCTTCACTGATCTGATTGTGAGTACACAAACACTGTAATATCTGATTATACAGTTAATGGAACTCCAAGGTCATTTATAATATACTCGTATTTGACAACAGGGGTAAATATTTTTTTTATAATACATAATTGCAATGAGTCATATGACACAAATTACATTGCTAAACACCATTTATAAGGATATATTTTATACTGTATCATATACATCTTTTGACAGAAAAGAAGGGAGAGTCCAGGAAAATTCTGAAAGGATGAAGCTAAAAAGTGTGCACCATGTCTAGTAACTCATAGCCAGTCACCAGGCAACATTTATTGGCGTAAATAGTAATAGGCAATCACCAAGTAGTATTTATGGAGTAAATTATAACCAGCCACCAGGTAGTATTTATGGGTCACCAGTTTGAAAGCATACATTTGATCATTTGATAGGTTGCTATATGATACTAGAACAAATGTTTTTGACACTATGCCTACATGCCCCAAAATAGGCTGTCCCCTGCTCTCTATACTCAGACGAGTCTAGCCCAAAATAAATGCAAAAGTTGGGTCCAAGCGAATAAAACTCACCTAAAAACTGCTTAACCTAGGGATTTCCATCTAGTTTACATATGTATTTACACAAAAGTATGGTAAAGCATGATAAGTCTGTACAGGATCATTGCCGACTAAGCTCATATATATATATATATATATATATATATATATATATATATATATATATATATATATATATATATAGATAGATAGATAGATATACACATACAGTGAATAATAAGCATTGCAACACAACAGATTTAGGCAAAAGGGAATACCTGGATTATATGATGTTCCTGGATTATATGTACATGTTCTTATTGGGCAATTATGATTACAACATTTTGTAGCTAACGGAAACCCTTGTCTATTGAATGAGCAATATGCAGACCAGAGAGCATGCCTTTACCATAAACTAGGGATGCACCGAATCCAGGGGATTCAGGCAGGATTCTGCCTGGCCGAACCAAATCCTAATTTACATATGCAAATTAGTGACGGGGAGGGAAACCGCATGACTTTTTGTCACAAAACAAGTACAAAATGTTTTCCGCTTTCCGCCCATAATTTGCATATGCAAATTAGGATTCGGTTTGGTATTCAGCCAAATCTTTCGCAAAGTATTCGGGGGCTCGGCCGAATCCAAAATAGTGGAATGTAATATGGGATAGTACCACAAACAAGCACTGCATTATAGTTTTTACATTTCCTGTTGTATAAATGCATAAACAATGATATAATTTCTGCCTGCAAGATAAAGTGTTGGCTCTCTGTAGAGCAGATACCCATTTCCTAATCCTCTGTTACCTGTCTATATTTATTGTGGTTGAATTTATACATTTCTTCTACATCAGAAGACCGGAGGAAGCAGCTTTTGTTTGTAATTATGGAACATATCCTATTTACAATGGATAGTGTGTTCAGTGGGAGACACCATAGCACGTACATTACCAGCATAACTATGATCACATAGCTCATGCCTATTTAACCAATGCTTTGTTAACAAAAGCTTCTTAATCATATAATATCAGTAGAATATTACATGAAACGTTCAATGTTTAATGTCTCTTTTAAGTTACCTTTTTACAACCATAGTTCTTTCTAGCAAATGCTTTCATTCCATCAGTTATAGTCGTATACACCCAATAGATCAGCAATTTTAATCACTGATGCCCCTCTTGATGTCAGGTATCAAATAAATCTATACTATGCATGAGGAAGAACATGTCAAGTTATACTTTAGGGATAGATTTATTAAAATGTGAGATTACAGTTTACCACAGAAAAATACCCACTTTCTAATCATTCATGGGATTTGTAGAAGTATATTTATCAATGGGTGAATGTTAGATTTCACCTTTGATAAAAACACTTCTAAAAACCCCAGTGGACTGAATAGAAAGTGTGTGAATTTTTCTGTGCAAACTCTAATCTCCATTTGGATAAATCTCGGGCAGATTCGGGGAGATTTAGTCGCCTGGCGACTATTCACCTCTTCTCCGAGGTGACAATCTCCCCGAACTGCCTTCTGTCTGTCTTCCACCTGCTTGAATGAACAAATGCACTTGGGGTGGTTCGATTTCCAAAGTCGCCCAAAGTTTCCTCGTGAGGCAGCTTTGGGCGACTTCGGAAATCGAATCGCTGCGAGCAACCCTAAAGAATGAGAAGCCCTCTAATCTACAGGTATGGAATTTGTTATCTGGAAACTCATTATCCAGAAACCTCTAAATTACAAAAAGTTTGTCTCCTATAGACTCCGTTTTAACCAAATAATCCAAATTTTAAAAAAATATTTCCTTTTCTCTGTAATAATAAAACAGTACCTTGTACTTGATCCAAACTTATTGGGTTTATTCAATGTTTATATGATTTTCTATTAGATTTAAGGTATGGACATTGAAATTGCAGAAAGACCCCTTATCTGAAAAACCCCAGGTCTCGGGCACTCTGGATAACAGGTCCCATACCTGTAATAAGTTTTCCATCAAATGAAATGCTAACATCAGTTTCCAAATCAGATTTAAGGAGAAATTAAAATTTCTGTTTTATATAATACATATTGTCAAAGAGAGGATCATTACTGATAATTTATTATTGTTTCCCTTCCTCTCAAGCCTCTGTGGTTTTTATTCTTTTGTTTGTCCAGTAGCTAGTCTCGTTCCCACATCTCTGACGTATCTGCTACATGAAATGCAAATAACTAAAAACATATTTGCAACATGTCTTAAGATTTATGGATAACTTTTTTTCTGCCCTAATTCCTAGAGGATGTGGCTTCTTGACTTCAGATAAGCAAGAATACTAAGCAGCAGATTACCTCCATAGACTTCTTGGGCCAATGGCACATGCAGTGATTTTCAGTCGCATATTTCACTTGACTGAAAAGCACCTGTCTGGGAAAGGAGCTGAAGCAAAGGTCTGAGACATTTTTAAAGGGCATGCAAAGGCAAAAAGAATAAAATCCCATTTTTACGTTAATGAAAAAGAAACCTATCTCCAATATACTTTAATTAGAAAATGTGTACCGTTTTTATAAGAAACCTGACTGTATGCAGTGAAATTCTCCCTTCATTTACTGCTGTGGATAGGAATTGTCAGATGGTCCCTAACTGCTGAGCAGGGAAACAATCATATTTACTGTATGAACAGCAGGGGGAGCCCCCGCCTTACTTTCCAGCCATGCAAAACTCAAGCAGCTTTGTTTATGACGATCCCTAAGCAGCCCAAAACACACTGAGCATGTGCACAGTCTTGGTCTTGCAAAGATGTTTAACAAAGTTACAAAATGGTGACCCCCTGTAGCCAACTTTGAAAGCATAAATTATTTGTTTGATTAGGCTTTTGGTGCAGTAAGTTCATGCTTATATTTAGTATACAAAATACAGCATTTCTAGCCTTATTCTATTTTAGACTTTACATGCCCTTTAACCACAGCCTGTGGCTGGAGAATGCAGATAAGATAAACATAGCTGCCATGTTAAGGGGAACTATAAAACTGACAATACAGTATTTTGCAATTGCTGCTTGTTTCTCTATTAAGCTGGAATTTTTGTTCAAAGAATAGAATCATTTGATTATATGTACTGAAATAGGATTTAGCTCTCCATATAGTAATATTCCCTAGATTAATATCACAATTTGGGATTTATTTTTCATTGCCTGGGGATGGCAAGTATTAAATATGGGTTATGACTGAATTAATTCCATTGTGAATCAGCTATTCTGCCTAATGGCATCAGTAATGTATATTTAATAACTTGTCTCATAAGGAAAATGTAAAGGTCTATGCTCTGTAATGCTAATAAGCACATACATACATAAGCATACAGACAGTTATGCTGGAGGTGGTGCTATGGTGTATAAAATTGATTATTCATCTACAAATCTCCTTCCAGTTTTCCTATTGCAGAGTATCGTCTTCTTGTTGATGATTATGCTGTGAGTTTAGCATTTGCATTAATTATACCTTTGTATTATGTAAGCAGAGCAAACAATGACCTTGTATTTCTGCTTATTACATGTATGTGGACAAGGCAGTTTAAAATGGCATCTATACCCCTAAACATTGCAGTTTTATATTAGATAAAACAAACCACATGTAAAACAATGTTTCAAATAAATAAGCCATATGAACGTTATGTTTGTTTCTAAATAGTATGTGTCATTTGATAATCCCATATTTTAAAAAAAAATGGCATTTTAAAATGTTGTTCATGTTGGCATGTATGAGGCAGTGTGTTCACACACAAACCAAGGGCCCACATACATGCTAGGTTACATCAGCCAATGAATGAGAGAGCTGTCATTTGCTCCCACACTTCTTCCTCTTTTAGTTAGAACTTTTGTTTTGAACATCACAAAATGGCGACTGAAAACAAAATATGTAAAAGGCCAATATTTACTTATATGTATGTGCCAGTTTGGTAAGATTCTAAAAGGAATTAAGAGGAAAACAACCACTCCCAGCTCACTTATGTCCACTCTAGCTGATTCAACAGTGCGAAGAAAGTATTAGGCAGGAATTCTGTTAGAAAATACTGTTTATTTATGCAATAAAAAATTACATAGCTTAAAAAACTAGGTGTTGAGCGTCTTGGGCATGGCTGCCATTTATCAAGCCCGAAAGACTTCCTAAACACTTGCACCCCCCCCCCCCGTGCTGCTCTCTACCCACAGGGACCGATTTATCAAAGGTCGAGGTGAATTTTTGAACTAAAAAATTTTTTGTGTACTTCGACTAGGGAACAGTCCAAATTCGATTTGAATTTGAAAAAAATGTGAACATTCGAATTTCAAGAAATTTATGATTTACTGGGGGTCATTTATAAAGTTATGCAGCGCATATTTTTTGCAAATGGTTGTATTGCGCATGTTTTTTCCTGAACGCTAATATATTGCACTGCTCTGCCCGTCTTTCCAGTTTTTGCGAATTCGCAGTGTGAATACATTTTCGCAAATGGTGGGCAAATGAGAAGGGAATTTGCGTGAGCGCACCCAATGTGCGAGGTTGTTGTACGCGAAAATAGCTTCGCCAGTAACTTAAATTCGCTGTTTTTTTTGCGAATATTTTATCCGCCACCAAAGTTGTGGCGTAATTGAGTCGCAGAGTGTGCGCATAAATATTTGCGAATTGTGTCATATTTAAAAAGCTCCTATAGACATTCGCATTGTGAAAAGAAATTTCGCAATTCTGTTTGCACCCTCTTATTCAGCTTTATAAATATAACCATGCGCAAGGCAAATATATTCACTTTGCGAACCAATCTGCCCAGCGCGAAGTTTATAAATGACCCCCACTGTCTCTTTAAAAATTCGACTTCGACCATTCGCCATCTAAAACCTGCCGAATTGCTGTTTTTGCCTATGGGGGACCTCCTAGAACCTATTTGTTTTGGAGTCAATTGGTGGACTTTGAAAAATCTAAGTTTTTTTGGGGAAAAACTTCAAATCGAATGCGCTATTCCTTTGATTTGAAAATGGATCTATTCTATTGAAAACTGACCTATTCGACCAAAAAAAACTGACTTTCGGTTGGTCTTTTTGAATTCGAATTTCAGCGTTTTTTCAATTCGAAATTCGACCCTTGAGTGTCAGATACAAATGGTTGAATACACATTCATATTCATTCTTCCTGGCCAGAAGATACACCCATTCAACCTTGCTGTTTTACAGAACATTGGAAGTAGTAGTAAACAATATAATCATAGGAGCAAAAATGGACTTAATGCCAAAGAGAAACACTGTGCCAGTCATATTGCCAGCACCCTTACAATTGTCTGTGATGTCATCCAGAGCATTTACAAATGAGTGTTATGCTCTGTGCTATAAATCCTCAAGCATAAACTCCACCACTTCTAAAGCTTTTCTGTGCATTCCAGGCAGATAAGCAAAACAGTTAAGGGGCCACGGAACAGTTTTGCTTCAGTAAGTGCACTGCAAAATAGTTTATCAACTAGTGACCAACAAGAGCTGATAAACTTGTTGTTTTGGATCATATATGGACAAACCTGCATTTGTGTCGTAAAGCAATTTGTGTCCATTTTCTAAATGTAAGGCTGCATTATTTATTAATAACTTTAAAGATGGATATTCTGATTGCTTCAGTACTGGTAAGGTTGTAAGGAAACAAATCAAATTCAGAGAAGGATCTAAAAAGTCTTCTGGTATAGTCCACTGTTTACATCTATTACTGCTTATAGAGATACCAACACCAGAGATTAAACCTTTTTTACATCTATCATAACATTGTCTTTGCATGCTATTTATAATTTTTCCTTAAAAATGTCTGCCTGATGCTTTTACATTACCTCACTCAGTTATCCCCAACCAGTGGCTTGTGCGCAACATATTTCCTCTCCAACGACTTGAATGTTGCTCCCAGTGGCAGGTGCTTATTTTTTATTTCTACCAGGAAGGCAATCCTTAGTGGGAACTTTTAGCATGCTTATGTTGCTGTCACGGTCGGAACAAACACCAGGCACCCTGGTCTCGGCTCGTGCTTCACCAGTAGTGTGACCGCCTTTGGGCCCGGGAGGAGCCCTCGGCTTACTTGGATGCCACCTGGACTTAAACAAGAGGTGCAAGATGAGGGTTCTGGATAGGCAGAGGGGCACGACAGTAAGGCAAAGTCTTTTGGACAGAAGATCGTAGTACAAGGCGTTTAGGCAAAAGAGTAGTCAGAACAGGCCGGGTCGAGGCAGGCAGAGAATAAACGTTATCAGGCAGGCAAGAGTCAAACCAGGAAGTCAATCAGAGGGTTAATCAGAGGAGGTAGTCGGTAATCAGGCAAGGGTCAGAATCCAGAAGTCAGAATAGTCAAAATAGCCAGGCAGGGGTCAAAAACAGGAATCAAACAGGTTCAGAAAATAGCACAAGGCTCAGAAGCACCACTATATCCTATCACGGGCAATGACAACTGTGGGAATGCCCCTTTAATACTTTTGAATTTGGTGCCTCTCCGCGCTGACGTCATTACGTCAGCACGCATGCGCCTTTAAATCAGAAGTGCGCGCACACACTAGGGAGCCGGCACAGGAAAAACAACGCGGCGAGACGGGCGTCCCCGTCGAGGGGGCGGCAGGCGTCCCTGCCGTCCCCCCACTAGACCACCTGGATGAGGTATTTTCATTACAGTTGCTCTTCAGCTTTTTTTACATTTCAATGTGGCTCATAGGCAAAAAAAGTTGGGGACCTCGACCTATATGATGCCCCAGGTTCCTCTATGAGGGGACTGCCATATTTGTGCAGCAGTAGTCTGTTAGCATTAGAAACTTTTACTGGCAGGCTGAGAAAGGACAGTCAGGTTTTTAAACAAAAGCAGTTCTATCAGTGAAAAATTATCAACATGATATATAGGTAACTTTTAATGTACATTAGTATTTTGAAGAGTATATTTTAGTCTCAGAGTTGAATATATAACCAGTAGCATATTTATGCTAATTTGTTTGGGGGGAGCATTTTTGCTCCCACTTGGATTCATGATTTTGTGCAAAAGGGGCCAGATATTTTTCTCACTTGGGGCCTGGGCCCCCAGAGATACCCATCTGTATACAACCAAGCAATATAACAATATTCAGCAAAAATGCAAACCTGTTCTTCTGGACAGGGTAAAAAGTCAAGGCACAAAAATGTTGAACCATAGAAGCTGCATGAATGGGATCCATATGAAATATTTTACCACCTTTAAACACAGGCGAAGTTGAGGCTAGCAGGGGAGTATAAATAGATGAGCTCCCAGCTCTTCCCACGAGGATTTGTTAGTCAGACAGGCTGTTTAATTGCAAGGAAATTCAAAAATATATGTTGCTGTGGCCAGTGTAACAACTGAACCAGCTGTGCAAATAGGAAAGGAAGTGGAATTATCTGATTTGATCATATTTGCCCTAAATAATTCCATGTCAGCCGCTCTTTACTTTTCCACTGGGATAGACTGCAAAGGAAGCCATGGCATTTTATAAACTAATGCCTAAGACTTAGTTCCAGCGTAATGTGAACATGAGTTTACCAGTGTTTGACTCCACCTGCTCTTCTCTGAATGTACAAATTTCCAGCTGCAACCTGTATACCTTTATAGAACACAGAATTTTAACTCACAGTTTGGCATAATATTGTTCCTCGATGTATATACATACCAGTAAATGCTCTGGAGTGATTACAGCATTCTGGACACAACCTACACGTTTTTCATGATTTCTTTACCTTACCAAGATCATGCTACTCCTTGTTTTCATTCAAAGATCTCGTACAACAGGCACTGCTTTTTAACATTTTCTCAGCTCTCTCATGGCATCACTCAGTAAAATTCTTCCAGTGCATAGCAATTCTTTCTCTGTGGTATTTGTGAATTCGGGAAAAAACGTTTTTTAAGGTTTCTACAACAGTATGTATTGCTTGAAACACTAGTCTGCAATATACTTTGGTATTATCACATTTATGCTATTAATAGTGTAAGACATTTTTTGATGCACCAAAGGATTAGTATTTCCTTCCAAAAAGTGCAAATGCCTTAGAATAATGCAAATCTGGCATCCTTGGGAAGTTCTGGAAGATGGGTTTTGACTATCAGTTCTGCAATTTCCCCTAAGATGTATTGTAATATGCTGGTCTCCCATCAAAGTAATAATGTTAGTTTCTGAAAAAATCAGAGTCTTCTTTACGAGTACCTAGAGCTGCACAATATAATCCTGATAAATAAGATTGACTGGTTCAAGTGAAGCTCTTTCTATGCATTATAGATAATGTAGTAAAGATGGCGCATTTTAAATGCCATCAATATCTCTATTCCCTTCAAAAGGATAATAAACCTGGTAATAATCAATATCCATTTAAGTGAGTAATCAGATTCCAGGTGCATGGAGACTAAAAGGAGAGCAGTTTATAATTTTTGGCACCTCATTATCCTTAAAAAAGAAGGAAAGCTACAGAGGTCTTTTATTGCCAATAGATTAGCCACAATAGTGCAAGCTATAAGGGCAGGACTAGATGATGCGTTTTGCCCTGACACGTCGCAATGCGACTAAACGCATGCGAGCAAACTGAGCATGCTCATGCCGTGCCCTGGAGCTTTAACCTGAAGGCAGAAAGTCTGATATAGAAGCCCATGTGTACATAATAGAAGGAAATAAATGCAGTGTTTCTTTTAGCAGAGGACTCAGAGCAGCACTAGTTTGAGAGTTTACTGGTGTATTTATATAGACCTTTATGATAAAGCATACTTAATTTTAACCTTCCTTCTCCTTTAAGCTGTAGCACTGCTAAAAACAAGAGAAATAAAAAGTAAAGATAAGCTGAAAAACAAGAATTACAGAACTTAGTGAATCCGCATCTGGCAATGTCAGACCAAAAAATTAGCAATGCAAGAGCTAGGAGTGAAAACATTTTCCCAGGTTGGTTTATAACTAAAAAGTCCCGAATTGGCATAGTTTCATATATTTTCAGATCATATCAGTCTGTTTCAGTGTCAGTCTGAGGAATTCTCCTACTAGTACTATAGAAAATGTTACTGAAATAAGTGAAGATCTGCTGTAGATCTTTTCAAGCCTCAAAAAAAGATATTAACTAAACACCTTACATATGTTTTAAATATTTCGATTTTGCTAAAGATGTAACAGCATAGCCGCTGTGGAAAAAAATGGATTATTATATAGATATTATGAGTATTATTATCATATCATTATTATCATCAGGGATGTAGCGAACGTCGGAAAAAATGTTCGCGAACATATTCGCGAACTTGCGTCCAAAAATGCGAACGGTTTGCGAACGTCGCGAACCCCATAGACTTCAATGGGAAGGCGAATTTTAAAAGCTAGAAAAGACATTTCTGGCCAGAAAAATGATTTTAAAGTTGTTTAAAGGGTGCAACGACCTGGACAGTGGCATGCCAGAGGGGGATCAAGGGCAAAAATGTATCTGAAAAATACATTGTTGACACAGCGCTGCGTTTTGTGCTGTAAAGGGCAGAAATCACACTATGTCACAGTCAGGTGATGTTTCTGGACACGGAATGTGAAAAAGCTCACACAGCTAGGTGGCACTTGGTTAAAGACTGGGCAAACAATGCCTGCAAGGGCAACGTATACAGTAGTGGATACAGAATATATTATTGCTGCTGTAAAAACATCACTCAGGTGATGTTTACGGACACGGAATTATTATTGTTATTTAGACAGAATGTGAAAAAGCTCACACAGCTAGGTGGCACTTGCATACCTCCCAACTGTCCCTCTTTTGACCACTCAACCCCATGTCCCTCTTTTGTACTGGAAAGTCGCTCTTTTCTCTGCACTGAACAGCCAGAAAAAAAATAGTTTCTAACTTAATTAGCTTTTGGCAGAGAGCTCAGAACAGCTAACAGGTGCAAATAAGATACTTTGTAACAATTTTGACTCTGGTTGGTGCTGGTAGTGGTGAACTACTAGGAGGAGCAGCAGCACACCAGTCCCACTCCCCAACACAGCTAGACTAATAGCACTGGGCTCTTACAGTAGCAAAGTAAAAAAAAACAAAAAAGAAAATAAAAGCAGTCCTTACAAGGACTATTGGGTTACAGGCAGCAGTCAGCAGATGAGAGATCAGCAGCAGGACAGCTGCCCACAGCAGCTACATACAGAGCACTGCAGTAGAAGGTAGATGACTAGTCAGCAAAGCTAACTAACCTAAACTCACTGTCCCTCAAATCCCTGCAGAGTTCTGTCCCTACAATACAGAGCAGTATCAAGTAGATTACTAGCCAGCAAAGTTACTATCAACTGTCCCTCAAATCACTAAACAGCTCTCTCCCTACACTAGCTCTTCCAAGCACACACAGGCAGAATGAAAAAACGCTGCAGGGCTTCAGTTTATATATGGAAGGGGAGTGGTCCAGGGGGTGTCGGGGTGGTCCAGGAGGGAGAGCTTCCTGATTGGCTGCCATGTATCTGCTGGTCTGGGGGAGAAAAAAAGCGCCAGCTAAGGCGAACCCAAATTGGCGAACGTCCGCGAACATTCGGCGAACGCGAACAGTCAATGTTCGCACGAACTAGTTCGCGGGCGAACAGTCCGCGACATACCTAGTCTGGGGGAGAAAAAAAGCGCCAGCTAAGGCGAACCCAAATTGGCGAACGTCGCGCGACGTCCGCGAACATTCGGCGAACGCGAACAGTCGATGTTCGCACGAACTAGTCCGCGGGCGAACAGTCCGCGACATACCTAGTCTGGGGGAGAAAAAAAGCGCCAGCTAAGGCGAACCCAAATTGGCGAACGTCGCGCGACGTTCGCAAACATTCGGCGAACGCGAACAGTCGATGTTCGCGCGAACTAGTTCGCGGGCGAACAGTCCGCGACATCCCTAATTATCATTGTGTAAATAGGTTTGGCCACTAGGAGTTGCTTTAAAGTTAGGCTTCCTCCAGTTTCGTCCAAAAGGAATAGGGTTTAGGAGGTTATATAGGGAAGGCTACCTAACACTTTGGGGCCCATTTATTAAACCTCAAATTTTTCTGGTTAGGGAGAAAAAAACTAAAATTTTTCGTGGGAATTTTTTTTTCGACCAAAGTTGCTAAAAATCTGAAAATACACCATCCAAAACCTGTCGAGGTCATGTAGAAGTCAATGGCAGATGTCCCTGAATCTGCTCTGGATAATCTGAAAAATTCAGGGGTTTTGGTCCGATAATCCAAAAAAGTTGTGTTTTCACAGCAAAAACTCTATAAAAGCAAGTTTTCGGAGGAAAATAAATATCATTGACAAAGAGGGAGAGGACAAACATAAAGGAACTGAAAAAAATAATTGCTGAGATGATACAATAGTTAAGGTGGCCATAGGCATAACAATAATCTTTCCTGCAAACATTGGCTGTTCATTTTCATTACAGAAATTTAAAGCTGAATTGTCAGATATACAGGTAGACCAATAGAAATCTACCTGTATCTGATGATTCAGCAGTAAACAATGGCCTTCAAATGTGCCAGGTCAAAATTTTCGAACTTGGCTGAATGACGAGCCGAACGATATCCAAGTCTTTTGCCGATATCTGTTGTCTCATCTTCCGCCATTCACGCACTCCAGTCTGGACCTGATTGACAGTACCACAGGTTGGTAGTTCTTTTCTGGCAGAATGAGGCTTTTGCTATTGTCTTTGGAGTTGTACAGTAGAGCCCACATGTGCCTGCTAAACAGATAATGACAATGAAAGAAAAAGTACAGTGAATAGGTTTGGCTGTAGAAAACTGAAAACAATGCATACATTTACTCATAGGACATATTATAGGAACACATCCCATGAATTCTTATATATATCTAAAAATAATCTAGCATTAACTGGAATCTGGAAGGCAGTAGGCGGATGGATGTGTTTAATAGTGACCCAAAATAACCAAATGAAAACCAGTCAGTTCTAGTCAGTTATAAACTAGAAATTTGCTTCCAGATGTCCAGAATAATTACACATGCAATAAAATATGAAAGTCTTTCTTTTCACAGGGAAGCCTCCTTTCTTTAATTTAAATGAACAACAGGATTCTCTATAGCATTGCAATATGTTATTGTATATATATTATATAATCCAAATCTGAACTTCGCATTGCAAAATTTTCCATTCTGTTATGAAGTTATAGAAACTACTATGTTAACCATGTTGTTTCAGTTTGCATTTTAAACACTATTAACCAATGTACTTGTAACTTGTGGATGTATACGCTTCTTACGTCTTGTGAGTAACATATATGCCCTGCTCTGATTAATGGCATGCAAGGTGCAAAGTACAGGGGAAACAGACTCAATGGAGCTCTGTAATTAACAAATGCCTTGACGAGGTAATGCAAAGTAAATCATTAAAATTGCATTTATAAATAAAAAAAATTTAAAAATAAAAAAATAAACACCTATTTTCATTATAAACTGTTAAGAGTGCATCAGCAACACTTATTAAATTAGTGAAAAAGGGGAAGCTGAAGCTTACATTCCCTCCACATACAGTAAAAAAACATTTAGGGGCCCATTTACTTAGCTCGAGTGAAGGAATAGAATAAAAAAAACCTTCGAATTTCGAATGTTTTTTTTGGCTACTTCGACCTTTGACTACGACTTTGAATCGAATGATTCAAACTAAAAATCGTTCCACTATTCGACCATTCGATAGTCAAAGTACTGTCTCTTTAAAAAAAACTTTGACCCCCTAGTTCGCCACCTAAAACCTACCGAAGTCAATGTTAGCCTACGGGGAAGGTCCCCATAGGCTTTGCAATCTTTTTTTGGTCGAAGAAAAATCGTTTGATCGATTCGAAGGATTTAATTGTTCGATCAAACAATTTTTCGTTCGATCATTCGATCTAACGAATTGCGGTAAATCCTTCGAAATTCGAAGGATTTAACCTCGACAGTCAAGTATCGAGGGTTAATTAACCCTCGATATTCGACCATAAGTAAGTTTGCCCCTTAGTTCCACGTTATTTCCCTTAAGCTTATGGTATGTGTATGGCTTTTAACTGGCTGGAAAATCCCACTAGGCGAGCATCACTTCAAAGCATGTATGTGGGACCTGTGAAGAGTCCTCAGGGTTTTCGCCCAGTTGGATTTTCTAGCCTGAACAGATATTGGAAATTCACTCAGACAACGCTAATTGCCCCTTAGAGTTTATGAAAAAAATGCAATCCCTATCTTGTATGCTTAAAGAAAAACTAGTATACCCCCACACAAAATTCAACTTTAAGTACTAAAATGGGATCATGCAATTTACGGTGCACACATACAGGCCAATGACACGCATACATGTTAGGTCACATGAGCCAATTAATGGACAAAGTTCTGTCTTTTACTCACACACTTTCTGTTACAGGTAGAGCTGTATTATGTCTGGTCAGGTGATCTCTGGAGGGAGCACACAGACCATCATGAAATGGTGGCTCAATGGAAAAGATGTAAGGACATTTTTCACTGATATCTATAGGATACATTTTGCGCCTTGCACATTTGTTTTGTAAATGGGCATTATAATGTCTAACATAGTTATTCACCTGTATACAAGGACAATTTGGTAAGGAAATGTTAGACTTCATTGTCTTCCTAGTTTTTCCCTAGTTTCATTGTAAACAAAGACAGCCCTGTTATGTACAAGCTGTATCAGCCCACTAGAGCTTTATTGGTACCAATGCCAACAGATTATTATTGAAGAATGTTTTTTACTGCCAGTCCAAAGAAATTAAAGCTCTATATTAATCCTAGAACAGAAAACAAGAAAACTATTTCCTTCTGCAATCACTTTGGATGGAAGCCAGTAGGTGCCAGGTTCAGAATATTTGGATGATCCATCTCAGTGCTGAACACCTATTTAATACACGTACTGCTTGATTAATAATTTGTTTGGTTGCATACAACATATGTACATGTACTTTGTAACATTTTTGTATGTTTTGTATTTTGTACAGGTTTTGATACATATAATTACAACTAAAGCTATAAAAATTGCCTTTTTGTTGTGCTCATTGTATTCAAATCAGAATGGCAGGAGTATATTGTGGCAGTTTAGACACTATTATAGTCTGCAGTATGCATGTACTATGATCAATTATTACACATGTAGCTTATGGGTTTGACCAATATTGATGTAAGCATACTCATAAATATGAACGAAACTTAAACTACCTGATTTTCGCATCAGGCAACAGATGCCTACCTTTTAAATCATAGTCTGTGCAGCTATAGCTAGTGTAAGGGCAATCTAATTTTTCCTGCAAATTAAGGCCTTGGTGAAAAAGATTTCTCTGTATATAACAGCGATATATAAAATTACATGGCTAATTAGCCTATACTTTAGAGGCTACATGGTAGTGCAGTGCCTGTGAAGGCAAATATCTCTCAAATATTAATTTGTTTTCTAACAATAATTGCCTGACCACAAGTGATGGCAGAGAGGGATTATCCATGAGATGCATTTAATTTTGTCTATTATAAAAGTGCTAAGTCTAGTTCTGCTCACAAGGTGGTTGAATACTCAAAAAGGGCTTTTTGAGTGATTTGTACCTAGCAACCAAAGTATGAATACATATTATTGTATTATAGCTCTTAATTTGCAGCAAAATAATTCAGACTGTTCTGAGTTGTATTAATCACTACATTGCATGCACTTAATTACTGTAACCATGGTTAAGAGGTAGCTATGTATAATACACATTTATCTCATAACTAGGGCTATAATCATTGCCTGGTTTAAATTGTTTTTGATAAACTGGTGTTTTTAAGTTTTTTACACTGAAGTTTGGAGTATTAGCTCTTAATGCACCCTACTTTTCAAATTTTGTCTTTTACAAACCAGCTATAAAAGGATTGGTGGATTAGGAATCATTTGTATGTTTATTTTAGAGATATTTTTGTTTTCAAATGTACTCAAATTACTTTTGGATGTCTTGCCAACCAAACATTACCTTACTTTATTGCCAGTCTCAAAATGTAGTCTTTGTGACTTGACATTATGTGTGATTTGAAAATGCTTGGTTTGGGTCCATGATGCCCAAGCAAATCCCATTTGGATTAAGCAAATTATTGATATGGTGAAAGATTTAATGGTGATGTGCCTTGCTGAGAATGAATGTTCTGAAATGTTTCCCAGTCATATGTTTTGCTAAAGGGAACCAGTTATAAATAAGCACTAAAAAAAAAGAGACTATTGATAACACAGAATTCACATAGAAAAGCAGAGGAATAAAATAGGAATATTTTATGTTTGGAATTGTATAATTGTTCAATAATAATTTCGATATTGCTAGGATACAGCTACAGTTGCTTCCAATTGCATTTGATAATTTTATTTACCAAATAGGACATCTGTTTGCATGACTTGCAAAAATTAACAAAAACTATTGCTATTACAATTATTGATTGATATTACAATATTAATATTTATTACAAATAAAAGATAACACACATAGGGGCAGATTTATCAAGGGTCGAATTTCGAAGTGATAAATATTTCGAAATTCGACCATCGAATGGCTTTACTTCAACTTCAATATCGAAGTCGAAGTTTTTTTCACCAAACTTGACAATTTTGCGTTGAACGATGAAATCCTTCCAATCGAGCAATTCGAAGTATTTCATCCATCGATGGAACAATTTTCATTCAACTTCAAAAAACGTAGAAAACTGCTCTAGAAGATCCCCATAGGCTAACATAGCACTTCGGCAGGTTTAATATGGCGAATTTTTTTTAAAGAGACAGTACTTTGATTATTGAATGGTCGAATATTCAAACTATTTTACTTCGAATCGAAGTCGTAGTATACTGTTCGATGGTCGAAATATCCAAAAAATTACTTCTAAAATTCCCTCTAATTCACTTGACTCTTGATAAATCTGCCCCTATACTGTATCCAGCTAGCTGCAAAAACAAAATCTGTAGATAAATGTCACAGTGAACTGAGGTTTACAAGAAAATGGTTTATGCAGCAAGACAACAACCATAAACACACAAGTTGATGGTTAAAACAGTGGATTTTTTAAATGTTCTAGTCAAATGTGGAAGGACCTAAAGTGGGCAGTTCATGCAAGGAATCCCACCGACATCCCGAGTTGAAGCTGTTCTGTAAGAAGAAATAGGGCTACTATTCATCAAATCTGAATGTTAAGTTGCAGTTATCGCTGGCCAAGAGGGGGCACATCAGTTACCATCTGGTAATAGATGGGCGAATTTATTCACCAGGAGCCAACTTGCGGCGAATAAATTCATGAAAATTCACCAACGTCAAAAGAAATGGACACCGGCATCTGTTTTTGGACGACGGCGAGTGTGCTGTTTTGCGAATTTCACAGGATCATTTTAATCAATAAATAAACATTATGTTTTGATGCATTTTCTCATGCAGTTTCTCATTATCTAGTTTTTGCACAAAAACAAATTATATTTTAGGCAATTGCAGAAATATTGATAATTCAAAATGGTTCACAAACTTTTACATGTAAATTTCTTCTTATTAAAAACTGTACTGTATATAACAAGAAATCTTTTTTTTGCCATTTATTAATTTTTTTTAACCTATTGACAGATTTAGAAAAGGTTATGCCTGTGCCACTTAATCAGAAAATACTCCATTCTGCGCTGTGGATTGGTAGTGCTTATCACAGCTTCAGCTCTGAACACTCCTACACCTTACTACCCCTGCAAACACATGGGGAGAAATGAATCTGACAATTATTTTCTGTATTGAATGTGAGAAAATATATTGTAAGATCCAAAAGGTTTTTGAAGTCTTTCATGAGCTGTTCGCATCGGCATCACTCATAAAAAGTTAATGATTTTTGACAAATCTGCTTCTTGGTATTTCTTGTTTTCTTCATATTTTCTAGAAATCCTTTTAATACACTGGAATATATATTATAATGTAAACACTTATGTCTTACAGTATACAAAGCATACAAAATGTTTAGAAGCTTTATTTGTAAAATTAAGTAATTATAAAATGATATTGTCAATATTTTCAATCTGACAAAATTAGACATGGTTTAATAAAGGGTTCTGCAAAAATGTTTGCAATTCCAAGAAGTGCACAGTGCAAATACATACTGTGCAGCTACACAAATAATATTTCATCAGTAATTGTATCTCATCTATAATTGTATATCATCCATATATTCATTATATCTAATTTGTGAAGTATACTTTTTGAAGACATTTGCTCTACAGAAACAGTTGCATGGTACCCCTGCCTGGCCAATAAGTAACCATGAGACACATCACAAGTTCTTGCCCTGTTTTCTGTTCCTTTGCAGTTTGTTGAAAGATGCCAGATGCCAAGTCACTTTGTGTAGACGTGCTCTGGACTTTATGCTAATAGACTTGTTTAGGATCTGCTATGATCTTCTACTTTCAGTCCCAATTAGATGTTCCAAAGATGAGAAAAAAAGGTGAGTAGAAAACATGTGAGTAAGAGAGATCGGCATGCATTGGCCACGTGCAGCAAGCTTAGGATCCAATGAGAAAGAACAAAACTGTTGTAAGATACTTTGAAGCAATATCCCATCAATTATTAGTTTTGGTCAGTCAACGTCAATAGATGCAGCAGATTTGCACCTAAAGAATCTGCCACACATGTCATTTTGATGGCAAACACCAGAAGTGATACCAACCAAATTTAGAAAATGTGCATTTGATTCACAATGCAAACATACAACTGTGTAATTTTTTATTCATCATTCACAATTGTATCAGATGAAACTACTCTTGATCACTGCAATGAGGCAAGAATTATGAGAAAAACACTGCATTGTGGGTAAAACACATGGTGATTGTGTCTGAAAGTGAACTTTGCGTACCCCACTAATCTATAGGAGGGAGTTTTATCTTTGCAGCACCATGTATTTACAGTATTCACTATTAAATCGATCACATTATCAAATCATTATCATTTATTTATATAGTGCCGACAAGGTATGTAGTGCTTTACCTTAGTTATAACAACAGGGAATACATGGTGGATAACAAACAAAGGTTACAGAGTACAATAGGATTAGAGGGCCCTACAAAATTAGAGTTTATAAAGTAAAGGTTAAGGTACAATTGAGACATTAGGACAATTTGTGATTTTTGATACAGCAATGATTGATTAATTAACGTTACCAAGCAGACATCCAGCAAGGACTGATCAAGCATTTTTTTAATATAACAGTATTAAACTATAGTTTATCAGCTAAAGCTAAATCATCTCCCCACTACACAACCATCTTTTTGAAGCATATACTATAACTGCATTCCCTTTGCTAATGTTAATATTGTTAATATCAACTTAGAGCTCTCCAAATACATTGGTTCTTTAATATTATTCCCTTGTTTAATGTTTCTTCATTGAGTGCCAAAAGTATTGTATAGGCTCAACTATGTTCAGTTTTAAACCATTGATACCAGATTTCCCTGATTTCACCAACCTATGCAAAGGGCCACTACTCTCTTTTTTCTGGATTGTTTAGCTCCTCTGTATTTGTGGCTGAGCAAAAATGCATATTTACATTTCACCCCTTTTTACTCATTGTAATTTCTTCAAATTTCCTCTCCTTCATTTTAATTTTCTTTAATTCTGCAAATTGGTACATTGGTTTATCCAAATATCTCCACATATACACTAGTCCAAAACTGCTGTGTTGTATTTATTGGGGTGAGTATTTTTCCAATATATCTATTCTTATCACTTTTTTTTCCAGTATTTTTACATGATAATTATAAGTGGTTTATATTTTCTGAAAAGCAGTGATATTCCCACTGACTGTGGCAAGAAGAAATTCTAGCAAGTGTTTCCCCGAAAGATAACCAAAATAATAAAACACTGCCTGGAACGTTGACCTTAAACACATTTTTGTGAAGGGAATAGTAACTTATTCATAAAGGTAATAATAAAGAGGTGTAACGTGTAAATATCACGTAACAAACGACTCACTCAACCACACTTAACTCTTGGGTTTGGCTACAAGGGGTTACAATCAGTCTCTCGATCACCTTACACACAGGTTAGACTAACAACAGACACCCCAAAAACACACCAACACCCACAAAGTTCATTCGCTGCCACCATCTATCATTAACAGGCGATAGAAACCTAATGTGACTATTCCCCTGCCCTCTATAACAGGTAATAACTCACACTACACAATATATCAAACACTCTCTCCTATGGTAGTTACTCAGGGTAAGATCCTACTAGTCTAACAAGCACTCCAGCAGCCAAAGGGTTAATCTACATTCAAACACACTTTCCTGCTAGCCGTACTAGTTATCCAACATACAAATAGGCAACTTTCCCTTTCCACACATACGAAGAGTTCATACACGTAGGCACAAGCATTCATAGGGCAATGAGTTCGTTTAGAGCACAAGGACTAACGTATTAAATGATATTTAATATTTAAAAGAAACAGTGCATATATATATATATATATATAAAAATTATATTACAAAGATGACACAGTTGCAAATACAGTAAATAAAATAAAAGGGAGTAAAAACACAAAGAAAACCCTTACTTTACCAAGTTTTGAAGTAGTCAGTGTATTTCCTCTGAGGCACGAGTTGGAAGCTGGACATACAATCCACTGAAAAAATGGAGCCTCCTTGTATGACAATGTGATATTGGGAATGTCACCTTTTTATTTCCTGCTGGGACACTCCCCTCATTACCTTATGCATGAGGTAGGAGTGCCCAGGAACATGTCGTTTACGACCCCCTGCAGGGGGTTTGCTACTCTCAGGCAATATTCCCCAATATCACTTAATATAATATTGGTACTTGCCAGTACCCAATACTATAATAAAAACATGGGCAGGCTGTGCTTCATATGTGGGCAAGAAGAACAATACCAAACACTAATAGGTTCCCACTTTCCAGTCCCCTAGGAACCAGCCCTCCTAACAGGTGGGTATAGGCTAGCCCTGTTTGGTATTGTTAGGAAGCATGTGACCTCCTCATAACCAATATGTAAGTTATGAGGTTGTGAATCCTATGACACAGGAGATATGGATACTTTCCTATAATCCATAATTTTCTACTAGCTATCCCCCCCTGCTGCTCTAGGTCCACAGCTCTGTTCTTTGATCAGAGAACAGACTGGCCCAGCTTCCTTGCCCAAATGGTGTGGCTCCAGACCGTCTCAGATGACAGATATGGATGTCACCTTTCCACAGCCCCCTGGTGAGATATACAATAAAGGGTCTCTGTGTGAGCCTGAGACTGAGTAATTAAGTATTAACTTTTAAAATGCCAGTGCAAGGTGGCCCTGGCATTACACCTCCCCCCTCAGGAATGGGTACAGGGGATGGCCTATCGGCCTTCCCCTGTGCCCACTAGCTCAGCACAGTCTCCCTGTCTGGAAAGACCATCTGCATTCCCATGTTCACTGCCCTTTTTGTGCTGTATAGTGAAGTCATGTTGCTGAAGTATTAAACTCCATCTGAGGAGTTTCCCATTATCCCCAGCTACTTTGTTTAACCAGCTTAGTGGATTGTGGTCTGTGATAACTGTGAAATTGCGCCCATAGAGATAGGGTTGTAATTTCTGCAAGGCCCAAACTACAGCTAAACATTCCTTCTCTACAGTGGCATAGGCCACTTCCCTGGGTAACAGTTTCCTGCTCAGGTATATTACAGGATGTTCTTCCCCTTTACTGTTAACCTGGCTTAGGACAGCTCCCAGGCCATAGTTAGAAGCATCAGTCTGTACCACAAATCTGCGGGTAAAGTCAGGAGCTTGTAGAACAGGGGCACTGGCCAGGCTAGTCTTTAGGGTCTTAAAAGCCTGGTCACAATCGGCTGTCCATTCCACTAGACGGGGTAGCTTCTTTTTAGTCAGGTCTGTTAGGGGTTTGGCCAAGGCGCTGTAATTTGGGACAAATTTCCTATAGTACCCCGCAGTGCCCAGAAAGGACATTACTTGCTTCTTTGTCTTAGGGGTGGGCCAATTTGTAATTGCCTCTACCTTCCCCGGCTCAGGACGAAGTGTACCGCTCCCCACTCTGTGTCCCAAATACTGCACTTCAGTCATCCCTATTTGGCATTTCTCAGGCTTAATAGTTAAGCCTGCCCCCTGGATCCTGTCAAGCACTTGAGACAGGTGACCCAGATGCTCCTCCCAAGAGTTGCTAAAGATGGCGATATCATCTAGGTATGCCACCGCACAGCCTTCTAGTCCACCCAGTAGTTGATTTACCAATCTTTGAAACGTGGCGGGGGCGTTTTTCATGCCAAAGGGCATTGTTTGGAACTCATATAACCCAAAAGGTGTTATAAATGCTGACCTTTCCTGTGCCTCTGGGGACATTGGGATTTGCCAGTATCCCCTACTTAAGTCCATTATTGTAATGAATTGGGCGCCAGCCAACTGATCCAACAATTCATCTATCCTGGGCATAGGATACGCGTCAAAGGTGGTGACTAAATTTAGTTTCCTGTAGTCCACACAAAACCTAGTAGTACCATCCTTCTTTGGAACTAGAACTACAGGGGAAGCCCAGGGGCTGTGGGATGGCACAATTACACCAAGCCCTATCATCTCCTCTATTTCCCGCTGCAGGTTCGCCTTTACTTCCAGGGATACCCGGTAGGCCATCTGCCTGATAGGGCGATGATCCCCGGTGTCTACATGGTGTATGGCTAGTGAGGTTCTGCCAGGCTTTCCGGAGAACGTACTGACATAAGAGTTTAGTAACCCCATCACCTGAGTTCTTTGGTCAACGGTGAGCATGCTGCTGACCTGTGACCCTCCTATGCCCTCTGTTCCCTGGGCCATCGCAACTAAATCTAGTAAAGGATCAGAACCTGATTCCTCAGCCATACCACAAACTGGCATTACAGAGACCTCCCGCTCATAATGGGCCTTGATCATGTTTACATGATAGACCTTTTTTCTTTTCCCATCTTCATCTAGGGCAATTACATAATTCACATCATTAGCCCGTTCTAGAATAGTGTATGGGCCTTCCCAGGCAGCCTGTAGCTTATTCTGACGCATTGGCACCAGGACCCACACCTTCTGCCCCGTTTCATAAACCCTTTCTCTGGCATGGCGATCATACCATTGTTTCTGGTAGGCCTGTGCCTGGGTTACATTGTTATGTGCCAATCCCGTCAATGCCTCCATCTTTTCCCGGAATCTTATTACATATTCAACTACTGACACCTCAGGAGTATCTAGCTTGCCTTCCCATGCCTCCCTTACCAGATCTAAGGGGCCACGTACCCTCCGCCCATATAACAGTTCAAATGGGGAAAAGCCAGTGGATGCCTGTGGTACCTCTCTGTAGGCAAATAGGAGGTGTGGGAGATAACGCTCCCAGTCCTTCCCTTGGGATTCTACAAAGGTCTTTAGCATATGCTTTAGGGTGCCATTAAAACGTTCACACAGGCCGTTAGTCTGGGGGTGGTAAGGGCTGGCAATTAGGTGGTTCACCTGTATTTTCTTACACAGGCACTGCATCAGGTTAGACATGAATTGAGTCCCCTGATCAGTGAGCATTTCTTTGGGAAATCCCACTCTTGAAAATATGCTTAAGAGGGCATCAGCAACCTTGTCTGCCCGGATGGAGGATAGGGCTACTGCTTCTGGGTACCGGGTAGCATAGTCTACCACAGTGAGAATAAACCGTTTCCCTGAACTGCTGGGTATAGCTAAGGGCCCTATGAGATCCACAGCTACCCTTTGGAAGGGTTCATCAATAATTGGTAACGGAACTAATGGGGCCCTTCCCATATCTCTATTTTTCCCCACTCGCTGACAAGTCTGGCACGAACGACAGTAATTGGCAATGTCTGTACCCATGTTAGGCCAATAGAAATTATGTACTAAACGGGCCTTGGTTTTCTGTACCCCTAAATGCCCAGCTAAGGGGATTTCATGAGCTATTCTTAGGAGCTGTTCCCTAAATTGCAAAGGCACCACTAGTTGCCGGTCACTTACCCACTTCTCTTGGGTAGTTGTAGGCATGGATTCCCTGTACAACCTATTTTCATGCCAGTATATTCTTTCTTTATCAGTCTCAGCAGGGGGTTGGGCTGCAAGGCCTCTCATCTTTTCGAGGCTGGCATCGGTCAGGAGGGCTGCCTCAAATTCCCGACCGCTTGCCTCAAACCTGGGATCTGGTGTGAGTGTGAGCAGGGCCCCAGAAGCTGGAACCCCCCTGTCCTCTGGGTCAGGACACAGCAACGCTACAGGCAGGGGACTTCCTTCAGAGGGGCCCCCCTCCCCACTCAGTGACAGACCCTCCAGCCCTGTACCCCCAGTCTGATACTGGCTTGCCCTTACAGACTGCTGCCGGGTTACTGCTGCAACACAGGGGAGGTTCCCCCCTCCCACATCACAGTGGCTTGCTACTGGGAATCCCCCTACACTCCCTGCGAAATTGTTCTCCCCCCGAGATAGAGATGGGACATACACTTCCCCTCCCCCCAGGTCTATGCATGGGGATTCAGCTGGCTCTAATACAGAATTGCATGCAACCACATCCTGATTTCCCTCCCAGCCCCCATCACAATCAACATCATTATCAGATACCTGTAGATGAGCAGGATTCACGTAGGGCTCTGCTGGCTCCAGAGGGTCCCCTGCGGGCACATACTGTGACACCAACCTGCCCAAGTCAGTACCCAGTAACACATTAGTAGGGATGGTATCCGACACCCCTACCTCCCGCAACCCCCTCCCTGCTCCCCAATCCAGGTAAACCCGTGCCATGGGCACTGAAGGATGGACTCCCCCAAATCCTGTGACAGCCATAGTCTTCCCGGGAATAATATCCTCACAGTTTACTAGCTCTGGGCGCACTAAAGTCACCTCTGCTCCTGTGTCTCTGAGTCCCACAGTTACCTGAGTGCCCACGGTAACCGGCTGCAGATTGTCCTTGTGGCTCCCCTCAGTCCCAGCAACAAACAAAACAGAAGGAGATGGGCCAGGGGGTTTTCCAGGTGGTGTAGGTTTCCTTTTGTCAGGGCAGACATGACTAAGGTGGCCCACCTTATTACATATAAAACAGCGGCGTGCATCCACCTGCCCCGGCCTTACCCCTGGGCTTCCTGCAGGAGCAGCTGCAGATCCCCCCGGTTTGTAAGAAGGGAAAGAGGGGCTTCCTCCTGACTTTCCTCCTTTCCAGCTATGGGACCCTGGGTTTGGAATAGGCTTCCTGGCTGCTGGCATCCGGTTTGCAGTATATGCATCTGCAATTTGTGCTGCCTGATCAGCAGTTTTGGGCTCACGGTCAAGGACAAACTGCTGGACTTCCACTGGACAGATACACAGGAACTGGTCCAGTATCATCAGGTCCTCCAATTCTGTAAATGTTGAGACACTGCGACCCTGCACCCACTGATGGAAGGTGATTCTCAGCCTCCCAACCACATCAGTGTAGCTGTCATGGGCCCCACGCTGTAGACTCCTGAATTTCTTGCGGTGCACCTCTGGGGTGAGGTTAAAGTGCCTAATCAAAGTTTTTTTTATTTCATCATAGTCCCCATCATATTCTGGTGGAAGGTCCGCAAAAACTTCCAGAGCTTTGCCCTTAAGCCCTGGGGTCAGGAAACTTGCCCACTGCTCACGGGGTAAATGAAATTGCCTGCAGGTTTTTTCAAACCCCCTCAGAAAAGTGTCCAGATCCCCATCCTTCTCCATCACGGGAAAATTCTCCAGACGGGGTTTGAAGACATTGGCCTCCCTGGAGTCACTGCTGTGAGGTGGGGCAGTACCTTTTTGGAGCCGTGCCATCTCCAGCTGGAATTGTCGTTCTGCTTGGCGCTCAGCAGCCTCCCTCTCTGCTGCTGCTGCTGCTGCTGCTGCTTCCCTCTCGGCTTGGCGCTCAGCTGCCTCCCTCTCTGCTGCGGCCTGGCGTTCTGCTGCTGCAGCCTCGGCCTGCTGGTATTGTAGTATAAGTTGTAGCCGTAAGTTAGGGTCCGATGAGCCCAGCTGCTGCAAAACCAGTTGCAGAGAAGATCCTGTACCACTCTGCGAACTGTTGCTGCCACTCTCATCAGAGTGGTACTGGCCAATAGCAATGTCCATGGTTTGGCCCACTTGCCCAGTGCTGGACTCTTGGTCACTTTCAACCAGGGATGCAATAAGCCATTCCTTGGTCTGATTTGCTACTGCAATCCCTCTCTCCTCACAGAGTCTGGACAGCTGTTCCTTGCTCTGCCTCTTGTAGGATGCCATCTCAGAGGACAATTGCCAAATAAAAGATAGGAAAGAAAAAAGAAGGGAAGGGCACTACTGTTTGCAAGTATGTCTTTTCTAGACTATGCACTGCGTTTGTCCTTGAAGACTGTATATTCCTCGCAAGGATGTACAGTCCTTTAGTGCAAGGGTTAAACACTTAATCCAAGCACTAATGCTCTAATAAAAAATTAAATTATGCCACCGCTGCCACCAATTGTCACAAAAACGACTCACTCAACCACACTTAACTCTTGGGTTTGGCTACAAGGGGTTACAATCAGTCTCTCGATCACCTTACACACAGGTTAGACTAACAACAGACACCCCAAAAACACACCAACACCCACAAAGTTCATTCGCTGCCACCATCTATCATTAACAGGCGATAGAAACCTAATGTGACTATTCCCCTGCCCTCTATAACAGGTAATAACTCACACTACACAATATATCAAACACTCTCTCCTATGGTAGTTACTCAGGGTAAGATCCTACTAGTCTAACAAGCACTCCAGCAGCCAAAGGGTTAATCTACATTCAAACACACTTTCCTGCTAGCCGTACTAGTTATCCAACATACAAATAGGCAACTTTCCCTTTCCACACATACGAAGAGTTCATACACGTAGGCACAAGCATTCATAGGGCAATGAGTTCGTTTAGAGCACAAGGACTAACGTATTAAATGATATTTAATATTTAAAAGAAACAGTGCATATATATATATATATATATATATAAAAATTATATTACAAAGATGACACAGTTGCAAATACAGTAAATAAAATAAAAGGGAGTAAAAACACAAAGAAAACCCTTACTTTACCAAGTTTTGAAGTAGTCAGTGTATTTCCTCTGAGGCACGAGTTGGAAGCTGGACATACAATCCACTGAAAAAATGGAGCCTCCTTGTATGACAATGTGATATTGGGAATGTCACCTTTTTATTTCCTGCTGGGACACTCCCCTCATTACCTTATGCATGAGGTAGGAGTGCCCAGGAACATGTCGTTTACGACCCCCTGCAGGGGGTTTGCTACTCTCAGGCAATATTCCCCAATATCACTTAATATAATATTGGTACTTGCCAGTACCCAATACTATAATAAAAACATGGGCAGGCTGTGCTTCATATGTGGGCAAGAAGAACAATACCAAACACTAATAGGTTCCCACTTTCCAGTCCCCTAGGAACCAGCCCTCCTAACAGGTGGGTATAGGCTAGCCCTGTTTGGTATTGTTAGGAAGCATGTGACCTCCTCATAACCAATATGTAAGTTATGAGGTTGTGAATCCTATGACACAGGAGATATGGATACTTTCCTATAATCCATAATTTTCTACTAGCTATCCCCCCCTGCTGCTCTAGGTCCACAGCTCTGTTCTTTGATCAGAGAACAGACTGGCCCAGCTTCCTTGCCCAAATGGTGTGGCTCCAGACCGTCTCAGATGACAGATATGGATGTCACCTTTCCACAGCCCCCTGGTGAGATATACAATAAAGGGTCTCTGTGTGAGCCTGAGACTGAGTAATTAAGTATTAACTTTTAAAATGCCAGTGCAAGGTGGCCCTGGCATTACAAACACATTTTTGTGAAGGGAATAGTAACTTATTCATAAAGGTAATAATAAAGAGGTGTAACGTGTAAATATCACGTAACTAAGAGTCTATCTTTAACAGCACCCTAGTCATTTCTGCTCTTATTCTCCGTCTCAGACATTGTCATTCTGTCTGTCTGATAGTGATCTCTCAGGCTCAGCAGATCTGTTTTGTTTTTGTCATTCATTTTGTTCCCTTATGTTCCCTTTGAACAGAAAACAGAACGTGCAGTTCACAGGGCCCCTTTGAATTCCGCCAGCTGCAATTACAATTACATGTGAGAAAGGAAACAGAGCCAACTCTTTACATCAAAAATGGCAGCTGTAAATAAGATGCCTCATAGCCTGTTCCTCTTAGCTTAGGGCACTACCATCAGATCAGTCTTTATAATGACAAAATGCTTCGCACTTGCATCATATGCAGAACATAAAAGACATGATTTAGTAAATGCATATTCTACCATAAATATCATCTACAGTAAATATATATATATATATATATACACTGTATATATATATCTATATATATATATATATATAATACACAAAAGCCATGAATAGCCTGTAAATTATATCCTTATAAACAGTGAGTTCTGATGTCATCAGTTATAAACGGTGAGTTCTGATGTCATTTCTGTCACATGACTCACTAAAACTTGTGTATTATAATAAATAAAGTACCCCCAGTTGTAAAATATGAGGATATTAGAAGTTACCTCGGCGTTCCATGACCTGTATAAAAACACTTGACCTTCGGCCTCGTGTTTTTATATGGTCAAGAAACTCCTCGGTAACTTATAATATCCTTATATTTTACAAGAGGGGGTACTTTATTCACTATATATATATATATATATATATATATATATATATATATATATATATACAGTATATATATATATATATATTAAACAATCTTTTGACTTAGAGACTCTAAAAATGAGGCAGAGAGGTCAGTGTTAGCAGAGAAGTATGCTACATCACAGGTACACATGTTTCCCACATGAGACATACATATTTTCTACAGGTTCCCAACTTGGGTAATCACCAACCCTGCAGTGGATCTTTGGTCTTACCACAGTACAAGGCTCATTTATCAGTGTTCAAATTCAAAGTTTTACTGTGATTTAAATATTGGTCAAACACATTAACTGCAGTTTTCTATTTTTTTACTGATTTCTGATCTAATATTTTCTGCAGGCATCTCTAATGAAAGAAAAACATTTGGGAGAGTTGTTAATTCCAACAGAGAATACCAAAAGCTCATACTAATTTGCTTTGTCAAGGTCATGAACTAAGGTCACAATGCACTGATAATGATCAGCATCTTGATGTAAAGCATAACACTCTGATCACTCCTACATACAAACACGATGGAGTAGCCCATTTTCCACTTTACACTAATTCACTTGACAAATATTGTCATTAACAAGTATGATGTATGGATAACCATTTCTAATAGTCACCATACATTTTCTATAAAACCCAACCAATAACAGCTGTATATATACATTTACTGTTCATTAGTTCTATCTGTTATAGGAAGGGAACATTTTTTCATTCAGCCAAATACTGAAACAAAAAGTAGCTTAATTTGCATTGAGAAAAATATAAAAATTACTTAATGTGTAGACAAAAGAACATTCAATTGTCCAGAGTTTTAAAGTCACATGACTTTGTGAGATTAGGTTTGGTTCTACTGAATAGAGAAGAAATTACCCTCACACACCCTGGCCTTCCCGATCTGTACGAGTCCCAGGTGCTCAGTGAAGGAGGCATTGGCAACCTCAAATTCAACGTAAAAGGCAAGAAATCACTGGCACAACTTGGGTTACTTCTAGCAGGGAAAACCCTTGCTCATTCATTGCGGATGCAACGTTTCAGGCGTAACGTCTTTGTCATATGCTTGACAAAGGGGTTACGCCCGAAACGTTGCATCCGCAATGAATGAGCAAGGGTTTTCCCTGCTAGAAGTAACCTAAGTTGTGCCAGTGATTTCTTGGTTCTACTGAACTCAAATTGGCCTAATTTTTACCCTCTCAACCCTATTGCATTATGCTTTTGGATTTATTTGCTTAATTTTTCCATAACAAGGACATTTCAAATCTTAATCATAAAGGAAGGCCCAGTGTATCAATAATTTGTAGTCCTGTAGGTGAATCTTATTCTTGACTTACTCTAGAATTCAGTTACAACTGATGGCTACTAGAAGAATGCTGAGTGTTATAGTTAATATGTTTCCAGAGCTGTTTTAGTAGCTCTACAATTGACACGTTTAATTTTTATGATTAGCTATTTAAACCACCCCGTTTATCTCTAATCCAGGTACCACTACATTATACATATTCTTGACAACTCCATGCTTCCTACTTTGTGACAGTTTGGGAAAGTCCATTTCCTGTTTCAGTAGAATAATAATCCCCTACACAATGTATGGTCCATTAAGAATTTTACTCAAGTAGTCACAAAAGAACATTGTTTATAAGTAAATTACCAAAGAGATCCCTACTAAGGCAAGTCATTTAAAATTGGTTTGTTAATGACACTGTAGATGGACAAAAAAGGCTTGGAGACTAAGGTCAAGTGGGAAGAAAAATAACAGTTAAATTTTCATGTGATGTGAAGCCATGCACGTAGACTGCAATAACAAGCAAAATAATTACATACTGAAGCTGATGATTGATACAAAAAAGTTTTAATTCAGCTTTAAACAAGCTATGACAAAAGGGGCTCCTGATCAGATGTTGGAGTTCAAAGAGAAGCTTACACCTAAACCATTGAAGAATGCACCACACACTGCACTACAACTTTTCTCTAGAATGGGACAAATTCAGACTAGAACATAAAAGCTTTCAGGATTTACATAGGAAGGGTTTATTTACTTTAAATGCATCCAGGTTATGGTATTGTCTTCCAATGGAAGAAGAAAAACCTATGGATACATATGATTATTAAACATACATCCCAACATGTTCCCATTTTGGAGCTAGTAACTGTGGATAAGCTTGCAGCGAGTTTTTAACTCAATAAGCTTTTATATCCAGTTTACAATGTAATTCAAATATGCCAATATGACTTTTCTCTAAAAGAAATACATTTCAGTACCTGAGAATGGGATATTTCCTGATAACCCTCTTGTTAGGATTCAGTGTGAAATTGGAAAGTCTAAATGACTCATCCACAAATAACCATTTGGCTTGAGCAATCATTAAGGGGGGAAAAAATCCTTTTAGTTCAGGTATTTTCCGCTAGTGGGCTTGTCAGCTTTTAGGCGTATCATACCACGGAGACCGTATGTATATTTTGTCTTTAATGTGGCTTTCTTAATACATTTTGTACTTTAATGGAAATATTTGAGTTACAGGATATTCCTTTTTGTAACATGAGGTGGTTCTTAAAAAACTAACTTGATGCAGCTAAATATGTATTCTATTGATTGCCTAAATTTTGAACTTTTATAAAAAATATTTGAGTTACAGGATATTCTTTCTATAGTTTGATGTGCCCTTTGGTCCTGGGTGCTATATCCTGTTAACGTTGGCCCTTTTTGGCTAGTTAACCATATCCCGTGCATACAATGTATGTAGTTTGGTTACCACTGCATGTTGTCTAATGATACTTGCACCCAAGATTTTCATTTCTTAAAAGGTTTTTAAAGGCTTTTAGCTTAACAAATCAGAAAGCATAAATGTTAATGATGCAGCTCACTCTCCCTAGAAATGCGCATAAACGGAAGAGCTGGCTGGCTTCTACAAACTGTATCATAGCAACACAAGCATGCTGGAGCAAAGAATCTTGGCTGTCAATACCATATTATTGTACATAGGAGCATATTCAGGCAATATTACAAACTGGATTAGCTGTCAAAATGTCTTTTACAAAGCGCCATACGAAGGTGCGCATAAGCAATATTGACAATAATATTTTTCTTCAATAAGAAAAGAGTATGTTCCTATTAATCCATAAAAGCCAATCAGTGCACCTATACTATATTCCTTAAAGTGACTGTGCATCATAAAAATCGTAAAAGTGACAACCAAGTAATGCATCTTACTTTACTTTTTAAATGAACAATTCAGTGTAAAAATAAAAACTACGTAAATAGATACCGTAGGCTGCGCAAATTAAAAAAGGTTTCTAATATAGTTAGTTATCCAAAAATGTAATCTATAAAGGCTGGAGTGACTGGATGTTTAATATAATAGAACCCAACTTGCTTTTCAGCTCTCCAACTCTGCAAAAGTAGTGTTCTGGCTATTATATGACTATGAAGATTTTCATTCATCCAGGTCATAGTATATCTAGTATAGGTCAATCTAAAAACAACTGGACTTGCTGAGTAATCAATGAAGACGTTTCACTACTCATCCGAGCAGGCGCTTCTTCAGTTCAACTGACTGGTGTGGGAAGTTCTCGGCATATAAACTCTTCCACTAATCCATTTACAATGGCACATTGTAACTCTTCAAAGAGGTGACATCTGAAGAAACTCACAGAGGTGTTGATTCTGTGTAGTTGTGATAGGATTATCCAAGGTGTCATGCAACTCCTAGATACAGGTGTTACTTGTGAGAGTTGCATGAATGGATGTGTGAAGTGTTCTGAAACCACCGGGGTACAGATGTTAGAACAGCATTGTATGTAGCAGACAGGTGGTGTCGAAGGCCCCCACCACTTGATTAGTGGAAGAGTTTATATGCCGAGAACTTCCCACACCAGTCAGTTGAACTGAAGAAGCTGCTCGGATGAGTAGTGAAACGTCTTCATTGATTACTCAGCAAGTCCAGTTGTTTTTAGATTGATCTATACTAGATATCTGGCTATTATATTAGACATTCAGTCACTCCAGCCTTTATACATTACATTTTTGGCTAACTATATTGAAATTGTTTTATTTTGTACAGCCTATCTATTTACCCAGTTTTTATTTTTATACTGAACAATTCCTTTAAAGTGACAGTGCCATGTGTCCATATAGAAACAGTCAAATTTATCATTCAATTCATCACCAAATCCATCATTCAATTCATCACCAAATATATATGAACTCTATAAAAGCAATATTCAGTACACAGAATTAAAACAGTATTAAAACACCAGACTTACCAAAAAGATCTCATTTTCTACACTGGCTGAGGTCACTGAATAGGTCCCAAGACCTATTTAAAAAAAAAGTGATAGTTCAATCCACTAGGAGAGGGAGTATTCAATGTATAGATCCACTTTAACTCACATTGCTTCAAGAGCAACTCCCTGCTGATGGTATAAAACCTAGTATATGGCACCCATTACAATGAGTCACACCCTTGGCAAACTTTCCTATGTGTCCAAACAAAGAAAATAGCATTCAGTGGAACATAATCATGAAAATAAATATTACATTTGTTGCATACAAGGTTATGAAAGCAGAATATAGTTGGTTTTCATTTATAGAAAGTAAATCAATTGTGTCATGCTTTAAAACTAAATAAGCATGGTCCTAATTTAGATGATGAAATGGCAGATTAGAATCCACAAGACCTCTTATGGACCCCAGCCTTCTCATGAGTCAGCTTGAGATGACTCTTCAGGGCACAATTACTAAAGATGTAGATGAGAGAAAGGGACAGTAACTAGTTAAAGGTAGTTGTGTGTAAAACCAAATAATGCACTTAAATAACAAAGTCCAAATGCTCCAAAGGTCAAAATCAATTGTTCGATGCTTCAAGGGTTGAATGCAAATTACCCGAAAACTCCAACAAATGTTCCACGTGGAGTGCTGCCTCCTTTATCAGTTGGTCCCAAGCAGGCAAAGTCTACAAATAGGGAAAAGAAGAAAATGACCGGCACTCAGGACTTAATGCAAGCGGGCCAAGCCCTGCGTGTTTTTTTGCAGAGTAAAAGACTTTGGAAAGTCTACAAATAAACATAAAAGAAGGGGTGCACTCCCATCGTGTAAAATTGTATAAGCACCTTTAATCAAAGAAAGATATATTGCACTTACACTTTAAGCAGAAAATTATTGTTCGTCAATAAAGTCTGTTAAATCTGTTGCCCTTACTTTAATTACTTTATTCCAAATTACTTTAACTAATGTGTATGGGGAACAACATGTAAAAAAACAAAAATCACAAAACAGAGCCTCAATATTTCTACCCCTATGCCATGGTGAAGACTTAGTAGAATGTCAGCTTACAAGTCTACACTAGTCTATTTTAAGCAGGAAGTAGAAATTGCTGGGGGGTGGGTTGTAAGCCATAGAGTATCATGGCTTCATTGCCTGGTTGTGAGAAAAGAAACCTGAACCTAGTAGTCCTAAAGGAAATGTCTGTTTATTAGAATCCTAAAATAAATAAGTCATGCAGGAATTCCTTATAGCAGCCTTGACCCCTGCTCCAGCTAATGCTGGCAAGCATAAGCCCAAGAATCCTGGCTCACCTGCCATAACATTTAGTGAGACTACTAGGGTTAACAATTTGTTTATTTAAATCTCCTGAAGTCCAGTGTTTATTAATACAAGTCACTTGCTCAAACGAGATACACATGTAAGACTGATACCTATGTAGGTATTGCCAAAATATCATAGCTCAGGATTATGGTTCCTTTGATATTGATAAACGACAGATCTCCTAATTGATTTTCTTTATGATCTCTTCATCCCCTTGCATTATTTCTTACATGAGGCTTTCACAATTTTCCATTTCCTGATTGTATTTTATATCAAGGTCAATTTACTTTTGAGCCCAAAATAAGTACATATGCAAACACCACCTAACAATGTCATTTCAAATATCAAAAAACAATTTGGAATTATTTTTGTGTTCTGTGTTTTAAATTCGGAAAAGGAATGAGAAAAAAAGGGATGTTGTTCTAATTCCTACACAATACATTCATTTTCATTCTCAGAGTGGGAGTTTAGAGGGCCTGACTGGCAGCCGACTTTGAACATAGAATAGTTAATGTAGATTTGTCCTGATTATTTCCATTTATGCCATTGCCTGAAATCCTTTTTCATTTGCTGCTTGTCAAAGCATAATACAATCCCACTGATTTGGGGTCTTATCGATGCATTTTTGCACACTGCTGAGTTCAATACTAATAGTTTTAGAACGATTATTGCAATGAAACTGAAAATGTTAATATTTCTAAGGCTGTCTGTTTGAGTGTAAAATTCCTAAGTATGTTGATTTCCAGCCCAATTCTCTTTCTGGCTGTCTGCCCACATGACATGTCCACTTTACATTTACTAGGATATATGTGAGAGGATGTAGTGCAGTCGGGGATGTAATTTTTCTTTTATGATGAACCTTATTTAATGGTAAAATCCACATAATGAGCTGCAATATTAATCATGCCGCTAAGAACATTTTCCAGACTAGCTTGGTAGTATAGTGAGATACTTTTCTGCTATGAAATCTCTGATTGGAGATTTTACCCTGGTTGTAAGTCTAAAAATATTGGCACACGATTTTGCCACTTCTACTGTATCACTATATGCAGGAATACATATTCTTTGAGCAATTTTCATTCTTTTAGATGAGCACTCTTCATGTGGGTGATTAATGACCCAATAAGACGATAAACCAGTTAACAGCTTAGATGATGTAGGACACCTTTATGACAATGTTTCATCACGATAGGGGCTTGCAAAGTGGAGTTCAGTAATGTAATGGCAATGCAAATCAAATCCAAAATACTGAGCCCTGCTCACTTAAAGGGGTTGCTCACCATTACATTATATTTTAGTAGAATGCAGAGAGTGATATTCGGAGACAATTTGCAATTGGTTTTCATTTTTTATTATATATGGTTTTTGAGTTGTTTAGCTTTTAATTCATCTACTCTCCAGTTTGCAATTACGGTAAAGGTGCATATTATCCTAGCAACCATGCACATGAGACTGGAATATGAATAGGAGAGGGTCTGAATAGAAAGACAAATAATCAGAAATAGCAATAAAAATACATGTGTAGCCTTACAGAGCATTTGTTTTTACATAGGGTTAGAGGCCCCAATTTGAAAGCTGAAAAGAGCCAGAAGAAGGCAAATAATTCAGAAACTATAAAGAAGAAAAAAATGAAGGCCAATCGAAAATTTGCCTTAAAATGAGCCATTCTATAACATACTAAAAGTTAACTTAAAGGTGAAGCACCCCTTGATAAAGCTGCAGTGGCAGGGGAACATGTATCTAGGGCTGAATAGGTCAGCCACACTACCTGGGCACTTGGATCCAACATGGACTTCCTCCTTCACTTGCGCATATACTGCAGTCCTGAGTGGGTTAAGTTCACTGGGTAATTTCACGGGGGGGGGGGGTTGGAGAATTAGCATATAGAAATCTGAGAGACCAGAGCTGAGAGCGACCGGAGAAGAAGCTGCAGTTTGAAAAATACCTGGAAAGGTACTTATTATTTGTACAAGAAAGGAACAGTGACTGCTTGGCCTGTTTTTTTGTTTTGCTGTAGTGGACCAGCCCAACTGAGGGACTCAAAACCTGTGCTTAGTGATGATGCTGATTATTATTATTAATAATAATAACGCATTTAAAAAAAAAGCTTTAACATATCCCGCAGTGCTGTGCAATAAATGAATACACTGAACACTCATTTACATACAAAAACAACCAATATCATATACTATTTAAAATAGAGCCAAGAGTGGCCCAGGGTTTTAATTTTTTGTTCACCTGGTACTGTCACACAAGCTGGTCTGTGTCTCCATCTGATCCTTTCTCACAACCCTCACTGTAAAATCTAAGTATATTAGAATATTAGAAGTCACTGTAGAGTTCAATGATAATGGCTGATCAGTGCTTTTTTACAGGTCATTGAATCCTGAGGTGATGTCTGAAAAGCAGGATGTTGGCTTCTATGTTAGACATCCAGTCACTCCAGCCTTTGTAGAACTATCTATATTAGAAACATTTTTTATTTTGCACAGCCTATCTATTTACCCAGTTTTTATTTTTACACTGAACTGTTCCTTTAATACAAGGTAATAAAATGTTACGCTTTATTTAACTTATGATTGGTACCGATTTGTTATAATTGTGTTATAATAGATTCCAACACATCTCAACATAGTCTTAATAATGCTAAAATTCAGACTTCTTAATATCCATCAGGAATTTAACAGCAAGAATTGTAATAAATTGGGAAATATGTGGATGCTACCTTTCAGCAGTCTTTTAGCTGAACTGATCAACATACAGTACTTACCAAAATCATTGTGTTTTTCCTGGTCTGATTTACTCAAGTTATTTTATTAATAAATGAGGCAAAATCATGCATGAGATTTTGGTCAAGCTTTTTTTAATTTAATTATAAGATACATTTGTGGTTTAGTAAATAACCTCCTAAAAGATCCACTTCTTGGGGTGGTCATGGTCAACAAATGAGCAGATCTCATACCAATATGCCCTCCTTGAGCTGGTCGATATCGGTCTGATCTAATCACACAACATAGATACAGGCAGTCAGAGGGAGGACCTCATCAACAAGCTGATGTGGTCCTCACTTCAACAGGATTTTTGAACTTGTCCAATCGATATCTAGATGATTTCTGGCCCACAGGTCAACAAGATGCCAATTCAGTCTCTCATCAGCTTTTATCAGTCCATGTATGGCCACCTTTAGTGCTGAATTGTTGCCAACTGCAAATGTACAATTTAGCATCAGTGTTTGTAAATTATCCTTTATATGCTAGGTGTAGTACCCTTTTGCTAGATTACATGGTAAAAGTACTGAAACCTGTAACTCTGCACTAGTCCCAAAGTTGTTTATTCCTGATTTATACTGTGGTTGCACTTAGGTGTATTAACTTAACTTACACAGGTATAGATGTTCTTAATATACATGTGTGGTGTTTATATAAATGGCCTGTAGGTGTCACTGTGCACAAGAGTTATACTGTGTACATAGTACTTTCTAGACTGTTTTAAATTATTAGAGTTGAAGTGTAATGGCTGCATGAACCTGCTATTAAAGCACTGTTATACTCTACTCATCCTCGGCTACCAAAACATAACATATTGGCGATGAGGATGGGATGTCTCTTCTACCTTTGCAGCAGTCTGCAGCTTTTCTTCCAAACCCTGGTGAGCCTACCTTACCTTTTACTGCTTGGATCTGTATGTTTGAAAATTACATTATTGCTGCTGATCAAGGGGATATTTGTGCTTACAACAAAGGGACTAGGAAGAGCTGGAATCCGTATAGATAGATGGTCAGCAAGGCTACTGAATTTCAACTACAAAATGCAATACAAACCAGGTTTGAAAAATGTTACTGCTGATTGTTTGTCACGTTTACCTTTACCTGCAGCTTCTGATACACTGGATGAGGACATAGAAGTTGTAGCACTGACTGATTTACTATCATCTACAATTAAAGCTGCTGATTTTAAGCAAGCTTGCCTCACATGTCCAATTCAAGTAAAACTACTGGACATCTTACAAAGCAAATGGCCAAATGCTGAGAACAAACTCAATCCTGTTCTTCAACCTTAATACAGGATTAAACATGAACTGTCCTTAGTAGATGGCTATGGTGTCTGTGTAGCTCACCGCTTACTGGTGCCAGAGACCTTGCAAGAAAATCTCATACAACTTGAACATGAGAGTCATCAAGGAATTCTACGTACAAAACAAAGACAACGAGAACTATACTGGTGGCCAGCAATGTATGCTGATGTGTTAACTGCCATTCATTCTTGTGTTACTTGTCAGAGTCATGACAATACAGCTATCACCCATACACCACCACTTCAGCCAGTACCATTCCCTGATTCAGCATGGGAAAACTTGCTATTGATATTGTGGGTCCTTTTACAGATGCTCCTATAGATTGTAGATTTGCTATAACCTTGATAGACTATTACAGTAAATGGCCTGAAATTGCATTTGTTTGTCATAAAACATCAGCTACAGTAATAACATTTCTGTCTACAGTCTTCAGCAGAGAAGGTAATCCAAAGGAGTTAATATCAGACAACAGACCACATTTTGTCTCATTTGAATTCTTTCTGAGAGAGAGAAATATTGTGCATAGGAAATCTTCAGTGTATTACCCACAAGCAAATGGAGAAATCAAGCCATTCAACAGAAGTCTGAAAGAAGCACTACAGAAAGTAAATGTTACTGGGAAATCATGAAAAGTATTTACAACAGAGTTCCTACATAACTACAGAGCAATGTGCCATGCAACAACCCAATCATCTCCTGCTGAATTATTACATGGCAGACAGATGCGCACTAACTTACAAAATACTGTGCTTACAAAATCATCTACTGCTGACATTTTCAAACGTCAACAAGCCAAATGCAAGGCTTTTTTTATCTTTTTTTTTTTATCAAGGGTCACCCCCGAAACGTCGCATGCTGCATTAAATAAATGTAAAGCAAGAGTTTCACCCTGCCAGCATTACCTGTGTGCCAGTGAACTTCTTGCAGTACATTTGGATAGGTTGCCAATACCTATTTCGCTGGGCACCAGGGTTTGGTTCTCTTTGGAGGGCCAGGGTGTGCGTTTGTATCCAGATATTTTCCACGTGGAAAGTTTATCTAGCAGTATAATCATTTACACTGATTTCTATAACTGCAATAAAGGCAAGATGTGATTATTACAGGTAATGGATCTGTTATCCAAAATGCCTTGGACCTGGCGCTTTCCAGAAAAAGAGATGATTTGGGCACCTATGGGTGACTATATTTCATTACACCTGAAGCAGACTGCATTTCTGTGGCCAGTGGTGTAACTAGAGTGCACCAGGCTCCCTGCAAAAAAATCTTCAGAGCAGCACAGCGCACACCTCGATTCCCATCCTCCCGCCTCTGCCCGCTCCTGCGCTTGGTTTGTTTGTGTGCACTGTGAATCATATGGTCCCAGGGGAGGCCCTTAGTTCTTAAAATGGCAATTTTCTATTTAGGATTACCCAATTGCACATTCTACTAAAAGGTTTATTTTTATGAATATTATTTATCTAGATGAAGCAGGGTTTTACATATGAGCTGTTTTATGCTATATATTTTTTATAGAGACCTACTGTACATTGTTCGATGGTATAGTTTTCTTTTAAAGGAGAAGGAAAGTCTTCGTCCACTTGGGGGGTGCCAAATGTTAGGCACCCCCAAGTGATTGTAGTTACTTACCTGAAACCCAGGGCCGGTGCTCCTATCAGCAGAAAACTGCACCAACCTGGCTTATTCTTTATTCTCGCAGCTGCGCATGCGCAGTAGAGCGAAAAGCCGAACTTTAAGTAAAAAGTCAGCTATTTTGTTCTACTGCGCATGCATCTGTCCGGGAAATTTGAAGAAAGAAGAAGCCGGAAGAGGATCCCTCTGTGTTGCTTACTGAAAACCTGGTTTCAGGTAATTAAATACATTCTGAGTGAAAATAGACTTTCCTTCTCCTTTAAGTTACAATGCAATAGGCCTTACAGTGAGTGAAGGCACTAAAAAATTGGCCGATAATTTTTGCTCACCATGTACGAGGCAGCAGAGCAGATGCTGTAACAAAGGCACAACAGGGTATTTAATTACTTTTAGGGGCCGATTCACTCAGCTCGAGTGAAGGGTTCGAATGTAAAAAAATTCGAATTTCGAAGTTTTTTTTGGGTACTTCGACCATCGAATTGGTTAAATTCGTTCGAATTCGATCGAAGTCGAACGAAATCGAACGATTCGAAGTAAAAATCGTTCGACTATTCGACCATTCGATAGTCGAAGTACTTGCCCTTTAAAAAAAACTTCGACCCCCTACTTCGGCAGATAAAACCTACCGAAGTCAATGTTAGCCTATGGGGAAGGTCCCCATAGGCTTGCTAACCTTTTTTTGATCGAAGGATTTTCCTTCGATCGTTTGATTAAAATCCTTCGAATCGTTCGATTCGAAGGATTCAATCGTTCGATCGAACGAAAAATCCTTCGATCGTTCGATCGCAGGATTTGCGCTAAATCCTTCGACTTCGATATTCGAAGTCGAAGGATTTCAATTCGAGGGTCGAATTTCGAAGTAATTTTAACTTCGAAATTCGACCCTTCGTGAATCGGCCCCTTAATGATGGAACAGTCAATCACCTTGAACGGAAGAATTATTTATTGGAAAAAACAGCAGAGAATAGATTTGCTGGTTTTTTTTGCTGTTATTTCTGGTTAATATTGCTCTGAATATAGCTATGTGGTATTCAGAAGAACATAATTAATTTGATTACAAAAATGTATTAGATAATGTAAGATTGTGTGCAGTGACAAAAGTGTGTTTTGTTACAGAACCACTATACAGTATATTAGGGGAGGGATGTGCATCATATATATACGGAGGGGGTTATTTACTCCAGTCGGGCTTTTTGGGGCAAAACGAATTTTCAAATTTTCTGTTTTTTTAACTCAAATTTTTCGAGATTTATTAAAGCCCGATGCAGCAAAGAGCCCGAATCCAAAAATCCGCCATCTTAGACCTGCCGAGGTTGTGTATAAGTCAATGGCAGAGGTTACTATCCTATTTTGAGGTTCCTGTGGTCTGTGCTGGAATGAGCCCAAAAATCCGACCAGTTTGGACTTTTCGTACAAACACAGAAATATTTAGGCTTTTCTGGAAAAAGCCCACAAAATCGAGCGATTTGGGAAAAAACTCTGGAAAAATTATAAGATTTGGTTTTTCAAGTTTTTACTAGAACCGACTAATCGATAATAAATAAGGTAAAATTGGGTATTGGAGTTTGGTCATAATTTTTTTATATCAAAAATGAGAAAAATTTGGATTTTAGTAAATAACCCTACTCGTGTCCAGCAACTTTATTCAGGGTCAGCAGGTCTTGCTGGGAACTCAGACTATGAGCAGTTTACTGAACTTCAGAAAGAAATACACTGGAAGGATGTTTAAAGTGATGCTGTCACAGGCACAGAGAATCCCCCAACTTAGCTCCGTCTTCCGTCCCTACTGCCTTAGGGAAAGCACAGAGTTTATTTCTCCAGCCTGTGAGGAAGGAAGAATATCATTGGACGAGGGGCTGGCTCCATTCCAGCATGAAAGCTCTATATACTTGTGACAAGAGGAGCTGGCCTCAGACTGAGGGAATCACAGACTGCTCAGGGTCATAGACAGCTTGTATCAGAGTGCTACCAACAAGTTCCGCTAAACGGCAAGGCACTGTCTATAAGAAGACACAGACTGCGTCAACTGAGGGAGAAAAAACATTTTATATTTATTTCTTCTCAAGAAACCTAAGAACCAATAAAAAGCCAAGATGTGCAAAGGATTAGCTGCCCTGCCCCACACCTGCCTGGAGAGGTGAGATACTATGGGAGTGTGTGCGGTAAACTGTTTAATAGTACTGAGTATAATTGCTCTATGCATTAATACTAAGTAATTACAGCTTATGTGAGTCAGGAGTCTGCATTGTATCATGATACTGAATGTTTACATAACTATCTATTGAAGGAGTATAGCAGCTCAAGATGTTTCTATAGCTACTATAGAGCGCACTATATCCACGTTTGTATAGCCCTTTGAGTTAGGCACTTCACCTAATATATTGTTAGTTACTGATCTAATAATGTGCTTGTTGGACTCTGAGTAATAGATGTGGGTGGTAAAAGTGGCTTGTCACACTAAATACCTCCTAATCCCCTTTATAATGATATTGTGTTTCCAGAGTGTTAGCTGCAAGAAATCCACTCTGCCAAGCCAAAAGCTTTTCTTTACATACCCCCCTTTAATATGATAGTCTACAAGATGTTTGAGTTTTTATTAAACAACTTATTGTTGCTACTGTATATGGAGACAGGACAGAAGCCAGGGTTCGACAAGCCTAGTGAATAAACCATTGGGTCACTCCTTACGCAAAAGGAAAATTTGCATTTCTTGGATATAATGAATATTTTTGGATGAAAATCCCAGCATATTAACAGCAGCAAGTTATAAGCGATTAATATTACAGGTGTGGGACCTATTATGCAGAATGCTCGGAATCTGGGCATTTTTAGAAATTTTAATTATTATACAGGTATGTGACCTGCTATCCAGAATGCTCAGAACCTGGGTGTTTTTTTAAAAAATGTAATTATTTTACAGGTATGGGACCTGCTATCCAGAATGCTCTGGACTTGGATAAGTCTTGGATAAGTTTCTGGATAACGGATCTTTCTGTAACTTGGATCTTCATACCTTATGTCTACTAGAAAATCATGTAAACTTTAACTAAACCCAACAGGCTGATTTTGCTTCCAATAAGGATTAATTAAATCTCAGTTTGGCTCAAGTTCAAGATGTTGTTTTATTATTACAGAGAAAAGGGAAATCTTTTTTTTTAAAAAAAATTTTGTATTATTTGGATAAGATGGAGTCTATTGGAAATGGCCTTACCGTAATTAGGATCTTTCTGGTTAAGAGGTTTCCGTATAATGGATCCCATGTAGAATGGAGACCCTGTAAAATGGGGTCTATGGGAGATGGCCTTGCCCTAATCCTGAACCTACTGAATAATGGGTTTCCGGATAACTGACCCCATACCTGTAATAAGATATTTATTTGTGCCATTTGTTTTCCAGTTTGCAGTTTGGAATCTATTATGTGTGCTGATGGGTAGCCCAGCAGTGTCAGAATGAAGTGACAGTTGACTTTGTCTCCAGATGTTTCATTATTTGTGCATTTTACAGAGAAACTAGTTATTTTTTGGAACTTTTCTGGAGTTGTTATAACACTTGACTGATTGTTAGAAACAGTGTGAAAGAAACTATTCACTATGGGGCAGATTTACTTCAAGTTACTTCAAGTTAAAAACCTCAAATTTCGAACAATTTTTTGGGTATTTCGACCATTGAATAGGCCTAAATTCGACTTTGATTTGAAGTAAAAAAAAGTTCGACTTCGAAAATCGAAGTAGTTTAACTTCGACACTTCGCCGTCTTAAACCTGCCGAATTGCTATGTTAGCCTATGGGGACCTCCTAGAACCCATAGCCAACATTTGGCTAAGTCTTTAGAAGTCGAAGGAAAAGCGTTCGATTCAGAGGATTTCATTGTACAATTGAACGATTTTTGTTTGACCGAAAACGGCCAAATTCAATACAAAAAACTTCGACTTCGACATTCAAAGTCGAAGTAATCCAATTTGTTGGTCAAATTTTGAAGTTGTTTCCACTTCAAAATTCGACCCTTGATAAATCTGCCCCCCGACACTTGAGAAATACACATTTCACAGACATACGTTTGGGCGCTCTTGAAACCGTACATCAAAACATACCTCCTTCAACACTGTAGTTATGTTGGACTTTAGACTGAAGACAGACATAAGTATATCAATCCTTCTAAAACACATTGCAAGTTCCTTTCCTACAGATGGGGCGTAAACCCTGTATTTTTAAATGTGACTTTAAATCACAGGGTAACTAATGGACATAGGTTAAAAGATGATGGCAATTTTCGATTTTGATCATATTTGAAAAAGTAAGTTGGGATTTGATTTTTATTTGGCTGATTTGATTTATTCAGTACTCACCTGAGTCTAAAGGGGTTATGTAATAAAAGTTTGAGCAGGAGCATTAACCTATAGCGACCAATCAGTAGGTAGCATTTACTGGTCACCTGTTCAAACATCTTATTGGTTGCTATGGGTTACTGGCCATGGGCAACTTAGTGCCTTTTATTACATATGGGGGTAAATACCTTATCAATATTCACAGGGTTAAATGAATAGAAGGATGCAAAGTAGATACTGCACGACTTAAGTCTAAACAAGCCCCTTGGATTGTATATGAACATATTAGTGATGTAGTTTAATGGTGACATATAGGGGCAGATTTCAACACAGCAGTGGAGATCTGCGCTCAGCCCAATATTATTCAATTTATAAAATGCATCTATCCTTCCATGTGGATGTGCCAATCATCCAAGGTTATCTGCACAGTCAGTCAACAAAAGGAGAGCACTTCAGATGCAGATTTACTGCTAATTCTTCTTTATTCATTTACTGCAAGACACAACATGTTTCGGGCAATCACTGCCCTTTACTCTACAAAACTGGTGCTGACTTAATGGGTCTTGGTGAGATATAAATGCATTGCACTTTAGCAAACAGCATAAGGAGAGCAAATGCTGCTCGGGACATCAGACCCAATTCATACATCCATCATGATTTTCTTGTAGGAGATTAAACAGAAGTCTTGGACGATGCTTATGAAGCATTTAAACTTGGTGTTTGTTTGGAATTTTGATAATCACTGGGCCATGATAAAAACCAGAAGCAAAGTCGTTAGACAAGTGGCTATACCAGAATTGTTTGCTTAATGCAGAATCAATTGACTTGCTGAAATTTACATGTTCTCAATGTCAAACTGTGATCCTTACAGTCCATCTTTTGAAAATAAGTGATTGAAAAGAGAAATTCAGCCACTATTTGCTGTTCTTAGGAGTATGTAATAAGCAAGCTTATGTGCTCCCACTGTAAGGCTAAATCACAAAACTGTACTGACAGACTGCTAAATGAATAAAAATACGATTTTTCCTGGATAAATAGTTAAGAATACCTCATGTTATATCCTAATTGAGAAATGTGAGAAATATGAGTTTTGTCTTTCATTATATTTTCTGAAGTTTTGCATAAAGAAGTTATTTTCCCTTTTTACAACTTGCTATTAAAAAAGATTCTTTGCTTGCCTTTTTCTTGACTTATTCGTTTGGGATGTTGCTATAGTCTTTTGTATGTATTTTCTATACTCAGTCTCTTATTGTATACTTGCTCTAAATAGTAAAGTAAATGACTCCCTCAACGTTTCATGGGATAGTCATCTCTATCTCTTCATGCGAACCTTAGAAATGGTAACAGTTGCTTCTGAAACGTTGTGCCAAACAGCTTTTCCTTAAGGGCAGAGACACACTGGCAGATTCGGGGAGATTAGTTGCCCGGCAACAAATCTCCTTTTCTTTGGGGCGACTAATCTCCCGAACTGCATTTGCCCTGCCTTCCCGCCAGCTTGAATGTTAATTGTCAGCGGGATGGCACTCGGAGCGTGTTCTCCAAAGTCGCCCAACTTAGGGTGACTTCGGAAAACTAAGTGCTCCAAATGCCATGCAGTCGGCGATATTCATAGCTGGCAGGGAAGGCAGTTTGGGGAGATTAGTTGCCCTGAACAAGAGGAGATTTGTCCCCGGTCGACTTATCTCCCCGAATCTGCCCATGTGTCCCTGCCCTTAATCTATCACTTTATTTTAATCATTCATCACCTATTTACTAATTTACTATGACATTTTTTTCAGATAAAATTATTATATATTGTTATATATTATTATATATTATTTTGCACCCATAGGAAATACAATATTTCAGAGACAGCTGTTGACTCAAGGTTCTCGTACTAAGGGGCAGATTTATCAAAATGTGACATTAGAGTCTACCACAAAAAACCCACTTTATTCAGAATTTTTAGAATTGTATTTATCAAAATTGAGAGTTCATCATTTGATAAATGGGGAATGTAATAAAAGTCGCAAAGAGCAAAACAATTCGCACCAATAAGACCAAAAATACACATCTCGCAATTTTATATTGTTCCTTAAACTGTTATTGCATTGCGAATTTTAATTGCGAATTCGGAATTTTAATTGCGCAGTCATAAGAAGTGCTTGAAGGTGTCGTAATCTTTTGGAGCAAACTAACGACTTTTTCAGTAAGTATAAAATTCGCAAACGGTCTTTCACTGTCGGAAGTGGTCGCTAAACAGTTTCCGGGCTCGCAAAAGCTATATTAAATTCGCACAAAGCTAAATTTGTTCGAAGGCATAACTTTTCGCATTGCGAATAGTTTTTCCGTTAGCGATTTTTATTACATTCCCCCAATAGATTTCTAAAGATTCCATAGGAATGAATAGAAAATGAGTGAATTGGTGTTTTCTAATCTCACATTTTGATAAATCTGTCCCTAAAACTTGACTCTGAATAAACACAACAAGGCAGAAGCCATCTAACAAATTGGTATATAGGGGCTTATTTGCAAATATGTATAGATAGTTTTTTTGTCACTTTAGGGGGCCAATTCACCAAGCTCGAGTGAAAGATTCGAAGTAAAAAAACTTCGAATTTCGAAGTGTTTTTTGGGCTACTTCGACCATCGAATGGGCTACTTCGACCTTTGACTACGACTTCGACTTCCAATCGAAGGATTCGAACTAAAAATCGTTCGACTATTCGACCATTCGATAGTCGAAGTACTGTCTCTTTAAGAAAAAAATTCGACCCCCTAGTTCGCCACCTAAAACCTACCGAACCCAATGTTAGCCTATGGGGAAGGTCCCCATAGGCTTGCCTAAGTTTTTTTGGTCGAATGATAATCCTTCGATCCTTCGAATCGTTCGATCGAACGATTATTCCAGTTTTTGCGCTAAAATACTTCGACTTCGATATTCGAAGTAGATGGATTTTAATTCCCAGTCGAATATCGAGGGTTAATTAACCCTTGATATTCGACCCTTGGTGAATTTGCCCCTAAATGTATGGTATATTTTAATAAAACAATGCGTTTATTTGACTAAAGCTGCATTAAAACCAGCATTTAATGGGAACACATTTTACATCACCTTCTCATGCCAGAAATTACAATGGCTTATAGTGGGTCTAAAGTTGTGTAATTTTAGTTGTTAAATTGGCTGAATGTTGACAGCCCTTAGGAAACTCTAGGATTTGATGACTTGTGGCTGGTTAAAACTTTCTGTCAAATCACATTGGGAAAAGGGGAAAATGTTGATGGCGTTAACTCATTAAATGCTTTTCTGGCTGTCAGAAAAGTGTTATGAAAAGATGGATAACATATGAACTGCTGGGAAAAAAACCTTAGTAATCTGTCATTATGGAAAGTTCTACTGCTATAAAAAGAAGAGGGTTCCACTGTTGTTGACTCACTGAATCCAGTTGAGATCCAGGTTGAAGGCAACAGTATTGTAAAGAGTTCTGGTGCTAAACTACCTTAATGGATCCATAATAATCAGAGTGTGAAATAATGGAACGTCAGTGAGTCACAGTATCAGGCAATTGCTACATAGTCACATTGAGGACACGAGGCCTAGTTCCAGATTCATTATTTGGGGGGTTTTATCTGATTTATTCCCCCTTCCCAGTTTGTTAGCTCTTCTGGTATGGAAGGATCAAGTGCATTAAAGGGGTGGTTCACTTTTAGTATGTTATAGAATGGACAATTCTAAATTTTCAGTTGGTCTTCATTATTTATTTATTTATAGTTTTTAATTATTTGCTTTTTTTCCAGCTTTCAAATGGGGATCACTGACCCCCCCCCCCATCTAAAAAATAAATGCTCTGTAATGCTACACAATGATTGTTATCACTACTTTCTACTACTAATCAATCTATCGGGCCCTCTCATATTCTTATTCAAGTCTCTTATTCAGATCAGTGCATGGTTACTAAGGTAATTTGGGCTCTAGCAACCAGGCTGTTGAAACTGGGGAGCTGCTGAATAAAAAGATAAATAACCGGAAAACCACAAATAATCAAAAATGAAAAACAATATCAAATTGTCCCAGAATTCCACTCTCTGCATCATACTTGAAGTTAAATTAATGGTGAATGGCCCCTTTAATGTCTAAGAAGGAAAGCTTACTTACCAATTTATATTCTCTGGTGCTACTTCTTTTGCTTATCATGGCCAAGTGTATGCAGTGTGTTCAGAGCACTGAGACTGAGGTGCATTGTACACAGAAAGCACAGATCACCCCTATTTTCACTTTGTCCCTATAATAAATGAGACCTATACGTCATTTAAGTGGAAGGCAGCATTCCTCCTTTCCTCCGTTTCTGGTTAAAAGCCACAAAATCCCTGGATGTTATTGAAGCTTGCTTTATTTGTTAATGTACAATATATTTTATGCACCATGAAGTTTTATGTTTGGTATTGCTTTGCATATCTCTGCTTAACTTTGAATTTGCTATGCCAGCCTCCAGCTGTAACTTGATTGGCAAAAAATCATTTTGTTGTCTCAGATGTTGCATTGTCCGTTGGCTTTATGCCTCCAGTTTGTTCTAATGCATTGTGTTCACATTATAAGCTCAGAGTTCATTTCTACAGTAATCGCTAAGCTTTAAATATTCCTTCCCTTTTGGTAATGATCCGTTGAAAAATTTCCTTTAGTTAGTCATGCTACATTAATGTTATAAAATGCCTTATTGCGACTAATTGAGAATACAATCTCTCATGCTTTCAAAATATACTCGTCCCATATGAAATATAAATAAGTTGCTGTTCCATCTGTTGCCGGTTAGCTGTTTCTTTCATGTTATATATTGGCCAGCGGTGGGGATGAAATAAATATTTTTATAGTTCAAATCAAAGCAATATAGCATACTGGGGCTGTAGTTTGAGGAGATTCACTATGGGTCGAATATCGAGGGTTAATTAACCCTCGATATTCGACTAGGAATTAAAATCCTTCGACTTCGAATATCGAAGTCGAAGGATTTAGCAGATAGTTCGATCGAAGGATAATTCCTTCGATCGAACGATAAAATCCTTCGATCGAACGATAAAATCCTTCGAATCGAACGATTTTAATCCAACGATCGAAGGAATATCCTTTGATCAAAAAAAGTTAGCCAAGCCTATGGGGACTTTCCCCATAGGCTAACATTGACTTTGATAGCTTTTAGATGGCGAACTAGGGGGTCAAAGTTTTTTTTAAAGAGACAATACTTCGACTATCGAATAGTCGAACGATTTTTCTTCGATTAGTTTGATTCGAAGTCATAGTCGAAGTAGCCCATTCGATGGTCGAAGTAGCCCAAAAAAAACTTCGAAATTCGAAGTTTTTTACCTTCGAATCCTTCACTCGAAGTTAGTGAATCGGCCCCTCAATGTTTGTTGTGAATAAAATTTAGTTTTAGGGGCCAATTTTTTTGGTTGATTTTGTAAAGAGGAAAATTTGAATTTTTTAGAGGGAAAAAACCTAGAATTTTTAGAGATTTATTATTCTCCAAAGCTGCTAAAAAATCTAAAAATACTCCATCTCCATCTGAAACCTGTCGAGGTCATGTCGAAGTCAATGGCAGATGTCCCTGAAGATTTCTCGACATTGTGATCCACTCTTGTCTAATAATCTGATAACGACGAGTTTCAATTCAACGATTTTTTTTGGAGCATCAGTTGTACGATTTGAATTGACACACAAATTTGTCTCAATGTTGATTCGCATCGCAGTTTTCGAGAAGAATTAATGATAAACGAGTTAAATTCGGGGACGGGAGTTAGGTCGACTTTGTTTTAATAAAAAACTGAGATATACTCAAGTTTTAGTAAATGCCTCCCCAAGTGTCATTAGCTGGTCTAGATGTGTTAGCCTACTAACAGTGTATATATTATGAAGAAGAGCATGGTTGTGATTATGCTTTCCTCTTTATTATAGGGTTGCCTATAATACACATGTTTTTCTAAACAGAGGCAGAAAGAAAATTTAAATTTTTCTCCATTTTTTCTTTTACTTCATTTCTGACTGCCATTGCCACTATAGTTCATGCTAACTCCATTAAAAATGATCCACCAGTATGTAAAAATTCACATAAACAAATGTATAGTTTCCATAAGCTGAGAAAGCTCTGAGATCATTTACATTGTGTGAGCTGCCTCCGTAATATCCTAGGCATATTTTGACCAATATTTAGTACAGAGATAAAACTGACATCTGGCGACATTCAAATGTCCAGGGGCAGAGAAAAAAATGTGTCTTATGGCTCTTGTTATTCACGCAGCATGAGGCTGCTGAGGCTGTAAAGGTAATTTATGTTAACAATTAACCAACTACATCACCATTAATGCCTTATGCAGCCCTCTGTTTCAACTGAAGTGACTGTTCGTCCAGAGACACAGGAGTCGCCCGTGGAAAGCAAGTGAAAATTTTGAATGTGACTGTACCACTCTTTGTAAACATGGGTTCAGAAGCAAAACTGGATGGAACTTGTAGGCAATGATGCATAATATTCAGGTTTTCTTTAAAATACACCACCTCCTGGTACTTAAGGAAAGAAATCAATTCTTGCCCTGTGTTCCAGAATATTGCTTTTCAGCAATGCTAGATTGTTATGGATAACAATGTCCTAAGTAGGCAGTTGGTATAATGGGTGCCAGTTATTATGTAGTTGTTACTGTGTCCTTGCTGATACCATCTGGTGCAAAGGCTAAAAGACCAAACTACATCAACAGCCAATACAGAGTTTGCTATTGGAAAACGGTTTGTTATAGATCAACATCAAGGGGTTATTTATGAGAGGTTGAGTTTGTGAGGTTTGTTAATCATTTTCTACCTCGAATGAACTAACAACTCAAATGTTTAATGTAAAAAACTCAATTGAATGCAATAGGGAAAAATCTTGAATACTCTCAAGTTATCGAGTTTATAGCTTAAAAATCCTCAAATACCTTGAATTTATCGAGTTTATATGCTAAAAAACATTGAATACCTCGTATTTATTAAGTATTTTTAGCCCAAACCACCATGCAACACCTGAAGATCCTAAAGGCAAAAAACATCTTCAAATGGTTGAAGGGTATTTTCGGATTCAGCCTTTTAGCAGCTTTGGGGAATAATAAATCTTGAAAAATAGATTTTTTTTATTGCTGAAATTTTTTTTTGTGAAATTACCCTAGAAAAACCTCGAATATATTGAGAAAACGCAACTCAAATGTGAGTTATGCTACTCTTTGTAAGGTGCTAGTGCTATATAAAAAATAAAAACAGCTGATGGGCCTCAAGGCATTTTTAGAAACATAAACTAATAATGAAGACCCCATGAAAAGTGTTTCATGATGAGGTTGTAGAACTTTAATTTCTATGGATCATGCCAGGGTAAGTACAAAGTTTGTTCATATTTTTGTACAAGTTAAATCTTGATAGGATTTGTAGTGAGTCTGGGGCCCTTCTCCCCGTGGACTATCACTGGATCTTGTGCCTGAAGGTTTTAACAGTGTGTACAGTAGATTGCCTTGTATCCTGTCCAAATGTTAAGATGTGCATCTGTCAACAGGAATACATTAGGCCAGCTGCAGGTACACGTCATGCTGGCTTTGGCACATAATTGCTTACAGCCGGCAGGCAGAGACAGAGAAGTAGGTTTGCATATTAGTTAAGTGTCCTCTCATCTGCAATAATATCAGCTAATGGCTTTTCAGGTCCAATGAAAGTGACAAAGATTCGCAAAATTCTCATGAATTCTGCTTCATGTATATTATTTTACAGAAATTGGGTCTAACTATAAGTTAATTAAAAGTAAAATTAACCAGGATTTTTATAATAAAGGGTAGTAAAAATTGGTTAGAAACTTGCAACAAGTATCTCTCTCCTTTTTTGGTGGACGTTCATTTGTACTAATCTAAGACATCCTTGCTGTCCACACGGTACTTGGCCGATGAATTTAGTTGTGCTTCCCTTACACTGTCTTTGTGCCACTAAAGTTTCCCATCCCACACTTTCTCTTTCCCGTGCCTGGTTTGTACTAGTAAATTTCACCACTGACTGTCACTGAACACCATGTACTGCCTTGTACTATAGTACTGGGTGTCATTTATAAACACCGGGCAAATTTGCCCATGGGCAGTAACCCAGAGCAACTTTTTTTTCTGCCAGCTGCAAGTTGAATAATGAAAGCAAATATTTAATTGGTCATCATGGGTTACTGTCCAGGTGCAAGTTTGCCAAATGTTTATAAATGAGCCCCGATCTAGAGTGTGTCTGCTTTCAGTCCTTTTAATTGTGTCAATTGTGTCTCTACAGTCTCCCTTACAGCATCATCTGTTCCCTCTGTTTTCTTTTTAACTACCTTTCTTTTACATATTTTCTTACATGAAAATTAGGTTGAAAAAGATGCATCCATCAAGTTATAAATCTGTATACTGTATATACAGCCTAATTTCTAGTTGCCTAGTGCAGTCCCATTAAGGGTATAAGTGGCTTGGATATTTTTACATCCCAGGTGCATGACTTTACATTTATCAACATTGAATCTCATTTGCCACTTAGCTGCCCAGATTGCCAGTTTGTCAAGATCATGTTGCAAGGATGCCACATCCTGGATGGAATTAATTGTGCTGGATAGTTTTGTGTCATCTGCAAACACCGATACATTACTTACAATAACTTCCCTTAAGTCATTATTGAAATAGTCAAATAATACAGACACCTGAGGGGCCCCACTAAGAACCTTACTCCAAGTAGAGAATGTACCATTAACAACCACCCTCTGTAACCGATCCTGTAGCTTCCTTTCCATGTGAAAACGACTTCATTAAGCCCAACAGACCTTATCTATTTCCTATGTTTATTCTTTCTCCACATCACTGTCCTGTGCCCACTGTCCCATATTGGGGTGCTTCTGCCTCTGTAATCTCTCCATTCTCATTTCTCCCGTTCTCTGTCCCAACCTACCTTGACTAGGATGAATCATCCTACAGTAAAAGATGTTTTAGGCATAAGTTTGAAAGGTTGGTAAGAATGATGCTATAATGCCAGGCTAAGTGGAATGTATGCTTGCTGGTTAGAAAAATGTAATTTTGCTTTTTGAATAATCAGTTTTTGTTGGACTTTTTTATTTTAAAAATTCAGAAAAATCTGGGATTTGAATAATAACCCCCTTAAGGTTCTCACAGACTTGGCATTGTGATTAGATTAAAGAAACCTCATATTTACATCTTTCTCACTCTCTCTCTCTTTCTCTTGATGGTTACTTTGCTCTGTTTTTACTGCTTTTATTTCCCACTGCTCCAGTTTACAGCTCCTGCCAGTTTTTGTTTTTTTATTTTCTGCAATTCACAGCTCCTTGTCTTTATATCATTACACTACTACAGTTCACTCACCCTACACCCTTAAAGGGCATGTAAAGGCAAAAAAAATAAAATCCAATGATATTTTTTTATGAAAAATAAACCTATCTCCGATATACTTTAATTAAAAAATGTGTACCGTTTTAATAAGAAACGTGACTGTATGCAGTGAAATTCTCCCTTCATTTACTGCTGTGGATAGGAATTGTCAGATGGTCCCTAACTGCTGAGCAGGGAAACAATCATACTTATGAACAGCAGGGGGAGCCCCCGCCTTACTTCCCAGCCATGCAGAACTCAAGCAGCTTTGTTTATGACGATCCCTAAGCAGCCCAGATCACACTGAGCATGTGCACAGTCTTGGTCTTGCAAAGATGTTTAACAAAGTTACAAGATGGTGACCCCCTGTAGCCAACTTTGAAAGCATAAATAATTTGTTTGATTAGGCTTGTGGTGCAGTAAGTTCATGTTTATGTTTAGTATACAAAATACAGCATTTCTAGCCTTATTCTATTTTAGACTTTACATGCCCTTTAATCACTCGTTGCTTTTGCTCCTTCTAACTCCAATCTTCTGCCTTATTCCCCAACTTCTGCTCTTCTCTCCCAATGCTGCAGCTCACTGGTCTTGCTCTATTCCTTCCCACCACTACAGCTTATTGCCCTGGATCTTTCTTTCCTCACTGATCCTGCTCTTTATTTCTTTTAATTTGAATCTATTTCTTGCTTTTGTTTGTAGCTTTTGCTCTCTGGCCCACTGGCCACAGTTTATGGCTAATGCTCATTCTATCCCAAGTGAATATTCTGCTACAGTTTATAGGTATACTGTATGTCCTTTCAATTTCTATTATTTGCCCGGCCCTTACATATTTATTCCCCCTCTTTTTTATCTTGTCTGTCTCAGATCCCCCTGTTTCATTTCATCTACTTAACCATTAATGGTTTTCTTGCTCTTTCACAGCCTGACTTCAGATTGTGGAGCTTAAGTTTGACTCTGCTAAACATCTTTAGGTTATTTTGGGATATGTCATATTTTCCTCATCTGGCCTTAATTCCCACTAATTACCAGCACAAGCTTCACACAATAAAAGCAAATAAATGGTCACTGGGGGTTACAAATGTGCCCATAGCCAAAAGGAGAAAATCTACCTTAGTTTTTATATTGTGCATGCAAATATTAAAAACACACTTTAGGGGGCTGCAGGATGGAGTACATTTATTAATTTTCATTAAAGCCAGACTACCTCCTTTGTACTGAATTCTTTTGTTGTTTGTGAAATGACTATTCCTTCTTGTAGCCTTTCTGTTTATACAACATTCTCAGTTAATTTGTTCACCGAACTTCAGACAAATAGTTTTAAGAACATTTCAGGACCATTCTCACTTTCTGTTGCTATAATGAAAATAGGATAAATCAGCCTGTATTTATATAATACTCTGTACTATAAACATCTGAAGGACAATAATAGCCACAGAGCAGGCCCACGTCTACCACACCGGAGGTCCTGTGGTAGAATTAAACCATAATCATTTAATGGGCAGATTAAATTGTTATTGCTGCTTGTGCAATTATCTCATGTTACTTTAAGCACAGTTACAATAAAAACTTATGATATAGTGACAGAAGAATGGTTGTATACTTTTCACTTCACTATATTAGATGTACACCATGCATAAGCGTTCATCATGGCCCTTTCATACCCCTGCCTAAGCAGTCAAACCCTGTGTATAAACAGAACGTAAGAGGATGAGTTCATATCCAGTAAAGAATTGGTTCTGTTGTGTGGCTGGGTGCAAGAAAGAGATCTCTTCTGCCAAGGAGAGCATAAAGAAGACTTGCCCGCTTTCATAATACATAGGGGCAAATTTACTTACCTCCGAAGTTGCAACAGCGTTGGCTTTGCCACACTTTGCCAGGTGTAGATTCGCCAGGGCTGTGCATATTCACAAAGATCTGAAGTTGCGCACAAGTTACCGATCATTTGCGAAGTTGCGCTAGCGATATTACGATCAGCGGTTCAAAGTTACGCTAGCGATGCCAAATTTGCCAAAAGCGTGCAGATAAAATACAATGCCTGTATATGCAGCAGCAAACACATTACACTACACAAGGCCAGTGAACCTTAATAAATGTGTTCTAATGCCCTACACATGTGCCCACAGTATAGTTTAGGTGCCATATGTTATCAAATGTAGGGGGGAAGGAGGTACCCTAAAAAAAATTAGATCTTTTTCAGCCTATCACCCTATAAAAAGTAAAAGACACCAGCGTTTTTTGGGACTTAGAAAAAATGTTAACTTTTTTTGGATCAATCCCTATCTACTGTATTGCACTTCGCCTGGTCTGAGGTGGAGAAGCAAAGTCTGGCAATACAGGTAACGTTCATCTATTGAAGAAAATGGTTGCAGATACACTCAAAATGTTCCTATTTAGAGAATAACAATCATTCTTTTATCTTAAAATAATGGTTTTAAAGGGGAATGTTAAAAAAACACTGTAAATCAACTGAACATGGGCATGGCACTGGCTACCATCCCCTCATTCCGACTGCTGTGTTTAATCAGTTTGTGCCAGTTCCGGGGTTGTAACTGTATCACAAAGTGTAACAATAAGCCCATTGTATCAATATGATTGTCTTATGTTGTGACACAATGGGAAAAAGTATGCTTACGTCCATTCTCTTTGCTTTTTTTCCTTGCACTGCCACTCCCAAATGACTCTGGGAACCCATCAGTTAAATTTTCCTGCTTTCTGCTATTCTCCTGGGAGATGTTGGTAAAGTGAAGGAAGTTTTCTAGCTGAAAGTGTTTGATCAGAATACTTCCTCCTCTTCAGTACACAGACTAAGTGGCACTGCCATAAAGGAAGCCTTGTTCATAACAATCCCTGCTAATCTATTGTATAGTTTCTGGGCCATTCTTATTTAATAACATGGACGTAATTGGCTTTATTTCAAAGACTTTTGAAAACCTGCTTCCATCCTGTATTAAGTTGTAACTTAAGATCATCTCTCGCTTTGTACTGTAATCTGTTATATAACAAATGAACTATTTGTACTGACCTACTGGCTGTTTATAACAGATCCGTACATTCTACCCTGATGAGATAACTCTGGTCCATGTAACCAATACTCAGATTTACTCAGAATTGTGAAACAAGGGCTTCCAAAGCTAGTTAATACCAACAGCGGATAAGGATATCCAGTCGAGCTTAGATATGACCTACAAGGGAAACTTGCAGATTCGAGCAACTGATATGGATTACATTCTGAAATAAGTAGGCACCTTGGTAATGGTTCACTTCAGTGGAGAACCATGCACCAGAACAATGCTGCAATTACATTTATTAGATGTATGTATTAAATAAATTAAATTCCACAAGCAGCCTTTAACCTCCTTCTGACCCTACTATGTCCAAGCCTCTGACTGTGGTATGAATTACTCTTTTCACCATAAAAACATTCATTTTATTGATCCTTAGAAACCCTTATTCTCATATATGAAGGATAATTTTCCATTTGCGAACCTGTTTAGATTTTGCTCTGAAATATTCTGAAAATATGACTTATATGCTTGATAAATTAAGCAAAACATCTTTCTGCTTTCAGTCCAGATAAATTCTTGCTTGAAAGCTGTTACCCTAGAACAAATAAACTGTGTTTCTGGAAATAGCAGCAGCCACTTTGATGAGAAGACAACACTCCAATTATGGAAACTTTCTGTCTTTTGTTGCTTTTCTTTGTATGAGTGTTTCACTTCATATTGTGATCTGTTAGCTTTGTGTTATGAATTTTTTATGGGGCTCGCACGATGGATCTTTGGATGGAACAAGGATAAGCACAATAGAAGCTGAGTTGTGATAAATTCTGTTGGTTGTTTGCTGTAAGGAAAAGATGTCAGCCCTGCAGCTGCTACATAACTACAATCCAGATTCCCATATCCCAAGGAGCAAACATGGGGATTAAGATCACATTTTATCTGGCTAAGGAAATCAATACTGAATGCAGAGAACCCTACTGGTAATACCCTGTCTTACAAACTGGAACCTGGAAGGAATCATATTCACTAACATATTTCCTTACAGAGACACAAATATTTGTACCTGTTTATAATGACGTGCTCTAGCAGCAAACAAAATATTGTTATTATTTATTTGAGACAGTGATAACAGACTTTACACGTGTTTGTAAGATGCATTGCCATTTCTCTAATGTTTCTCATAATTGTGCATAATAAAAATAGTATGCACCACTAAAAAAAAAACCTTAAAAGAATAAATGCATTCTATATGTCAATAATTGTAACTGTATTAAGCATTTTAACCAATGTAGTGCTAAAAAATTCTGTTTAGCCCATGTTGGTGAAAAGCTTTATTACAGGTCAATCAACATGTATAATGGGAGATTAATAATAACAGGCCTGAGGCTTTTTCAGCTCTAGTAACCCATAGCCACCAATCTGGTGTTTGCTATCAGACAGCAGACCAATAGGCTGCCAGCTGTTATTGCCCTCTCCTCTTAGTTGTCATTAAGTTATGAGCTAATGTCTAGTTCTGGCTATTGTCTCTTGGACTGGGACATATGTTGAAAATCTCTGACTGTATATGATGGAATCTGAATGTATTTTCATATTTACTATGTTTTTCAAATTATTACAGCCATTTACATATCAAAGAAACATGTTTGGTTGACTAAATTATATAAAAGGTACTAACATTTGAAGAGCAAGTAAATGAGTAAAGCAACAGATGAGAAAATTCTAGTTCTTCAAGGCAATGCAAAACCTTTCAGACCCTCGGCGAATAGAAGCAGGAAATAAACTCAGAGTCTTTCATGTCACTAAAACCCCAAGCAATGTCTCAACAATAGCTTCATTTTTTAAACATTATTCATATAAATCAAAAACAGAGATAAGGGTCTACCAGAGCAACAATAATAACTGAGGATCACATATGTGACTTTTGTCAAAATCTTATCTTTATGGAAAGTATTAAAAATATGTCTTTAGAAATACTTGTATAGTATAATGTTTGTACAGTTGACAATGTTGAGGCTTAGCCATTTTTTACTAAATAGATCTACTCCCAGTTGGTTTGCTTGTGGTGGGGAATAGCTAGAAGGGATACTCAACTTTTAATAAAAGAGGTAAGTATGGCGAAGAATGGGATTGCACACATGGGGCTGAACAGTCAAGATAAAGGAATAAAAAGATGTAGTTTAATGGAGGTCTTTAAAGAAAGCTGGGTAGGGAGAGAGGGTATGAATAGAGTTCTGGAAAGGAAAGGAAAGGAAGGGGTCACACATGGAATGAATATTGAAGGGTGGATATGAGATAAAGCAGAGTTTGGGGAAGGGCCAAAAAATAGGATTAAATTAATTCTTCTGTTGCAGATCTACAATTTCCAGCATCACTACCACAGGATATTGGGACATGTACTGTATTTCAGTAAAAGCTGGAAAGCCTCATGCTTCTAGCTATAGTTCACTATTTGTGCCATTTAAGATTTACCCGCCACTCCTCACCAGCATGGCGACACAGATCAGAAAATGACTTTGATTCTATAATAGCTTGCAAGTAGATTGCATTAGGTACATGTTCTTGTTCCTTTCATGAATTCTGCTGAATTGTTACCTACTTTTGTTTTGCCCTTAGAGCCAAGGAGATAAAGACCAAACTTGGGACTCTCCTCCAGAAGCCTGAATCAGCCATCGATTTGATTATCCCATACCCAGATAAGCCAGAAAAACCACCGAAAGCTTCCAAGTATGATTTTTGCATATGTATTTTTTGTGTGATATTCTTGCCTGAATATTTTCTCTGCCTAGAACTTCCTCTTCAGAGACTTCTGAAGGATTAATTATATATGGTTAGCACCAAGGGATGTTCAGGTTATCTGGATAGTTGACAGGTCTTGGAGATCAAAGTGATGCAACAATAAACAGCTATGCATTTATGTGTTTATCGTCAATTTTACTTTATAATTGTATGTCCTGTGTTCATAATCTATTATACTATCAGCCCCTTTATTTCTCTTTCTTGGGATCTCTTTAATGGATACAACTTTCTATTAATTTCTCTGGGTTTAGCAGTTCCAGGTGAGGCCTTTTATATAAAGCTACAGGTAATTCCTAACTGTTGATACAGAAATAAGTTATTTGATAAAACTAGGGACACTAACTTTGTTTTACTCTACTTTATTAAGATTAGCACCCACCTTTAGTACATTTATTGTAATGTTCATTTCCATTTAAGTTTTAATCAGATGGTAAAGCAAGTTTAAAGATGAGAATCATATTATATTTTGGATCAGTTAAGTTGTTTGTGGATAGTTAACAGTTTTTATTCTTTTTGTGTGTCTTTTGCTTTTCCAATTAACACTCTCTAGTTCAGGACAAAAAATAAAGCTCAGGGCTGTCCTTTCTTTGTGTCTGATCTATTCTGTGTGCCTTGAATAAATAATGTTTGTACTCCTTTAATAGATCTAATCGTCATGATAAATTATAGAAGCATATTGGATATTGTGGTTCTAAAACCTCTCTAATTTAATTCAGAAATAATTACTGTGTGACTGTGAAATATCTCATAAAGCATTTTATTTTACAGTCCATTGTCTACCAGCTTCTACTTGATGGGAAAAAACATATCTCCTAATTCATTTCCAGATTTCCCCATAGACCTCAATGGAGTTTTCACATGAAAAACCATGAGATACATTTTGTAATGAATTTTGAGCAAAGTTGTTATTAATGCCTAAACTCCTATGCCCGATTTGACCTTACTTATTAATCAAAAAAACTTGCATCAATTGTATCAGGAAAAACCCTGACAGAATTGAGCGAAAACCCAAATCGTCCGATTTTTTAGGGTTTGGTCAAAAACCCAGAATTTTTCGGATTTTTGGGCTAAACCCAGTGCAAACCATGATAACTTCAAATTGAGATTGTTACATCTCCTGTTGACTTATCAAGGACCTTGACAGGTCCGAGATGGTTGATTTTTGGATTGTGGCTTTTTGCGGCATTGGGATGTAATAAATCTTGAAAAATTCAAGGTTATTTTTACACTAAAAATCGAGTTTTTGCCCCAAAAAGGCCGACCAGATAAATTTGAGGTTTAGTAAATAATCCCCTAGAAGTCTGCCCCTGGCATGGGGAATTATATTTTATGCAGGTAAAACACCTGCATCAATTGTATGTGAAGCTGACTGTTTTCATACACTGCAGTAAATTGATTATAGATTATATTCTGAAAATAAAGAGTGGGACATAGTACTCAGTTTATAGTACTCAGCTTGGGACCATGTTTCACTGATGCTCCTGATTCCTTTTTCAGGCCATCAGCAGAAGAAGCAGTGCAATGGCGTGATTCATTGGAAAGGCTGCTGCAGAACAGCTGTGAGTATTCCACTGTCTGTCTTCTGTCTCCCTGCTTCTTTCTGCTTCCTGCCTGTGTTCCCTTGCACAAGCTCTGCGTTATGCTGCTTTATGCCATTGACCCCAAAGAGATTATTTTTCCCACAAGCAGGAATATTACACTGACTGGAAAAAGCAGACCTTTTTGTCCTTTGGTTTGAGTTGACCCTGTATGGGTTTGAATTCCTAGAGAGGTTGAAAGGAACACCATAACCATCTGACGTGTTGTATGTATTAGCCTGTTGTTATTCACACAGTTCACTGTCACACTGATGTGAAACATATGACACATGGAACAAAAGCAGTGGGCTCTATATAGTGATTTGCAAATGTATTCAGACCTGTGACCAATTCTCATGTTTTACTTAATAAATTCTTAACTGAATTGTCATTATTTGTGAGACTTGTATATGAAACTAGAGCACTATTGGGTTACACAGCACTATACAATTTTACCTAAGTATAAATATACATAGATTATGTAACAGTGGTCAAAAACACCATAGGTAGGAGGTCCCTTCCTGTAGAGCTTACAATCTATTAATTATCTATCCATTCTGGAGCATTGTTAACAAATTTGGTCATATTTCGAAGCATAGTGCTTCAATAAATTTACACTGATTTGCATCGAAAGGCTTTTCCAGTTTATTCCTACTATGTATCGAACCATTCCCCCTTTTTCCCTCTGACTTTTTGATCTGCTTTAAGCAGGCAAAGTCCATTGTTTGCTATGGCATAAATCTTTGTAAGGCTACACATAATTCTATCAGGTAACAAATTCATAAACAATAGAGCTATACTGTTTGTTGCGATTCTAAAACCTCTGTAATTGAATTCAGGGGAATTACTGAGTGACTAGAATATCCCATATTTTTTTATGGAAAAAATATGTTGATTTTAATGCAAAGCAAGCTTATAGGTTGACTTTTCTACAATATGTTCAGCACTAAAGAACATCAGAACTTTCTTTTTTTCTTGGGCACATCTTGACCAAAAAAACGTTTCCACACCACTGTGGGGTCAGTCATACTTTCTGTTAAACTGTAGTTGTAATGGCTTATTTTATTCTAACATACAGGCCTCTGTTATGCAAATAGGTTTACTTTTACTCCAGTAAAAGTGTTTATTATTGGCCTCTCTATGTGGCTTTGCTCACAAGTCCATGTTTGTGCAGAGAATTCTAGACAATGTCTGGGGGATTTGGTTTCATTAATTTTCAAGCCTTTCTTCAAATTTACACTGTGCAAAGTGATTCCTTTATTCTTAATAATCCATTGGTAGAGGCCAATTTTGTCTTTGGTACGGCAATTGGTTTTCCTGAAGAGGAGCTGAATACTTTGCAATCTATATGGACAGTAAAAGGATTTTATAAAGTAATGTACTTGTAAATCTGCATGCCAACCTCATCTGGCGACCGTTTAGCTGTTCCTAGGCAAAGTATTTAAGACAGAGAAATTTCTTCCAAGCTATAGTCAGGTGATCCCACTGGTATCTAATAAAAGGGCAGCCTAATTTGGGAGTTTTTACTTTGAAAGCAGCAAGTAAGTTGGGTAAAACCTAGTCCCTTTGTAAAATGTATAATGAAGCAATAGAATTCATAATGAATCAGATGAACATTGAGCATAGGACTGGCCAGATATGGGATGACATTGACGTAGTTGGCCAGCTTAAATATATTGTAATATATGGACAAACAATCCCTGTTTTGTTTAAAGGGTAAGGCATTTTTTAGTAGCAGTATGCACAAAATGTCTCTGTCTTAAATATATTGATAATGGGTTGAGTGCAGAGGACCTCTTGTATTTGTTCCTATTAAATTCAACAGCAGAGGTGGGTATCCACCTTTACTACCAAAATTACCCTAGCATTCATGCCTTTATTTGACTGGAATATGAAAAGAGGGACCGAATAGAAAGATGAGCAATAAAAAGTAGCAATAACATTTTTAGCCTTACAGTGCATTTGTTTTCTTAGATGGGGAAAGAGTCAGAAGAAGAAGGCAAATAATTAAAAAAAAATAAATAATGAAGACCAATTGAAGTTGCTTAGAATTAGCCATTCTATAACATATTAAAAGTTCACGTAAAGGTGAACTACCCATTTAAGGTGGTCAATGAAACTCTTCTCTTCACAAATAAGGTAGAAAAAGGAAAGTTGTATAATGGTGTCCTTTGCATCCAACAATCCAAGATGGTAAACAGACGATGAGCAAAACCTTAGTTTCCCTTTGTAATAGAAAACAATTTCGGTTATAGAACACTTTGTAACAACAAAGACAATTGTTCTGTCAGTTTTGCTGTTTTACATAAACAACCCACATGATGAACTGCTATATGGAATCCATTCACAATGTCGCTCATTTCTCATAAATATATTAACTACAAACACCTACTAAGGTCTTCATAACACCTCAAATTTGGCTTAATGCTCACCTCCCCTTTTTCAGTCCTTCAGTTGTACTTTATGATCTATTGTTGAGTTGCCCAAGGCTACCACATATAATAATTATGTTACTGGGCTTAATTGCTTGAGCAACATCCAGCGTGTACTGAACAGATACCCTCAGGCAGCAGAGAATTGAAGTTTGAATTTCTATTGTCATATCTTCCCCTGCTTAATTATAATCTGTCCTGTCAGTTCTGCAATTATAATAATATTGTGGCCTTCATGGCTTCTCAGACTGTTTAAATAATCACTTTATATCTGCTGCAGAAAAACACTTATTTCTTATGGTTTGACATCAATGCACAAAGAATAAACATGCTTTTCAGTATGGAAATACACGTGATTTGGTTATATAACACTATGTATTCACTTGTATCACTACAGGGTTATCATTTGTATCCTTTTAATAGTCATTCATTCACTTTCCGGCAGAAATGTATTTTGCATGGACCAATGATGGCTGGGGATGCAGATGGAAAATTATACAACTTGTCTTTGAGTGCATTTGTAGGATAATGTATACCATTCACTTCTGTAGAAAAGAGTATTCTAGCGAAGCCCACTAATGAAAAACATCCATTCAAAATAATAAAACTGATTCAATGACAAAGACTATGTTATTGTGTACAGTAACTGCTTTTATATGTGAGTCATTGATGAAGTTCACTTTTAGGCATTTAGGCCTGTTTAGTGATTTTTTATATACTAAAAAAACTACATTGTGGGGCAAATTTACTTAAGGTCGAATATCGAGGGTTAATTAACTAACATTGATTTCGGTAGCTTTAAGGTGGCGAACTAGGGGGTCGAAGATTTTTTTTAAAGAGACAGTACTTCGACTATCGAATGGTCAAGCGATTTTTAGTTCGAATCGTTCGATTCAAAGTCGTAGTCGAAGGTCGAAGTAGCCCATTCGATGGTCAAAGTAGCCAAAAAAAAATTCGAAATTCAAAGTTTTTTTTCCTCTATTCCTTCACTCGAGCTAAGTAAATGGGCCCCTGTGTGTAGTTTTTCATTATTAATAGTAATATTACATGCATTTAGAAAGTATTTGCAATTTTCTGCAGCACTGTACAATAGAAGGGTATACACGCCAAACACACATAAACTGATCAATACAAGATGTAAAGAAGGCTCTGCTCATTAGAGCTTACAAACACAGCCTGGGACTGGCTCATGTATTATATTATGTGTATAATGGCACATGGGACTGTGACTGAGCTTCTCTGCTTGCATGTTATCCAAAAGCAGAGAAAAACCAAAACACTCCACTATATCGGCTTTTCTCTGCTTGTAGAGAAAACGCCATTATGCTTAGTTATTTTGATTACAAACCAGATGGCTCTGCAGGTTTCAGGATCTGTTGATTAAGGGTGCCATGCCCAAAACATGTCAGGCCTCAGTGTCCAGCAGCCTGTTGCAATAAAGTCATAGTTTTTTAGCCTGGAGTGCCGCCTGGTTTGTGATCACAAAAAAAAAAGTGTGGAGACAGCCAGGACCCTGGTGTCACACAGGCTGAGATGTGACACATGTAGGAGCTGTGGAGCAGGGACTTTGGGCGGAGGGCAGATGTGGAGCAGCCTTATCTGTTAGCTGTGTGCACCATTATCTTTAGCCTGTGACTGGTAGGTAGGGTTCAACAACAATACTATCTTGCCGCACCACTTACTATTCGCTTATGCAGGGTGAATTCAATCCCGGACTGCTTCCACATCCAAAATACCTTCCAAGATGCATGTAAGGATGAAGCACACCAGTACAGTATTTCTGCAAATAAATGTGATCAAGCAAGATTGCTGAAAAACTGGTGTGCTTCATCTTTACACGCATCTTGGATGGTAGGTAGGGTTGTCATTTGTACAGTTTTGACCCAGACAGCCTGGTTTTACAAATTAGGAAAACCGGGCAGGATTCCCCTTGATGTGGTGGTCATCCAATCACCACATCATAGCCCCGCTGTGTCATCAGTCTGCCCCCATGGCGTCATCGCCCTGCCTCTGTTACATCATCACTCTGCTCTTGTGACATCCCCTCCCTCGCCCCATCCCGAAAGGGGGACTGGGAAAGGTGTCAACCCTAGGATGATGTAATTTCTAGATAAATGCTGCTCAATAATAAAAGCCAGCAATTGCTATAGAGATACATAAGCAGTTTTGTTTTGCACCCAGGGAGTGAAATGGACCAGCGAGCAAGCTGCTGTGGGACAGATTGGCTTTAGGTAGGGATATGTTTACTAACTTCCAGACAGGTTTTAATGCACAACTATAAATACTATAAGTAAAAATAGGGTCTTCCACTAATACAAAAATGTTTTCCTATTTATGAAAAATCATGTTTGAGGCAAAATATTTTGTGCCGCTTTTTTTTCTTCTTCACATTTGGAATTTTTTTTTATCATGTTTGCCTAATCTGAGGTTGCCTAAACCATTATAATCTGTGAATACACTATACAAGCCATCAACCACTGTTTCAAAATATTGCTTAGATTATTTCTGATATAATGATTATGGGAAGGCCTTGTTGGACTACGTATCTATTTTTACATGATATATTTTTACAGAGATTAAAGTGCACAAAGGACTTTTTTTCAGGGTATTTTCACAAGGGACACATAGGGGCAAATTCACTAAGATGCGAAGTTGCGCCAGGCACAACTTCGCCGCACTTCGCCACACTTCGCCAGGCGTATTTTCGCCAGCGCTCCGCAAATTCACTAAAATCTGAAGTTGCGCACAGGGGTAGCGTAAGGTTGCGAAGTTGCGCTAGCGTTGATTCGCTATATAAAGCAAAGTTACACTAGCGAAGGCTAATTTGCATACGGCGCAAAATTCAAATTTCAATGGAGGAACACGTATCAGCACTACAAATGCCTAGAAAACCTTCAAATCAGCAAATAAAATTTTTATTTTGCCCTACACATGTGCCCACTGTCTAGGTAAGTTGCCATGAGTCAGGAAATGTAGGGGGGAAGGAGGGGAGCCCCAAAAATTTTTTCGATCTTTTTCAGCCTATCACCCATCATGTAGAAAACACGCCAGCGTTTTTTGGGACTTAGAAAAAATGTTTAAATTTTTTTAAACAATCCCTATCTACTCTATTGCGCTTTGCTAGGTCTGAGGTGGCGAAGGAAGTCTAGCGTAAAAGGTAGCGTTCAGTACACTGTGCAAGTTAGTGAATTTGCGTAGTTACATCGCTAGCGAAAATTCGCCTGGCGTAAGGATGCGAAGTAACACTAGCGAAAATACGCCAGCATTCGTTAGTGAATTTGCGCAGTAGAGAACATTCCCTACATGCAATCTTATTCCGTGAATGGAGAGGGCAGCACTGAGCATGCTCTAAGAGTGAGATGTATGTAGTATATTCCTACAGCAGCTCATGGACTATAATGTGGCTGGATTTGAACAGCTCTAGTGGACACTTTACTATAATTGCAACACAGGGCCACAAATGACTCACACTGGCATGTGCCCATGCATACAATGCAATATATCTAACTCAACTCTAGTGATGAGCAAAGAACTGTGAATAATTTTGCAGAACAGTAAAAAAATTTGCGAAACGCATTGAAGTCAATAGGCGTCAGATCAAAAATCACATCTTGTCTTCATGGAAGTGCATTCCTTTTGTATTGAATTATAGTTCTTTTGACTCTCTTGCAAACTTTGTAACTCTTATTACATTACTCCACTTAAATTTCTTCCGTTGCCATGTGTTTCTATGGTGAAGCCACGTCTGTCTCTGCAAGCAAAAATACATGAGAATATTATTCTGCGGTTTGTGTACTGTCTTTCTTTCCAAGTAAAATTAATTGCATTTAACATCTTTACTGTAACATACACAGATGTCTTTTATGAGTAAACAAAATGGAAATATTTTTACCAGAAAATGTAAATTATATGAGAACCATGAGTGGTGCGGGAAACCACACTGAGATTTCTGAGAATTCTCCAACACTTGTGCTCTTCTCTCTAAACTTCCTGATTTACTGTATAATGAATCGTTTCCCATAAAAATAACTTTTCACCAAGAATCTGATATTTGTTTACACATTCTAAGTCTTTGGCAATGTCGATTAAATGGGATTTTACATGGTATATGTCATAGTCAATCTTTTTTAGTTCAGGTTTGCTAATCTGCACTATTGGCTACACTGGATTCTTGACACTCTTGGGTTCTGTCAATAAGTTGTCCAATGTTATTATGTTAATGTCAGTTGATTCAATATGATAGCTGTCAGTAGGCACTCCAGTCTGTCCATGTGCAGTGGCCATTTAACAAAAGTCTCTGCATGTAACTGGCACACATATATGTAGGCAGTGATAGCTTATCCCAAAAAAAAGATTAACTGCTATAATATTTAATATGATTTCCAATGGAAACTCCTGTTTCAAACAAAGACCTCCATTTCCTCCCCTGACTGCACAGTTCTGGTGTATTGGGTGCTTGAAAGATGCATTGTGCTATTGCTAGCACCTACCAATTATTCCTCTAATAGAAAAAAACCCCAATGTTTAAAGGTTTGCGCCTAAACAAATATATCTTCATCAACTAATACCAGAATCATTTAAACATCACCTATGTTTGGGGTCAAACTGGCATTACAAACATTTGATTTCTTTTCTTTAGAGTTGTCTGGATGGAAACTGTAATAAAATTACCTGCGTGGCGGGGTCGCCCGCCGCTCCACTGACGGGGCCTGCGTGCCTCTTAAAGGTACAGGCAATCACGCCAGCGCGCATTAGTGCACGTTTTGGCGTGAACTTTGAGTGTATTTAAGGCCCATTCTGATCCCCAGCCAGTGCCCGTGATAGAACTTGGTTTCTAGTGGTTCCTGAGCCTTGTGCATCTGTTCCTGTACCTGTTTGTCTTGATTATCCGGTTTTGACTCCAGCCTGTTCCCTTACTACTCTGCATTCTGTATCCTGACCCTCGCCTGTCTACGACAACTCTTCCAGCTTAACCCCTTGATTGACAACCCAGTTTGACCCTTGCCTGCCTGACGATTCTGATATCTGCCTGCCTCGACCCTGCCTGTCTGACCATCCTTCTGCCTAATCCTTTGTACCGTGACTTTCGGCCCAAAAGACTTTGCTAACAGCTGTGCCCCTTTGCCAGCCAGAACATCTCGCCTTGCACCCCTCGTTGTGTCCAGGTGGCACCCAAGTAAGCTGAGGGCTCCTCCCGAAGCCCAACGGTGGTCACACTACTGGTGAAGCCAAGCCGAGACCAAGGTTCTTGGCACTTGTTCTGGTATTGGGTGCCGGTCGTGACAGAAACATTCAAAATGTATACATTATTATTTTTAAGACAATATAATGTTTGCAGTAAATATAGATGAGAAGCCAGTAAGTCACACAGAAAAACAAAGTCCATTTTAAGATATTTTGTTGAAACTTGATATCTAAGATTTACTGTAAAAAACTTTGTTGAATTGAGATTCCGTGTAACCCGTTACCATGCCATATTGAATTATGTTCCTTTCCTCTGCAGATGGTCTCTCTGTCTTCCAGAGTTTCCTGAAGTCAGAGTTCAGTGAGGAGAACATTGAGTTCTGGATGGCCTGTGAGGATTACAAAAAGGCCAAGTCTCCATCCAAGATGACAACCAAGGCCAAAAAAATCTATGAAGAGTTCATCCAAACAGAGGCACCCAGAGAGGTATAATAATTACTTTAATGTATATCTCTCTCTCTGCCACTGACTGGGCAATGTCAACCTACCACCAAGTCTCCCCATGTAAAGAGCAACAGGGCATTCAATTAATTGTATGTCTGTATGATATTATATGTCATAGAATTTTATTTAATTCTGCTATGCAATTATATTTTTATTATTAGTTTGACTCATAATTTTAAGGAATTCTGTTCCAAAATCTATAATAACTGTATATTAAAAGGATGTTTAATCTGAATTTATTTAGCTTTGCTGATGACCTTACTTAGTATAAAGGGGTCGTCTCATCATTTTGGGGCATGTACGAAGGTATAAGGCAACAGACCAACAGGTTATATAACCTCAAAGTGCTAATAGTAGGGGCCAGTTTATGGTTAATTGTAATTCTTTGTCAATTGGTAACAATGGTTTTTAGATTTAAGAACTCTAACAACTTTTTTTCTGCTCAAAGGCAGAGAACTTTTCCTGTCAGTCATGAAAGTGAGGAATGATGGCAAAATATCAAACTGCCAGTTTGATAAAACCCAGTTTGATATTTGATAAATCTTAGTCAAAGTCCTGAGACCTGACCTACAGTAAATAAGGCAAATGTCTGCTGCCTTTCAGGCTTTTATTCAAAACATAATGTTAACTAAATAACTAATACTATTATATCCTTATAAGTGCTTGGTGATGTCACCATCTCTAATCAATGCATTGTGATGTCATTTTTGCCACATGACTTACTGAAACCTGTGTAAAATCACAAAGCTGAAGACCTTGTTCTTTTAAATGATCATGACACTCCTTGGTGACTTATAATGTCCTTATATTTTACAATATCAAATGTACAGGTTAGCAGTTTTATATGTTTACTTAATTGCTTTGTAACTTCTTATATCCATATAATGCTACATTAACCCCCAGATAAAGTGCAGGAGGTACATTATCCCCTATCTAATTGTACAGCTGTGACATCAGAAGTTATTTATAGCTTTAAATAATGATTTCCCTGAAATTATTAAGCCCCTTTTTCTGTATTGTTTCTGCCACCATCTCTTTAATCTTTCTTAAAATTAATATTCTTTGATTCATGAGAGAATGTACCGTACTGTAAAATGTAAACACTGTATTGTATATTGCTATATTTAACAAACAACTATTTCTTATGTAACCTTAATATAATATATATCTGACGGAAAAGCATGAAACAGGAGGGTGTTATAGACAAGCTGTTTGTTGATACTGTCTTGAGATCTACTGATCACCAGCTAAAGGTCTACTGGTAGATCCCGATCTACCTTTTGGGCACCCCTGGGTTATTTTACTAGTATCACTATCAAGAGTTTTTCTCCATAGGCCACACAAAATGCTATTGTAAGAACTGTACTCGCACATACATCATTTACTTTCCTCTTACTAAACATCCCTTGTGGATCTCTAGTAAGTATTGCACTCAATAAAAAAGTCAAATATCAACCAAATAATTTTTGGTGGAATATTTCTACATATGCTCTGCTAAGGAACAGCTTCACAACATGTGCTGTTAATACTAAATTATCATGCCCTATTTATATCTATATATATTTATATACAAACCACCTTGCCCTTGACTAGGGGCTCACTTTTAGAGGGGAAGCAATTGCAAAAATGTTTTTGCAAGTCATTGCATTTCCTTCCCTTTGTGTGTAAGTTGCTGCTCGATTAAGACCAAAGCTTAGGGAGTTCCACAGGCAAAAAATATGCAAGCCTGACCAAGTCAAAGCTCTCTGCACAAGCTTGGATTGTTATAAAAGAAAACTGCATCACTTAATTTAGATTAGCGTTTGAATGTAATAAAGCAATGGAAAAATACATAATGGCTTTTATAGCACCACTGCCCTACAGTTCACTGTTAATTTAACATGTTATATCATTCTGCCTTTCAGGCTTATGTGTTTCCAAGAACATTATCATGTCTTGGGGAGGTAGCTTTTCTACATTGGCCTCGAACAGAACCATTAGCAGTACCAACCCCTTTGATCTTCAGCTACACTAATGCAGGGGCCTCTAATTTATGTCATCATGTAATCTGATTAAAAAATGTTGTTAGAGTAAGTATAATCACCTATTAGATGGCACTAGTCCCCACAGGAAAGTTATAAGTTGCCTTTACATCCTATAATAGGACTATGTATCAACAATGTCAGGAGTAATGTTAACGGAAATATAACACAGGGTGTCTGCTTGATTGGGAATGACATGCCATATTATTGGTTGATATTGTATCCCTTTGTCCTGTTCTAGTGTATATATATATATATATATATATATATATATATATATATATATATATATATATATATATATATATATATTGTTGTTTTTGGTGCTTTAGCAAATGCTTATAACTCTACTCTACATCACCATTTGATAAATAGTCAGGAGATTTTGCTGTTATTTTTGTCCATGTTACCATACTTCTACCGCAAAGTGTGTATTTTAATACTTATTTTAATACTAATGCATATTCATTGCATCTGCAATATATTGTCTGATATTTCCAGCTAGCACATTACGTAGCCTTCTTAATCATTGCAGGACCTCTGGGAGTAATTGTGGGGTTGAGGTTGAGGTTAAGGTTAAAAATATAAGCAAAGCTTCTCAAAAATAATTAGCAATTCGATTTTGTTAATAATTAGCAGATTTGCCTTAGGAAGTAAGAAATGTTTCTTGAAGTTGGAATGAAGGGCATGATATTAAATGATTCACACTTCTGTAGTCCTCATAGTAACACAACTGTTGTGGTGCCTCCAAACAAAGATGAGTTTCTTTACGTAGTGTAAGTATTGACCGGGGTACAGATACAAAATCTAATTAAAATATAATTGGTGCAATTGCTTGTCAGGCGAATGTCACTTGAACAGTCATACTCATTTCATGGCAAACCAACAATTGCCTGACAATTGCTGTTCATTGCCACAGAAATGAACGTAGGCAGTATTGAGCATTTCACCCTTGCCTTCCATGCTGTCAAACAAATGATCAAAAATGATCCCTTGTGCTATAGCCCAATTTCAGTGGTTCCCAAATTCTGAGGCTGACCACCACCAAGAGTCCTGGAGCAGAAGCACAGGGGCCTGTCTGAAAGTAAGTTAGGTTAAGGTTTTGGGATAATGGCTATATACTCTCATAAACACCATTAAAAGCCCCAATCAGACATCATGTGTCATTTCAGGTAAACACATATTTGCTGTCCTAGATATCCTTTGGAACTATGGCAGAATTGCCAGTGTTCTCTTGTATATGTAACTTTGTGATGAGCTAAGGGGGAGTCTGAAAGAAAAGCAGGTCCTCTTAAGTGGGGCTTAAAGCCAATGTTCACTCTAAACTGTGTGCTTGTGCGGCTAGTGGTTATTCTTGTGCAGATATGGCTCTGTGTGTGTGTGAGTGTGTGTGTTAGGAATTTGGATACTAGTCACTTAAGAATTGATTTTGTACCCTGTTTAAAAGAGTCCTACAATGTTGTGGTTAGTGACTGACAACAATTCGCCCATGCCTCAAAGGTGGAAGGTCCTCCCATACCAGCCCAATCAGATAGTGGTCACTATGAGTAGATTCCCTTGTTCAAATTAGTGATGAAGATCTTGTACTTTTAGTTTATGTCCTTTAGAGAAAACAAAAGCAAATATCAATTTGCCATACTGGCTCCCTGCAAGTGACCAGTTTTTTTACCCATGTTAGAAACTGAGCCCATGTATTTACTCCAAGAGTTTGTGCAGCAGATTCCTAAGTGTTAATGATGAATTTGGAGATCCCTTGTGGTGAATGCTGAAATATGTGGAAATATATTAAAACTCAGAGTGTTAAAGGTCCAGTATTAAACTTATTTTTTAATTCCAGTTTGTATTTGGAATTTGGAAGACAATAAATAATTATTTAGCCCTCAGCCAGCTCCATCTCAGCACACATTGGTTGTTTTCTTCCCTTAAGCTCCCAACAGTAGCATGTACAGGCCAGTCCCTACCATGTAAGAATAACATCTTATTATAACACTTGCTTGCATTTCTCAGCTTTAGACATGCTTCCAAATGAGGTAGAAATGCAGTTTCCTTTAAACGCAGGAAAGTAGATTAAAGTTATTTCTACAATCGGGCTTGTCATCACCATTTACATCAGAAAAGTGGTATGAGTACAGGGTAGTAGTACAAGTGCAGAGAGTGCTAGAAGTTGGTTACTGCACGTAGCCCCTTCTTGGGTCTTCACTTCCCATGCTGATTCTTCCAGCAGGATACAGATGTTTTATCCCAGAGGAGCAGGCTGTGCCACATTATGCAGATGTTGAGTCTCCCAGGGAGAGGCACAGTGACCCAAGCTGCGTTCGGACACTTGTGTAAATATTTACTGCTCAGTCTAGTGACATGCTGCACTGTGAAAGCAGCATGTCAGGTCTAGTTGGCATCCTGCCATAGTGGTAACTGGCATCAGACACACATTTCCAGCAGAGATAAAGACAGTATCTAAATGTGAGTGCTAACTTGTACTGGTGAATGTGAAGAAAAATCGCATGTGAGTTATGACTACCAATCGGAAAGTGGGGGCACATTAAATACAAATAAATGTAGAAAAAAATAACTCTATTAGAATAATCATACTGTAGAAAACTCTTGATTGGGATTGCCCAATAAAATTGGAGATTATTTTAACATGAAAATTGAAGTTGTCCGGCATAATATTATTTGGTAATGTTTGTGAAGATTCTTATTCATCCAGGTCATGGTATATCTGTAGAAATCAACTGGACTGTGTTTTTTCCTTGAAGACATTTCACCAGTCATCCAACTGGCTTTCTCAATTCAGAATAACTTGTAAATAAGATCTTTCCGGAATAAATACCTTGGAATGTTGCTCCAATCAGCATAATCTGTTTATCATAATCAGCAAGGATGGCATGACGTTAGGTGCTGATTGTATTAGCAAGATTGGTGCTTTGAGGTGTCATTGCACCTTCCAGGGAGCAGTGCCAAAACAGCATTGTATGTGGCAGATAATAGATGTCTACCAGTGAAGGTGGAAAACAGGACGAAAGAACTTGGTCCTCCCATATGTAGCTGGAGTGTCAGAAAAACTTAGAAGGATTTTTAATAAACACCTCATCCCTGTCTGCTTTAAACCCAGCAACACACTGAGGCAGCAAAAGACCCAACCCCAAAGCGCAAGAAGAGTAACATTGTGTATGCAGTGCAGTGAGGAGTGTTCTGATTTGTATGTGGGAGAAACCAACAACAGTTACACCAGCGTATGGCGTAGCACAGAAGAGCCACATCCTTTGGTCAGGAATCAGCCATATACCTACATCTAAAATAAAATAGAAAACATGTAAGAAGACTGCCAAGTCCAGATTCTAGACGGGGAGAATGATTGGTTTAAAAGAGGTGTTAAAGAAGCCATATATGTAAAAACTGAAAAACCAAGTTTGAATAGAGGCAGGGGTGAGACATCTCTTGTCTGCCACATCCAATGCTGTTTTGGCACCTCTCCTTCATGCATTCCTTGCTGATTATGATAAACAGATTATGCTAATTGGAGCAACATTTCAAGGTATCTTATTTACAAGCCATTCTGAAATGAGAAAGCCAGTTGGATGACTGGTGAAACGTCTTCAAGAAAGACGTTTCACAGCAAGTCCAGTTGATATACTTATTGCTATAGATATTATTTGTTAATAAGATTTGTTTTAAAATGTGAATTCCTACAAATGATATTTGATGATATAATAACCTCCAATTTCCAGCCTGCAACAGAGTACTTTTGCACCCCTTAGTGTTCCTGCCGCTGCAGCAAGGAGTTTTTTTTTTATTGATTATCTCGCTTTTGGGTCTTTTTCTATTCATCTTCCATCCTGATTCCAAATCTTCTCTTAGTTCTAGGACTAGTGAAGTAGATGATTTGATAAGATCGAGACCCATTTGTTATCCCACCTAGTGGACCCTTATCTTGTCTTTTTACTTTTTTCTTGTCTATTCCCACTTTTCTAACAATTTTAAACCCCCACCCTACTCTGTCTTGGCATGTATAAATGTTTTCCAGTACAGTTTTATACAATGTAACATCTTTAAGCCTAAAGAAGAGATGCAAAACTTTCATCCCGAAAGCTTGCAGTTTTTACTTATTCAGCCAATAAAAGGTATCACTTAACCTCACATTTTCTTCTTCTAAGGAAATGTAGCCCTACCTACCAGATAGCAGTTGGAATTCTAAGACTGAAAACTGCTTAACAAAAAATCATAATACAGTATTTAAAAACATTCAAAATATAAAAATTTCAGATTGTGTTAGAATACTGCTATCTACATTATACTAAAAGTTGCTTATTCGAAGAACTAGTCCTTTAAATGAATGCATAAATTCTAACATTTCTAAAACCTTAAAGGGTCATACAATTATGTGCCTTGTACAGTGTTCATATGGAGTACAGGTATGCAGACTTGGGTTTTCCAGATAAGAAGTCTTTCCATAATTTGGATCACCATACTGTACTTAAAGTTAAATTTAACATTAATTAACCCAATAGGATTGTTTTGCCACCAACATGGACTAATCATATCTTAGCTGGGATAAAGAGTAAGGTACTGTTTTATTATTACAGAGAAAAAATAAATAATTTAAAAAATATATTTTCTTATAATGGAGTCTATGGAAGATGGCCTTCCTGCAATTAGGAGCTTTATGGATAGTGGGTTTCCGGATAATGGATCCTATATCTCTAGTATAAATGGTACAGGTCAACATAAGCCATAGCAACTCAGCAAATCAGCAGGAAGTGTTTTTTTTTTTGGTCAGCTAAGAAAATCTATTGCAGTGCTCTTCCAAATCATCATTCAAACTACTGCCTGGTTGCTAGAATAAGTGGGAACCAAGCAACCATATTTAAGTGAAGAGGGGAAGATCAGCGATGTGCGAATTTGGAGCATTTCGCTTCACCAAAAAATTTGTGAATTTCCCGCAAAATTCGCAAAATGGCATGGGTGTCTTGTTTTTGACGCTGGTGTCCGTTTTTTTCACTCCGGCGTCCGTTTTTTTCACGCTGGCGCAAATTCGCTGACAAATTCCCGCGATCACAGGAATTCGCCGAGAATTCGAGCCTGGTGAATAAATTCGCCCATCACTAGGGAAGATCTGGAAAACTGAAAAAAAACACCAACATTGGAAATAGCTACTTGATACCGCTGTCTACATCATATCATAATGTGTTTCAAGGTGAACTTTCAAATCGAGTGTGCTTTTATTAATAAGTTGCACTAGGCTGCAAAATTTGTGGTAAAGACGGAATCTGTAATTAACCCCTTTTTATTATGATCACTGAGTTTTAAAACAAACAGTGCAGTAATTAACCCAATTAGTTAAATAAAGCATAAACGACAACTATATAGAGGAAGTTGAGAGGGAAAGAAAAAAAGAACAAGACGAGTGAGAACAGAAAAGAAAAAGAAAAGAAAATAAAGGTACTGAATAAAGGAAATACAAAATTAGAAGTTAAAGATTGTAGTTGAAACACTCAGTGGATAAAAACATCATATTATTCATTGCATTTTGCCGCATATTTTATAAATCTTGTTTAATACAGTTGTTAGGTTACAGTAGTTTTATTCATCAATAATTATACAATATAGTGAAATGGTTTATTATGAGAGTAAGTTTGCCAGTCCTGCCAGCAGTTACAGTATATACTTTTGGGTCTCCTGTAATGCTCACTGTCTTTTTCATTATCCAAGTAACTGCAGAATTTGGGGTTTTCAGTCTGAGGAGTAAGCACATGTGTTTTTTTATGGACATGCATGGGGAACCTCCCAATCATGAACTACTCCGGAGACTTGAGAATCCTGTTTGAAAAAGTAGGGCAGTGAATATCCATATGACAATGTTTGGAAGCCAACATATTCTCCCAATAAACCATCCACATTGCACAGACAAATGTCTCTGAATTCAGTGGGATAAAGAGTCTAGCACAATACCTTACCTGATGCTGAGGGAGTAACTGACAAGTGTGTTCAGTTCAAGCACATGGTGCATGTCCCACAAATTGCACAAAACCATGATGGGACGTATTATATATAAATAAGGACTGAATTGTTATCACAAAAAATGTGTATCAATGAAAAAGACATTTTAGTCCAATGTGGATATTAATGTAAAAAAGTGACTGAAAAGTGTACAGAGACACCCTAATGGGTGTTTGTAATAAAATGGATTCTGGCTATTTTTTTTTTCACCACTAACCAAAGGGAACTCGTTTGCAATATTCCCCTGAGGTTAGATTAGAACATGAAGATGAAAATGCTGTCTTGAGTAAAATAAGAAACAGAAGGAAATTTAAAACCATGTCAGACAGACATGTTAGATCAGTGCCAAGATGTAGAGCTCACAGGTATGAATAGGTCACAGTTTAACAACTGAGACAAAATTCTGCACATCCAATGTCTTGCAGTTGTCACATTGTAAACTGAGAAATGGGCGTAAGATGTTTCTCACTTTATCATTTTGATCAGGAATTTAATTCAGTTATAAATAAAAATGAACATATACATTTGGAACATGGGAAGATTGATCAGCACCATTTTGTTTATCCAAAGAATTCTTCTCGTTTTTATTTTCAGTATCCAGTAGCAATCATTTATAATGTTTCTTTTAGTCAGTCATATTTTTAAATAAATATTAGACAATGAACATTGAAAGTAGCATATTATAAACATAATTGAAACTGGGATGGATCTAGAGGGTATATTAGGTACAGAAATTTTCTTTGAATGAGATTTGTGATGCAGAAACAGACTGTAGAATGCAAGTAAACATTTAAATAACTCAGTATTTCTCTACCTGGGATCTTACGGCTGGGGCAGAAGTCAACACTTATAATAAAAATAATAACCCTGTAATTTCTTTATTCAGCGTTCTGACTGAGAGTTCAGAATCCACCTAGCAACACACTATTGCTATGGTCAAATTTTATTCTGACTTTGAGTCATTTATCTCTCTTTTCTCACTCTCTCTTTATATAAATATATGTATAATATAAAATGTATTAAAATTACTTTGCACAGACAGACGAGCAGAGTTGATCAAATCTCTATTTGCTTTCTCACTTAATAGGTCAATATCGACCATTTCACCAAAGCTGTTACCATGAAGAACTTGGTTGAACCATCATCTACAAGTTTTGATCTTGCCCAGAAGAAGATCTTTGCTCTGATGGAGAAGGATTCACTGCCCAGATTTGTGCGCTCTGAATTCTATCAGGAGCTAATAAAGTAGCGGCATGATGGAGCTGTGCAGTGGATCCTCAGCACTCCTTGAGTCCCAGACAATGGTTAGCTGGCATTTTCCTAATGCATCTGCTTTGGCCAATGTGTGCTTTTTTGTTTGATTTTATAGTTAAGGTGTCCTCCATAATGTAATAAGAAGAAATATATGTAGCCCCACATATATCACGTCTAACCACTTCAGTGATGTGTACCAGATGGGAGTCCATCAGTGCTGAGATATTACATCCCAAACTGTTTTCACCCAAACCTATCCCAGAGTCAGACAGATCTTAACTAGGGCATATTGATTTATTTTAATGTATAATACTTTCAAGAACATGAATAGATTATCACTCTAGAGATGATGAGATATTAAGAGAAGCTGAGAAAGTTAAGTGTTGCCCAGTATCTTGTAACAGTGGAGAATATAGTTAGTCTTCAGGGAAGGAAACTCCTTACTATGTACAACAGCATTCCAACACAGGACATGGGAAAAGTCATCACAAATGTGATCACCTGAGGAGACAAAGTATATGTTACCATCCCTAATTATTTAACCCTGTCACTAACAAGGTATTGAATATGATCCTGGCATGCCAGAATGACCTACACATGAGAGTTTTTTTCCCATTGTATGGGCTTTGTAGTATGATCACATCTGTTGTAATAGGAAACGAAAAGAAAGCATGAATAGATATTTGTATAGTCCAGCTCGTTATGTACTTCCAAATTAAAATTGTTTTAAACATGTATAAGTGGAAGCATTGGAATTTTATGACTGGTGTGACTTCACAAGAAGACACCAAACACAGATCTACCTTCTATAAAATAACTAAAAACTAACTGGAGCAAAATAAGAACTACTGCTCTGGTATTTTGATGACACATTTAGCTTCCATTGCACTGACTTTATAGATCTCCTAGGATTTAAAGACAGGACAACAACTGCTTTTACATGCCCTGGTGACCTGCACAGATTGTCATTGTATGTTATTTAATGGGCTACTTATCTAAACTGGGATTAGGGCCTTTTGTATGGCACTCTTAGTCACATGATAAGTGTATAAAGGGAGGTTATATGGCTTGATTGCAGTCAGATATATGTTCCGGGAATGGGTTGAAATGCTTACAGAAAGGTTCGATAGGACTGAATAAAGTCAAAATTTGCAGGACAGTATATGTGGGAGCTGAAAGCTTGCTGACAAAGGCTTTCCAGATTTAAAGTGAAATCATACCAAGAGGAATAATTGAAACATATTTAACCTTATTTAATAATAATCCTTAGCATCTGCTGCCACTGCCTTCTGTTGCTTTTTATCTAAACATCGTTTTGTGTCAGAAAAAAAATTGTTATTTCTTTAAAATGAGATATAGGATAATATGGTGGATCCTATTACATTTCAGATAAGTGATGTGTGTACACAAGACGATAATACCTCCCCATCCTAATCTAATTGAATTAATAATATAATAATTTGCATCCAGCACAAAAGACTGGCATGCCACTTTGTGACAGCAGCATTATATTCTAATCTGGACAAAAAAGTACCCCAAGATCATTCAGAGCACTGTTATTGACTGATAGAAACCCCCTACAATGGTTATGAGAAAGATATTTCCCTTTTGGATACTCTTCCCACGTTATTTATAACCTCCGCCTCTAATTGTATATGTAAACCCCACTTTGTAAACCCCACTTACCTTTTTATGAAATAGGGTTCCAATTGCTGCTCTATATCTTAAAATAAAAAATAAAGACATGGTTTACACACAGTAGTTAGATGCCATAAATGGTAAAGAGCACCTTAAGGGTGGTAGAGTAGGACAAACTTAGCAGAGGTGATCATTTTTTAAACATAACATGAGTAGCTTTACAGCATAACTATAGGTGACTGGGCTAAACTTGAAAAATGCCCCAGCAGCACTACAAAATCTTGAAAGTAAAGTGGTTTATTCGTGCCACAAACCATGCGACAAATTGGGCTTCACCAGCTCAAGCTGCTTGATAAAGGGCTGGTTAAGCCTGAAACTTTGCCTAGTATGTGGCATTAATAAACCACTTTGCTTTGAACATTTTGGAGTGCTGCCACAGTATTATTCTTATGTATAGCCTTACAGAATACTGTTTTGAAGTTATCAGTATCACCTTCGATCTATAGCCAGTGTAAAAAAAGCACACCGTGTGCAATAGTATAATTTCCAGTTAAACTGGCCAATGTAACATCCTTCAAGCATAATCTGATGGGAATATAACTTTCAGATGTATTCCCTGCTCTAAGCATGTGTTTAACATTTAATGAAACTGCTCCAGAATAGGGATGTAGCGAACGTCGGAAAAAAAGTTCGCGAACATATTCGCGAACTTGCGCAAAAATGCGAGCGGTTCGCGAACGGTTCGCGAACCCCATAGACTTCAATGGGAAGGCGAACTTTAACATCTAAAAAAGACATTTCTGGCCAGAAAAATGATTTTAAAGTTGTTTAAAGGGTGCAACGACCTGGACAGTGGCATGCCAGAGGGGGATCAAGGGCAAAAATGTATCTGAAAAATCTGCAGCTACATACAGAGCACTGCAGTAGAAGGTAGATTACTAGCCAGCAAAGCTACCTAAGCTTAAATGTCCCTCAAACCCCTGCAGACTTCTGTCCCTCCAATAACAGAGCAGTATCAACACGATTACTAGCCAGCAAACTTTCAACTGTCCCTGAAATCACTAACAGGCAGCAGCTCTCTCCCTACACTATCTCTTCAGCACACACAGGCAGAGTGAAAAAAAGCTGCAGGGCTTCGGTTTTTATAGGGAAGGGGAGTGGTCCAGGGGAGAGCTTCCTGATTGGCTGCCATGTACCTGCTGGTCTGGGGTGAGAGGGCAAAAAAAAGCGCCAACAATGGCGAACCCAAAATGGCGAACGTCGCGCGACGTTCGCGAACTTCCGGCGAGCGCGAACACCCGATGTTCGCGCGAACAAGTTCGCCGGCGAACAGTTCGCGCCATCTCTACTCCAGAACACCTAGTCCCAATTCAAAAGAATCAACTCAAATATCACAGCATCAAGCAATGAAGATAAACAAACATACCGAAGGGAACCTTTCTGTAAGGCAGGCAAAAGGGCTCAGTAAATTCAAGCATGTGTTAAAGCAGGCCAGCACGGCATTCCGTATGAAATAGGCTTTCATCCTCAGACAGAGCACTGTTTTAATCTTCTGAAACAATTCAAAGTTATAAAAGCTCTGTGTCTTCTCAATATTTTAGCCAGATAGCCCTTGTTGGTGAAAGTTTAAAATATTCCTTGTGGTAGGAAGTAGCTAGTGAAAGGGGGTAAACATTATTATATCTGTTTTTTCTCTGTCTTTGGGGTGAGAGTGATGAATATAGAAAATATATTTAACTAATTGTGAAAGTATGATGCTTCCCAAATGGTCCATCAATCTTTAAAGTACTCTTTGTGGATTTTTTTATTTGTGGAATTGTGTATGTGACCTATAGTGGAAAATCAAGTGTATTAACTAGAGTGGTTCACCCTGCAATTTCTTATTGTAAGCCAATTTTCTGCCCCACTTCTGTTATCTCTATACTTTGCAATACAGGTATGGGATCTGTTATCTGGAAATTTATTATCCAGAAAGCTCCTAATTATGGGAAGGCCATATACTCCATTCTATCTAAAGAATCTAATTTTTAAAAAGTGATTTCCTTTCTCTCTGTAATAATAAAACAGTAGCTTGCACTTGGTCCAAACTAAGATATAATTAATCATTATTGGAAGCAAAACCAGCCTATTGGGATTATTTAATATTTAAATTATTTGTCTAGTAGACTTAAGGTATGAAGATCCAAATTAAAGCAATATCCCTCCTGAAAGAGCTGGAAAACACTGGCTCCCAAGCATTCTGGGTAACAGGTCCCATACCTATACCAATCAAACTACAGGGATAATTTTGTAACGGGTGAAAAGTCTGGCTGAAGTATTCCATTCCACATCAACCAAGTGTAACCTTTTATAATTCTAACTGCAGTAGATCTATAAATATGAAGTGCTGAATGGTTATATGGATTTCTAAACCTTAATAGAACTATGCATATTTCCTAGTGGCCACATCTTGCATTGATGCATGCGCAAACTTGCAAGTAATGCAGTTGCATATACTAATCATGGTATCAATTAAAAGGCAGGTAATAGATTTTGTAACCTGAAACTGATGGCTACTTCCAGCTAACAAATAATTAGAATAAAAGTACATAAATGTTATTACTACTATTTTATCAGCACCACTACACTATTTGGCCATTGCTTTTGCATGTAGGAGATGTGTGGGATCTCTGCACAGCTCAATGAAATGTCTGGGATATGCATAAGCCTTTTGTTATCTTGTTCTTTTGCCCTTTGTATTTTTCTTGCTTTGCAGCTGTAACGCCAGTTTGATGTCCTGGGTTAAGTGACCATCATCCTTAGAGATTCCTGTCAGGCATAACTAATAAGTTCTCCAGAGATGTCATTAGGGCTGCATACTTGTGAAGGACTCCTAGGAAACAAATGGGTTAAGCTCTGTTTTTGAAGCAGGCAATAGTAATATTGGTAAGCAGGTAATACTGTATAGCACAAAGAGAGAAGAGGAGCCTGGATTTCCATTCTTGAAATTGTAGGGGGTGTAGATCCTAAAGATGGCACCATTCTGTATGTTGTTTTATCATTAAACTGGACTATGCTATCCCTGCTCTTTTAATTTCTTGGTGGTTATAACCTGTAACTTTTCTAAATAAAAGTATGTAATGCTTTGTTTTAAAATGGTTTAAGTTGGACCAGAACCCAGATAAAGTAAACACATTTTTAAGGCTCAAGCTGTTGTCACACTAAAATAGCTTGGTCTGTTGATCTGTTGATGTAACACTTCTGAATAAGGGGCTGATTTATGAACATGGGAACTAAACTGCGCATGTGTAGTTTCCAATATTAATTTATCAACAGTTCATTTTGAACAGTCTACTAGAAGAAAGAAATTGAAACTAAATACGTTATTGGTTGATATTTGCAACTGGTCTTATGCAAGTTAGCTCCTGCAACAGTAAATTAGCCCTTAAGTGTCTTCTGCCTACTGAACACCATCAGTCAATAGAGAAGAGCAAAGGCTCCACCTAAGGCAGATATAGGACATTGCAGCTGAAAAAAAATACAATGCGTGATCTACTTTGCCCCAGAGACAAACTGCTTGGGAAATAGTTACAACTACACTACACACAATTTTATAGCACAAGACATAGACTGTATGGTTAGATGAAAGATGCGATTAAAGTCAATTTTTAAACAAGCATTAACTATTATTTAAAGCCTTTACCAGCTCCAGATTCTCACTACTGATCTAATTTACTGTTTAACTTATTAGATCACAATGAAGGAAATCTCAGTCAACAGGACATTTATCTTTTTTTAAAGGGCATGTAAAGTCTAAAATAGAATAAGGCTAGAAATGCTGTATTTTGTATACTAAATATAAACATGAACTTACTGCACCACAAGCCTAATCAAACAAATAATTTATGCTTTCAAAGTTGGCTACAGGGGGTCACCATCTTGTAACTTTGTTAAACATCTTTGCAAGACCAAGACTGTGCACATGCTCAGTGTGGTCTGGGCTGCTTAGGGATCATCATAAACAAAGATGCTTGAGTTCTGCATGGCTGGAAAGTAAGGCGGGGGCTCCCCCTGCTGTTCATAAGTATGATTGTTTCCCTGCTCAGTAGTTAGGGACTGTCTCACAATTCCCATCCACAGCAGTAAATGAAGGGAGAATTTTACTGCATACAGTCAGGTTACTTATAAAAACTTTACACATTTTTTAATTAAAGTATATTGGAGACAGGTTTCTTTTTCATTAAAGAAAGTAAAAATGGGATTTTATTTTTTTGCCTTTACATGCCCTTTAATTCTAGAAGGGTTGATGTATTGCAGGCCCCTTTATAATTAACAGGGTTTATGATAAAACCTTCCTATATGCCTACAGCAATGTTTCTTTAATGCTGCTTTGCTTCTTATATATACATAATGCAGAGAGGGCTATACATTATCAAATCTGAATATTTTGTAGGTATAATTTCATAGATCACCACAGAGAGAGACACCCAGAGACAGGTACCCTGGTAGGAATTTTTAGATCCGCTCCAATATTATTTGTAGTTAAAGACAAAAAAAAGTCCTGGTTTTCTTCTATCTTTGGAGGAAAGATTCCATTGGTGTGATGAGTAAGACATAAAACAAGATACTGTATTTCTCTGGTAGCCAGAGAAAGTTACAGAATGCTGTCTGAGCAACCATGGCATCTCCATTGACCTCTATATAGAGAGCACCTACAACTCCAGCTTCAGTAGGACCCTTGACCATAAAAAAAACTTAAAGGAAAACTATACCCCCAAAATGAATACTTGAGCAACAGATAGTTGATATCAAATTAAGTGACATATTAAAGAATCTTGTCATGCCGATATATATTAGTTGATATCAAATTAAGTGACATGTTAAAGAATCTTGTCATGCCGATATATATATTTAAGTAAATATTGACCTTTAACATCTCTTGCCTTGAACCACAATTTTGCGATGGTCTGTGTGCTGCCTCAGAGATCACCTGACCAGAAATACTACAAGTGTAACTGTAACAAGAAGAAGTGTGGAAGCAAAAACCTGTTAATTGCCAGGACTGTTAATTGGCTCCTGTGACCTAACATGTATAGTTTGTTTGTGTGCACAGTGAATCATACGATCCCAAGGGGCTGTCCTTATTTTTTAAAATGGCAATTTTCTATTTATGATTACCCAATGGCACATACTACTAAAAAAGTATATTATTATGAAAATGGTTTATTTACATGAAGCAGGATTTTACATATGAGCTGTTTTATTTAATATATTTTTATAGAGACCTACATTGTTTGAGGGGTATAGTTTTCCTTTAAGTAAAATTACATATCAATATACTGGATAAACACTAACTAGGCTTTAATGTAATATTTGGAGTCTTTGGTTAGATCATTCCAGACACGTCAGTGATGACTTATACATATTCATACAGTTCAGGCCTGAAACCCTGTGGGACACATCACAGTCCAACAATTCTCAGATGAAGAATGTAAGGTCTAAAATAAATAATTTGAGTCATGTCTGATGCTTAGCTTCAAAAAATTTCAGTAAGGTGCTATTTTAACCCCTCAATCAAAAAATACTGAATTACTATCATTATATGGAACTAATGCACTTTATCATGTAGGCATAGCAAGTCAGCCCTGGCATTTTAATAAGCATATTCCATGTTTTCTGTGGGTGTAATAAAAAGCTATGAAGACTGTAGTACTGATGGCCTGAAGTTAGTTGACATTTCTGATAAATGTGATTCTGTTAAGATGAATTAATATGAATAGGAGACAGGAAAATGATATTTCCCAGACAGCATTTCTTGGTCCAAAGGTTGACAGACCACAACACTAAATAACAGTAAGCATACAGAGGCTAAATATGTCTCTGAAATATTTGGATGTAATGGAAAACTGTTCTCCTGGGCACAACAAGCACATAGCGGAGCTTCAACAAATGGAGCAAGCAATGTTTTTTTCCCTCCAAAACCATGTCTCCTGGTTAGAACTTCTGCCAGGTTATTTCTTGTATAACAGAATGTTCTCCCTCTGTGTCAGTCATTGTAAGAATGCCTAAAAAGGTTTGAGAGGGAAGTGTGAAGATAATTAGTCTTTTAGTGTGTTATGGTACACTGGCAGTGAAATCAGATTTTTTGTCATAAACATAACCTGCCTGAAACAGCAACAATCTGTTAAATGTTGGATATTTGTGTTTCAGCCCAGAAAAGCATTCCATGCATCATTCTGTTCCCCAGATCAGTTAGCCAGAAGAAGGCTTTTAGGTGCACATTTATATACTTTTACCAAGGATCGAATGTGAAATCCTATGAAAGTTTTCCACACTAAAATACTTAATGCAACGTTTGGTTGAGGTTTGAACTTATCAGCAGAACAGTTGCAATATTTTCATTTATGACGCAACAATGGATCACTGTGATGTGAGAACGTTATAAGATGATATATTCTGGCCCCATCGCTACTTGTTTCTCAAAGTGGAACATTGTCGGTATATTTTGCATGCACTGCGCTGTATACGCTCTATGTCACTGCATATAAAATAAATGTACACAAATAGTTTGGTTCCTGTGTTTATATGCATTACAAGTGTTTTGTGGAATCCAATCTGGTGCTAGTGTAAATAAAATATTACCATGTTTATATACTGTACAACCTCCGGGGTCCCAAAAAAATACTCATGGTCTCTCTATGACCCCTGCTAGGGTAAGTATCATCACTGGGTAGTGGTGTTTATTATATGTGCTTGTATTTGTTCCCCTAAAATGTCTCATCTGCAATCCACAAACTGAAGTATACAAGCAGCTAATTTCAGATTATTATTATTTATTAAAGGGGACCCAAAAATTCTATTTTATCATGGTAGTCAAGAAAAATGAACTTTAATTTCACTATATACATTATTTTAATCATGTTTCCTTCAGTCTGGGAATTCATAATTATAGCAATTAGGCAGGAGCCATTTTGTGGACACTGTTATTAAGACAAGTCTTGTATCATCTCAGAATATGGGACCTGATGTCCATCCCCATGCCCTGGCTACACAATTAAATGGTTAAGAGAACTGGGGGAATGTGGGGAGAGCAGTGACATCTAGGAAGTGCTGAATGGAAAGTGAAAGTAATTGTCTGCCCCGCCTCTATGCCTAAGGGGCAGGCAATATTTGATTGACAGCTGAGATTTTTAAATGAGTTTACAACAGCTATGAATGCTTTAATAAAAAAAGAATTTATACCTTTTTGGCTGGTGTATGACACCAAGAGATTGTCTTGTCAATATATATCTGATCAGTGTATTTCCAGATATTGATTGAACCAGACAGAATATGAGGGACAAAAATATATGTGGTCCACGACTGACTTCATTTTGATGGCCTTCATGAGCTCTGATCATTGGTTCTGATGAGGAATCCTGGGATCAGTTCAAAATGCTGTTTTCCAACAGAGAAGGAACTTGAGTGTTGCAAACTGTGGCCAAAATCAAGACAAAGTAACCCAGGCTGCAGAAAGCAGCTTTCAGACACAATATTGTTGCATACATGACAAAAAATAAACAATGTTACATCAAATAGCAAAGAAATCTATTCAGCAACCCCCTGTTGGAAAGCAGCAGACCTGCAGAAAATATGGCACAGAGAACCAAGAGATTATCAATAACGTCAACGAAGAGCATTAGACCATCCGTTTGTGGTGTTGTTCTACTAATGACAGCTTTGCTACAGTCACTGGGACAGTTTTGAATGGAAAGTGGTTGCATACAAAGCTAAATTTTTCAATAGCTACAATGCCTAAATTATCCCAAGAATATTCATATCCATAATCAATAAATAACCCATAGATACTGTATATAATCAAATGTTATGTGCACATAAAGTGTAATGTGCGCATAAGATAAGCAAGGCTCGTGGTGAGCGGTGGAGGGGTGGGGGGTTCATTGAAAATTGGGAGCAGTTGCAACAAATATTTTAAAAGTCTGCTCCCAGTTCTTTAGGCGCAACTGCATTTGGGCAATTGACAGGGCACGGTTAAAGATATCATTGTTTTCACTATTTGAAAGAATCATTGGTTTGTACCAGATTATCTATACCATAAAAAGCGCAGTCTCTTAATATAACAGCATTCCATATTGTGGCTCTCTGGGAAGATTATTCTGTGTCATATGAACACTCATATCAGCACTTAATGTTTTCTTGTTAGAAATCTGTTAACAGCAAGCTAAATCCTATCACAGAAATAACGTGCATAAAAACCCAGCGCCTCACCTCTATGGGTTCTTATTATTTTCTGTTATGGATATCATGAGCTTTTTATTACATGTACAGAAATGCACAACATAACCAGATTTATTAACAAACATAAATATAAACCTACACGTGTGACAACCCTGACAACCCATCATCAGTTTTCTTATTTACTCTACTGTTACCAAGGCAACACAAACGGAAAAGCAGAACAATATGCAGCACCGAATAAAAAATAAATAAATAAAAAAGCTTTTGTTAGACTGACAAAAATTATTTCTAAATGATATCTTATCTAAATGTAAATTATGGCACGAACTGATGTTGTGACGTCTTCACAAATTAAAAAGAAAACTTCTAGGAAGAAAATTACTGGCCATGTAGAAAGGTTATTTCTTATCTGTTCCACTTTGTTTTGTACTGCCACTGGGGATATAATGGGTGGGTGGTCCCTGTTTCAATTTTAATGCCCTCCCCAGAAAACAGGGCTATCTATTTTTTTTAATGCCCTCCCCAGAAAACAGGGCTATATTAGCTTATCTTTGCTGCAATGGACAACAAAAATCTGTATGATTAGGCCCAACAGGACCATTAAGATGCACAAGTTAGAAAGAACAGTGGAGCCCTCCTGCCTATGACTCTACCATCAGAAGCATTGATAAATGACTCTCACATTTTATGAACACATATAAGTCATAGTCAGTGATCCCTAACCAATGGCTCGTAAGCAACATTGGTTAACCCCTTTGATGTTACTCCCAGTGGCCTCAAAGCAAGTGCTTATTTTTGAATTCCTGGCTTAGAGGCAAGTTTTGGTTGCATAAAAACCAGGTATTCTGCCAGACAGAGCCTCCAATAGTCTGCCAGTCCATAGGGGCTACCAAATAACCAATCACAGCATCTGTCTGGTATAGAACTTAACTTTATGTTTGATGGCCACTGCCCCTCCAGGTAGAGTCACAACAAGGTGTGCGTTTAGTGATGTAAATAACATTGACATTTCTTCTTTGCTTTTGCCTTTTTTGGCTTAGAGCTGTGAACTATTTGGTTTAGCAGCAGGCAATTTACCGATTAAAGGGGAATTAAAGTCTAAAATAGAATAATGCTAGATTTTTTATACAAAACAAAAACATGAACTCACTGCATCAGAAGCCTAATTAAACAAATGATTTATGCTTTTAAAGTTGGCTGCAGGGGGTCATATATATATATATATATATATATATATATATATATATATATAGTGCAGTATTTTTTTCTTCTTCTGTAACACTTCTTTGTGCTACCCTTTTCATTAATTACTAAAAATTAAAAAATTATTTTTCTTTTCACTAGTGTCTTTTTTTGTATATTTTTTTGTGAACATTGTGATAGGGTTAACTTTTCCTTTAAAGCCACTTTAATCCACTTGTAAAAATAAATAGGGTTAACCTTCCCTTCAGAACTTTAAAACCACTTGTACACCAAGGCAGGATGGGTACTCACAAACATCTCTCTCCTGTAGTCTGTCAGTTTTGATCTCTAGGAACAAATTCGCTAAAATTAGTGTAAAATTGTTTTTTTTTATTCTCAAATAGATTTAAAATTGCACTCACATAAATACGATAAAATGTGCTTACCAGTCAGTCCAGTTCCCAGCATACTTCCCTTCTCCGCTGTATTAGTGTTTCAGTGTAATGCCAAGAAAATTGGGGATCTTCATAAATTATCAAAACAGCACAAGTGAAATAATATCTGCCATAGAAGCCGATACAACAAGACTGAATAATAATCATAATATGCAGACTGCACTAGGTCTGCAGATATGAATCTCTACACAGTTGCCGGCTGCTCTACAGGGAAACAAACAAAGCTGCTTGAGTTCTGGGAAGTAAGGTGAGGGGCTCCCCCCTGCTGTTTCCCTGCAGAGCAGTTAGGGAGCGTCTCAAGTTTCCTATCCACAGCAGTCAGAACACGTAAAATGAAGGGGAATTTCACTGTATACTGTCAGGTTATTATAAAAATAGTACACATTTTTTAATTAAAGTATATAGGAGATATTTTTTTCTTTTTTTTAATGAAAAAGAAATCTGTGTTTTATTTTTTTGCCTTTACATCCCCTTTAAGTGGCTTTTTGGTTTCTTCCTCCATCTAGTGCTGGACAATTGAAGCAGTTTCATACAGCATCTGATTTTGACCTATTGACTTGTTTATGTACAAGTACTGTCTTCTGTCTACCCTTACCTCTTGCCTGTTTGGACTAGTACTTGCCTCATGCTTGCCCTGAACTTTGTATGCAGAGATCCAAGGTACCTGCACTCAGATGACTCCAAAATTTCAGATTTGATGCTGTTTTACTATGTGAAATAAAGATCACAAATGCATCACTAAGAAAGTGCTAATGCATCAATATGGTGCTCCCCAACTCCTTTTACTTTTGAATGTTGCTCACGGGTTCAAAAGGTTGGGGATCCCTGCTGTACATAGATGGACACTCCTTACATATACTGTACTTAGAAGCATGTGTGGCACATGCATATCTGTGCGAGACTCCCATTGAATAAATAGAGCACTCTTCACGCTTCAAATAATAAGCAGGGAGCACTTTGTATTTCTCTTCTCTGCCTGAAATTAATAATATAACCCCACTCATTGAGGTTTATAGGCCTTATTATAAAGAGTTTAGAAGTTTTCTCCTGGTGTATGAATTCTAAAAACCGGGGACACTTGGAGGTACACTACACTGATGACCATAGATAGTTTTGCAAGCAGTATGTTTTTTGAATAATACTAGAGATTGAAAGCAATCCTACTGCATTGACTTTCTCTGTCCAGTGCTTCTGTCCTGTGCTTAATATAACTGCATGATCTGTTGTAGTAGCTATGTGTTTGGGTTAAAGATGCATGCTGGTATTCCTGGAAGCCCTATATTCCTTAATTCTGTGTCTGTTGACTGCTTCCCAATCAATTATCTGTATTACAACATACATACCAGATACCAAATAGGTCTTATCTCCAGTATCATATAGAAACAAAACACACAAGCATTAAGCTGGCCATAGACGCAAAGATCCGATCGTACAAATCGAGGATTCATTCGATTTTCGGAACTGTGTGTGGAAAGTCCCGACATTTTTCGTCCAGCGGAGATCAGTCGATTGGTCGATCAGACAGGTTAAAAGATTTCTGTCGGCTGCGGGTAATATCTCTGCATGTATTGCCTATTGTACGATTTTCAGTTGAAGATTGTCACCAGCTTTGTCAGACATAACTATCGTACAATTGCTGTCAGGGGCAGAACATCGGCTCATCTGTTCTTTTACTACTTTATTTGATCCGGTTAGTGGCAGGTCTGGAGATGGGAAAGTCTGATTGTTCGAGGACTTGAACGATCGGATCCTTGCATCTATGGCCAGCTTTAGAGTTGCCAGACTGTAGAATTAATATTTAATGTGAGTTTGATATAATCACTGCTACTCTAACATTGTGTGCATGCCAACATCAGTGGAGATACTGCCCATCTGTGAGAGAAAATACCCAAAGAATTGCACAGCAAAGGGTTTAATACAAATAGTTAATTCCTTGATGTCAATTGCTTTTCATAGATCCCCATTATATTAATATGCTTTGCTAATGTATAGAGTCAGTAAAATACCCCAGTTTGTAGCCTTGAGTTATCTCTGCCGATGGTATGGGTGGTGGTGACTCACAGTGCCTGTTCCAGGTAACCATACACAGAAACAATATTTGGTTTGTGTTACATTGTTTATTTGGTTTCACAGACTATTTACTACAAGCATGCACAAATGACATAGTATCCGGGCAAATCCATGCTTGTTTAAAAGAAAGTGAAATGATTGCACCTTCAGCAGCACTTCTCAGAACACAAAATATTTCCACTTTCCTCAATCAATGTCCAGTTCTCTTTCATTCTGTTGTTCAAAAAACAAGGTTTAGATCAACAAGAGCCTTTGGCAATGATTTATTCTTACAAACATAACTTAAAAGGGAGAGAACAACAATGTATTTGTCAAAAAAAGTAATCGTTAAGTTATATAGAGCTTTGTCTAAGTGATTAGCTCTTCGTAATCTGTAACTGATGAGCAGAAATGTCTGCCTTAACCAGCAGTCTTCCTTGATACACCCAATAAACATCTAGCCTTGTCGGCCCCTTGTTGTTGTTATGAACGGACAGTAGCACCAGCATATGCTAAACTATCTACACTTAGCTTCTCCAGCACTGTGTTGTAAGAGTATGTGAAAAGCTAGTTTTCAGGATGACTAACTAGTCTCGTCAGTGCGAATTAAAATGTGCACCATTCTTGGGAATAATGGTATAACAAAGGTAACTTGAAATGATTCAGTGCAAAGCCACCTACAAGTATTGCCTGAGAGTGTTGTGCAGAATCTGCATTACTAGCTCTCCAGTAAGTCACAATCCTGTACCAAAACGCACGGGTCTATGTGATTTTTCCAGCTCACCCCAATATGACATGGAATGCATGCAACACACACACACATATGTAATAAATAAGAGGAGCTGTCTTGACACCACTTCTGAGCCATCGTACAGTATAAATAGGAGCACATAGATGCTAAGTTCTTAGCTGTGACAGAGCACAGTTGTGTCTTGCACATCAAGCACACTGGGGGATGAAGGGGTTGCTGTCTGTGGTGAGACCTTTCATTTTCTTGGTGCTTGCCCCACTGCTGCTCAAGTTTACAACATCATGGTAGAAATTGGACTTGAGGAAGCGCCTGTAGGAATCCTTCTCCATCAAGATAAATATCCTGTGCTGGGCCTCATCAAAGGTAGAAGAGGTGGGTTGTAGGATATTATTGCTTGTCTCCTCGCGGGTGGTTGAGTCCAAGTTCACCTGGGTAAGCCAAGAAAAATATAACCTGATAAGAATTCTGGTCAAGTGTTATGATTTGCTGTATGACGACCAATATTCTGTGCAATGAAGTCAGTCTATCTACAGTAAGGGGCTGCAATGCATTTAAAGTGTCAATTAGAAATATTAAAGGGGTTGTTGCCTTTAGGGTAACTTTTAAAATGATTTAGAGAGTGATATTTGGAGACAATTTGCAACTGTTTTTCATTTTTTAACGTTTTTGGTTTTGAGTTAGCAGCTCTCCAGTTTGCAGTTGTAGATTGTTAGGGTCCAAATTACCCTAGCAGACATGCTTCGATCTGAATACGAGACTGAAATATGAATAGGAGAGGGCCTGAATACAAAGATGAGTAATAAAAAGTAGCCTTACAAAGCATTTGTTTTTAGATGGGGTCGGCGACCCCCATTTGAAAGCTGGAAAGAGTCAGAAGAAGAAGGCAAATAATTCAAAAACTATAAAAAAAGAAAAAATGATGGCCAATTGAATTAGCCATTTTATAACATATGAAGATATAGTCAAATGCCTATTTGGATACATTCTTTTTTTATTTTAAAGGGAGCTTATATCTTTCATTTTTAATAAATTAAAATTAAATACATAAATATCTAAAATGCAATTTAAATGTAGGCCTATAATAAATAACATCAGTTCTCTTAGGCAAACCTGTTGTGGCCTCAAAGGTTGCAAGTGCCAATTATTACTGTTAATATAGGGACGCAATATAGCGCTCTTACTTCTCTTGTGGCCTCCACTGAGATGAAGTCTTCATAGATCTTCTGAGCTTGCTCTGGTAATTTTGCAGGGGTCTTGATTTTTTTGTAATTCTCGCAGGCTAACCAGAAATCAATGTTTTCCTCACTGTATTCTGATTGAAGGAAGGACCGAAAAGCTGCCAAACCACCTGCAGGATAATAAAACAATATTAGTAAGGATTAACAACATGGAGGCTTATAATATTACTGTGTGATAATGAGCACACTATCCTAAGAGCATCAATTATAGGAAGTCACTGGGCATCATTACGATTTGTGTATGTGAATGAGAGTGCATTGTGAGTGTGTGGAAATGTGTGTAATACTACAGCTAATCTGTATGCAGGATGCTGCCATAAGCACTTCAATTAAAGTAAGCTTAATTCTTTTCTAAAGTAAACAGAAAGGCTTTACCAAACTGTGAGGCTGGTGTGACGCTCCCACCATATGTGTATAATGAAAGTTTCCGATCCTCAGGCGAAAGAGTCAGGACCTGATTCCCCTGACCTCTGAAGCCTGGGAACTGGTGTCTGACACTGAGCCAAGGGTTTTTATTGTATCCGTCTGGGGACCATTTGTAGCGCTCAGTGTCTGAATGACAGCCAAACAGGGTCACATCAGCAGGGGAGTGAACTTGTTTCTGCGTCACTGTCTGAGATCTTATTCGTATTCTGTCACTAGATGTACATGACAGAGAATGGAATGGGCTCAATAGTCACGTCCCTAACATCTGGGTGTCCCTAACTGTCCAACTTTGGTCACGTAGTCAGTGGAGCCATGGAGGGGGTATAAGCCTAGCAAGCACTCATTTAGCCTTTCCATCCTCTTGTTCCTGCTTCTATAACCATATCAGCTATTTTTTATTGGTCTATCACTTACATTCATTATTTATCAGGTTCTCCAAAGATTCAGCCCATTTCTTTACTTCCTCTTGTCTCAGCCTAGAGGGGAAAAAAGTAATAGAATTTTAGGAGTGTTCCAACTTATTCATCCACTTTTATTAACACATTGATAACTCTTTATTATGCTATGTTGTAGAGAGATACTAAAGAATTGTCATAGTATTCAAAAGGTTTTAATAATGTTCTTCCTGAAACAAACATTTTCACTGCTATGTGACTCATACTGTCAGGATGCTGAGAATATCAATAGCCGATTCATGATGGAGTCAATTACGTTACAACACTGCAATGCATGATTGATTACTATAATTGGGACTTTATTTACAAAACAGGGGTTTTAAATTGAATAAGTGCAAATGCCAATAGCAACGGATCAGGCCTTTGCTTTCATTTTCTAACTTGTAGGAGACTGTTCTAAACCAATTGCTGATTGTTTGCTATTGGCTCCTGCACTTGTGCAATTAAACAAGTGTATGTACAACATGATTTAGCACCAATGAATTTGACATGACTGTTCTAGGTGATCTTTTCTATAAAGTTGGTCACATTACAAGGTACTGCAAATGAATGTGCATTTCCATATATATTCAGGTTTGCTTGTGTGTGCCGGTCAGTTATTGGAATCATGCATAGTAAATTAGAAAGGTGACCAATCCTTTTCGTGGCTTCTACCGCCACACCCATACTGGGTTTATTTACCTATTTAGGTGGCCTCTAAGCTGATCGTTAAGCTCATTTTTAATTTGCAGAGGAGCCAATCAACCCCTATGTCATTAAAAAGATAATGAACAACTTCAGGCATTTTTGAGACCTTATTTTTGAGAATTTATTTTAGAGTTTAGCAGAAACAAGGTTTCGTACTGACCTCTGGCTACCAGGTTTGTCTTTCTTTAGGCATGGGCTGTGTTCACACCCGTCTGCTTTCTGCAGCAGGAATCCCAAGCGGTGCTTGATATCTTTAGCACTGTAGAGAAATGGAACAGCAATAGTGGTAAATAGAAAAGCATTTTTGTAAACATGCGTCTCAGCATTAACTCAGTGAGAATAAATGGAACATATTTATCTTTTGCTGTCAGGGGACGCTGGCTGATTCATTGTTTTGGGATATAAATAAACCTGCAGTTATTTTTGTGCGGAATCACAATAACACACATATCCAGGTCATTATAACCCATCAATAATGTTGACTTATCTGTTTTTGGACAAGGGATACCCAACATGCAGTTCTCCAGCTGCTTTTTAATTGCAGTTTCCAGGTGTGAGCAGCCGGAAATTGTACTTAATAAACAGCAGGAGGTTAGATGTATGTCTAGACCCACCTGGCCAGCCTTACTCTAAAATATTCTGTGCTATAGGCTGCTAATCTGCTACCTAATGACATAGCTACAGTATTCATGATTAGGAACCTTACTCATGGGCATTTTACCCCAGTGGTCAGTTCTTCCACAGGGAAACGCAGGGTGAAATGCCCATGAGTAAGGGCCCTAAGACATCTTACCATTATATTGTATATACACCTATATGCTTTTAAATGCATAGAATTGTGCTCTGATAAATACATTTATTCATTACACAGAACAAAAAGATATAGGAGAAAAGCAGAAAGCAATGATCAAATATAAATGAAAATAATTTGGCATTTCCTCCACTACAGTTTTGGCACATTTTGACACCAAAGGCTGTCAAGTAGCAATGCCAGCTGCTGGAACTCTATATATAGAGTAGGACTATGATACAAATGACCTTTTCATTGTTGAACTCGGCACCCAACTACAGGCAAAGGATGTACTTCAACAATGGCCGCTGTATGATTAGTTGTGTCATTTATCATTTACCACTCTGCAATATCTACATTCTCAAGGTCGCGATTTATCCCCACTTCATCTTTAGCTGCAGCTGTAAATGTTATTGAGCTTCAGCTTCTTCTATACTCTTTCCACTTGCAACTGCTGCTGTGGAACTGAGGACAGATGTACATATTCTGCCCCCCCTACCCCTAAAGCCCCACCACTGTCGTATTCACTGAACTTCTGGACATATGGATGCTAGGTGCCAGGAAGGCCACTCAAAGGACATCTCTCTCTCTTTCCTTCATGTGTTATAAAATGGAGGTACTCATATCAGACAAGCATTAATATTAGTCTGGGATCTTGGGCTAATGTATCACTATGCACTGTATGGTGTAAGGTCTTTCCATTGAGCTCTCCACATACACCCAGGCTGACATGGATAATGTAATTGTTTGGTGTCATGGTGCTCTTTCCATCTCTGTTATTTTCCCATTATGCATTTCATGGTCACCAGATTATATTAACCTAGAGCAACATCTAATTTACTAAGCTTGTGCAAACTGTTCAAGTCAGGATTACACACGTACACATATATCAAGGAAGGCAAAAACAAGCTTTGCATTACTAATTGCTCTGGGCTGGAAGTGATTAGCCATTTCCTTGTATGCTCAAACTAACATAAACTATTATATTGATGAACTGTTGTCACACCCAAAAATACACAATCTCCTATACAAAGAAAGGCTGCAAATTGATGCTGGGAGTTGTATTTAAAGATGTATTAATACTTAAAATCACAAAAAAAGATAATGCATTACAGTGCCAGCAAGTACTGTATATAGCACCGGCAAGTTGCACAGCAATTAATACATGATTTTTAAATCAATGCGTAAGGCTCATCTCTGTACTAGTGGAGTGCTGTCTATGTTAACCTTTGATACCTGCGATTCTATAGTGTCAAACCTGACTTAGAGGCCATTTTGTACAATTGCTGCCTGGCTGCTAAAATGTTGCTTGATGCTATTAAAATTGAAAAAAGCAAATTGGAGGCACAGCTTTTTTTCCCAGAAATTTATCAACCCAACCTGCTTGTTCCTGGACAGACAAGAGAGATTTATAATTTATAAAGTTTTACATTTGTTTCCGCTCCCTGGAACCGAGATAGCCCCCTACTTCAACCCCCTAAACAAATATCATTTAGAGCTCCTGCACATAGGCCGTTTTTAATGCCTTTGATGCACCTCTAAAATACAGACACCTAAACACATCAACTAACTGATTACATTACATTCTGCCTGGTTGGACACATAGGTGTTCAACTTACTGCATTTTTGGAGCTTTACGTGCAAGACATTGGAATAAAAGGTTTTCTCTGGAACTTGCAAACATGCAGTTATTTGCATTTAAAAAAAACAATATATTGTGTAATTTCGCTATCAGTACGCATCTGTAAACGCACAAAAAAATACCTGTATGAGCCCTTAGTGTATATAAATCTGTGTCTGCTTTTCCTCCCTCTCCTTGACTTTTTGTCTCTATTAAATCACTGTTCCTTGCCTGTCAGTTTACATATGTGTGTCAATGGATGGTATGTTTCCCAGATCGCCTGCTAATTAGAGGCCCTTTATAACAATTCAATTAGCAGAGCTGCACTGATTTTATTTAAATACACTGATTCTTACTCTGGCCCATAGAACTGGTAGGCTTAGTGTGACCCTCAGGTCACTGAAACCCGCTCATTAACCATTAAGCTTCCATGTAGCATAAGTCAACCCACTTATGAAATAGGTTAGGCTGGTTGAAATAGCATGTGCCAAATTTTACTTAGCTCCCACAGTGCATTCTTGTCACAGGAGAGTGGCCTCTCAAATATTAACCAGCCATCACCCCCTGCAAGCATTCTTCACTTGCAGCCATCATTTTTTGTGAGCATTTTTGTATCTGGTGGATGCGTATTCTTATCAAAATGGGACTCCTGTGTTGCATAAAAATATAACTGGGGTTATATAGTAATTGGCAGAAGCTTAGCTCTGACAAATTGTTTGACAATAACGAAGGCACCAGACATAATCACAATCTATACAGGTATATATATTATATAATCTATAAACTCAGATATGATCAGTGGGGATTGTTTGTTGTTTTTATGTTTTGTTTCATGAAAATGCCAGGTTTGCTCTCAGCAGTCATGCTTCATTACATGGCAAATCTGCCATGGAGTTTATATATGCCAGTTATATTATTTTATCACCTTATTAATTATGAGAACATGATTAGTTGAATCAAAAGCTCTCTTATGATTTAACAGATTATGGGTGCGATCAATTCACAATGGGGGAATAATATTAGTTGCATTGATTTTTAAATCAAGTTCAGATTAAATGAGGGTAGAAAGCTTTATCTGCATGCATAATCTATGCCATGGTGTTTGGTTGAGGGCTTTACAGTCTAAATAAAACAAATCTAATATATAAAACCCCTTCTATAGTAAGCTTCACATCACAAGCAATTGTTAAGCTATAACTCCCATGAGCCTGAAGCAGCCAGCAGATTCTAGGAACAATGGCACATAAGGAGATTCCCAGCTCTTGCTGCCCATACAGAAATCACGTGAAATCTATAAAAATGCCCAGATGTGTGTATACACGAAGCACTACATAAAGAGATATATGAATTTGGACGTACTTTATCCATTGGATCACCAGCTATTGGTGAGCAATTGTGTTGCCAATTATTATTAGACATAATGTATAACTATCACTCCAATTGTTTTCAAATTTGCCACTAAGAATGATGAAAGACAGAAAGTTCTGTCGTGGGTATTACTGTATTTTCCCAGTTGTTCCCAGTGAAAACGAAATGATAGTTTTTCATATTATTGCCTTGTACAATGTAAGATACTTATTACATAATTTAAACAACACAACTTCATCTTATGGAGGACCATAACACGGGCACAATTCCCTAACATTATACTCCATTGCTACAGAAGACTCCCATGTACACTGAATTAATTAGCACAATAACTGTGCACTTTAAAGTGTAAAACATGAAGGGGAACAGTAACAAACTGAGATAATAACAGAATAATAACAGAAGTGAGCAAGCAGTCTTGTCCAAGGAGCTAGCAATCTAACCAGTACCTAACCCAGCGATCCAAGGCTACTCACTGCCCCAGCACACAAGCCTCAATGATGATATATAGACTTAAAACTGATCATGGCTTCTCACATTCTTAGGCAAGGAGCCAATGATTTTACAGCTTACAAGAGGAACCCCAATAGGCACAGAGAATATACACGCAATGCTGTGCAGACAGTATGATGCTCTTCCTACATCACTCCCTGATGGAAAATGCTCTGCACTCCATTTAGGATGCCCAACAGCTTGCAGCCCTCCTCTGCAATTCTCTACACCTGAAGATCTCTACGTTAAGGGTCTCCACATAGAAAGAAAGAATCCCTCTGCAGTGCTCAGTACATAATCCTGTAGTGCAATGCTCTGCAGACTGCAGTCTCACCTTTTCAGACAGGTAGCAGGGAAAGTGGTCACTCCGGCCAGTCCCTTGCACATCTTTGAAGTAAGATCAGGTTCCCAGACTCTGCTGCTGTTAGATCTTTGTCGTGTGTCTGTCTCGCTGGATCTGTCTGTCCAGTTTGTCGCTGCTCGGCTGCTGCTGCTTCCCATCCTCTCATCTTTTTATAGCCTCAAAGAGCAACACTCAGATGCAAGGAACAGCCAATCACAGCGGCTTCCTTCTCCCTGCAATCGTCCTCCCTCCCCCTCCATAGAGCATCATTTCTCCCTCCCTCTGCCTCTCCTCAGCTTCCTCCCTCTCATTCCTTTCCAGCTTTTTTTCTATCTAATCTCAGTTCTGCAAAGGGACACATAACATTGACGTGTAACAGTGGGGGAAAAACTAGAGCAGAGAAGTTTTCGGAAAAGTGCTACCAAAATTTGGTTGATGTCAGAATGACATCACTGGAAAATGCCTCCAATACAAAGCCCCAATCCACACCTGCCTTGTCAAATAATATAGTTATACATATATCATATTATAACTATATATATATATATGTATATATATATATATATATAAATTCCTTGTCTTAAGGGCTTAAGGTGGCCATACACGGTCCGATAAAAGTTGCCGACACCCCTGTATGGGGCCCCCGACGGGCTTCCCCAATCTAGATCTGGCCGAAAGTCGGCCAGATCTCGATCGGATCGGATGAAAAATCCCGTTGGATTGCGGCCGCATCTATTCGTTGATGCGGTCCTGCAATCTGACCGCCCATTACTATTCGTTAGGATCCGATCGTTGGGCCCTAGGGCCCACGATCGGATCAGCCCAATATTGCCCACCTCAAGGTAGGCATTTCAGGGAGAGATCCACTTGTTTGGCGACATCGCCAAACGAGCGGATCTCTCTGTGTATGGCCACCTTTACAGTTCAAAGGTAAATCAAAACTGCAATTCCAACACTGGAATTAGTATTGCAGCCTTTTCTGGGGGAAATGTAATTACTAGGTAAACAAAAAATGACCACCTAGGCTTATTTCATAGGACTACAACTATTAATTTGTAGTCCTGCAACAGCTGGAACAATTGGAGGGTTGCCTATCTATGTCTTTCTATATGGCAAAATTGAGCAACTGTATGCCATACAGGACAGCACATAAAAGGGGAATAAAATCTGAAAAGGTTTGCTAAACTCACAAAATGTTGAGCACTTTTTCTGCTCAGTAAATGACATATTAATCTTTGTGCACCCATCTCAACCCATGTGGCATTAATACTTGGCCAGGTTCTCCTGGTGCACTTTCTTTTTGACATAGCAGGAATATTTAATTTCTTTCTTGTACTGTTTCTAGTCCATAGGTCTTTACACACAATCCCTTGATATTTATAAAAGAGTTAAAACCCATGAAATCCATTATGGTAAGCATATGGGCATCATTTCTTAAGATAAAAACTTGGCAACCCATGTACAGTAATAGGTCAGTCCCTCAGTGCTTAATAATGTCTATTACAATATTTAGCCCTGTTCAATGTCTAAAGTCTCACTTGTCATAACTTCTTAATCCTAAGAATACCTCTTATAAAATTTTAAAGCTAAAAATACACTACTAGAATACTGCTGCATGCTTCCTTAATTGGGCTGCCTTCAAATCTACTTTACTAGGTAAATTGTGTTATACACTCACGTCAGCCGAGGCAGTCAAATACTAGCAGTAAAATAAACAAAGTCATTACTGCATATACCAAGTTTTATAGATTCCAAAAGGCACCTAATGCTTGATGAATCACTTTTGCATCTGGGAGGTAGAAAGTGAGGGGAGCAAGATTAGGCTCCTTGATGGGCACCGTGGGTAAAAAACCTAAAAGATACAAGCTATTGTGCAGAAGAGAATTAACCGTGACTGATCTGTCTGAGAATTATTTATTATAATGAACGACTTTAATGGCTGCAGACAGGACCGTATACTAATTTATAGCTGACAGGGAGGATCTAGATGCTCTAGCTAATGAATATTTAGTGAACATACCTGGGAAAAAACAGGCAATAATAGAGAACATATGAAAAGGCTTCACTCAAGGGTGTTATATTGTAATTGCAAGGTATAAAACCTTTGATTCTGCCCTCCTTAGCAATATCAAGAAGCCAGCCTACACAATAAGGCCATATTAATCTTGTAATACACTCTGCTGGAAATGATTGACTACAAATGTCCAAAGACAAACTTGCAACCAGCTGTGGTTTAGCGGCATGATTTGTGCACATTTAGCATTTGTTCCTCTGAATATTTCTAAGGAAACAGCTACCCATTTTTGCAATCTGCACATTACTCATCAAAGGGAAATTTGGTCAGTAATTTATGACAAATGCACATATTCAACAGAATATGTTTGGAATAGGGTAAGGCACTTAATACGATATATTACCATTTTTCTAAGGCTTTTTATAAACAAAGGCGATCACTGCACATTTCCAATGAAATATGAGCTCATTTATTGCATCTGTAAATGGATACAAAAGGTTCAGGCAAAGTCAGAGTCGAGTCTAGGCAAGGGACAATGGCAGGTGGCAAGAATCAGAAGTCAAAAACCAGGCAGAAGTCCAAAACCAATAAGGATTGCAGGAAAATATCTTGAGCGGTGTCAGAATACTGAAAACCTCTATTGAACCTCTGATAAAATTTGCAAACCCAAGGAACCTTTGTTTAACCCAATAGGTGGAGGCCAATCTGTGACTACAGAGACTTTGGCAGGATCCATCTCAAAGCCAGAGGATGAAATTATATACCTGGATCCTGCATTTATGAAATTCGCACTTCTTTAACTTTGCATAAAGATTATTGGCTCTGAGGTGCTGCAGGATGTTTTAACTTGAATGATGTGTTCAGAAAGAGAGGAAGAAAACACCAAAATATCATCAAAGTATACAACCACAGAGGACTGCCACATTTCACAAAAAATGTCATTAATAAAGTCCTGAAAAACTGCAGGGCATTGCATAAGCAAAAGGGCATAACTAGGTATTCGTAGTGGCCATCCCGGTGTTAAAGGCCGTCTTCCACTTATCCCCCTGGTGAATGCGAATCAAATTGTAAGCTGCCCGCAGGTCAAGTTTGGAAAAAATCTTGGCACCCCTCAATCTGTCCAACAACTCTGGAATTAAAAGAGGAGGATAGTGATTTTTAATAGTGATTTTATTTAAACCCCAGTAGTCAATCCTTCTTCTGGACAAAAAGAACCCGCTCCAGCAGGAGACAAAGACTTTCTAATGAAGCCTTTAGAAAGATTTTCCTGAATATACTTTTGCATAGCATGATTTTCGGGAAGGGATAGCGGAAAGGTTCTCCCTCTAGAAGGCATTGTTCCAGCAATGAGGTCTATAGGGCAATCATACAACCTGTGTGGAGAAGGGTATCTGCATTCTTATCTTCGAAAATATCAGAAAATTACTCATAACAGTTAGGAAGGAGAGAAGAAACTTGAGTGACTGACGACACCTTCACTGGCCCACGGGAAGCAGGGTGGCAGCATAAGCAGTATGAAGATCCTCAGGCAGTGCTGACCGGTCTCCCAGTCAATGGAGGGGCTATGCCGTCTTAGCCATGGGAGGCCATTAACCGGGGTATTAGGGCAGTCAATAATTAGAAAAAACATCTCTTCTGCACGCAGCCACCCTACTTGTATGCATAATGGCCCGGTGGAAGAAGTTAACAGTCCTGGAGAAACCGGCCAACCATCTACTACTTGGGCAGAGAGAGGAGCCTCAAGGAGAATCGCAGGAAAGGATTCTAGTACATTGCTTATCTGGATATCAAGATACTTTGCCTACGGGAGACTCCCACCTCTTACCTATGCGGGAGCATTTTCCCTGGAGCTTGGATCTTACAGGGCAGGTCTTGAGAAGGTGACCACTTTGACCACAATACAGGCAGAGACCCGAATTCCTTCTTCAAATTCTCTCTACCGGAGATAAACGAGTTGCCCCTAACTGCATGAGTTCTTCAGTGGAGACACAAGGAGTCAAAGGAATTTCTGTTGTAGGTGTAGTAGGAAGCGTAACCCTCTGGACATGGGATTTCAGAGGAGGAAGATCTCTGGGAGACAGTTCATCTTTTAGGTTCTCATTAAGACCTTGCCAAAAAGCTGAGACCAAAGCGTTATTCCAAGAGACCTAGACAGCCAGAGTACGAAATTCAATGGAGTATTCTGCAGCAGATATATTACCCTGGGACATCCTCATTAAACAAACAGAGGCGTTTACCTTGTGACCAGGAGCGTCAAAAATCTCATGAAAGGTAGAAATAAATACTGAGGAATTGTTGATGATAGGGTCATCACTTTGCCAAAAAGGTGAAGCCCATGCCAGAGTGTTCCCTTGTAGCAACGAAATGATATACACCACCTTGGATTTTTCCAAAGGGAATTTCTGGGGAGCAACCTCAAACTGGATGAGGCACTGATTGAGGAACCCCCGACATACTCTTGGATCCCCAGAAAAACGAACACGTGCCGAAATCTTAGGTTCCGCGGAAGACGTTCCTGTTGGAGATGGAGTTGCAACTGGGATTGGAAGAACAGGGGAATGACCCACCTAAGCACCTTGAAGTGCATCCAAGCAATTTTGAGACATGCTGAGCTAGATGATGCTGTTGTGCTTTTTGAATTTCCAGACATTTGAGAAGCGCTTTGAGCACATTTTCTAGCGGAGTCGAGCCCATTGTCTTAAACTTGGACTTGACTCTGATCTTACCTGAACTTTTGCTTCCGTGCTTCCAACCACCTTTGCCGTGGGTAGGATCCCAGAAAGTCCAGGGGCCCCAAAAGATCATCAGTGAACACCAGAGTTAGTTGGGCTCTCTTACTACACCTAAGGGGTAGTTCCTGGCAGTTACGGGCTTCCTTACACTACTGAGCTGTAAGAGCAACCTTGAACTGCAGGGTTTTGCATGTCCCAGTGTCAGCAATTAGTTGACAAGCACAAAACTGAAAGGCTAGTGACACAGGTGGAGATCTGTTGCCTGCATTTTTTAAAAGAGCATTCGTTTTGTCTTGCCATAGAGAAAAATGTAAATTGCCAGCTACAACACGCACACAATGCTATTTGAAAACGCCTGTAGTCCCAAAACGCACAGAGACCCTTTTTGGTGCGATTTATCAAAAATAGCATGTTTATTCAAAAGTAGTGAAAATCTGCACTAGCAAAACACACAAGGAGAGTAGCCGCGATAGTATGCAAATTCTTGTGTGCGCAGCATGTCGTAAGTACATATGGATGTATGGACGGAATTTCTAGGGTGGCAATTTCTCATTCTTTGTTCCAGAGACCACACGCTCACTCATCATTCGCATATGAAGATACGTACAACACTCATGTGACAATACCCCGCAGAAAATGCGGAGAAAGTACCGTGGCGCACTATAGGATGCACTATGAAGTTGCTTGGAAACTAAAAAGTTGCCTTGTTGCCGTAACTGGCTTTTTAAAAATCACAGGTGATAAATCTCCCTGTGTGTCACTACCCAAAGAGGAGAAGGTTTATCATCTGGGTGGATACAGTCACAGTAGAGGACAAGCATTTACCTGCAAATGTTTATTTCCAAAAGTAACATATATTATATAATACATGTATCCTGTACTAAAATTTGTCAGAACATAAGCTAAAAGTGTGTAGGCCTATACATTAAAAATGAATCAATAGGTCACATGTGTACTATACTAGTTTCTGTAAAAATGGCAGATATGACTACTAAGTACTATAGTATATTGTGAATTTTGCCAGCAGTTCTACTGACTAGATATAAATTATTTTAACTGCAACTATTATGTATGTATCTAAGATGCAGGGAGCACTTTGTCTCAGGTTTCTAGTTGCGTTAATGACATCTACCTGCCGTTTCAGATCAGCACTTAGCGTCTCACACAGTCAATGTAGAGAGGGAAATCTAAATAATATTGGATTCATGCAACAGTGGGCAATAAGCGTAAGTGCTGGCTGCCTTATCAGAGTACTTAACACTCCTGCTGCAGAATTAGGGCTATAATTAATCTCTGGTTAGTGCCAAGTTACACACATTGCACACATGTACTAAGAATGTGACATTTTAAAGAAAACCATTAAAGAAATTGAGTAGCTGGAAGGGAAACCTGCATGCTCAGACTATAATCCTCTTAACCACATTAATTAATACTATATTCCTTGTAGAATTTAGAATAGCCTATATAATTAAGTACAGGTATGGGATCTATTATACGGAATGCTTGGGAAATGCACCTTAGTTCCCACCCAGCCTTTTATGTATGCATTGTTTCAGTATTACAGAGAAAAAGTTATTTTTTTTATAATTTGCTTTTTCTCTGTAATACTAAAACAATGCATACATAAAAGGCTGGGAAATTGCATTTCCCAAGAATTACGTATAATAGATCACATACCAGTAATTAATTGTATAGGCTAGTCTAAAGTACATTTTTCGTTCCTTAAAATGGACTCTATGGGATATTGCCTTCCCAAGTTTTGACCCACCAGCCATGCTAACAACACGATGCAGTCACACTCCGATGGACAAGTGAGAGCAGGTAAGTCTCAATCTGCACCACTACTTCCTAAAATCACTACCTAAGAAGCTACTACATTGCACTACGAAGGGGAATACAAGCCCCTTCCCACTTGCCAAGCATTTCCTCGCATTTTCAAGCCTCTAACCAAATTAATTAACACCCCAAACCCATTAAGGGTAGGAGCGTGTGATGTTCCTCTCTGTAATTGCCTTTATACTATCGCTCCAGTCACTCTCCAACCCCCTTTCCTTCCTCGTATGTCTAGTATTGACCCAGTCCACCCTACCTTCCTAACCTGGTTAAGCCTTTCCTTATCCTCAGCCTAGGCAACCAGGCCAGCTACCTCATCCTCCCCTCCCGAGGGACATTATCCTGGACTAGGGGTAGGTGACAAAAGAGGTAAGTTCCCTGTGCCATAGGCACATACCTCTTCTGCCTTCCTCGTTCCGACCCTGCTTAACCTTTTGGTGTCCGGGAAACAACATTCCACCATTTGCTTATTTGTTTTAGGTCCCCTTGAAGGCCCAACATTTCAACATGTATTAACTTTTAATTTTCACGATAGTTCCCCTTTAAATGTGTCCAGTTTGAAAAGCAGAAAACCTATTCCAGATGTGAAGGAAAAACAATATCCAATATTATTTTATTTAAAAATAAAGATAGCAATTGTAAATATAAAAAAAGATTAAAGTAAGGTAAATACAAATCAATTGAAATAAACATACTCAGTTTATTGCATGTATTTTAGTTTACAATTCTGTGAGGCAAATCTCCTCATTAGTTTCTAGCTGTAGGGATCCTGGGACAATTACTAGACTATGACAATACCAATGATTCCATGCATAACTGGATTTCACGAATTTACAGACTCAATCTTTCTCATCCAGAGATAATGCCATAGAAACACTCAGAGAACAAACAGTCTCTGGTCACTGATAAAACCGTGAGCCAGAACCTCCCTCAACAAATTTCTCTAATTGCAGCTTTGTAAAGATATAGCAACAAACTCTTTTAAAGATTCAGTAATGTGCTCAGGCCAAGGTGACCCCTTAAAAGGAAATACAGCCAAATTATTTAAATATACAATTTTGAATGAATGAATTAATATACTCCAGTCCTCTGGATACAAACTGGCAGGTAACTGCATGCAATTCTATACTCATTCCTAGAAATGCTAAGGATCTGGGGAGAATCTGTGCTGTTTTGGTACAATCTGTATAAAACGATTACAACTATATTCAAAATAAACCCAATAAATAGGGCATGTAATGGAAATGCTTTGTGCCAGTTTAATCTCTACTTTTCGTTATATTATAACATAGTACCTGGAATTGGAAAAACATATAGCCATCATATTTAGCCTTTTTGGCCACGTAGAACCTGTCTAACCACTGATTGATTTCAGCAAATAAAAAGCAACTAAAGCCTCTCCAATCTGCCTTAGTCTCCCAGGAGGCCAATCAGACCAGTAGCTGGATCAACTTTGTACTATAGCTAATTTCAGTAACTATATTGTAACAAGCAGTGCAGAACAATGAAACTGGAGACCAATTTCAGATTATACTGGGCCTCACATGCTTGCTATATTGAAAACCCTATTAAATGCCAAGATGGCCAAATAATAACCAAGACTTCCAGGTATCTGACCCATTGGCCCATTGGAGGAGACACATACCGTTTGGAACTTTATTGCATTTCGTTTCCTCTTTATATTTAAATACATACACAGATAGACTAGTCATAAAAAAAAACTTTGGTAATACCGTATGTATATGCAATATCATATTGCTTGTATATTTGTATATTTAGTGCTTTTTGAATATACTGCTGGGCCTCAGTTTGCTCTGTTTGGTTAAACATTTGCAACTGTATATACATACTGTAAAACTGGCAATACAGAGGAGAAGCTACAACTGCTATATACAGAGTGTTTGCTGTTTATTGAAATGGGAAGACCCAGCGTACCACAGGCCTCACTGCTCATTCTATGGAAGGGTATTAGGATAAAAATAAAACCATACTTATTAGGGGGCAGATTTATTAAGGGTCGAATTGAAAATTAAATTTTTTTATTGTCAAAACTACTACTACTACTACTCGGGAACTCGATTCGAGTTTTTAAAAAAAAATTGAATATGATTTTCGAGATTTATCATACTCTGGCCCTTTAAGAATTAGAATTCGACTATACGCCACCTAAAGCCTGCCGAATTACTGTGTAAGTCAATGGGAGAGGTGCAGTGACCAATTCGGAGTTGTTTGCAGCCTTCCTGATATTTGAAGTTTGTTTTGGAGAAAAAACTCGAATCGAGTTTGGCCTAATTCGATTCAAATAGGCCCCACTGACCTAGACCTGCACTCATCTGCTGCCCGGAAGGGCCCAGCAGTACCCCCTGATCTTGCCCCCCCCGCCTCAATCGAGAGAACAGGTATGCATGGGGGCCCCGGAGGGGGGTTGCGTTTGGGGGCTTGGAGGGGTTGCAGGGCTGGAGGGGAGGTGGGGGCCCGTGTCAGAAACCAAGAGGGCCTCCGACGCTGCTTAAAGCAACAGTTCCGTGTAAAAATAAAAACTGGGTAAATATTACATTAATAGGGGCCACATGGTACATTTCTGTTCAGTGATCCTCAGCATTCAGCTCAGATTCAAAAGCAACAGTTATGACCCATGTGCCTCCCCCCTCAAGTCACTGATTGGTTACTGCCTGGAAACCAAGAGAGCTGAAAAGAAGGAAGTAGTGTTCTGGCTATTATGTTACATATCCAGTCACTCCAGTCTTTATACATTACATTTTTCTAACTAACAAACTATATTGAAAACATTTTTTAGTATGCATAGTCTATCTATTACCCAGTTTTTATTATTATACTGATCAATTCCTTTACGTATTGAATTAGATAGGAAATTAACTGAGAACCTAAGATATCACTAACAAAGGAATGTAATAAAAGTTATTAGTGCAGAAGGTATTTGGTGACACATCTACTGGCATAGTTTGCACCTATTCTCCTTAGTGAGTGAGGAATGCTAAGATTACAATGCTTCACTGAATTGCTTATAGTGCGTATCAGTTCTCTACAGGCAAGTCCTGTCTAGATTTTTACATATAATGGGCTGGTTAGTTAATATATTCAAATATATAAGGTTATATTAAAACAATTACATCACATAATAAGTTTGTGCGGCTGTTGAATATGTTTTTTAATTCAGTCCTGACGACATCTTGGTTTTTCTTTAGGCTATCTGGTTCAAAACTGCCAGACAAATTCCACCACTAGGACCCTCAATCTGCCCAATCCCCATCCTCTGATATCATCATTCTCCGCTTATTTCCTCAACACAATTTACTGTCATCTGTTTCATATCAAATATTGTATTGGTTTCAATGCCTCCTATGCAATCTTTTCACTTTTTTCACCCAATTTGTAATAAAAGTCACAAGAGTTGCTACAGTTATAGTCATCTATAGCAACCAATCAGGTGGAAGCATTTACTGGTCATCTGTTTAAAAGTAAATGCTATGCTGTTATTGGTTACAGCATATGGGCAAACATTTTGCTTTTTATTCAATTCCACCATCTGGGCTAATGTCACACGGAACTAATGTTTCGGCCCAGGTGCAGGCACACGCGGTAAATTTTGGAGGCGAAATGCAAACTCTTGCTTTTCGGGACCAAATTTCAGGGGTGATTCCAGCCATTTTTCAACCAAGAGTGAGCCTTCTGGGGTAATATAATAATTGGTCTAAAGTTTGGTCACATCTAGTAACTCATAGAAATCAGATGTGTGTTTTCAGACAGTTGACCAGTAGATCCTACCTGCCGTTTGGCTGATATGGGTTGCTACTATATAAGTAAGTTTATTACATCACCCATATCATCACTAAAAGTTAAATCACTGGCTATAACATTGTCATGGGATTCTGTTATATGATCCTTGCTTATTATTATTAGAACAATAATCTGGCTGATTTAGGAACTGTCATAAAAAGGGAACCGAGGAGAAAGTAAAATGAGCTATATGGGTTGGTGATTCAAATGCCCCACATGGTTTGAGGTAATAACCTTTGCTTACGCACAAAGCTTCGCCTTCTTACTTGACCTGATGTAGACTGGTGATTATATCATTTTAAAGCAAATAGTATCCAGGCTTTGACACTGATGTGATTCTGAGAAACGGTCTGGATTTTGTTAAGCAGGTGATTCTGTGCCGAGGGGGATGAATGGTGACTGCTACTAACGATTTTATATTTCTCAGCAAAAACTGCCACAGTCAGAGCTGCTCTGAATTCTACAGTTACTATAGTCAATATACATGAGAAAAACCTCTGTATGTGACAATTTATTTTATGTAAAAAATATGTAAGTCAAAAAAGAAAAAAGAAAAGTCCTGACAATAGTTGCCACTGCCAGAACATTAAACAGACGGTGCAATGTCCATGTATTTTTAGAATAAAGACAATCAACCTAGAACAAGTTCCTGGGCTGTCTAACATAGAGCATATTCTGTTGGCAATCCTCCTTCAGGGTTGCTGGGAAACTTGCTTTAAACATAATGGGTTTTACCCATTCATCTGTTACTGGAAGGTCTGTGAGATATTAGTCATGAGTCCGTACACCTTCCAGCCTCCAGAATCAGCATGAAGAGAAGGAGAGGGGATAGAAAAGAGAATGGATTAGACTGAAAGCATGAACAGTATACTAAATGAAATACAAGAGTAAAACACAAAGCTCAGACAGCAGAGGAACAGTTACAAAGCAACATCAAAGAGAGGGAGAATGGGAATAAAGTGATGGAGGAGAAAGGAGACATAAAACAGAGATAAGTGGGTGTGCTAATGGTTTGAATCACAATAAAACAATACGCACAGTCACAGTTAATACACTTTGGTTTATTCTGATTTCTATTTGTCGACAGTAGTGCTAACCCCTGTAAGTGCTACGTCTGTCCTGTTCCTGTTATTTATATTGTTTCACAAGGAGGGCTTAATATAATGTTAATAAAGTATGTAGCACGCAATTTGCTAGTAACTTAGCTGTAAATTCTTTAGAAATCTGGTCTTCCCAAATTCAAGCTGTTCTTATTGTATTATTCCTCTGAATTCTTACTTCTTCATACTGAGAAATATTTCAAAGGACTGTAGTTTATATTGGCAGGTGGCAGCATTCATTTTAGCTACACCTGTCTGATCTGTCACACAGGGTCATATTTATCAAATGGTAATAGGACAGTTCACCACAATTTTCAAGTCTAAAATTTCTATACAAATAAACAGAGAGCTACCGAGATCTCCTTTGGCAAGTTGTGGGGAACTATTGTATACTACATTCTGTTATTTACATACAGTACTATACATTTTTAGTTTTGCCGCTCCCCCCTCAGTCCTTTGAGCATAATATTGCCCCATTCAAATGGCCAACAATAAAAAAAATTAAATTTTACCCCTTTTACTTATACATGAAAAAGTCTCTGACATCTGTATCTGGTGTACCTGACTGAATACTCAAAATTTTAACTGAATACTGATTCAATATTAAAAGAGACATTTTGTGTAATAAGAATGTAACAGTATACTCATTAAGATATAGAAGAATTGTGCTTTAAAAAGTAGTGTATCAGGCTGATTTATTGAATATTTCTGCAAAAACCCTAATAATCCCTCCCTTCTCTTCCACTTCCTGCTCCCTGAATTCCCAGGCTGTGCATGGAAGCCAGCTCACTGCACTGTAGGACAAGAACCAATCAGCAGCTAACAAGACCTGATAGGGAACTGAAGTCTGTATGTGACTGTAGGGCTGTGATTGAATCCCAAAATTGGAGTGCTATCACAGGTCTGTATTACCGTATTGGTATCAGGTGCCTTCAGGTGTCGGGCTCAGCACTGCCCAAAAAGCCCAAAAATGTATATCACAAAGCAAGAGACCTGCGGCACAACTGTTGTAGTTGAATAAGTGATTAGTATTTATTCATCTCATAAAAAAGGGCAACGTTTCGGGCCTCCACTGGGCCCTTTTTCAAGCCTGCTTGAAAAAGGGCCCAGTGGAGGCCCGAAACGTTGCCCTTTTTTATGAGATGAATAAATACTAATCACTTATTCAACTACAACAGTTGTGCCGCAGGTCTCTTGCTTTGTAGGGCTGTGATTGGCTGTCCCCCTCCTACTGTGCTCATAGCAGGGACTGTTTGGACACGCCCACCCCTCATTTAAAACATTGATGGGGACCAGAGAACATCTATAGGGAGCTCTAATAAAGGGGCTATTTTTAAAGATATTAATTTTTAGCACCATGTAAAAGCAACACCATATATTACTTATAATTGCCTACAAAATTAAGATTTTTTGATGTATCCTATATGTCTCCTTTAAATTGTTATGACATTGTTTTTATGTTTGAATAAAATCTGTAGAAAAAATTAAATAGGATGTCTGTACCTATTGCCCACATTTTTATTAGTTAGTAGGACCACCTTTTGTGGCAATAACAGATAAATGTGTTTTGGGTGCAGATTCAGCCAAAAACATAACGTTTGTGCACCGCAGTTTTCAAATAGTGACATAGATTCTCAGGAGCAAAATCGGATCACTGACTGACCACTGAGTGACATACACATTTTTGTCTGAAGCCACTGCAGTGTACTTTGGCCCTGTGTTCATCAATAATATTATCTGTAAGTGAGCAGTAGTAACAATTGTAATCTTGTACTGACGTAATCTTTTTCAGTTCAAAAGATGAACAGACCGAGGCCAAGACTGGCATCCTCTAGTCTAGATTCTGGCTGCTGTAAGATGCCATTGATTGTCACTATTTACTGGACCTGTAGAAAGCCTGTTTGGGTCTGTTTGTTCTTGAAATGCCAGGGACTGTTTTAAATCTCAGTACAAACCGTGACAGCTCCTCTTCTTGTTTTTACAAGGTTTTGGGCTCACCTCCATCTTCCCCAAAGGTAAAACCACTGGTTTGGCCATTTTCATGACATGGACAATTCTTGGTTTTCTCTGAGCCTTCAATCCACTGCTCCCCCAAGGTGGGACTGCTGAACCCACTGGATATACTCCAAGCAATCCATTGATTTCTACTATGTGTATATATTTTAGAACTATTACACCATATATTTTGCTTTGGTACCAACTTGTTTATTCATATAAGACTGTGAGAAACATCCCTGCTCTCTAATTTGTCTAAATGTAAACCTCTTGTGTGAAGAGCCCTCCCATCTGTATTCATTTTTTGTAGTACTTTGCATTTATTGTTCAGTTGCAGATGATATAAGGACAGATTTTAAAAAATGTGAGATTAGAATTTACCAAAGAAATACTCCCACTTTCTATTCATTTATTAGGGCAATGGTAGACCAGGAGATTAGTATCCCATGACAAATCTACTCTTCTGTGGGCAAATAATTTCCTTCAAATGCTTTGGAAAGCTGCCTGAAGTTGCAAGGCGAGGACAACTAATCTACTTGTCTACCATTGCCCTTAGAAGTGTATTTATCAAATGGTGAACTCTATCACAAATTGATAAATACACATACCCATAGAAATGAAAAGAACGTGGTTGAGTTATTCTGTGGTGAGCCCTAATTTTGTTTGCTATTTTCAAAAAATAATAGTTTTTCAAACTAAATATATGCATACTAAGATATAATTGTATTTATGTGAAACTGTCTCCTACCTTGCAGCCTCACATAAGCAAGCACAACTGGATACTGAAAGGTGTGATAGTGTGTGATAGTGTGTGATGCTCTTATTCACACGTTACTACACTTTGTGGGAAAAAAAAGTATCTTTGCTACTGCTTTGGACACAACACAATATTGTGAAGACTCATGAGAATGTGTTAATTGAACACTCAAGGCACAACAGTACAATAGTTCTTTGGTATAGACACTTCAGCAGATATTGTTCATACACTACCCCTTTACTGTGTAGTAGATCCTTACCTACCAACAAGGTGAATGGTGCAAAGTTCAATTCTCAGATGCAAATCACAATGTTGTGTTTTTCTTGTACCACAAATGCAGTTTATTTTAATTCTGTAAAAGTTGTGGCACTTTTTGTAAATTGCATCAAACGGGAATAATGTCACTTCCAAAAGACCCGCTGCGTTAACTGCATTAGCATCCAGAACACTTGCTGAAAGTAAGTAGCGCCTATTGACACAATTTGGAATCTCCATGCTGGTGTTGATTCCAGGGTTCCCTTGCATTATTGAGCCCAATTGCACACTATTCATCAGAATGAGCAGATGCCCTTCCTACATGTGCAAAGAGCTTGTCTAGGTGCAAGTACCTTTTATGAATGGCATTAATGCTCTCTTAATTTTGCATCTATTTTAGCAGTTGTGATCATTTGTTCAATTTTAAGAACAATTGAAAACTGTTCAAAGATTGAAAAATCCAATCAAGTCGGGCAAGGGCCACATCAACGAGCCAATTGGATTTCTTTGGACAATTTTTGGCCCAGTATTGGGAAGGTTGGCCTGTTGGAGGGCCCTATATGTGTGGCCACCTTTAGGTATAAGCAGGGATTCATATTTCTTTTGTTTCATAGTTTCTGTAGTCACCGCACCAAATTAATCGGAGACCTTCATTTCTTTCTTTCCCTTGGATAACGTCTTTGCCGTGGGAGAAGAGCAGACTTGTTTATGCAAAGCGTTCTCTATGCACGTTTCTGGGATCTTTCCAGTAATATGACAGGAAGTGCAAAAGAGCATTTCTATGACCTTAGACTTCAGAGTGTAGAAAATACTAGATTTTTCCTTACGATTAATTCTGATATTCTGCTCTGTCTCATCAATCATTAGTCACTTACAGATTTACATGCTGTAACTTTAATGGCAGAGATTAGCATTGGAAGTTCTAATGTTAAGCAAGGATCTTTTGTGTTTTATGCCAACGGGTATTGTGAAAGTATGGCATGGAGCACTGTGTAATATCTAAGCACGTGTGAAACTGAGCGGATGGGATATTTATTAACTAAAAAGGAAGGAGCATAAAATACCTGCTCCAATCGCTGGCATCTCTATATCTGATGCTCTAGTTGGTAACCCCCACAGCTGCAAAGGGAGGACCTGATACTAGGGCTAAATAAAGATAAAAAATAAATAGAGACAACAGAACCTCTGAATAACACATGAGAATCCCAGCATGGCTGCTGTCGATTAAAAAGATTTATTTAGATCTAATTTGAATTAGATTTAAGCAGTCACCTTCAAGTTAGAAAACAAAAGCAAAGAGATAATTGTTTGATATGGGCAAAATCACCAGTAATGTTTGTTTCCAATGTTAATAAATATGCCCGTTACTTCCCTCACTCTAAAAAGGAGCTGAGCTATAACAGATGCAAAGTCATGAATGCTCATTGACAAATGCGGCCCCACGTGCAAAGTACATTTTTCAGCAAATCCCGTGTTGTTTTCCACACAATGCAGGATTTCTTTCCCTGGCATTGTTGCAGCCAACTGCCAAGTTGCATATGGTACGCTAAAACAAATCCAACAGCATGTGTGACTTTTTGCAAGTTCAGGTGCAAGTTCTGGCTAACATTTTCAGAGTACGAATTGTGTCCTATGCCTGGCATTCTGTTGGAATTACTGCCATATACATGGCGTCAGCTCTTGAGTTCCCTAGTATCAATAGATAAAAACATATGAAATGGGATGCCATTTTAGTTTTTTTGCTTTAAGCAAATCAATGCACAGTTGCTTGGGTAATTTTGACCTTAGCAACCAGATTGCTAAAACTGAAAAACTGGATAGACACTGAATAAAAAGCTAAATAATGCAAGAACCAGAAATAAAAAATTAAAACCAATTGCAAATTGTCTCAGAATATCATTTTCTACATTATAATAAAAGTTAATTTAAAGGTGACCAACCGCTTTGAAGTCAGGGCACCTCTTGATAAATTATAATCTACAGGTGCACTGAATTCACATAACGTGAAGTATATAACTATTTTCAGCGTATGTCTAGTAAACAGAACTTGAGCACAAAGAGTATTTGACTACCTTTCAACATGATTTAATGAACTCGATACAAACAAGAATAACAGGAAATCATAAATTCCTTTTTCAACAGAGATAAAACAAAGGACGAGTGCATGCACAGCACTGGAACCATTCCCAGTCAAACTTATAAACACAATCCAATTGGTACAACACAGCACTCCAGATGTCTGTGACACCATATTTCTTTTTTCAAAACACATCAGTTAATAGTGCTACTCCAGCAGAATTCTGCACTGAAATCAATTTCTCAAAAGAGCAAACAGATTTTTTTATATTCAATTTTGAAATCTGACATGAGGCTAGACATTTTGTCAATTTCCCAGCTGCCCCTGGTCATGTGACTTGTGCCTGCACTTTAGGAGAGAAATTCTTTCTGGCAGGCTGCTGTTTTTCCCTCTCAATGTAACTTAATGTGTCTCAGTGAGACATGGGTTTTTACTATTGAGTGCTGTTCTTAGATCTACCAGGCAGCTGTTATCTTGTGTTAGGGAGCTGTTATCTGGTTACCTTCCCATTGTTCTTTTGTTTGGCTGCTGGGGGGGAGGGGTGATATCACTCCAACTTGCAGTACAGCAGTAAAGAGTGATTGAAGTTTATGAGAGCACAAGTCACATGACTTGGGGCAGCTGGGAAATTGACAATATGTCTAGCCCCATGTCAGATTTCAAAATTGAATATAAAAAAATCTGTTTGCTCTTTTGAGAAATGGATTTCAGTGAAAAATTTTGAAAAAAATGTTTTTTCCCATGATAGTACCCCCAGATGGCTGAAAATAGCAGAGGTGATGACAAACCTGCAAAGTTGTCAACGTACTATCCCCCCAGTCCCCCCAGATTAATAGGTAGGTCTGGGTTAAAGCAGAGGAGATGACTGTGGAGTTGCCGGGGCTTGGTTTGGCTAAAAAATATAGCAGAAATTATTTGTTGGAGGTGGAAACCAAGGATTTTTAAATATACAAGTATGGGACCTGTGATCCAGAATGCTTGGGACCGTTTAGTGGTCTTTTATTATTTGGGATCTCCAAACCTTAAGTACACAAAAAAAGTGAATTAAACCAAGGAGGATTGTTTCGCCCCAATAAGGATTAATTATATCTTAGTTGGGATCAAATCCAAGGTACTGTTTTATTATTACAGAGAAAAGGGGAATAATTTTGTAAAATTTGAATTATTTGATTAAAATTGATTCTATGGAAGATGACCCTCCATTAATTTGGATCTTTGTGGATAACAGATCCCATACCAGTACATGATAAAAAGTCAGATACTTTTTTGGAGCAAAAATAATAGGGCTTATTTACCAACCCCAGGAGTAAGTGCTAGAGTACTAACAGGAGGCAGATATGTAGAGCAAAGCCCTGCATCCATGGACATTCATGCAGAAAACATGGTAGCGTGTACAAAGAAAAATTGTTTGCATACCGCATATTTTTCCATTTATGACTTTTATTACCTTCCCCTTTTGGCTGCATTGACTCTTTAAACAGGAAACACTTTCAGCTATATTTTGCATTTAATAGAAAGCCCAGAAGAAAAGATCTAGAAAAACAATATTAATTCATAAGCAGTCTATCATAATGATATTATTATTGTCAATATGTATGTAAGTATCATTCTGTAAAGCCATATATGTACCCAACACTTAAGGAGATTAATAATACATGAAGCTTAACTGTCTGCAGGAAAAATAATAATGTACAAGTGCATAATTCATAACGCAGATGAGAGATAAGGGTAGTGAGAAGCTAAATGGACAGAAGGATTGATTAGAGCCTATTCTCAGGCAGCTGGAAGGGGACGAGTCTCATGCTTTAGGTCACAGAATAAAAGCGTGGGTGCAGGGAGTCAGTCAATACTGCTTATTACATGGGAGGAATGGAAAGTCTGTTTATACGACAGTGTATGAAATACTCTCACTGCTGAGAGGTATTATTATATTTATGTTGTTCTAGGAAACCAAGAATTGTAAACTTCATTATATTTCCACTGAAACGCAAAATGGCACGTTTACTAAACAGCGAATGGTGTTTTTTTGACGATTTTTCGCCACAAAAGACAATATGCAGCAACATCTATTTACTAAAGGTCCAGTAACACACTTCCCTAGAGAGATACCCTGTCGCTGGAGAACTTAAAATGAAATGAACGTAAATCCACTTATTTGAAAATTTAAATTTAAATTTCACCAAAATCTATTTCGCCAGGTTATAATTGTCAAAATAATACGATAAAGTTTTATCCTCAACATTATTATGTTAAATACATCTTATTTATACTTTTTTAATAATTTAAGCTAGGGATGCACCGAATCCAGAATTCGGTTCGGGATTCGGCCAGGATTCGGCCTTTTTCAGCAGGATTCGGATTCGGCCGAATCCTTCTGCCCAGCCGAACCGAATCCGAATCCTAATTTGCATATGCAAATTAGGGGCGGGGAGGGAAATCGCGTGACTTTTTGTCACAAAACAAGAAAGTAAAAATTTTTTCCCCTTTCAACCCCTAATTTGCATATGCAAATTAGGGTTCGGATTCGGTTCGGTATTCGGCCGAATCTTTCACGAAGGATTCGGGGGTTCGGCCGAATCCAAAATAGTGGATTCGGTGCATCCCTAATTTAAGCTCATTCCAAATTAATTATACAGTGGGCTCATAGTCCAGGACAATAGAGGATCTCTGTCTTCATTTTGCTTCCTTGGACATTTTTGAAAAGATGCAGCCACTTCCAGCAATTTCACCAACATCACTAATAAATACATACATATCACCTTTATATACCCACTGAATTTAAACTGAAGCAAGCATAAGTAAGTTAACAAAGTTTCGATAAGATTATAGTTACACTAGAAAAAATTTGTTAAAAATCTTCATGCCAACAAATCATCGCTGACAAAAGTGTTCTTTTGGTGAGCCGTAATTTTGTATTTTGATGAATACATGTATTCATCACGAAATAACATCTGACAAGTATGGCAGAGACTTCCAAAGCGAAAATTCGCAGGTAAGTAAATGTGCCCCAGTGTTGGATTGTCTCTGTAACATGGGTTTGCCAAAATATACAAAACTCTGCAGGACAAATTCATTAAACAAACCTCATATTGAGCAGCCCTTTATCAAGCCTCAAATTCATGGGCAGATTTATTAAGGGTCGAATTGAAAATTTGAATTTGAATTTTCAAGTTTTTTATTGTCAAAACTGTGAAATTCGACTAGGGAACTGTTAAAATTCGATTCGAGTTTTTTTAAAAATTTGATTTTTGAGATCTATCATACATTGGCCCTTTGAGAATTCAAACTCAACTATTCACCTCCTAAAACCTGCTGAATTTCTGTTTTAGTCTATGGAAGACATCCTGGGATCAATTGGAGTTATTTGCAGCCTTCCTGACATTCGAGTTTTTCGTGCAGAAAAAACTCAAATCGAATTCAATTTGAATTTGATTTGAGTTTGCGGGTCAATCCTATTCAACCGACTTTGAAAAAATAGATATTTTTAATAAATTTTCGATTGTTCGACTTTCGAGTTCATGGGAGTTTATTGGAGTTTTACATTTTTTTTTCCAAGAACTCGAAAATCAACCCTTGATAAATCTGCCCCTCAGTGTAAAAAACCTCTTGTGTAAAGGGCAGGCTAAACATTTGTCATAAAATGATGCTAAATAATGGGAATGGGAGAAGATTCAGATACAGTATCTTAGATGAACTACAACTCCCATAAGTCCTTGTAGTGTTTCATATGCAACCGTGTCATCATTAAATAGTGCTAAAAGTCCAATATCATAAGTGCTAAATCCCAAGTAATTAGTGCTAAACGTCCCAAATAAAGTGTCAGTATACAAAATCCATGCTAAAATAGCATTATTCTATTTAACTAACTCAGAGTGTCTGCTCAAATCCATACGTAAGAGGGTTATTTATCATGTTTTTTTCTACCTAGAATAAACTTATAACTCAAATGTTTGCTTATTTATGAAAAAACCCAAATTGAATAAACTCAATTGAATGCAATCGGGGGGAAAACTTGAATACCTTGAATTGATTGAGTTATAGGCTAAAAAACCTCGAATTAATTACAGAGCAAAAAACACTATAAAAAAACAGAAAATCATGAAAGCAAAAAAAATCTTCAAATGGTTCAAGGGACCTCTGCCATTGGCATCTCCATGACTTTGACAGGTTTTATCTGGAGTATTTACAGATTCGGCTTTTAGCAGCTTTGGGGCATAATAAATCGGAAAAATGTGAGGTTTTTTTATCCCGAAAAATTCAAGTTTTTAGTGATTCTAATATAGAAAAACTCACATTTTTTGGGAAAACACAACTTGACCTTTAATAAATAACTCCCTAAATGTCTATTGTGATGGGCATCAGTGCAATGTGGCGTAGGAGCCATATACAGAAAGCATTTTAGGACATCGTCAGGAGAACACAAGCTCCTGCATGCACTCTCTTACTGTATATGTCAGTACTTTACACCTAAAAAAATGGATGTACTTTAAATCATGTGTTGTTGTAAGCTTAATCATGGTATGGCCAAATGTATAGCTTTGTAAACAGTAAAGTCTAAAGTAAAGTCTGAATTGGACCCTCCCATAACATGATAATATTTTCAATCAACCAATGGTAATATTTACAATTAAGTTTAAAATCGATGTTATCGGAAACAAACTTGGGTTCAAAATGATCCATAAAAAGATTAGCATATGTCAGGGCCACATTACTCCACATCGCTATACCCTGTAGTTGCTGATAGTACTCATCGCCAAATAGAAAGTAGTTTTCTTTAGTTATTATCTCTAATAATGCCATAAGAAAATCTTGTACCGCATGTGAGTAGATTTGTTATATGTGCAAAATATCTCATTGTGTAGCACTTTCTATGTAGCAAAACTGTGACATTTTGCACATTTTTTCTTTCCAGTGTTAAGTAATTGCATGTGGTTTATGATTACATGTGCAACATGTTGCTTAAACTCAAGACGCATGACTGGCTGCAAATAGGTTTTAACTGATTCCTATGGGGCAAAATACAAGATGTTGATTTATTTAATGCCACCTGCCTTGGGACTCCCACAATCTGCCCCTCTTCGATCAAGCAGCCATTTTTTGCACTGGCACAGAGTGTAGTAAATGACTCCCAAAGCTCATACAAGTTGTTTTACTTGCCACTATAGGAAAGAAAAATGTTTAAGCCAACTAAAAGTAGCCAGTGGGTGTACTTCACCAAATTAGGCATAGGATTGACTATAAAGATGCATTAATGTGCTGGCATGGGATCTGTTATTCAGAATACTTTGGATCTGAGGTTTTCCAGATAAGGTATCTTTCTGCAATTTGTATGACCATATCTTAAATCTGCTAAACATTATTTAAACATTAAATAAACCCAATAGTATTGTTTTGCCAGTACAAAGTACTGTTGTATTATTATAGAGAAAAAGGAAATCATTTTTAAAAATTGGAATTATTTATTTAAAATGGACTGTATGGGAGATGATCTTGCTATCAGAACTTTCTGAATAACAGGGATCCCATATCTGTACAAACATGGACATAAAAAGAAGGGATTTACTTCCAAAGAGTAAATACTGGGAGTGCGCTTAGAAATCTCTTAAATTTTAGTAAATTGAATTTTTTTTCCTTTAAGCATCATTATGACTAAATACCATTAAAAAGCAAGTAACCATGTTATTTCATGTATAGTTGAAAGGAAACCTTTGAACTACAGTCTATACAACCAATGAGTTAGAATGTACTAGGAGGGATATTGTGAATTTGTTCCCAGTGCTCCCAATTATAGATTTCTTCACAGCTGGATTACTTCTTTATCCTTATGACAGAAGCTTGGTGAGAAATGTTAGAACAGTGGCAAGGGAATGACAGCCTTTTCCAATCCTCAACTGGATTTGGAACATGGTAGGTCAAGGTCGTTTAGTAAAACACTCTGTAAGAACGAGGCTTCACGGATAAGTATTTTTATGGTCTATCTATGTCAAATTGCATTGGAGTAAATGGGAAGGCAAAATCATATATATTTTTACTTAGAGAACCTCCTATCCACAAGGCTACAACTGCTTTTTCAATATAAATAAAACCTCTTAAAAAATATGTCTGTGATTACCTCTGGTCGACCAGTAATGTATTTACTACTACACTATGTTGCTGTTTAAGCAAAAAGTACCATCTACAGTTTCTATATTACTACTAGCTTACAAACACAGAAACTAATAATAAATCTGATCACCAACAGATAATATCTGGATGCTTTATATCCCACATTAAAATGAATAAACCATATATTTATGTGTATGTCCTTATATAGACAGTGGGAAGGCTCAAATCCCATTGGTTGATGTGGAAGGAGAAGGATAAAATGACATATATGTTTGTCGTGTGAGCACCTCTTTTGCCATGTGCTTCGTGGTTTGTGAAAAATTGTGGCTGCCTGCCAAACTATGAAGCTCACAGTGAATCTGTTGTGAACTGGTAACTGGAGAACAGTTTGAAGGGATTTATATTTCCCCTAGGTTCATGTCTTACTCCCATATGTACAGCAGTCTTGAGTGGGTGAATTCCCCTAGAAAGTCTCACCTGGGGAATAATAAGCAGGCTAGATCTGCTAGTTGCCCAGAGAGAGGATGTCCCCAGAGTTAAGGTGGCCATAGACGCACTGATAATATCGTATAAAACTAATTTTCGTACCATATGCGGTGAGAGATGAGCCAACCGGTATTGGCAAAAGATTTGGATATCGGTCAGCTTGTCAATCAGCCTGGCCAGAACATTCTGATCGGGTGTCTTTGAAGGCATCTGAACATCGCCCATTGTTAGTGCTGAATCGTCAGATACAGGTAGAATTCTAATGTTTCTACCTGTATATCCGACGATTCAGCTCTACACGTGTGTATTGAAACAAACAATCTTTTCTGAAAAGATCTTTTCGAGGAAAGATCTACTTGTTATGTCTATGGCCACCTTAAGACTGAACTACTCGCTGAGAGGGTTGAGACCTGGCATCTGGGTGAAGCAGTGAGTGTTGCTATTTGTTTCTGAAAGGAAAAAAAGACACTTTAAAAGTACTGTGGCGTTGTGCTTTTCTGTATTGGCTGTGAACCCAGTAGGAGGCCAGAATTAGAGAGGGAGAATACCCTTTGTATTATTTAGAGCCCAAGTGTGGCAAGGGTTTTGTTTTATTTTGTGTTTTTTACCTGTTCGCTTACAGAGTGCGGAGCTGTAAATAATAAATTGGACTTTAACCTGCTAAAACAGTCTGTTCATGTGATCTTGCTCACACTGTGCATGGCAACATTTTTCACTTATCGCTGACCCTGCTGCTTATCAAATTGCCACCACATCACAATGAACGCTATATACAGTATATCCAGAGCTTTTCCCATTTGTTTCTTAGTTGCCGACAGTTTTTCTTATTGACTGGGCTACAACTGAGACAACCAATGTCCCTGAAGGATACAGTATAGCAATTTAGCGCTATGACATTATAATTGAATGCAAATTGCAATTCCCAGGAATTTACCCTCTTTATAGAATTCCTTGAATGCACTTAAGTGGGGCTTACTCTATTGTTGCCTTTCTGTGCCCGCTCATTTATACAGGCCACACTGAATTACACATAATGTTACTACTTTAATTTGATGTTGTTCTTAGCCTGCAATTTCCCTACAATGTTGTTATCAACTGGTACATTTTTTTATTCAATCTCATACTATATTTTTCATTATGTCTTTCGTCTTCAGAGTCCCTTACTTAATATCAAACCAGAGCTATTTATCAAAGCTATTTCTCAGATTTGCATGAGGTAATCCTTATCTTGCTGCTATTTTAATATATTCTTTCCTCACTTGCCATTGCATCTTCCAAAATCATGCGTTTTGAATGTATACCCATGTGAAGCAGACTTTATGGCTGCCAAATCCTACAATAGTAAAGCTGTTCTTTATATCTGTGTGTGTATAGTTATCCTTGCATATTTATACTACATCATTAATGTGGAATATGAGTGCATTGAGACTGAATTTTTTTACATCCAGATAGTTAACAAGAGTGATTGTAATAATTGCTTCATGTCTTGTGCAACATATATCTAAAAACTGAATCCTGGCAACCCCTGCTGCCTCTTATATTCCATAGTGGGTAGATGCTGAAGCCTACTCTTTTTAATCATCTGTTTTTTTATCTGTTCCTGTAAAGTACATAGGGATTTTTTATTTATATAAAACAAATTACAAACACCTCAAAATAAAGCAAAGCAAATATAGAGAACACAAAATCTTATTGTTACATTTTCTTGGTAATATACATTCTATCTACATTATTCCCTTATACAAAAAATAGGGCTTCCCATACGACCATAGTGAAGGGAGGGCATCTTTGACCTGGTTAGGAAGGCCATAGGGAGTAGAGGGTTATGGTTGTTAGGAGAGAAAGTGGGAGGGCTTACCTTTGCAGGGTGAAGCAGCGAGAGCCGGAATCCCTTCAGTCTGGTATCAGCGGTGGGAGTAGTATCCCGCCCTCCTGCCCTTGTGTTATGGTTGGTCATTGGTAAGTATGCTGGTTAGGCGGGGCAATGTTTGCCAGAGTGGCAATGAGGCAGTATTCCCCTAACTGCAGAGTGTGGTGGTGCCTCTCCAGTTAAGGGTCCCGGGAGGTCCGTTCATTCCTACTTGCCCACCCAGATGCAGCGCATTTGGTTGGCCGGCATGGCAGTGTCCCTTTAACTCAGGAGAGTAGTTTTTTTGGTCAAGTATTCCTGTTGGGTTAAAGGTATACAAACATGTTATCTACATTCATGTTATGCATAAAGATGTGGCCTTTTAAACTCCATCCTGGACTCCAAGTGTGGTTATTGTAATTAGTGTGGTATATCCAGGGTTAAGGGAAGAGTGTAAGACTGGTGGCACTTATGCTGCCCACATCAAAAAGCACAAGCAGTCAATGTTTCTCATGCTACATACATGTATTACAGCCATGATTTCTCTTATTATTCCAGTTTCTTTCTAATATTTGCTTGGTTTTGCATCTTAACTTCCCCAGAGCTTTTTGCCTAAACCTTTACAAATTTTCTATTTTCCAGAACCACCATCTTTTCTTCATCTAGTTACTCAGGGGCCCCTTAACTTTCCCTTTGCCCTTCCATTTATAAGGTTTCCCTCTCCCTCATCTCTCTGCCCCTTGTCTCTTCCTTCTCTATTCTCTGTATTTCCTCTTCCTGTCCCCCCCCCCCAGATTCTCCTTTCAGGAAGCATAAAGCAGTTCCTTGTGTGTCAATCACTGACCTCCAGCCTCTTCTCCCCTACACCTCCAGAGTATAGATCTCTTCTCCAGATATTGCCCCCTTTCCCCTTCAGCAGCCTTTGCTGCCCCTTCTACAGACTCAATTCTTACCACCCACCTCACTTTTAGCTGGCCCAACTCCAGAGAAAATGGTTTTGCAATACTAGAACAGACTTTTACAATATTGTGCCATGCCTGTGAGCAGTCTTCATGGGCATGGCCAACCTTTATACAGTGGTAGTATCTGATTTTGTTGCACTGTGCCCTATCTCCCCGCAAAAGCCACACTACAGAACCTCACATACACCCACCAAGTGACTGATGGAGGCAGACTTGTAGCAGTTTTTGGGCTGCCCCTGATAGAAAAATACCCCGTATCCCCACCAATGAAAAGGGAATTGGCCAGATGGTTTGGCACATGATATTCTGTATCCTCAGTTTCACTTGTACTTTCCAACCACCAAACCAGAATCCCTCCTCTTTAGCCATTGGGTACCAAAGGTGACAAGACACTACATTTACTCTCCAACCAGACCAGCTGCTCCTCTTGACTAACAATTTCATGCTTAGACAGCTTTTGCTTCAGGTTTGGATATTGGAACAGTCTTAAAGTGCTCCTCTTACTTCCTAGCAAATTCCCACAAGCAGGTCTCCAGCCCCTAGGGCAGAAACCTACATTAACTTCAGTATATGACACAGAAATCAGAGCAAAAACCTAATTTGTTGTAAAAACCATTGCTTTCTTAATTAGATTGTGGGCAACATAGTGACTCCCAGGGAACCCCTCTCTCTTTCTCCCCACCCACTTTATCCTTACACATTCCTGCTTTTCCCAGGTTCTACTGCAATTCTTACATTTTTGTTTTGCATTTCCAACTTCCTGCCTCCCCACACACTCTTTGCACCGTTTTTTCATTTGTTATTTGGGATTCATCACTTCTCTTTTTTCCTTTGTTATAGGTTCAGTCTCCAACAACACCCTCTATGCACATTGCAAATCACAACACTGGCACTCCCAGCACCTTCTCACTCAAATACCATGCACTCAGTATCAGGAACAGAGGCCACTGTATCATCCTCATGTACAGGGCCCCTGGGCCACCTGGTCCTACCGCCCGCCCACACTACCGCCCCCCCGCCGGTGAGCACATGCGCCTCGCCACAAATCCAGGCGTGCTCATTTACAAGTCTCTTTCCAGCCGTGTGCAAAGTGTCAATTGCAGGTCTGTTTTTTTTTTTGCATTTTGCACACTGCCTTCTGGTATTGCAAAATTGCACAAGTCTCTGTGCTCTGTTTCAGAGCAGAGGGACCTGTAACTAACCCCTTGAGTAGAGTTGTCTGTGTTCGGAAGTGGATGAGGGGAGGTATGTAGGCACCTGACTCCTGCCCCTAAATTCAAATGCAATGAGGCCCTATCGTTCAACCTGCCCTATGACCCTCTGACACTATGCTGGGCAGAAGTGCTCTCTGAATGAGCACTAAAGGAGGTGCCCTTAGGGGAGTAGTAAATGACCCCTGATGACTTCTGTAAATTAATTAACTGTAATTTATGTGTATATTTTGACTCAATATGTGTAACTGCTTTGTGAGTAATGTTTCTTGGTCATAGCAGTCGCATTTCTCTACTATCCATAAAATTGTCTCTAGAATTGTCTTTTCTACAGAAGTCACTTTGATTTTTCTTCACAGCGCTAAAACCATGAAGAAAGTAAACATCAAATGAGTCTCTATTTCATGTCCCAGTGATCAATAAACGAATCAATGTAACATTGACAAACTGCTTTAAACATAATAGAGAACAGGTCTTCTCCAATGTTATAGGCTGATCGAAATCCCAGCAGCCTTTACACTTCTAGCCTCCAAGCATGTGAAATACATTAATAAAAATATCTAATTAGAAGTAGGATATGAAAATTAAATCTTACCTGAACTGGTCTGATTAAATTGACACTGTCAACCAAAAAAAGTTCCTAGTCAAAACAATTTCTAATATTTAAAGTTCTCTGTGTGTTAGCAATATATTACATTTAAAACTTCAAATTACCTTTTAGTAAAACAGCATATAGCATCAATAAACCAAATTGGCTACAAATGCATGCATACTAATCATTAACTTTTATGTACAATATGCTTGGTTGTTTTTCTTCCCATTCTCTATGTTAGGTTTAGCTTTTCTATTGGGCTGGGTTTGTAGTGGTGTGGGTGGCGTGAGTAATTCTATATCCCATGTAGGATATGGGAATTCATTATTGACCCTGGGGTGTCCAGCGGTTGCACTTAAGCTGGCCATAGATGCAAAGATTTGATCTTATGCAGGGCCGTTCCTGCCATAAGGCAAGGTGAGCACCTAGCCTCAGTGAACGGGCAGTTTCTAGGGGTGGCAAAAAGCCACCTCCTGTAACTTTAAGAGCCGAATTTCCGATTTTTAAACCAGAAATTCGGCTCTACTAGTGCAGAAAGCGCAGGTCCCAGCAAGAGCATCTTGAGACAGAAGTCACACTTTAGGAATGAAAGCTAAAGGAACAGTAATACCAAAAAATGTAAGTGTTCCAAAGTAATTAAAATAGATTGTACTGTTCCCTGCATTGGTAAAAGTTGTGTGTTTGCTTCAGAAAGCCTATTATAGTTTATATAAACAAGGCGCTGTGTAGCCATGGGGGCAGCCATTCAAGGCTCAGGTTACATAGCAGATGCACTCTGTAGAATATCATTGAATTCTATTACAGAGCTTATCGGTTAAGTAACCTGCTCAACAGGGACAAAGATAAGAAATGTATCAACTAATGTATCAATTTAGAACAGTTTAGAAAGTCGGCAACCCCCCCCCCCCCCACTAGCTGCTTTAGAAAGGTGAAAAATTAAGCTGGCCATAGATGCAAACATCTCTCGACCCGCCACTAACCATTCAGATCAAAGTCTTACCAGTCAGATTAGTAAAAGAACAGATCAGCAATGTTCTGCCCCTGACAGCAATCGTGCGATATCTATATCCGACCAAAGCTAGTGACAGTCTCCCACTGAAAATCGTACGATCGACAATACACGCAGAGATATTATCGGCAGCCGACAGAAATTTTCTAACCTGTTCGATCGACCAAACGACCGATCTCCGACGGAAAATGTCGGGACTCTCCACACACGTTCCGAAAATCGTACGAATCCTCGATTCGTACGATCAGATCTTTGTGTCTATGGCCAGCTTTAGAATTGAGAAACTGTGAGTTCAATCAAACAAAATCTTTATTGTCAATATGCTTCTTACAGTATATTGAAATTTCCGTTTCACCCAGGCCCCTAAGGTGCAGACATAAAAACAATATGCTTAAAATTATGTTAAAAATTACAAAAATAAAAACCTTCCATGCACCATGTTCTGCCATAGCATTTCCTTTCAGGCGTACAAATACATTTTCTAAAACCACCCTCCCTCCTTTCACTTTAATATAACCAAGTGACATAAACCTTACACGCGCCTTTCACTAGTGATTCATTTTTTCAATCATACCTCTTTCCAACCTCAGTTTTACTCAATATCACTAAAATATGTTGTAGACTTGTGCATCTGCTAATAATTTACTTTTTATCTATACTACCCCATATATATCCAGTGATAAATATATTTAAATTAACACACAGACCCACCTCTTCATGATATGTGCAGAGTTATACCAAAGTGACATGTGCATCCTATAATAAATATCAATACCTTTAAAAACCTTTAACCCATCAACCCATTTACAGTATATAAATATCCATACCTCTAAAAGAACCCATGTAAACTGTCCATACCACCCGTATATATCCAGTGATAAATGTGTTCCACTACCGCAACCACCTCTTCATATTAAGTGCAAATTTATACCAAAGTGTCATGTACATCCTTCTATAATAAATATCAATACCTTTAAAAACCTATAACCTATCAACCCATTTATATAAATATCCATACCTCTAAAAGACCTATGCAAATCACCTATGCCAGCCGCTTCCTGCTTTCTTTCCTTTCATTTTTTCACACTAATGAATTCAAAACTCTAACCGCCTGTGGGGAAAAAACTTTTATAGTGCCTGGCTGTTGCTGTCTGAATGCTCCCGAATCTTCTGCCCGATGGTAACAAAGAAAACAATGTGTGGGATGGAAAACATCCTTAACTATACTTTTTGCCCGTCGGATGACATTTATTTTGTATAGTTGAGAAATCGGTAGAAAAGAATTTCCTATAATTCCCCTCTGGAAGGTGAACAACCCCATTTAGCATGCACTCTGCTCTGTGTAGCAGTTGTTTTACTTTTATATTCTGTATTTTCACTGGTATATACAAGTTCAATGATGGTTTCAAACTCAACATATTGCCAGAGAAAATTCGAATAATTCTGGAAGTTAAATGTAACATACTCTTAGCTAGTAAAAAAAAAATTAGATGTTGAGGGTTATTTATTAAAGGTCGAGTTTTTCAAGGGTAGTTTCAGTAAAAACTCAAATTTTTCAGGAGGAAAAAACCTCAGATTTTTCGAGAATTGTTATGCCCCGAAGCTGCTAAAAGCAGAAAAGCTGAAAATACTCTAGCTAAAACCTGTCTAGGTCATGTAGAAGTCAATGGCAGAGATCCCTTTATCCATGTGAAGATGTTTTTTTGCCTTCATGATTTTCGGGTATTCAAAGTTTTTTAGCCTATAAACTCGATAAATTCAAGGTATTCGAGTTGCATTCAATTGAGTTTTTTACAAACATTCCAGTTTAGTCCAGGTAGGAAAAACCTCACAAACTCGACATTTAATGAAAAAAAAAAACAAAATAATGGTAACTAGAATTTAACATTTAACACACTTATGTAGACCCTAATTTTAAAAATGTAAACAAGAACCTGCTCTGTTTTTTTGTACGATAGGACCCAGAGACCTGGGCCTTGTGGTCTACTCTGTCTTGCACATTGTACTCCACTTTATGTTCCTGACTACTAAAAATAGATGTTTCAGGAGGCTGCAAATTAGATAACAGAAAACAGATATATAATAATGGCAACTAGACAATAAAGGCTAACTGAAAGCTCAGAACTATAATTGATGTGATATGTAAATATCAGCTTTATTTATAGCTACATCAGGATAATACGGTTTACAGTTCACAACATCCTTTATTTCTATGACATCACGAACCTTGACACTTACTACTGTTCATGTGGCAGGACCCAGAGACATCCAGCGGCCCCTAGAGATTTCCACTGTCTTGCAGACTATGTGACTTCATGTTGCTGTCTGTGCACTGCTAAAAATAGGCATTTCAGGAGAATCTGAATCACCTGGCATTTTTCATACAATAGAGATAATAACTGTGGGGGTTTTCAAATCCATGATATTTTCCAGAAATAAACGTCAAAGCACAGAAGGACAAAATGATTACTCATGTGACATACCCCATTACCAAACTTAGAAAACAAACTATATCAACATTGAGGGACAAGGTTAAGCTGCCCTAACACTGTCAGAAAATTGTTTATGAATAGACATGTGGAAACTGTAGTCTAGGCTGAAAGTAGTAATTGTGTTTATGGCTCCACCAGAAAATTCACAACTACTTTTCTTAAAATAGGTTAAGTGAACCTGCAAATGTATTTAGTGACAACTGCCTGTGGCTACTGCCAATGTATGTAATAAAAACATTACTGATTTGTGCAAAAACAATGCTTTACCTTCAAGCAGGTCTATATCTTTTTGATTGGAGATATTCAATTTTGCATTGTGGTATGTAAATCATTGTTTATGCAGTATTTTTCTGTTAAAGGAATAGTTCAGTGTGAAAATAAAAACTGTGTAAATAGATAGGCTGTGCAAAATAAAACATGTTTCTAATATAGTTAGTTAGCCAAAAATGTAATGTATAAAGGCTGGAGTGAACAGATGTCTTATAAAACAGCCAGAATCCAACTTCCTGCTTTTCAGCTCTATAACTCTGAGTTAGTCAGAGACTTGAAGGGGGGCCACATGGTACATTTCTGTTCAGTGAGTTTGTAATTGATCCTCAGCATTCAGCTCAGATTCAAAAGCAACAGAAATGACCCATGTGGCCCCCCCTCAAGTCTCTGATTGGTTACTGCCTGGTAACCAGGGTAACCAGTCAGTGTAAACCAAGAGAGCTGAAGAGCAGGAAGTAGTGTTCTGACTGACATGTTATACATCAAATCACTCCAGCCTTTATACATTACATTTTTGGCTAACTAACTATATTAGAAACATTTTTTATTTTGCACAGCCTATATATTTACCCAGTTTTTATTTTTACACTGAACAATTCCTTTAATGACATGTACTGCATGTCCTAGGCCTTTACTTATCCTAATAATATCATATTGTTGCAGATCCTATAAAAAAAATATACCTATATATGAATATAAAAAAAAGTATTCAAAATTGAAACACTATTGGCCATGCATAGCACTTATCCCCCCCAGTGTACAACTGGCTGCCCCATATTTCATTAACCTATGAGTCCAGTCTTATTTTGTATCAGATAGTATTACTATGTTAAATTAAAAGCTATTAAGAAAAGTATAAGAAAAGTTGAAGATAATATGGGAAAGTGCAATTTTGGACTTAAACTGCAATGATTTTTACATGTACTTAAATACAATGTTCCCCCAAAACAATTCCAGCATAATTGCGGCAGTGCTGTCTCTGCACATTTCAAAAATGTCGTTTGCATCTGATTAATTGAATGCAATTCTGTTGCTCCTGTTGACAAAACCACAGTGAGAACCGTACAGCTAACTCCAGGTCTAGGGTAAATACCTTAATCAATATGTACTCTCAATTGCATCCATTTTAGAGCACACACAGATGTAAATGTGCAATCATCTGAAGAGTGGCATCCACTACTGTGTTTTATAAGGCACAGTCATGTCTAAAGCAGTGATCTCCAACCACTGGCTCTCCATCAATGTTACTCACAACTATACATTTTGGGGACCCCATTTCAAAAGCACCTGCTATATACAGTATTTTTAGCGTTACTTGAACAGAGATAGGCGGAATAATATTCTTTTTTTATTCTTAATATGTCCCTTTTCCGGTTCACTCATCTTTTGATCTTGAAAATTGTATTATTTAACAACTTCTATATTTATAAAAGCACCACATACAGTATATTAGATAGTGATGGGCGAATCTGTGGCGTTTTACTTTACCGCAAAATTAACAAACCGGCGAACAATTTTACGTGTGTCATTTTGTGTTATTTTGTCCAAATGCATGAAAGTCAATGGCCGTTCAAATAATTTTGACACGCAATGTGTTAAGGCGCAAAACTACTCTGATGCGCAAATTTTTTTTGATGCAGCAGATTTTTCAGCCGGCAAATTTCCCCCGCTGTTTTGTGAATTTATTCGCTGGCAGCAAAACGCAGAAATTCGCCACAAATTCATGCCTGGCAAATTAATTTGCCCATTACTAATATCAGATATTTTGTCAATGAGAAGTCAAAACACTTTTATCACTTCTGGTATTATCATAAACAAAAATTGAGGAATTCTAAAGAGGTAACTGATTCGTACAAAAGAAAGGCACTAAATAGTATACACAATGTACAGAGTTTTAAAGAGAAATAAATATATCACACCAGTCACACATTGTGGCAATTGACCTAGATTATAAGGATTGAGGACAATGAAAAATGGATTTCTAAGTAACTCTTACAGAGAGTCGCAATTGAACAATGACTGCCAAATAACTACTCTCACGCTGCCAAACAGACATCTGGAGAGACATCTGCACAAAATTTGGGACTGTTGAAGCAGGACATGCTGAAGCAGTTAAGTCAAATGGAGAGTAAAGGCCCCCATACATGGACCGATAGAAGCTGCTGACAGATCAAGTCAGCAGTTTATTGGCCCATGTGTGGGGCCCTCCAAAGGCTTCCCTGATCGCTATCTGTCCGAAAGTTGGCCAGATGTCGATCGGGCAGGGTTAAAAATCCCATCTGATCGTGGCCGCATCTATTCGTTGATACGGTCCCGCTATCAGACGGCCCGTATTGCCTCCATTCTGATCCGGTCGTTGGGCCCTAGGATAAATGTGGGCATATCGGGGAGAGATCTGCTCGTTTGGCGCATTTCCCTGTGTATGGCCACCTTTAGGCCAGAGACAGACAAGAAGATTTGTGGAGTTTCCTCGTCAGGCAACTTCGGCGACTTCGGAAAACAAATCGTTCCAAGTGCCATCCCACCGGTGATTTCAATTCTAGCCGGCGGGGAGGAAGTTTAAGAAGATTAGTCGCCCGAAGAAGAGGCGATTTGGTACTAGATCGCAATCAGGTACAAGTTTGTATAGTTAGCACAGGAAATAACAATAGGCTAAAAATAAGTTCCAGAAGATAATAGAACACAGTCAAAAACAAAGGAGAACTCTAAAGAAGTAGGGCAGGAATGTTGTACATTATGTTTTGGGTTTCTATACCAGCCTAAGGTAACCTTTTAGCAATAAAGATCTGTGTCTCTGAAGGTGTCCCCAGTAGCTCCCCATCTTCTTTTCTTCTGGTTCACTGAACATGCTCTGTGTCAGTTACTGAGTTTAGGCTGAAGCAATATACTGAATATATATATTAATGTTACAATATAAGGCATATTAGTAAATAATTCCGATTATTGTTATATGACAGCTTATAAATCAGCACAGTTAGCATCAGAATGTATTAACCCGCCCTGTAGCATTAGCTCATATGAAAGGTAACCAGAAAATTATTATCGGCTTGGTCTCTAAGTAAAGCCCAAATGAATTAATTAACTGCTCACCCAGCGCAGAGTAGGACCCAGGTGTAGAAACCCTGGGTCTATCGTTGTAGGGTGTAATTTCACTCAGTGCACAGCATTCAAGTCACAAACATGGCAATCTTAGTAAAGATGAAGACTCACCGATTTCACAGAGTGGCCCGGGTGCAGCGCCCCGAACCCGTAGCTGGGGGAGTAATTTCAATGCAGATATCGAAGAAGCACGCACTCCATGGACCAACGGATAAAATAAAAGATCTTTATTGAAACAGCTAAAACAATGCTCCTTACGCGTTTCGTATCCAAAGATACTTAGTCATAGGCATAATTGAAAACAGCCGTGCGCTAACATTTAAACAGGTAAAAAGGATATGACGTATAAATCAGTGATCCTAAATTTAAATTTTAAATTTTTAACCCTAAAATTGTTTCAGCTGAAACGAAAATTCTGTTCTTGTACATATTCTTAAATCAAGTTAACTAGTTAATTTACAAATCACGGTTAATATGATATTTCTTAACTTAATTTTTATACAATTTTTAAACAATTTTTAAACACAGAACGATCTATTTATGTGGATAGAACACTAAAATTAATAGTGGTAAGTCAATAATGGTAAGTTAATGAATCGCGATTTGCATAAATTTCAATCGCTTCAAATCTAGCATCAAATTCAAGAGCATTCATTTACATTGCGAGATTTATGTTGAATATAGACTTGTATTGCATATCATATTATTATCTTTATCAGGCATCAGATTTAAAAGGAAGAAGAAAAAGAAAAAGAAAAAAGAAGGGAACGCAACTCAGATCATCTTTCTGCGAAAACCCAGAGAATAGCAATTATTTGAGCTTCGTTGAGACGTCTTTCAGTTGAATTAAGATATTAGAGCTGATCCGTTATCAGTTTTGTTAGGCTTAAGATCGAAGCAACATACCAAAATAAATTACTATTATCTTGAAACAAGTTCACCAAAACTTAATGTGCTTTTTACAAATTACATTATAACAAAAAGTGATTAAACAAGCAAACGAAAAACGAATCCATTCGTATATATAAAGCACTAGTGATAAACCACTAATAGTGAACAAAATCATGATAATATCAGTGCCATTAGCAAATAAAATTTAATTTTTAATTTTTAATTTAATTTATTTATTTATCCAATACGCTATATTTTAAAGTGAAATGCCATATCTCGCTTAATGTAATTAATTTAAATACAATTATACCTTAACCAGTGTCCAAAAAATTGCCACAGTGTACATTTGTGCACTAATCCATCAATTTTCAAAATATATTTTAAATAACTTAATGTGCTAATTAATATTCAAATTCAAATTATTAAATTTTAACTTATTAAATTAATAAATTATTATATTACTAAATTATTAAATTATTTAATTCTCAATCCTCTAAAGTGACATCTTTGTCAAGTTATTAATTCATCATAATATAAATTCATTATAATATAAATTTGCTCAAATCACCCACTCAATATCAATAATAAGCCACACTAAAACATTGTCTCAAGTTTCATATCCATCCAACATAACCATTGCACTAACGATCAAAAACATTAATCATTAATCCTAACCAGTCTCTAACCAATCAACTAACGAAACCCATTCTCATCTTATACAGGACTTTAAACGTGGCAGGAAATGTCAAAACGCAAATTCAAACCTAGCGGCTGTCTAGTTTCTAATGTAAAAATCCAATATGCTTCTCTGTAAAACAGGCTCTGCATCCGATCTCCACCTCTTGTGGTTGGGGTGATTTTCTCTATCCCTTGAATCCTTAAGTAAGAACAGTCCCCATTACTACAAGCAAGAAAATGTCTCGAAACCACTGTAGAAGAATTCCGTGAGGCTATCTGGCTGATATGTTCTCGCATCCGACACTTAAGCTTTCTAGAGGTACAACCTACATATTGAATACCACATTTAGTACAAGTGAGTAAATAAACAATATAAGTCGAATTGCAATTAATGAAATCTTTGATCTTAAACTTCTTTTTAGTATTTTGACTGATGAACTCCTTTGATCTAAACATGTAAGTACAAGTTATGCATCGCATTGCACCACACTTAAATGTTCCAGTAGTATTCAACCAGGATGTTCTCACTACATCCCTATTAACCTCACTTGGGGATAAGATGTTACCCACTGTCTTGGCTTTCCGTGTCACAAATTTACAGCCTTTTTCCAGGACCTTTCTTAAGTTTCCATCTCCATTCAAAACAGGGAGATATCTCTTAATTATTTGCTTAACTTTATAGTACTGCTTACTAAAGGTTGTAATAAACATCGGTATGTCCTCCTTCACTTTGTTCTTCCGGTGATTACTACTCATATGATCACATAAGATCTCTCCGTTTTTAATGCCCTGCCAAAGGCCTCTACCAGGTGATCTAAACGATATCCTCTTTCAAGAAAACGGTTCCGTAGCTTAATAGATTGCAATATAAATTCTTTGTATGTGCTACAATTCCTCCTCAAACGTTGAAATTGACCTATGGGTACAGCCTTAAAAACATGACTTCCTGCCACCCAAGAATTTGCGTTTTAACATTTCCTGCCACATTTAAAGTCCTGTATAAGATGAGAATGGGTTTCGTTAGTTGATTGGTTAGAGACTGGTTAGGATTAATGATTAATGTTTTTGATCGTTAGTGCAATGGTTATGTTGGATGGATATGAAACTTGAGGCAATGTTTTAGTGTGGCTTATTATTGATATTGAGTGGGTGATTTGAGCAAATTTATATTATAATGAATTTATATTATGATGAATTAATAACTTGACAAAGATGTCACTTTAGAGGATTGAGAATTAAATAATTTAATAATTTAGTAATATAATAATTTATTAATTTAATAAGTTAAAATTTAATAATTTGAATTTGAATATTAATTAGCACATTAAGTTATTTAAAATATATTTTGAAAATTGATGGATTAGTGCACAAATGTACACTGTGGCAATTTTTTGGACACTGGTTAAGGTATAATTGTATTTAAATTAATTACATTAAGCGAGATATGGCATTTCACTTTAAAATATAGCGTATTGGATAAATAAATAAATTAAATTAAAAATTAAAAATTAAATTTTATTTGCTAATGGCACTGATATTATCATGATTTTGTTCACTATTAGTGGTTTATCACTAGTGCTTTATATATACGAATGGATTCGTTTTTCGTTTGCTTGTTTAATCACTTTTTGTTATAATGTTATAATGTAATTTGTAAAAAGCACATTAAGTTTTGGTGAACTTGTTTCAAGATAATAGTAATTTATTTTGGTATGTTGCTTCGATCTTAAGCCTAACAAAACTGATAACGGATCAGCTCTAATATCTTAATTCAACTGAAAGACGTCTCAACGAAGCTCAAATAATTGCTATTCTCTGGGTTTTCGCAGAAAGATGATCTGAGTTGCGTTCCCTTCTTTTTTCTTTTTCTTCTTCCTTTTAAATCTGATGCCTGATAAAGATAATAATATGATATGCAATACAAGTCTATATTCAACATAAATCTCGCAATGTAAATGAATGCTCTTGAATTTGATGCTAGATTTGAAGCGATTGAAATTTATGCAAATCGCGATTCATTAACTTACCATTATTGACTTACCACTATTAATTTTAGTGTTCTATCCACATAAATAATAGATCGTTCTGTGTTTAAAAATTGTTTAAAAATTGTATAAAAATTAAGTTAAGAAATATCATATTAACCGTGATTTGTAAATTAACTTGTTAACTTGATTTAAGAATATGTACAAGAACAGAATTTTCGTTTCAGCTGAAACAATTTTAGGGTTAAAAATTTAAAATTTAAATTTAGGATCACTGATTTATACGTCATATCCTTTTTACCTGTTTAAATGTTAGCGCACGGCTGTTTTCAATTATGCCTATGACTAAGTATCTTTGGATACGAAACGCGTAAGGAGCATTGTTTTAGCTGTTTCAATAAAGATCTTTTATTTTATCCGTTGGTCCATGGAGTGCGTGCTTCTTCGATATCTGCATATGAAAGGTAATCCTCATTTTCTGCTTGATAATTTGTATCAACAAATCTCCTGGTTAATGCTGGGAAAGAAAGGACTCCAATGCTATATTTTGCCCACCAAGCATTCTACCATCCCTGTTTAGACCCCAAAGAACTTTGCTGCTCAACACGTGAGATTAGCTCTCAAAAATTCCATTCTTCACAAAGACATGCCCTGTTCATAATTGGAGTACATCCATGCTAAGGACAACTAGAAGAAGAACTAGGACTAAAAAAAGCACTAGAACAAGAAGTAGCAGATAAATAATACTTGCCTGGTTTACCTTTGCACACCAGCTGGGACTCAATAAACAGCTAGTTTTTGAAACAATTAAACAACAGCCAAACATTATTATTTATTATATTGCTATAACACAGAGGGCCCTGGCACAACATATATGTCATTTGCACAATTTGGAAATCACTTTATATCCTTATGTGAGATAGGGATGTCGCGGACTGTTCGCCCGCGAACTAGTTCGCGCGAACATTGGCTGTTCGCGTTCGCCGAATGTTCGCGAACGTCGCGCAACGTTCGCCAATTTGGGTTCGCCTTAGCTGGCGCTTTTTTTTGCCATTTCTCCCCCAGACCAGCAGATACATGGCAGCCAATCAGGAAGCTCTCCCTCCTGGACCACCCCCACACCCCCTGGACCACTCCCCTTCCATACATAAACTGAAGCCCTGCAGCGTTTTTTCATTCTGCCTGTGTGTGCTTGGAAGAGCTAGTGTAGGGAGAGAGCTGTTTAGTGATTTGAGGGACAGTTGATAGTAACTTTGCTGGCTAGTAATCTACTTGATACTGCTCTGTATTGTAGGGACAGAAGTCTGCAGGGATTTGAGGGACAGTGAGTTTAGGTTAGTTAGCTTTGCTGACTAGTAATCTACCTTCTACTGCAGTGCTCTGTATGTAGCTGCTATGGGCACTGCTTCTGATCTCATCTGCTGACTGCTGCCTGCCTGTAACCCAATAGTCCTTGTAAGGACTGCTTTTATTTTCTTTTTTGTTTTTTTTACTTTGCTACTATAAGAGCCCAGTGCTATTAGTCTAGCTGTGTTGGGGAGTGGGACTGGTGTGCTGCTCCTAGTAGTTCAGCACCAACCAGAGTAATTTTTTTTTTTTAATATATATATATATATATATTTTTATTTTACTTATCTTACTGTTCTTTAACGTGTCCAGTGCTGTTTGCTGTTCTTCATAGTAGTGCACCAATAGTAGTGCACTTGCAGGCATTGTTTGCCCAGTGTGTTCTTCAAACAACTGCCACCTAGCTGTGTGAGCTTTTTCACATTCTGTCTAAATATCAATAATAATAATACCATCTCCAGAAACACCACCTGAGTGACGTTTTTCAAGCAGCAATAATATATTCCGTATCCACTGCTGTAGTGTATACGTTGACCTTGCAGGCATTGTTTGCCCAGTGTGTTCAAACAACTGCCACCTAGCTGTGTGAGCTTTTTCACATTCCGTGTCCAGAAACATCACCTGAGTGACGTAGTGTGATTTCTGCCCTTTACAGCACAAAACGCAGCGCTGTGTCAACAATGTATTTTTCAGATACATTTTTGCCCTTGATCCCCCTCTGGCATGCCACTGTCCACCCTTTAAACAACTTTAAAATCATTTTTCTGGCCAGAAATGTCTTTTCTAGCTTTTAAAATTCGCCTTCCCATTGAAGTCTATGGGGTTCGCGACGTTCGCGAACCGTTCGCATTTTTGACGCAAGTTCGCGAATATGTTCGCGAACATTTTTTCCGACGTTCGCTACATCCCTAATGTGAGAACAATCAGAAAAGACAAAGCTGGACCCAAATGCATTATATCATATAAAAAGATTCAAATGCAACTGATAATGTATTGGCAGTATTAAGATATTGTTGTGGCTGGTTATACAGGTATAGGATCCCTTATCCGGAAACCCGATATCCAGAAAGCTCCAAATTACGGAATGGCTGTCTCCCATAGACTCCATTTTATCCATATAATCCAAATTTTTAAAAATTATTTCTTTTTTCTTGGTAATTATAAAACAGTAGTTTGTACTTGATCCAAACTAAGATATAATTAATCCTTATTGGAAGCAAAACCAGCCTATTGGGTTTATTTAATGTTTAAATTAATTTCTAGTAGACTTAAGGCATGAAGACCCTAATTATGGAAAGATCCGTTATCTGGAAAACCCCAGGTCCCGAGCATTCTGGATAACAGGTCCCATACCTGTACTAATAACCCCCCATGCTATTAGGCTTGTAGTTCAACTTTCTTGTTAACGGGGTTATTTTTGGCATACAAAATAAACAGTATTTCTCACACTGACTTGCAGTTAATCAAAATTCTGTTTTTTTTTTCATCTAAAAAATGCTTTGCCCTTGTTCATGCATAATACCAATTTTGTTTCAACCTCTACATTAGAAAAAAAATATAGAATAATTAAAATATAATATTTTGATATGAATTTTAAATTGCTGCATCAGTAAACTAAAGTGAACATTTAATGATGTTAGAAAATGACCTACACAATGAGTCATACACTTTCTGCTAAGTGGGGGTGGCTTGGGGTCTTTAGGTTACTACATCATAAGATGATTGAAGTCATAACAATATAATGCTTTGCTGAACTGATTGCAAATTGATTTTACTTAAGTGAAATTGATTACTAATAAGTCATGCTGTGTTCTTTAGTATGCATGTCTGATTTTTCAATGATGTATTTACACTCACAGGAACCTAGTTTATGGTTTAATAAAATGAGGCTTTGGAGAACATGTACAATACAATACTCTCTGTACCCTCAGGGAGCCCTCAGAGAAGCCACTAACAACTTTCAGTGTTAGAGTTCAGGTCTGTTTGAATATACAAATATGGGATCCATCTGGAAACCCGTTATCCAGAAAGCTCTGAATTATGGAAAGACCATCTCCCATTGACTTTATTTTAATCAAATAATTCAGTTTTTAAAAATAATTTCCTTTTTCTCTGTAATAATAAAACAGTAGCTTGTACTTGATCCCAGCTAATATATAATTAATCCTTATTTGAAGCAAAACAATCCTGTTGGGTTTTATTAATGTTTAAATATTATATTTTTTTGGAGATTTAAAATATGGAGACCCAAATTACAGAAAGACCCCTTATCCAGAAAGCCTGAGCATTCTGGATAACAGGTCCCATGTACTATATTGGCAAGAATTTTATAGAATTGTAACAAGAGTCTCAGCAGCACTGTTTACTGGTGCTGAATTTAAGATTGTACTTAATCTAACCAATGTAACACATTTTTGACATGAGAGTTCTATTTTTACGTTTCATCATTTCATAACATGCCAATCCACATTTATCGGAGGCAATTTGGTGAACTACCATCACAATAATCTCTCAAACAGAAGAATGTCACAGTAGTACTGATATATGGCTGCTGTGTAAAGGTCATAGCACTGGGTCCTTGGGGTTTATTTACATGCTGATTGGCCAATAAACTCTAGGCACCAAAACCTGAACTTGTGATATTGTATTTATAAATATTTTATAAATACTTGCAAATATTGTGCAAATATATATCTACCAAAATAACAGACGGTGCATCCCCCATAAAAGTGTCTTAAGCTGGCCATAGACGCAAAGATCCGATCGTACGAATCATCGTACGATCGGACTTTCCCATCTCCCGACCCTCCACTAACCATTCAAATCAAATAAAGTACAAAAGAACAGATCTCCGCCAGACGAAAAATGTCGGGACTCTCCATACACAGCCTGAAAATCATACGAATCCTCGATATGTTTCTGGATATGTATCCATTGCCTTGGATAGCAATAGTTCTTAGTGAATATGTGTGACCAGGGCAGAAGACCTCATTGAATGCCCAGACCGTTATGGGTTAGAGCCTATGGGGCAAATTTACTAAAGGGCAAATTTTCGGCAGCAAACTCTACGTCACACTTTGCGCCACTTTGCCAGGCGTAAATTTGTTGCCACTATGCTAATTCAGTTGTGTCTCAGTAGCCGAACACTCGAAAAGTTTTGCTGGCGAAAGAATTTGTCAGCACAAGCATTTATTAGAGATATTTCGCTAGCATTTAATTCTGCCTAACGAAACTTCATTGGTACTCTTACACTAAGGTCAATTTGAATAGGGCAGGTACATGAAGGTTGTATAGAGATGTTGTTTATTGGAGATGTTGGTGAAAATGCTTGAAATGGCCACTTATTACACATGACCAAGGAAGTTAAATAAAGACAAAAAAGATCCTCTAATGCCCTAGACATGAGCCCACCCTTAAACAAATGTGGCATGCCCCTCAAATGGTTGGAAAAAAATATTAACACAAAAATCTTTAATAGTTGGGACTTTTGAAGGCAATCCCGCTTTAAACAATTAAAAAAAGCCAGCATTTTTTGCAAGTTTTATGACTTTCCAGCATACAGGATATGATGTCACTGACATAAGATTGAGAAGGCTGTAGTTTCGTCTTATCAGTTGTTATCAGCTCTAGTAAAAGAGGGAACGTTCTGTAAAATTCAGACTTTAGTGAATTTGCGGAGTAACGATCATTCACCTGAGCAAAAATTTGCCTGGGGCGCGAAGCTATGCTATCGATGGTCTCTATCTAGTGAATTGTCCTCTACACCTGCTAGTAAATTGCCAATGTCCCTGCAGTTTGGATTTCTGGCGAAATCTCGCTAGCAACGGCCACTTCACCCTTTAAATCTGCCCACAGTCTAGATGCTTTAGAAGGGTGACTTAATAAAAGCTATAATGAGGAATTTAGTGACTTTCTACCCTTGGTGGATGTTTCAGCTGGAGGGGGGGCTGTAGATCAAGGGAAGAAGATAATTCCCTTGTTAGATCCACCTTTCAAAAACCCTGTTGGTGCTATGGTTTAGAAACAAATGTGACAACTTGAGCTTTCCATATTTCTGTTAATAAACGGACAAGTAATTTGCACCAATTTGTGAACATGCATCATTTTAAAGGAGAACAAAGCCCCTGTCATCATTATTTTCAAACAGTAGTGTGATATACAGCTTGCATCAAATACACACTGATTGCAGCTTAATAGTTTGGAGATGAATGATATTCCTCTAATTATGTTTTCTGCCTGGTTTGAATAGGGATGTTTTACTGCACACATGTAATGGGAATATAGCTGGTTACAGATGTAAAAATCAAAAGGGAGTGTTATAATTTCCATGCCTGATTGTTCATGCTTTAAAAGTATAGTTAGTGATTTATTTTCTGGCCCTGAAGCTTCTACACTGCTGTGTCAGTAAACTGTTTCTGTGAATGTATTTTATAAATTAGGCATAGATTGGGAACCAAGCAAACACACCAGTCACACAGCAACTTCCATATTAAAGCTGCTTTATAACATCTAGGTAAAAATGTGTTAAGAGGTATATCCATATTTACTTGTGCTGTATACTGTAGCTGTATTAGGAAACCCTACAATTGAGCAAAACAAAAAAACTGTACAAATATACTGTCCTCACAAACCTTTTTTTACTGGACTGGGAATATCACAGGCCCCTGTCATTTTTTTTAACTATAACTGAACATCTTTTTCTAAAAATGTAATTCCCAGAAGAACTTTTTTAGCTTCTTTTCAGACCATTCCTCTCAGGGAATCAATTTAGCAGCCCTCTTAGAAAGGAACAGAGCATTGTGATCAGTGTTCCTAGAAGTTCTTTCTTGGGAACTTCATTCCTGTTTTTTTTAGTTCCCCTTAAATTGCCTGTGAGTGGCCACATTAGTAAACAGCACAGACTCTTGCATTCTCTTGAGCCCTGGAAAACACTGTAATAAGGCAGTCAGTACAGACATGAATGGACAGAAACCTGTAAAAATAACAGAAATAGGCATAAAAACATAGATAAAGTGGTCACATCTATCTCTTCTCAACATGACTCCAGCTTACTTAACTCATGGGAACAGCAATAAAGTGCCACTATTGTATAGTATAATTTTCCTTTAAAGGAACAGTAACACCAAAAAATAAAAGTGCTTTAAAGTCGTCAAAATATAGTTTACTGCTGTGCTGCACTGGTAAAATTGGTGTGTTTGCTTCAGAAACTCTACTATAGTTTATATAAACAAACTGCTGTGTAGTCATGGAGGCAGCCATGCAAAGGTAAAAAAGGAGAAAAGGCACAGGATACACAGCAGATAACAGATAAGTTCAGCAGTATACAATGGGATTCTTCAAAATGTATCTATTATCTACTGTGTCTCCTGTGACTGAATGGCTGCCCCCATGGCTACACAGCAGTTTGTTTATATAAAATATTGTAGAGATATTTAGGTTTTACCAGTGCAGCACAACAATACATTATATTTTCATTGATTTTAAACACTTTCATTTTTTGGTGTTACTGTACCTTTAAGGACAAACATTATAATCTACTCGATATGTAAAACAAATAATCAGAGTCCTATAAAAGACCTGGGCATGTCAAATAACCAATTTTTCCGTGACACTGTGTTTAGAAAGGGCTTTACGTACTCCATAACATGCAACTCTACCTATGAACAATTTCAATATAGACCAAAATCATCATGCTGCATACAAAACCCCAATATTGAAAAAATATTCTGCAAAAAGGCTTACCTCGTCAGAGGGAAAAGAGGCCCTGGCACATGGAAAATGCAAAGGTTGCTTACTATTCTCATGAGATAGAAACGTTCGTTTATCATTATTAATGTAAAGATTATATTTTTAAGAAATATGAGAAAACAATTAACAACAACTTTATTTAATATTAAAAACAAATTATGTTTATTAGGAAAAAGATTTAAAGTGGAGCAAAGAGCATAGATACACACCAGCTGAATTGCAGGCAGATTGGAATCAAGGTCACTGTGAAATTCTAAAACAGTAATGCTTCCTCTTAAAGAGTGGTTCATCTTTAAGGGAGAACTAAACCCCCCTGAGATATAACTGCCCTTGATATTCCCCCTATTACCTATGTTAGCGCTCCTATTGGGAATCCTGAACGCAAGAAGTGGAGCAGTGCAGCGGGGTCCCTCTGCCCCATCTTCTGTCCATCTGTTTCCTCTTGAGGTTTGTTCGCCGACACAGAGCCTACTGCTTCCCAATAGGAGCGCTAACATAGGTAATACACTGTGCGGAAAGGGAGAGGTAAAGGGGACAGATTGAGGGCAGTTGAGGGGGCTGTTATCATATTATAAAGTGGCCAATTCTAAGAAATTTTTCAATCGGTCTTCCTTATTTATTTTTTTATAGTTTTAGAATTATTTGCCTTTTTCTGACTCTTTATAGCTTTCATATTGGGGTCACTGACCCCATCTAAAAATCAAATACTCTGTAAGGCTACACATTTATTATTATTGCTACTTTGTATTACTCAGCTTTCTATTCAGGCCCTCTCCTATTCATATTTCAGTCTTGTATTCAATTTAATGTACCCTAGCAACCAGATTTCTGAAATTGCATACTGGAGAGCTGCTGAATAAAAAATTAAATGAAACTCAAAAACCACAAATTATAAAAAATGGAAACCAATTGCAAATTGTCTCAGAATATCACTCTCTACATCATACTAAAATTAACTCGAAGGTGAACAACCTCTTTAAACTACGACATACATAGGTTAGTATTTACAAAGCCAGAAACGTATACATCAGCCATTATGAGACCAAAATCATAATATGGGGAGATTCATGAAGAGACTTGTGTAGGGCATTTTTTTACACTATTACCCCATTTTTTAGAGGCAACATAATGTAACTGACAATTACTGAACCCTAGTAATTTAGCCTTGTTTTTTTATTCTAACAATGGTAGGACCCATATAGTTAAAATGCCCCTAAGGCTTTAAATCCCTACCCTTCCTCCTTTTACCTAGTTGCTGGGAAAAAGCCCATGGGGCAGATTCGCTAAAGGGCGAAGTGGCAAACGCTAGCGACCCTTCGCCAGCATTGCCACCCGCAGGGACATCACCAATTGACCAACAGGCACAGGCGCTAATTCGCTAGCAAACGGGACCGTCGCTAGCTTTCATTTGCACTCTATCACCAGGTGACTTTTCACTCTGGTGAGCGATCGTTACTCCATAAATTCACTAAAGTGCAGATTTTACTGAACGTTACCTCTTTCATCAGAGTTGACTTTGCCACCTCAGACCAGACGAAGTGCTAAAAAGTAGCTAGATCTTTCTCAATCTACTGTCACTTACATCATATCTAATTCCGATTAGAAGAAAAGAGGTTCCGCCTAAATATTCGGAAGGGGTTTTTTACAGTGAGAGCTGTGAAGATGTGGAATTCTCTCCCTGAATCAGTTGTACAGGCTGATACATTAGATAGCTTTAAGAAGGGGTTGGATGGCTTTTTAGCAAGTAAAGGAATACAGGGTTATGGAAGATAGCTCATAGTCCAAGTTGATCCAGGGACTAGTCCGATTGCCATTTTGGAGTCAGGAAGGAATTTTTCCCCCTCTAAGGCAAATTGGAGAGGCTTCAGATGGGTTTTTTTTGCCTTCCTCTGGATCAACTGGCAGATAGGTAGTTAATAAAAAAAAAAAAAAAAAGGTTGAACTCGATGGACATGTGTCTTTTTTCAACCTTACTTACTATGTTACTATGTTACTATGTTACTATGTTGTGTACTGAAAATGCATTAAAGTTCCAAAAACGCTGGCAACTTTTCCTTTTTTGAAGCAGAATTGCCTGCAAAAGCCCTGACTTAAACTTTTTTTGGCTGACTTGAACTTTTTTTGGGTAACCAGTTTTCTCCAGATATTTCATAACATATGGAACATTCATTTTACAGTGGGCTCATGTGTAGAGCATTATATTAACTCTCTTGTCTTTATTAAGGTTCCCTGGACATGTATAAGAAAAAGTGGTAACTTTAAGCATTGGCATCAACATTTATAATAAAGACCTCCATACAACTTTAAATTACCCACCGTATGCAAATTGACCTAAGTGCAAGATCACTAGCGAATTTTAGCTAGGCACAAATGAATACTAGTGCATCTTCGATATGAAATGCTTGCACAGCAGAAGTAACGATAGCGAAAAGTCGCCAGCGTTCAACACCCATGACGTGCGCCTGGCAAAGTGGTGTGAGGGGTGCAAAGCTGACTCTGGCGAAAATTTACCAGTTAGTGAGTCAGTGAGCAGAAGTGAGTCAGTGAGCAGGAAAACCCCGTGAACGAGATTAGCTAGAGACAGGATTAGATTTGTTATAGACTCTCTAGGAAAGTGAGATAGAGAGTACAGATAGTAAGAGCAGCTTTGTGCTCCATTAAGGATCTGTAGCAGGTAATAGCTTCCTAATGCTTCTAGATTGCCTTTAGTGAAGGGACCACAGTTGATAGGATGTCAGGCTTAGATTTCTTCTCCCTGACCACTCTGCTGGATGAGATCTGAACCACTTTCAAGGTACACCTGCCTGAAAGAATTCCCTTACTACTTGACTACATCCTTATGGGAGTCACATTCCTCAGCTGTCTCATCCACCTGTCCTAAGCTATGATGTTATATCTGTCTATATCTCAGTATTGTCAGTAAACCTGTGTGATATTTGTCTTGTACAAATAAATCTTTACTCCTTTGTTTTCACTGCAAGAACCTCCTGGCGTCCATTATTTCCTATTTTATTGCACAGTAGCCGGTGGTAGTTGTAGTTACACTACACCACACCTTTAATCTTCCACTTAGCAAAGGCCCTAGCCTGAAATGTTAGTCACATGCTCTAAGCACTAGCCGGACGTTAACTACTTTTGGTCTGTGTACCCCAAGTTAGCGATCCACAATCTGTACATAAAAAGTTGTATATAAAAAGTGAATTCAGTTGCTTCAGCCAACTTATCTGTGTCAAGCTCCAAAACTTGTGATTCTGGGATTTGGCAAAAATTTGATAGGATTCATCAATTATTTAAACACTCCTCCAATCCCAGCATTACTGAAATCCTAAACTCCCAAGACTGAATAGATTAACCTTGAATTCTACCTGGGAGGGGGGGGGGTAAAAATCCTTTAAAATTAATTTTTTCAACTAGATCAGTGATGGATGGGTGTAACATATCATGTACTTCACATTCTATTGCCATTGTCTTTACGTTGTTCCTTATTCAGCCATTATATTTTTACTTTGAAACATTTAATAGAAATTTTAAAAATAATTTATGTAACTCTTTCCACCATATTCCACTTCTTAATTATTAATTTGCAAAGATGAGAAGTGGGCATATAAGAAGAAATATTTACGAATCACAACCTTAGGCCAACAGGAGCAATGATTAACATCAGATCTCATTATTGATACAGTACTATAGTGCTATTAAGCACTAATTAAGCTACCATTAACCAATGCTGGTTCATTCTAACCCCAATCAGCATAGAAAGGACAAGGGCATAAAATAAAACATTTCCAGCTCAGACAAGATTCTTACAATTAAAGAGATATATGTATTAGTATTAGTCCCCGCAGGAAAGAGAACATATGCAGCGCTGATGGTACGCCCAGCTTTCAGCCTTTTCCCTAAGCGGAACCCAGGGAAATCTCTACATACCTAAGTCTGTACACTAGTCCCTATTCTGGGCAATTGGTACCCAGGATCTTACTCCCACTCACACTCTAAATAGCCTGACTAGGGATGGGCGAATTTTTTTGCCTTTATTCGCTGCAAAAATTACGCCTATAGACTTGTATGGCAGCCTGCGTCAAAAAGAAAGCAGCTCAACAAAAAATTTTTGAAGTCCATAGACTTTATTGGGCGTCTGCGACATTTCGCCAGCAGCAAATTTTTGCCGAAATTAAACGGGTCAAATTTGCCCATCCATAAGCCTGACTATTTGTCACTACTAGAGTGACCTCTTAAGGTGAGTAGCCTAACCTTACTAGACCCGACCTGTCAAGTTTCCACTTTACCCTTCCCCTCTGCTCAGGTAAGGGCTTTAACAAAATGGACCCTGAGCACATGGCTACTCAAGACTATATACTTTAGCATTTGAACTACAGGGGGTATAGCTTAATGCAGGATAAGGAAACAGTTCCCCCTCCTAACTGTATTTTAGGACTCTATAACAATAGGGGACTGCCTGCCAAATAATACTGGGAGACTAATTTAACAGTCCCCTACACTGCTATAGCCTATTCTAATTATTTGTTATTAGTCAGATTGCTGTGCATTTTAAGTTCGCTGTTTTCCTTTACCCTTGTCCTAATAAATAAGTCACCGACCCTGGTAACTTTTATAAATATGCATTGGCTCTGATCTGGTAAGAAATGTGCCTGATAGATCCATTCTTCTGACATATACAATTGTTGCCTGCTTTCTGAAGGGATTGGTTTGCCCCATAAATATGACTTGCTTATATTTGTCTTTTGGGATCTTACCTGAAAGGAAAGTAGAATGTTCCTTTAACAGCAAAAAAGTGTCTAGCTCACGAGCTTTATTACAAGTGCTTAACAACAGCTCCAGCTCATTAGTCTAATTTTTCATCATTTATTTCTATCACATCTTTTCATTCTTAGCTACAACATAAGTTTTATATTAACTGTAATGCTATTGAGTGGAATCAGTAACCTCCAGATAATATTACACTATTGTGTATTCTTTAGCGTCTCCATAAGCACACTTTTTTATATCATCACTGTAGATAGTATCATCAAAGCAAAAACCAGATGGTCATTGATCTTGAGTGATGAATAGGGACCCCCAGTCTTAAAGGAGAACTAAAACTCTACTATAGAAGTAGGATAGAAATGTTGCACATTATGCTTAGGATTCTATACTAGCCCAAGGCAACCACAGCCCTTTAGCAGGGAAGATCTGTGTCTCCAAGGATGCCCCAGTAGCTCCCCATCTTCTTTCCTGCTGATTCACTGCACATGCTCTGTGCTGCTTTCATTTACTGAGCTTAGGGATCAACTCACAATATAATATTGCATGATGAGAAATTCCTGTGACAATTTTGAAGGCTTGGATCATTACTTTTATAGAGATACTAAAGCTTTGGACAGGTTCAGTAAGTTCAATATATAAAATATGACATTTCTAGCCATATTATTTTTTAGGGTTCAGCTCTTCTTTAAAGCCACTGAGAAAGATTCGAAAGTAAATACCTGTTGGCAGGTTTGTCTATAAACATTAGCAATCTGGTTATTTGGGCTAATGTCATGTATTTACTAACTATTTTCAACAAGTCTGTATTAATGGCATAACATTACCTAAAGTTTCATCAACAAAATTAAATTTAGACATTGTTTCCCGTCGCTAACATACAACCTATCATAACATAACCACAGTCCAAGAAAGAGTTCCATTTTGTTACCATTACATCACACTATTAGATGACTAGAGCTTTCTTCAGGCATTAGTTTATGTTGAATTATATCCAGAGCTTGATACGGATTGATGAAAATTGCTTTTCCTGGGTTCACTTGTAACAATCTTTGGTCATGCATTGAACTTCTCTTCAGAGCTGTGAATTGTTTCTGACTAACAGTCCACAAAAGCATCCCACCAATATATATAGATCTGAGGTTTCTAAAGATTATTATTCCCTTCTCCTGGCGTACACATGCTACAATAGATTTACACTGTTATATATTTATAATAAGCCAAAGCAACACCATATATCTTTTCTATTACCACCCAGCAGGTGAGCACCTACAACATATGGCAGAAGACATTTACAGAATAGACCAATGGTGTTGTGACGTATTGTATGCAATAGTGTTAGTCAGTCAAGATTCTTCAAACTCATTAATAAAAGCAAAAATGATGTTACTATCATTGCACAAGTACATAAAGTCACAGTAAAACAAGCTAATGTAGGGACCCTGAGGCTTAAGTTCCCCTTTTCATTTGGAGCCTCATGGTGGATGCAGGGTCTCCTAGAGTTTCCAGGGGCAGAGCTCTTGGATTGGTGCAGCATGGCTGATCCCAAAAGCAGCCTCAAGGTGTCGCTGTGCCCTATAAAAGGGTATTGCCATGTGCTGAGTCAGCCATTACTGCTGGAGGATTCTGCTGAGTTGAACTTCACTAAGGAGGCAGGAAGGCCTCTGCGGCTGCGGTGGGGACCCCATGCCTGGGAGCTCGATCAAGAGAGTTGGAAGCTCCGTATTTCCCAACTGAATGTGAAATGCTCGCGCTATAGATAGTGCTGGGAGCTACAGTTCAGTTATGGATTCAGCAACAGTATGCTTGCGCAATAGACATTGCTGGGAGCTATGTCTGAAGGATAATACAAGCTGCATATGTTTATGGAATGGATTCATCACTGTGGATGCCTGCTCCAGCTCTAGGTGAGCCTGCCAGCTCTGTGTGTGAGCCCTCGGGTGAGTGATGCCAGGGGAGGGTGGAAAAAGAGAGGATCAAGCATATTTCCATTTGTGACACAGGCTCTGTTTATGCCTGCCATGAGGGAGCCAGTACCTAACCGGAGGGCTGCTGGTGCTACTTGGGACCTAATGTACTCATTTGGATAAGGGACTGAAACTTTAATCTGCAAATAAGTAGTGCGGGACTTTGCCTGGCATGGAGGGCCAGGAAATGAACTGCCACAGGTTCCCATGGGAGTGGGTTAAATTTGATTGATGTAAATGTGTTTTACTTACCCTTTAAATTACACTTTCTTTATATAAAGTTGTTGTTTTTATAAAAGCTAAGTGTGTGTTGCATGTTATTACTAATGTGGCCACCCGCAGGTGTATTCCCAGATCCCATCAGGTGTAGGCACTGCCAGAGAAGAGAATTCCCAGTACCCTTTAAGCTTGTAGGGGACTCAGGATCTATAAGTCGGTAAATATTGTGATGTGCCACCTTGGCACCAGGGGGGTGGCCAAAAATGGGTTACACTAATTTAATATAAAAAATGTATTAAAAAATATTCAATTTCACTCCTTTCACTTAAAGTAAATAATTTCTGCAGGAATATTAGCACTAGTTTTATTTTTAGCAGGATCATAGGATGATACTTAACATATAAGAAGATTATTTTCTCTGAAAATGTATCAGACCCTTATTATTTACAGGGATGTTTTACAGAATGAGCTAACAATTGTTCAGGTGGTCAAATCCCAAATTGTTGTATAGTGAATGTCTTTAGTATTCAGTGAATAGAAAAGTACAGTAGCTTTGTCCTTAGTCTTGGCATCCGTCTAAGGGTAATAGAATCTTATAGAAATGAAAGCAAGGTGATTTTAATAATGTTGTCTTTCATCTGATGAGCTGAAAACATGGGTGAAAATCATTGAATTGCCCTGTGAGCCGTTGCCATTGAATACACTGAGAAAGTGACTCTCATTGTTGCAGATAAAAGCCATGAATAATCAGCAAAACCGATCCTAATTATTAGTACCATGTGAAGTCATCAGTTACAGTTGGAGCTAAGTGATGACATTTGTGTCACATGACTCATTGAAGTTTTGTGTATTATAAGAAATACTGTATCCCGTACTGCATAAAATTATAAGGAGAAATAAAACTGGTTATGGACCAGCTGTTCCCTAACTTTGATTTTTTTCTTTCTATAAGGGGCCCATTCATTAAGTTCGAGTGAAGGAATAGAAGAAAAAAAACTTTGAATTTCGAAGTGTTTTTTTGGCTACTTCGACCATCGAATGGGCTACTTCGACCTTCGACTATGACTTCAACTTTGAATCGAATGTTTCAAACTAAAATTCATTCGACTATTCGACCATTCGATACTCAAAGTACTGTCTCTTTAAGAAAAAACTTCGACCCCCTAGTTCGCCACCTAAAAGCTACCGAACTCAATGTTAGCCTATGGGGAAGGTCCCCATAGACTTGGCTAACTTTTTTTAGTCGAAGGATAATCCTTCAATCGTTGGATTTAAATCCTTAGAATCGTTCGATTCAAAGTATTTAATCGTGCAATCGAATGATTATTCCTTTGATCGTTCGATCAAAGCATTTGTGCAAAATCATTTGACTTCGATATTCGAAGTCAAAAGGATTTTCATTCCCCAGTCGAATATTGAGGGTTAATTAACCCTTGATATTCGACCCTTGATGCATTTGCCCCTAAGTGTGTGTAACATTATGACACCAGGAGATGACTTTCCCTCTACCCGGGCACTCATTTCTCTGATTGCATGAATGGGTTTTCTACAGGTACGACAGTTCTGCCCCCCAAAAAATACAGTCAATTCTCTCCTGATAAGAAAGGATTGACCATAACATGTGTTTGTGTGATTGGGTCCTTAAATTGTAAGCTCCTCTGGGTCAGGGACTGGTAAAAGTGATGTGTAATCTCATTAAACCCTTTGGAATATGTTGGGGCTATATAAATAAAGGATAATTAATGGTAGTAATCAAATATTTGGAATAAAATTAAAATGTGTTGCAATATATTAGAAAGGGGCCATCTCTGACATTCTTATACAGTGGAGTGTATAGGGCATAAAGAATATTCTACTGTGATTATATGCAGAACATATACAACCCATCTATGTGACACAACAGTGCAAGAATCAATGGTAATGGAGGACACCACGGGCTAAAAAAGCTTGCCCATATATATTTTTTTACTTAATTTGTATTTAAGGTGCTAAAATCAAATAATCCCCCAATAATTACAGGATTCAAATCACACAGATACAGATAGAATGATCTTGCACACTAATCAAGCTAAAACAAGCAGGTAGTACTAAAATTTTAAATTCGTTATCAAACATGTATATAACATAGTAAGTTAGGTTGAAAAAAGACACACGTCCATCAAGTTCAAACATTTAACTCTATTTTAACCTGCCTAACTGCCAGTTGATCCAGAGGAAGGCAAAAAAAAAATTTGAAGCCTCTCCAATTTGCCTCAGAGGGGGAAAAATCCTTCCTGACTCCAAAATGGCAAACAGACTTATCCCTGGATAAACTTGTTCTATGAGCTATCTTTCATAACCCTGTATTCCCTGATTTTCTGAAAAGACATCCAACCCCTTCTTAAAGGGGAAATGTCACCCAGACATAAAAAGCTGTATAATAAAAGTCCATTTCAAATTAAACATGAAACCCAAATTCTTTTTTTCATCAAAGCATTAGTAGCTGTTGTAAACTCATTTAAAAATCTCAGCTGTCAATCAAGTATTGATTGCCCCTCATTTATGCCTTAGGCATAGAGGCTGGGCAGGCAATTACTTTCACTTCAGCACTTACTAGATGTTACTGCACTCCTCACATTCCACCACTCTCTTTACCATTTAATTGTGTAGCCAGTGTGTTGGTATGGACATCAGGTCCACCATTCTGCTGCACAAACAAGATTCTTAGATGATGAAAGGCGTGCCGTAATAACAGTGTGCACAAAATGGCTCCTGTCTGCTTGCTATAATTATGAGTTCCCAGATTGATGGAAACAAGATTCAGACATTTATATAGTGTAATTAAAATTCATTTTGGTTGACTAGCGTGATAAAATAGGATTTAGAATACTTTTTTTGGTGATGGTCCCCTTTAAAGCTATCTAATGTATAAGCCTGTACGACTGATTCAGGGAGAGGAATCCACAACTCTCACTGTAAAAAAAAAAAAACCCCTTCCGAATATTTAGCCAGAACCTCTTTTCTTCTAATGAGAATGGGTGGCCTTGATTCAGTTGGAAAGACCTACTGGTAAATAAAGCATTAGAGAGGTTATTGTACGATACCCTTATATATTTATACATAGTTATCATATCACCCCTTAAGTGCCTCTTCTCCAGCGTCAACATCCCCAATTTGGCCAATCTTTCCTCATTTTCCATACCTTTTACCAGCTTAGTTGCTAAGAAACCTCTTCCACTAGGCAATGCGTTTGTAATGTTCACAGCAGTCACAGGGCATTCTCCACATACATAAAAAATTCCAAATCCCTGCATACTTTAATAACCACATTGTTACACAGTGCATACATGTTAAAAAGTGAAAAGTGTATTTGAATAATAACCATTTGTAAGTATCTGGCCATTTACATATGTAAAGTGCATCAACGACTTTCTGCTCATGGACTCTTAATTCTTCTATTGTTACTGTTACCAAGTGCATACAAATTAGAATGTGCAGAGTGCATATAAATTACAGCTATGCATAAAACATATTTATAGTACATATGTAAAGTGCATCAATTATTAAAAACTTTGACCTATTAATATAGATATAAATTCTCAGGAACCTATGTATTTTAAAGTTCAAAAAATACTAACATCACAATTTAAAGTGCAATTTTAAAGTGATACAAAAGTGCAAACAGGCAATACTAACAGCTCCTGCACATAGTACTAAAACACAAAAACAACCCCATTTATAGGTCCTGAATTATCCCTCCTTTAAACCAATACATGCATATATGTTCTAGGAAGGCCTTACTGTATATAAATAAATTGTTGACTTGTGCACAGTTGCATTTCTAGAGTCATTTGATACAGATAGGTTGCAGTCCAGTTAGCAGCAGGCACCAACAGTTTACAATAAGCTAGCGTATTCTAGTAGTGACTAATACTGAGATCTACCTAAAGGTCAGACAAAATGAAATAGCTAGAATAAATTGCATATGGCCTGCAGGGACCCATGATATAATTGGTATTACAGAGACCGGATGGGATGAAACACACTGAGCTACACACTGAGCTATATTTATTTGCCCCTTTATAGATCCCTGGTAAGGCCTCACTTTCAGTTTGGCAGTTTTTGACACCTGTCCTAAAACGATAATAATGAGCGTGAAAGAGGGCAGAGACGTGCTACATCGGGTAAAAGGAATGCAATGCCTCTTACGTACATAATTACAGTACATAGTAGATGAAGTATAAAAAGACACATCAAGTCCAGTCTTCTATCCAAGTTAAAACTGTTTAAAGGGGAACTATTGTGAAAATGAAAATTTAATATGTTTCCTCATACTGAAGTAAGAACCTTTCTAAATACATCAATTAAATATTCTGCATAATTTCTGAAATAATCAAGTTTTTCTTCACTATTCCTCTCTCAGCATCTGTTTCTCTTCATTCTGTCTTCATGTAGAAGTTGGGTGTCAGATGAATGATTCATTTCCTAGAAGATGAATTAGAGCTCACTCAAAAAAAAAATCTAACAAAATAACTGCCTTTTGCAAAAATTGTAGAGAGACAGGATTTTTGGAGATTTTAATAGAGTGAGCTCCAATGCATCTTCTATCAAAAAGGAACCCCCTATAAGATATATTGGATCATTCATCTGATACCCAACTCCTGAATGAAGAAAATGAGGAGAAACAGATGCTGAGATAGGAATAGTGAAAATAAACTTGATTATTTGAGAAACGGTACAGAATATTTGTATTTAGAAAGTTTCTTTCTTCGGTATGATGAATCTAATTTTAAAATTTTCATTTTCACAACAGTTCCCCTTTAAGTTATTGTTAATCCTACAGTATGGCCACTCTCTTATGATGAGCTGCTGTTTTGGGTGCTATTCCATAGGGAGTAAGTTACTGAAATGTGTATGTAAAGGGTCAGGTGATATGGAAGATTCCACACCTGAAGCATTTGTGCTGTCAAAAGTGCCTTCATGCAAATATTATGGGTAAATGAATAATTTATGCTGTGTGATATCTGCCTATGAATGAGAGCATAAGTCTAAGTCCTAATTTAAAGTAATATAACTTTTCAGGGGGTTATGTAGAAGTCAATGGCAGTAGTCCTTTTAACCATGTCAAGATGTTAATAGCTTTCATTATGTTCAAGTTCTTTTTGGAGGGCTTTGCTCAAAAACTCAAGCATTTTGAGCGATTTGAGTTTTTCCTGCTAAAAACCCAAGTCTATTTTTTTTTTAAAATTGTAAACCATTCAAGTTGTGAGGTCATTCAAGTCCATCGAAGTATAAAAAAATTCTAAAATTCTACCTTTGATAAACAACCCCCCTTAATGTTAAGTGATTTTCAGTTTGTCCTTATCGTCAAAAAAACTGATGGGGGGGCTAAGAAATATTTTCCAGTGTAACTTCTGCTCCTCCGTGCAGTCTCATGAGTACTGCTAATTCCTTCACCTCTCCCACAGAGTTTCTTGGTGAGGTTTGCTTACTGTGTACCCACAATTAGCTCCCATATCGTCTATATATTGCCAACTATGCCCTCAATTTTTATTAAAAAATAAATGGAATTTGTATTTTCTGAGCCAAAATTCCTCTCCTCTATCATGCAGTATTGCCTTGGGGCTTCTCAAAGCCAATTTTAGGACATGGCGGGGATCCTGAGAATTCCAGTGCAGACAGGAAGTGTCAAGGGATAATGGAAAATACAAGTCCCTAAACTATACATCAGTGCATAATATCTTCATCTGGTACATGCTGTGCAGTACAAATATCTTCCTAGAGATAGCACGTATAAAGTCTATCTTCTCTTTGGACAGTATGTTCTCTCACCAAAGTACTTGTACAGCAAATACCTGAAGAAATGACATTTCCATCGTAACTGCCACTGCCCTATCCTTTCTGCAAACATCTAATAAACACTCAGTGCCATTAGCAGAGATGCTTTCCCAGCACCCTGCAATCTTGTGTTTGACAGATTAGCTCTCTCCACTGTTCAGCTACGAGAAGACTGTTTGATGCTGTAGTCAAAGCTCTTCAGTTTATTATTTGCAAGAATTTACATATAATATTAAGAAAGACAAGTCTCAGGAACCAGAAAGTAGACAAAAAAGGCAAATGAGGATAATCTGCATAGTACAAATAGCAGATACACATTGGAATGTTCAAATACGGATTTTAAAGGACTGACATAAAGATTCAGGTAGCTTCAAGTGGCCCAAATTCCCCTTAATTATTAGGAATGATAGGACCTGTGTTTTCCAGATAAGAGGCTGTCATGCCAGGGCAGCATTGCTCTGGCATAATAACAGTTAACATGGAAAACATTTGGTCTCAGGCTCACCGAGACCCTTGATTGCATATCTCACCAAGGGGGGCTGTGGAAAGGTGACATCCATATCTGAGACAGTTTGGAGTCACACCATTTGTGCAAGGAAGCTGGGCCAGTCAGTTCTTTGATCCTGGAGCAGCAGGGGGGATAGTTAGTAGAAAAATATGGATTATAAGAAAGGATCCATATCTCCTGTGTCATAGGGTTCACATCCTCATAACTTACATATTGGTTTTGAGGAGGTCACATGGTTCCCCAAACAGGGCCAGCCTATACCAGTTAGGAGCGATGGTTCCTGGGGGACTGGAATATGCATTCACGTTAGTGTTTGGTATCAATTTGTTTGCCCACATATGGATCACAGCCTGCCCATGTTTTTATTATAATATTGGGTACTGGCAAGTGCGAATATTATATTGGGGAATCTTGCCTGAAAATAGCAACCTCCTGCAGGGGGTCGTAAATAACACTTACCTGGGCACTCCTACCTCATGCATAAGGTAATGAGGGGAATGTCCCAGCAGGCAATAAAAAGGTGATAGACCCAGAACCCAATGTCATGCAAAAGAGGCTCCATAGCCGTGGATTGTATGCCAATTGTTTCCAAACTCTTGCCTCAGAGGACACAGAGGACACAACAGGAAATTCGAAACTTGGTAAAGTAAGCCTTTCTTTGTGTTTTACGCCCTTTTATTTTATTTACTGTATTTGCAATTTTACTTCTTCTTTGTAATATATTCTTTTATAAACATGCACTGTTACTTTTAATATCAAATACATCTTAATACGTTTTGTCCTTGTGCTCTAACGAACTCATAGCCCATATGAATGCTTGTGCCTATGTGTATTAACTCTTCATATGTGTGGAAAGGGAAAGTTGCCTATTTATATATTTAATAACTAGTTTGGCTAGCAGAGAAGTTTCTTTGAATGTAAATTAAACCATGGGCTGCTGGAGTACTTGTGGAACTAGTAGGATCTTACCCTGACTAACTACCATAGGAGAGAGTGTTTGATGCATTTCTGTAGTGTGAGTTATAACCTGTTATAGAGGACAGGGGAATAGTCACATTAGGTTTCTATCGCCAGTTAATGATAGATGGTGGCAGCGAATTCATTTTGTGGGTGTTGGTGTGTTTTGGGGTGTCTGATGTTAGTCTTAACCTGTGTGTAAGGTGATTGAGAGACTGAGTGTAACCCCTTATAGCCATACCCAAGAGTTAAGTGTGGTTGAGAGTCCTGTTTTCATGACAGAGGCAATTTTGTAATACTGGAGCAAGATTCCTTGAAGGGATTTTTTACCCTTGAGTTAACTTTTAGTATGATGTAGGAAGTGATATTCTGAGGCAATTTGCAGTTAATTTTTTATTATTTTTGGTTTTTGAGTTATATGGAATTTTATTCAGCAGCTCTCCAGTTAGCAATTTTAGCATTCTGGTTCTCTCTTCAGTGGTGCTACAGCCCAGTTTGGCCCTGTTCTCCTTCATTTTCCTGCCCCATCCATCCCTATCCATCTAAAAATCCAGCAATCTGGTTGCTAGGGTCCAAATTACCATAGCAACCGTGCATTGATTTGAACAAGAGACTGGAGTATGAAAGGAGAGGGCCTGAATTGAAAGATGAATAATAAAAAGTGGCAGTGACAATATATTTGTAGCCTTGCAGAGCATTTGCTTTTAGATGGGGTCAGTGAGTGTCAAGGATTAGGTAGGGGGCACTGTGGAGACTGATGAGGGAAGTGTGAGTCCTTGAGGCAAGGTCAGGTCAAGGTGAAGGCAGTATAAGGTTAAGGCAAGATTAGGTTTGGAGTGAGAAGCAGAGCAAGACAGAGAATTGCAAGGAAAGCAGAACAGGGCAAGGTCGAGGCAAGGTTAAAAGCAGGGCTGGAGCAGAACCGGAAGGAAAAAGCAAAGCAGATCAGGGCAAGGTAACCAAGACAAAGTTTGGGACAAGGCAGGAAAAGACAGGGAGGGGTTCAGTCCAGATAAGGCAAGACAGGGAAGGACCAGGCAGATTAGGGCAAGGATGAATAACAGGAAAAAGGGCGAGAGCAGGAATAACCTAGCTAGGGGAGCTGCCACAGTACTAGGAAGTTGGATTCTTTGAATTTGACCCGTTTTGTTTTGCCAAAAATTTTCCAACACCCATTAAAGTCTATGGGCGGTAACATTTTTTTTATGCGCGTCATTTTTTTTTTTTTATGCGCAACACCATACAAGTCTATGGGCGTCATTTCCATGGCGAATCAAGGCAAAAAATGTAACCATCCCTACTAGGAAGGCCAATAATGCTCCAGCAAGGAGTGTTTGGAGGGCTGGACTTACATAGGGCAGAGTCAGCCTGATTGGCTGCCTGCAACCAATCAGGCTGCTGCTGGGCTGGGGCTGCAGAGGTGAGGTAACATATAGCGAGCAACCCTACAGGCTGCTCACCTGCCCAAATGGTTAAGGCATCAAGCCAAAAACCCAAAGGACCCTGGCTTGAATCCCAGCAGAGCCTGACAGTGAGCCCATTTTGAAAGCTGGAAACAGTCAGAAGAAAAGGCAAATACATAAAAAACTAAAATAAAATAATGAACTAATTGAAAAGTTGCTTGGAGTTGGCCATTCTATAACATACTAAAAATTATCTTAAAGGTAAACCACCCCTTTAAGGCTAGAGATTTCAACATTACAAATAACCCAAGTGGATTGTTTTGCCACCAGCATGGTAGCTTAGTTGCCATCAAGGAATTATGCAGTATAATTACCATCAATTAAAATATACTGTTTTATAATAATGAAAAAGAGAAATCAGTAAAAAATGTTTGCTAAATAGGGCTATATGGAAAACTGTAATGCTGTATTTTAGCTTTCTAGATAATGGGTTTGCAGGTAATAGATCCCATACCTGCAAATGATTAACATTATTGCACCACCAAATTCCATACCAACAAATAAACATCTTTCTCTAAACTCTGGATCTTCTCATATATTAAGATGGTACAGTCTTCTCTCTTTTATAATAGCCTATCATTAGTGAAGCATAAAACAATATCAATTATCTTCTTGATTGTTCAGCATCTTTCCAAGAAACGGAATTGCATAAGGCTTTAATCACTTTAATATACCCAGAAGGATAAGGACATGGTATTCTGTAGCAAAACATTGATGTTTTTGTTGATGTTGCTACGGTACTAAAAAGGGAGCTTCTGCTCAGCTCTTATATTGTCAGGCCCACTCACCAAATGCACAAGCAACTCTTGGACATGGAGGGAGAAGCATTTATCTCCCCAAAATGTTATGTTCTTTGTTCATAGAGTGACAAATAATCCTTCATACTTATTAAATTATGTTTATTATCCTTCTAAATGTTAAAAATTTATAATTATGTTTTCCTTATTAAGCATTATTAGGAACAAGGATTGGACATCAATTGTAAACTGAAAAGACTTATTAATGTAGAACTTTTTCAATGTCAACACTTAGGTCTGATCTTTGCTCATTCATGCCTTGCTCTGATCATGAAATACTCATATCTTTGCTTGTGGCTTGTAACATGTCTACAACACATTTTATACGCTTAGTTTAATTTCTCTTGTACAAAATATATGCAAGGCCGATCGGGGATGGACACAGCAAGGACAGACTGGAAAAGATATAAATCAGCACAGATTTGGCAAAAGTAAGATAGGACAATACTAAGATTTAGAGACCTGGATTAAGAGACACAGAGAAAGGAACAGGCCAAGGTCTGCACATGTGGTAATCAAGCTGAAACAAGCTCATAAGGATTCCAAAGTTAATATTTTTAGCTCGGGATACTCTGATCAGGATTCACAAATTGAGATACACAAGTAGGACTCATCAGTTATGGTCTCAGCCACATTGCTCAATCCTAGAAAGGCGAGGAAGGAAAATTTTATATAGAAAGGAACAAGTCGCAATTGGCTGACCATAATTAGGGAATACATCTTAGTTTTTAAGAAACTACTGCCTTCCCAACCTAGTGGCACGCAAAAAAATCTGAGTGGTCCCTGGTTTAAATCCCAGATGTGCCTTATATAGGGAAATGGCAGGCTGTCTCTATATCTCTACAAGCTTTTTCTATAATCTAATAGCTTTCTTGGTTACACCTGAAGGCTTTTTTCTGGTCATACTTGAGTGGGTGAGTGGACTGATTGTATATACAGTATATATATCCTATATAATAAAGTTTAAGTGTCTCTGCGTCCAGTCCCTGTGTCCGTGGGATTGCGCTACTGTGCATGTGCCCCACGGACCGTCTAGCGCCCATTAATTTAACGGGCTTAATGTCTAGTATATATATAATACACAAAAGCCATGAATATCTTGTAAATTATATCCTTATAAATGGTGAGTAGTGATGTCATCAGTTATAAATAGTGAGTAGTGATGTAATTTCTGTCACATGACTCACTAAAATTTGTCTATTATAATTAATAAAGTACTCCCAGTTGTAAAATATGAGGATATTATAAGTTACCTCGGAGTTCCATGACTGAAATCCATTTCTCAAAAGAGCAAACAGATTTTTTTTTATATTCAATTTTGAAATCTGACATGGGGCTAGACATTTTGTCAATTTCCCAGCTGCCCCTGGTCATGTGACTTGTGCCTGCACGTTAGGAGAGAAATACTTTCTGGCAGGCTGCTGTTTTTCCTTCTCAATGTCTCAGTGGGACATGGGTTTTTCCTATTGAGTGTTGTTCTTAGATCTGCCAGGCAGCTGTTATCTTGTGTTAGGGAGCTGTTATCTGGTTACCTTCCCATTGTTCTTTTGTTTGGCTTCTGGTGGGGGAAAGGGAGGGGGGGGGTGATATCTCTCCAACTTGCAGTACAGCAGTAAAGAGTGATTGAAGTTTATCAGAGCACAAGTCACATGACTTGGGGCAGCTGGGAAATTGACAAAATGTTTAGCCCCATGTCAGATTTCAAAACTGAATATAAAAAAATCTGTTTGCTCTTTTGAGAAATGGATTTCAGTGCAGAATTCTGCTGGAGCAGCACTATTAACTGATTCATTTAGAAAAAAATGTTTTTCCCATGACAGTATCCCTTTAAGTCTACTAGAAAATCATGTAAATATTAAATAAAATAAAATAGGCTGGATTTGCTTCCAATAAGAATTAATTATATCTAGTTTGGATCAAGTACAATGTACTGTTTTATTATTACAGGTAAAAAAAGGAAATCATTTTGAAAGAATTTGGATTATTTGTTTAAAATGGAGTCTATGGGAGAGGGCTTTCTGGATAATGGGCTTCCAGATAACGAATTCCATACCTGTAAAGGTGTCAGAGTTTACAGGTGCAAGGCCACTGCCCATGAAAGAACGGGATTTCAACTCATGAAAGCACCTTTGTACTGTTTATTATAACATATTCTTCTCATAATGTCATAATGTAGAGGCCATTCAAGTCAATCACTTTCCCACTGATGTTAGCTATAAGAATGTCAGAGTTCTTTTCCTCAATGTGTGTTTGGTGCTGGGGTGCTCAAGAAATATCCCCCAGTAGCATTACAATTTAAACTACTGTGGGTGCAATTATTAATCGTTTAACTGGTTGCTTGAATCTGTCTGTGTAGAAGTTTATTTACTTGAGACAACATACTATAATAGTTTTGCTATGGTGTAATGCAGTAAAAGGAATTTGCAATACACAAAATGCATGGATAGAAACTAAGCACACAAGCACATATTAAGTCTAAAAAGGAATATTGTATTGCACAATGACACTTATTTTTTCCTGGCTTCCAAGGCAGTGTATACATATGAACATATGGTGTGTGCCCAAATGCTGTCCCTTTTAGTAAGAAATAAATAACCGACCCGGTGACTAAGTGCTAATCACTCTTTATTGTACCAAATTGTAGTCGGAGCATTTGATACTCACTTCCACCACAGCCAAAACATTTAGGGGCAAATTCATCAAGGGTCGAATATCAAGGGTTAATTAACCATTAGCAAGGTTATAACCAGAGCAGGGTTCCTGAATACCACTACAAGACCGGTTTATTTATAGAAGCAACGGTAAGTGTGGCTTGCTAAAATGGCTGCAAAGCCAAATTTCTCTGCATGCTATAAGCTATGTCATTAATTATATATGCAAACCTACTGCCCATAAAAGCTTAAATGTTTTTGCAGGAGGTCCAATGTGTCACTCAGCATCTTCTGATGAACAGTTTGCCAATGCAGCCAGGTATTGATGCTATGGGACCCTGAAATGACTACTAGCCTAGATGTAGATGTAGTTCCAGGGTTTCACTAGTGGGTTGAATCAATAGTCTCTACTGAATTTTGCACTAACCCCCCATGTATAATAAAAGGCATGAAATATCCACAGGAGCAGTAACCCATAGATACCAATAAAATGTGTGCTTTAAAACAAGTCACCAGTAATATCCACCTGCTGATTTGTTACTATGGGTTACTGCACCTAAGCAGACTTAGGGGGTTATTTCTTAAAGTCCGTATGCCATACTATAAAATCCGAATTTGTAGTGAAATTTATTATACCCGGGGCTGCTAAAAGTCCTAATCTGAAAATACTCCATCTCCAAGCTGTTGGGTCCTGTAGAAGTCAATGGCAAAGGTCCCATTTCAAATTTGAAGATATCATGGTCTGCACTGAGTTGCAGGCAAAAATAAAAAAAAACAGGGAGTTCGAGCAATTTCATGAAAAGTCTTTCAGGCATTAAACCCGAAAAGTTTGGATTTTTTCTGAAACAAGTTTTTTCAATGATAAATAAGGTCAATTATGGATTCTAGTTTGGTCTGACTTTTTTTACTTAAAAAAATCAGAAAAGTCTGGTTTTGATAAATAACCCGTTAGTGGATTTTATTACATAACCCCATGAGACTGTTACGTTGTGTACTTTGGTGCACCAAAAGTGATGCCATCATCCGTAACTGATCTGGAAGCAACTCAGCGCACAACAGTCATGCTAGAATTCATGGGGGAAATAGCTACTTTTTTGAAGGGTAATTTCCCATTTGCAATGTTATCAGAGAGTATCAAAACCATACATTTGAAATTTAATTGTAACCTAGAATACTTCCAAATACATTAATCAGACCCTTCACTTGCATCTCACATTTTACCATGATTTATATCTCAAAATGTTATTTTTAATAATTTATTTATAAACAATGTATTGTGCTTCTTCCATTCTTCCATTTATCATATAACTTGATTTCTCTGGGTTTTATTTAGAGCTAATTTGTTGAACTGTACTCTTTCCATCAGTGTCATTACAGATGTTGAAATGATTGTCATTAGGAAATGGTTACCAGTGTGTGAATTGCTGGCACAGAGGGTTGTCATATCTGGCACCATGATTTCCCAGCTACAGCCTGTCATGAAGTGACCTCTGCTGGAGCACAGGGGAATGTGCCCAATACACTTCACAAATGGTCTCTGACTCTGAAACCATATTAAAACATAAGTAGTATAAGCCAACATGTCTACTTGTTTCTTTGCTGCCTTCCAGGGTCTGAGGCAGGCCCGGACTGGCAATCTGTGGGTTCTGGCAAATGCCAGAGGGGCTGCTATAAGGTCCTATAGAATATCAGTATTTAGTGGGCTGGTGGGGGCTGTTTGGGCCTCTATGTGGGTTGATTGGGCCTCTGTGTACCTGAAATACCAGGGCCTATTTTAATTCTCAGTCCGGACCTGGTCTGAGGGTAAGAGTTGGTGATTTTCTGACCACTGGCATGAGAACAGGGCCGCAGGTGAAAATACATGTGAGCCCCATGTCTGAAAGATGTCTAATTCAAGAGTTATTAACATGCCAAGAAAGCAATGTACATTACATAATCCATATTCCTATCCTCAGCAAAAATAAGGTTTTATCAAGATCAAGTTTCATAGAAAATTTGCAGAATATTTGGATGTGCAGACTTATCAAACGATTTTAGCAATTCTTTTAGTTTTTTTTTTTCTTAAATATGCTCCCACTGAAGAAATAAAAAAAAAAAAAAAAAGTCACTTTTTTTCCTCTAACTTAAAATCTGCCCTTGTTTGAAAATTCATATTGAGTAAGTACATGGGGTTTCTGAACCATTCATTAATGCATACTGTATTTTCTGTGATAAAAGATATAAATAAATATAGACTAGCAGTAACTACATTAAATACTGTAGCGTTTTAACAGTAAATAGAGATCCCGATCGATAAAACCACCTGCTAAGCTCAGGTTCTTTCAGTATATGCTTATGCCTGCGTCAAGTTCAAATATCTTCTTAATTTGCCTATTTAATTAGTGTAAATATATATTTTACGGGGAACTGGTTAAACTCCAGTATCAGGTCCTTGGGAACTCATCTAATTTCCCTTTACTTCTACTACTTTAACAACATTTTTAGTACTGTGGATTGTACCTTACTGAGGCAGAAAATTCTGCCTACAAAGAGTATATATTGTTTTTATTTTCTTTAATTGTGAAAAAAAACAATCTACAATTTTGTTAAATCTTCCACCGTATGTAAAGTAGTATGGAATAGAAAAATTAGGTGCACCCAAGTTATGTAACTGGCCAGCTTAAAAATATATTGCAATAAATAGATAATGATTTAGCCATTTTTAGTAGCTTAAGGCAAAAAAAATGTCTCAATGTCCTTAATAGTGATACTAGGTTGAGTGCAGAGGACCTCTTGTATTTGTCTATTTTAATTTTGTGTTCACAGCCTCATTGCACCCCCACTTAATGGTTTTAAAAATAAATGTGAGCACAACTTTCCCTTGTTTGTTCTGCCTAAGAAGAAATGTGCCCAGTGTTTACAAATAAGCACCCCTAAATAATTAATAAGCTTTGCACAACACCAACACAACACCCCACTTCAACACACAAAGCCTGTTTACTTCTGCAACAAGCAAACAGAGGCAAGGTCTGCTGGAAGACCTACTTCGGTAAGTTTGTCCTCTCTCCTTGTCAGAGCCCCCTGGACAATTACAAACTTTTACATAAATTTGTGATTAGTCACCCTGATGTACAAACTGCTTGCATCAAATGGCAGCAGGATGTGGCAGGATATTAAAAGTAATGACTGGATGCTTTTTTTTTGGCCTCCCATAACATATGGTTTAGATTACTGGTAGTGGTAATCTTATTACTAATTTGCAGGAAATGGAAAACCAGTTCTATCTGCTCCCTTACTGTTTAGATGTCAGAGTACACAAGGCTTTTAACTAAGTTAATTGTAATATTCTATAATAAGGTACATTCAGAAATAATTATAAGGACCAGAAGTAAGGGAACAAAAATTTGCTGCTGTTCCATTAGCCAATGACTACAAATGAGGTAACTTTTATCGACCTGCTGTTTGAAAGGAACCATCTGATGTTTAGTACCGGTATGGGATCCATTATCAGGAAATCTGTAATCCGGAAAGCTCTGAATTATGAGAAGACCATAGACTCCGTATTATACAAATAATCCACATTTTTAAAGATGTATACCTTTTTCTCTGTAATAATAAAACAGTACCTTGTACTTCATCCCAACTAAGATTCATTAATTCTTATTGGAAGCAAAATCAGCCTATTTGGGTTTAAATGATTTTCTAGTAGACTTAAGTTATAACAACCCAAATTACAGAAAGATCACTTATCAGGGAAAACACCATGTCTCAAGCATTCTGGATAACAGGTCCCATACCTGTATATGCACCAAGGCTGCCCAATTGTTCAACTTATTTATTAAATTAAAAACCTCAAATTAATTGGATTGGGGAAAAAACCATAAGAAATCGAGTAAAAACCTGAATCATACAATGCCAAACCACTATATCTTCAAATTGGGATAGGTGCCTCTCCCATTGACTTACACAGGACCTCGATAAGTCTGAGATGGCGGATTTTCTGATTCTGGCTTTTTGCAGCATCGGGGTATAATACATCTTGAAAAAATCTTAGGGTTTTTTTCCATGAAAAATTCAAGTTTTTGCCCCAGATAGCCCGACCAGATAAATTTGAGGTGATGGAACATATGCAGTACTGGCACTGCTCTGGCTCCTTTCTACTAGGCACTGCTGATCTCTGCAAGAAGTAGTGGAGGCAGGGGTCTGCAACCCCTTTTTCCACTATGATTTTTGTAAGTCCAGGGTGCAAAGCAAAAAAAAAAAAAAATAATAAGAGTAAGCCCCATATGTTTTGCACTTCGTACCTTGCCCCACGTTGAGTGCCTATAGTCAAAGGTCTTTATGCTCCACAATAAAGTGCAAGAACCTGCACCCCCCCATGAATACAGTACCACCCAATCGTATATATATATATATATATATATATATATATATACTGTAAGGCAAGAAATACAACAAGGAGCGGATACACCTACCACAAAATGAGAATAGCCCCAACGGATTCCCCTTGACGTCTTATCGTATTTCATGCCTTATATATATGATTGGGTGGTATGTAAATATGCTCAATTATACCAGGTTATGCTGTTTGACTAAAAACTGAAGCGATTGTTATATTGATTCTACATAAGGAAACTTATATTGTATACCACCTTCATTTTGAATGTTTCTTTATGAGAAACTCAATCTACAGAGTGGTGTATATTTAGTTATTCTATGTGGGGGTAACTTTTGGCTTTTGCACCTCATGCTTTATTTTGGTAAACGTGTCCCAGATTTTGGTGCCCTCTTCTTATCTACACATATAAGAGGCCCATACTGTTTTCAAAATACATTATCAAATGAATGTCCCATTATAAGAGCATTACTGAGATGTTTGAGTCAATGCCAAATAAATGACTGTGGTCATGTCAAAGCAAAATGTAGTGACAATAACCTACTGTATGTTCCACGGTGATCCTTCTAGTGGTACAAGTGGCACACAACAAAACAGAGGGGTAGAATGGGGGGGGATGTTGCTCACAGTGTGACACAACAACTCCACTGAGCATGGGTATTTTACACGCTAGTCTTTCATGTTCACTGCAGCAAGGAATGGTCCAGCCTTGCTCTAAGTGCTTCAAACCAGTCTCATGTGATTGGTATGCCAGTGAGGTAATCAAATGTTAGCTTTTTCCAAAATGGTCCATAGCTATTTGTTAAACACATACATATACATGAATGCGGACTCATAGTTACACTCTTTACTGGATTTTACTAGAAAGAAATGGAAATAGCTTTTATGGTCTCCATCAACAGGTGTTTTTGATTCTTGGAAGTTGGAAATATACCAAGGCAATGAAATACAGGTACTGGTATTATCGTCCTTGGGAACATAGAAGCAGGCTGAAGCATTTGATTAATTCAGCTTCGTATCTAAATATATATAGGTCAATGTGTTGTCTGTAAAACTGATTTAAGGCCTAGTTTTAACATGTGGTCAGTGTTGCGATCTACTTTTTATGCTATTCTAGCCCAAAATGTTAGGAGTGACACCCATTCCTGGTGACCTAAGCACACACAGATGTTGGAAGCACAGGTAGTAGTGAACTGGGACACAAGGTAATTTGTAACTGTGTGCTTACTTGTGCATCCTTTAGCTAGTTGCCAATGTTCCTTCTGACGTGCACTGGATTTTCTATTTGGAACAGGGGCCCTCTGTAAATGAGTCTTTGAAAATTTGTGACAAAAGAAGTACTATTTTATTTACTTATATACTAGGAAAGTGGTATCTGCTGCTCATTCTGCAAAAAAAAAAAAAGACAATACCCATATTAAGGTGGTATCACACAAAAAAAAAAACCAAATAGTTGGTGCTCACTGCAGGGATATCACTCATCACACATGTGTGAAAAAGGTGAAAAAAGAAATATCATATTGAGGCAAACACTTAAATCCATATGCCTCCTCCCCTGTGGATAACACAGCATGCATTTAAACATCTTAGGGACCCCTTAACAAGTATTTTCCAACAAGCAGACAGAGTATGGCACACACAGGCCGAGTAGGACAGGTAGAGTATGGCACACCCAGGCCGAGTTGGACAGGCATACACACACACAGACAGAGCAGGCAGAGTCGGACAGGCATACACACACATACAGAGCAGGCAGCGTATGGCACACGCAGGCAGCGTATGGCATACGCAGGCAGAGTATGGCACACGCAGGCAGAGTATGGAACACGCAGGCAGAGTATGGAACACGCAGGCAGAGTATCTCACACACTGGCAAAGTAGGGCATGTAGAGTATGGCACACACAGGCAGATTCAGACAGGCACACAGGTAGGTTAGAGCAGGTTACCTATAAGGACCACTAACAGTACATTCTGTACTATGTACAGCTACACCAGGGGTCAGAAACCTTTACTATCAAAAGAGCCATTTTGCCGCCTCTTCCACTAAAGAAAAATAGTCTGGAGCCACAAAACATAACACAGCTTATAAACTTTTAAAAGTTTAACCTTTTTTTAAATGTTAACTGTAACAACAACAGAATACAACAAACAGAAGTGCAGTGTGTATGTGTAGGCCTACTTTGAAATAAATGAAACACTGAATAGCCCTATTAAATGCTAGTGTTCTCATCTGTTTAATGTGACTTCTGTTTCTGAAGCTCCATGCTGATCTTCCCTCTCTTGTCTTGAGCGTGTGACTGCGGTAAGGTTCAAGCAGGGAGATCCCCTTGCATGTTTATTTGCAGAAATGCAACGTTTCGGGCTATTCGGGCATTGTTGACAAAGGGGTATAGCCCCGAAACGTTGCATTTCTGAAAATAAACACGCAAGGGGATCTCCCTGCATGAACCTGCCATGAGTGCCAGAGTATTCTTGTAATTGATTGCTTGGGAGGGTGCCGGTCCCTCCAACACCGTGCACCAGGCCAGGGTGTGCAAGTGGGCAATATTATTCAATGACTGCGGTAAGTCTTACTGCGGCATGGTCTTGCCTGTCACGCCTGCTGGCGGCTTCATGAGGGGGTTGTGACCGAAGTAAGATAACCGTTAGCTTACCACGGTCGCACACTCAAGAAGCCGCCGAACAGGTGCGGGGGCTGTATAAAAGACGTAACAGGCAAAGCCAAAAGACCGAGCCGCAGCAATCAGGATGAAGAGCCGCATGAGGCTCCAGAGCCGCGGGTTACGTATCCCTGAGCTACACAATGCCAGTACTGCACCTATGGTCAGTTTCAGGTGTGAAAAGGTGAAAATGTGGGCACTGACAGTCTAAAGTGTGAACAATACATGAAATTACAAATGTGAACAATGCAGGGCCTTTACAGCCTGAAACTGAGGTGTGAACAATGCAGGGCCAGTTAATCTCAGTTCTGATACCTTTTAAATCTTACACAAAGGTGAGCAATCAAAGTAACTAGACTTCAATGGAGGGCCACACAAGAGGGGGGGAGGCTGGATGCAGCCCGTGGGCCACCAGTTAGACAGCACTGATATAGAAAATCAGCATTCACTTATTTTCTATAAGGTATATTAAAAAATGACTTTACCAAATTGCAATTGGAAGTTATTCTGCTTTCAGTGTGTGATTCCCAAACTCGTATGTACACTGTTAATATAAGCAGGAGGCCAGGGATGGAGCCTCCAGGGAACCACTACTGTCAACTACTAAAGTACGGCTATTGTGTGCAATACTGTTGTTGGGACTATTACATAAAAAAGGGGACATGGCTGAAATTGCAAAATGGAGAACTGCTGTATGAAGCACTAAATAACTGGAAAATCACAAATCATTAAAAAAAAAAATGAAAACCAGTTGTCTCAGGATACCATTCCCTACATCATACTAAAAGTTACCTCAAAGGTGAACAACCCCTTAGGTTTGTAGACTTAACAATGACAATGTAGAGCACACTAGCAATAAATAACCAAAATTACTGTATGTGTTTGATTTCATTCATTATGTATTTTTAATTCTTTGTCATGGTATTATTCTGCTTGTCGCTATAAAACTGGAATATTTGAATAGAACACATTTGCAATTTTGTTCGACAGTCACTAGATGGCGCTACATCTCTATTTGTAACCACTACAACCTACAATTGATTTCCACACAAAAATATTTTATGCATTTCTTATAACGGTCCCGCTGTATTTCAGGGCCTTAAACCGTGTAATGAAGGCTGAAAAATCTTAAAAAATCTTCAAGATGTGAGAACCCGATCTAGCTGACACAGCGTTATGAATATGTCAATAAGGGCTGAAAGAAGCGAGCATGTAAGACACCTATTAGCGATTTCTAGCAAGAAACTCTATAAAATGTCAGTACATTGTTCACATTGTGAATACCTTTCCTATAAAACTTTTAATACATTTTCCGATTAGTGCAGGGTGAGATTATAACCCAGCAGGTAAACTTTGTTACCAGTCGTGACTTTGCTGCTGAATTCATGAACCTGTGTATTATTCCTATTGTAAAGTTCAGGGGGAGTGCACTACGGCCACAACACAGTAGTAGAATAAATGTATTTTTATTCCTTGTTCAAACAAACAAACGGTATCTTCAGCAGGTAACATTAACAACGTAAATAAGCTGTATCCTCAGCAGGTAAAGTAAGTCAACTTAAACACAGTCTTCATCATAAAGTAACAATCACTTTCATGCACATCAGAATTGAAAGAAAACAGTTCATATTCCCATTCAGGGATCAGGCTCACCTAGCCTTACAAAGCTTTTGATTCCAAGTCAGTAGAGCAGTTTCCAAACACTTCTCTCTTGCAGACCTCACATGTGTCTACCAACCCCCCTCCTGAACTCTCAGGGGTCTCTTATCTCAATTACTTAAAGGAGAAGGAAAGGTTAAAACTAAGTAAGCCTTATAAGAAAGGTCCATCTAAATACACCAGTAAGCCTCCAAAGTAATGTTGCTCTGAGTCCTCTGTCAAAAGAAACACTGTATTTCTTTCTTTCTATTGTGTACACATGGACTTCTGTATCAGACTTCCTGCCTTCAGCTTAAAACTCATTGCCCTGGGCAAGAGCATGCTCAGTTTGCTCCTCTTCCCCACCCCCCTCCCTTCTCTACTGTAATCTGAGCCCAGAGCAGGGAGAGACTCAGGCAGGAAGTGATGTCACACCACATTAATACTGCAGCTCCTATCCTAAACAAACAGAGAGTTTCTAAAGCTTTTTACTCAGGTATGGTAAAACATTCTACAGAATAAATATAGCATTGTAGCTTGCACTATTGCAGCTAATCTATTGGCAATAAAATGCCTCCGTAGCTTTCCTTCTCCTTTAACTTAATTAGCCCTGCTGTGCACCCTCCAGGTACCTGAATAAAGGTGAAATATACCTGCTGTCCAGGACCCACCCCTGGAGTCCTGTACACTATATATAGTGAAAATAATACCCCCTATTGTAAAATATACTGTAAGGATATTACAAATTACAGAGGAGTTTCATGACCATACAAAAGCAGAGGGCGGAAGGCAGAGTTCTTTTATACAGGTCATGGAATTTCAAGGTAAATTCTAATATCCTCATATTTTGCAACAGAGGGTACTTTATTTATTATCATACACAAGTTTTAGTGAGTCATGTGACACAAATGACATCACTAATCTCAGATTATAAAGTTTGACATCACTAAGCGCCATTTATAAGGATATTATTTACAGGATAGTCATGGCTCTTGTGTATTATAAGCATATCTAATACAACACGGCTGCTGGTAGTTTTGATTGACAGTTACTTTCCCCTACATACAAAAACAGGCGTTGGGAGCTTCCCAAATATCTATACCCACTGTGATCACACCAAGCCACATCCCCAATACCTCAAACTTCATCTAATAATATTAGACAATATTTGATGCTATAAAAGGGGAGTTAGCTTTTTTAAAATTGGTTGTAACTGGCTACTATAGACGCGACAATTCTTCTTTGGTGAACGAACGATTTCAGTGCAGTCCGACCAATCCATCAAATTATTGTGCGGTTAGTGGGATTTGAACAATTGTACATTTTACGATTTTTCGGCCTGTCAGAAAATTGATCGGCCAGGTTAAAAAATCTTTATCGGTCCCTGTGCAATCTATCTATGTTTGCAGGCGCAAGCAGGCAGCTACACTTCAGTTTTGCTGGCAATATTGCCTGAAATGGTCTTTTTAGTTGATGGACACATCGTACATTTAATCTATCAGATAATCGTGGTCTTGCGATAACGATTGGATCTTTTAAAAATCTTTACATCAATGGCCATCTTAAGACGCACCACCCTGATGCTTAATGATACCCCCATAAAATGCTGGCAGCATGAACAAGTGCAAGTATCATTTTCCCTAGCCTAGGTTGCATTAGAACTAGACACTCATAAGTACATTCTCATTAAATATGACTGTACTGATTAGTCATTTGGCCCCACTTCCAGCCAGCATGTGCGGTTTTAATCCAATCCAACCTCCTAACTGTAAAAGTGAATAATCCTTTATGGCAGGGGTGCCCAAAAGGTAGATTGGGATCTACCAGTAGACCTTTAGCTGGTGATCAGTAGATCTCAAGACACTGTCAACAAACAGCTTGTCTATATCACCCTCCTGTTTCATGCTTTTCATTTAGATACAGTATTTATTATTTTAATTAAGTTTACATAAGAAATAGTTGTTTGTTAAATATATCAATATGTATTTTCTCATTAATCAGTATTTAAGTAATATTTTCCATGGAATATAATGCTAACAATGTTTTATGGATGTTGATCATCATGGGACATCATCACTAATAGTAGACCTTACATTAGTAAAGTATGGGCACTCCTGCCTTATGGCCTATGACAAAATAAAGCTACATTTATATTTATCCGTATAAATCAATGAGCAGGCATCATTTTTAAGTCCTCTCTGTGCAAGCATGTATCTGATTGGTTACTAGACCTGGAGAAAACATTGTGTTTGTCTACATGACCTGACTGCAAATATGTCCCATATGTAACAAAAGGCACAGTGTTTGCTCAGGTGCAGTAACCTGAGCTGGAAAAAAAAGTGTCGGTCTTGCTTTCCTCACTATTAATAACATGAAGCATTATGGCATGACATCAATTTTGCCGGTCAGGCTGGTAAAATAAGGGCAAGGTGGCAACCCTAGCATTAACACAGAGAAAGCAGTTTTTGCTTTTAAAGGAACAGTAACACCAAATGAAAGTGTTTTAAAGTAATGAAAATATTATGTCTTGCTGCTCTGCACTGGTAAAACTGATGTGTTTGCTTCAGAAACACTACTATAGTTCATACAAAAAAGCTGCTGTGTAGCAACCGCGAAAATTGAAAAAAGGCTATCTGGCACAGGTTAAATAGTGGATAACAGATAACACCATTATGTTCTACAGAGCTTAAATGCTGTGTAACCTGAGCCTTTTCTCCTTTGAATAGCTGCCCCCATTGCTACACAGCAGCTTATTTATATAAACAATAGTAATGTTTCTAAAGCAAACGCACGTTTTATCAGTACAGGGCAACACTGTATTATTTTTTTATTACTTCAAAACACTTTTCGCCCGAAGTTGCCTCACGAGGAAACTTTGGGCAACTTCGGAAAGTGAAGCGCCGCGAGTGCATTGACGCTGGCATTTTCTCATTATAGCAGGCAGAAGGCAGTTCGGGGAGATTGTCGTCCCATAGGAGAGGAGATTAGTCGCCAGGCGACTAAATCTCCCCGAATCTGCCTGTGTGCTAAAGCCCTAAACAGATGAACAGCAAATACTGCCTACTAATTGAGGTGATAAGATCTGCAGCAAACTTTGCTCCTTATATTACATAAGCCCCATGGTTTGTTACAGAAAGGAATTACATTTACAAGCAGGACTTGCCTGCATAACAAACATTATAGTAGAAAAAGAGAGATTTAAAGAGACAGTTACTATTATCCTTTATCTAGATCACATGTGCATCAGTCTAGAGTCTCTGTCCTCCAAGTATTAGACAGCCCTGATTGGCTCTTACAGACAAATGTTTTTAGCTGCTTTCAGCCGCAGGGGAGCGCAGGAGTAGACGCACTGAATTATTTTCAATGGGGCTGTACTCACACAGACACATGTAAGCGCTGAATGCAGGAAAAATTTAACATACTGTGTCTCAACCTGCATTCAGCGCTCACATGTGTCTGTGTGAGTACAGCCCCAATGAAAAAAATTAAGTGCTTCTACTCCTGTGCTCCCCTGCGGTTGAACGAATGAAACCGGAATGCAGGGGAGCTAAAAATGCTCGTCTCTAAGAGCCCTTCATCAGGGCTGTCTAGTACTTGGAGGACAGAGAATCTAGACTGATGCACATGTGATCCAGATAAAGGATAATAATAACTTTAAATCTATTTCAGAGAGAATTGAATGAAGTCATAGTACTGCCTGAAACAAAGACATTTACTGTGACAATACAAAGTACAAGTGGAACATGACTGGCTGCATGCCATACTGTGTATCACTTCCTTAGAAAATAGTTCAGGCAGGATATATAAAAGAGGGCTAAATTGTCACAGGAACACTACAGGCCAAAGATTGCTCCTAAACCTGTTTGGGTAAAATATAGCCAGGGCCGGCCAGTTACCAGGCGCAAAAAGCCGTCCTCTAGTAACTTTAAGAGCCGAATTTCCATTGCCGCAGCAGCCCCTGAATCAAGCCTGGATATAGTCAAACCTTTTCAGCCCAACCCAGCATGAGTTAGCAAACTCACCCAAGGGGGAAATGTAATAAAAGTTGCAAAGAGAAAAACTATTTTCGCAAATAATAATAAAACTTTGCAATGTAATATTCTTCATTAGACTGTTATTGCATTGTGAATTTTAATAGCGCATTTTTTAGAGATGCTTCAAGGTGTTGTAATCTTTCGGAGCAAACATAACTTTTTCACTAAGAAGTTGTATTACATTCACTGCTCACTGGAGCAAACAATAACATTTACAATCTTTCTTCCAGTGTCAGAAGTAGTTGCTTAACAGTTTCCAGGTTTCCAGAAGCCATTTTAAATTCACACATACACATACATTTTCGCATTGCGATTAGTTTTCCGTTACCAACTTTTATTTCAATTTACAATTTCAATTAGTGAAAAAAATTTGAAAAACAAAAAATAGTCTGCAGCTCCCATTGACTTCTATGGGTCCTCGGCTGCTTTTACTTGGCAAAGTTTTGCATCATGGTTTTTACACTTAATAAATCTCAATTTTTTTTGAGTTTTAGAGAAATAGAAAACGCACATTTTTTGAGAAAAACTACTATAGTGAAAAAAAATGGAAATCTGAATGTTGGTAAATCGGCCCTTAATCTGTGTACACTGAGTTGAGTTGCTAAAATTAGTGGCAAATTGGACCAGGGCTGTTACCCACAACAACCAATAAACCTTTTAATAATTCTACTTAAAACACTGCTCCTGGGGTATTTTAATGGGTACATGAAAGGGGTTTGAGTAATACAATGCAGCAATTCCTCCACTGCAAATTTCCTGTCAATACGATTCTCACCATTGTACTAAACCATTGGGGAAGTGTGGTGATAGATTGAGGTGCCTGGGAATGGCTTTTTTTGAGGGCACATTTTTGGGTGACTTTTCTGGTGAATCTATTTTGGAGAGGGATTCTGACAAGCAGGTGTTATTTGTAAAAATAAGAAGATTTTGCCACAGAAATACTGTGGTTTTGGATTTTGTGGTTGTGATTTTCCTGAGACAAGTCTTAGCAATAAAACAGAAATTGACTCCAAGCTAAGTTTGAAGCAGATGCACTAGGAGGCATTTCTCAGACTTACCCTTTGTTGAATTTTTGTTAGAAGGCAATTCTCATACTTTTCCCTTAAACAGTGTCAGTTGTCCCCCTAGGGTTTTCCCATAGGCTTTACTAGTAAACAAGTATCAAACTAGCAGCAAGAAAATTCTCATTGCAGAACATTTCTATGTTGTTGCCGCCAGTCATTTTATTGCATGAGATTTACATTTCTGACACTTCAGAGGTGGCACGTCCCCACTTAAGCAGCATGGGAATATATACGGCAGGATTGGATAGTTAACATATTTTCTGAAAATAATGATGTGCTGCAGCCTATACACCAGCTAATATAATATGCATATATTAACAACAGGCACGTTTGTTTTCTGAGAATTCTCTAAAAACTATACAGACGTAGTGTGAATTTTCTCTTTAGCTAACATCAGCAAAGTTCATCTTCATTTGTTAGGTGTATTTTCACAGCACATTTCATATTTACTAAAAATAATTTACAAAAAATTTTTTTTTTTTTGCATGTGAATTTTCTCGTGGTGATGTATTTTCCCTGTACAATTGTAGTAGGGACAATTCTCTGGAGAACGTGGGCTATAAGCATGGAGGAGGTGACATAGATAATGAGATGCAAAAGTAGATGCTCCATCTCCATAATGGCAGTTTGCAAGCCTAGACCTGGAGGAATTTCTCCAAATGAAAATTCTTTCTTGTGCTCTTAGTAAATTGGCGAATATTCACTGGAGAAATTTTACGTGGTGGAAAGATGTAAATGTTCCTGCATTTGAAGAGAATTTTCACTAAGACGATTCTCCAAAACTTGTAATCTTCTTTTGGTAAATTGGCTATGTGGGAAGTTTTAATTTTTTGGTGAAATTACTCCAAATTCATAGTTTCACCCTTTAGTAAATATGCTGCTTAGTATGATGTAGAGAATGATATTCTGAGACAATTTGCATTTGTGCTTAGTTTTTTATCATATGTGGTTTTTGAATGATTTAGGGTAGGGCTACATGGCGGACTTGAATGCGTTTCCGTCGGATTTGCTGCTGGGCGACAAAACACCTGCGTCAAGGTAATTAATACAAAAGTTGCATGGTGTCGCAGCGTTCGTCTGATGCGACATGACTGTCTGATGCAAACGCTGCACGCTGTGTCTCCATCTGACAGTCGTGTCCCCTCGTTTCCCCTCGCATCTGACTTGAAGCAGACGTTTTGTTGCCCAGCGCCAGATCCGACAGAAACGCATCCAAGTCGGCAGTGTAGTCCTACCCTTAGATATTTGTTCAGCAGCTCTTCAATTTGGAATTTCATCTTGTTGTTAAGAGTCCAAATTACCCTAGAAACCAGGCTGTGGTATCAAGCAGAGACTGGAAAATAAGTAGGAATGGCCTGGATAGAAACAGAAGTAATCAAAAGTAACAATATCAATAAAATCATAGCCTAAATATACAAGTACTTGTGCTGCTGGGGTCAGCAATCTCTGTTTTAGAGTTTGAAGAAAAAAGAGAGAACAAATAATTCAAAAACTATAAAAAAAAAAAAAAAAAAAAAGAAGACCAGTTGAAAAGTTGCTAAGAACTGGCCATTCTTTAACATGCTAACATGAGTTAACGTATAGGCTACTCGTCTTTAAGTCAGTCTGGCTGTGTTATTAGGTAAGTTTTTTCTGAATGCTAATAGCTTAATATCTTACTTGCCCTTTGGCCCGGAGTCTAAATAGCAAACACAAATGTAAAAACACATGAAGTACATTAGGTACAGTGTGTATACAATATACTTATTGATGTTGACTTTAATCATTCAGAGTTATTTCAGGTAAAACAGAGTAAGATAGAGTCTGTAGGGGTTTGTTGTCCTGGACAACATTTACACCAGTTTACTTACAGTTTCTCATGAATACAATGTCTTGTGTAGCTGTGCTAATATGTTTTAGAGGGAAGACATTATCTGGAGTTAATCCTGCTGATTGCTAAGCAAACATACAAAGGTGACAGGCTCTTATTCCTGCTTGTTATTTAATGTGAACTTTAACAGCTTATTAGTGCTGGTAGAGAACCGACAGATATCCCAGTGTAGGTATGGTATGAGTCACTGGACCTTTGAAATATAAAGGGAGGGGGGTCTCTTTTCGTAGCATCTTTTTATAGCCACCTCCTGCTCTGCCACACTGACAGCACAGCACCCACACTGTAAATTCTGGCTTTCTGCTTCCTTTGCTTGGATAAATCACTATATCATCTACAGACACTAAAGACACAGTGCCCCTGGAGGGGAAATTAAAAAGATATCATCTTTGTGTGATTGTATCAGTTTGTGAAGTAAATCTAAGAGTTACAGTTGCTTAACGCAGCAAGAATAGCAGATACAGCTTCCAGTCCATATCTTGTCTGTAGATTTTTTTATATCCTTATATTTCTTCTATTGTTGCAGATGAAAAGACTCACGTGAAATAAACCCTGTTCTCCTTTATGCTCTGTTTTCAAAAGTCTGATGACTCTCTCATAATGATCTTCTCAAACAAAAAAGATCTGGTTTTTCTACTTTTTTGCAACTTGATTGAGTGTAAAGCTGGCCATAGATGAATCGAGGATTCGTACGATTTTGGGACCGTGTGTGGAGAGTCTCGACATTTTTCGTCGGGGGGAGATAGGTCGTTTGGTCGATCGGACAGGTTAAAAGATTTCTGTCGGCTGCCGATGATATCTCTGCATGTATTGCCGATCGTACGATTTTCAGAGGGAGACTGTCACTAGCTTTGGTCGGACATAACTTTCGTACGATCACTGTCAGGGGCAGAACATGGGCTGATCTGTTCTTTTGTACTTTATTTGATCAGAATGGTTAGTGGCGGGTCGGGAGATGGGGAAGTCCGATCGTACGATGATTTGTACGATCGGATCTTTGTGTCTATGGCCAGCTTTAGTAAAACTGACCCTCTCCAAAATGCTTACATTACTGATATTTTTTTTTTTAGAAAAAAATAATAGATTTCCAATACTGCTGTTTTCCTAAAATGAAGCAGCCATGACAACCCACCCCTAAATGTGTACGCATACCTCAGTCAATATAACTACATTTTATAAAAAAAACATTGAACGTTTATCTCAATTATGGCTTTTTTGCCTCAAAATGTGAACTAAAATAAACAGATATGTTCTGTTCTGCACAAATGATCAGTCCTGTCTTTCTATTGGACACTAATTAAATTACACTGTTTTTTTAGAATGCACAGGTGTGTACACTCGTGGCTTTGTGCCAAGGACATAGGTACCAAAGGGAAATATTTGCAGTATGGCAGCAGCTATTAAATCAAGCATAAACAGCCAACAACACAATAAAATAAATCCACACAAAGCAGTAACACACATCATTCTCATAGGAGGCCATGCATACTGCAACCCTGGTAGGTATCCAACCAATAGGCACAAGCAAAGAGGAGCTGCAGCAGGTTAGTTCTTTCAACAATGGTGTAACTAAAGAAGCCTGGGCCAGGGTGCAGGATGCTCACATCCCTCCAAATATGCGACCCTCGCTCTGCACACACTCTTGCCCTTAAATTCTCCAACCCTCCTGCCCACAAATTAGCTTTTCTGTGACTCTGGTGGGCCCCAAGGGGATGCGGGCCTGAGTGCAATCACACCTCAGCACCCCCAGTAGCTATTCCACTGTTACTGGGCCCACAGCAAATTAATTTTAGGCTCTGAGGGAAAAAGAATGTACCCCCCCCCCAATATATCCAGAGGTTGTCCTTTTTACCAATATATGTTGAAATTGCTCATTAATTAGGGCCTTATAGGGCCCCCTGCAGCCGCAGGATCTGTTTCCTTTTTAGTTACACCCCTGACTTTCGACTTGTTAATCTAAAAACCTACCAATATCCATATGTGATGATGTTATATGCTTCAGGAAACACTTTGATCATCTTAATAAACAATTTATTATACATTATAAACTCTATTTCATCTGCCTTTTAATTTGCTTAACTTTACTCTCATTCACTAAACCATGCACATTGTTTTCATGCAAAATGCACATTTGTTTTGAGGAAAACCACTTATTTTTAAAATTTCCTTTAAAATGGAATTCTGCTGTAATAACAACATCCATATGATAAGCCCAAAACACAAGTGTAAATTTGTGTCAATGTAGCTATTGTTGGCTGTTGTTGTCAAACTATTTCCATACCTTATTAAGGCAATTGTACATTGTGATTCTGCGTGTTTTGATGTTTTGATGCCAAACTTTTTTTTTCCAGCTCGGCAGGAGGGAGACAAAAAGCCTCATTTACGAGCGCAAGTGCAGTAGTGTTCAGAACTCATAAAACAAATCAGACAGTCCCTGCCTTGACGACCTTAGTGTGTATGATATATAATAACCTGTCATTTCTTGTGATTATTAGTTGCTAGTACAGGAGGGTTTTTTTTTTTACTATTTATTCTGATATTTTGTGAGATTTACCTGCTAAATACAAAGAATTTATAGAGCACTACTTGATGATTCAGTGCCCTGCCCAATTCTGCACACTTGTTATCATGTGCTGAGAACAGGTGAAGTGTATGAGTCCAGCCAAGGGCACATTCTTTTAAGGTCTGACATGGAAAGGCAGCTCATTTCAGAATATAGTATTTCAAAACTGACTTTTATGATTTCTATTTAATGAGGCACTTTATGATTCTAGCACACTAATAAAAGTAGTTTTGGACATTTATGAGATCTTAAATGGTACAATTCAAGGAAAAAATGTTGTATGTATGGAACGTAATATCTTTTCTCTGTTAATCTGTATCATCCAGAAGCTCTGAAATACATTAGTGCTGTTACCCATAAGGTCCCCTTTAAACCAACAATTCTGTGAATTGTGATGGCTTTCTATTTCTCTGTATTAAAGTAATTGTTCACCTTGTAAACATTTTTTAGTTCATTTGTTTATTTCTGGTGAAAAATCTGAAAATTCCATTTGCATTTTTTATTTTTGAACATTTTTCCAGAATTAAGATTTAAAGTTGGATGTTCCTGTTTCTATTCTTGTTCAATCTGGCAATTTAACGTTCCAGGTGCAGATTCTGGACTGTTACAATTTGCTACATTAGTTGATACATTTCTCAGCTGCCTTTAATGAAACTCAAGGATTCTGCTCAGCAGGGATAAAAATAAGAAATGTATCAACTAAATCTATCAATTTAGAACAGTTTACAGATTCGTGACCCCTCTCCCAGACAATGATATAAGAAGGTGAAAAATTAAACTTTACGTTTCAATATTTCAAAAACAGTCACAAATAGAAAATAAAAAGTAATTGAAAAAAAGTATTTATTTCTGGTGAACTATCTGAAGACACTGCACTACAAAAAAGTGTTGGAAGGTGAACAACCCCTTTCAAATTCAAAGATCTCGATTGTGTGCTTATTTATTTAAAAAATCTGAATTTTGAAAACTTTAGAAATTGCAAAAAAATGGGAAATAACCACTTGAACACATTGAAATCACATTCTAGCCTCTTTTTTCAACGCCAGATTTCAAATAATGGCTAAACTCCACTGGAGATTTTATAGGAAGGTGTTGGATCAAAAAAAGCATCCTACAAGTCGAATGCAGTCATATTGGTTAAAATAGAACTGATACATACTGTATAATATATCTGATGGGTAAACTACATGAAGCATTTGCAATCTAACACAGCACGACAATACCTTGCTGCTGCTTATTGGTACTGCATGTTACTGCTACTTATACCATATACATGTACCTATCATTGCACAAGTCATATTACAGGTTTAATTACATGTACTCCTATCATTGCCGAAATCATATTACAGTTATAATTACATGTACTCCTATCATTGCCTAAATCATACTACAGTTATAATTACATGTACTCCTATCATTGCCTAAATCATATTACAGTTATAATTACATGTACTCCTATCATTGCCTAAATCATACTACAGTTATAATTACATGTACTCCTATTGTTGCCTAAGTCATATTGCAGTTATAATTACATTTACTCCTATATTTGCTAAGTCATATTACAGCTTTAAGTGGCTAGCATATTTTTAAACCTCAAGATAATTACATTACATTTATATACATAAATTTAATCTGCCATTTGATTACGCAAAGTGCCAGTCTGACACTACACTCTCTATTACAGATATCTGGATGAATGTCCATGTAAGATGTGTCCCACCACCCAGAACAGGTCAAAATTGCAAACTGGAAATAACTCAAACACCACAAATAATAACAAAAGAAAACCAATGGCAAATTGTCTCAGAATTATACGCTCTACATCATGCTAAAAAGTTAATGTTAAAGGAGACATATAGGATGAATGAAAAAAAAAAAAGAATTTTGTAGGCAATTATAAGTAATATATGGTGTTGCTTTTACATGGTGCTAAAAATTAATGTTATCTTTAAAAATAGCCCCTTTATTGGAGCTCCCTATAGATGTTCTCTGGTCCCTGTCTTTGTTTCAAATGAGGGGTGGGCGTGTCCTAATGGTCCCTGCCAGAAGCACAGTAGGAGGGGGACAGCCAATCACAGCCCTACAGTCACACAAGCACAGTCAGGCTTCAGTTCCCTATCAGGTCCTGCTAGCTGCTGAATTCAGGGAGCAGGAAGTGGAAGAGAAGGGAGGGATTATTAGGGTTTTTGCAGAAATATTCAATACATCAACCTGAAATACTACTTTTTAAAGCAAAATTCTTCTATATCTAAATGAGTATAATGCACTGGTACATTCTTATTTTTTACACAAAATGTCTCCTTTAAGGTGAACAGCCACTTTAAGATAGGAGCTGTGCCAGATTACAAATCCAATGTCATTTAAACAGTTCTGTATACTGTATTATACTGCTATCACTCCGTTTGTTTTAGATTTCCAGAAACGGAATCAGTTTCAAATCACACACCCAACTATACAAACATAGCAACTCTGTGCTCGGTATGTGGGTAGGAGGAAAAGCAAAGCCAAGGTAAGGCAAGGCTGGGGGCCATAATCTAAAAGAAAATATATATATATATGAAACCTTTAGCAATATATAGCCACCAACCCAAATACAACTCCCAAATCCAGTTGTCAATAGTACAAGTCTCTGGATCAAAATATTTCATTGTATTACAGGAGGTTCATGTGCTCCGCGAGGCGTATTTCATGGATGGGCAGCTCAGAATTTAACATGGAAATAAGATTGTGCAATACAGCACTGGAGAGTTTGGGTTTCATACAGTCCAATAAGCTAGAGGGCGCAGGCTGGACATCCCTGATCTATAAACTTAACTATCAACCAATTTATGAAAAATAAGTCATTTTCATTTATAAATATGTTGTCTTATGGCCCCTGTAATGCCAGGCCCCCAGCTGTACCAGGGAATAAACGGAGTTCCAGGCAGGGAATAAGCTGAATACCTGGGAAAGGGTTACAGGTGGTGGGAAACACTGACAGGGAAAATTGAGGGAGGGGCCAGTGATCCCTTTAGGAAGTGGCTGGTGACAGTCACAGAGGGGAGGAATCTGCCAGCAGCTACGCTTGATGTTGTAAAACTACAGTTCCCAGCATGCACCGCTGAAACAGAGGCTGATGGTATGCTAGAGCAAGGTCTAATACAAGATTGGGATAATGATAATAACAATCATGTGTGTGAAGTGCCCTGCCTGGTAGTTAGAGCTGACGTGCGGGTGTCGGTGCGGGGACACACGCGGGCCCATGGTTAGCCAATAGCGGGAGGGCTGGAGCTGGCTCTCCCAGAGGGTCAGTGACCCCTCTCACACACACCCCCCCCCAGCACTCTCAGTGGGCAGGCGTCTAGCTCCCTCCCACCGCCAGGATCTCGCTTCCTCTTTCCCGGATCCTCCCATTTCCAGCGGGAGGGACTGATGTGGTCTGTGGATCTGTGCTCGCTCTGCCTGGGCTCCTGACTGGGGGAAAGCTCAGCAACATGCCGGCCAAAAGCCGCTACAACCTGGTGGACGACGGACACGACCTGCGGATCCCGATGCACAATGAGGAGGCTTTTCAGCACGGCATCAGCTTCGAGGCCAAGGTGAGCGCTGCCCTGTAGTCACTGTCTCTGTGTGTCCCTAAATATATGTGCCCCTAAATATATGTGCCCCTAAATATATGTGCCCCTAAATATATGTGCCCCTAAATATATGTGCCCTCTGCTGCCCGGCGCTACCCATCTCTGCCCATTGTACCCGTGTCTGTGCAATTTGCTCTGAGTGGCCCCAGACTGACACAAGTCGCTGCTTCTGTTTGGATCCGGTCGGAGCAGGTGTTTCTTCTAATAAAGGGCACAGATTGCGGCTCTCTAAGTATATTCCCTCCGTATATTATAGCCAAGTCACCTAAATTCCTCCGAAGCCTGTGTACTATGCTGTTAACTTACACTTACTGTCTTTGCGATATCTACACGAGCGCAAGTAGCGCTATAATTATAGACAGTGCGAGATATTTCCTCTCCCCGAATGAGACGGGGGAGCTGGGCGCATCACATCCTACAGCAGAGGGATCTGGAGCCGACTGGGGTTACTGGTGTTCTCCAGTCATAATGCAGGTTTGGGGGCACTGGAGGCTTGTCCGTATAAAGCATTTAGTAGGGAAAGGCTGGGGTGAATTTGCAGGGCTAGAAGTCTACTTATATGGGGTAAGTTGACAGTAGTTACCTAGACTGAGAGAGTAAGTCGATATATAAAGCAATAAGATGTAAATACAAGTAGTGGGCTACAGTGTTGAACTTAATATGTGGATGGAAAAGGTAATTTGGAGTAGTACTTGATTTATCAGCATATCACTCTCTACATAAGAGGCAAATTTACTAACAGTCGCTGGCATAATGTCACTAGCGAAGGAGACTCTAGAGGTACTTCGCTGCCTAACGCCTGGCGAATTTGCGCTCTGGCGAATGGACGTAACTACACAAATTCACTAAAATGCGGCTTTTACTGAATGCTACTTCTTGCGCCAGACTTGCCTTCGCCACCTCAGATCAGGCGAAGTGCAATAGAGTAGATAAGACTTCCTCAAAATTTAGTTGAAAAATTTTCTAAGTACCAAAAAACGCTGGTGTCTTTTCGTTTTTTCAGGGTGATAGGCTGCAAAAGAACGTACTTTTTTTTTGGGGTAACCCTCTTCCCCCCCTACATTTCCTAACATATGGCACATAAACTATACAGTGGGCTCATGTGTAGGGCAAAATAACAACTCTATTTTATTTTATTAAGGTTTCCCAGGCTTATGTAATGTATTTGCTGCAACATATACGTCCATTGAACGTTAACTTCCTGCCGTATGCAAATTAACCAATGCTAGCGCAACTTCAATTTGCTTGAGGCAGTAATGCTAGCGCAACTTCGCCAGCGTTCGGCGCACTGGACGTAACTTCGGATGTTAGTGAATTAGTGTTGTCCTGGCGAATCTACGCCTGGCCCTGGCGAATTTTCAGACTTTAGTAAATTTGCCCCTAAAAGTTCATTCAAAGGTGAACAACCGCTTGCAAGGGGGGCGGGGGGGTGGGATCTAAATGCCAGCTGTAATTTATCCTTACACTTAGGGCTCTTACTCACTAGCGTTTCTTCATGCGCTCCCCTGCGCTCCGTTTGGCTGCGTTCAGCCGCAGGGGAGCGCAGGTCTAGACGCTGCTAATATCTTTCTATGTGCCTGTACTGACACAGGCGCATGTAAGCGCTGAACGCAGGAAAAATGCAGCATGCTGCATTTTTCTGCGTTTTTCAATGGTTCAGCGCTTACATGCGCCTGTGTGAGTACAGGCACATAGAAAGATATTAGCAGCGTCTAGACCTGCGCTCCACTGCGGCTGAACGCAGCCAAACGGAGCGCAGGGGAGCGCATGAAGAAACGCTCGTGAGTAAGAGCCCTTATAAACCACCCATCATTGATGCAGGACTGAGTTTAGCAGCTTCCCCAGACTCTTGTATCACCCACATACTGACTTAGAAGTTACCTTCCATGTTACTTGGAATTGGCAATACTGACTTTCCAACATGGGTCCATGGAATATAGTCTCTCTCAGTGACCCTTGTACAAAATATAGGTGATAAAAGGGCTTTATTTGCCTTCAAGTACAGGTATTAGATGTTTTCCTGCAGGACTGGTTATGAACATTCATCATCTCTGTTCAATTGCTGATTTGTATCTTAAGAGTTCCAGGCAAGCCCATTGCTTTAAGAAACTTACGATTTGTCCATCAACTAAAAATACCATTTGAGCAATGTTGTCTAGTTGAAGCCAGGAAAACTGAGGGGAGCTGCCTGCTTGGCCCTGCAAACAATTGGAAAATAGATTTCACTGTGACCGATGAAAATGTTATAACCTGGCCGATAAATTTTGTGACCGATGACGGACGAAAAATCTTTAGATGCATGATCGTTCCATTCCCTCTAACTTTAAGATAATTTGATGGATCTTGAGGGTGTGAGAGGAAGTTAAGGCAAAAACTAAACAATGGTTCAGTAAGGCATGATAGTTGGAAAATTATATGAAACATTGTAATATGAATGCATGCATTCTTTTCCTGGACTTTGGTGTATATTTTATTCAATATTCCTTTGAAATAGTGCTTCCTATTTAAAACAATTATAAAATTGATAGGAAAAACTCAGACACTTGTGCAGGATACTGAGCAGTAAATGAAGGGGAAGTAGTAAAGTTACCAGTTGTAAAAGCGACATCATTTTTCTTCATTTGTACGGAATTGAGAGCTGGAAGCTTGAGAGGAAGTCCAGCAAGGAATATTGCATAAAAGTAACAGACTGTGAGATAATAAGGGGCAGAAATTTTTTTGTTCCTTCTGACTGAGAGATAAGTATGTTTTGGCAAGGTTACTAGGAAGGATTCTCAGAGTAGCAGCATCAGCGCAAGCTATGTAATGAATGGAGATGATCAATCAGCAATATTTTATGGTAAGGGGAAATGCTTTGAAAGTGAATTGTCAGTTAGAGTCAGGGCACACAGGCAGATTTAGGGAGATTAGTCGCCCGGCAACAAATCTCCCCGAACTGCCTCCCCTGCCTTCCGGTCGGCTAAAATCTAAATCGCAGGCGAGATGGCACTCGGATCAATTCATTTTCCGAAGTCTCCCAAAGTTGCCTCATGAAGATAGTGAGTTGCCATCCTGCCGGCGATTTACATTTAAGACGGTGGGGAGGCAGTTCAGGGAGATTAGTTGGCCCGAAGAAGAGGAGACTTGTTGCTGGACTACTAATCTCCCTGAATCTGCCTGTGTGCTCTGACCCTTAGCCGGCGGGGAGGCAGTTCGGGTAGATTAGTTGCCCCGAAAAAGAGGAGATTTGTCTCCTCGAATCTGCCTGTGTGCCCTGACCCTAAGACTGACATTGTTTAGCTTTGTGCTTGACTTAAGTCACTGCACACAAATAGATGAGACCAATAAATGGCCCCATTCACTCTCTTCTGCTAGTGAGCCATATGGACTGTTACTGAAAATAGCTTTGTACTATATATTGTATGGGTGCAATGCAAAGTCTTTTAATTTGCAGCTCATCAAGTTTGGTCACTGACTCTGGGAGAATGATCAGTTATTTCTCAACTGCTGAGAAATATGGGCAAAATATGTATTAGATTATAACCATACTCTTAAGCAAGTTGGCAACCTGCCAATGGGAAATGAGAGGGAGCAGAATGAAACAAATTAATGTATCAAATGAATGATTTAGAAAAACAATACAAAATAGAGAGCAAATGAAAAAAGTAATTGTTTATGTGAACTGTGCCTTCCAGTTTGATATAAATTGAGGGATACAAATGGACTGACAGGGCCATTTGTAGGTGAAGAATAACACGGCGTTACTAGTCTAAAGGGGTTGTTCACCTTTGAATTAACTTTTAGTATGATGTAGACAGTGAAATTCTGAGACAATTTGCAGTTGATTTTCATTTTTATTATTTGTAGTTTTTGAGTTTTTATTCAGCACCTCTCCAGTTGGTATTTCAGCAATCCGGTTGCTGGGGTCCAAATTACCCTAGCAACCATGCTTTGGTTTGAATAGGAGAGGCCTGAATAAATAGATGAAAAATAAAAAGTAGCATTTAAAAAAAAATGTAGCCTTACAGAGCATTCATTTTTCGATGGGGTCAGTGTTTGAAAGCTGGGAAGAATCTGAAGAAAAAGGTAAATAATTCCAAAACTATAAAAAAGAAAAAATGAAGGGCAATTGAAAAAGTGCTTCTTAGGATTAGCCATTCTATAAGATACTAAAAATTAACTTAAAGGTGAACCACCCCTTTAAGGCCCATTGTTAAAACTGAAACTAAGGATGCACTGAATCCACTATTTTGGATTCGGCCAAACCCCCGATGGGATGGGAAGGGGAAACATTTTTTACTTCCTTGTTTTGTGACAAAAAGTCACGCGATTTCCCTCCGCCCTAATTTCCATATGCAAATTAGGATTCGGTTCGGCTGGACAGAAGGATTCGGCCGAATCCGCTGAATCCTGGATTCGGTGCATCCCTAACTGAAACCAAAGATTTTTTATTTCAATGTAGTTACATTGAATAATTCCACTCACTGTACACTACAGCAAATAGCAAAGTTGCCACATAATGACAGGACTTGAAACATAGCCATTTTCAGCCACCTCAAAGAATTGACTGACTTGCTTATCAGGAAGCTGTAATTTACTATGGAAAGACAGGAAGTGATAAGAAACTTGCCTATTTACATATTGTATTATTCACCACATGTTCAGTGGAATGTCTGGGCAAAGGTTATTCTGCATGGATAGATCATCATCAAAACTCATTTGAAAGTGCACCACCAGTGGTCTTATTACCAGTGAAAACTGTTGAACTGAAGGGGGTAATGTAATAAAAGACACTAAGCTTGCCCAGGAGCAGTAACCCATAGCAACCAATCAGCAGGATGCATTTGCGGCTCACCTGTTTTAAAAACAAGCAATAGCATCTGGTTGCTATTGGTTACTGCTCCTGGGCAAACATAGTGCCTTTTATTACTTAACTCCCTTGGTGGCACAGGAGTGTAGTGCTGGGGTTCTACGTTTGATTCCAGCCTGGGCACTGTTTACAAGCAGTTTGTATTTTATCCTCAGCCTTGCGGGGGTTTCCTCCCACTCTCCAAAAATATACAGCCAAGTTAATTGGCTCTTGATAAAATTAATTGCAGTGTGTGTTTGTTATTGAAACTGTAAGCTCCACTGGGGCATGTAGTTATGTGAATGATGTATAATCTCATAAAGTGCTGGCAAATACATTGGCTCCCTGTTCTGCTCTCAGTTGCCGTGCATCAGTGCTGGGCATGTTCCAGTGTATGCCTTCAATGCTCCATCCTCTGATATCTGTTGGTTTACATGTGCAGGCCTTGTTTGTGATGGATGTCCTTTCATAACAAATAGAGGTTGGTAGCTTTGTCAGACCAAGGCATATTATTGTGCACTGCAGTTCCTAGTACCTCAGATATTAATATGATTTGATACTCTGAAACGTCCCCAGGACTTGGTTGTATTTTGAATATACTGCTTATTTGGGAAATATGCCTGTCTTGCATTGTCAGCAGGAGACCAGCTTACAAATTCTTCATGGTCTGATTCATAACTGAGTGATTTGTTCCTTCATCAGTTAAAGGGATATCTACCTAAAAACAGTCTTTTGCATACTGAAAGAAAATGCTATTTTACCCAACTTCCCAAAAAGGGTTAATCAAACCGTTTTAGAGGTTTACAAGTTGTTTGCAAATGTAATTGCTATTGAAAACAGTTTGGCTGTTTATTTTCTCCCTTCACTTTGTTCTGTTACTTAAGTTTTAGCCTCCAGAGGCCAATGATTCACTGGCAACTATGGATTACCCATAACCTTTGGCAATCAAAATTATGATACATCCTACTCATATGCCTAAATAAAAACTAGCACTGTTTCAATTCCTTGTATGCTACCAGACTGCTTACTGTGCCTTGTGTCTTGCAGTGTCCCCCAAACAGCCAGATGTTTCATAGACTATCACTCACCTTTTGCCAATAAAATTAAAGGGAATGAGAACCCAAAAAATATTTCTTTTACTTTATAAAAGAAAACTTAATTCTAAGCAGCTTTGCAATATACATTCATTACATATTTTCTACGTTTTTTGTATATGTATTGCTATTGAAAGCAGTGTTTGTCTGTCCCCTTGTATTCTGTGTGCTGGTGGCTGAGACTGTTGAAACAATGTAAGACAAGGCAGCTGATTAACAGAACTGCCTTTGTTGGAGAACTAAGACTTTTGCAACATTGTTTAAAAAGTAACAACCAGGATAAAGCAAATGTTGCTTTCAGTAACAATAGTTTTTACACATAAAAAACATGGAAAAAATGGTAATATATGTATATTGCAAAGTTGTTTAGAATTATTATAAAAATGCAAATTTTTAGTTTGGGGTTGACTTGGCCTTTAAACAACATATTCATGACTTATTGACTAGTGGCTACTTGTGGTGTTTTCCAGGGAATGCTCTGGGAACTTTTTTTTATTAATGGGACAATTTACCAACCAAGAACCCTGCATGTTTTTCAGGGCATTTGCTTAATAAACAGATAGTTGCTTCACAAATAATTCTTATTAGTAATATATTATAATTAATTCATTACATTTATTTGTTTTAAGAATTCATTTGTGAGCGCTAAAACCTAACATTTTTTTTCTGTGGCTGCAACCAACACACTCAGGACCAGTAACATAAACAAATTTTTTTACAAAAATTTTTTTCTACATAACGTAAAAAAAAACACCAAGACACATTTAACTTTAAATTCACAAAGTTTTTATTAAGAAATAATTTACCGATACTCCGCTTGTACTCCTCTTCAGAAAAGGCGACAGGTCGATGATCCATCGTGCAGGGCTTGCTTTCTCCTCCCTGCCTTGTATAGGAGATATCCAGGGAGGAGAAATCTAGCGCCGCACAAATCGTTCATCGCCCTGTCACATTTTCTGAGCGCAAGCGGAATATCGGTAAGTTATTTCTTAATAAAGACTTTGCGAATTTAAAGTTAAATGTGTCTTCGTGGGTTTTTTTCGTTATGTAGAAAAAAAAATTTGTTACTGGTCCTTGGTTTAATTGGTTGCTTCCAGCAGGAGTTAGCAATGTGCACTTGCATTACTGACAGAGAGTTGATTTGGCTAAAGAGAATAGTTTGCATAATCATGAACCATTTAAAAAATAAGTGAATAATAATCAAACCTCTTTGGGGAAAAAGATTTGCCAGCCCATTTAATTTTTAATGGCCCAGCTTGTTAAGGCCAAAGTCACACTAAGCATATGCCCTGCTTCTCTCCATGAAAAAACAATCTCCGCTCCGTGTAGCTGCACTCAGGATCAGATCCGCTTAGGCTAGGGCCCCACAGTAAAATATTTTTCAGGCCCCCAAAATGTCTAGAGGTTGACTTGTTTTATCAATATTTATTTAAATTGTATATGAATTAGGCCTCGTGGGGCCCCTATAACTCATAGACCCCTTGCAGCTGCAGGGTCTGCTTCCTCTGTAGTTACGCCCCTGACTCTGGACTGTCTTTCCTTTTTTAAATCGCAAATACGAGATACATTAATATTGATGGCAGATTGTTAAAGATAACAACGCTAAGCATAACGAGAGCAAGCAAAGTACCTGCAGATTTCTGCAAATCCTTTTTTAAAAATTGTCTGGCAATTAAATGAAATTACAAATAATGGAAAGTATTCTGCGGTTGTACTGACAGTGTTCTGAACCACCTGTTGTGGCTTAGAGGTCATGTAAACATCCCATTGGTGCCAGGTGTAGAGTATACAATAATAAATCCTTGTCTAACGAGCCCTAATTAGTAACTTGTGCTGCTTTAGATGCAGGGGTCTCATTACTTACACAGTGTAGGGAACTTTCTTAAAATCACATGACATCTTGCAAGTTCTCACTCATGTAAAGTAGCATTTTACACCTTATTTATGGCAGATTTCCCACAGAGAAGCTTTGGTACTACAAAGTCTCACCAGAGGATCACTGTCTATAGGGAAGGGCTAGCATTCCTTATTTTGTGCTGTAAAAAGCCAGTTGGTCAGTTTTCAAAGTGAAGGTTATGTGAGTAGCAAATAAAGCCCCATGAGGCATAGACTCTTATTAAAGTGGAATAACACTGTAATCGTAACATGTTTCTGGGCGTCATTTTGACTGGTTGGTATGTGGAGAGTACAAGAGGTCAAGGAAAAGGAGACTTCACCTTCAGCAGCTGAACGGGGGCTGCATAGTGAGAGCAGACACATTGTGGAATTCTTAACAAGAGTCTGTGTTTGCTTATACTACTGCCTCCTGCACTCTCCAAATTTGTCTGGAATCAGAGCGACATCTCCAAAATGCTAACTGCAGAAAAAAATCAAGTTATTTTCTCAGAATGGGTATGGTGTAAAGTTCTGTCTGATGATAAAAAGTAGTGACTTGATTGTGTCTAGGAGACTGTTCACTCACATGTTTTTGCAGATAAATGAAGAATGATAATGGCACAGTCTAGTTTGATGCTTCTGCCATTGTGTTGCCCATCACCCTGTAGGCATGGATACATTATCAGTTCAGCAGCCAGGGGTGAAAGACAATTGAGAGTCCAGAACTGATATAAACACCCAAGTGCTCTGGGGGAGGCAAAGGCTTCACTAGGAATGTTTCTAAAGTGATGACAAGAAATTCCTATAAAAAGTTCAGTGTTTTAAATGTTTACTAGAATTGACTGCAGTCTCGCTTCTTACCAATTTCAACCAGGTTATCCTATGGGGGGTTCAATAGAACAGTGCACAAGTCTGACTTGTAGTGAAGATAAAGCAAAGTATAATTACCCAGAAATGGCAGATTCTGCATCTAATCTGGGTGGTAGAGCACTAAAGCATCCTTATGTAAGGTAAATATAATCGCTTAAAACATGAAAGAAAATAGTTGTGGTAAATATGTTTGGAAGGATTAATATTCTCTTCCTACATGTAACGTTCTTACTAATTTTACATTCTTTTTTAAATTGTTTTTTTCTGTGTCAGAAACAGGTTGCTAGAGAGCTGTAGTATATGATTGAGGTTTACTTTCTCACATAGGTAATTCTCATATTCTGTGGGATTTGGGTGACTTAAAGTGCACTTTACAGATTCTTTTTTTTACCCACAATGCAGCATTTTAAAGTCAGTAAAATTCTAGTATTTTTGAAGCGCTTGCCGAGTACTGTAGACCACAACATGTGTGTAAAATGTGACAACACAGGTGCAGGCTAGTGCTCACTTTTGTTTGTGTACATTTAAGGCCAATAAATCCATTTTAGTACTTCGTGAATTTTGCATGTAAAGAAACAGTAACACCAAAAAATTTAAGTTTCAAAATAATGAAAATATCATGTACTTCCTTCAGTGGTAAAATAGATGTGTTTGCTTCAGAAACACTACTATAATTCATATAAACAAGCTGCTGTGTAGCAATGGCAGAAATTGAAAACAGGCTATATGGCACAGGTTAAATAGTTGATAACAGATAATATAATGTTCTACAGAGTTTATCTGCTATCTGCTGTGCTACCTGAGCCTTTTCTCCTTTGAATAGCTCCCCCCATTGTTACACAGCAGCTTATTTATATAAATAACAGTAGTGTTTCTGAAGCAAACGCAGCAGTTTTACCAGTGCAGGGCAACACTTAATTATATTTTTATTACTTTGAAACATTTTCATTTTTTGTTGTTACCATTTCTTTATGTAACTTTTGTTTAAATGAGCCATTCAAAATGTCAAGCTGAAAAAAGTGTAGATATGGAAGTAGACATTACTAAGGTACACATCACACTGCTTATTTTGTGATAAACTTGAACACTGATGATAAATTCTGATGTTGGTATCTGGCAAGGCAAACGTGCCTTTTCCTCAATTGCATCTTTTCCGTCAATTCTCTTTAGCCAAATATAAATGCCCTAGTTTAAAAAACAGGCTTTATTTTAGTAATCCTGGATGACCTTGAGAAGTGAGGTTTCCTGCATGAGACATTGAGTCATTGTTGTACTTCCTTAGGCTCAGACCTTGCCTTCCAGTGAATCGCAACATCACTGTGGCTGGTTAGTGAGTGCCACTGCTCTGCACTACCTTTGCTTGGAATCACTCCCATGTGACTTATATGAAAGCCTGTCCTACGGTGGCATAAAATTATAAAATAAAAAATGTTTCCTTGGCTTTACAAAACAATAACTTTAGTACTAGCCATCTCTTGGAAAAAACTCTGGTTACCCAGCAAGAAAAGACCAACAAAAATACTTAATTCTCCTTTTGCAATTTTTTGTTTAATTTTTTTGTAGAAGATGACACTTGATCGGATCTCTCAGAAATGATGACTTTGGCATTTTTTAGCGATCATCATCACCGCCCGACAGTCACAGTGATCACTGGTATAGGCCATGTGTTTGCAAGGGAATGGGAATCTTCACAACATGCCAGGAACATTATACAGATAGCTACAACCTCAATCATAAACCAGAACAGAAGTGTTGCTTTGTAAAAGATAGGAAGAAGACTCAACCATCTGATTGCAATTTTATATCCAAACAGTTTAAAGGGGAAGTAGAGCTGGGAAGCCTCAAGTCCAATTAATCAGTAACAAAAAACTCATCGTATCTAAAAGGCATAAAATAGAAAATCAATTTGTGGCATTCTCTTTGGGCAAATTTTATCAGGTGTAAAGTGCCAAGATTTATCTGGGGGGGGGGGGAAATCACAGTTTTATTATGAGTCTAATAGACTTTACTTTCTCTTTGGCTCCACATTTTGTTTTGGTCCGGAGAAAGGTTGCAGAGACAAGATGCCTAAAAAATGCCCTGCGGGTGTGTGTTATTACCCTTATGGATTAATACAGTAGCAAGCACAAATCTGTAATAGTGGCTTGTTTACTCACTTGCACTTATTCCCATGTGTGTAAATTATAAAGGTAAGAATATTTGCAGCGCATACCAGAGAATTGCTACCCAAATCAAAGCACGCATACATATATCTGCTTTGTAGCAGTGATTTCATCTCCATGCTCCATCATTGTCATCCAACCTGGTAATTCTTGAATTTCTGCAGTGGGAGCCAAGTGCAGTGTAAACAGGTCACTGTGAAACAATAGAGGCAGCAAGATGAATTTAGATCATTCACAGACCTGTGTTGTTATTGCACCTTAAATAATACCGGTTTTTGTTTTTACAGTATATTGGAAGTTTGGATGTCCAACGACCTAACAGCAGGGTTGAGATTGTGGCGGCCATGAGGCGGATCCGGGTATGTTAAATCTGATTCACTTTTGTTTTTTTGTGCGTGTGTCAAGGTGGCATATGTGTAAGAGGCCGAGATGGCAAATATGTATTCATCTAGTTCTTTCCAGGTGCCTTAAGCATGGGATGCTGTGCTTTAAGAGTATAGACACTCTTTTTTTCAAACATTAGCTCTTGATTGGGATTTATTATCATGAGAACAATGCAGTTCACTTAGTAGTTGACTTGGACTATTATCTGTCTGAAGGCTACATATATTACCATGGGTCATAAATACCATCTTGGACATGTAGAACTGTGCAGGGCTATTTATTCTCCATTTAAATGGTGTCAACATGTAATACATGATGTTAAGTTAGCAATCAATCGGCAGGTAGCATGTACTAGTCAGCTGTTAGAAAACAAACATCTCCTTGGCTACTGTGGGTTACTAAATGTGGGCAAACTTAAGATTTTTTTTTTTTTAAAGATTTTTGTGTCATCTCTTAAGCCTACATTAATCAGACTGCTGCCTGTACATCCAGTTAACCAAAGTTCCATTTGAAGGTGGTCAGGGTCACCAATCTAACCCTCATGCAGTGATCTTGAAGTTTTTTTTTTTAGGTAAACTTTATTTTTACACACATCGGTTATACATGCATATCAATTACATTCAGTTCAATTTTCAATTAGTACTGTCTAACCATCATGCATTTGGCAAGATCTTATAATATGTGTCTGTTATATTTTGTTTATTGCAACTGCCCAATGTGCCACCAGCTAAAGACCAGTTTTAGAAGCAGTAATTGCTTTGTATATTGGTGCTGTGAGCCACTTGTGCTGTCCAGTCATAATGGCAACCTCATAGACTGAATGTATGGTCAAGTGTGTATGGCCATTTAGCAGAGAATAGTTTTAGGCTGAAGTCTCCGGACCAGGTCTCAGACTAAGGAAAAATCTTCGAATCACCAGGGCACCAAACACACAGCAGACCCCTTCTTGCTAAGAACACACACACTCTCTCTAGAGCAGGGATCCCCAACCTTTTGAACCTGTGAGCAACATTAAAAGGAGTTGGGGAGCAACACTAGCATGAAAATTGTTCTTGGGGTGCCAAATAAGTGCTGTGATTGGCCATTTGGTAGCCCCTTTGTGGATTGTCAACCTACATTGAGACTCTGTTTGGCAGTGCACCTGGTTGTTATACAACCAAAACTTGCCTCCAAGCCTGGAATTCAAAAATAAGCACCTGCTTTGAGGCCACTGGGAGCAACATCCAAGGGGTTGGAGAGCAACATGTTGCTCACGAGCTACTGGTTGGGGATCACTGCTCTAGAGGCACAGACTTTCTCCCTTAACCTCTTTTCTTACAAACAAATTTAATTTTTGTTCTCCTTTTTTTTTACCATTGTGGCAAGTGCACAATTAAACTCAAATGGCTGAATTGGGAGCATGTAGAAATTGCTGTTTGGAAATTGTGTTTACATTGTGCGAATTCTTTGCCCATAGAGAGTGATGTCATATTCACAAATATCTATGTAAACCTTTTAAGACAAAAAATATTTTCAAAGTGTTCTTTTTTTTAAATAAAATTATAATTTTTTTCTGCTGCTTAAAAATGTAGTCATTCTTGGTTCTTATTAAAGACTGGCCTTGCTCTGCAGGATTCCATTGTGTGAGCCGTCAGTAAGGAGGGGCTGTGGTTCAGAGCGAATGTGAGCCCAGATCTCACCAAGAAATGCAAGGGGTGTTTATTAATATATGTATTGTTGTGGCCAAGTTCCCAATAATATACCCCCAACCCTAGAGATCAATGGCTGCCTGCTGTTATTTTGTTCGAAACAAAAACACTGTTGACACCACAGACTAATGTATCTTAGATAAAAAGGTTTATTGCTTGAAGAAATGCATCACAAATATTCTAGAAACGGGTTGATTCAGATGTGTGTATTTATCTGTCATATTTCTATATATTTTACGTTCTCGGTTGCCTTTCTTTGAAAATGTCTGTGTTTGGACGTCAGTTAAGCAATTTTGTCTAATCTGCACCAGAATCTTTGGGCATTCTCTTAGCATCACCATGGCAGCACAAGCTGCTTGAGGCAGCACCTGCTGAGATGAAACACCAATGGGAAGTCTGTGCCTCAGCACTGTGTTCAAGTTTCCCTGTAATTTTCAGTAGTCCATGTGTGCAAAAGTGATCTTTGAGTGCACAAAAAAACTTGTTGTTTGGGTTTCAGCTGGTATCCTAACCTGTGTGTGAACAAAACTTAGGATAGTGCAAGGAGGGTCGAAGCTGTAATATACAGTTATGGTGGGAGAGTAAAAGAAACTGCAACAAAATTATTGTGCTCGCAATGTTCTACCATAAACTTGCTACCCAACAGTATCTTCGATTAACCACAAGTAGTGGAATATTCATAAATAATTCTGTGATATGTATGATAATGGGAACTAATAAATTGCATGACATGGTTTCCTAGACCATTAAACATTCCTCCTTTTGTTGTTTCTAAGCATTTTGCTCTTGTAGGACACTAGCGTTTACTGCATTGTTGACAAACCTATTGACTGCAAAAATACACTGGATGTCAATCACAGATGCCTATGCATAGCCTAGAACTTGATTCATCTGTTCACTACAGGTTCCACTTATTGAATGTCCAGAATTTGTGGTCATTGCACAATGCCACTTCTTGGTATGGTCAAGCAGAGAATGGTTTGGTGACAGCAGCTCTATGTTGGACTCTTTGCACATAAACAGTCAAACCGAATATTTTAAAATTGCAGTTGGATATGATCAACCATTTTAAAACAAATTTCTGAAAACTTAAGGATATAATTATTTTTTTGCCATTAAAAATATTCCCTTTTAGTCTTTTAACGAGATTTTTAGTTAGAATGTAGTGTCATAATTTATCAAACACAATACTGTTATTGTTGGGGAGCGGAAAGATCTAACGTGCAAATAAGGGTTAAGCTGTGAGCAAGAGTGTCAAGTCAAATGCAACAAATGAATACCTTTTATAAGGAAATTTTATATACAGTAATATATACCCCCGTCTACAATTAAACAGTTAAAGGGGTTGATCTTTAAATAAACTTTTAATATGATGTAGACAGTGATATTCTGAGACAATTTCCAATTAGGTGTTCTTTTTTATTATTTCGTTTTTTTTTTAGATATTCGCTTTTTATTGAGCATCTCTCCCGTTTACAGTTTCAGCAATCTGGTTGCTAGGGTCCAAATTACCCCAGCAACCATGCATTGATTTTAATAGGAAACTGGAATATGAATTGGAGAGGTCAAAGTAGAAAGATGAGTAATACAAAGTAGCAATAACAATAAATTTGTAGCCTTACGAATCTTTGGGTTTTTTTTTAAGATGGGGTCAGTGACCCCCATTTGAAAATTGGAAAGAGTCAGAAGAAGGCAAATTCAAAAACTATAAATGAAAAATGAAGGTCATTTGAAAAGTTGCTGAAAATTAGCCATTCTATAACATACTAAACGCTTTTAAAGGTTTAACGATTTAAAGGTGAATCACCCCTTTAAACAGTCTTTCGGCGCAGAAATAGGAAGACTAATGATTAAAAAAAAATTACTATAGAAATACAATATAAATAATAAATACCAACTGAATGGATGTCCATCTTTAACATATTAAAGTTAACTTCAAGTGAACATGCCCATTAAGTACATTTCCATTTAGTGTGCATTAATACCAGCTTTGAACATGGTTTAAAGGGGAATTCACAGTGTAGTGTACAAATGTCATTATCATTTAGGCTGCAGAAGCTGGACAAACCTTCTGTTGGGTGGAAGAAATAGGAAGGGATTAGCAGCCCCTCTGTGCTGATCAATGGTAATTATATTGAGTAATCTAATTGGAAATCTGGGCAGAAATATAGCACCTGTCTAAGTGGAGTCACGTGACTCCTAAATGGAGAGACTCTTGGAATTTGATACATTTGTCTCTGGTGGCCACAAGGGTCAGTCTGAAGTTTATTCTACCTTGTATGCTAGTTACTCTACTTCTAGGAGCAACACTTCGATGGACTGTGCCATGTATTTAGAGGAACTGTTTTGCATTTGCAAATTGCTCTTTATTTTGTTTTTGTTTCTTTTTTTTTATGGGGCCAAAGTGAAATTAGACATTCAACCAGGTTTTTCAAGAAACTAAATTTTCAGCCCAAATATCACCCTAACTGACCTTCAGTATGGACCTTAGGGTTTATCTTGGAGAGCAAATTCTTAAGGTGGCCATACACAGGGAGATCCACTCGTTTGGCGATGTCGCCAAACGAGCGGATCTCTCACCGATTTGCCCACATTGAGGTGGGGGATATTGGGCTGATCTGAATGTGGGCCCTAGGGCCCAACGATCGGATCAGAATGGAGGCAATAAGGGCGGTCGGATCGCGGGACTGCATCAATGAACAGATGCAGCCGCGATCCGACTGGCTTTTTTTATCCTGCCCGATCGGCATCTGCCCTACTTTTGACCAGATATTGATTGGGGACGCCCGTCAAATGACCCCTCACACTCAGTCTGTCGGCAGCTTTTATCGCCCCATGTATGGGGGCCTTTACCCTAACTTCTCCCCACTGTTTGGGTAGCCACTATTTTAGTATACCTCTGAATAGCATCACATATTTCAGCTGTGAAAACAGGAACTCAGTATGTGATAAAGCAACAGAAACAGAGTGTTGGTACCATGTGTCAGCTCAGTAAATGCCTTGAGGATCAGTATCTAAAGAAAATGTTGGGAGCTATACCTAGCAAGTAGTAGGGCATTAATGACACTTCCCTGATCTAGAGCTCTATTCATATTTTGTTGACTTAGATCTTTCATTTTTTTAAGTGTCTGCAGTAGGGTTGATCTTTTTTTTGAATACCATTCTCCTTGTTTTCTGGATACAGAATAATGTACAGCTATGGGATCCAGAAACCATTTATCCAGAAAGCTTCAAATTACACAAAGGTCGTCTCCCATAGACTCCATTTTATCCAAATAATACAAAACTTTAAAAATGACTTTCTTTTTCTCTGTAATAATAAAACAGTACCTTGTATCCTTGTGCTTGGTATAATTAATGCTTATTGGAAGCGAAACCAACCTATTCAGTTATTTAGAGGGTTATTTATCAAAGGTGGAATTTAAGATTTTTTTTATACCTCGAATGAATGAATTCATAACTCAAATGGTCTTTAACTTAAGGAAAAACTTGAATGGAAAAAACTTGAATCGGCGAGTTCAGGTTTAAGAACAACCGACAACTCTTAATAGAATTTTCAGTAGGAAAAAAACTCAAATCTCTAGAATTAATTGTCACAGCACTACCCAATATGTTGGCACTATATAAATACATGTTAATAATAATAAATAATAATAATAATAATAAAATGGTTCAAGGGACTTCTGCCATTGACTCCTACATGACCTCCACAGGTTTTAGATGGTGTATTTTCAGATTTGAGCTATTTCCAGGGTCAGGGTATAATAAATCCCAAACCATAAGCAGGTTTTTAAAAATAAACTTTGTTTTTTAACCTGAAAAATTTAGTTTTTTGACAAAAAAAAAAAAGCCTTGAAAACTCGAACCTTAATAAATAACTCCCTTAATGTTTTACATGATTTTCTAGTAGACTTAAAGTATGAAAATCTAAATTACAGAAAGATCTGTAATCAGAAAAACAACAGGTCCCGAGCATTGTGGATAACAGGTCCCATGCCTGTATCTTGCCATATTTGGTGCCAGGTTTTACATCCAGAGAGGGAAATAAGGTGAATGTGCTGGGAGCACCAACATTAACTGTACACATTGAAAGCAAAGGCAAAGGTCGAGGCAGTCAGCCATGATAAGTTAAGCCTGATGTAAAAGGGGGAAAAATCATATATTTGCATATTGATGTGATTTTTGAGGAAGGTAATGTCATTACAAAGAATAACCATTCCTTTCCTGCTTGTTCAGCTTTCTTTTTCTGATCCTATTCTGTCACAGACTAGACAGATGTTATCCGCATAGATTAGAGAGATGTGAGTTTTAATGTACGTTTGGGTTGCAAAGGATATTGGGGATAAGAGCAAGAGAAATGTGAGAAGCTTTTTGAGCATATGACCATACTGCAACAGAGGCCTGGAGCACTTATGTGTATTAGGTAAATGCTGTGTCCGTTGGGTGCTGGCAGATTAAAAAGCTAATGTTATTGCAGTTATATGAACTCTGCGTGTGTTTAGTACTGAACTCCCCCCCCCTCTTGCTGGACATTTTCTAATAAGTAACTGTAGTTCTGCTCCATGTACCTGGCAACTGTTTAATAACGTATCCTTACACTACCTACCAAAATAGTCTAGCCCTTATAATTTGTCTACTTTTCTCCTGGATAGACAACAACTTAATGGGGTGGTTGAACTTATTTGCCTTCTTCTTGCCTCTGATTCTTTCCAGTTTTCAACTCATTTGACCTCATCTAAGAAACTAATGCTCTGTAAGACTATAAATATGCTGTTTTTTAGTACTCCTCTTTCTATTCAGGCCCTCTCCTATTCAAATCAATGCATGGTTGCTAAGGTAATTTGGACATTAGCAACCAGATTGCTGAAATGGCAAACTGGAGAGCGGCTGAATAAATTGCTAAATAACTCAAAAGCTAAAAAATTAAAACCAAATGCAAATATAACACTCTACATCATACTAAATAGTCAATTTAAAGGTGAGCAACCTCTTTAAGTAGCCTCTAATGCCTTGCACAAAAACAAGCAGCCATTGGGCATTCTGGCAAACCTTTGAGTGCTGATTAAGACACCTCGCCAAATGAAGCAGTCAGCTGCCCAGCCAGTTAGCAAGTGACCAGTTGCAAGGAGGAGGCTGAAAAGTTGGTCATGATATATTTGCTGACCTGTCTCCTCATGTGACTTTAGCCTAGTGTTTAGCATTGCTATTCTGTTAATGAAGGGTGCAAAGCCTTTACTGCCACTGACTTAAGGACCTTTTGGCATTCCCATTAAGCCATATTCGTTCCGAGGATGGGATATGTTCCAATAATTTTGTTTAACCATGTAACATAGTGCAGCCAGTGTTCTGTCTCTGACGTCAGCTTTGTTACAAGGCTTCCGCTTAAGAGCATTCAGCCCATGGTCACAAGCGGTAGTTGTTAATTGTTTTATTCTTTGAACAAAAGCTGTGAATGGAACACTTACAAAAGATTTGCAAAAGGACTGGGAAGGGCTGTTGCAAGCAGAGGTGGGAGGTTAAAGATTTGTACCAGGCTTCAATATTCTAGAGGAATCTAAAGAATTCCGTAGTGTGGGAGGGCAAGCCATGGAATTCACTGGGCAGAGTTCATTAGGGGTCAATGGATGGAGGGGAGTCTCTGCAGGGACTGAAGTTTGGGATTTTGCTCTGCCAGATAATTTATCTGCCTGTTCAGCATACACTGGTGATAATGCTGATGAGAAGGCAAATTATGGTGTTTGATTCAGACTACAGGAATCTTTTGGGAATAAATGGATATCTTTTAGAGCAGGTGCAAAAACAAAGTTCTGCTATAGATATCCAGTACACTTCTATGACAGAAACTACTGTCTGTATAAAGTCTCCATTTTGCTGAGGTTTAAAGTATTGCTCATGGGCAGATTCTATCTTTGTACATGATTACCCCAAATGGATTATGTTAATACTTTATTTTATATAGCCTGGCATATTTTATCAGTGCATTCTAGAGAGTATTCGGTGATCATTTGCATTCTCTTCTCTCCTGACCTCTGTTACAGCAGCTCAGGGGTGAGTACTGGACAATGTTAATGTAAAAGCATAGTAAATGTAATTTTCTAAATGTATGGGATGTACTAATTCCTTTTTTTATGTTGCTTCTTTCAGCAGCACCAAAGAAATTAGTGTTTTAAAGTAATAATTATGTACTATACTGTTGCTCTATACTGGTAAAATTGGCATGTTTGCTTCAGAAAGACTACTACTAAACAAGCTGATGTGTAGTCATGGGGGCAGCCATTAAAACTGGAAAATAGGAGAAAAGGCAGAGGTTACATAGCACATAACAGATAAGCCCTGTCTGATACAATGGTGTTTTATCTGTTACGTGCTATGTAACCTGTGCCTTTTCTGCAGTTTGAATGGCTGCCCCCATGGCTATACAGCAGCTTGTTTATTTAAACTATAGTAGACTGACTGAAGCAAACATACCAGTGCAGAGCAACAGTACATTATATAGTGAATAAAGTACCCCCTCTTGTAAAATATAAGGATATTATAAGTCACAGAGGAGTAAAACACTAGGCCGAAGGCCGAGTGTTTTTATACAGGTCATGGAACTCTGAGGTAACTTCTAATATCCTCATATTTTACAACTGGGGGTACTTTATTTATTATAATACACACATTTCAATGAGTCATGTGACAGAAATGACATCAGAACTCACCGTTTATAACTGATGACATCAGAACTCACCGTTTATAAGGATATAATTTAGAAGATATTCATAGCTTTTGTGTATTATATTTTAATTACTTTGATACACTTTCGGTTTTTGGCGTTACTGTTCCTTTAATAACCTATACCAGAAATATTGTCATCTGGTCTTCCAATCAGTATTGAAACAAGCCTTGATCTGATTGGTAATGGCATTGTTTTGCCAAGCTTCACTTAGAGCTCTATTTTTATTACAGACCTGCAAGTTGTCTAGGGCTGTCTCATCCCTGCACTGACATTTCTGCAGACCTTCTGTCAGACTTTCCTTTATCTCAGGAAATCCTTACTCTGGGAATGTATGTCTAACACTGTCATTCTGTGCTGCTTTGATCCTTTTAAAGGGAATGTTTCTGAAAGACCCCAAAGATCTATCACATAGTTTTAAATTAAAAGAATTTGGAGTTTGCATGTCTGTGTTCTTAGGTCCTGGATACCCTTCAGGCAACCCTTCTCGGTCTGTTATAATTCAAAGATGTTACCGCTTGAGGTCTGTTGCAATAGCCATATATTAATTGAAGAAAAACAGGCCTTACTGCAGGGTCTTCATATGACAGGGAATTTATTGTGCAAATATACACTACATGTTTTTGTGTTGCCCCCTTAATTAAGTGTTTGCATGTCTTCCTTATGAGTTGGGTGATGTATAGTAAAACTATCCCCCTCGGATTGTTTACATTCCTGTCCATTTGTGTACTTGCTCACCATGGCGGCTTGTTATTATTGCTACTAAAATACTAGATGTATGTAACGCTTTCTTGGCCTATTCTGCCAATTAGGAGTTAAGGGTGTCCAGCTAGGTAGTGAGCATGGGTTACATTGCGAATCCTCACCCAGGGCAGAGCCTTCGCCAAATGGAAGCTTCCCCTTTAAACTGTAGTTGAACTACAACTCACAGGCATATAAGTACAAAAATAGAATAATGGACGCCAGGAGGTTCTTTAAAAAGGTAAAACAGGAGCAGATTTATTATGCCAAAGGCAAATGACCACAGGTTTACTTACAATAGTTTTGAGGACACAGCAGATGGAATCACTTTGGACAGTAAAGGTTCACAGTCAGACATATGCGACTCCCAAAGGATATTGCAGATAGGTGTACATCAAATCCCAGTTCAACCGACGTTGCACAGTGAGGGGATCGGGATCAATCAGGTAGGGTTCAGGTAGTCCTTTGCTCACCTACTGCCCTAACAACTGAGGTCCCTGCTCTAAAGGCAAACAGGCCTTGTGGGAAGCTACTTCCTCCTACAATCCTTGTTGGAGCGACAGCTGCTCTTTCTGCTACACCTCTCTGTCTTTCTCTCCTAGAGAGACTATAACAATATCTTACTATGCTAGCTGGTCCTCGTTCACGGGGTTACCTGGTCCCAGACTTAGCACTAAAGGTGTCAGGTCCCTTTAGGGTAAAGGCTTTACTGGGGCCTATGGTGATCCCAGGCTCAGTGGAGATTCACCTAGCAGCAGCACCAGGAGCCAAAGAGGAAGAGGACACTCCCTGCACAACACTATATAGCAGTGTGGCAGGGGAGTGTCATTACACTCTTTGTCCAGTAGGTGTGGGTGTTACACTTTGCCAGTTACAAGGGCTTGGCCCAATAACAGGGGAAAAGAGAACTAATACAAAAAGGTAGGGGATTAACTCTATAGGGATAGGATATCCTATAGGTCCCTACATACACCTGGGGGAAAAATCCATTTTGTCCCGACAATGGTGAAAGGATATAAACACAATAGTAACAAAGTGAATATATAAGTGCAAACCAACAATACCATTGAACATCACTCTTCTGGTATCCTCTCCTGAGGAATACCTGGTAACAATGGGTACTGTGGAGAAAGGAACAGTAAAGAGCAAAAAGTGCAATACTGTATTGGATAAGTTTCAGTGCAAATAACATCAGTTACATAACTTTATTACATTCATGAGGTCCTTAAAGGCACACTCAGGCACTTGACTTACGAACTTGAACCATCCATAGTGTATCAGGAGGTCCAGGCACAGGCTTGGCTGAAAAGAAAATTTTAACATACATTTCTTTTCACAATTTAACACTCATTTTCAATGCAGTTGAGTTACATGACCCCACCATAACCAAAAGCTTTATTCCATAGCACACCCCCCCCTACCCAAGTGTACAAAGTCACTGAGAGCCACTTGGGGAGTAGTAAGGCGAAGAATAAAGGTGCTACTCAGCGAGTAGTTAGAGGTAGAAGAGTTGTGGTGGGTAGAGATGTCGCGAACTGTTCGCCGGCGAACTTGTTCGCGCGAACATCGGGTGTTCGCGCTCGCCGGAAGTTCGCGAACGTCGCGCGACGTTCGCCATTTTGGGTTCGCCATTGTTGGCGCTTTTTTTTGCCCTCTCACCCCAGACCAGCAGGTACATGGCAGCCAATCAGGAAGCTCTCCCTTGGACCACTCCCCTTCCCTATAAAAACCGAAGCCCTGCAGCTTTTTTTCACTCTGCCTGTGTGTGCTGAAGAGATAGTGTAGGGAGAGAGCTGCTGCCTGTTAGTGATTTCAGGGACAGTTGAAAGTTTGCTGGCTAGTAATCGTTTTGATACTGCTCTGTTATTGGAGGGACAGAAGTCTGCAGGGGTTTGAGGGACATTTAAGCTTAGGTAGCTTTGCTGGCTAGTAATCTACCTTCTACTGCAGTGCTCTGTATGTAGCTGCAGTGGGCAGCTGTCCTGCTTCTGATCTCATCTGCTGACTGCTGCAATAACAGTAGTCCTTGTAAGGACTGCTTTTATTTATTTTTTTGTTGTTTTACTACTACTACTACTACTACTACTACTACTACTACTACTACTACTATAAGAGCCCAGTGCTATTAGTCTAGCAGTGTTGGGGAGTGGGACTGGTGTGCTAATCTGCTGCTCCTAGTAGTTCAGCAGCACCAACTTTAATTTTTTTTTTTTAATATTCATTCTTTTTTTATTTAACTTTTTTTTTATTTTACTACCGCTGTAGTAGTGTATAAGTTGACCTTTTAGGCATTATTTGCCCTGTAGGCATTTTTTGCCCAGTGTGTTATTCAACCAACTGCTATCTAGCTGTGTGCCCGTGTTCACATTCTGTCTAAATATCCATAATATTACCGTCTCCAGAAAAAACACCGGAGTGACTTTTTTCAAGCAGCCATAATAAATTTTACGTAATCCGTATCCATCGCTGTAGTAGTGTATAAGTTGACCTTTTAGGCATTATTTGCCCTGTAGGCATTTTTTGCCCAGTGTGTTATTCAACCAACTGCTATCTAGCTGTGTGCCCGTGTTCACATTCTGTCTAAATATCCATAATATTACCGTCTCCAGAAAAAACACCGGAGTGACTTTTTTCAAGCAGCCATAATAAATTTTACGTAATCCGTATCCATCGCTGTAGTAGTGTATAAGTTGACCTTTTAGGCATTATTTGCCCTGTAGGCATTTTTTGCCCAGTGTGTTATTCAACCAACTGCTATCTAGCTGTGTGCCCGTGTTCACATTCTGTCTAAATATCCATAATATTACCGTCTCCAGAAAAAACACCGGAGTGACTTTTTTCAAGCAGCCATAATAAATTTTACGTAATCCGTATCCATCGCTGTAGTAGTGTATAAGTTGACCTTTTAGGCATTATTTGCCCTGTAGGCATTTTTTGCCCAGTGTGTTATTCAACCAACTGCTATCTAGCTGTGTGCCCGTGTTCACATTCTGTCTAAATATCCATAATATTACCGTCTCCAGAAAAAACACCGGAGTGACTTTTTTCAAGCAGCCATAATAAATTTTACGTAATCCGTATCCCTCGCTGTAGTAGTGTATAAGTTGACCTTGTAGGCATTATTTGCCCTGTAGGCATTTTTTGCCCAGTGTGTTATTCAACCAACTGCTATCTAGCTGTGTGCCCGTGTTCACATTCTGTCTAAATATCCATAATATTACCGTCTCCAGAAAAAACACCGGAGTGACTTTTTTTCAAGCAGCATTCTTATATTTTACGTAATCCGTATCCACCGCTGTGTATACGTTGACCTTGTAGGCATTATTTGCCCTGTAGGCATTTTTTGCCCAGTGTGTTATTCAACCAACTGCTATCTAGCTGTGTGCCCGTGTTCACATTCTGTCTAAATATCCATAATATTACCGTCTCCAGAAAAAACACCGGAGTGACTTTTTTTCAAGCAGCATTCTTATATTTTACGTAATCCGTATCCACCGCTGTGTATACGTTGACCTTGTAGGCATTATTTGCCCTGTAGGCATTTTTTGCCCAGTGTGTTATTCAACCAACTGCTATCTAGCTGTGTGACCGTGTTCACATTCTGTCTAAATATCCATAATATTACCGTCTCCAGAAAAAACACCGGAGTGACTTTTTTTCAAGCAGCATTCTTATATTTTACGTAATCCGTATCCACCGCTGTGTATACGTTGACCTTGTAGGCATTATTTGCACAGTGTTTTCTTCAAACCGCCATCTAGCTGTGTGAGCTTGTTCACATTTTGTCTAAATATTGATAATATTATCGTCTCTAGAAAAACCACTTGAGTTACTTTTTTTCAAGCAGCATTCATATATTTTACGTAATCCGTATCCACCGCTGTAGTAGTGTATACGTTGATCTTGTAGGCATTATTTGCACACTGTTTTCTTCAAACTGCCATCTAGCTGTGTGTATTATCGTTTCCAGAAAAACCAACTGAGTTTTTGTTGTTGTTGTTTTTTTAAAAATAATGCCAGGCAAAGGCAGGCCGCCACGCAGAGGCCGTGCTAGGGGCCGTGCTGCTATGCAATCCTGTGGCCCTAGCAAATTGCCCAGTTTTAAAAAGCCAATGACCCTGAACTCCCAAAATGCTGAAGAGGTAGTTGACTGGCTTACACAGCACACCCCATCCTCTACCGTTTCTAACTTTACCACAACATCCTCCTCATCCTCCACTGCTATGGCCACCCCACGTAACACTTCCTCCACCACCGGTGCCCCATCTTCACTGGAGTCAGAGGAGTTATTTTCCCATGAGTTTCTTGAACTGAGTAATGCGCAACCATTATTGGCAGAAGAAGATGAAGGAGATGAGGACGTTACACCAGATTTAATTCTGGCAGAGAACACGACAGAGATGGACATAATGATGAGTGATGAGGAGGAGGAGGAGGTCCCCGCTGCTGCTTCCTTCTGTGATGTGTCAGAAGAAATTGATGCATCTGAGGAGAATGATGATGAGGAGATTGATGTTTTGTGGGTGCCTAGTAGAAGAGAGCAAGAGGAGGGTAGTTCAGATGGAGAGACGGAGAGTCAGAGAGGCAGTAGGAGAATAAGACTTAGAAGAAGCAGGGAGGCCAGCCCGCAGGGATCAGTAGGGCAACAACATGTATCGGCACCTGTGTTCAGCCGGCCAACGCACCCGCCATTGCCGCCAATGCCGCCAACTTCTACTGTTACCGCCAGATCGCACACTTCCAAAAAGTCAGCAGTGTGGGATTTTTTTAATGTGTGTGCCTCTGACAAAAGCATTGTAATTTGCAATGAGTGCAGTCAGAAACTGAGCCTTGGTAAGCCCAACAGCCACATAGGTACAACTTCTATGCGAAGGCACATGAGCGGCAAGCACAAAGCACTTTGGGAGCAACACCTCAAAGGCAACAGGCAAACTAAAAGTCACACTCCTTCTGGTCCAGCATCTTACTGCTCTACCTCTGCTCTCCTTGACCCATCTGAACCACCCTCCACTCCGCCTTCCACCTTGACCACCTGTTCCCATTCCCAGTCATCTGCCACCAGCCAAGTTTCTGTGAAGGCCATGTTTGAGCGTAAGAAGCCAATGTCTGACTGTCACCCCCTTGCCCGGCGTCTGACAGCTGGCTTGTCTGCACTCTTAGCCCGCCAGCTTTTACCATACCAGCTGGTGGACTCTGAGGCCTTCCGCAAATTTGTAGCAATTGGGACACCGCAGTGGAAGGTACCCAGCCGCAATTTTTTTTCTAAAAAGGGAATACCACACCTGTACCAACATGTGCAGAGCCAAGTTACCGCATCTCTGTCACTTAGTGTTGGGCCAAAGGTCCATATGACTACTGACGCATGGTCCTCCAAGCATGGTCAGGGCAGGTATGTCACCTACACTGCCCACTGGGTGAACTTGGTAATGGCTGGGAATGGGAAGCAGGGAATGGGTAGCTCAACAACAACAACAACAGTGGAGTTGGTGTCACCGCCACGGATTGCACGCGGTTCTGCCACCACCTCTACTCCTCCATCGCTCTCTACCTCGTCTTCTTCCTCTTCTTCTTCTTACTCTGCTGCTGGGTCCTCCTTCTCCTCCTCCACACCTGTGCACCCCCAGCTCCCCCTAGGCTATTCGACGTGCCAGGTACGCCGTTGTCACGCTGTCTTGGGGATGACGTGCCTGGAAAGCAAAAACCATACCGGATCTGTACTCCTGTCATCTCTGCAGTCACAGGCCGATCGGTGGCTGACCCCACACCAACTGCAGATCGGAAAAGTGGTGTGTGACAATGGAAGCAATCTGTTGGCAGCGTTGAGACTGGGAAATTTAACACATGTGCCCTGCATGGCACATGTGTTAAATTTAATAGTCCAACGTTTTGTCTCCAAGTACCCAGGATTCCAGGACGTTCTCACCCAGTCCAGAAAGGTGTCGGCCCATTTCAGACGTTCCTACACAGCCATGGCACGCCTTGCTGACATTCAGCAGCGCTACAACATGCCAGTCAGGCGTTTGATTTCTGACAGCCAGACTCGCTGGAATTCAACGCTCCTTATGTTGGAACGTCTGCTGCAACAACAAAGGGCCGTCAACGAGTACCTTTTTGAACTGGGTGGTAGGACTGGATCTGCAGAGCTGGGGATTTTTTTCCCCCGTTACTGGGTGCTTATGCGCGATGCCTGCAGGCTCATGCGACCTTTTGAAGAGGTGACAAATATGGTCAGTCGCACCGAAGGCACCATCAGCGACCTAATACCCTTCGCTTTCTTCCTGGAGCGTGCCGTGCGACGAGTGACAGATGAGGCTGTAGACCAGCGTGACGAGGAGCTGGAAGCGCACGATTTATGGTCGCAATCACCAGAACGAACCCAGGCACCTGCTGCAACGCAGGGAGAGGTGCCAGAAGTGGAGTCAGAGGAGGAAGGTGGCTTTGTGGAGGAGGAGGAGGAGGACCAACAGGAGCAGGCTTCCCAGGGGGCTAGTGGTGACCTTTTGGGGACCCCTGGTCTTGTACGTGGCTGGGGGGAGGAGACCGTGGATGATGCAGTCCTTGATAATGAGGAAGCGGAGATGGATAGCTCTGCATCCAACCTTGTGAGAATGGGGTCTTTCATGCTGGCATGCCTGTTGAAGGACCCCCGTATCAAGAGGCTTAAGGAGAAGGACCTGTACTGGGTCGCAACGCTACTAGACCCTCGGTACAAGCATAAAGTGTCAGAAATGTTACCAACATACCACAAGTCCGAAAAGATGCGGCATTTACAAACCAGCCTGCAAAACATGTTGTACAATGCTTTTAAGGGTGATGTCACTTCAGGAACTCATCAACATTCCAGGGGCAGAGGTGCCAGTAATCCTGCCACGAGCACACCTGCAAGGACAAAGCCCTTTGGCCGGTCTGTAACGTCAGACATGCAAATGTTTTTCTGTCCAAGGCAGCGCCACAACCCTTCGGGATCCACCCTCAAAGAACGCCTCGACCGGCAGGTAGCGGACTACCTGGCATTAACTGCAGATATCGACACTCTGAGGAGCGATGAACCCCTGGACTACTGGGTGCGCAGGCTTGATCTGTGGCCAGAGCTGTCACAATTTGCCATGAACCTCTTGTCTTGCCCAGCCTCAAGTGTGCTCTCAGAAAGGACCTTCAGTGCAGCAGGAGGGATTGTAACTGAGAAGAGAACTCGCCTAGGTCACAAAAGTGTCGATTACCTGACCTTTATTAAAATGAATGAGGGGTGGATCTCGGAGGGTTACTGCACGCCGGAAGACTTGTTCTGACTTCTATGCAGCTGTCCTTCTCTTCAAGCCTCATGACTCCACACACAGCTGTCCTTTAGCGTCCTCCTCCCTCCGCCACCGTTACAAACTAGGGTGCAAACCCTACTGGTTTAATTTTTTCTGGCCTCTGTGCTTCAGTGGCTGCAACCAAAAAAACTGGGCAAACAATGTCTACAAGGTCAACGTATGGCGAAAAATGACTATTTTCAGCATTTATATGGCATATTTTTTCTGGCAACTGTGCTTCAGTGGCTGCGTCCAAAAAAATGCATATTTTCTGCATTTATATGGCATAATTTTTCTGGCCTCTGTGCTTCAGTGGCTGCAACCAAAAAAATGCATATTTTCTGCATTTATATGGCATAATTTTTCTGGCCTCTGTGCTTCAGTGGCTGCAACCAAAAAAATGCATATTTTCTGCATTTATATGGCATAATTTTTCTGGCCTCTGTGCTTCAGTGGCTGCAACCAAAAAAATTTATATTTTCAGCATTTATATGGCATAATTTTTCTGGCAACTGTGCTTCAGTGGCTGCGACCAAAAAAATGACTATTTTCAGCATTTCTATGGCATATTTTTTCTGGCCTCTGTGCTTGAGTGGCTGCGGCCAAAAAAACTGGGCAAACAATGCCTACAAGGTCAACGTCGTTGACCTTGTAGGCATTGTTTGCCCAGTTTTTTTGGCCGCAGCCACTCAAGCACAGAGGCCAGAAAAAATATGCCATAGAAATGCTGAAAATAGTCATTTTTTGCCATACCTTGACTCAACGTATATGGCAAAAAATGACTATTTTCAGCATTTATATGGCATATTTTTTCTGGCAACTGTGCTTCAGTGGCTGCGACCAAGAAAACTGGGCAAACAATGCCTACAAGGTCAACGTATGGCAAAAAATGACTATTTTCAGCATTTATATGGCATATTTTTTCTGGCCTCTGTGCTTCAGTGGCTGCAACCAAAAAAATTTATATTTTCAGCATTTATATGGCATAATTTTTCTGGCCTCTGTGCTTCAGTGGCTGCAACCAAAAAAATTTATATTTTCAGCATTTATATGGCATATTTTTTCTGGCAACTGTGCTTCAGTGGCTGCGTCCAAAAAAACTGGGCAAACAATGTCTACAAGGTCAACGTATGGCGAAAAATGACTATTTTCAGCATTTATATGGCATAATTTTTCTGGCCTCTGTGCTTCAGTGGCTGCAACCAAAAAAATTTATATTTTCAGCATTTATATGGCATATTTTTTCTGGCAACTGTGCTTCAGTGGCTGCGTCCAAAAAAACTGGGCAAACAATGTCTACAAGGTCAACGTATGGCGAAAAATGACTATTTTCAGCATTTATATGGCATATTTTTTCTGGCAACTGTGCTTCAGTGGCTGCGTCCAAAAAAACTGGGCAAACAATGCCTACAAGGTCAACGTATGGCAGTTGTTTAAAGAGAACAGTAGATTACTAGCCAGCAAAGCTACCTAAGCTAAAATGTCCCTCAAATCCCTGCAGACTTCTGTCCCTCCAATACAGAGCAGTATCACGCAGATTACTAGCCAGCAAACTTACTATCATCTGTCCCTGAAATCACTAACAGCTCTCGCCCTACACTATCTCTTCCAAGCACACACAGGCAGATTTTTCAGATACATTTTTGCCCTTGATCCCCCTCTGGCATGCCACTGTCCAGGTCGTTGCACCCTTTAAACAACTTTAAAATCATTTTTCTGGCCAGAAATGTCTTTTGTAGATGTTAAAGTTCGCCTTCCCATTGAAGTCTATGGGGTTCGCGAACCGTTCGCGAACCGCTCGCAATTTTGCGCAAGTTCGCGAATATGTTCGCGAACTTTTTTTCCGACGTTCGCTACATCCCTAGTGGTGGGGGCTCAGCAGTCTTTGTCTCATGAATCCAACTATTTACAGTTCCAGACAATGTTCAGAAGTCCAGAAATGGAACAATGAGTGAACAAACAAAATGAAGAAGGCCCACCACTTGGGGCATCAATCTTGAAAAACAATGAAGAAGGCCCAAATCTTGGGGCATCAATCTTGAAGAACAATGAAGAAGGCCCAAATCTTGGGGCAATCAAACGACGTCCTCAAGTGTAAACAAGTCATCTCTAAGAGGAATACTCACTCATAGAGGCATACTGAAAATATTACAACACACAGGGTCCAGCCGGATCCACTGTGGACAGCTCAAATGATCATACCATACTTTTCCAGGGTATGTTCATAGGATAGATAGTAAGAAGGGTGAGGTTTCTCTACCTTCCCTCCATTAGGCAGAGTGGACGCCAAGCTGAAGAAGCGCTCCTCTTGAAACTTCCCACAGCTTTTAACATGGTGTTTTAAGATGGTACGCCCATACCACCATTCGCTGAGGGTGTCACAGAGGAAGACCATGTCACGCTGCCGCTTCTGTGGATCGCTCTGGAACAATCCCTTGGGTCCCACACCTGTTTTCTTTAACAATTCTCCATACAGCCATTCTTCCAAATTCTTCTCCACTTCGTCATAAACCCACTCAGGTGCATAGGGCATTGGATAACCCCAACGGTCACGAACACGGGCATTGATAATACGTTGCACCCGTGAAACTGTGCGTGCCTTCTTGGGGTCGGCCCTTCCCTGAGCGACCCAGAATCCTTGAGCCTCTGGAGAAAGCAATGGTTTAGACAAGCAGGCAACAGGCTGCTGAGAACTGGAATACTCTGAGGGACCCACTGTGAATGAAGCCTCATCCTCTGGTGCAGTGGTTGGCTTAGGAGTAGCAGGCCTAGGCGTGGCCGGTTTGGGTTTAACAGGCCTAGGAGTAGCATCAGGGTTCCTGCGCATAGTACTCCCCCTCCCTCCAGGTGGAACACGTGGCTTCCCACTCAGTGTGGCTGCATCCCCACTAGCGCCTACTCCCTGTGACTGGGAAATAGACAAAGCCTTTAGAGGTGTGGGCAGGCTCTGTATGCTGGGTGGCCGCACTGAGGAGAGGTGATGAGGATATGCGGGAACAGGTGCAGGAGCAGAGTCTCCTGACACTGAAGACAGTCCATCTGTGTCTGTGGCGATGGATTTGGTCTTTATGCCCTTTTTAGGATCAGCATAAAGTACATAGGGACCTAACCAACACTCGTGAAAGCAATGGGGGCACGAAGAGTGGAAATTACAGGTCTCTGTGGATAGTTCACAGGTACAGTGCCCGCAGTAAGGAACAACTATCCGGTTAAAGTGGACATTGAGCTTTTCACCATATGTCCCGGCCCAAATATATCTAAGGCCAAAGTCTACATCTTCTATGTCCTCATCCGAGAACAGCGGGGCCCCAGACAGGTTTTCCTCCGCATCCGCCCAACCCTCCCAGGAATGGTCAGCCATAATAATGGGAAAAAGGGTTTACCGGCAAGAAGAGTGTAGGTAGTAAGTCCTCCACTATACCCGCAGCCGCAGGGTAATCAGTAGTGAAGGTCCGGAAGGTCTGCACGTGGATGGGCCACAGCCGTGGTCCGTGATGGTGCAGCACCTTGAACAGGAGCGATGCTGAAATCCTCCGGTTTGCTGAAATAAAGAAACGGTAGCAAGCAGGTACCGCGGGCGTGAAGGGTGGAAGTGTGGGGAAACTTTCTAGGCAGCCGCCGGAAATCCACAGGCACAAACAGGTAGAGTAGTGATGCGCACGTCCTCTCTCTGCAAAGTCCCTTCACAAAATGGCGGCGGGACGTGACTTCAGGGACCGCCTTAATCCCAAAGCGCGCCAACAGGTTACTGCGCGGGAAAAAGATTGGCGCCAGCGAAATCTCGCGCTAGCGAGACTTGAGCTATGGCGCAGGCTCGTGTATCGGGAAATAGAACCTCCAAGCCCGAACCCACGGCCCTGAGATACTAGGGGAAAGTACCTAGTAAATTTAGTAGAAAGACGTGCAGGCAGCCTTTTGCCAATCGGGTCCGCCGCCTGTCACGAAAATTTAAAGCGACAGTGCACAAAAACACTAAATCACAAAAATACAAAAATAGCCTGGATTTAGGGGCGTGGCCCCACGTTGGGCGCCAAAATGTAACGCTTTCTTGGCCTATTCTGCCAATTAGGAGTTAAGGGTGTCCAGCTAGGTAGTGAGCATGGGTTACATTGCGAATCCTCACCCAGGGCAGAGCCTTCGCCAAATGGAAGCTTCCCCTTTAAACTGTAGTTGAACTACAACTCACAGGCATATAAGTACAAAAATAGAATAATGGACGCCAGGAGGTTCTTTAAAAAGGTAAAACAGGAGCAGATTTATTATGCCAAAGGCAAATGACCACAGGTTTACTTACAATAGTTTTGAGGACACAGCAGATGGAATCACTTTGGACAGTAAAGGTTCACAGTCAGACATATGCGACTCCCAAAGGATATTGCAGATAGGTGTACATCAAATCCCAGTTCAACCGACGTTGCACAGTGAGGGGATCGGGATCAATCAGGTAGGGTTCAGGTAGTCCTTTGCTCACCTACTGCCCTAACAACTGAGGTCCCTGCTCTAAAGGCAAACAGGCCTTGTGGGAAGCTACTTCCTCCTACAATCCTTGTTGGAGCGACAGCTGCTCTTTCTGCTACACCTCTCTGTCTTTCTCTCCTAGAGAGACTATAACAATATCTTACTATGCTAGCTGGTCCTCGTTCACGGGGTTACCTGGTCCCCGACTTAGCACTAAAGGTGTCAGGTCCCTTTAGGGTAAAGGCTTTACTGGGGCCTATGGTGATCCCAGGCTCAGTGGAGATTCACCTAGCAGCAGCACCAGGAGCCAAAGAGGAAGAGGACACTCCCTGCACAACACTATATAGCAGTGTGGCAGGGGAGTGTCATTACACTCTTTGTCCAATAGGTGTGGGTGTTACACTTTGCCAGTTACAAGGGCTTGGCCCAATAACAGGGGAAAAGAGAACTAATACAAAAAGGTAGGGGATTAACTCTATAGGGATAGGATATCCTATAGGTCCCTACATGTATATTAAAGGGTTCTGTGAATTTTGCATTTATTGGGATGAATGACCCCTTAGCTCTCTTTTTTTCAATGCAATGAGGTATGATTTGCCCTTTTCCACCCTACTAGTTAATCAGTTTACAAATATGTACAACCTGAGCTTGTACAGCTGCTGTGGCTGGGTCATGGAGGGAAGCTGAGAGGTGCATAGCAACATCAGCCAGAGGGGTGCAGGCTGGGAGTCTCTGGATTCACAACATGCTTTTTAGCAGTCGTAAGAAACCTCTCCATCGTAAGAAACTCCGTAGAAATAGCTCTCTTCTAGGTGCAGAAATGACTGTTCCAATTTACTTCTTTTTCAGCTGTAGTTGGGGGCCCATTTACTTAGCTCGAGTGAGGGAAAAGAAGAAAATACACTTAAATTTCGAATGTTTTTTTTGGCTACTTTGACCATCGAATGGGCTACTTCAACCTTCGACTACAACTTCAAATCGAACTATTCGAACTAAAAATCGTTCGACTATTCGACCATTCGATAGTCGAAGTACTGTCTCTTTAAAAGAAAACTTCGACCCCCTAGTTCGCCACCTAAAACCTACCGAAGTCAATGTCCGCCTATGGGGACCGATATTCGACCATAAGTAAATTTGCCCTTTGGTGTTTAACAAACCAAATACAGCTGTGCAAGAACTACAATGCAACAAAACACAATTTCCCCCTCTTAAATGATTTTTGAGGCTCTTTTTTCACCAGCGGTGTTAAACTAGGAATCAATGGTCCCTTGCTTCACCCTTTACAGTCTGGGTACCAAGGCACCATATACTAGCAACTGGTTATTCTGCGGCAGTTGCTTTAGTGAAACTTCTGACACCCCCATGACAGCTGAAGGCATGGCTGCAAGTTCCTTGCCCTTCCTTACACCAGTAAGAACCTGCAGTAGTTAACCTTTCTTTTGCCAAATTTATATTGTATACAATGGTGCTAAAGTAAATATCTGAATTGCATCAAATGTCTGTATAATATTAAGGCTAGTAAGTCATTGTAAACAAAAGAGGCTTTGTGTGTCTCAAACCCTGAGTATCTAAAGCCTCTTAAATACAATTTTAGAGTTTGAAATCCAAAATGATGTTGTTATAATGGAATCAAACTAGCAGGACTAATGAAATAGCAACTTAGCGTACCAGTTTGCATATTGTATTGGCTCTCTGCTATCACCTGCTGTATACTGCAGGTAGTTCATGTGAGACCACCATTTCAGCCACTGAGCTCTGTCCATCTTGTATTTACTTGCCCTAATCCAAAAATAATTTCATTCATATTCTGCCACACAGTTTATCAAATCTAAAATCAAATACTGCCTGCTGCCAGAAATGGAGACTGACAGCTCAGTGTGTTTCTAAGGGAGTGAGTGTCAAAGAAAAATTATATTTTGGTAAAATGTCGCCATAGGGGAATGCTGCTTAGTATTTCAGCAAAATATCTTGTGCCTTAAAAAACTAAAAATCCGCACATGAGCTATATCTTCTAGCATCTCTCTATTTTAATGTCCAGTTTACCATACATATAAGCTGTGCCATCCCCAGCTGCCTTGAAGGCCCAAATGCTTACAGTATTGTGATTTGACTTAAGAGCTTTATACACACATTCTGTGTCCCAGTTACACCACAACCATTATAAATTTACATTCACAAAATGACACTGATCAACACTGTATTAGCGCATAACGACTATGCACATTGGCTCATGCAAATACCCATTTCATTTGCGAGGCATTTGCAAATATTTTTGCACAGCGTGCATCTAACCGCAATTCGCATATTTAAGCATATAGGGGAAAGCATGCTCAAAACAACCATATGCAAATAAATATGTGCTGCACAAATTTTATATTGTAAATTTCAATTACAACTTCCTTGCTGTGCCCTTCTTTTCTTTCTCTTTCACTTTTCAAAGGAACCCTGTTGTTGGTTGTGTGTTCAAGGGTGTTGGTTGTTCCTGTGTGTGCTGATAACTGTATATCCAGCTTGAAGAACTACTTGTAATTTGTAATAATGGACTAAAGTGCTGACAGACATATCATAGTTACCATAAGCTTTTCTGTACCAAACTTCGATTTTTAAAAAAACTGATTCAAGATGTTTGTAATTTACTCAGCATTTCCTTGTGTCATCTGTTATTGTAAGGAATGTTAAGTGTTGCATAAATAAGTAGCATCTTATAAATAAAATATACTTAATTATGAAATGTACATGCTGCAGTCCAAAATGTATTGACTAACATTAAAGCTATACCGTCTGCATATAACACAGATATGGGATCAATTATCCCAAGCAATTTGTAAGATGGGTTTTTACAAACTTAAAAAGCATTCAATAAATCCAATTGGATTGTTTAGCCATCAATATTTATTTATGCAGCTTGATTACCACCTCCCACCAACTTCATTTTTACAAAAAATTTAATAATTTACTCTGGGTGATGGCCTTCTCCTAATTTGGCGCTTTCTGGATTTTGTTGGATTTTGTTTGGATGCTGTTAAGAGATCCATACCTGTACTGCCACAAACTCATGGGTAAGCAGTGTAATTTTAGTACAGGTATGGGACCTGTTATCCAGAATGCTCAGGACCTGGGGGTTTCCGGATAAGGGATCTTTCCGTAATTTGGGTCTTCATGCCTTAAGTCTACTAGAAACAAACAATAGAGAGCACTCACCCCGAACTCGCTGTATGTCGACCTTGCCGTCTGTGCTGACACATGCACGCGCCTCCGGAAGAACACGCTGTGAACTGTATCCAATAGGGTAACCAAATCATGGAGCACCAGGCAGCATTTAGGGTCATATAAAAAGTCCAAATTTATTGATAATGCATCATAAAACCATATTAAGCAACAATGTGAACCAGCCCCAAGCTTAACGCGTTTCGTGGCCTCACGCCACTTCCTCCGAAGCGTAATTCCGTAATTTGGGTCTTCATGCCTTAAGTCTACTAGAAATTCATTTAAACATTAAATAAACCCAATAAGCTGGTTTTGCTTCCAATAGGGATTCATTATATCTTAGTTGGGATCAAGTACAAGCTACTGTTTTATTATTACAGAGAAAAAGGAAATCATTGTTAAAAATTTGGATTATTTGGATAAAATGGAGTCTATGGGAGCCATTCCGTAATTTGGAGCTTTCTGGATATCAGGTTTCCAGATAAGGGATCCTATACCTCTACATACAAGCCGCTTTTACTGGGTGAGCATTGTGTAACCATGTTGACCAGCCTACAGTTTAATGAAGGGTCAGTTAATTTTTGAGCATGTTTAGACATTGGAAACGAGCAAATATGTAGCCATCTGTGTGTACGTAGCCTTAGTTTTTCCAAGTTTCCTTATTTTTTCTAAAGAAATGGTAAGAATGAAGTGAACAAATAACATGATTTGATGGATATTAAATACCACGCTCGGCACTTCCGGGGAACTAGGGGAACAAAAGCACTGTGTTCTATCAATACGGCTGAGGCTTGATCTGGGCTGGCTATGGTGGCATCTATTGTGCCATAGCATTCCTCTGCAAATAGAACATGTCTTCTCTTCTGTGTCCATATTTTAAGCTGTGGGGACAAGTGGTTCTGTGTGAGAAGATTTGTTGGACTTTCCTTTGGTTCTATATATACAGCAGCTCTGTAGGCAGTCGTGGATCTGATAGGAGGGCTGTGCAATGCGTGAAGAGTTCTCCCGTCCTTAAGATAAATTCAGTGTATCTATCGTAATGTGAGAATTGCCTTTACCATATCTGGCATGTAAAAACATCATCTAAATAAAGTGACCCAGATTTGGAGTTTCTTTTTTTGTTTTTAATGTAACCCTCTCATCGTATCTGCCTTTAAAATTATATTCTGTTTACACACTTCATTCACTGTTATAAGCAATTCTGTAGACTACTAGATGGTCGAGATTTCTAAGCATCTTAAATGTTTAAATCCTTTGTGTACATACACTATACTGCATGGTCAGGAGTATCCAGGCATCCCTTCTAGTTAATTAAAATTGTCTATTTAATCCATCTTTGCCAACGCAAGTGCCACCGCATCATACAGTAACAACGCTTCCTACTTTTTAGCCACATTTAGGGGCAGGTCCTTTCCTGTTTCAGAGCGATAATATCCCTATGCACAAAGCAAGATCCTTTAATAATTGGTTTGCTGAGGTGGAAGTGGAAGAACCGGACTGGCCTGCACTGAGCCCTGACTTCAAACCAAATAGAAATCTGCGGGATAAATTGGAATGCCGATGCGAGACAGGCCAGATCACCCAATATAGGTGCCTAATCCTGTATGCATAAATGGAATTATATCCCACCAATATCTAGTAGAAAGCCTTCCCAGAAACCAGATTAAGAGAGTAAGGGTTATTTTGGCAGCAAAGAGAGACGTTAAATAGAGTTTATATAGAATATAATAAATCTTATACACTGTTATAAGGATTATTACATTGCAGAATGCAACAGTTCCTGATGAGACCTGCTGTGTTCAGTACTACGACTAAATCCCTAGAGACGCTAGAGACCTGCTGTGTTCAGTACTAAGACTAAATACCTAGGGACGCTAACCCTGGTTGTCGTATGCCATCAATTGTTTCCAAACAGTATGCCCTCTCCCAAGATTTGCAGGCAGACGTCTACTCTAATAGCCATGATAAAAAACCTTGATTAAAAACTACTTTCAGCTCCTACTTCTCTCCTCAGTTCATAAACATTGAAGTATGCTTACAAATTCCCAATTGGGCTCTGGGAGCCATTGGTAGAAACAGACCATGTTATCAAGTGGTAATAACCTAAGCATGTCAGACAAAAGCAACCGTTGTATTTATATTAGAGTCAAAATTCCTTGAGCTCAAGTATTTCAAGGGACCCCGAAGAACAAAATTTGAGAATAATCATGTATTTCTAGTGGAACTGAGCAAAAATGAGAAAAAAACAATGTTCTAGTGACACACTGGTAAATGTGCCATATTTGTATCTTTTGTCTCGTGGCCAAAGGGTCAGTAACATGTTTAATATTCTGTATTCTGCACCTCCTGCCGCAAGTGGATCTTAAATTTTAAAGAAATATTTTTATACCAGATTAGCCTGTAATATTTAAAGGTCAGTTCCTCTGTAAAATCTCATTAAATAAATCTTGACATGTAGCTCATACAGCTGCCTCTGCTCTGACTAAAATTCCATTTTATCTGTGAAATCCTGCAGCAGTAAGCAATGTTTGACAGCTAAACCTGAAATGTTAGGGACGCCATGCACAGAATATAATGTGAAGCATTCGCTTTATAACCTGAAGCATTGAATGGACATGATGGGGGTAGGGAGAGGAAACACTTGCTTAAAGCAATGGGACATAGTATGGGTGAAACTGGAATGGTAAGCATTATCATGAATAACAAGAATGGCACTTGTGTTTATTTAAGGCTTTAATCTATTTTTATTGAGCCACAGATTTGCCATGTATCCTTTTTGTCTTTAAATGGATGTGAACCCCAAACATTACATTTACAGATTATCTACATTGGAAAGCTTTTACAATTTTTTTCATTCATTAGGCCAAACATTTTTCTAGTGTTTATATCCCCTTTAAACAGGAACTTATAAGATTGTGTTCTGGAGACTTTCCATATAGAACAATGGCCGCCTGCTCAGCCGGTAGCTATGTTGTGTTTCAAACATGTATTCTGTCATTTGCTCTGACCCTATTAGCAACGTCAGTCGTCTCAAGCAGCTGCACTAATTTCTCTTTCAGCTCTGACCCCTATAGCATGTTACACAAACACGTTCCCTACACAGTTGTTGCTTGTGTCAGCAGACCTTACCTATCTGACTAACCCTGTGTGATTGTTTATAAAGTGCCTTACCTTAATCTATCACATACTCACATATATGAAGAATAGCTCACACAAATAGCACACTGATATTATTTTCCCCTTTGTATGTAAAAGCTGTTTGCGTGTATATAGGCAGCCAATACATCCATACAGTTTAAACCTATATGACTATCTATTGCATTATACCTTTAACTTACAGGGAAACCTCAATTTTACATCCCCTGATTTTAAGTTTCTTCTCATTTTACATTGTTGTTTTGTGGTCCCACCTATATATTATGCATAATATATTTCCCTGATTTTACATTTTCCTAGATTTTACACCATTTATTTCTGGTCCCCTGAAAAACATGAAATGGGGGTTCTACTGGATATCATTATACCTTCCATCATTTTACATTGTGCCCCTTCATATGAATTTTCTTGTAACAGTGCCTATTCTAGACTGTGTGTTTTATTGTCCGTAGTTTTTTTTAACATATTTATGAGCTTAAAAATAGACTTTTTAATCATTTCTTTAGTTTTATTTTTACATATCAGTTTTCTAAATATGACCTTTATGAGTTTATCAAGGCAATTAGGTATATACAGTATGAATTTGCTTGGGGACTGTTGATTTTATTCTTAGGCATGCAATTAATTTCTAAACAGGCCAGCTATTAAATGTAATGTTTAAATAAATGTAAGTGTTAAATAACCAGGAAAGGGTACCTGGATCACTTTTGTACCTAGTGATGAGTGGCAGATACAATGAATTCATTCTTTAATTATATATATCCTGCCTTTTGTAGTATTTATATTATAATTATTTTCACAAATCAGCCATGTACATAATTATTGCAAGTTGTGTGGAAAGGAAGGAAAGTATTATATAAGCAATAATGAATGAGCCTCTGTACCTCACTATCCAATGTTCTGCACTGAGCTGGCATATTGAAATTTAAAGCTCCCATTTTATTCACAGTGTCAGGTTAAATATTAAAAAATATTTGTCCCTCAGTGGATTCAACTTTTTTTTTACTGGGGAATCTCTTCATTCCATTCCTGTATTTTTACCTATCTGATAGCTTGTCTATTCTGTTATAGTATGAATTTAAAGCAAAGAATATCAAGAAGAAGAAAGTAAGCATCCTGGTGTCGGTGGATGGTGTGAAAGTCACTCTAAGGAAGAAGAAGAGAAAAGTGAGTCCTTTTTCATCTTTGATTGTTGTCATGTAGCGGAGTATTTATGGCAATTTCTAGATCAATGATCCTCAACCAGTGACATGTTGCTCGCTGACCCCTTGGATGTTGCTCCCAGTGGTCTCATACCATGTGCTTGTTTTTGAACTCCAGGTTTGGAGGCAAGTTTTGGTTGCATAAAACCAGATATACTACCAAACAGAACCTCCTGCAGGCTGCCAGTCCACATAGGGGTTATTAAATTGCCAATCAGAACCCTTATTTGCAATCCTCAGGAACTTTTTGCATATTTGTGTTGTTCCCCAACTCTTTTTTTCTGTTTGAACGTGGCTCACGAGTAAAAAAAAAAAATTTGGGGACCCCCGGGCTAGATCATAGAATGATTACGGTTATTCACCAGCATTTGGTAATAGGGATGCACTGAATCCACTTTTTGGATTCGGCCGAACTCCCGAATCCTTTGTGAAAGATTTGGCTGAATACCTAACTGAATCCGAACCCTAATTTGCATATGCAAATTATGGGTGGGAAGGGGAAAACATTTTTTACTTCCTTGTTTTCTGACAAAAAGTCACGGAATTTCCCTCCCCGACCCTAATTTGCATATGCAAATTAGGATTCGGATTCAGTTCGGACGGGTAGAAGGATTTGTCCGAATCCCAAACTGAATCCTGGATTCGGTGCATCCCTAGTTGGTAAGTTTTCTTTTGTAGAGTGCCATTATTCCAGATCATTTCTCATTCAGAGGGAGCTACACAGTCTCTGTAACAGTGAATTTATTTATGTTTTTATTTCCTGTTACTTATATAGTTATAGTTTAGTCAAGAGCCAATTAACCTGCCTGTATGTTTTTGGATTGTGGCAGGAAACTGGAGTACCCAGAATAAACCCACAGCGACAAGGGAGATAGTGCCCTGAGATAGAACTCAGGACCCCAGCACAGCAAGGCAAAAGTGCTACCCATTCAGCCACTGGGCTCCCTGTATCTTGTTACAATACTTGGCTAACATCCTCTTAATCTGGAGCACCCACCATACTTACTTGAAAAGTACCACATTTCATTGTAATGCCGTTTTCAGATGTGACAATGTGAATTATGTTAGTTACATTATTTATATATGTGTACAGAAACATAGCTATTATATTCAACAGTCAGGCAGGATATAAAGGCTTTTTTGCGGCTTTTGCACATATTGCCACTCCATATTGGGTATCTTTGCTCTGTGATCAACCATTTCCAAGTTAATATTATGATATTATAATATCTGGGAACCCATTTGATCTGCATCATGTAAATGTCTGTTACAGGATATTACAATTTAATAAACGATTTATCAGTAAACCGTATAATAGTGGCTTGGGTGCTCAAACCCTGAACCAGTTGCTCTGAACCAATTCCACTTTACACGTGTAAACTTGCTTCTAGTCCCATGTGTAAATTAGAACTCCGCAGGAAGTATCTGTGGTCCAGGTGCTGCAGCCCTTAGCCTGTACCATAGGGGAAAATTTAAACATCCAATCAAGTCGGAATGTGCTCCCATTTGTTCTGTGTTGTAATGTCCTAGAGCAAAATATTTCTCATGTTTTGCTGTGTACATAAGGAAATTATTTTTTCTTGCAGAAAAATGACTGGGTGTGGGATGAAAGCAAGATGTTGGTTATGCAAGATCCTATATACAGGTTAGTGCTCCTGCTAAACAGACTATTGATTATGGAAGTTTCCTATATACAGGTTAGTGCTTTTGCTATATAGAATTTTGATTTTGGAATCAAACTTCAAGACAAGTGCATACATACGGTAGTTACATAGTTACCGTACACAAACATGAATGTATTTAATATAAAATCGCAGATTGCCCTATACCCATGTTTTGAACAGTGTCACCAGTCTTGACTCTCCAACATGGAGATGCTTTATGAGGCCTATAAAAATTAAGTTACCCAGAAAAAAAAATGCATAAAATATTTTTGTCTGTTTAAAAAAGTTACCACAGTGTTTTGGTTCAATGCCAGAATGTGGGACTTAGAAATGTAGCCAGTATTTATCAATATTCAGAATTTATTTTATACGTACGGAAAATAAAGAAATGGTGCCACTGTACACAAGACATCTTTTATTTTCAGTGTGGGATAAATATTGGAGTTTCTGCCTAATCCTGTTGTACTCTCCACAGCTCATCCTTGTAATATACCCATTCTCTAAGGCTCTAAATGAAAAGTTTCCAGGACAAAATGGCACATAGAAAAGTATTAAAGCATTGATGTCTGTATGCAATAACATTTGCAAAAACTTGCACCAGCGTCAAAGTTATACCAGGAAATTTCTCCATTGATTTCCTAAACTTATTTATGTGTGCTACAGATCTTCACAGTGCTTTATAAGTATGGAAAAAAGTATGTGCCATAAAACAGTGTTGCTGGGCCATGGCCTATGTTTCAAAGCAGAGTGCCTTTCTCTTGTGGTTCTTCCATGCAAATCTATCCTAGTTCTTTGATCAGAGTGGTGACTATGACTTTGACTGGACTCCCTCTTCCCATAGGGCTCTAAATGTAACCTTCTTGGCCATCCCCACTTCCTAATACTCATTTGTGAACTACAAATATCCCTCCCCAAGGAATTCTCAGTAAGATTTACTTCATATGGAAAATCTCTAATTTGTGCATATGAACCCACATACTGGTGCAATTTAATTGTGAATAGTTGGTGAGGATGTATAACTTTGATAATCATGCCTGCACAATAGTGATAACAAACAGACCATAACCCTCTTACCTATGAACGGTATTCCAATCTGTTCTCATTCTCCTCACAGGATATTCTATGTGTCTCATGACTCCCAGGATCTGAAGATTTTTAGTTATATTGCAAGGGACGGGACCAGTAACATCTTCCGCTGCAATGTATTTAAGTCCAAGAAAAAGGTAACGTCTAGGGAGTGGTCCTCAGTGACTTCTGTGCTGAAATGGGAGCAGAGGCGAGACTTGCCAAGTGTCCCTCCTACAAACTGAAGGCTGTAGGGCTTACATTTAGCCTTGAGCATTTATACGAGTTCTGCAACAAAATGATTTAAGAAGCAACATACATCATTTATATAAACAATTGGTATGATATTCAAAACGCATTCATTTGGTCATTTAGCAGACATGACTGATTTATGAATATGTAGTTCCAGTGTATGTGTGTTTTTAATACCAGATTAATTCAAGATTAATATAAGATGAAGTTTAAGAAAGAGGTATCATCTTCTGTCTGCTTTGTGTGCCTATGCCTTCTGTTGAACTTTAGTTATTGCCATAGCCAGAAGGTATTGTGAATCCTTATAAGTTCCTTGTGACTGGATCCCAACATGATATTCAGCGTTCGGATTTCTTTGTTCATGGCCAAAATTACAGGCTGAATTTCCCCCTTACACCTAAGGAAAACACTTGCAAATAATGAAAGGGTCAATATAATGGCTCAGTGACTACTGGACACACAGCCATAAGGTCCAGCATATTATTGCTATGAGATTATTGGCAATATGTACATGATGCAAGGCATTGCTGCTGTTGGGTGCTTGGAGTTGTAGTACACAGGAACTACAGACCTATGACATGTTTTGGTGATGTGTGCTATTCCTGTGCCTTATCATACAGAGTCATGCAATGCGTGTTGTGCGGACTGTGGGGCAAGCCTTTGAGGTTTGTCACAAGCTGAGCCTGCAGCACACTGAGCAGAATGGGGATGGGACAGAAGATGCAGAGAGTGACAGAAGCACAGATTCTGAAGGACAAGGTAACCAACAGACAGCAGCTTTGTATTTTTTGCCTATTTCCGTATCATATGGGGTTTTTTTTGTGCTTAGTCTCTGGTACGCTGAGCAAAGGACCTCTGTATATTGACATAAATGGGGAAATGTTTAAAGTGCAGTTATTATTAACAGACTGAAAGGCAGCATGTGATAGTTTGCAACTATTTAATTGTGTTTGGTTTGTTCACCTTTGAAGGGGAACTATCACGAAAATGAAAATTTAATATAAGCTTCAGCATCTTGAAATAAGACATTTTCTAAATATAATTTATTAAAAATTCGGTAGTGTTTCTGAAATCAAGTTTATCTTCACTATTCCTCTCTCAGCATTTGTTTCTCTTCATTCTGTCTACATGCAGGAGTTGGGTGTCAGATATTCATTGACATTTAAATCCAATATATTTTATAGGGGGGAATCTTTTGTATAGAAGGTGTATCAGAGCTCACCAGACATCATGTCTCGCTAAATTCATGATTTGTGCGAATTTACATGCAGGAGTTGGGTGTCAGATATTCATTGACAGTTAAATCCAATATATTTTATAGGGGGGCTCCTTTTGCATAGAAGGTGTATTAGAGCTCACCAGACATCATGTCTCTCTACATTCAGAATTTGTGCAAAAGGCAGTTATTTTGTTACATTTCGTTTGTACTGGAATCCATATTTTGAATGAGCTCTAGTTAGGGAAGGAATCTCCCCTATAAGATATATTGAATCTAACGATCAATGAATATCTGACACCCAACTGCTGCATGAAGAGAGAATGAAGGGAATGAAGGGAAACATGCTAAGCAACCACAAATAAAAAATGAAAACCAATTGCAAATTGTCTCACAATATACCTCTCTACAGCATACTAAAAGTTAATTTTAATTTAGAGGTGAACAACCCTTTTAAGCAAAATTCTGTTAGGCCCATAGTAAGCCTAACCCTCCCACCATGGCTGCCCTGACACCTCTCTCTCTTGATGAGCGGACAGTAGGCAGTGGACACCAGTTAGGCTCATGGCACACAGTACACAACTGAATATGGCTATGCAGCCCCTAGCTGAAGTGAAACTGAAAGGCAAAGTAAACACCAGGCTGCACAGCCATATTCAGTTGGGCATATTATATTCTGGACTCTCTGTATTAGAACAGAAGAGGCTCACAGCAGCTGGAAGGCATTACTAAGGAATAGCATGGCTAAAATGCCAGTTCAGAAGTAGGGAAGGATAGACAGATACTTAAGAGAGAGATTTCCAACAGAACAGGATGACACATAAGATTTTTATATGTAACTGCACCTGATCTGACAATAATAGTCAATACAGAACAGGGCATCTGCAGTTTTACCGGGCCTGTCATCCCATGTTCTGCTCCTGTGAGAGGTATGTAGGTCATCTTTATTTGGTGCAAGATATACAATAAAAATAGACAAGGTAGCTGCCATTGTTTGGTTCCACATCAATTTCATCATCCAGTTCATCTACTGTATGTAGCACTTATCCAGCACCACACACAATGATATACAGTGTTGTTTATTATTTTATGACTGCAATCCCTTTTTAAAGGGCATGTAAAGTCTAAAATAGAATAAGGCTAGAAATGCTGTATTTTGTATACTAAATATAAACATGCTTACTGCACCACAAGCCTAATCAAACAAATAATTTATGCTTTCAAAATTGGCTACAGAGGATCACCATCTTGTAACTTTGTTAAACATCTTTGCAAGACCAAGACTGTGCACATGCTCAGTGTGGTCTGGGCTGCTTAGGGATCGTCATAAACAAAGCTGCTTGAGTTCTGCATGGCTGGGAAGTAAGGCGGGGGCTCCCCCTGCTGTTCATAAGTATGATTGTTTCCCTGCTCAGCAGTTAGGGACCATCTGACAATTCCTATCCACAGCAGTAAATGAAGGGAGAATTTCACTGCATACAGTCAGGTTTCTTATAAAAACGGTACACATTTTGTAATTAAAGTATATTGGACATAGGTTTCTTTTTCATTAAAGAAAATAAAAATGGGAATTTATTTTTTTGCCTTTATAATTTTTTTGCCTTTATATGCCCTTTAAGCCCTTTTTTTGTTTTGATCTTACCAGTGACACAAACTGTAGCCAGTGTGGTTCAGGCTGCTGAAGAGACTGATATTGATGCACTGGATATTCCTTTGCCTGAGAGGGAGGAGCCAAGGATTAACCGCGGAGTGACCGATTTGGATGCTGTACATAAGGAGAATGACAGCACTTTTGAGAACAAGGTGAATACAAATTCTCTTAGGACCCCTGTAAAGGTCCTTTTAAAATATGGAAATAAACAAGCCCTAATTTCCTATCTGACATAAAATATCAGCATTAGTTAGATGCTTATGTAGAAAACCAAAATGGCATAATAGAACTTGGGGGTCATAAGTAATGGTAACATCCCTTTAAAACAGCTCTACATGCCTTGTCTTCATGTCTCCGTATTTTGTCTCAGTATTTTGTCTCCATGTAGTTATAGATATATACAGACTTGATTTATCTTATTCTAGGAGCAGGTCATACCAGCTTCCCCCAAGATGCTGCTTCCGTCCAGCAGTGAACTGCCCCCTGGGACCCCCCTATCTCTTCATCACCAAATACAGCTTCTCCAACAGCAGCTGCAACAGCAGCAGCAGCAGACCCAGGTGGCAGTGGCTCAGGTACACTATTTTCAGGAGTATCCTGATATTTTTGTTTTCTATTTCCATAACTTGGGTCATGTATGTGGTTCCATTTAGCATGATATCATCTTTCTCTACTTGGAGAGTCCCACACATTTGAAATTTGTTTGAGGTCCACATTATTTACAGCCACTATTAATTTTTTCTCCTCCATCAGGTCCATTTGCTGAAAGACCAGTTGTCTGCTGAGGCTGCTGCCAGACTGGAATCGCAAGCCAGAGTCCATCAGTTACTCCTGCAGAACAAAGACCTGCTGCAGCATATCTCCCTGCTGGTCAGACAGGTTCAGGAACTGGAGTATAAATTGTCTGGACAAAGTGCCAGTAAGTGCTGGAATGCAGTAAAGTTACTGGTACCACAGGAAGCAAAGATGTTATCAATGTTTTGGCTGTTAGTGCAGACTTCAGCAGGGTCAGCTCTTAGTCCAGTGGAAGTGTTGCACAAAATGAAGCCCAGTGATGCCAGTAATCTGCTCTCATAGGTCCTTTAGTGTCCAGGGAAGATAAGAACTGATGCAGCTAGGTATCCATTATCGTTAACACATTCAGCAGTATCAGGTGGAAGATATTAATATTTGGAAGCCCGTTAAATTAGTTTTGCACTCCTCATCACTCTCATAACCTTGAACCCATTATATTCTAACTGATGATATCACTACCCCATAACATCCCCTTAAACATTCCTTCTACTTTTCCTGTGTTTTCCATCTTATTCCAATTCCTATCACAAATGGGCTTATACTACTATTATATTTGTGGACTTGTGAAGCAGTGAGTGCACAACTGTTGACAAGTGGTACAGCAAGTGTGAATTTACTATAAATGCAATAAATTGCCTGGTTGTGTTTGATATGGGCATTGCTGATAAGTACATCTTTGTTAATAGGTAAGGTGTGATATAATTTTTCTTATTGCAGTGGGATCTCAGGACAGCCTCTTAGAGATTACGTTCCGTTCAAGCGTTCTGCCGGTGCTTTGTGACCCTTCGACTCCGAGGCCAGAAGATGTGCCCCCACTGACTGATCCTGATTCCTCTTTTCAAGTTTGCAGTCCGTTAGGTAGGACAGACTGCCTTGTAAAGGTGCAGTGTTACCGCTTTCTTCCAGGGGATAGGGAAGGGGCCGGTGAGCTGCTGGGCAGCCTGGAGCTGTATAGGTTTAGAGAGTCTGGCATAGCATCTGAATATGAATGTAACACAGATGATAGTGAGGAGAGAGATTCTTGGGTACAGGATGAGGGAGGAAGATTAGCAAATGTCTTGCATAGGGATATGCTGGGGGACAGCCTAGAGGATGAAATTGCAGTGTAAATAACGATGGGAACAGAACTTGTTGAAAGAAGCCACCTGCTTTGCTTAGTATGTAATGTTTGTATTGGGGTGGCAAGCTTTATTATCTGTGCCTTGTGTTTGCTTAATACAAGGGCAGCCAGAGCAATTAAAGAGAAACGTTTGCTAAAATTCAGGTTGCAGCTTTAGGAACATGCTCCAATGCCATCAAGCACAAATGACAGTTGCTTCCCTCTGCTGCTGATAATCTGCACATCCAAATTCATGTACCCTAATGTGTGACTGAATTACCTGTGGCCAAAGAGTGAGTGTGGTTGGCTACAATATCATGGCACATGTAGACTGCACAGGAAAGCCTATGGGTCAAGTGATTAACCAAGAGCCCACACAGTGATAACTGATAAGCTGAAACTTTCCAAACTGGCTTACTATATATGTGAAAGGAATGGCTCTCAAGTCCAATTATGTACATTAGAAAATATATTTGTGAATGTTCTGTTGGCCTACATTTTAGCTTTGCGTCCTCTTCTTTCTCCACGCCCTGTACCATAGCAATGGGCAGCTGCCAGTGGGGACACTACACAGTGGGTTTATGTTTGTTTTTACATAAACTGATTGCAGGGCAGTACACATCTGATCTGTTTCTGAAAACCAGGACAATCTTATGCTTTAGTACACTGTCTGCTTCAGGACAGTTTAATGTATTTCTGTATTCTCTGTCTGTATAAAGACAGTCTAATGTGTTTCTGTATAATCTGTCTGTATGAGGACAGTCTAATGTATTTCTATGCTGCCAATGATATCATCACAGATATATGTGCGTGCATATAGTGTATGCTGTCATTACAGTCCAATGTTACTGTGTTTAAACTGTATGTACGGGAACAGGTTAAAAAGGGGATGTTTATTTTGCGGCCCTCCAACGCTTCAGAACGTTTACTCCTACCATCCTCCACCAACTTTTGTTGATTGGATGTGGGTACTGAGGGTTTTAGTGCACAAAACGGCATTATTAATGAGTTTTTTTTTTTTACTATATCAGTAGGTAAAGATTTTTTTTTTTATAATAGTGAGCTAAGCTAGCCTGTGGAAGTCTTGGCAACACCAGTATCAACAGCAAGGCATGTGCACGCACTATAATGTCAGGAGAAATGCTGCTGTCATTAGGACAGTTTTCTGTAATGTCAGGGGGTTAATTAGTAGGAGGACGAACGATTGATTTCCCTTAAATGCTTATTATACACTATACTATTGATTTTCATTAAAGGACCAATATACTGTTGTGCTTATTTCCCCTTTGTATTTGGCTGATAGCATTATTGAAGCAACTGTATAATTATTTCCTTTTTTTCCTAAGCCTGAAGATATTTACTGGCTCAGCTCACAGTGTTAAGGTGGCCATAGAAGTAACCATTACAATCTTTCCTGCGACCATTGGTTTTTCAATACAGACATGTTATAACTGAATTGACAGATATACAGGTAGAAACAACAGAATTCTACCTCTATCTGACTATTCAGTAGTAACAGTAGCTGATGGTCGGGTGCAGTCGGTGTTCAAAGTTGAGGAGCCGACTGTTATCCAAGTCTTCTGCTGATATCAGTTGGCTCATCTGCTGCCATATACGCCCCGAATATCGTATGAGACTTCATTTCATACGATATTATCTGTGTGCCTATGGCCACCTGTAGTCCTGCCTGTCTTGGTCTGTTTGTTCACAACTGTATTTATAAGTCAAAGGCAAGGCTTATACTCTGCATAAATCATGTGAACTTCAAGAAGTCAGGTTTACACAGTACAGGTATGGGACCGTTATCCGGAAACCAGTTATCCAGAATTATGGAAAGGCTGTCTCCCATAGGCTCCATTTTATCAAAATAATCCAGTTTTTTAAAAATGATTTCCTTTTTCTCTGTAATAATAAAACCGTACCTTATACTTGATCCCAACCAAGGTATAATTAATAAGCAAAACCAGCCTATGAGGTTTATTTTATTTTTTACATGATTTTCTAGTAGACTTAAAGTGTGAAGATCCAAATTAAGGAAAGATTAAGGAACAGGTACCATACCTGCATAATTATCCTTTAATTATATAACGTCAATATATTCCCCAGTGCTACATAAATGATAATCATTTACACCTGTTCCTTACCCTGTGGAGCTTACAATCAAAGTTCCCTATCATATTCACACAGAGTAAGTTTCATTGGGAACCAGTTAACGTGACTGTATGCTTTTGGCATGTAGAGGAAACCCAAGTACAAGGTGGAAGCAAACATAGGGTATTTTGGTCTTTTAAACAGATATCAGAGTGTGAAGTTATACTGTACTTTGCTCCATGCACAGAACTATTGACTCTTCATATGCATAGGGTACAGAGTGCTTCACAGAAACATGTATTAATATGAAACATACATTCTGCATAGATTAATGCAGATTAACACAGATCGAGCAGGGTTAATTGGTCCATCTGGCACTCACTGTGCACCATTCCTCCTAATGTGTAACTAGGCATGCTACCATGTTTATCTCATTACTTTGTGTTTCATATTTTGAGTGCAGAGCTGTGGTTGAATCCAACCAAGGACCTCATTTTCTGTGCCTCCCAATTTGCTGTGAGTACTTATACTGTAGCTTAGCTTAAAGGCGTTCACACCAAAACACGGCTTAGAAGAGGGAACATTTGTCCTATATGCTTCAGTTAAGCCTCTATAAAGTGCAATGAATTAACAATCTCAGCTTTTTTTACATTAATATTAAGGGTGTAAGCTACCATTCTGCTTCACTAGGATAAAATAAAATAATTATTCGCCATAGATAGATCTCAATAAAATTAATAAAATGAGTGAAGCTGGTGCACAAAGCATGAACTTTTTCACTTCACATTAAAAAAAAAACATGTTCTTCCCACATAAGCTTGAGCTCTTATAATTAACTGAAAAAATGTAGGACAAAACCCTACAAAATATGCTTGCTTAAAGGCACTAGGGACTTGTGTATAAAAAAATAAGAAGTACTTTCTTTTCAGTAACTGTTACCAATGAAGTCCCTATTGTGAAAATACTTATTTTAATATGCCCTTTAATAATGCTTAATATCAGAATAGATTTGGTAAATAGCCTCAGTGATAACAGTATAAATAATATTAATAATATAAATAATCTTAAGCAGTATTAATATACAAAGTGTTACTAGTTGAGTTGTGGGCCATCTTTTGAACCAGAGTATGGCATCCGAGAATGATGTGTGTCATGCCTTATTTCACTGGGGTAATGTAATACTATAGGTGTAGTCACCTATAGCAACCATTCAGCAAGCACTACTACCCATGGGCCAAACTATTAAATTTAGTCCAAACCATGACCTGTTCTGATACATAAATGGGTGCCTGTGTTTCTGATATAAGGATAAGGAAAGCTCTCATGTGACAGCAGGCAAGATACATTCTCTAATTCAGGGTATTTATGTTTGTCTCTGTTGTCTTTCTGATTTCCATTCTTGTTGTTCCAGTGATCTTGGTCACCAGCAGGATATTCTATGTGTAACTAAGGACTTGCTGTTTTATAAGTAGTAAATGTTATTCTGGTAATACTCTTTGCAAATGTATGTTCTGTGTTCATTTAATTTAGATTGAGGAGCCATGGCAAAATATTATGTAATTGTAGGTGGAAGTGCTCTAATCCCAATAGCACAGGATGCAGATGAGCCCTATGCTGCAGTAGGACCAAGTAAAGAACCACACAGGCCTATGCTGTAATAACCAGTATCCAGACCATTTGCACGTGCAAATGACTGAATATTTTACATTGGGTACTGGTACTGGATAATAGTCTGCTTTTACACTGGCTATAGTCTGTGTTGTGGTGTTTGCTGTGCTCTATTGCAGAGAAGGTATTTGGTCCTTAGATCGTGTGTTGGTGACTTTATAGAGCAGTGTTGTCTGTTAAGTGCACTTACCTCTTCTTTGTTATAACAAAAATAAACCTTGTATATTTCTACCACTTCTTCTTGCCTCTTGTATTCTCTTCTCTCACTTTGTAACATCTCCTTTGCTATTAAACATAATAATACTATTCCTTCATTTCAAACTGTCTTTCTCTGCCTGACTAATATGGGAGTATCTGTTTGTGTGTGATATATACACATATACACCTACACATATAGCAATGCAGGTAAAAGAGGGTAAGTGGCTTGCATTTGTCCCCACCATATGACTACATAACAATACCTGACCACAATGCTAATTACAAGTGCTTTAATTATCAGCATTTCACTTCTGTACTGTACATGTATGGGATCCATTATCTGGAAACCTGTTATCCAGAAAGCATTGAATTACAGGAAGGCCGACTACATTTTAATCAAATAATTCAGATTTTAAAAATTGATTTCCTTTTCCCCTGTATTAAAGGGGACCCGTCACCAAAAAAAATTATTCAAAATCCTATTTTATCACATTAGTCAAGCAAAATGAACTTTAATTACACTATATAAATTATTTGAATCTTGTTTCCTTCAGTCTGGGATTTCAAAATTATAGCAAGCAGGCAGCAGCCAAGCCTTGTATCATCTCAGAATCTTGTTTGTTCACCAGAATGGGGGACCCGATGTCCATCCCAATGTCCTGGCAACACAATTAAATGGTGAAGAGAACGGGGGAATGTGGGGAGAGCAGTGACATCTAAGAAGTGCTGAATGGAAAGTGAAAGTAATTGTCTGCCCAGCCTCTATGCCACTGGCATAGAGGAGTGGCAGACAATATTTGGTGGACAGCTGAGATGTTTAAATGAGCTTACAACAGCTATGAATGCTTTAATAAAAAATAGAAATTGGATTTCATGTTTAATTTGAAAAGGACTTTTATTATACAGATTTTTGTGTCTGGGTGACAGGTCCACTTTAACAAAACAGTACCTAGTACTTGGTCCAAACTAAGATATAGTTCATCCTCACTAGAGGCAAAACAATCCTATTGGGTTTGTTTAATGTTTAAATTAATTTTAAGTAGACTTATTGCATAAAGATCCAAATTACAGAAAGACCCCAGGTCCCAAGCATTCTGGATAACAGGTCCCATACCTGTACTTAACTAAGCATCAGAGCAGCAATAATAACCTTTTGGTCTAAACAAAATATGAAAATACGAGCTTTGAGCGCCACCTGGTCAGTACATTTATGTGTGTAATATCATTATTATTTTTACACACATGTATTTGCATATAATTTTTTTCCATTCATGGTCATAGAATTTAGTGCTCTGGATACCAGGGATTGCCAGTATCTCCTCTTGTTGAGAGATATTACCTGCACACTTTTTTTTCAAAATTTCTAGTACCCTTTTGCTTATTTGAAGGTAGCTACTAGAATGGGCCAGCAGTCTATTGCGTCAGTAGAAGTATGTGTTGGTTGGCCTAATCTTATGTGGGCACATTGCATTTGGGGCAGGTGGGAGGGTTAGAACAACATGGGGAGGATGAAGATATATGGGAAATTAGTTTGATGAGGTTGCTCTGTGTATGTAACAGTGACACTTCACAGGAGCTATAAACATATCTATTATTATTTTCATTATTCAAAGCCTCATTTGTCTGCACATAACTTTGGTAGATACTGTCATTAATAGCTTGTGTTAGATAAGGTAAAAGTGAGGCAAAGTACACCTTTTATTAACATGAAAGCTGATATGTACAGTGGAAATATAAAATCTTGTCTCCTGCCTCGAATGTAAAGTAATTTGTCTGAAATAATAACCCGTTATCTTAACTAACATTCAGCCTATTTTTAGAATTTTACATGTGGTCATTCCATACCTCTGCCTGAATAATGGCATGTAGATAAGTTAATGTGAATACTTAAAGGGATACTGTCATGGGAAAAAAATTTTTTTTCAAAATTAATCAGTTAATGGCACTGCTCCAGCAGAATTCTGCACTGAAATCCATTTCTCAAAAGAGCAAACAGATTTTTTTTATATTCAATTTTGAAATCTGACGTGGGGCTAAACATTTTGTCAATTTCCCAGCTGCCCCTGGTCATGTGACTTGTGCCTGCACTTTAGGAGAGAAATGCTTTCTGGCAGACTGCTGTTTTTCCTTCTCAATTTAACTGAATGTGTCTCAGTGGGACATGGGTTTTTACTATTGAGTGCTGTTCTGAGATCTACCAGGCAGCTGTTATCTTGTGTTAGGGAGCTGCTATCTGGTTACCTTCCCATTGTTCTTTTGTTTGGCTACTGGGGGAGAAAAGGGAGGAGGGTGATATCACTCTAACTTGCAGTACAGCAGTAAAGAGTGATTAAAGTTTATCAGAGCACAAGTCACATGACTTGGAGCAGCTGGGAAATTGACAATATGTCTAGCCCCATGTCAGATTTCAAAATTGAATATAAAAAAATCTGTTTGTTCTTTTGAGAAATGGATTTCAGTGAAGAATTCTGCTGGAACAGCATTATTAACTGATTCATTTTGAAAAAAATGTTTTTTCCCATAAAAATGATGCCAACTGCCAAGCATAATAGTGTCCACATTTAAACCATATTTAAACCCAAAAAGAAACCCATTGAGTAATAACATTCAGACAACAAAGTGTAATAATGATTTCATCAAGAGACACATTGTACACATACACTGCACATATTAATATTATATTAATATTAGAAATCGCCCATCAAGAATGCCAAAACTAAGTTCAGATGCAAACTAACGATGATCAAGCTCCATACTCCGCAGCTGCTGCTAAATATTATTTTTGTTATGGAAAATTTGGTCACACAAGTTTAGCCAGTTGTAACCATACTGCTTGACTACATGGGCATGCATGTTAACTTGAGTGTTCCATTCAATCATTCTTGGTGCATTAGCAGATGCATACAGTCCTGATCATTTGCAAACTCGGCATGCACATATGGAACAATAAATTATTATGGTAATTTATAATGAAAACTGCAATTGCAGTCAAAGCTTTTAGCACATTCATTGTGTGAATTTCTCTTGTGCTTACTTATAGTTGTACTCTGCAGAGTCAACTTGGGAACATTGGAGATACCACCACCTTTTGGAGGTGGTATCATCAGCGTTCCCTGCATCAGTAGATGCACTTGTGCAAACTTGGTGGGCGTCATATTCTGAATTTTGAGCAAGTGCATCTCTTGACAAAGCCCCAGTGTTCCCAAGTGGCCTATGACATTATGCACTTACACCTAAAGGATCAGGAGTGAAACGGAAATTTTCAGTTAAGTCGCATCAAGTGTGTCAACTTGCAGTTGAAATGCACATTGCATTTGCAGTCATAAATGACGTGACTACACGTGTATATCCAATTGAACAGTATCTGCCCATACAACCCTTGGGCAGATGGGTCGGATACTGTGGAGGGCTTGCCACTGTATGATCTGATAATGAGCAGCAGTGTTGTTATTAGAATGCATTTGTTTCTTCCATGTTATCTTTCCATAGACACCATACCTATTCTCTTTTATCCTGGTTTGCTCTTGGGCAACATTAGAAGCAATTCATGTAGTTTTTTGTGATGTTCCTGGATTAACCAACGTTTACCTACAAAGTTAAGGCCCTGGGACAGCTGGGAAATTGACAAAATGTCTAGCCCCATGTCAGATTTCAAAATTGAATATAAAAAAATCTGTTTGCTCTTTTGAGAAATGCTTAAGCAGCACTATTAACTGATTCATTTTGAAAAAAAATTTTTTTTCCCTATGACAGTATCCCTTTAAGAAATGAACAATAGGTCAAAGGTAAGTATAAGGAGAGAGGGTGTTCTTCCTATGCAGCAAAGTGTGTTCCAAGGATAAAGTGCCTCCACAAGAGCTAGCTGCAAATGGGACTAAGCTAGGGATCTAGCCCTGTAGCCTTAATGAACCGAGGCTGCATTTTTTAATAGATCATGGTGTTCCTATATACAGTAACTATGACTGCACTCATAAGCGGTTTGAATAGATTCTCTAGTAAATGATGATTTCTGGTTCCACTAAGCTGTTCCCAGTCTGCCTTTGAGGACTAACAGAACACTATTTAATTTTGCGACCTTTAGGGAGCCACAAAATCTTCTGTCAGATGTCATTTCCCAGTCGGTACTGTCTTCTAGCATCAGATATTACATAACATCAATCATCCAACGTAAGCAAATTCCTTAATCCTGATGGACGCAAGGGGGTCTGTTTATCACGCTGTGTAAAAATAAAGCCACAAAATACACCACAAACCACCAGGCTTCACCGTGTAAAAACAATGTATCAAGCTGTGTATTGATATTCAACTATCGTGTACCTCTGTGTACACCATCTGGTGTCGATGGAAGCAGTCATTTGAAAATGGTGTTATCGTTCATCTATACTTTTTTTCCAGTGTTTTTTTCCTTCTGCTGCCACTTGAATTGTTTTCATTGACTTTAATGGATTGCACAAGGTTTGAAGTGGTGTAAAATAACAACGGCATTTGGGTGGCGTAAACAGGGGTCTTATTGTGCTGATGAGTGCTGATGTTCATTGGAAGGAGATGCACCCTTGTCCCCAGTTATTACCTGGGTAAGTTTTATGTTGCTGCAGTCATAACTAAATTATGATTTAAATGAGACATATGGGGGAATGTAATAAAAGTCGCAAAGAGCAAAACTATTTGCACAAATAAGAATAAAAATGTGCATTTCACAATATAATATTCTTCCTTAAAGGAAAACTATACCCCCAAAATGAATACTTAAGCAACAGATAGTTTATATCAAATTGAATGACATATTAAAGAATCTTACCAAACTGTAATATATATTTACATAAATATTGCCCTTTTAAATCTCTTGCCTTGAACCACCATTTCGGGACACTATCTGTACTGCCTCAGAGATCACCTGACCAGAAATACTACAACACTAACTGTAACAGGAAGAAGTGAGGAAGCAAAAGGCAGAACTCTGTTAATTGGCTCATGTGACCTTACATGTGGTTTGTATGTGTGCACAGTGAATCTTACGATCTCAGAGGGTGGCCCTTATTTTTTAAAATGGCAATTTTCTATTTATGATTACCCAATGGCACATACTACTAAAAAAGTATATTATTATGATAATGGTTCATTTACATGAAGCAGGGTTTTACACATGAGCTGTTTTACTCAGTATCTTTTAATAGAGACCTACATTGATTGGGGGGTATAGTTTTCCTTTAAAGGAAAACTATACCCCCCACACAATGTAGGTCTCTATAAAAACATATTGCATAAAACAGCTTGTATGTAAAACCTTGCTTCATGTAAATAAACCATTTTCATAATAATATACTTTTCTAGTAGTATGTGCCATTGGGTAATCATAAATAGTAAATTGCTATTTTCTATTGTACCTGGCAGCGTACGATTCACTGTGCACACAAACATGCCAACAAACCATATGTGTTAGGTCACATGTCTTTTGCCTCCTCACTTCTTCCTGTTACAGTTAGAGCTGTAGTATTTCTGGTCAGGTGATCTCTGAGGCAGCACACAGACCATCATGAAATGGTGGCTCAAGGCAGGAGATGTAAAAGGGCAATATTTTCTTAAATATATATTCCAGTTTGGTAAGATTCTTTAATATGCCCACTTAATATGATGTAAACTATCTGATGCTTATGAGTTCATTTTGGGGGTATATTTTTCCTTTTAACTGTTATTGCATTGCGATTTTCATTGCACATTGCCCACTTTTAAGAACTGCTTGAAGGTGTGGTAATCTTTTGGAGCAAACATAAGTTTTTCAGTAAGAAGTTTTATTACATTCAGTGCGCATTGGCACAAACTATAAAATTCTGTATAAATTCTGTCGGAAGTGGTCGCTAAACGGTTTCTGAGTTTGCAAAAGCTATATTAAATTTGCAGAAAGCAAAATTTGTTCTCACAGAGTCATAACTATTCAAATTGCAAATATTTTTTCCGTTACCGACTTTGCCCCAAATATGTTTAATTATACAAACTGTCCATATCCTAATTATACAAACTGTCCATATCCTATATCCACCCATTTAAATCATATCCAGTAGAGATGGTCAGTGTATACAATGTGCTGCTTTCTAAACTATCAATAAACCCCTGAGGAACTGTTAAATACAGACATGTAGTGCTGACTGCCTTTTTCATACAGTCTGATAGAGTTTGCTTTAGCACATTTGGAAAAGGTTTTTCTGTGACTGTGGCAGCTATAATTCCAGCACTCACAGTCCAGGTCAGGGGTCCCCAACCATTTGTACCCATGAGCCACATGCAAATGTAAAAAGCTTTGGGGAGCAACATAAGCATGAAAAAAGTATCTGGGTGGTGCTGAATAAGTTCTGTGATTGGCTATTGGTAGCCCCTATGTGTACTGGCAGGCTACAGGAGGCTCTGGCAGTATACCTGGTTTTATGCAACTAAAAATTGCTTCTAAGCCTGGAATTGAAAAATAAGCACCTGCTTTGAGGCCACTCAAAGCAACATGTTGCTCACGAGCCACTGGTTGGGGATCACTGGTCTAGGTGTTACAAGTGTTGCACGTTCAATAAGTATTATCCCTTTGTTTCTGTAAAAGGGAATTATTCACTTGTGCTTTATGTGGTGCCTCAATTGTAAAGACAGAGCCTCTGGTCTTTCCCTAAAGGTGGCCACACATGGGGTGATAAAAGCTGCCGACGGTGGCTGTGTATGGGGCCCACCAACAGCCTTCCCCGACTGATATCTGACGAAAAATCTTCCGGATGGAGATTAGTTGACATACTCATAGCCACAAATTAGGAAATGCAGCCGTCCTCAGCAGGAATTAAATCCAGGTCTTCCTAACTTCTTTGTTTATAGAGATTTTCACTCATCAGGTTTCAGTTTGTTTATGTCTGTTGATGTGTATATTTAACAACACTGGGTCTAAAACGTGCTTTTTATATCTCTCCTTTCTAATGAGCTTTCCAAGTACAATGTGCTGTGTGGATAAGGTAAGAATGTTGCGGCTCCCACCAACGGCCCAATTCTACAAAGCTTCATTGTTGGTTGTTTTTTTCCTGCAAAACATCATCATGTGTGTTTAGAAGCCAAATTCAATTTGCTCCGGCCATAGCATTGTGTTGTTACTGTTTTATCATCCAGTGTGTTCTGTCACTGTTGATATTCCACAATCTATCCGTATCTGTTTCTGAATAAATTTGATTTTATACATTGAGAAGAGCTATGTTCCAGCAGGACACATTTGTCACAGTGACAGTAAGCAGTAATATATTTTCCAATATTAACACTGTGTTGGTCTCCTGGGGAGTAATTCATACTAAAAACTGTCTAGGTGACACAAAAGAGTCTGTGAGAAAAATTGCTTCACATATTAAATAGAAAAACAGAAGAGGTTGAATGTCGACAAACTTGAAGATCTTTATGGGGCATGAAATATATCTTCATTGATTCTATTTCTCAATGTGAACGAGTTATTGTGTCTGTAATGTGGTAGCTGTAACAAATGCCTTCATATGACAGTAGCCTTTTGCTGTATTTTTTTCTCCCGGGCTGGAGAAAAAAATGTTTTTGTTTTTTTTATTCACTGGAGGGTGGCTAACATTATTAGGGAAACAGGAGGCTATCCGCTGAATATAAACCCTAGTACAGGTCTGGGACCTGTTATCCAGAATGCTCAGGACCGGGGTTTTTCCAGATAAGGGATTTATCTGTAATTTGGATCTTCATACCTTAAGTCTACTAGGAAATAACGTAAACATTAAATAAACTCAATAGGATGGTTTTGCTCCCAATAAGGATTAATTATATCTTAGTTGGTATAAAGCACAAGGTACTGTTTTTTTGATTACAGAGACAAAGGAATTCATTTTAAAAATGTTTAATTATATTATTATAATGGTGTCTATGGGAGACAATCTTTCTGTTATTCTGGATAACGGGTTTCCAGATAACTGATCCTGTACCGTATACTGTATATGATATTTTTTTTTTTTTTTAAAACTTGTTTTTATTCAAAGTGTTGTACAGAACAAATACATGCGTTAAAATAAACAGTACTGTTTTGCAGTGTTCTGTTAACATAGTAGGTCAAATATATAGTTTCAAGATAGTAGTATTAACTATATAACAATATTAACTTTAACTTTCAGCTCGTTTAATAATCAATATATAAGGCCTCTCGAAGCGTGTATATGATATTTTAATGTTTTTACTTGCTATATTCTGTATGTGTTAGTTCAGGTATCTTTGATTTTAGGGTGCAGATACTACTTATTTATACATTAATTTAATTCTTGTACAATGGGTATTATGTCTTTATGCTGTTCCCGTGTTGGGGGTTAACCATTTTGTTTCTTTTGATTGGTACAGATGGCCAATTATAGCAGCTGTGTGTAACTCTTTAGTGGCTTAAATAGATTTACTTACTGCACAACCTAATCAGGCCTTTCCAGCAACTACTGGGGGGTTATAAACACTTATATTTAAAAAAAAAAAAAAACACTTAACTGTAATGGATGATTAATCATTATTTTACTCCAATAGGTTGTATCATTTGTTTCTTATTATTTTTTGGGATAAATTGTATTTCCTCAATTTCTGTTGTTTTTTGGTAGTGGATGTTAAATTGCCGACTCCTGTTGGAATCAGCCAATTAGACCCTGTGAAATGTGTCAGTGACTCACAGCATGAGTGTGTTGATTGCAGCCAGGAAAAAAAATATATTTATTAAACAATTCAGCTTTTATAATAGTGACAGCCCTCTTTTAATGTTGTGTTGTCCCATTGCACTACACACATGCTGGCCTTGCATCAGTGAATTATAATTGGGCTTAAGAAACAGATCAACGCATTAGTTTCATCTTTACTACCTTTCATTCTGTTGTGTGTTCTATACTTTGTTACAGCTGTAAACTCATTTGAAAAACATCTCCAATTTGGGATTATTATATAGACCAATGGCTCACAATGGTTATTTAGTAGCAGCAGGAAATTGCATTCCCTATGGATGACAGAACACCTACAAACACCTTCCCATAAATCAACATTTTACCTGTTCAGTTAAGATTGCACAATACGATTTACTAGGATAAGGCCATTTCTTTTTAGTACAATGGTGTTTTTAGTCATTTTACGGCCCTTGTGGGAGTTGATTTTGCCTGGGTGCCCCCCTGTAGCATTTGTATTTTAAGTTTACTATATTTCATGGAAGGTATTTGCTTTGATCATATTCAGGTTTTTATAACAAAATTTACAAAACTCTAAAAGACACTCATAGAGTTTTAGGAGTCAATAGAAATGGTAATAGTAAAATAGTAATAGTGTCCATCTCCAACAGGTTTGCTTTAAACTGCATTGGTCTATTTATTATATCTTTAGTATTATATGGTAAATAGAAATGTCCATCTCCAACAGGTTCACTTTAGACTGCATTGGTGTATTTATTATATCTGTAGTTTTAAATGGAATTTGCTGTGTAGGTTTATCAGTAAAGGATGAAGACTTAATAGTTCAGTGACTTTAGTTTACCATGCATGATGGAGGAAGGCTAGCCTTTTCTTTTTTTCTCTATGTGGCAGTGGCATAATCAAACATCATTCTATGCTCACCTCTTTCTTTTTTCCCTTGTCTTTTGATAATACACTGACTTTTTGACGACCGTATAAATGGAAACATGGAATTCATTTTTTCCATTGCTATTCAATTCACAGTTGATCAAAGCATGTTCAAGAACTCAAACGTAACTCAAGTGCCAAAGCTACAGCAGAGTCATTCTCTCACCCAACTCACAAGACTCGCCAGCAGCACTAGCTCGGAACCTTCAGGGGTCAGTATTCTTGTTGGAAGCACACAACACCTGAAGAACCTAGGCAAGGCAGTTGGAGCCAAGGTGAATGACTTCCTTCGGAGGAAAGATGCAGATAAAGGAGACATTGGCGTAACTGAAGTCAACAAGACGGTGGCTGCAGAATGGTCCAGCAGTGACAGGACATGCAGTGTGAACCTTGAAGAGGGACAAATGTGAGTGTAAAGAGTTCTAGCAGTTTTTGTAAACGAGAAGAAATGCTACTGAGGCACTTTATTGCCAAGAGATTAGTCTATTAATAACTTGTGTTTGCTTTAAATATTTCAGGTCCAAGAACCTAGCAAGTTTTCCTAGGCTTGATCCTCCTCCACCAACTGTGAAAAAGCGAATTCCTCGTGCTCTGAAAACCACCCAAGATATGATGATCTCACCCAACCCTATAATAAGCAGCCCAGAGAAGCCTGTTTGTGCCTCTGCTGAAGTGCCTAAAGAAACATTCAGTGAATCACTTGCTGAAGAGGATAAAACATTACAGCCCCACCACCAGCAAGAAACATTTACCAATGGAAAAGATGGCGAGATTATGCAACAGACAGAGAGCTGTCAAAATGGAAATCATTTGGAAGCTGCACTCTCTATACCTGACCTCATACACAAGGAAAAGTCAGAGATAAGTCTAAAAGTCATTTCCTCTAACCATATAGAAAGCATCAGCATGAAGAGCAGTATCAGCCAGGTTGAGCTGCTACAAGGGGAATATAATAACGCAGATTTGGGTTTATGGCCAAGAAACTCTGCCTTAGATATAGACAGTCCACACCCAGACCTCCTCTCCTTTGACTAGAGTTTAGGGTGGATGTCTGTCCTATCACTGGAACCACAATTCACTTTTCTGCTGTACAGTACGTTGTTTAGTTACCTATGTATATGCTCATTGTGGGTGAATCATATCACGGACTGTTCCCATGATGCCTTCCTTCTAACCTGCAGTATATAATGCAAACACATTGGTATAGGAAATTCTTAAATCATCTCTTAAGTGCCTTCCTTGTATGCTTTGTAAATATAGTATGTTCAGTTCTGCAATTCCTTTATTATTGGGGGCTCTACCAAAGCCTTCAGCCATCCAGCTTTTTTTATGTTATAGCTCCCATCATCTGTAGCTAATGGGAGTTGTAATGGAAACACAACTGTAAGACCATAGTTTTAACATTCATGGTTTTGTTAAACATTTCAGGGTTTTTAGATAAAGAAACCCTTTTTGACGTTCTGCCTTTTTTTTGTAAGCAATGGCCACTCAATGAATTAGAACTTTTTAATATGTGTGTTAGTATGTTTGCTATCTGTTTAGTGCTATGAAAGTGCCATAAAATGAGAGTGAAGGAAAGACATCTCAGTTAGTATATATTGTTATAGGGAAATCTGACATTCATTTCATTTTCTGTTGTGTGGAACGTTTCAGTGTGTCCCAGTGCCTTATGTTCATAGCAGTGGCAGTTGTAAGTATTGTAAGCAAATGGCTATGCCTGAGCAATGCTGGCAGCAGGTATCTTTGATGGGTAGATAGTCCTGTGCTTCAAATGAAAGGTTTGTTTAATTCTGAAAAGGGCAATATTCATATATGGACTATTTCAACAATTAGATTTTTTTTAAACGTTTGTTATCTGTCTTTTTTTTCTATTTTCTATGGGGATTGGTAAAATGTGAATTTTAACTCAGAAAGAATCCTAGGCGCTGTCTCTCCTTCAAAGCAATGGTTTGTTATAAAGTGAGCTGCACAAGTTGCTGGTGTGGGTTGGTTACCATTAGCTGGTTGAATGAGTTAATTATGGATGTGTGCCACTGTTCTTTGCTTCTCAGATATTGGTCTGTCTTCTGTTCTCTTTTAAACAGATGAGATTTTAGCCTTTTTCAACAAAAAAAACTTGCCAGCCCTCATCTGTTATTCATGAATTGGTGGATTAAATGAAATATAATAGGGATGGGCCGAATTTGACCCGTTTTGTTTCACCAAAAATTCGGCGCCAGCGAATTGTCGCCTACACTCATTAAAGCTTCAAAGATTTTTTTGACACACAACGCCATACAAGTCTATTGGCGTCATTTCCATGTCGAAACAAGTTGAAAAAATTCGCCGATCCCTAAAATAAGGATATCCTCAACATATGTCTTGTTCTCCGGGCACATGAGGATTCTCACTTCTTGAGAGCAGGAGGCTTAAAAGGCCTACAATATGTGGGTAGTGCAAACAAAACCTGCTCTTCCAGTCTCAGTGCTGTTATTCTTAATGATGTGGCCTACACAGAGAAACTGAAAGTGACAAAAGATAATGGAATTTCTGTCATTTAAAACGTAGTCACTTGTTCGGTTCACATGTCCAGTATTTAAATTTTTGATAAAAACATTGCTTTGAGAGCTACTAAACCCATTCACGATGTCTGAAAACACGACAATATCAGCCCTCAAACAGTATTAAAGTGAGCAGGCTATTGAAATAATATAGAAATACAAATGGTAGCAGCAAGAAATCCTTAAATTTAAATAGAAAAATCCCTACTGCTTTAAATATGATTTTGTGCACAGTTCCGTAGAATTAGCATTTATAAAAGAAGAGTTAAAAGAAAGATCTTTATTTATAAATATAGTATTGGTTTACTATATAATGGTCCAGTTAAACTTATTGGCAGTGACTGTATTTGCCTAGGGACCGTCTCTGCATATTTTGTTGATGCTGAGCATTCAGACCCCTCCCCCCCCATCCTTTATAACTGACAGGTCTATATTAGGAAAATGAATTGTTTTTAAAAATCTGTTGATTTCACATGTTGAATGGAATGATAAAAAGTAGATTCAGAAGTCTGGCTAATTCTATGGAGACTTTTATTTAGTCCGTTTTGTACGGTCTTCTAGAATTGTTCGTTGAAGAAAGGGGTGATCTGGGCTACTCTGCCTCATAAGATCTCCGTGCCTGTGGCGGCTTCTGAACATGGCTGCTCTAATCTCCTACAAATATATTTTGGCTGTTGGTGTACAGGACCCATCACTTACCTTGCAGGTTGTTGTTTGTGTCCACAAGAGTGCCATCAGAGGAAAGGTCCCTGAATCCTATGGGATTTTTAGAATCATATTTATCAATGGGTGACATTTAGAGTTCACCATTTGATAAATTCTATTCATTCCTATGGGATTTTTAGAATAGTAAGTGTTGATAATTCTGCCCCCAGATTGCACAAAAGGAAAGCTGAAGTTGAGGCAAGTGATTTACAGTGCTGTAAAGTGAGCTATACATGGCGGTATGTAGTCAACTGGGTTTTCCACTGAGGAGTTTGGGGACTTTCAGGCTTCAGGACCAGTTGAGGAAACATCTTGCATTTGGGCGACTTCGGAAATCGAAGCACCGCTGGTGCATTGCTGCAGGTATTTTTTCATTGAAGCAGTCGGAAGACACGGGGAAGCAGTTCGGGCAGATTTGGGGAGATTTAGTCACCCAGCAACTAATCGCCTATTCTTTGGGGTGACAATCTCCCCGACTCTGCCCGTGTGCCCCTGCCATTAGGCTGGACTGACCTCCGAACACACAGGCTCATTGGATTCAAATCAATGGCTCAGGGGCACTGAGCAGAACTGCTTCTCTCAGCCTGCAAAAATACACAGGCTGACCGCAGCCAGATCCATTAGCCTGTGTGCCACAGCCTTAGAAGGACAATGAAAAGTTGGAGTAGACTCATCATTGGTGGTATTGAGTTGTTTGTGGGTTTGTTTACACATAAGTGTTGGCAAATGGACTAATGGAGAAACCAACTAGCCCATAATGATCACTCAGCAGAAGGTTGTGCCTATGCGGCCAGCATGAAGCAGGTGGGAAAATAGTAATATTAGTGGAAGGTACACAGAGCAAATATAGGATAAAGTAATGGGGAATAATGCAAGGGGAGGGATGGGCAGCATGCCTAAACCAAGATAGTACATCACATATGATGTACCAAAACCCACTAAGAGGACAATGTACAGCTAACAAGCTAGAAGCCTTTAAGCAATACACTGTTAAAACTGGATGTTGCAGATTATACTGTAATCGTGTTTCTTGTCTGCATACCAAAACACTAATTTCACAGTTTGCCTGGAAGTGCCATGCAGTACAGACATCCTCATCTACTCTGCATGTCTTATAACTCAGACCATATGCCTGATGTGGCATAATAACCGCCTGCACTGCTAATGCTGCTCTTGACTGCCACCTGGGGGATGCACACTGGATCGAGAACCTGTCTCCGATTCCCTAAATTCACACTAGAACACTGTACATATGCTAAACATCAAAATGTTTGACCAGGAACAAGACTCTTTGGAACATCAATATTGCCCAAACCAACAGGATGGAATGATGCTTCTTATTAGACTGAGAAATGCAGAATTGTCATACTTTTATGACCAACAAAACGCAGCTAAATATTTTGGGTGATTACAGTGAATTACAGAAAAGGCTATATATATATATATTTACACATACCTGGGTAAAAATGTTCTACACAAGAGAACTGGTCTGTTTTAAGCTTCAATGCAGGAAATAAAGTTAAATTACCCATTTAAGGATATCTCCAAAGGGCATAGCATTGCTAAAATATTTAGGGACCCACAAGATACGATGGGCTGCTTTTATTTTAATCTTCACTCTGTATTGTTTCCTCACCTATAAGTCCCACAACATGCCGTCTTATAGGACTGAGACATGCAGTGAAGTTCTGTTAAAGAAAGGCTTATACAAAACACTTCATATTGAAGAACCGAAGTCCAGTCTTGTTTTGCTGTTCTTACCTTTTTTCACTTTGATGTTTTCCCTTGGATAGTAACCTGTCAGCTCAATGGGGCAGGCTGCTGAGCTGAACTGGATAAATCACAGTGGCAGGGCCATGTGAAAAGACTTTTTGTATGGGAAATTGTCAAGCATAGATATATATGTAAAGTTATATTTTGTTTCTTCGATACATACTGTAATGGCATTTATCTACGGATTCTGACCTATAAGAATTAGGGAGACTACATGTTCTATTTATATTTTATAGCAGAGTTGTATTGTACTTTTGTAATCTTTCCTACATAAGCTGCACAATAAAACATCTATTATAATGTTTTGTCTCATTTATATATTGTTAGAAAAACATTACACTCATAAAATTGAGTATTCATGTTTATTACACTTGCTTAAGGACAGGCCTGGGAAATGTATATGCACAAAGACCTGAGCTGAGGCCTTCCCAGTGAATACAGTGCCTTTTTGTCTTCAACTGTCTTTCTCGGACGAATACATGGCTGCTTAAGACACATACGGGGCTCATTTATAAATGAAGGGCACATATGCCCCCAGACAGTTAAAAGTGGCAACCAATCAAAAGCTTGCATTCACTGTTTAACCAGAAGCGGACTGAAAAAAATCCAATTACTAATTGGTTGCTGTGGGTTACTACTGCCCATGGGCAATTTTAGTTTATAAATAAGTCCCTATAAGGGCTTCCTAACCCTGAATAATAACATTCAGATGCACAAGCTAAGGAACAGCTGTGGGCTCTGTCTTCAACGCAACCCTGTCCATCTCGCTCTGGATTTTTGATCTAGTTTGAGCCATCAGATGTTTCTTGTTGCCAGCTAAAAGTTATTCCATTTTGAAAAAGCAAATACCAAAAGATTATAATTCCCCCATTTCTTCATCCGCCCAGAATCCCCATTTTCCACAAGCCGACACCCCGACATCTGTGACTGACGCGGTTTAGAATACAAAATAACAAGTTGTGGCGCAATAACCAAAAAGAACTGCTCCAGAAAAGTAAGATTCACAACTGAGGTTTAATAACCTTGCTGATCGGAAATTTTATTTACTTCAAATGACCGATTCCTTTAGAAAAATTAAATAAAAAAAATTTGCATACAGATGAAAGTAAAAGACTGTAGAGTACCGTTAAAATATTTTAAATATTTTGTAAATGTACAAGAGTATACTATGTACAATATTAAAAAAAAAAAGATATTTGCTTTAAGATGGAGAACATGCAATAAATATGTATATTTTCCTTCCATATGTTTTGTCAAGTAAAACAGGCTTCAGATAAAACCTTCACATTTCTGTAGTGGCAGAAGAATGATGTTGAAGACCCCTGTGATTAACATTGTCCTTTAGTACCTTACAATCATATACCCACACCCAATTATTTAAGCACAACACATTCACGTTCCTCATAAGCTCTAAAAGCTGGTGCCATTCATAACCTGCTGGTGAACTCCATTCTCATCTATTATCAGAGGGGCATGGAATTCCTGATTGTGAACATAGGGCTCCAGACCCTGAAATAAAAACAGACGTCCGTAAGAAGGCCTAATCCAGTAAAATAATTAGAGAAGTGACAATTCACTAGTTCTATGAGTTGATGAGACTTATTTGCTGGAATATTAGGAAGAATACCGATCAGATACATTAATGTTTTGCTTTCCTTGATCTTATTATAAAGATAAGTGAGATACAGATTGACCTGCTGAATAGTAATGTGCAGGTTGGGCTTTTCCCCACCTGCCCAACTTCCGGGTTTCTTTTATAGACCCACGCTGCCCTGCCCCGCCGATGGCGTCACAAAAGGGGCGATAGGCGAGTGTCTGTAAAAGCTCAACCCGGAAGCCGGAATTTGGAAGGTTGCGGGCGGGGAGAGCAGTCAGAAGAGCTAACCTTCATCTGCCTGCGACCCGGGAAGGAGCATGCAAGAACGGCCCAAACCCACCCAACCTGCGGGTATCGGGCCGGCCCGCATATCACTATTGCTGAACTAAAGCATTAAAAACATTTTAAGAATTAGGACCCAGTTTTTTTTGGTGATTGTCCTCAAAAGAGGAAGGGGTCAGAGAAGTGGGATATATTTGTATCTGTAGACAAAGCATAGGAAATATACTAATAGAAGGCAGGAACATTTGCAATAAACATCTTTTTAAAGGAATGGTAACACCAAAAAAGAAAATTGAAAGTGTTTTAAAGGTAATTAAGAAATAATATACTGTTGTGATTATGGTGTTCTATAGAGGTTATCAGTTATCCACGATTTAACCGGTACCATTTAGCCTTATTTCAATTGCCTCCATTGCTACAGAGCAGCTAGTTTATACACGCAACAGTAATGTTTCTGAAGCAAACAGATCAGTTTTACCAGTGCAGGGCAACCGTACGTTATATTTTAATTACTATAAAACATGGTCAGTTTTTGGTGATACTGTTCCTTCAAACACAACATGGTAGAATGTGTAATGTTCTGCTTTTTTTAAAGGTTACAATATATTAAATAGCAAAAACACACCACAATTTTCATTTGGATGCCTATCCCTGGAATCTACATTTTCATTGCAAGGAAATAGAGTTGGTATAATATAAAACCATGTTTTTATGCCATGCCAAAGGCTTTGTGTACAATATGCTGTTGTGCTGCCTCTGTAAGTAAGGCCTATGGGGTAAAGCACATTAACCTCTCATCAGTAATCCCAAGAGTTTCCCAAAGATCGCTATGGAAAATGGTGACTGCCTGGTAGGAGTCCCATAGTTTTTGATGATGACTGTCAAAATAGCCCTTGTGCCATTAGCCTATGCAAGGAATAGGATGCTTAAGCACAACATAAACCACATCATCTCTGCTTTAACCACTTTAATGGGCTTATCAAAAATCTAATTTGTGTGGTTTTAGAGGTTTTTATCTATTTCGATTAAACGCACTAATTAAAAACTTGAACATTTGCTTGTTTATTAAAAAATACAATCACAGAAAAAAAAACGAATTTGTTAGTTTACAAGCACAAAACTCGTTTAAAAAATGGCTTGAGTTTTCTAAGGATAACCCCCACTGACTTGTACTGTACATGAACTTGGAAGCTATTAGATGCCGACTCTTTACATTCAAGTTTTTTGTGCTTAATAAATACCAAACATTCAAGTTTTTGAAACTATAAATTTCAATTTGGGAGTTTTGGTACAAAATAATTCAAAATTATGGAAAAAAATTCTATTCAAACATTCATAAATCACCCCCTAAGTTTAAAAAATCAATACCGATTCTTACACTTTCAAAAAAACACTTTCAATTGGATTACGTTATGCAAGACCTTACCTCACCAGCGTAGGAAGTCAAGGGGGAAATTTCGCATTGAATGGGCACGTCGCCAGCATCCTTCATACTGGGGAGGGGAAAAAAAAAAAAGTTACATCACAAAACTTGTCTTAAGCAGCTGTGACATTATGGTGAAGCTACACGGATAGGTCCTTATGAAGAACGGATAAAAAATAAATGTAGATTTTTAGAGAGAGTAAAGTGCAAAATAAGTGTAAAGAGTACAGCCAGGAAAAGAGAAAATACCACTTGAGACTCATATTACTAGGCAAAGTCTTCTAGCTGGTAACAGGTCTGATTAAGGTAAGTGGTGCGGAACTGCTATTCACAGCTAATTCACCCATGTTTTTGCAGGGACAAGCTGCAGTCATCGCGGAAACAGTGGAAGCTGTAACCATGCTGTACCCAGTTTCACGGAGCCTTCTTATATGCTTTGCACTGGAACCTTTTACATTTTATAGTTAAACCCCATGTAGGAACGAATGCTAATATTTCCTGGTATGCCTTCTTGCCAATTGTAATTGCTTGTACGAAATATTTGTGGATAAAGCTCCTTCCCCCTACAAGCAATCCATGCATATACTGAAATTCTATACAGGGTCCTGGCAAATTAGTAACGGGTTACATTAATGTTTTTCGATCTCAAGAGACCAAATTTGGATTTTGAGCAATATGTGAGTAATAGGTTACTTGTTAGCTTGCTAGGGTGTAACATATTACTCACTGACTAGACAGAGGATTTATAAAATCATTATGACTGGAATGACCATCTGGTTTTAGGAAATTCCTCTAACAAGCAACTATGAAGAATGAATCCAAGAAAGCCAAGCAGCAGCTCGGGTATAGGCAGACCTAACTGGTGGCTAAAATTTGCTGTAGTAAATTTTGACTTAAATATGATGCTCAGTGGTGAAAACCTAAAACTAATTCATAGTTTGTTTGAGAGAGAGAGAGAGAGAGAGAGAGAGAGAGAGAGAGAGAGATATGAAGAAAGGGTTTAGAAAGAAAATGCCCTTTTGGGGGCCATTGACATGTTTCTTTAGATGTTCAGCCTGAGAAGAAAAGAAAGTTAATATGAAGGCATGCAATGCTGGGCCAATAGCCAAACAGGTTTAGAAAAGCAAGCTTTGTTTTATTCCCCTCCACCGTCAGGAGCAGACAGTAGGACAGACCCTGTACAGACATAATTACTTTTTCTCGGCATGGTCCTGCGCCGCTCCACACACTCCATTGGTTTGGCTGTTTTGAAAATAAAGATGTAATAAAAATGTGAATTGAGTTTTTTTTTATCCTAATGAAAATTATTTGAGGGCAATGGAACATGGTGCATTTCAATTGCCACAATTCAATTTTTTTCTTGCATATTCCAGTTCTACAGTGATAATTCCTTATACTATTATCACAGAGTATGGTGAAAAGAGATTCGCTGTGATTAAAATAACCTGTAGGCCAGAGGCATACCAGACTCTAGCCAGTGACTTGCACGAGCCATAACAACAGTGATTGTCTGGCTTTTGCTGATGACAATTCCCAGCCTTTTGTCTCAGGAATTTTTTTTTTTTTTTGCATCTTGGAAGCAGTCACACCAAAGAACACAAATAGGGTTTTTGCCAGTGTGCTGCATTCAGCTAAAGAGGATGTTCGGTTTTAAACGAAAGCCCTTAAGCAGCTTCAGGATATCCTGGGCAGCGTAAAGTAATTTCTTACAAAATATGTGTTAAAACCTTCACTGCATTTGAAATAATTGAGAAAACCACTTTGATAACCTGACAAAAGTTATATACGATCTTTGGTTACAGAGCACAATAGAGGAACCTTCCAAAGTATGGTAAGGCCAAGTAGGACAAGGTACAAAAAAGGGGGATGTTAAAATGAAAAGGAAGATACTAGAAGATATTAGTGTTAGATATTGCCATCGTGGGTTTGACATTTTTATATACACATCCATGCGTTCATATATATAGCGTTTTACACAGAGTATATGGATAATGTATGCTTCATAGTAAACCGGTTGTCCAGAAGCTTGCAATCCACGTCACACCTGAAGGCAAAATATCCATAGCGAAGGGATTCCTGTAACTGGTAATTCAACTGCTTGTGTGCTACAGCAACCATCTCTCTACTTTATGCTAATTATGGATGCACCAAATCCAGGATATGGTTTGGAATTCAGCCTTTTTCAGCAGGATTCAGAATTAGCCGAATCCTTGTGCCTGGCCGAACCAAATCCTAATTTGTATATGCAAATCATCCCGTCCTTCTTGCCTCTATATTACAGGAATTCTCTGTTCCTGCCATCTAGTGGCTATGAGAGTCATGCACATAAAATACATCTAACTTCTGCATTGTGCTTCATCTCTATATTACAAGAACTATTTTATGTTATGTTTCCCTTTATCGGACTTTTTCAGGATACCAGTTACTTACAGAGGAATGGCTGGAATCCATGTTCCATTTTCATCCACAAAGTGTCCCCCAGCATTGAGCACCCAGCAGTGATGTAGGGACATAAGGGCATGGCGTGCTGTAGTTGGATTGTCCTTTCCATTCTGGCTATCTGCATTTTTCAGAGGTGAAAACTCCTCTTCTCGCAACACCTCAAAAACTACAAATTTTCTAAATGTGGGAAGAAGTGGATATGATTTTACTAAAAAGGGTAAAACAAGGGATACAAAAGTACAACTTTTTTTTTTTTTTTTTACTTAACACTTACTTGGCAAACTGGAAAATATCAAAAACAAATTTCTCCATTTTCATCCCATTTGGTTTTTCCGGATGTATACGCACACCATGTGTGTCCACATATGGGATTTTCTTCAGCGCCACATGATGCTGCAATTGAGGTTCATGGACCCTACAGGAAATTATTTAAAAAAAAAAAAAAAGCACATTAGAAAACAAAATCAATGCTCCACTCCAATAACAGGACAGATTGAATGCTTTCACTAAAGCTGGTGAGGTCACCAAACCTCAATATGGGAAATATCAGCTGATCCAACCATTTGGCCTGAGGAATCGCACCACTGATCTGATCCTTCATCCCAACAGGATATCTGTTTCAGGTCACATATCAGTCAGGCAGGCCCATAGGAGAGTCCCATACTTGAGCCAATAAGCGGACTTTAATTTATTGCCCCATATACAGTATGGCCAACTTAAAGGAACAGTAACATCAAAAAATGAAAGTGTTTTAACAAAAAATATAATGTAATATTACCCTGAACTGGTAAAATTGGTGTTTGCTTCAGAAACAGATACTATTGTTTATATAAATATGCCTTTTTTTCAGTTTACGCCCTTGCTACACAGCAGCTTGTTTATATGAACTATAGTAGTGTTTCTGAAGCAAACACGTCAGTTTTCCCGGTGCAGGGCAACAATACATGATATTTTCATTACTTTAAAACATTTTTTTTTTTTTTTTTTTGGTGTTACTGTTCATTGAATACTTGACAAAACCGCCTATGGCTGTAGCAAGAATGCAACCATGTACAAGTAACTTTGCAAGGGAAAGGCTGTATATGTGCTTTACAGCTACAGGTTAATGGCTTAAAAACACACAATGATTTGGCAGTCCAAATATGCAGGTGCACACACAATGGCAGCTGTTCCACTGTCATTAAGTTTCTACTATAGGTTTAGCTACAGCAAAAAAGTACAGCAAACGCAACCCTTTTTAACCAAACTTTACCCTGCCAACCAATTTGGTCAAAATCATTTAGAACAAATTTGCTAAAACAAGCGTTCTTACTCCACAACCTCCTGAAGAAACCGTCGAGTGAAAAAGTGGTTGGCTATATTTCCTGCGTTGTACATTAGCCGTCCATCTGCACTGCGAGCCTGTGCCGTTGCCAGTGTGATCTCACTGTACTCCACCACTTGGTACACACCATCCACACGGCAAACAACACCCACTGGTTCTGTTGGATTCATCTTCTCCACTACCTACAGAGACAGAAAACAGGAAATTGTTTCATTACTTACCGTAATTTCTGTTTCCTGGTCACTCTCCATGGCAGCATTCACCAATGGGTTAACTCCTCCCTTCGGGCCAATGGACAGGAACCTCCCCTAGCAAGATAAAAGTGCCCGCCCCTCTCATACTCACTGTCTTAGTTAAATAGCTTGTCCAGCAGGGTGGGACATTCCTTGGTGAATGCTGCCATGGAGAGTGACCAGGAAACAGAAATTACGGTAAGTAATGAAACAATTTCCTGTTTTCCTAGTCACCCATGGCAGCGATTCACCAATGGGAACTACCAAAGCTAACAGGGAGGGACTTCACACAAGATGCAGTAAACATAACATTTTATTTGATAACATCTGCTTGAACAACTGCTTGAAGAACTTTTCTCCCAAATTTTGCTTCTTGGGAGGAAAGAATATCTAACTTATAGTGCCTGATGAATGTATTAACTGACGACCATCTTGCAGCTCTGCAGATTGCTTCTGGCGATGCCCTGGCCTCCATCGCCCAGGAACTTGCCAATGCACGCGTTGAATGGGCTTTCAGCCCCAGAGGAACCCTCCTGCCTGCTGAATTGTACGCCTTTGCAATTGCTGCCACGATCCAGGAGCTTACTGTCTTCTTTGACGGAGCTTTCCCCTTTCTGAAACCACATGGAATGATAAATAAATGTTCAGATTTTCTCCATGTTGTTGTCCTCTCCAAATATATTGTGAGAGCTCTGACCAAGTCTAACTTATGCCACTGCTTCTCCTTTTCTGTCTTTGGAGATGAACAAAAAGAAGGAAGAGATATCTCCAAATCCATGTGAAACTTCGAGATGACTTTCGGCAAAAATTTAAAAGCAGGCCTTAGCACCACTTTATCTTTAAATATCACTGTAAATGGCTCTACAGATGATAGTGCAGCTAGCTCGCCCACTCTACATGCTGATGTTATGGCCACTAGCAGGATAACCTTCAGAGTAAGATGCCATAAAGAAACATCCTCCAGAGGCTCAAAGGGTGGTTTTGTTAGTCTGTCTAGAACAAAAGGCAAGTCCCAAGGTGGTGAATATTCTCGTATGTGAGGTCTGACCCTTTTCAAGGCATTGAAGAACCTTTTCACTAGAGGGTCAATTGCCCAAACTTTTCCTGTTAGTGCTGAGATGGCTGACACCTGCACTCTAAGGGTATTTATGTGCAGACCCTTCTCATATCCGGAAAAAAGAAAATCTACTACCATAGATGCTGTAGCAGAAGAGGGATCCTTCCCCTCTGAAATAAAAAACTGCACAAACTTATCCCAAATTTTGTAATATTGTGTCGATGTAGAAGTTTTCCTTGACTTTAGCAGAAACTCTATTACCTTCTCTTTACAATTTAATTTTTTCAGCTCCTTCCTCTCAATCTCCACGCCTTCAAGGCTAGATGATCCTCTCCGTGGAACTGAAACATCCCCTGGGATAGCCACCCCTGAAATCTTGGAATTTTTTTGGGTTCTCCCAGAGCCAATTTGTGAAGCAACGGAAACCATGGTCTTCTTGGCCAAAATGGTATCACTACTATTGCATTCGCTGACTCCCGGTCTATCTTTTTTAGAACCTTCCAGACAAGGGGGATTGGTGGAAATACATAAATCAGCCCTCTTGACCAATCTTGTCTCAGACCATCTACGGCCATTGCCTCTTCGCATGGATACCGGGAAAAAAATTTCTGACATTTCCTGTTCTGGATGGTTGCCATGGCATCCACGTCTGGAACTCCCCAAGTATCTATTAGGTCTTGAAATATGTCCTCGTGCAGACTCCATTCTCCTGGATCTACTATACTGCGACTTAAAAAATCTGCTTTTAAATTTTCGACTCCAGGAAGATGTACTGCCGTCAGATTTTCCAACCAATCTTCTACCCACTGGAAAATTGTCTCTGTCTCCTACAGTAACACCATGCTTCTTGTGCCTCCTTGCTTTTGAATATAGGATACTGCTGTGGTGTTGTCTGAAAAAACTTTCACGCTTTTTCCTCTTAGCTGACCTGCAAAGGCTAACAGGGCCTTTCCTACCGCCCTTAACTCTAGAATATTTGAGGAGACTTGACTCAACTCCCAAGAACCTTGTACACACAAATCTCCCATGTGTGCTCCCCAGCCGATACCTGATGCGTCTGTTGTTACAGCTGTCCATTCTGGTTCTCTTAGTGGGGTACCTCTCTGCAGATTGTCCGCCACACACCACCAGCTTAGGTCTTGTCTTAAATCTTCTGTTAAATTTAAATATTTTCTCAGGTTTTCTTGAGGACATCTCACTCGCCTTAGTAAGAAGTTTTGTAGTGGTCTTGAATGCCATCTTGCCCACTTCACAATCTGGATTGTTGATGACATCAAGCCTAGAATCCTTAGGCAGTGCTTTACCGAAACCGTTTCTTGGCTCCTGAAGTTTTCCACTGCCTGAATTATCTTTTCTTGCTTTACGACCGGCAAGCTCACTAAATTCTCCTGAGTCTGAAACAACGCTCCCAGAAAGATAAGAGATCTTGTAGGTGTCAGATTGCTTTTCTCCATGTTTACAATCCACCCATGTTCTTGTAGAAATTCCAGGACTTTCTTTGTATGCAATTCTGCTTCTCTCTGTGTTCCTGCTGTTATCAGGATGTCGTCTAGATAATGAAACACTGAGATTCCTATCTTTCTCAACTCTGCTATCAAAGTTACTAGAATCTTGGTGAAGACCCTTGGGGACTGTGACAGGCCGAAAGGAAGACATTTGAATTGTACGTGAATCTCTCCCACTGCAAACCTTAGATATTTCCTGTGATTCTTGCAAATTGGAACGTGAAAATAAGCATCTTTCAAATCTATGTTTGTGAGCCAATCCCCAGTCGTCATTGCCTGGATGACTGACGCCAAAGACTCCATCTTGAAACTTCGCTTCTGTAGAAACTTGTTTAACTCTCTCATGTCCAAAACAGGCCTCATAGCTCCTGAGGCTTTTTTTACTAGGAACAGTCTTGAGTAAAACCCTCTTCTTCTCTCGTGAAGGGGAACTGTTTCTATTGCATCGGATGCCCATAACTGGTCCATGTATTCCTGGACCAGATCTTGAACTTCTTTGGATTTTTTGAAAATTGAAATTAGAAAATGATCCTTTTTTGGAATTCTTGAAAACTCTAACAAAAAACCTCTTTCCAGAGTGTCGCATACCCAGCGATCTTGCACATCTCTGGCCCAGACTTGAGCAAATTGTGCCAACCTGCCACCCACTCTCATCTGAGCCAAGATAATCTCATTGCTGCTGTGTTGATGAGGTGGAAGAAGAGAAACCTCTGGATCTTTTAGAATTTCCTCTCGGGTTCTGTCGTCCTGATCTCCATGATGACTGTCTATAGATCTCTCTTCCAGGTTTGTATTGTCTGGATGACCTAAAAGATCTTTCCTTATCTCTGTGAAAAGGTGCCTCATATCTTACTCTCTTGTTCCTAATCTCTTGAGGTAGAAACACACTTTTTCCTCCAGAGACCTTTTTGATGATCGTATCCAACTTCTCACCGAACAGCATCTCCCCCTCGAACGGAAGCTGGCATAGGTTGGTTTTAGAGGCTGCGTCTGCTGACCAAGGTTTCAGCCAGAGGGCTCTCCTCGCTGCTACAGACAATGCCATAGATCTCGCCAGGAGATGTACTAAGTCGACCGATGCCTCAGATATAAACGCTACCGCGAGTCTACAGTCAGATAGCATCTCCAACAGCTTAGGCCTCTTCACGTTGGAAGAGATTGCTTCTTCTACTTCCGCAAGCCACACCTTCAAAGCCCGGGAGACTGAAGTCAAAGCTACTGCTGGTTTGCAGGCTGCACCTGCCGCTACAAACGCTTTTTTAAGATTAAATTCAATTCTCTTTTCCATCGGTTCACGAAATACTGCCGCATCATCTACTGGCAGAGTGGTCTTTTTCGCTAATCTCACGACTGCTGCATCCACTTTCGGTGGTGTATCCCAACACCTTGCATCTCCTTCTTCAAAAGGATACTTTTTCAGGAATTTTCCCCCTGTTTGGGGTCTTTTCTCCGTCTTCTTCCATTCTGTTGCAATTATCTCTTTTATTGAAGCATGAACTGGAAAGAATATTGATTTTTTCCTGAGAGAAGGAAATAATTTGTCCGCCGAAGACAACTTAGCTGGCTCCATAGGGAATGTGAGTGTCTGCCGCACCGCCTTTATCAGTGGCTCTATGACTGTTAAATCGAAATTTGACTCTTCATCCATCTCAATTTCGCCTTCCTCTGATCCTAAAGGAGAATCTATCTCAGACTCTGAAAGTTCTCCCTCTGAAATCTCTGATAGACATTCTGTTTGCCTTGAATAAACATGTCTCGATCTCTTTTTAGATATAGCCACCTCCTGGAAACCTTGTACTACTGCTTGTTTAATCACTGCAGCCAAAGAATCAACCAAGGCTTGATTCCCTTGGGAAGATGAAGCTCCTACGTCCTCTTGAACTTGTGCTGGAGCTGTTTTTTCTGGCGCTTTATCTTTTTTTTTCAGAGGCAGGAAGGCTGTTCAATGACAAAAACAAACATGCATAAGCCATTTGTAATGTCTCTCTCTCTCTCTTACTGGAGTTTTTTTTTTTTTTTTTTTTTTACCTTTTCCCTTTGGGGTGAGGCGGTTTGCCCGGCATTGCTGAATCCATTAACGTGCTGTAGAAAAAAGGGGAATCACCTTTAGATTGCACTTTGATGCCAGAAAATAACTCCCATTCCTGCACATACCTGTATCTGATGAATCAGGATCTGAAAACTCTTTTGCAAATGGCTGCCAAACAGGAAGCACACTTCCTTATAAACCTGGCTGGAAGATCTGTAAAATCCAAACCCAGAAGGTGTTGCTGATTACCTGCTTTTAAAATATGCATGGCCCAGTGATTTTCGCCATCCTTGGCGTGTTTTGGCGCCAAAAACAGACAGTTTAAACTTTTTCCATTAAGCAAAATGGCGTCCGCGACTTTCGCCATTAGAGACGCGCTCCTGAGCGCGTCCTGCTGCTGACGCCGGAACTCCAACCGGCACGTCATTACGTCCATACGCGCTGACGTCACTTCTGGGTACACGCGCGCTCTGCGCTTCCCTGTGTACCCTGCGCTTACCTAACCCGCATCGGCGGGAGGTGAGCCACGGCCCTCGGTTACTCCTGCAACCTCACAGCCTCCCTCGCTAACCCCAGCCAAGGGGGAGCAGCGGGACCTCCATCACAGCAGGGGAGAATATTGAGAGAGAGAGAGCCCACTGCTGCTGGGAACTGCGTCTGACACGCTCCTTGACTCCATCAGCCCAGGACAGGATAAAAAAGACAGTGAGTATGAGAGGGGCGGGCACTTTTATCTTGCTAGGGGAGGTTCCTGTCCATTGGCCCGAAGGGAGGAGTTAACCCATTGGTGAATCGCTGCCATGGGTGACTAGAAAACAAAGCCATTATCATTAAAAGGACCTCTGCTTTTTGAGTTAAGCCCAATTGCTGGATGCAGCCCGACAGTTTGGTTGGTTTTAAACGGCACTGCATGACTGTCTGGGAATACGTGGTATATTGGGAGAAAGGGGTTCAATTCCTCCTTTTATATTTTATCTAAATAACGGTAACCAGCCTTTCACATTTGGCCAAGTCTCACAATATTCACCTCTGTTCAATTAACACAAGTTTGGCTAGTGTATCAGCGATTTTATCCCCCCCTTTGTTTGCCTGAAAGGTGCAATGTAGGCAAAGGCTAAATGGAATTTGGGACCAAAATACAATGCAAATATCAACTAACTAATGATGCTTTCTAGGCAGTGTTTTTTTATTTTTTATTCTGGAGAAGCTGATGGCCTTGCTTTTAAATCTCTAATCCTGCTTCTCTACAAATAATCCTGGTAAAGATAAAGGTAAATCTATAGCACTGAATCAGTAAAACAATTAACGTCCATCGGAATAACACAGCTCTTCTCTATATATACACAGGCATGCAGGAGCAAAGAGAATAAGGACACACTTTATACTATGCATTAATATTGTACAGGTATGGGACCTGTAATCCAGAATGCTCAGTACCTGGGGCATTGCAGATAATGGATCTTTCCGTAATTTGAAACTTCATGCCTTAAGTCTACTAGAAAACATTAAATAAACCCAACAGGCTGGTTTTGTTTCTAATAAGGATTAATTGTATCTTAGTTTGGGTCAAATACAAGCTACTGTTTTATTATTATTATTATTATTATTATGAAAAAGGAAATCATTTTAAAAAAATTGGATTATTTCGATAAAATGGAGTCTATGGGAGACCGCCTTTCCATAGTTAGGAGCATTCTGGATAACGGGTTTCCGGATAATGGATCCCATACCTGTACTTGAAGTGAATCTTTTTGAACACATTTTAACTTTTTAAATTGCAATATTTAGAATAGGTCAAGGTGATCTTTTTATGTCAAACTCCTTTTTTAAACACAATGAGTCACGCAGAAGATTTTTTATATCCAAATACACATGAAAGAATATAATTTCCAACATTTTATAGCTTGCAACAATGTCAAGTGTTAAAGTACTTCTAAATTGCTTTCTGTTTTATTTTACCTTGGCCCCACAATCTGCTTCCTTCTTCACACAAAACCCAATGAAAACAGGATCTGCCACTTTCACCAAGATGTTGTCTACACAGTATACATGTATATACTCCACTCCTCTCCCCTCCATGTCTTTCAGCACACCATGTGCACCAAGTGCTCTGTATAGCCCACCATTTCCATCTGCGCACAAAAGAGCCTAATGGTTATTATAGCAGTAGCAGACAGATAACTGAAGCAACACTTGGAAAAACAAATGTTAAGACACCATTAAAAGTGTTAATAACCTGGGGCCATGGAGAGCTTGTCCTGCTCTTCTAAGAGGATCTTGCCATCAAAGCTCATTGCTGGCAGCATGCCTTGCTGAAAGAGAATCACGTGCTCTTTACTAAGCCCAAAATAATTATGTTTCTGGAAGAATTCACGAGTAGACTCCATGGTGCGCCCACTGGTCATGATGTACCTGCAAGGAAACCATTTATGAAAAACATTATGACTTGTTTTACATTGCCAAGAACATGAACACACTAAACAAAATATTTTATCAAAATGAGGAGATGAAGCAGATTTGCTGGGTCAGCTAAGCTACACAGTTACCTATCTATTATGCTTTTATCGAAGGAGGCAAAAAAAGCAAATTGTCTCACCAGGGAATGGTGCATTCTAGACCATGTAGCTCTTTGGCCAACCTTTGTAGTTTCAGGATACGCTCAGCTTGTATCTGGTAAAGGCTTTTATGAGAGGGCAGACCAACATCATACATCCCTTTAGGATAGGACACTCCCAATCTGGTTCCTTGCCCCCCTGCTAGCAGTAGTACAGCTACTTTACCGCGAGAGATTTCCATTAAACCTGGAAGAAAACAGCCAAACATCACTTTCATTTTTCTAGGTTATCAGGTCAATGTTACAAAAGAATAAAATTTGATAGTTTGTAGTCACAAATGATGATTCACCAATGCAAAAAAAACACAATTTAGGTGCATTCTGAAAAAGATACAATGTCTGAAATTGTAGCTTAATTCAGCAATAGTTTTTTGGCTGCCCGGGTCAAGGATTCCAATTTCAAGGGTGGAAAGGCATACAACACACATGCAGTTCCTCCACTGGTGTAAACGTGTTAAAAAAAAAGGGAAAAGGCTGATCCTGCCTGCACCTGTGTGTGTACTGAGATATTAATATGATCCTCCTGTTTCAGCATACAGGAAGGATTAAGGCCATAAAATGCTTGAGTTTGAATTCTCTGGCTCCATGTGCACAGTGAAAAGTGGTTCACATGTATTCCGGTCACTACACTACACATGGGATAGGTGTGATCCACCAGTGGAGAAGATACAATGTGTGCCATAGGCCAAATAATTCAAAACTATAAAAAAATAAACATATGATATTCTATAACATGCAAATAATGACATATATCCGCAACAATTTCCAATGTTTACTTGTGCAAAGGTATTTTCAGCCACGAGTAGCTCTGATTTCCCACAAGTGATAAATTGCCCCAAATACTGTAACATGAGCCTGAAAGGTCTGAGTGCAACAAATAGGGCTTGTGCTGAACATATACAGAAAATCCACGTTTAAAAAAAATCTGCAAGCAATTAGCTTTTGGCTGCATAGTTCAGTGTGACCCCCTGCGTGGTGTGCCATTGGCCTTAGTGTGAAAGACATGTTACTGTTTGTCGATGAAGGTTTTCATTCTTCAATGAGCAGTGAAACTTTTCAATATTACTCAAAGTCCTGTGGGTTTCTATTGTTTGGTTATAGGCTGGAAAGAACCATGGAATTAAATAAGTAAACACTATAAATCAAACATATAATATAGGTAAGCAGGCACATCTGTATTTTATTTATAACATATCATGATCTAAATCTCAAATAAATTATTCCAACAGTATTAAGCACAGACGATACCCTAGACTAGTCCATGTATGGTTTTACTGTATTGTATGTATAATGATGTCTAATGAATAACTGAAAGTTCAGTATCAATCATCATTAGTGAACACATTGATTTGTTATTTCAACTGGTGCGCATATTCTGGGCTGGGAACAGAACCTCCATACATGTATGAAAAAAATAAACAAATAGGACAGCACAGCAGGAGTTAGGAAATAAAATCCAATTAGTTGCCATTGTTTTCCCTAAAAGTCCTCTTTCACCCTAAGCATTTATTTATCTAAAATGTCAATGAACATTTTTTGCTGCATGGAATCTTGGGCGACAAACATCCGTTTTTCCTTTCCACAAGCTAACATGCACTTCATGAGGATGAAGGGAGGGTGTACCCCCCAGAACGTTGATACTAGTGGTGTTATAATAAAGAAAGGGGCACTTCCCAACTGCAGAAAATGTGTGTGTGAGCAGATCCATGTACATAAATTGCTGTTGGAAGGAAACAAACAGTAGTCAATATTAAATGCAGGCAACAAAACATTCCATGTGCTACTGCCTTATAAGCTGCAAAGATATTTTACTACCATCTGGAGGAAGCTGCCGATTTGGGTCTTTTCAACAAATTCAGTATCTTATCTGCCGATGTCTGGGGCCCTCCAATGGGCCTTCCTGACCACAAGCAGGCCAAAAATCAGCCAGCTGTCGATCAGCAGGTTTGATTTTCCCATCGAAGACCACATCTGCTAGTTGATTCGGTCCTTGCCCCCATTGGAACCTATTCCCTTCAATGTAATCTGATTGGATTAGCCCGATATTGCCTGTTTTTGGGGGAAAGATCCGCTCGTTTGGCGAAGTCACCAAACGAATGGATCTTATAGTATATGGTCATCATTAACTATCTCTGCAGCTTTTCAGTCAACAATTTACACTACTATTTTTTTGCCAGACAGTTGTTTACATGATAAGACTGGTATTTGTACAGGTCAATGACTCCAGTTATGCAATAGTCTTTTAAATACATGTATAAAAGTGCCAGGACAGAAAGGCAAAGTATTCAAAATCAAGGAAGCAATTGCAGTGTTTGTATTTACTCCTTAACCATCTAAGGTGCTGGTCCCATTAAGCCATCAACCCTTCTCTACAATCTGTTAAATGCATGAGTCACATTTGATTGCTCAGTAAATATTTATGTCAATGTCTTTGCTGACATATGGATAATCTTATATGAACCTTTGTCCTAACCACTCCCTGTCTTTAAAAAAAAAAAAAACCTATTATGTAATTGTCAATATTATACGCTTTCTAAAGCTGGCCATACATGACCATTTCCACTCACGTAACCACATATGACCAACTGGTCCACAAAAACATTATTTGGATTGTTACACAGAAATGTGACCCGTTACATATGTTGAATTTAGTCAGCTGACATTCTGGGTTTCTTCTTGGGCTAGTCAACTACAGCTAGTTTAGCTCACACTAAACTACATAAACATAGTTATGTAGGGTCCCACACCAATTTAATACACCACACTTTAATGCAAAGTGCTGCAATCAATAACATTTTAGATAAAGGGCCTTGTGCTGTATTCTCTATTATAGAATACAGTTTTGGTAGCTTTGCCATAACATAGCCAACATTTTTAGACACTCAGAAAAGTTAAATGGTTTGGAGTGTATTTAAAAAAAGAAAAGAAAAAGAGAAACAAATTTAAATATAGCCACAAAGCTGCACATGTCAGGGGTTTCAGCCTAAAATCCCCAGCACTTCGGGAGTATTCTCAGGCTGCCAGAACACAGAAACTTGACATCTCCCATTGACCCCTATTTCAGCATCAGTGGTTATAAGAACAAGGACCCACAATGATTACAGCACCAAACCACACACTGACAAACTTCTTATCTGATTAAGTATGCTTACTGGTTTCATGTTACCTTCAATTAAATGCTGTAATTGCTGTAATTTACCTTGTGCCTTCCATTCTTGTAGATGTTCCTTGTCCCGTGTCACACTGCCAAGAACCTCCCGAGGCACGGCCTCCATTCTTGTATCTACTTTCTCTTGGGAAGATGAGACTGAAAATCCTGCCATTGCTCGTTTAAAGAAGCCATTTAGCTCCAGGAAGTCTAGCCCATGAAGCTCTTCTAAAAGATTGCTTCGCTGTTCCGAGGATAGCTCATCCCAGAACTGTAACACGTGGTTCTGACCTGCTTCAGACAGGTGCTGACGAACAACTGCCACATCCATATTGTACGGCAAATCTGGAAAACATGATAACGCTTACTGAAATCGAGCTTCACATTATAAAATAAGTTTAACAGAGGAAATTCGTGTTTGACAATGATCAGGCATTCTAACTAACTCAAACTTCAAATTTGGAAACATTTTTATGAGCCAACACAGGAAATATAAGAGCTGCAATTGGTACTAATGAAGGAATTTGCCTTTATTACATTTATAAATCACTTATTCCAGGCATGGACAATTGACCAAATATGTATACATATGGCACTCCTATACAACTGTTTTTTTTTTTTTTTTTTTTGGACACATGGACATCTGTGTTTTCAGCTAACAGTGATACAGGTTTGCCACACACACACACAATAATTTTTTAGTATCCACAGTGGGGAGTGATCTGAGACAACTCTATGTGTTTCAGCATGGATCCAAATAAACAGAAGAAAAGACAACATGCCTTGTGTTAACATACTTCCTTTTCTGCATCCTGATGTGCGTTAAGCTCCTCAAGCATTCCCCTTTTGTTGTATTGCACTTTCCTTCCACCTGCCCTTTATACCTACCAGCCACCCAACATGTAATGTGCCTCTTTTAATGAGAATGTCTCAATGAATGCACTTGACTTGGGCTGCAGACATTTCAGTGCACTGTGCATAGTGCCTTTCTTAGAGGTGAACTGTTTTAAAGGTTAAAGTTAGTAAGTATACCCTGATCTGTAACCCATCACCATCCACTATCACTACCTACCTCTAGAGTTTCCAATAGTCCTTCTACCTTTCTACACCCCTTTAGCTTTCCTAACTCACTGATTCCTCCAGATCCCACACCAATCCTCACTCCATTCCATATTTATTTAACACCAGAATATTCTACAGCACTGTACAATAGAAAGGGCTTATATATCAAACATAGATATACTGACAACATCCATCAAATGTAACACCAAGTAATAATAATGTTAAGTCTTTAAATTCCTCTGCCAATGTGCCCTGGTGGTGGGACCCTTAACAAATGCTCCCCCTGGACCTATAAAATCCAGCATCTCTGAAGTTCTCCTAAATGTGTGCACACATGTCTCTCCCCTTCATGTAACCAGCACCATCCCTCTCCCAATTTGGGATACTTACCTGTACCCCCCCATTCAGGTTATTTTCTTGCCCAATAAGGAAACTCCTGAACCAAAGACAAAATATTAAACCACTCTAACATTCTACCCCGCCACTGTTGGTACGTTCCAAGCCAGTCTGAACAGGATTAGAATCATTCTTTCATTATACCCGGTTATAATTGCGGAGAATACTGAGAATACTGCTCTTTTAGCGCATACTTACCCACCAAAGCCGGACACACTGACACGCCCACTGTCTTCTTGGCTCTATTTTATAGAGTCAATTCTTGGCAACGCCCATAAACAGCGACACCAGGTGGGTTTCCATAGTCCCAGACTGACGTTAAGTAACCATCTTGGGATTGGCACTTTCGGGTCGGCCCACATGACACGTATAAACTCACTGTAGTAATGGGCTTGGCCATAAAGCAGCATTGTTATTGGATATAAGCTTATGACATCATCTGGTCGGTTCCTAGTGTGAGTACACAATAAAGCCCGCCCATTTCCTTGTGCTGCGTGGCATTTGTGACGCTAAAAAATTGGGCGGCTTCTTAAGGGAAAAAGAAAGCACGGTCATACGGTGTCCATTTTAGGACATTATTAAAGAAAACGTATACAGGCTATGAGATATCCATAAGGAAAGTTGTCGCGCTTTGTGGTGGCACTTGCACTTCAGATCTCATCCCTCCGCGTTGTACCTCTGATCTTCCCTAAAATCATAGCATTTTTCTTCAGTCTTGCCAGTTTTTCTTTTAAGGATAAGGAAACCTTAAGAATAAGTGAATGTAAAATGTATGAGGGTGCTATTGTAAGCACTTTTATAATGCACATTCATTATTATTTTTTTCTCATTACAAGATATGAAAGGATAAATGTACAGTTAATATGAATGAATTTTGTTACAACAGCAGCCTCTTTCTTTCTCTCGACAACTTCCTTGACTACTTGGTGGTCAGACTGGTTGGAAAATGACCTGCAGGTGGTGCTGTTGTAACAAAATTCATTCATATTAACTGTACATTTATCCTTTAATATCTTGTAACGAAAAAAAAATAATGACTGTACATTGCAAAAGTTCTTAGAATAGCACCTAGGGTTGCCACCTTTTCTGGAAAAAGATACCGGCCTTCCTATAAATTTATCTTTTTTCCCTGTTAATAACATTGATATCAACCATCATTTTTACCGGCCAGGCCGATAAAATGCCGGCCAGGTTGCAAATGCTGGCCGGGGCTGGTATTACAAATTTACCAGCAATGTAGCTGCCTGTAATTTGTAATACCATTTACAAAAGCCCTTGCCCGCTGGTGAAAGCGTAGATTTTTTACGGCTTCTGGCAATGTGGCCCGCCCCTTTTGCGTCATGACCCACCGGCTCTGCCCCTTTTTGCATCACAATTCACAGCCCAGCCCTTTAGTTCCCGCCCCCACCACTGGCCGGTCATTTTTTTTTTTTTTAAAAGGTGGCAACCCTAATAGCACCCCCATAATTTTTAGGGCTTAGTTATCCTTTAAGCTACTTCCTGTCTCGTTAAATAGCACTTTACACGTCTACTGCGGCTACTCCCATTGTTCTGTTTTTTTTAATTATGTGGTGCAAATGTGTATAGCCAATAGCATTTCAAGAACCGTTTTTTCAAACAATCAAGTTGATGTAGGTCTTCAATTATTTTATTGAAGGAAAACAAAACCTAAAACATGAATATGACTAGAAATGCCATATTTTATATATTGAACCAGCCAACAGTGCCCCACACATTACCATGGGTGGCAAAAAGCCACTCCTAGTAACTAAGTGCTGAATTTCCGGTTTTCAAACCTGAAATTCAGCTTTTCTATTACAGTGAGCACAATCTGCTCTCTGAACTAGCAACATAACCCCCCCCCCAGCACTGAAAGGTGAGTCTGGGGGGAGGGGCTCAGGCAGCAGAGGGGTCCGGATTGCCCCTGTTCAAATTCTTCACAGGCGATTCCCATCTTGCACACTGCACATGCTCAGTGTGCTTTGAGCAGTGGAATAACCCAGTGCAAGGGTGCTGTGGACCTTGAAGAGGCCACTTAGTCCAGAGTGTTCCAAGGTTTGCTTGAGACTGATGCACAAGAAAACAGGGAAAGTTAAGGAGGCTGGCAATGCTGTGTGCTGGTCTGTACTGCTGACAGTACTGTGGATTGAATTTGTGAGTTGTTTTACTGTGATACCTGCAGATAGTATGAATCCTTGTCTGCAGTTGTAATAACTCAGTGTAGGGTTTTGTTGAACTGGAAGAATGCACACAGAGATGTCAATCAGATTTATTTCTGACTGCTCTCTCTTCCCCTTCCTGTATCCATAACCTTTTTCATTATTTAACCCAGTGCTAAAATGCTAATGCATATTAAAATGGACATTTAACACATGGCCATTGTAATCTCTGGGTTAGATTAGTAAGAGATTGGGGGGTAATTTGTCGGCAGTGGGGATTCTTTATAATCTGCAGAATAGTTAGCACAGTGAACATATTCACCCTGCCCATGGTTGTATTTATAAAGCTGGATAAGAATAGTGTATTTAATGTGGAGAGAGAGTTTCAACTTTTTATTTGCTCTAAGAATGTCCATAAGAGCTTTTTAAATATCGCAAATTTCTGCGTTTGAGTTACGCCACTACTTTGGTGGCAGAGAAAATATTCGCAAAACAGTTTAACAAATTGCAAATTTACTGTCACCGCTATTTTTGCACACAACAACCTCGCACAGTGAAAAATGCGAATTTGCAAAAACCAGAAAGACGGACACAGCAGTGCAATATTTGAAAACATGGGAAATACAACAATTTGCAAATAAATAAATATGCGCTGCGTGAACTTTATATATGACCCCCAGTGTGATTATATTGTGATGAAAATCCCACACCAAAGGAGTTCTCTACTTGATTTGAGTTGATGGGTACTTTGACATTGCAAGAGAAACTTCAGCTAACTAGTACTGAAATGTTAACACCATGCCCCTTTTATGAGCCAATCCCACTGCACATATCAATTACTACAATTAGTATAGTTTCACACAAATGTTGTAGTTTATGTTAACCTCCTCTCTCCCCTTTTGCCATTCTTCCTTGCAGCTCACACTTATCTCATCCTTCATTCACCCAGGCCCGGATTTGTGGGAAGGTGACAAAGGCCCAGGCCTAGGGCAGCAAAGTTTTTGGGGTGGCATGCTGCCCACTTTCCGCATTAAAAGAAAACTATACCCCCAAAATGAATACTTGAGCAACAGATAGTTTATATAAAATTAAGTGGCATATTAAAGAAACTTATCAAACTGGAATATGTATTTAAGTAAATATTGCCCTTTTATATCCCTGGCCTTGAGCAATCATTTTGTGATGGTCTGTGTGCTGCCTCAGAGATCACCTGACCAGAAATACTACAACTATAACTGTAATAGAAAGAAGTGTAGAAGCAAAAGACAGAACAAGTATAGTTTGTTGGTATGTTTGTGTGCACCGTGAATCATATGATCCCAGGGGGTTGCCCTTATTTTTTAAAATGGCTTTTTCTATTTATGATTACCCAATGGCACATACTACTAAAACAGTATATTATTTAAAAACAGTGTAGTATTTTTAGATCAGCTGAGCGACAGTGGAGAAAGTCACAAACTGATCCTGACTTCCACTCTAAATTCATGCTCTCCTGCTACAATCGAGCGCTATCATTAGCTAAAGAACAATACTTCTCTTCTTTAATCTCCACTCTGTCCTCTAAACTGCAGCGACTTTTGCAACATTTAACTCACTCCTATGCCCCCTCCATCTCCTGCATTCATTAATGTAACTGCCCAAGATCTTGCTAATTTCTTTAATGAAAAAATCAATCTTATTAGGCTGAGCATGCCGTCTGACAACAATCTAAAACTCACCACCAGTCCACTCATAGCCACTTTGCACTCCTTCATCCCTGCAACACTAGATGAAGTAGCAAACTTCTAGCCTGCTCAAAACCCAGAACCTGCTCCATTGATCCCATAACATCTCATCTCCTTTATCCAATCTCTGATACACTCTCTCCTGCACTTACCCACCTATTTAACCTTTCACTCTCTACTGGTACTTTTCCATCCTTATACAGACAAGCACTAATCACTCCTATCCTCAAAAAAACCTTCCCTTGATCCCATCTCTCCTGCTAACTATCGTTCGGTTTCCCTTCTTCTTTCGCATCCAAATGACTAGAAAGGCTTGTTTACAAATGCTTGATCCAGCATCTGACTCACAGCTCCCTTCTTGACCCCCTGCAATCAGTCTCTAATCATCTCCTGCCTTGATTACTTCAACCTACTCCTCGCAGGTATTCCAACAAGTCACCTTTCACAACTCCAATCTGTTCTAAATGCGGCTGCTAGACTCATCTAGCTCGCTGCTCAACATCAGCTGCTCCCATATGCATGTCCCTTCACTGGCTCCAAATTACTAACACTCACTTTCAAGGCCATTTATAATGAAGCCCCTCCCTAAATTTAATCTCTGATCTCCAAATACACTCTTTCACGCAACCTTCGCTCTGCTTCTGATCTTCGCCTCGCTTCTTCTCCTCTCATCACTTCTGCCCATTCACGTCTACAAGACTTCTCTCGGGCTTATGCTTTTCTCTAGAATTCTCTGCCACAAGCTGTCAGACTTTCTCCTTCCTTCCAAACTTTCAAACGCTCCTTAAAGACCCACCTGTTTAAAGAAGCTTATTCAATGTAGCTTTATTAATCATTGCTGTATCAAAAATCACAAATTGTTTCTAAAATCCTAGTCTCAATTGTACCCTAACCTTTACTTTGTAAACTCTAATTTGTAGGACCCTCTAATCCTATTGTACTCTGTAACCCTTGTTTGTTATCCACCATGCATTCCCTGTTGTTATAACTAAGGTTAAGCACTGCATATCTTGTCGGCGCTATATAAATAAATGATGATGATGATGATGATGATGATGATTTATTTACATGAAGCAGGGTTTTACATGAGATGTTTTATGCATTATATTTTTATAGAGACCTACTTTGTTTGAGGGGTATAGTTTTCCTTTAATAGGGAAGTGTGTGATGACTGTGCTAGGTTTAACTCTCCTGGTCTGGTACAGATCCTGTATCTTCACATAAAGCATAGTCCTTTATCGGCTTTTTCTCTGGTGCAAGCGAAAGCCTGAATGTGTGCATATTTGTGCGTGCGGCTGGCAGGGGAGCTTGGTGGCTTGCTGGGTAAATAATCGCTGGCCTAGGGGCACATCACTGAAATCCTGCCCTGTATCCAACAGTGTGCCAATTGCACATTTACACTGCAATGTTCCATTCTGTCCCCATGTGCCATTCCTTTAGCCCACCCATGTTCCTCTGTCCCATTCTCACCCCCTTTAGCTACATTATGTGCCATACTAAACCTCTAAACCAGTCCCCCCTAGGATAGAACTGAACTCCAGGTGATACAGTGGCTTGTGTGCAAGTAATCTAGTACAGAATATTCATTTAAGGAGCAATGACAAAAAAAACTATATTTTCTAAACATTCCCCATGCAGCATAGAAACTCTAATATCTTTGTTTTCCTGTCTGACAGCTTAAGCTAAAATATAATCTACAGTTGAAATAGAGAAGGGGTCCATAGAGAATAAAGGTCAGTGCCTTTGTCAAAATAGACAAGCAAGTCATTGTATAGCCTGAGTATATTTTATAGGTTTGTTTCAAAATGACGGGCGTGGTTTCAAACATAATTACCAAATGCCAAGCATCTTGGTCTCTTAGTTTTATTGTCTTTGTTAATGATTAATGCTTACAGGATGAGGCATACTTCTTAATCATGTGATTTAGCTCTAACATAGTATATACTGACACTATAATATACTGACACTATATTCTGTTGTTACGAAAATTAAGTAGAAATTGGACTGCAAAATCAATATATTAAAAGTACAATTTATTATATATAATCACAAAAACACTGTCTGGCCAGAAAACACAGTGAATAAATTATGAATAAATAATTCTAAAATCAGTAATAAATACAATCCAGGTGGGCAATCACTTTTCCTCTGGAGGAAATTCAAATGATTGTTTCTTTGGTGTTGGTATATGCTTATAATTTAAAAAAGAAGATGGTTTTGAGTTGTAGTACAACAGAAAAGTTATTTCCCAGAAGTTGGAGCCGGGATTTTGAAGCAGTGGAGTGTGCAGAGTATTTAATTAGATATAACAAACAGGCTGGCCGGTAGATGGCTGAATTTAGAGAGCAGATTATCCTTGCCAGCTGCACAGGCCCCCCAAAAAAAAGTTGGAATATTCTCACCATATACCCAGTTCCGGAATTTCTCAAGGGCACAGCCGGATCTGAACTCTCAGCAGCCTTAAGCCTGTTTCACGAGTTTCTCTGCAGATGTCCTTTTCACGATGATCCAAGATGGCACACCGTCTGTTTTAGTGCGTGCGCAGCGTTTTGCCGCCCCTGGCAACCAGGGGGGCGCTGCCGCCTGAGGCGAGTGTCTCAACTCGCCTCATTGGTGGGGCTCCACTGTGTACTGGGAGCCAAGGACAATCATCCTCATCTCAGATTTGCTTGGGAAAACCAGTATTATCATATTTAACATGACCAAGTATATTTACCAAAGTGTTCTAATAGCAAAACTGAGGCAAATGGGAGTAGCGTTATACCATTGCTTAGAGAGTCATGAAACTATAGTTTCAGCTTGATTATGAATCTAACCAGGATCAGACTTTGGGGCCCGTGGGCCCACCAGGGCCGCTGTCGCAGGGCCCCCCTCCAGGTCTCCTGCCGCCGGGTTCCCCCACGAGCTGCACCCCCCTTTGCAGAACACATGCATGCGAGCACCTTGTATTTGCCGCGACTTTGGGCATAAAGACTACCACAGGGAACAGGACTCGGCCGAGTTTTATATTATAAACTTTTATATATAAATTTTATATTTGGTAATCAAAATTGATGCCAGATTAATGGTGATTTCCTAATCTTCTTCATAAGATTTTGTATGCCTTAGCTATATTCAAACAAGTCACCAAGCATCAGTGTTTTACATGCAGAGAATACATGCAATTCCTTCATATCAGGGTTAGTACGGTTAAATGGGCTGCTGACCTTCCAAACACTTATTTCAGTTCACTTATTTTTCATCAGAAACAAAGATTTTTTCCAATTATAACAGTTGCCTTTAAAGAAATGCAGAGATTCTGCTCAGCAGGGCCGATGATAAGAAATTAATCAACTAATGTATCATTTGGAATAGAGTTGACGATTCCCCTTTCAGAGCTGTTTTAGAAAGCCATAAGGTGAAAAAATAATCTTTACACTTCAACATTAGTAAAACAGTCACAAATAGAAAATATTACAGGGCAACCCTTTTTGAAATAAAAAATAACAAAAGTGGTGGCCCTGTAACATTTTTACTGGCAAACACGGTACAGCAACTTTACCTGCAATTAAAATAGAAAATAGAAAGTAATTGAAAAAAGCCTTTATTTTTGGTGAACATCTAAAAACAACTGGACTGAAAAAAGTGTTAGAAGGTGAACAACTCCTTTAATGACACTTGGCACAGTCAATATTAGCAGTATATCGAAGGTCAGTCTCAATATACTGCTGCGTTATCTCGGCACCCCTCAAATCAGTCTCACAGAATCATTCAAAACTCTTTTAATGGGAAGAAGAAAACCATGTAAAATAGTAATACTGTGTAATGTGTAATACTATCACACAGTTAAATATTTGCCCCTGTTTAAGGGTGATGACACACTAGGAGATTAGTGGTCAGCAATAAATCTCCTCTACCACTCCACATCTAATCTCCTGCTAATACTTTACTATCAGCAATAATGTAAATCGCTGGTATGGAAACATAAATGTTTGTTTTTTTTCTGACCAGTTTCCTGGCATTTTCAGAATGGTTATCTACTGCACCACATTTGATTTAATACAGGCAGTACACAGTAGTCAGTGGGTAGAATGCAATACACTGTAAGTGAAAGCTACACAACATATTTTAGTACGGTTAGCACCTAGGGGAAAAAAAGTACCTAACTATGTCTGTATTGTTGACATTCTAATGGATTATTAAGGGGTAATTCTTTTATCATCCACTAGATGGCAGTAAAATATTATTTATGTATTTCTGTGACATAGGCAACTAGTTATATAGGTGTGTACAATGATTTAAGATGAAAAACAGTGTATAAAGCAATTCATGGGGTTCACATAGTGACAGTAGCAGTACCAGTGTGTTTCAGGCCCAGATGAGAAACTTGCACCTGGAACTCCCTTGGCTGCCTCCCAGTCTCAATACCAGCTGGCATATCCCTTTGCACCATCACTGACAGCCTTCCAGTGGGCCCTGGTAGTTACTGCGACAGGATTGCAATGTATTGTGTATTTAATTACTAAACAGCTTTCTTTTAAAAAATACAAGGAAAATGTCAACAGGAAATTCTAAATAGGTACATTTTGTTAGGCTTTTAGGAAATTAAACTGAGAGTACTTAGGATAAATATAAGGTAAAATGTTATTTATGATTGATAATAAGCTCTACATTTTAAATCCAGTTTAAGAGATTCACAGAGTTAATGGGAATGGATAGCTAGACCAGCGCTGTCCAATTTCTGTAGTGCTAAGAGCCAGAATTTTTTTGGCCTACCTGGTGGAGGGTTGATAATAGAGGACAGTGTTGACCACTCCCTCTTTTTAAACTGAACCCAATTTAAACCACACCCATGTTATCACAAGAAATGAATGGTGGTAACACACCAAAAAAACAAATGGTTTGTGCTTACTGCAGGAATATCACTCATATGGGAAAAAGTTCATGTCATATGAAAGGGGCTTGTTCATCTTTGAGTTAACATTTAGGATGATGTAGAGAGTGGTTTGCAATTAGTTTTCATTTTTTTTATTATTTGTGGTTTTTGAGTTATTTAGCTTTTTAATCAGCAGCTCTCCAGTCTATAATTTCAGCAAGCTGGTTGCCAGGGGCCTATTACCCTAGCAACCTTGCACACATTTTAATAAGCGACTGGCATATGAATAGGAGAGGCCTGAATAGAAAGATGAGTAATAAAAAGTATAAATAACAATGCACTTGTTGCCTTACAGAGCATTTATTTTCTGGATAAAGTCAGTGTCCCCCATTTGAAAGCTGAAAAGAATCAGAAGGCAAAGCATTAAAAAAATAAATAAAGAGCAATTGAAAAGTTGCTTAGAATTGGACATTATATAACATACTAAAAGTTAACTTAAAGGTGAATCACCCTTTTAAGACATACCCTTAAATTTATATGCCTCCTCCTTCTCTGTGATAGCACAGCACCCATCCCCCCCAGAACATGATTAAACACTTTCAGGACCCTGAAACTGTATTTCCATATACTAATAACCCCCACCAGGTTCACCTCCCACAGGCAGTGTATAGCACACACAGGCAGCATAGGGCAGGCAGAGTATGGCACACACAGGCAACATTGGACAGGCAGAGTATGGCACACACACAGAGCATAGGGCCAGTAGAGTAAGGCACACACAGGCAGCATATGGCAAGCAGAGTATGGCACACACAGGCAGAGTAGGGCACACAAAGGCAGAGTATGGCACATACAGACAGCATTGGACAGGCAGAGTATGGCACACACAGGTTGCATAGGGCCAGTAGAGTATGGCAGGCAGAGTAGGGCACATGCAGGCAGAGTATGGCACACACAGGCAACATAGGGCAGGCAGAGTATGGCACACACAGGCAGCATATGGCATACAGAGTATCGTTGCTCTGATAAAGGGGAACAGCCCTGTCAACATTGTAGTGTTTGGCTTGACACATTAAACAGGGGTAATCCCCGTTTTACAAATAATTTCCATGTGCTGGAGTTCTCTTTAGCTTTTGCCTGTGGGGGTGCCGTACCCCTACTCATAGAGCACACACAGTCAGAGTATGGCACACAGGCGAGGTTAAGGCACACATAGGCAGAATTGTGCAGTCAGAGTATGGCACACACAGAGTAGGACAGGCAGAGTATGGCACACACAGAGTAGGCAAGCAGAGTAGGGCAGGCAGAGTATGGTGCACACAGGCAGCATAGAGCAGGCAGAGTAAAGCACACAAACACAGCATAGGGCAGAGCAGTATGGCACAAACAGGTAAAGTAGGACAGGCAGTATGAACAGTATGTGCTGTACTATTGAGAAATCTGGTTCTTCTCCTATTGGAAATCACCACATCTGGACACATGGATAATGCTAAAACTCAGAACATAAGGATTATTGATGAGGTGCATCAACACTGCAGATTAGAAAAACAGCAATCCACAGGTCCAGACAAAGGATCAGCCCCCTTTCCTTAGTACATTCATTTTTATATCCTGAGCATTTTGCTATTACGCATTTTCTTTTAATTACCCCCTTAATTCAACACAAAAAGAACAAATGTTTATTTTCCAATGTCCTTGGCACTTTCCATCTCCAAGGATAAAACAACATCAACAAATTCCGGAAAAAATAAGCAATGTTATTTCCTATAAGCAAAATAAAATCATGGGAAACTTGGCCTGACAGTTTTAGACCTTTTGCTCTATTTTTGATCTTAACATTCCCCTTTTGGAGATGAATATTTCTATACAGGTATGGGATCCCTTATCCAGAAACCCATTTTCCAGAGAGCTCTAAATTATGTCTCCCATAGATTACATTTTATCCAAATTATCAAAAAATTATATTCTTTATCTTTCCTGTGTATTTGGATATAAAACAACTTCTGCATGACTCGTTGTGTTTAAAGGGCATGTAAAGGCAAAAAAATAAAATCCAATTTTTACTTTCTTTAATGAAAAAGAAACCTATCTCCAATATACTTTAATTAAATGCAGTGAATGCAGTATGCAGTGAAATTCTCCCTTCATTTACTGCTGTGGATAGGAATTGTCAGATGGTCCCTAACTGCTGAGCAGGGAAACAATCATACTTATGAACAGCAGGGGGAGCCCCCGCCTTACTTCCCAGCCATGCAGAACTCAAGCAGCTTTGTTTATGACGATCCCTAAGCAGCCTTGGTCTTTCAAAGATGTTTAACAAAGTTACAAGATGGTGATCCCCTGTAGCCAACTTTGAAAGCATAAATCATTTGTTTGATTAGGCTTGTGGTGCAGTAAGTTCATGTTTATATTTAGTATACAAAATACAGCATTTCTAGCCTTATTCTATTTTTGCCCTTTTAAAAAAGAATTTCCCATAAAAAGATCACCCTGACCTATTCTAAATATTGCAATTTAAAAAGTTAAAATGTTTTTAAAAAGATTCACTTCAAGTACAGGTATGAGATCCATTATCCGGAAACCCGTTATCCAGAATGCTCCCAATTATGGAAAGGACATCTCCTATAGACTCCATATTATCTAAATAATCCAAATTTGTAAAAACGATTTCCCTTTTCTCTAAAATAATAATAAAACAGTAACTTGTACATGATCCAAACTAAGATATAATGAATCCTTATTGGAAGCAGAACCAGCCTATTGGGGTTAGTTAATGTTTACATGATGTTCTAGTAGACTTATGGTATGAAAATCCAAATTATGGAAACATCCATTATCTGGAAAGCCCCAGGTCCCAAGCATTCTGGATAACAAGTCCCATACCTGTACTACCTTTATTTGGGTACGTCAGGAAGAGTAGCAGGTCTTGATTGGGTTATAATAACTTCTAGCTCATGGGGAAGAGTATTCCCAATTGGTGTATGGAATGGGGTTTCATGCACTATTGTTATATACGTTGTTACAGTCAGTAAAACAGATAAAGATAAAGCTCCCCTACTATATGGTATAGCAGAGCAAACCCAACAATCAGTGAGCTTTAGGGTTTTTCCCACTCTAATATGCATTTGGAATATCGTTTTTATATACTGAGGCATGTTCCATGAGGAAACACGTGACTATAATTAGAAAAATTATTGTTATAGCAGGTGGGAAGACTACTCTCAAGACTAATCATGCATTGCCTACCAAGGTGCCACACTCCCTACCCAACAGCGTCCTACTAGATACACAGCCATCTTCTGGTCTTCTGGTTCCTTTTTCTTCTTCGCAGTCCGGATGATCTGTTTTGTTATAAGTCTCAAAGTCAATCAATTAATTGAAGGGATTGTTCACCTTTGAGATAACTTTTAGTATGATGTAGAGAGTGATATTCTGAGACAATTTGCAATTGGTTTTAATTTTTTTATTATTAAAGCTTTTTGAGTTATTCAGCATCTGTTCAATTTGCATCTTAACGAATATAGTAACTAGGGTCCAAATTACCCTAGCAAACATTCATTGATTTGAATAAGAGACTGGAATATGAATAGGAGAGGGCCTGAATAGAAGGATCAGTAATAAAAAGTAACAATAACAATTGTTCTCGATCGTTGCTACCCAGCCATCTTCTGTTCTTCTGGTTCCTTTTTCTTCTTCGCAGTCCGGATGCTCTGTTTTGTTATAAGTCTCAAAGTCAATCAATTCATTAAAGGGGTTGTTCATTTTTGAGATAACTTTAAGTATTACGTTATTAAAGGTTTTTGAGTTATTCAGCTTTTTATTCAGCAGCTTTTCAATTTGCATCTTAACTAATATGGTAACTAGGGTCCAAATTACCCTAGCAACCATGCATTGATTTGAATAAGAGACGGGAATATGAACCAATCGAAGGATCAGTAATAAAAAAGTAACAATAACAATACATTTGAAGCCTTACTTTTGGCCCGCCGGGAAAAGCCAAGAATCTTTGAGCGGTGTGAATCCAGAAGTATTGCAGAAGACGACGCGCAAGAAGGAAGCAAGTGGACATGGCAGGCATCCCCGTCACCCCACCAGACGACCAGGTAAGTCCTTTACATGCGTGAACCCAGCAATTCTTTCCCTCTAATTTTACTGACGTTGGTGATGCTAGCAGAACCTGGAAAGGACCTTTCCAGCATGCTTCCCCGGAGTGATGCTTGTAGTGCACCCAATCACCGGACTGACATTCATAGACTTGTTGGTTGTCATTGGTGGGCTGGGCCTCAGTGGCCTGTGATTTAATGGTAGACAGACTGTTAGAAAGTTGAATTCAGTACTGAACTAAATTATCACTGCAGGTCCCGAGGGATTGTCACTGAAACATCAATAGCCATCATTCTACCAAAAAATATTTCTTAAGGGGACAACCCGTGTTTTGCCAAAAGTGTGGTAATCATGGAAGTTAGTACTAGGGGTAAAGACCCAACCCATGTGCAACCTAAAGTTTTTGTGGTTTTTGATCATTTCTGTTTTATAGTTCCATTTGTTTGCTCTACCAACCCAGATGCTTGTGGTCTACAAGGGTATGAAGTTGTTATGATGTGTAAGGTGTTGCATACCTGTACCATCAGTGTATTTTCAAAATGTTTTCGCCTGTCAGAACTGATTATTTGGGGTAGGCCAAACCAGGGAATAATATCTTAACTGTTCTGGCTGCATATACCTTTACCATTGCGAATGCTTCATGCCAGCTGGAAAACAGGTCTACGCAGACTAAAACATATTTATAGCATTGACATTGGTTCATCTCTATGTAGTGTAATTGGTACTATTTGAAAAGGTGCTACAGTCTGGGGCAAATGACAAGTGGTTGTTCGTACAGTTTAGCCTATGTGTGCTGCCATCTGTTACCCTTTGGGCAATAGAAGAAAATCTTCAACTTGCTTTTAAAGCAATTTATGTCCTTAGGGCTCAGGGTACAGCCACCATGAACCCATGATGGCATTCACCAACATAAGCATCTTTTTGAACAGTTTTTAAATATTTAAAAGAGATTTGAATTGGAATAGTGCTATCTGTGGGGCCATGGCTCTGAATAGTAGAAACAGTGGATAGCTTGTTTGGATGGCTTAAAAATTTGCATTAACAAATGCATTATCTAGGGAGACATAATCAAGACCATTCATATGAGAGTGGCATGTGATTACTACTATAAACTGTATGTAGCAGGTTACTGATGACACACACAGAGTCCCTCTTAGCAGGGAATAGCCAGCTTGAGAGTGCACAAGGGGACCAGACTAGGGGTAGGAGGCAGAGAGTGTACTTGCCTGGCACCCCAGCCTTGCGCCCTAGGTACATGTCTTCTCTGCCTACCTTTAGTTCTGGCCCTGATGTTTGCAATAAAAGTGCTGGCTATATGACATGCACAAATTTAAAAAAATAGGCTGCTTGAGCAGAGGAGCAATTTGGGATAATTTTAGCTTCAAGCAATGAAAAGTTAAACTCTTGATGACCTGGAATAGCGGAAACAACCGCATATGAGGCAATTAAAGCAGCAGTTTGAGTATGTGTGATACTCCCTTCTACAAATAAATCAAGTTTAGGAGCTTTAAGGGGACAGCTGAAGAGAGGGGATTAATCCTGAATTCACCAAAGTATAAACAGATAAAGTGAGAACAACACAAAGTAAGTCTGTTGGCAAGTGCAATGTCACTGCATTTGGCAATCAGGGCCAGGGAGGAATCTGGCAATAGGATCTAGCTGTAATAAACAACAGTTCTCTATTTGTTAAGATAAGTAAGTCTGTGTTAGAATACTGGTTGAATGCCTAAGTTCAAAGCAGTATATAGTGAAAGGTTTTGGTTTGCTGCAAAAGATCTTGAATGACAGGAAGAATAACTTGTCTAGCTTTAGGAGAAATAGGGTATTGCAGAATTACATACATTTGTTTGCTTTGACCTGTGAAACCCTCATATGGCCCACATCATTGGGACCCTTTGACCAAACACAAGACTGGACAGACAAATTCTGGAGGGATGGGAGGCTTAGTCTGATTAGAGGGAACAACATTTAAAGCAGAGCAATACATTATGTATTTAATTAATACATATGAGAGCATATGCTATAAAATTATATATTACAATACATACTGGAGTTGTAAAAAGATTACTAAATTGTACAGTATAGATAGATAGATATCTATCTATACTGTACAATTTAGTAATCTTTTTACAACTCTAGGATACCCTAGTCAGATATCCAGAAGTCAACATTTCTTTCTCTAATTCTGTGACCCTCCAAAAGTAGGCAAACAAATCTTTTCTCAAATACCTTCTTTTTTTCTCGTAAGGAGTCACTTATTTTCTTTTTTAACTCTAATCCAAGCTGTGTTTATCTTTCCCTGCCTGCTTTAAATGGGGAACGCAGTCAAGTGACACAATTGCTGTGGTAGTACAGCTCACTTACATCAACACTGCCTAAATTGCAAGATTATATTAAAATAACAATTACACAATATTTTCTGAGGGTAGCGATTAGGACTCAGCCTTACCAGGGGACAGAGTGAATGTCAGCCAATAAATGAGTGCAAATATCAGTAAAATCCTACCTTTTGGCTTGCACACAGTTATAGTCAACAATTTAGGATTCTGTCCCGAGGCACGGTGAAGTCCTTTCACAAGATGAGAAGTCTGAATTAAGGTTAGAAATCACCACATCTGGACACACAGATAATGCTAAAATTCAGAAGATAAGGTTTATTGATGAGGTGCATCAACACTGCAGATTGCAAAAACAGCAATCCACAGGTCCAGACAAAGGATCAGCACCCTTTCATTAGTACATTCGTTTTTATACCCTGACCCAAACATTATTAGCATTTTGCTATTACCCCCTTAATTCAACACAAGAAGATCAAAATGTTTATTTTCCAATGTCCTTGGTACTTTCCATCTCCAAGGATGAAATAACTTATCAACGAATTCCAGAAAAAGTGAGCAATGTTATTTCCTATAAGCTAAATAAAAATTATAGGCAGCTTGACTTGACTGTTTTAGCCCTGTTTCTCTATTCTTGATCTTAACACTATGTACAGTGACACAATGCCAGTGCTGCTCCTGTATGAGGTGTTAACAGGTGAAAAATATTGACACTGACAGTCTGAGGCCTCATGTTCCTCGCCAGATGCTTATTGAATGCGTGCCCCCGCCATGTGCCGCATGGTCCTAGCACCGGCCTCTAGGTAGCGAAATCTTCCCCCATTCGCACGTGAGTGATATCTCGAGCTTTCAGTCCCCAGTGCTCCTTAGGGATGCGGCTGGGCAGCCTTGCCACAAATCCGGGCCTGGCATCATATGTATCCAGAGAGTATATCTACTAGAATCAGTACTTTCTGGATATAAATGAAAAAAACATGGATGTTATTTTGGGGTATTTGAGCTACACTGTAATTATGTGTTTCACTTTTATAGGATTATAGGAAAACCAGAAAGAAGGAGAAACATGGTTAACCACAGTTATTTGTTTAACAAGAAATCACAAGTACATTTTCTTCATTGAATTACATAACAAGTTTCATGACTGTACAAATTTCCTCCATAGTCTGTATCTACCTGCTGTGTTGGTAATTTTGGTATGAATTTTTGTACTCATTAATTGTAAATCAGAGATATTGGTGCAGTACATGTTAAAGAGCCACAATTCCCATTACACCAAGATTAGTTAGGGAGAATGGAATGAAAGCTGAGCAACATTGCACTGAGGGGAGTAGTAGAATTTAAGGGCTTCCAAAACTTGAATCTGTGAGCAGGTGTGGGCAATTTGTTAACTACTTCAGGAATAAAAAACAAATTTTATCCAGATGAAAAAGCTGCAAATAAAAAAAATTCTCCATGATACTTCTGGAGAAATATGAAGATATTTTAATACAGATGAGATGAGCTGTATAAGGAATTATATTTAGAGCAGAAACTGCCACGCTCTCATATTTTTCACCCATGCCCCTGCAATAGCCCTGATTCACAGTTGCCCTTGTTTTCTTCCCATACCGTTACTTATTACTGTTACCTGTCCCTGCTACTTATCTGCTGCTTACTCTCATATCTTTTCCTTTTTCTCTTTTTAGCATTGCTGTACAAATTCATACATTGGGAGTGCCTATACTTTACTAATGTGAGATCTACCTTTAGTAATTTTGTCCTATTATGATCACTATCCATAATACAATTGTTAGCATTCTGTTCCATGGAAAATATTACTTAAATATTGATTTACAAGAAATAACTTTTTCTTCTGTAACCTTAACCTAATAAATATCTGAGGAGAGTAATTTGTTTGTTGACAGTGTCTTGAGATTACCAGCTAAAGGTCTACTGGCAGATCCCGATCTACATTTTGGGCACCCCTGCCATAGATCATGTGCAGGGTCGGACGGGGGGGGCGGAGCCCACTGGGACTTCTGACCAGGGCCCCCCCTCTGCCCCACCATCCCCCTACTGTGACGTGGCATGCATGAAGACGCCGCTCAGCGCACATATGGAAACGGCGCCCCCCCAGCGTGCATGCACACACAGCGCTGCGAGGCACCGAAAATACTTTTTTTTTTTTAAAAAAAAAAAAACAAGCATCAGGAGAGGGGGTCGGGCCCACCGGGTTTTTTCCCAGTGTCCGACACTGATCATGTGACATGGAGCACTTTGGTACTGCATGTAAATATTATGTTAATATTACACCCTCCTGAAAAACAACACTGTCATTTTACAACAACATTTTTGTGCAGTTGTGATATGCATAAGGACAAATGTACCCACCCAAAGAAACCACAGGAGAATTCCTCAACTTTTAATTTAGTATTTGGGACACAGACAATAGCTATAAATGGGAATGTAATACATGGTGCATTTTGCAGGCAGTGTTGAACTTTTTTAAAACACACCCAATTTAAATCACACCCATGTTATCACAAGAAATTAATGGTGGTAGCACACCAAAAAACCAAATGGTTGGCGCTCACTGCAGGGATATCACTCATCACTTATATGTAACAGGCATGTCCAAAGTTCAGGCCCAATTGCGGCCCATTTTCAAATTTACATCGGCCCACTGCCTCCACCATGAAATTAATAATAATGCGGCCAGCCAGCACAGTGCGATCAGAATCATTCACTCCTGGAGATGGAATCGCGTAGCAATAGACATGTACTGGCATGTCGTGACGCTCTTGCATACCTCATTGGTTCTAATAGTGTACAGAAGGGGAGGGGTTACACTGACAGGGATGTGTCAGTTCTATAAGGAAGTGGAAAAAAAGTGAGAGCAAAGCGAGATGGAGCCAGAAGAGTCGCTGCGAGAGACACGGGGATGGTCAGGGAGAGAGATGATTGAGGAGTGGCAGTCTGTACCCAGCAAGTCGCATAAAGTTGAGAATGTTGTGGCCTCTTCACTTAGCAGGAACATGGAGCTGGAATCTGAGGATGAGACAGAATTCTCTCTAGTCCCCAACCCACCCCGAGCGAAGACTGAAGTGACAGGAACAATCAGTAATGAGATCAGACATTGTCCAACCAACACTAACATGAGAGATATTAATATCAGGTACCGGAGTCGTAGCAAAAGTGATGTCCTCTGGCCTAAACACTCCCTCCCCCGCCTTCATTGGCCTGGAAGGATTTTACTATGTAGGGCCTGTGGACTGGGTGCGTTGCCTCTCCTGTTGGGGGGAGTTAGAGAATTGGGAGGACTGGGATGATCCCCTCACCCGACACCGACTCTTCTTCCCTGACTGTCCCTATGTGAGGCACGGAGAAATCGAAACAGACTCCACTTCTCCACTACTCAAACGCCGTATAAGTGTCCATCTCCGGGAGTAAATAATACTGGAATGATCCTGATCACAAGCTAGCTACCTTGGAAGGTGAGGTGAATAAAATCAAAATTTTACAGTGAGCATTTAATAGTCGAATAATATGTAAAGTTTCAAATGAACCTAAATTAGTTTAATCTTCCCAAAAGTTTTTTTCCAGACAGACTTTTTGAAGAAAAAGTCTGTCTTGAAAAGTCATAAGATGAAGTCTGTCTGGAAAAAAAAAACTTTGAATATGAAAGGCAGAGTGATTTTGGTAAAAACGTGTTTAGATTTATTTGTGTTCTGTGTGAAGAAGTGAAAGGTATGCCATTTCCAATAAAAATTTCATAAAACAGTTCAATTGCATTTAATGTTATTGGTTCAAAGAATGTCAGGCTGAATGGTCGGCCCCCACACATTTTCACCTCACCAAATCTGGCCCTCATTGCAAAAAGTTTAGACACCCCTGATTGTAGAGAATGATATTCTGAGACGATTTGCTATTGGTTTTCATTTTGTATTAATTGTGGTTTTGGAGCTTTTTAATAAGCAGCTCTCCAGTTTGTAACTTCAGAAATCTGGTTGCTAGGGTCCAAATTACCCTAGTAACCATGCACTAATTTGAATAAGAGACTAGAATATGAATAGGAGAGGGCATGAACAGAAAGATGATAAATAAAAATTATAAATTAGAATGCACTTACAGCCTTAAAGAGCATTTATTTTCTAGATGGGGTCAGTGACCCTCATTTGAAGGCTGGAAAGAGTCAGAAGAAGAAGGCAAATAACTCAAAAACTATAAAAATAAATAAATAATGAAGAACAATGGAAATGTTGCTTAGAATTGGCCATTCTATAACATACTAAAAGTTGCCTTTAAGACATGCCCTTAAAGGAACAGTTCAGTGTGACAAAACAAACTGGGTAAATAGATAGGCTGTTCAAAATAAAAAATATTTCTAATATAGTTAGTTAGGCAAATAATGTAATGAATAAAGGCTGGAGTGACTGGATGTGTAACATAAATAGCCAGAACACTACTTCCTGCTTTTCAGATCTATAACTCTAGGTTAGTCAGCGACTTGAAAGGGAGCCACATGGGACATATCTGTTCAGTGAGTTTGCAATTGATCCTTACCATTCAGCTCAGATACAAAAGCAACAGATATGACCCAAGTGGCCCGCCTTAAGTCTCTGATTGGTTTCTGCCTGGTTACCAGGGTAACCAGTCAGTGTAAACCAAGAGAGCTGAAAAGCAGGAAGTAGTGTTCTGTTCTATTATGTGAGACATCCAGTCACTCCAGCCTTTATACATTACATTTTTGCCTAACTAACAATATTTGAAACATTTTCTCTTTTGCACAGGCTATCTATTTACCCAGTTTGTATTTTTACACTGAACAATTCCTTTAAATCTATATGCCTCCTCCTCCCCTGTGATAGCACAGCAACCCCCAGCACTTTGAGGACCCCCTAAACGTATATCCATATACTAACAACTCCCCACCAGGTTCACCTCCCACAGGCAGAGTATGGGGCACACAGGCAGCATTGGTCAGGCAGAGTATGACATACACAGGCAGCATAGGGCAGGCAGAGTGTGGCACACAAGGAGCATAGGGCAGGTAGAGTATGGCACACAAAGAGCATAGGGCAGGTAGAGTATGGCACACACAGGCAGCATAGGGCAGGTAGAGTATGGCACACAAGGAGCATAGGGCAGGCAGAGTATGGCACACAGGGAGCATAAGGCAGGCAGAGTATGGCACACACAGGCAGAGTTGGGCACACACAGGCAGAGCAGGGATGGCAGGCTATGGAACACACTGGTAGAGCTGGAAAGGCAGAGTATGGCAAACACGCGTTGGGTAGAATAGTCACAGTTAGATCAGGGGAAAAGACAGGGGAACCTATCAGGACCACTCTAAAATGAACAGTATGTGCTGTATTATGTACACTGACACAATGCCAGTGCTGCTCTGTATGAGTTGTGAACAGGTGAAAAATGTGGACACTGACAGTCTGAGGTGTGATCAATGCAGGGTGCTATAAAGTGAACAATGCATTTCTGTGCGATCAGTACAAGGTCTTAAAGGTGTGAAAAATACCTAGGATTACAACTGTGAACAATGCAGGGTTCCTACAGCATGAATATCACGTGTGAACAATACAGGGGCCAGTTTATATCAGTTCTGATACCTTTTAAAGGAGCACTAAAGCCTACCTAAAGATGTAGCCTAGAACTGTTGTACACTATGGGGCACATTTACTAAGCTCGAGTGAAGGATTCAAAGTTTTTTTCGGGATCTTCCACTACGACTTTGATTCGAACCATTCGAAGTAAAAATCGTTCGACTATTCGACCATTCGATAAAAAAAACTTCGACTACATATTTCACCACTTTAAACCTACCGAGCTACAATGTTAGCCTATGGGGACCTTCCCCATTAGTTTTCTAATCTTTTTCTGATCGAAGGAAAATCCTTCGATCGATGGATTAAAATCCTTGGAATCGTTTGATTCAAAGGATTTCATCGTTTGATCGAACGATTTTTCCTTCGAACGATCAAAGTATTTGCGGTAAATCCTTCGACTTCGATATTCAAAGTCGAAGGATTTTACTTTGAGGGTCGAATATCAAGGGTTAATTAACCCTCGATATTCGACCTTTAGTAAACGTGCCCCCATGTGTTAGGATTTTATACTAGCCCAAGACAACCACAGCTGTTTAGCAGTAAAGATCTGTGCCCCAAAGATGCCTCAGTAGCTCCCCATCTTCTTTTCTGCTGACTCACTGCACATGCTGTGTGCTGCTGTCACTTACTGAGCTTACAATATACTGTAAATACAGAATTGAAATGTCACAATATAAGGCTTATTAGTAATTAATACAGATAATTACTACATGGCAGCTCAGAAACCAGTACAACTAGCATCAGACTTTAATAATTAGCCCTGTAGCATCAGCTTATATTACAGACAACCCTCATGTTCTGCATGTAAATTTGAGACAACCCTTAAGTTTATCTTCTCAACAGCTGCCGAGAATCCATTGAGCATGTGAGTGTCGCATACACTTTCCAAGATGGCGACCACCTGTGACAAGTTTTAATTCCTGGATCATTGCTGCTATTGAGAGGCTGAAAGTTTAGGATAGTACAATAAGTTCAGTATGTAAAATATGCCATTTTTAACCATATACATTTTTAGAGTTTAGTTCTCCTTTAAAGCTCACATAAAGGTCAACAGTCACAGCAGCCAGACTTTAATGGAAGACCACACAAGGGTAGGCCACGGGCTGTTTGGACAGCACTGCTTTAGATTAAAACCTGTCAGTAAAGCACAGACCATAGTCCCCTGTGACAAACTTCAAGCTGTGTCCCTCGAAAGTGTAATATTTTCCCAAACACTGGAAACCCAGTATAACACAGTATAGAACATTTTGTGGCATCATATGTAACCAGCAGAGTATAACTACTAGAATCAGTGTGTTCTGGTAATACATAAAAAAAAAACCATGGATGTTATTTTGGGGTATTTGAGCTACACTGTAATTATGTTTTTCACATTTATCGGACTATAGGAAAACCAGAAGGGAGGAGAAACATGGTTAACCACAGTTATTTGTTTTACAAGGAATTATAAGTACATTTTCTTCATTGAATTACATAACAAGTTTACTACCTGTACAAGTTTCCTCTGTATTTTGTATTTTCTTGCTGTATTGGTATTTTTTATATAAATTTATGTACACCTTCATTCTAATCAAGAGATATTGGTGCAGTACATGTTAAAGAGCCACAATTCCCATTACACCAAGATTAGTTAGGGAGAATGGAATACAAGCTGAGCAACATTGCACTGAGGGGAGTAGGAGAATTTAAGGGCTTCCAAAACTTAAATCTGTGAGTAGTTGGGGGGAGTTTGTTGACTACTTCAGGAATAAAACTCAAACGTTATCCAGATGAAAAATCGGCAAATAAATAAAAATTTCTCCATAATACTTCTGGAGAAATATAAAGATATTTAAGATGAGCTGTATAAGGAATTATATTTAGAGAGGGAACCCCCACTCCCAACATATTTTTCACAGTATATTTACACAAATACAAGAGGTCCTCTGCACTCAACCCATTATCAATATATTAAGGACATTGAGACATATATGGGGGAATGTAATAAAAGTCGATAATGGAAAAACTATTCTCAATTTGAAAAGTTATGCCTTTGCGCGAAGAAATTTTGCTTTGCGCAAATTTAATATAGCTTTTGCGAGCCCGGAAACTGTTTAGCGACCACTTACAACAGCAGAAGAGCGTTTGTGGATTTTATAGTTTGCACCAATGCACAGTAAATGTAATAAAACTTCTTACTGAAAAAGTCTTTATGTTTGCTCCAAAAGATTACGACACCTTCAAGCACTTCTTAAGAGTGGGCAATTTAAATCACAATGCACAATTAAAATTTGGAATTCAAAAAGTTTAACAAACAATATTACATTGCAAGATGTGGATTTTATTCTTGTTTTCTGTTTGCGACTTTTATTACATTCCCCATTTGTACCCTAAGCTACTAAAATATGCCTTACCCTTTAAACAAAACAGGGATGGGATTTTTAAAGGCGTTTTTAATCAAAGGGGGAACTTTTACTTTCACCCTTTGATAAACACGCCTTTAAAAATCCCATAGAAATGAATGGAGAGAGGCAGTATTTCACACTAGCTTATCTCTAACTTCACTCTTTGATAAATATACCCCATAGATCGCGTGACACAGAGAACTTTGGTACTGCATGTAAGTATTATGTTAATTACACCCTCCTGAAAAATAACACTGCCATTTTACAACAATATTATTGTGCAGTTGTGATATGCTTAAGGACAAAGTTTTTATATACTCATGTTGGCATGCCCCACCCCCTGCCATGACATCACTGCAGGGCGGGGCAGGTGTGAGTTCTTGGGGTGGGTTAGGGTTGGGTTCTTGAGGGATGGGTTAGGGTTGGATGCGGGTCAAGTTTTTCTCTATGCCGCACATCACTACTGGAAACAATCCTGGAGGATGATGCAGACATAACAATGATCATATGGAAAGAACTACATATATTATACAAATAAAAATAAATCAATAATAAATAAATCAAAGAGAATGCCACAAGAATACCCAAGCAGGAATATACCCTTAACAAAGAAAGCAATGGCTGCCTAGTTCCCTTTAATAGTGATGGGCGAATAAATTCGCCTGGCACAAATTTGCAGCAAATTTCCACGTTTCGCCACTGGCAAATAAATCTCCCTCGAAAATTTTGCTGCTGTCAATTTCCGAATTGCTAGATTTTTTTGTGAGAAGGTTCAAATTGCTAGATTCTTTAGTAAAACGTTCGAATTGCTCGTTTTTTTAGTGAAAACTTTCGAATTTCTCTATTTTAGTGAAAACGTAAGAATTGCTCTATTTCAGTGAAAGTGTTCGAATTGCTTGAATTTTTAGTGAAAACGTTTGAATAGCTCGATTTTTTTGTGAAAACGGTCGAATTTCAAGATTTTTTCATGAACTTTACGATTTCCCGATTTTTCTCGAATTTGTCAATGAAGTGAAAGGGGAGAAAATCAACCATCACTACCCTTTAATAGTTGATTTTTAGAAAGCAATGAAGGTGTGACAGAATGCACAGCAAAAATGTAATCTGTCTATTTGCAATGACACAAGAAGAAAGCTCGTTATTTTTTTTTTTTTTTGTTCTGTCAACTCAGTAATGGGCCCAATTTTGCCCAGCTTGCATTTTTTTCAGACAGGGAAGGAGTTCCAATATCAATCAGTATCAATCCAGTATCGGTTCAGACACAGAAGCGGCTTTCCATCTGCTGGCTTTGCATTTTTGATGGCTGTGCCCTTGTGCAGTCTGCTTTTTATATGCCCCCCAGCCTCATTGTTTCTGCCCTTTTCAGCCAAGGTCTTTGATTGGGATCCATAGAAAGCAACAGCAGCCATTGGCAGTGCTCCTAAAAAAGAGCACACAGGAGAAAATTGGGAGCGGAATTAAGATAAATGGACATCATTGTGCCATTTCTGGGAAGAAAGAAAAGTTATCCCGTCTCATGTCTAGCTGATTTGCAAAAAGATAGCACATGCTATGATTCATGGGATATACACGTGGGTCCATCAGACTTGATTAAAAGAGCAGTGGTTCTTTTTCCCAAAAAATATGTGCCCTGTTAAGTACATGATTGGTTATTTACCCATTTTTTTTTTATCAGCGCAATTGCAAATTACATTGCCCAGGTAGTTTAGAAATTCCTGGGGTGCAACGGGAAAGTAAGGCAAGATAATACTATATATTAGTCATTCCCACCCTCAAAAATCTCTCACTCTGTAATGAATATAGCATCCCCTAGTGTCACATCACTGCACTGCAAGCCCATTGGACTGATTCTACACTGTATTTACAGGAAAATGAGTTGTATGGATGTTTATTATAATTCAGATGGTTCTTTGATATATGGGCAATTTAGTGCTGGTTTTAACGGATGACTAAAGTATTGCACTTTCAACTCATTTTAACATTCTCCTTTTGTGGTGCTCCGTGTCTCATCGGATTGTAACGGACTGTATGCTTTCCGGGGTAGCATCTCACGTGATGCACTATACCGGTGTGCTCCCAGGTAATTATTTATTGGGAAATTGGTATTGTAGTTTTGTTTGCAGTAGAGAGAGAGATATATTTAACCCTTTTGGATTTGTTGAAATTTGTACTTTCTGAAAATATAGGGTATCCCTACTGTTAGGGGGGTCTTATGGCAAATAATACACACTTATTACTCACTTATTTTACAGCAGCCAGAGTGTGCACTATCATATGCACTATTTTCATTTGGGTGCCTCTGTACCGTAGTGTACAGAGGCACCCAAATGAAAATAGTGCATATGAATTTTCAAGTCTGACACTCTGCTGCTGTAAAATAAGTGGTAGATCTATGCATATTGGGCATCAAAGTGTTCAGTAGACCCTGGCAGTCATCTTTAGGAAGTTTTATAGTGATATATTTTGAAATGGGACATACAGTGGGGTAAAATGCTAGCTTTGTGGTCGTTTTTAAAAAAAAATTATGAAAACCGCTATCTTTAGCATAGCTTTGCAGTTTTGTAAATTGGAGTAGAAATACATATTTATCCATTTTGAAGTTTTCAGAAAGTGTATTTCAGAAAATATAGTTTTTTTTTAGGGTCTCTGTAGTGTCAGTGGGTCCTATGACACATAATACACATACACATGCTTATATTGCAGCAGCCAGAGGGTCCAAATTACCATAGCGACCATGCAATGATATGAATAATGGACTGGAATATGAATAGATGAGGCTTGAATAAAAACATGAGTAATACAAAGTAGCAATAACAATACATTTGGAGCTTTACATAGCATTTGTTTTTAGACAGGGTGAGTGACCCCCATTTGAAAGCTGGAACAAGTCAGAAGAAGATGGCAAATAATTCAAAAACTATAAAAAAAATTTGAAAAGTTGCCTAGAATTAGCCATTCTATAACATTCTAAAGATTAACTTATAACTTAAATATGCCCCTAATATGCTGGTGATAGAACTGTAGGGGAAGAGTAAATGCCCTACAAAGTATAAATTAGTTACAGATATATTCCATCCATATAAAAAGATAGTTTGCATATTGTTTCTACATGTCACTACATAAGTGGGGTACAAACATCTTTAATAGGCAGGGATAAGTTACGTCATTTTTTTTGTTCTGCACTTTCCCGTGGATAGTAACTACCTGGATTTTATCAATTAGTATGTTGCTAAACATAATGTGGGAAATGCAAATTTCGGTAAGTGTAACTTTAATCTTTTTGCCTTGAGCTGCCCTAATCAGTTGCAGCTCGTTCAGAACAGATTGAGCTTCTTGTATGTGTTGCAATCAGCTAAGGAAAGACTTCTAGGCACTTTTACAAATATACACTTTACAAAACCCCTTTAATATCTAAATGATTTTATAGGAAAATAGTATGGAGATCCAGGTTATGGAAAGACCGCTAATTGAGAAAACCCCAGGTCCCTAGTACTCTATATAACAGGTCCCATACCTGTACTACAGGGCATGGAATGCAATAGGATGCAGCAGGGGAATATTGGGAATATGTAGGATTTTGCAGTAAAATTATTGACTGTGTGCTATTGTGTAATGTGGACCATGGTATCTACTTTAGACAATTTTTGTATTGTAGGCAGTGGCTGAAATGTAACTTGTTTAGATAAAACTGTAGCTGCAATCCTGTGTTTCATGTCAGATCATAGTGGTCCCCCAGTGTTAGAAACTGCATTAAGTGCTAAGTTTGAGGGAAGCGTTTAAGGAGGGGCTCCAGCTACTTCATGCCTAGTGGCCTCCAGAAGTTGATTCTACAAACAGAAGTTTATATTTTGATTAGAAACATAGTATTAGAGGTGCCAGGTACTATGCAAGGCCCCTTTCCCAATGGCTGTAGGGATTACAGTGCCATGACAATTGTAAAGGTTTAGACATTGTTAGGAATATCTTTATGGAAGACCATACATTTATCTGCATTTCCATTCCTCGGCAAGGAGCACTCTTGTACCTATTCTTAATTGGCTCCTAGGGATGTCGCGGACTGTTCGCCCGCGAACCAGTTCGCGCGAACATCGACCGTTCGCGTCCGCCGAATGTTCGCGAACGTTGCGCAACGTTCGCCAATTTGGGTTCGCCTTAGCTGGCGCTTATTTTTTACCTCTCACCCCAGACCAGCAGATACATGGCAGCCAATCAGGAAGCTCTCCCTCCTGGACCACCCCCACACCCCCTGGACCACTCCCCTTCCATACATAAACTGAAGCCCTGCAGCGTTTTTTCATTCTGCCTGTGTGTGCTTGGAAGAGCTAGTGTAGGGAGAGAACTGTTTAGTGATTTGAGGGACAGTTTATAGTAACTTTGCTGGCTAGTAATCTACTTCATACTGCTCTGTATTGTAGGGACAGAACTCTGCAGGGATTTGAGGGACAGTGAGTTTAGGTTCGTTAGCTTTGCTGACTAGTAGTAATCTACCTTCTACTGCAGTGCTCTGTATGTAGCTGCTGTGGGCACTGCTTCTGATCTCATCTGCTGACTGCTGTAATAACCCAATAGTCCTTGTAAGGACTGCTTTTATTTTCTTATTTGTTTTTTTACTTTGCTACTATAAGAGCCCAGTGCTATTAGTCTAGCTGTGTTGGGGAGTGGGACTGGTGTGCTGCTTCTCCTAGTAGTTCACCACTACCAGCACCAACCAGAGTCAAAATTGTTACAAAGTATCTTATTTGCACCTGTTAGCTGTTCTGAGCTCTCTGCCAAAAGCCAATTAAGTTAGAAACTGTTTTTTTTCTGGCTGTTCAGTGCAGAGAAAAGAGGGACTTTCCAGTACAAAAGAGGGACAGGGGTTTGAGTGGTCAAAAGAGGGACAGTTGGGAGGTATGCAAGTGCCACCTAGCTGTGTGAGCTTTTTCACATTCTGTCTAAATAACAATAATAATTCCGTGTCCGTAAACATCACCTGAGTGATGTTTTTACAGCAGCAATAATATATTCCGTATCCACTACTGTATACGTTGCCCTTGCAGGCATTGTTTGCCCAGTCTTTAACCAAGTGCCACCTAGCTGTGTGAGCTTTTTCACATTCCGTGTCCAGAAACATCACCTGACTGTGACATAGTGTGATTTCTGCCCTTTACAGCACAAAACGCAGCGCTGTGTCAACAATGTATTTTTCAGATACATTTTTGCCCTTGATCCCCCTCTGGCATGCCACTGTCCAGGTCGTTGCACCCTTTAAACAACTTTAAAATCATTTTTCTGGCCAGAAATGTCTTTTCTAGCTTTTAAAATTTGCCTTCCCATTGAAGTCTATGGGGTTTGCGACGTTCGCGAACCGTTCGCATTTTTGGACGCAAGTTCGCGAATATGTTCGCGAACATTCTTTCCGACGTTCGCTACATCCCTATTGGCTCCCCTTACCAACAGGTACTGTATGTATTCTTCCTCCTCCACTTTCCTAAAATCCCACATTAGCCTTACTCCTCAGTGTGCATTTTGAATTCTGTTATAAAGAAGAATTTAAAGTTTTCGCCTAATAATCAAAGCTGTAATTTTTATTGTGCAGGGTTCAGGTGAGTTTAAGGCATAAAGTATTTAATTAAAAGGTATGTAGGTGACATAAGTAGGATCATTTTAAGGGCAGATTTTACAGTCAGTGTCGTATGACGCAGGCAGAAATGAACAAGGCTCAGTAATCTAGTAAATGAATGAAGATTTTAACTGTAAGGTCAAACTTTTCCTCTGACTCTGCTGGAATTGAACATTAATCTTTCTAGTCTTTTCTAGGTGATCCTCTCGAAGGAAAAATGGGGCCAACAAAGCATAGTGCGTCACAGGCTCCACATAATGTATACGTTTTACTTAAGATTACATAATGGCCTCTTGTCATTGTAGTAAGAAATGTTATTGCAGTTAAATTAGGTAAGATTCGCTAAAGCCTTTTCTCCATTTCAACATGGCAAGTTTGTATACTATGAAGTTGGATTGTCATTCCTCTTTAGTGAATATGGGGTACAGTTTATATAAACATAGGGTAGCTCTTATTTGTAATTGGCTGGTTTCAGTCTTTGCTGTTGAACATAAGAAGGTTTAGAAGAATCCTATGAGACTTGGAAAACACTGGAAACATTGGAAACTATGTGTAACCATCTTGTTGTAGCATATGTGACAGTAACCTTCAAAAATGAATAGCAAAATCATTACCAAGTAAAATGTAAGTTAATAAATAAAATACAGGAATTGTAGTTTAAACTGACTAAATAAAATCTACTCTGCAGAATCTATTTAAAGAAAACTGCATATTGCCCAATCAGTATGGTGATTTCATATGTATGCTATAATCATAGCAGGGGGGAATAAACAAAAGTGAAATTTAGATGAATTTAGACTTAAATTGGAGTAATGTTTTTTTATTAACTTAATTTTTTACTCCAAAATGAGTGCAATTTGCAGCATGCATCAAAGTGAATTGCTATTTAGCCATGTAGGATGTGGATTTAATATGTTTGGTTTAAAAGGGACGAGGTGGCAACCATACTAAAAGCCCTTACACACTGGCATTTGGTCCATTAAAATAACTTTCTTTCCAGCCCTACGACAGCATGCTAACAGATAAATCCCTGTCCCTGCCATTAATAAGACAGTGGAGAACAAAAGGTTGTCGAGAACAAAAGGTTAATTAATGAATCTCTGTCTATAAACGGTGTCACCACTTCCACCTATGTGGTGTATTTTCTGTTCCACCTGTGGTTGTAAGTGGCCATTGCAAGCTTGTACTCAAAATCCGCTCCTCAATAAAATGTGTTGAAGTCCATTTGAACCCCTATTAGGCAATTCTCTGAATGCATTTCCTACAAAACTTTATTTCTGGTCGCAAATAATTTCAACCAAAAGAGTTACACTTACAAGCCCTATGTGCGAAGGAACCACATATACAGCTCTGCGCAATACGTTGGCACTCTAAAAATATATATTAATAATAATAATAATAATACGTTTTTAAGTTGCCTTGAGAACACTTCCATTTGAAATAGTAAACTTTTTCCAGATGAAAGACTAAACTTTTAAATGTAGAATTTAAATTTCTTTGTAAACACAACCGAAAGCTTTAGAATTGATAAAATTATCTTCATCAGTTGTTCTGGTAAATACAAATGGAAAGAACATCTTAGTCACCCATTTCTTGTTGGTTAAAGGATGCCATCCAGATGGCAGACATCATTGACAACTGAATTCCTCTTCCAAAAAAAGAGCACATTCCACTAGAGTAATCTCTACTTTTTGGGGAGAAAAAAGACTGTCAGCATCTTTACATCAAATCTGCAGAGCAGCTACCTGGTTGAATCCAAGCACTTTAAAAAAAATATTACAGGATTTATATTAAGTCTACTGGAAACAGCCTTTGTCCAGAAAGTTTTACAACAGTTTCACCTGAGATACCACCCTACATTACTTGCTAATTTATCAAAGAGTGAAGTTAGAGATCACCACAGTCCACTAGAGGGAAATTCCGCCACTCTCCATTCATTTTTATTGAATTTTTAAAAGAGTATTTATCTCTGGGTGAAAGTGAAAGTTCAACTTTTGACAAATATGCCTTTAAAGGGGTTGTTCGAACAACTAGTTGGTTTCAGATAGATCTCCAGAAATTACAACTTTTTCCAATTAGTTTCTATTTTCTATGTGTGACCAATTTTCTAATAAGGAAGTGTAAAGTGTCATTTTTCACCTTCTAAAGTAGCTCTGGGAGGGGGGTCGCCGACCCTGTAAACTGTTCTAAATGAATACATTTAGTTGATACATTTCTTATCTTTGTCCCTGCTGAGCTGAATCCCTGGGTTTCATTACAGGCAGTTGTTAGAATTGATACAATAGTTGCTAATACTCCAGAGATGCTGCTGAGAAATGTATCAACTAAGGGGCCGATTCACTAAATTCGAGTGAAATTGAGTGAAGGATTCGAATTTAAAAAACTTCGAATTTCGAAGTGTTTTTTGGGCTACTTCGACCATCGAATGGGCTACTTCGACCTTTGACTACGACTATCGAATGATTCGAACTAAAAATTGTTCGACTATTCGACCATTCGATAGTCGAAGTACTGTCTCTTTAAAAAAAAATTCGACCCCCTAGTTCGGCAGTAGAGATGGTGCGAACTGTTCGCCGGCGAACTTGTTCGCGCGAACATCGGGTGTTCGCGCTCGCCGGAAGTTCGCGAACGTCGCGCGACGTTCGCCATTTTGGGTTCGCCATTGTTGGCGCTTTTTTTTGCGCTCTCACCCCAGACCAGCAGGTACATGGCAGCCAATCAGGAAGCTCTCCCCTGGACCACTCCCCTTCCCTATAAAAACCGAAGCCCTGCAGCGTTTTTTCACTCTGCCTGTGTGTGCTGAAGAGATAATGTAGGGAGAGAGCTGCTGCCTGTTAGTGATTTCAGGGACAGTTGAAAGTTTGCTGGCTAGTAATCGTGTTGATACTGCTCTGTTATTGGAGGGACAGAAGTCTGCAGGGGTTTGAGGGACATTTAAGCTTAGGTAGCTTTGCTGGCTAGTAATCTACCTTCTACTGCAGTGCTCTGTATGTAGCTGCAGTGGGCAGCTGTCCTGCTTCTGATCTCATCTGCTGATTGCTGCAATAACAGTAGTCCTTGTAAGGACTGCTTTTATTTATTTTTTTGTTCCAATACAGAGCAGTATCAAGCAGATTACTAGCCAGCAAACTTACTATCATCTGTCCCTGAAATCACTAACAGCTCTCCCCCTACACTATCTCTTCCAAGCACACACAGGCAGATTTTTCAGATACATTTTTGCCCTTGATCCCCCTCTGGCATGCCACTGTCCAGGTCGTTGCACCCTTTAAACAACTTTAAAATCATTTTTCTGGCCAGAAATGTCTTTTTTAGATGTTAAAGTTCGCCTTCCCATTGAAGTCTATGGGGTTCGCGAACCGTTCGCGAACCGCTCGCATTTTTGCGCAAGTTCGCGAATATGTTCGCGAACTTTTTTTCCGACGTTCGCTACATCCCTATTCGGCAGCTAAAAGCTACCGAACTCAATGTTAGCCTATGGGGAAGGTCCCCATAGGCTTGCCTAAGTTCTTTTCATCGAAGGATATTCATTCGATCGTTGAATTAAAATCCTTCGAATCGTTTGATTTGAAGGATTTAATCGTTCGATCGAATGAATAATCCTTCGATCGATCGAACGAATTTCCTGCGCTAAATCCTTCGAATTCGATATTCGAATTCGAAGGATTTCAATTCCTAGTCGAATAACACCAGAGACACGAACATTCAATTTTAAACTTAAATTTTGGAAAAACAGTAAAAAATAAATAATGGAAAGTTATTGAAAAAAGTCTTTATTTCTGGGGAACCATCTGAAAACAACTGAACTGAAAAATGTGGTTGGAAGGTGAACAACCCCTTTAACAATTCTAGAATTCTAGAAATGAATGGAGAGTGGTGGAATTTCACTCTAGTGGACTGTGGTGATCTCTAACTTCACTCTTTGATAAATCTGCCCCTAATATGCTGGTGATAGGACTGTAGGGGAAGAGTAAATGCCCTACAACATGTACATTAGCCATAGTCATATTCCATCCATATAAAAAGATTGTTTGCATATTGTTTCTACATGTCACTACATCAGTGGGGTACAGACATCTTTAATAGGCAGGGATAAGTTACGTCATTTGTTTTGGTCTGCACTTTCCCATGGATAGTTTATCAATTAGTATGTTGCTAAACATAATGTGAGAAATGCAAATTTCGGTAAGTGTAAATTTAATCTTTTTTCCTTGAGCTGCCCTAATCAGATGCAACTGGTTCAGAACAGATTGAGCTTCTTGTATGTGTTGCAATCAGCTAAGGAAAGACTTCTAGGCACTTATATAAATATACACTTCAAAATCACATAAAATCATATTTCAGTTTAATTAGAAAGCTAGACATCCTCCCTGTTTTTCTTCCTATTGCATAATGATGTAGTTCCCTATTGTTTAACACAACCCAGACTATTTCACAATTGCATAATTAACTCCATTTAATTTTACCTTATTGCTACACAATATCACTTTAGCACCTCTGTGTAATATTTTGCTTAAACCATAGGGTACCCCAAAAGCTAACTAGATATATATGGCAGTATTCATATAAGTAAAGTAAAACTTGAAGCATCTTTTTCTGTTAAAGGGATACTGTCATGAGAAAGACCTTTTTTTTTCAAAATAAATCAGTTAATAGTGCTGCTCCAGCAGAATTCTGCACTGAAATCCATTTCTCAAAAGAGTAAACAGAATTTTTTTATATTCAATTTTGAAATCTGATATGGGGCTAGACATATATAGATATATGGTCAATTTCCCAGCTGCCCAAAGTCATGTGACTTGTGCTCTGATAATCTTCAATCACTCTTAACTGCTGTACTGCAAGTTGGAGTGATATCACCCCTCCCTTTTCTCCCTCAGCAGCCAAACAAAAGAACAATGGGAAGGTAACCAGATAGCAGCTCCCTAACACAAGATAATAGCTGCCTGGTAGATCTAAGAACAACACTCAATAGTAAAAACCCATGTTTCATTGAGACCCATTCAGTTACATTGAGAAGGGAAGGGAAGGGAAGGGAAAACAGCAGCCTGCCAGAAAGCATTTCTCTCCTAAAGTGCTGGCACAAGTCACATGACCAGATGCAGCTGGGAAATTGACAAAATGTCTAGCCCCATGACAGATTTCAAAATTGAATATAAACAAATCTGTTTGCTTTTTTGAGAAATGGATTTCAGTGCAGAATTCTGCTGGAGCAGCATTATTAACTGATGCATTTTGAAAAAAACATGTTTTCTGATGACAGGATCCCTTTAAATTAGTGTTAACAGAAGAAAAACTTTACTTTTTTGGGGGGAATATGGCAATTCTAAGTGCTTTACACTTAAATTATTGTTGTGGAAGCCACTATTATGAATTTGGAGTACCATATTATTTCACTAAATCTGTCAACAAGCTACAATGATATCAAGTCAGTGGGTTATTTTGGTGTTGTTGAAGGAATTTTGTTTGCATTAATAATGCCAGTTTCAGAGAGTTGCTTTACTCCAGAGTTACTCCAGGCATTTGTGATATTTGTGATGTTAGATGATTTTCTTGCATAAACAAACAATTTATTCTACTTTAACTCAAACTTACTCTTCATTTCTGAATTCACTCCCATTACTACATTAAAGGGGTGGTTCACCTTTACGTTAACTTTTAGTTTGTTATAGAATGGCTAATTCTAAGCAACTTTTCAATTGGTCTTCATTTTCCCCTTTTTTTTTTTTATAGTTTTTGAATTATTTGCTGCCTTCTGACTCTTTCCAACAGGGGTCACTGACTCCATTTAAATCAAATGCTCTGTAAGGCTACATATTTTTGTTATTGCTACTTTTTATTAATAATCTTTCTATTCAGGCCCTCTCCTATTCATATTCCAGTCTCTTATTCAAACCAATGCATGGTTGCTATCAACCAGATTGCGGAAATTGCAAACTGGAGAGCTGCTGAAAAAAAAAGCTAAATAACTAAAAAAAAAAACCTAGAAATAAATAATGAAGACCAATTGCAAATTGTCTCAGAGTATCGCTCTTTACATCATACCAAAAGTTAACTCAAAGGTGAACAACCCTTTACCTACCAGTTTTTTATTTTAACTCATACCCATTCCTCTCTATACCCAGGACAATTTACAATAGTGCTGTTAAGAAAACCTTAGCAATAAATGGAGTAAAATGTAAATTTACAGCATAATCATACAGCAAATTCACAACCCTCTAAATGCAAACTATATATTTGTTTTTCTCTACCCTGTTGTTGCCTACATGTCCCTGTTAATATTGAATATCTTTATGTGACTTAAAGGAACAATAACAACAAAAAATAAAAGTGTTTTAAAGTAATACAAATATAATGCAGTGTTGCCCTGCACTGGTAAAACGTATGTGTTTGCTTCAGAAACACTATTATTGTTTATATAAATAAGCTTCTGTGTAGCAACGGGGGCAGCCATTCCAAGGAGAAAAGGCTCAGGTTACACATCAGATATCAGATAAGCTCTGTAGAACACAATGATGTTATCTGTTAGCCACTATTTAACCTGTGCCAAAAAGGCTTTGTTAAACATCTTTGCAAGACCAAGACTGTGCAAATGCTCAGTGTGGTCTGGGCTGCTTAGGGATCGTCATAAACAAAGCTGCTTGAGTTCTGCATGGCTGGGAAGTAAGGCGGGGGCTCCCCCTGCTCTTCATAATTATGATTGTTTCCCTGCTCAGAAGTTAGGGACCATCTGACAATTCCTATCCACAGCAGTAAATAAAGGGAGAATTTCACTGCATACAGTCAGGTTTCTTATAAAAACAGTACACATTTTTTAATTAAAGTATATTGGAGATAGGTTTCTTTTTCATTAAAGAAAGTAAAAATGGGATTTTATTTTTTTGCCTTTACATGTCCTTTAAGATATGCTTTTTGGCATGAGCATCTAGGGTTTCAGGCCAAATAAGCTTGGCAATTTCCATAATTTTCCCTAACCGGGTTTTTGGAACAAAGTAAAACTTCTGCGTCTAAAAGCTGTCATTATAAAAGCCCATTTGCAGAAAATTAAAGAAATTGCTGAGGTTTGTTCAGCCCAAAACCCCACGTTAGTTAAGAATCTCATGTGGGGTTTTCTTAAATACTGCTCATGCCGAAAAGCATGAGCAATCTTAAATTGCCTTTAAGATTGCTCAAGTCTTGCTGTGACCCTTTCATTATACATGCCAGCAGTGACGTCCATGCTGCTGAAAAGCATGTGCAATCTAAATTTAGCTCTTTAATGTCCTGGACCACATGCAAACCAGCTATTGTCTGAACTTAACTTGTCCAGAGCAACAAGTGAATCCTATTTCAGATGATAATCACTTTTGAGGCTGCCCCCATAGGAAATACAGGAAATACAGGATATACAGGAAATACAGGAAATACTAATACAAGAAATGTTTCACTTCTGCAAATACTCATGTGCCATCCTGGTATTAACCAACATCTCTGCTCAGGTTAAAATGATTACTTGTTTTATAGTTTGCAACAGTGTACAGGGTAGGTAAAAGTTTACATTGCAAATTATATTTTGCAAAAAATTAAAAAAAATCTTCAAATTCTTTCAACAACTAAAACCCATAGTGTATTGACTGTCTCATGAACAATAGTATACTATGAGTTGCATTGCTCATTCTTGCTCATTTTCTTCCCCATTTGTATTCGATTTTGTATTCTATTCTTGGGGTTGTACTCTTTTTAATTGTGCAGTACTTGACTTCCTCTGAACTTAACTAAAGAGTATAGAAGAAAATCCTTTTCATAATTCAAAACATATAGTATATAGTATATTTAGAAAAAATACCTCTGTTTAAGAAGTTTTACAGATGGTAATATAGGATCATTTAACAGTGAAGAAGTAGGGTACAAGGTAAAGAAAAAGACACCATGTTTTTTAAAACACACATTTTTAGCACCAGGTCCGGAATATAGGGGATTGGTGACCAGGAAATTCTAGAAACTACTGTATCTCCTGGGAATTCCCAGTGATTCCAAACACTGTGGTTGGGCACGGGCAGCATACCGCCCCCTTAAAATTCTGCCACTCTAGGCCCAGGCCTTTGTACAGTGATTTACAGTTCTTGTACAATAGTTAGAACAAACTGTTTAACTGGGTAGCACAGGTCCTGCTCTTTACAACAAGGTATTAATCTGTTCTCCAACAGACTTAACAGAGCAGTTTTCCCTCATTGCCGCAGAGAGCCATTGTATCAGTCCCTCACACATTTCCTACTTCCTGTGGCAGAGCTCCTCCTCCCCATAGGGTATGACTCAAAGCACCTGTTCTCACAGTTATTTTGCTCATATTTTGGGTAGAGCCTTCTGGGAGATATGTACCACAATATCTATAAACATACACAGGGCCACCATTAGAAATCACGGAGGCCCCTTACAACAACATTTTCGGTGCACCGCCCACCCCAGCCCCCAAGCCCCACCCCAGACCCCGCCCACTCCACACCACACCACTTACAAGTTAAAAAAAATTCTCTTAAAAAATTAGGAGAATATTTAAAAAAAAAAAAAAACAATGGTGGCAGGGGCCTTTATATTATTAAAATGATACATAGGTGGCCAGGGGTTTTAAAAAAAAAAAAACACACATTGGTGTTCAGTAGAATTGAACTCTTGTCTTCAGGACTTCAACTTCGCCTCCTTTAGTTACTTCGGGTTTTTTCCCCACTTCAAGACTACAATTTCAGCTGACTTTGTGACTTTGGTTCTTTTCCCACACTTCAGGACTTCAACTTTGGGTGTTTTCGTGACTTCGGGTCTTTTTGCGGCTTCGGGACTTCGGCTATTCAGCACTTCTGCATTTCGGATGTTAGGGACTTCAGAGGCGGCACGGCTTTGGCACTGTGAAGGGGGTCTCGGCTATTTTGAAAGTGTAGTAAAGCCAGGCCCCCCTTCAGGGTACCCCCTGTGCCCCCCTGATGGTGGCCCTGTACATACATACAGGTGATCCACTGCCATGAGTGCAGTGAACATGAAATGATTCAAGCAGGTATGCTATAGCCCTTACATAAATATAATTTCCCTAACAATATACTATTATTTAGAAACAAATCTTTCCCGATGCAAAAGTGAACACAAATATAGAATATATTCTCAACTAACTTTCCCTAGAGATCATTATAAGAATCTCTGCCTCAAGTGTTGCGATATTTTTGTTTAGTAATGGGCCATGGAATTGCATTTGTTTCATAGCAGTGATTATTTTTTAATGAGCTTGGCTTAAGGCCCATGCAATTTGGGTTGAGAGACATACAAAAGACAAAGAAATACCTATACTGAGGGCTCACACAGGCATACTGATATCAAAGACATACTTTATTTAATTCATCAATTAAAATCCAGGACAAACTATTTAAAAAACATACAAAAAAATTGCACCTGGGTCATAGATGTGTATTTCCAAACCATGTCTTCATTATACAATGGTAACATTAGATATTGCATGGTCACAATTTGAGAATATATTATACATGTAAATAGTAAAAGAGTAAAATCTCAAGGCATCAGGAGACACATTTTAGGAATCCTCACCTACCACAGATCAACTCCAATCTGCATTTCGCATTAGGGTCCAGACTTTAAATCCAGGTCAAACTGGTGCCCATATGCAAACCATACAATTGGTGTGCAAAGGCAATATCCAAATCCCAGTTAATGCTGGTAACCAATGTTGCATCATAAATGTGACAACATTCATCAAACATAACTGCTCTTGCCTCATACCAGCCATGGCAGACATCATCACATTACAAACAAATGCCCCAGTTCTGCAATATTAGAGGTTGACTGAAGGGAGTCGGTCTGAGCTGTTTGTGTCTTGTTTTTGTAATGTTACAAACTGTTTTACTAAGTGAAAACCTGAATAGTGAACACTGTTTCATGGATATCCTTATATATGCTGGTTGTGGCACACTAGAGGGAAGGTATATATTATAGGTATTATAAGGTATTATACAGAGCAGATGTGGAGCATAACAGTGTTTGAGAAACCAGCACAGGTGCTGACATTAATGATTCATCATCTATGATAAAGAGGAGGGACTAGGAAGAATGAGAGGACATGGTATAGCTTTGGGAGATGACGAGAAAATACTGGAAAGACTGTAAATGAAATATTCACTTCTTTGGTTTGAACTGCATTTATATTTGCTGAGGCACATTGGATATACAGCAAAAGGAAATAGTAGTATTCATACTGCCAGTGACCCGATCTGTTTTCAGAAGAACTTTGATTTGTTAGTTTTCTTATGCTTTATATCTCTTCCTATGAAAACAAAGGTATTGTCGATTCTACTATTAGGTCAACTCCCACATAGTGATTGGATATGTTGCAAATATGATGCTCTGTTTACAAGGAATACTGAGCTTGTGGTTTGAAATATCAATTCTGTATACACACAGAATGCCACGCAGTCCATTTACTCAGACAAAGACATTTCATTGATTTGAAGAAAATTCCCTGGGAGAAGTTATATAAGGGGTAGATCAGGAGGTAACTTCCTATTTGGCTAATATCAAGGGATGACACTGGAGAGCCTTAGGCCTGCCACTATCATTAGGTTGTCATTTAGTGGCAAGGTAGCTTGGTGGAGCTTGCTGTAGTCAGCGAGAGTCAGGTGTAGGTTGCGTAGCTGAGCAGCTGAGCTCCAATGAGAAGAGAGAGAAGGTCCAGTGTCCTGGCGGTACCTCACCTAGATTAGGGACTCAGAAGAGAGGGGACTAGAATAGTGCTGAAAGTCTGTTCAAGTGTACAGCATCCCTGAATCAAGGAGGAGACTGTGTGTGGCAAATATCACTCTGGAAGCCATGCTAATGAATAATAAAGAAATGGTCCGGAGTTTAACTAAGGATCATGTGGAACCATCCGTTTCTTTGCCTCTAAGTGTTTATTACGATCCCTCAGGTGGTAACAGTGTTGTGAGTGGGAGTCAGTTAAGGTATACAGAAGGCGACAGGACTCCACGTTATGTACCTGTCCTGATCTTTCTGCAAGTAATCTGAAATGTGTCTCATTCCCCTGTGTGTAAATGCATCCAGTGATTTTCTCCTGTATTTCAGTGACTCTACCTCTCACACAAAGCCTACTCCAAAATCCATAACAGTAGCCATACCAGACCAAGAACTATATGCTAAAAACACAATCTAACAAACCTGAATACCACAGACATAACTAAGAATACACAGAACTTTATAAAAATGCGGGGAAAGATGATGACATCTCACCAGCAACAAGTCCCCTTTAGGAACACAGAATCTGTCCTAAATTGCTGGACATTACTTGTTGCCTCCAGCTCAACATCCATACAACTTTAAACAAAAGCATGCATGTCAAAATCCAGATTGTAAAGGGTCCAATAGATTATGGCTTTGGATACAATGAGTAATCCAGTACAAGATTATATACTGTATTTCAGTTTTGAGGCTAGTGCCCATTTTGACACAAATTCCTTTAATGAAACACTTGTTTTTTTCTGTTTTACTTTTTCCCACCATTTTATCCTGCTATCAACCCTCTTATCTATATTCATCATTTCTTCTTTCTCTGTTTTCAATTTTATATTTTCATTCCCTATTTGGTCCCAGGACCTAATTCAGGCAACCTGAAGCGTCGTGGTATGGCCATGGGCATTGGATAGAATTGTATGAAATAAACATTACAGCCTATCCAATCCCTGTGTAGCTGTACTGAGACTAAAGGTCCCCATAGACGCAAAGATTTCTCTTGCCGAATGACCGATTTTAGCGAAGTTCGACCAATCCTTTCAAATGATCGTGCGGTTAGTGGGATTCGAACGATCAAGCATCTTACGATTTTTCAGTCGATATCTGTCAGAAAATTGATCAGCCAGGTTAAAAAATCTTTATCAGCCCCAGTGCAATCTATCAATGTTTGCAGGGACAAGCAGGCAGCTCCCCTTTGTTTTCCTGGCAATATCGCCTGAAATTGACTTTTTAGTTGATGGACAATTCATACGATCGTTTAGAGATAATCGTGGTCTCACAATGACGATCGGATCTTTAAAATCTTTACATCTAAGGCCAGCTTTACACTTTGAGCAAAAAGACACACCATTTAGATGTAGGAAGTTTGAAAATGCCAGCCATGCAAATTATATATTTTAAGCAATTCAAGAAGCAAAATACAACTCTGTGGTATTACAATAAAAAAGTTCCAGGATTCAAAACTATTTCACCCTGCCCCCCCCCCCCACTGAGGGGATGCTATTTAACAGAATTTCAGCACTGCATAAATCAGTTTTTCTATAAAGACCGGGGCAAATATTTGGCCCAGTCCATACACATTCTTACATTGTAACTACCAATTGAAACTAACTGACTTAACTTAACTTTACGTGTATGGCCACCTTTAGGGAAAGTTATTAAATAAACATACACCAAGCCACCCCCTCACACCTATGCAATGATTTGAATGCCTTTGATGTTGTGGGTTTTGTTTACTCAGTATCCTTCTGCACAGAAACGTAATATTTCACAAAAAAGGAAGAACTTTCGCCAAGGGAAAAACCACATTAGTATAATCATAATAATTTATTTAATGGCCTTAACAATATACAAAGAGGAAGCTACTTTATAATTTGTTTAATGGCCTTAACAATGTGCAAAGAGGAAGCTACGTTATTAAATCCTCAAAATTACTACTTACAGATTTATTTCTCATGTTTTATAGAAAGCTCTAACATAAATTTAGCAATGTGTATTCAGTTTTTCCTTGGGTGGCTACTGTTTAAGTAATACCAGTTAAGAGTCTTCCACAAATAGTTAGAAACAGGCTGATTCACGAATGACAGATCTGGCAACAGTTTTCACATGTATGTAATAGCCTATAAATCTTTTATGCAATAGGTGACTCAATCGTTAGGAAATCAATTAGGAAATCGTTCTGCTACACCAGAATAAGAAGTTAAGGGCCCTGAGTATTTCAGCAATAATGGGCACTTGTACTGTGCGCAATGAACAATTGGTTGGCTACAGGGCTGCCAGCAGAAATCACAGGGCCCCGTACAACAAAATTTTTTGCCCCCTGGTTCCCTCCCACCCCAGCCCCCCCAGATCCTGCCCACACCATAGTAAAAAGGCCACAAAGGCAGCCTTAAAAACTGTAACTCCCCCCACACACAAGTTATACAAAGCCATTGATGTTCAGGACATTGGGGGCCAGGGGCCTATATAGTATTAAAATATAACATTGGAGGCCAGGGGTTTAATAAAAAAAAACACACACACACATTGGTGTTCAGTGGAACTTACCTTAGGCTCCTTTCATGGCTTCAGAGCTTTCACATCTTCAGCTTCTGCTCCTTTCATGGCACCGGGTCTTCAACATCAGGACTTCAACATCAGGTCTTTTCGCGCCGTCAAGGGGGGCCCTGCTAATTAAAAAAATGCAGCACAGCTGGATTCGGTACAAATGAACCCCCTGTGCACCCCTGATGGCAGCCCTGGTTGGCTATACATGTGAATTGCTATATTCTGCCATATTTCAAGATACTAGGGACCTGGGATGTCCTGGCAGAGGGGTCTTTCTTTAATTTAGATTACCATACCTTAAATCTGCTCAAAATTATTTAAACGTTATATAAGCCCAATTGGATTGTTTGCCTCCGATAAGGTTTCATTATTTCTTACCTGTACTGCACATTGCAAAGTTACTTAGAGTTAAATTTTTTATTATTATGCAAAGATTGTTTTGCATGGAGAGCCCCTTTTATTGCTTGGTTATGGCTGCACTGAATGCCGTGTTTGTTTATATTTACCTGGCTGATAGACATACAGTAGATGGGAATATCTCTGTGTTAGTGGAAACATGATGGACACATTTTCTTTGACCTTAGCTGCTATACATTGTGATGGTCGCCATGTTAAGTTTACTTGTACTTTAATACATAACCAAGGCACTTCTATCTGCTACTACAGTGCAAATTCTGTACATTCACAAGAGAAGGAAAAGTCCATTTACCAGGAAAGAGGAATAAGTGAAAGAGGAATACGTGTCTTGGAGTTGTAGTCTTAACAGAGCATAAAACATTACTTTTACTAATTAACTTTAAAAGCGTAATAGAATCAAATCTACAGAAAGCTTAAAAAATTAATTAGGAACAAAGTTCTAATAGCTGAGCAGTATTAACTATTAATTTCCAACTCTCACGACTTCAATGGGTGCAAGAAATAAATGATCCAATGTAAACTAAATGCTATAAAATACCAATCTTATTCATTTATTGGTAACCAAAGGAAAAGAGATATGCAGCAAAACCTCAATTTCACATCCACTGATTTTAAGTTTCCCCTCATTTTTGTGGTCCCACCAATACATTATGCATTTCCCTGGTTCTACATTTTCCAGGAATTTACACCATTTTTTCTGGTCCCTGAAAAACATATAATGGGAGTTCTATAGTATTTAATCATGCAGCTGTTGAAAATCATTAAGATAATGCTACAAAACCCATAAGACAGGGTAGGTTCTATTTTATGTAGTCTTTTTTCACCCAGGCTTTACATACCTAGTGTTAATTGAATCTGTCCGTTTCGCTTCACTAAAAAAAATTGCATTGAAGTCAAGGGTGTCTTTTCACAGCGACGTTTTTCTACAGCAACTTTATCTGTGCATAATACATCAGAGTCTAGGAGTGTTTTTTTCATGGCTAAACCAGACAACAATTTCACCCATAACTAACACCTATCATTCCTAGCATCCAGGTATTACAGAATCTAAACATCTTAAAATGGTCCTCTTGTCCTTATGAATTACTGATATGTTCTATGGAGAATAAATTTGATCCTTGCAAATTTAGAATCCAAAGTCTGTGTTTGGTGGGTAACCAGCTTTGAAAGAACTGAGGGCTGATTTTTTTTATCTAATTCTAATTTTTAAAAATGACTTCCTTTATTTCTGTAATATTAAAACAGTACCTACTTGATTCCAACCAAGGTATAATTAGTCCTTATTGGGAGCAAAACAATCAATTTAATGATTTTTTAGTATGGAGATCCAAATTACAGAAAGATCCCTGATCTCGGAACCCCAGGTCCCAAACAGTTCCCATACCTGTGTTGCTAAAAGTTACAAACAGTGTTTAAACTTCTTCGATATTCAGTCAGTTAGTATTCGAGGGGAAGTAAAGTCTCAAATAGAATAAGGCTAGAAATGCTGCATTTTGTATACCTAACATAAACATGAACTTACTGCACCACAAGCCTAATCAAACAAATAATTTATGCTTTTCAAAGTTGGCCACAGGGGGTCACCATCTTGTAACTTTGTTAAACATCTTTGCAAGACCAAGACTGTGCACATGCTCAGTGTGGTCTGGGCTGCTTTATCAAAACAGCACAAGTCAAATAATATCTGCCAGAAACCAATACAGCAAGACTGCTTAATAATCAGATTATACAGACTGCACTGGGTTGTGTGGTGTGATGTAATCTAATGTGGATTTTATAGTTTTTGTATTGTTTAATACAAACTTTCTCCAACTCTGCAGAACCAGTGGCTGCAGCAAAATAGAATCCCAGTTTATCTGTTTAAATCTGGCTCAATGATCTTTGTCCCTGCAGCTGGAGTTGGAAACAGTATAGGGGATGTAAAGGCAACAATAAAATCCAATACAAATCTCTACACACTCGCCGACTGCTCTACAGGTAAACAAACAAAGCTGCTTGAGTTCTGCAAGGCTGGGAAGTAAGACGGGGGCTCCCCCTGCTGTTCATAAGTATGATTGTTTCCCTGCAGAGCAGTTAAGGACAGTCTGACAAGTCCTATCCACAGCAGTAAATGAAGGTAGAATTTCACTGCATACAGTCAGGTTTCATATAAAAATAAATTTTTTAATTAAAGTATATTGGAGCTAGGTTTCTTTTTCATTAAAGAAAGTAAAAATGGGATTTTATTTTGTTGCCTTTTAAGGTAAAAACAATAGTTAATATAATATAATAATTGCCATAACAGTTTGACCACTTTACGTAAAGAGGATCTCCACCCCAAAAACTGTTCTTGCATTATGAAATAAAATGTAATTGCAATTTTGGAATATAATTTGTGAAAACTAGTGATTTCAGTATTTCAATGAAGTCAGTATTTGTTTAGCCCTGTTGTGCTCATTTTCTGGTCCTAACTCTTGAAACAATGTTGCAGAAGTCAGTATGTCTTGTTTTGGCTACACTGTTTTATGAGTCAGAAAATAAACATTTGGTGAAAAAAATTGAATGATTTATTAAGTCAAATTTCTATCAAAATTTATGGGGAAATCTGGAACTTAAAGGGTGGTTCGCCTTTAAATTAACTTTTAGTATGTTATAGCATGGCCAATTATAAGCAACTTTTCAATTGGTCTTCATTATTTATTTTCTATGTTTTTTTAAAATTATTTACCTTCTTCTTCTGACGCTTTCCAGCTTTATAATGGGGGTCACTGACCCCATCTAAAAATCAAATGCTCTGTAAGGCTACACATGTATTGTTATTGCTACTTTTTATTACTCGTCTTTCTATTCAGGCCTCTCCTATTCATATTCTAGTCTCTTAATTAAATCAATGCATGGTTACTAGGGTAATATGGACCCTAGCAACCAGACTGTTAAAATTGCAAACTGGAGAGTTGCTGAATAAAAAGCTAAATAACTCAAAAACCACAAATAATAAAAAATTAAAACCAAATGATATTTGTTTCAAAATATCAGTCTCTGCATCATATTATATCTTAATTCAAAGGTGAACACTTTTAAAGAAAAGTTTTTCACCTTGAACTGAATCTGCCCTATTAAAAATCTAAGGACTAATTTAGGACACATTCCACACATCTAAAGCAGAAAGAAATGAAAAGGACTACACAACTGTATTTACCTTCGGTGAGATATGGTGAGGTATATGTCAAGGATAACTTTTTAGTGAAAGCATATAAACATTAAGCTATCTGCAGATGTTGATTTTTTTTTCATTTCTGTCCTTGGATGTTGTGGTCTGTTACTTAGGATAACTTGTAAAATGTTGCATGGTTTAAAAAAAAAAAAAAAAAAAAAAAAAAAAAAATATATATATATATATATATATATATATATATATATATATATATATATACAGTTTATATAAATGCCAGCTTCAGCAGGAAACGGGAATTTACTAAAGGCTTGTGTGATTGTCTATAATTTGGTTAATAAATATACACCCTGTGATTGGGAAACCAGGGAACCTTTCATGTACCTTGTTATTCCAGTCAATTGTAGAATGGAGGGTGTATCACAATTATTTCATGTAATATGACATTACATGGTGTAGGGACTCTCCTTTTGCATGTGAAAATGTAGGTCAGTCGATAAAAAATGTAATGTTTATTTTTCAGCATCTGCTTTGTCCCTTAGGGTTGGGGCACACGGGAAGATTCGGGGAGATTTAGTCGCCCAGCAACTAATCGCCTCTTCTTTGGGGTGACTAATCTCCCTGAACTGCTTTCCCCTGTCTTCTCCTGCTAGAAAGTAAAATCGCCTGCAGCATGGCACTGGTGGCGGTTCGTTTCCCGCAGTCTCCCAAAGTTTCCTTGTGAGGCAACTTTGGGCAACTTCGGAAAACGAAGTGCCGCGAGTGCCATGCTGCAGGCCATTTTTCATTCCAGCAGGCGTATAAAGTCTAGAAATAATTTGCCCTACATATAGGCAAATCACTGTCATTAATATGCCATTATTTTTAAGATTTGACCAACATGTACCTTTAACTTGATCTATTAATTCCAGGTCGATCTGGTTATATGTTGGAACAAAATTCTTTCTAAAGAAATGTATTAGAAAATGATATTTGCTTGATTCATTTGGTTATTATATGTAATATAGTATGTACTTTAGCGTCTACAGGAAGATGAATGTCTTTTATAATATTTATCTTTACTGTTTAAAGGGGAACTATCCAGAAAATGAAAATTTAATATAAGCTTCCTCATACTGAAATAATAAACTTTCTTAATACAATCAATTAAAAATGCTGTACTGTTTCTGAAATAACCAAGTTTATCTTCACTTTTCCTCTCTCAGCATCTGTTTCTCCTCATTCTGTCTTCATTCAGGAGTTGGGTGTCAGATGAATGATCCAATATACTGCATATTATAGGGAGGCTCCTTTTGCCTTTAAGATGTATTAGAGCTCACCTAAATCACCTGAAATCCTGTCTCTCTACATGCAGAATTTGTGCAAAAGGCAGTTATTTTGTTATAGTTTGTTTGTACTGGAATCAGTTATTTGAGTGACCCCTATAAGATAAATTGGATCATTCATCTGACACCCAACTGCTGCATGTTGACAAAAAGACAGATGCTGAGAGAGGAATAGTGAAAAGAAAACTTGATTATTTCAGAAACAATGCAGAATTTTTAATTTATTGTATTTGGAAAGTTTATAATTTCCGTATGAGGCAGCTTATATTAAATTTTCATTTTGCGATAGTTCCCCTTTAAATATTTTGGTATCCCAAATATTCCTTTATTTTGTGGAAAAATTATAGGAATTATACGAATCTGTTGCTATTGTATGGTAAACCCCCCAGGATTCAATTTGTTACTTAATCCATTGTGGAACTTTGTGGAATCTGCTAACATTTCACAATTTTTTCCAGTATCTATGCTTGCTGCAGCCCAGTAGGCAGGAGTTACAGGTTATTAACTTGCAAACGTTAATAAAAAATGTAGGTTCAACCAACTGCCAAGTTTGTTTCTCAATCTTCAATCGTCAGAAATAAACTATAGGAATGGGAGGGGCTTCTGGATCTGAGTCTTATAAGTGGGGATCCCATCTGACAGAGAATCATCAGAAAAGAAGTTTCACTTGGAACCACCAGGCAAGTCTTCTTCCTTTAGCCATTCTCAGTACATGGGGTATATGCTTTGCTACCACACTGCTTTATCTTACAGATAGGAGCTATATATATATATATATATATATATATATATATATATATATATATATATATATAATAGAATGCTGATGCACACCAGGATTTTTCTTTAAAAAATGCTTACTTTATTTGATCGACATTTCTGGGACCTTTATCAAGATACATCTTAGTACAAATGAAAACATTATATAGGGACTCACCCACCAGCACCTATATAATGTTTTCCTGATAAAGGTCCCAGACGTGGACCGAAACGTCGATCAAATAAAGTAAGCAATTTTTAAAGAAGAATCCTGGTGTGCATCAGCATTATATTATTATATAAATTTTTCTGTCTTGCACCCAGGTATAAGTCCATTTAAGTGTGTGCTCAAGCCTATATATATATATATATATATATATATATATATATATATATATAGTCAACTTTTTTGAAGTAATAGCTACAACAAGAATGTGTTGCATATTGCTATAGTGAGACATATTTATAGTTGAAAACCTATGTTACATTTTTGTCCTAAGTCAAACTAATGTAAAGAAAAGGAAGACCGTTTTCTTGCTGTTATCAATGGCTTACTTCATGCAAAACTTCTTTACAGTGTCTTAAGGTGAAATTTCCTTTGTTCTAAGCCAAAATATGAGAAAATATGCAGCTTCAACTCTAGCAGAAATACAGTTCCTAGAGCAAGTGAGGGATGCAGGCAATTGCAGTTCTGCAACATCTAGAGTCCCAAGCTTTGCCTGTCTCTGCTCTGATATTTAAAGAATTGTCAATTGCTCACAGACTGTACAAGTAAAGCTGTATAGAATATGTTTTTAAAGACAAATTATTTGGCTGGGACCGTTATATGAAATATAAATGTGAAGCTATAAATGATATGAAAATGGTTATATTATCTTAAATGATGTGATGAACATTGACTGCCTAATTCACCAATCTTTATTTTTGTTTCATCACAGCCTTCATACTCATTGTGGTCAGCCGAAAAGAATACAATGGTTAAGAGGGTAGCAGTGGTCGGGGCAGGTTGCAGTGGTTTGCCTACCATTAAATGCTGTTTAGATGAAGGACTGGAGCCAACATGCTTTGAAAGAACTGACGATATTGGAGGACTCTGGAGGTTTAAGGTAGTGGATTTTTCTGGAACAGAATAGACATTACAATGCCAGCTAATTCTAGAGATAACTAGACCCAATATATTACTATACTTTCCTTATTCTTATGGGGGAAAAGTTTAGTTTTCGCAACCTCTATAACCTCCATACACTCATTCACCAACAACTAGATCTACCTGCCAGCATTTCTAGTAGTACGGAGACTGATGTAAGTGGGGGGTTTTGATAATATGGATTGACTAAATGATGAAATAGGTTAGAGATGCAGGATGGATCATTCATATGATTAAAATGAGTTGCACATAAATTGTTTGTACATAGATGTGAAAAAAAAACTCAGACATAGTCATTTAGTGGTTGCAAGATTCCCCACAAGCCTCTAATAATTATAGAGAATATACCACCCCTCCCCAAAGTAATATAGATTGGCTAAGAGCAATGTAAAACACACACACATATATATGCACACACATATATATGCATATATGTTCATAGTGAAAGTAAGAAGTTTTTGACTATGTATTCTACCCTATACCTGAACCAATAAAGCATGCATAGAAATGTACAGACAATGCCAGTTTTACAAACATTGCAGTATTTGACAATCCTTTGTCTTTTTCTTATAATTTAAAGGAAGATCCTGAGGATGGAAGAGCCAGCATTTACAATTCTGTTATTAGCAACACATCCAAGGAAATGACATGTTATAGTGATTTCCCGATTCCTGAGGATTATCCAAATTACATGCACAATTCAAAGCTGCTGCAGTACTTCCGTTTCTACGTGGAACAATTCAAACTCTTGCAGTATATTCGGTTGAAGGTAAGTCCAAAAGAAACTGGTTAAGTAAGGATGCCAGGGCAACAGTATAGATGCACCATTAATTTGCTCCAAATGCAATTTAAATATATATTTGTCAAGCAGGTCTTCTACCCAATAGTTTTGAGCAACTGGTTTCTTTTCACATAGTCAATGTTAGCTTTTTGTGGCTTAGAATTTAGACCAGACATTGTTGTTGTCAACATACAACTGATGCCTCCTGGAATACATTTCACATGCAAGTGTCATGATTAGTAGATTAGGTATAGAAAGGGGTGGATCAGTGTTTTATGGTGTATGTAAGCTTTTTCACACATACATACAACTGCTGTATCTACTTACATAAATATTTTAAATGCTACCAATATGACCTGAGAAGACCTAGGGCTCATCTTTAGTTCATATTTGGTCCATTTTACTTTCCAGACCACAGTTTGCAGCATACGAAAGCGTCCAGACTTCAGCTTGACTGGCCAATGGGATGTTACTTCAGAATGCAATGGAAAACAACAAACAGAAATATTTGATGCCGTCTTAATCTGCACTGGACATCATTGTACCCAAAACCTGCCACTTCATTCTTTTCCAGGTAACAGCCTCGAAAGTGTAAAGGGGAGGCACATTGGGTTAGAATGCTGTATAGTGGTATATTGCATCTAAAACATCATTGCCTCAAACTTTTCTATTGATCCTCTGCTTGTAGTTTGTGTAGGCCATTCCAGAGCAATGCAGGTCACAGCCACAGAAGAGCAAATGCAATGGAAAGAGGCATATTTCTGCATACTTTAGTGCATACATTATATTGTAGACAAGGATCCTGTTATGATCCTGCTGACAGAGTAAATAGATATGTCCTAGTTAACAATTTACAGGAATTGCTGCAAATTACATGGAATCTACATAATGAGTTTACAGTCCAGTGCATTTTGAAAAAGGTACTTGGGGCCGGTGATTTGTAATAAATATGAATACAGTTCAGAATGTTACAAAGGTGACATACTGTGTGTCAGGGCCTGCCTTATAAACAGCGGGCCCAATTGAAATGATTTAGATGGGGCCCCCTAGCCAGTTGGTGGCTGGCATGGGTTGCCCTACATTTTCACTTCCTTCTCGTGTCCCATTGGCCCCAAACATTTCATGGCACAATGTGGCCCCTGGTTACTGACACACTTAGCATTTTATATAGAGAGGGAGGAAATATGAGTACACAAAGCACAAGAGTTAGAGGGAGGAAATAGGGGAACACAAGCCACAAAAGGGACGGAGGAAACATGGCCACAGGGAAAAAGAAGGGGGGATAGGGGCACACAGAGTACAAGAGAATGGGAGGAAATAGGAGCACACAGAGTACAAGTGAGAGATTAAGAAAGTAGGGGCAGAAAGAACACAAGAGAGGGTGAGGAAATAGGAGCACACAGAGGGTGTACTAGGGTGATTACTGTAAGAGGCAGGCAGGAACTATTGGGGTTATGGGCACACTCCTCCCCCCCTTTCATGACATACTGTGGCCCTAAGCATATGTCACACACTGTGGCACCTGCATTTCAAGACAGCAACAGTCGTTCAAGTATTTCATGACAAACTCACACTAAGAAACTTGGTGTGGAACTAGCATAAGATATACTTGAGTTAGCCTAGAGAGCTTTCACAACCATTTGTAATCTTAACAATATACACCTTATAGAAAAAGATTGCTTATTTTTACTGAAAAGATACTTGCAACACAATCTTAATTCATTAACCTATAAAACAAATATCAAATGTGTCACAGGCAATGCTGTGATCTTCCTTTATCCCTGAGCCATATGTTTAGTGCAGATCTGAAATGTTATTTGGGACCAATATTTAAATCACAGCAGGTGTGACTTACTCAAATAGTTAAAAAATAGGTGGGCTGATTAGGGCAAAAAAAGGTTAATTATGTCATTTCTAGTATTAATCGATAAGCTGGAGCCAAACTGTCCTGCAGGATAAAAAGTGATTGTTGGGGGAAGCAGGCAAAGAAAACAAATAGTACAGTATAGGGCATGCGCAAGAAAGAGACTGAAGGACAGCGCTGATTTACAAAGGGTAGCAAAAAGACACATTCCATATTAGCAGCACTGCAGTTACCAACCTTATTTATCTTAAGGTAACTTGATCCTCCAGCATTTAGGAACGTCTCTATCCAGCCCCATACTATCTTGTGCAGCTCACTTGTGTAACATAAATCCTGCCCACTGTCTGTTTTGACTTCAACACAGCTGAGAACAGGGACTCTTTAGCTGCCGAACCAGAGGACTGCAGGCAGCAAAATTGAAAGGCATACATATGTGTTGGGGGACTTGGGGCCCACTTAGACCCCATCGACCTAAGGCCACATCTGCTGTGTCTGGCCCCTCATATGGTCTTTTTGGTTGGAATTGCAGAGGAGATCAGTCTGTGTATGGCATCATTTAGGCCTCCGAGTAACTGTTATTTATATGTGAGTGCAGTCAGAATGAATGCATGCATATAAAACTGGGTGCAGGGGCTCATGGGGCAACCAGAACTTGCATTAACTGACTTGCATTGGAGCTGCAATGTGAATTTTGAATTAAAATTTCGACTTGCACCATCCCACTGTCTTTGCAGCATAACATAATACTAGTGTGACAGTGTGCTTACATACTTACTTACTTACCTGATGTCATAGTCAGAATTTGTATTCATACCTGCAGAATGCATTAGGGAAAAATCTGATTAGAATTGTTAAAATATCAGCATAATGTGATTAAATTCCATTGCAGGCATTGAGAAGTTCAAAGGCCAATATTTGCACAGTCGGCAATACAAAACTCCCCATCCTTTCAAGAACAAAAGGATTATTGTTGTTGGCATTGGGAATACAGCTGTTGATCTAGTTGTGGAACTAAGTTCTGTGGCTAAACAGGTAATCAAGTGAAGTTGCAATAATAATTTACCATTTACTTAAGTTCTGTACATTACACAATGGACATAATAGATAGCAGAGAATAACCAGAAACATAAAATACCAATTATTTACTTAAATAGTAATGAGAGCCATATTTTAAGAGCTAGCAAAATTCAGAATACAATAGAGCATGGCAATATGACGAAGTAGCCCTTGCATTGTAGTTAGTTGTATCATGTATTACAGCAAATGCCAATACAGTTACAGGAGCAATTTTACTCCAGGTCTCAAAAACCATAGCAATTAATCAGCAGGTATTTTTTAGACTAACACCTGATTAGTTGCTGTTGGTTTTTTAACCTGGAACAATTTCAAACCTATTATTAGATTTAGTGTAAGGTTAGTGGGAGCTGGTAAAGCACCAGGAATGCCAAGAAATTTGGGATGCACAGAATCCACTATTTTAGGATTCAGCCAAATCCTGAATCATTTGTGAAAAGTATAACCTAATTTATAATTTATGGAAATTATGGAAAGAAAAGGGAGAGAGAACTGCGAGTGCAGCACAGGGTTAAAAATGTTTTTACTTTCTTGTTTGTGTGACGAAAAGTCACGTGATTTTGCTGGATGCGGTTTGGCCAGGCATTTGGATTTGGGCAAATCCGAATCCTGCTGAAAAAGACCAAATCTTGGCCAAATCCTGAACCGAATCCTGGATTGGGTGTATCCCTACAAGAAATGATTAAACCATTATTAAATGCAGAGAAATACCATAGTGGAATTCAAATACCCTTACTGGAACTGGGGTATTTGTCAGGCCACTATCTGAGCAAGCAAACTGACTAACAAATATTTTACTCAAATTTGTGAATTTGTGGCGAATTTGCGCAATTCGCCACCGGCGAATAAATTTGCGAAACGCCCAAAAAAAAATCGCTGGCAAAAATTGTCGCCTTTGTTTTTGGATCCCGCATCAAAAACAAACGGACGCCGTCATCAAAAACAGACGCCGGCGTCAAAAACGAGATACCAGTGCCGTTTCGCGAATTTCATGGGAAATTCGCAAATTTTCCAGCGAAACGACGCAAATTCGCCCATCACTAATCATTACTATTTTACATTATGGCAAGTATTTTCTATATTTGTAATTAAGATTTGCTCTAGCTTTACTATTTTTTTCCATCATTAATAAACGTTAACCATTTTTTTTCTTTTTCCCAGGTTTTCCTCAGCACCAGGAGAGGAGCATGGTTAGTAAATCGTGTGTGTGACAATGGCTTCCCCCTGGACACAGTCCAGTCCACTCGTTTTAACTACATTGTCCAGGGCATGATTCCAGTGCTCACAAACAAGTACCTTGAGAGTAAAATCAACGCAAGGGTAAACCATGACAACTATGGTCTTACACCCCAGCACAGGTAATAAGTTATCATAAACCGTTTATATAATAAACATGGTATTTCTACAATATCTAACAGATTTTTCTCTACTTTTATAAAACAATAGATTCCTCAGCCAGCAACCAACAGTCAGTGATGATCTACCCAACCGCATTCTCGCTGGTAAAGTGCTACTAAAAACCAATGTGAAGCGTTTCACGGAGACGGATGTGATCTTTGAAGATGGGACAGTAGAGAAAGATATCGATGTGGTCATTTTTGCCACAGGATATGTTTTCAGTTTGCCATTTTTGGAAGAGTCGGTGTTGAAAGTCGAAAATAATGAAATTTCTTTATACAAAATGATCTTTCCTCCTAACCTGGAAAAGCCAACTCTGGGATGCATTGGGTACATTCAGCCTACTGGAGCCCTTATGCCCATAGCAGAAATACAGGCACGCTGGGCAACCAGAGTGTTCAAAGGTAACTGAAATAATTTTAAGCTTAACATAGTGCCTCCTATTGAAGCATTATTATAATAATACTTTATAAAATGACCTATGATGTATGTGTATGAATCGTTAAATAAACCTTTATGTGAATGTGATATATACTTATTTGTCTTTTAGGTCTTCACCAATTGCCATCAGTGGAAGGAATGATGAAGGAAATAAAAGAAAGAAAACAAAAAATACAGAACAGGTTTGTATTGCTTGGAAAGTAAAATTTAGTAAAAAAACTAGAGAAATAGCTAATGCTATCTACATGAGTGACTCTTTGCCACTAGCTCTCCATGTAGTCTCTGTCTTTTCTGCCCTGTCCCTTTCTGCTGGTGTGTAGCAGGGGGACTTACAAAAATAACAATGTTCTTGTACTGTTCACTGAATGTTTTCAGTTAAACCTTTGTGTACATTTGTTTTTTGAAAATGTGAACTGGCCACCTTAAGTGATCTACTGCATGGTGTGGCTTCCATTTTCCTTAAAGGGATACTGTCATGGGAAAAAAAAAAATTTTCAAAATGAATCAGTTAATAGTGCTGTTCCAGCAGAATTCTGCGCTGAAATTCATTTCTCAAAAGAGCAAACAATTTTTTTTATATTTAATTTTAAAATCTGACATGGGGCTAGACATTTTGTCAATTTCCCAGCTGACCCAAGTCATGTGACGTGTGCCTGCACTTCAGGAGAGAAATGCTTTCTGGCAGGCTGCTGTTTTTCCTTCTCAATGTAACTGAATGTGTCTCAGTGAGGCATGGGTTTTTACTATTGAGTGTTGTTCTTAGATCTACCAGGCAGCTGTTATCTTGTGTTAGGGAGCTGTTATCTGGTTACCTTCCCATTGTTCTTTTGTTTGGCTGCTGGGGGGAAAAAGGGAGGGGGTGATATCACTCCAACTTGCAGTACAGCAGTAAAGAGTGATTGAAGTTTATCAGAGCACAAGTCACATGACTTGGGGCAGCTGGGAAATTGACAATATGTCTAGCCCCATGTCAGATTTCAAAATTGAATATAAAAAAATCTGTTTGCTCTTTTGAGAAATGGATTTCAGTGCAGAATTCTGCTGGAGCAGCACTATTAACTGATTCATTTTGAAAAAAGATTTTTTTTCCCATGACAGTATCCCTTTAAGTTCAGTTGATTTCCCATACAAACTAATAGAAAACGAAAAAGAAGAACACTTGGATCAGACTGATAGGTTGGGGGCTATCAATGCTTTTTACAGAATAACAATGCCTTCATCCGGGACAACCGATGTCTTTGGAAATACATGCTAGTGTACTATTTAGTGTAACATTTTGAAGGATCAATATGATGCCACTCAGTTCTTCCTTGTTTTATTTCTAAAATATCCTGAATGTTAGCCAGATGGTGGAAGGTATTAACTCAAGATTGGCTTTTAGCCTGTTACACGTTTTGCTTGAGCCATCTTCACAGTTTAGTGCTCAGCCACCTTCTTTAGCTCTGCAAATAATATATTTTAAATGAACAAAGTATCTTACTGATAAGAAGATCTAGTACGGTGTCCAACCACTTTTGCCAAAGCTGAGCAAAAATTGTACAATATCTCTTGGGGTCCCTTGTGGGAGCTATTTCACTGAAGTCCGTAAATACTTGGACAGACAAATAATACTTTACAATTCCGATATATTTTATTATTTATAGATAAAAATAAGCATCACAGAGTAGAAAAATATGGTTTACTACTGTGTATCATAAGTAGAATACAAACCAATAAAACAAAATGTAATACTATCTATCCACAGTAAAGTTCTGTAGTGACATTTCAATTTTTAATCATATTTCCAGGTACTTCAAAAGTCAGCGCCACACCTTGCAAGTGAGTTATGTATCTTACATGGATGAAATTGCTACAGAAATAGGCTGCAAGCCAGACGTCAAAAAAGTCATGCTGAATGATCCAAAACTGGGCTGGGAACTGTTTTTTGGCCCCTGCTCCCCCTACCAGTATCGCCTGTTTGGACCAGGGAAGTGGAAAGGTGCCAGGCAAGCCATTCTGACTCAGATGGATCGTATCATAAAGCCAACAAAGACAAGAGTCCTGAAGAATGATGACATGACTCAGTCCTTTCTTTTTCCTTTTGGCTTTAAGCTTCTTGGAATCTTGATGGTTTTTGTTGCTATGTATGCCATGATTTAAGGTGTATGCCACAACCAAACATTAGAAAATCAGTTGCAGAGAAAAGGAGGGTGAGACTGTTATTATGAATTTTACTGCAAACTCTTGCTTTAAATTCCTGCCTTTCATTGCCAAGCTGCCAGGTCTCTGCCAAAAACTTGAATAGTTCATTCATGTCAATAATCTTTGTCTTATTTATATTTAATATTTAATCTATAGCCTTTATTGTGTAGTAATAATTGTCTGTATATTGTTAATTTAAACTTACAGTAACCATGTTCCATGAACCTGCTAAATCCTATACTTGCAATGGATATGGAAAAGTAGAAGTTTTGTATTTTGTTTTTCCTGCTCAGTAAAACTGGAGCTAATATAAAAGTTATTGCTCAATAAAATGATGCAAGCATTCTAACAATATGTCCTGACAAGTCACTGTAAATGTTTATAAAACTGGTTAAAGACCAGGAGAAATACTTTGTAAATGTGAATATACAGTATGTGTGGATTAAAAAACAAGTAGATGACAGTCACTATGCAGACAATACAGACACAACAGGAGCCAATGTTTTCTATGTTCTAGAAACAGACATGACATGCTTTACTTGAAAGGAATACTGATATGATTCAAAATTTCAACATACCCAGGAACCAACATGGCATACTAATGTAAGCCTATAGTAAATTGAGTGCACCGTTGCTCTGACTATGAGCCTTACCCCAATAATCTGCTCCGGATGAGACCTCAATTCCCAGGGTTGAGCCCTCGCAACAGTGTGGATGCTGTGTGTTGTATAACTGTAAATGGGTGCAGTGCACAATAATTGGCTGCCAGTGGTTCTTGCAACTTAAACAGGGAACTTATTTATTAAAGAACAGCATTCACAAAGGAGTTCAATTAGAGATCAACATGAACATGGAACAACAGTGGATAGGCATATACTCACAGCATCAGTGGTCAATAAAGTCCCCACAGCGACGATAGCATACACAGCTTTTCAGCTTTCAGACTTTACCCTAAGTGGAGCACACTCTAACACTTTGTCCCTACTTCTAGGCAATTGGTACCTGGGATCATAATCCCACTCACACTCCTTGGTGGAGCCTCAGCTGCTCGGCTAAATAGCATAACTATCTGTCATTCCTAGAGTTAACGATGAAAGCAAGTTAGTCTATCCTTACTAGACCTGACCTTTCCTAGGTTCCACCTCACCCTACCAGCCTGCTTAGGTAAGGGGATTAAGAAATTAGACTCTGAACACGTGTGCTCAGCTTTTAAAAATAAAATAGTATAATACAGGGCCATCTAGTGCACTGACCCAGGAATTGGGGAATAACATATATAAATATATATTTCTCACCACGTGAGACTTAACATGTATGAGAAGGCCCAGGAGCTCTACCCCAAGCTTTCAGCGTGAGCAGTATTGAGTACTAGTATTTTTGGACTGCTGTAGAAGTGCAAACAAAAAACTTACATATTGGTGTAAGGGACTGATAAATGTATCCCAATTTACTTTGCATTCCTCTAAGGATTGGGCACCAAGGGGACACTTAGTTTAAGGAAAGAGGTCATTCCCTACTACCGTATTGTTTGTAGGGTAGGCACTCAAAGAGCAATCCCCCAGGCATTTGTAGCTAAAAAGTATTTATTGAAGTACAAGTATGGATTACAGGCTTTACATGTTTAGTGTTCTCACAACACTTAGATCATAGGCTACTGGTAAGTTACACCTCAAGTATGTCATGTGACATATGCCATCGCAGTGGGATAGGCTTATCTCCCACTCCCCCCTTCCCTCTGTTTAGATTGGTAAGAGTTTTGATATACCCTCTGATTAAGTTTAATTAAGTACAAATGTGATTGGTAGATAACAATTTAAATACCCTGTAAGTGTAACTGACCAGTAGCCTATAATTAAGTGTTGCGAGAACACGAAAAGCATAAGGCTGTAATCCATACTTAGGGGCACATTCACCAAGCTCGGGTGAATGAATAGAGGGAAAAAAACTTGAGTTTCGTTTTTTGTGCTCCTCGACTATCGAATTGGCGTAAATTTGCCTGAGTAGAATGATTCGAATAGATCGAGCGCAAAAACTATGCGAATATTCGCCCATTCAATAGTCGAAGTACTGTCTCTTTTACAAATCATTCGACTGCCTACTTCGCCAGATTAAACCTACCAAATTGCTTTAAAAGCCTATGGGAAAGTCCCATAGGCTTGTTTCCTAAGTTTTTGATCGAATAAAAAGGCATTCGATCGAATGAAAATCCTTTGATCAAATATTCGATCGTGCGAATATTCACCCATTCGACTATTCGCCAGCGTGTAAATTCGCCAGAATTCCTTATTCGATTCTATTCCCCAGTTGAATTTCGAGGGATTTAACCCCTCGAAATTCGACCCTTGATACATCTGCCCCTTACACTTCAATAAATACTTTTTAACGACAAGTGCCTGGAGGATTACACTTTGAGTGGAATGACTCCCTTCCTTAAACTAAGGGTCCCCTTGGTGCCCAATCCTTAGAGGGATGCAAAGTAAATGGGGTTACATTAATCAGACCCCTACACCAATATGTCAGTTTTCTGTTTGCAGTTCTACAGCAGTCCAAAAATACTAGCACAACAACTTAAGGAGCTCTTTAGGCAGTTGGGTTGCCAGTAATCCCATAGAGCGAGCAGCAACTTCTCTAGAGGCATTACATATTGACTTTGGAATAGAAAGTCAGGAAGCCTATAGCACTGAAAATAAGCACACAGGTCATTTGGGGTGGCAGGGTTGGAATATTAACATTTCACCAGAAATATTCAATTCATATCATAATAGTTTAAATTATGAAAAGGATAAAAAAAGATACAGGTTAGAAGAAATTAATCTTTTGGTTTTCTTAGGGGATTCTAATATAATACGTTTGTGTCTGGCCTAGTAACTTATAGCAACCAATCAGTATTAATTGGCTACCTGAAAGGACATTTTTGCTTGGCTAGTATGGTTTACTAGCAGTAATACAAAAGTGAATCTCAAACCCAGTGTTCCCCCAGTCTAGCAATATAGTAGGTCTCTCTTCAACCTGCAATCAGCAGAATTTCAATAGGGATCACTATACACCTCAAATAACCAGCGTTAATGAGTGGGAAAAACCCCCAGAAAAATAGAAAAATAATAAAGTGTAGTATCTTAAATACCATTCACACCCATCGTGTTCAGAGGAGCTTTAATCAGTGTGCCCCTTCGGTATAGAATGTGAAGTGAATATAGTTACATCACACGTGCAACCAGTAACTGTGTGTTAAGTAGAATAAATGTGTTGATTTTAGCAGTTGATTATACTCACAAAAGCACATCAGATTAAGGCGTTAATCAGAATAAGAGTACTTGATCCCCCTTACGGTCTTCTCAAATCCTTCTGTAGGCAATAAAAAGTGCAGGAACGTTGAACAGTGTTTAATAAATTGTTTAAAATACACTCCCAATCGTTCTTGATAAAACAGCATATAAAATCAAAGGCAGTCCCAGAAAAGCATTCCCAGAAATAATTTTTTGGCCCATGTCAGAGTAGTGTCAGAATGAATGGATGCATGTTTGGTGGTATAATTACAAACAAGGACTGTGAATGCACACAATACACATCATTTTTCCCTGCACAGACAATTTTTCCTTTGCACATTTTACACAGTGACTTACCCAGCAATATGAAAAGATTATTTGGTCATTGGTATCATTGTGTGGTGTATGTATTAAAACTTCTTAATAAAACAAGTTATTTTGCAACAAAAAAGTATGCCACCCTCAAACACCATCTTTAGACAGGTCTTAAAAAAAGAGAGCTGTCATGAAATTATACAACCCTGCAGTAAACTAGTGTCTAACCATCATTAATTCATCAATGACATGTAATGTTTTTTTTTTTTGCAATGTTATTGTTTCAAAATATTCACAAATGACCACAGGGTGTCACTAAAGATTGGTATTAAAATCAATTCTACCTTACAGACTTGCAAACATTCCAGCTGGAAACAGACTTCAACGTTTATTTGACACCTGGTTTATTGAATTGGACTCTGACCCCTAATTACTGGGATGGTGTGCTTAATATATGGATACATACATTTTATTTTGCCTGTATGAATTTCACGTCTTCCTCCTGGTAGTCAATAGAAAAATAAATAACAAACAACCTCAAGCAACTGCCATCAAAAAACCTCACCAATGCAAAACTTCAGCATTTAAGCAGAAAGATCCTCTCTCAATTGTTGTAAATCTATTTGAACTTTAGCCAATGGGGGCAGAATATGTCTGTGAGTAAAGCTCTTCACTTTTATATTTTTCATACTTTACCAAAACTCAGTGGAGTGCTGTTTATTATTTTGCTTAGAAGTCTTTTGGTTTTAGGTTTAGAAGTGAAGTTTGAGAGCTATGCTTCACTGACAGGCAAACTAAATAATTATGAAGTCACATCAATAGGACCTGCTGTATTTTTGTTTTTCTAGAAGACATTTTGCTAGTCATCAGACTGGCTTTCTCAATTCAGAACTCAGAAAGCCAATCAGATGACTAGTGAAACAACTTCAAGAAAGAAAAAAAAATACAAAAAAAGTCCAGTTGATTTGACTTATTACCATAGATGTAAAATGAACTGGATGAATGAGAACCTTCACAGACATACATTACTTTAGGAACCTCACCATGTGGCTACAAGACAGTAAGAGTATTGGTAAATATTAATGTAGGGATGCATAGGGTTAATAGCCCCTATGGTTTTAAAACCCTACAAGTTAAGTTCCCTTAGTTGCTGGGCAGTAATGGAATGTATCTAAGTAAGTTAATTTGCATATGTATGCTATCGGCTAGCAGGTAGCGTGAACACTTATTACATTTTCCTGTTAATTTGCTTTGCAGGAAAAATAATCTAATTTTCATGATTTTTTTTGATTTATCATCAGATTTTCACGATTTTTTCAGATTTTTCACCTGAAAACTCAGATTTTTGCCCGAAACCCAGCGCACTGCTCCAGCAGAATTCTGCACTGAAATCCATTTCTCAAAAGAGCAAACAGATTTTTTTATATTCAATTTTGAAATCTGACATGGGGCTAGACATATTGTCAATTTCCCAGCTGCCCCAAGTCATGCTATTGCTTTTATATGATATTTGTGAATTGTATGGAAAAGTTAAGCTGCAGAGATATACATAGCATCCGAATGATTAAAAGTTGTAAGAAGATCTACACACATCAAACTCCCATCCAGGTACTAACCAGGCCTGACCCAGTTGTTTCTGAGATCAGACGAGATTGGGCGCTTCTAGGGTGGTATGGCCGTATACCACTTTGAATAACTATGCTAATTAGCAGAAATGATGTATTGCCTGTTCACAATAATACACTGAGTTGTTATAACATGGAGAACAAGATTGCAGAAAAGCAAATGTCATCTGCAGAGATGCATACAGTAATGTATTTAATATCTGTGATATTGTAAAAAGAACTACAGACACATAAGATCTATACACTTAGTTGTTTGCAGCAGTGCGACATTAATCTACAGAAATGAACCCAGTATTAGTATGCCGAGTATGTACAATATTCGAAAAGGACTGCAGCGATATGCTTTTAACTTCTTACCTTCCCAAGCATTGAAAGTGTGATCTCTTTAACTCATCAAGTTGTCTTGAGATAAAAATAACTTACAACCTCAGGGATTTCAGCAGACAGTTGAACTCAATCAGAATGACACCCTGAAGATCGTTGAGTAGTTTATTTCATGATGTGAGGATCTTGACAGCAGTGAACATCCAAATAGGTCAAAAGACTATAATATGATGCACTCTAGCAATATAGATGCAGTTTAAAATGGAGCCTAGCATAAACTACTGGACCAGTGGAGTAAACCAAAGAACAGAGATCAGAGGGGATAACAGGAGGGGAGATGGGACAACACAAGCAAAGGCAAACCATAAAACAATAATGCATGTGTAACATGACAACTTTCCGGGCAAGTCTAGTGGGTCCAGTGACCCCCCCTAGAGAGGGGGTTAATATATTAACCTGCCTGGAGTTGAACTGGGGACCTGGTGTTTCTGTGCTGTCTACATTACCACTGCTCTTCATTATCTATATGCTTAAAGGTTGCAATAAAGTAAATGTAATCTGCAGCAACGCATATATTAATATGCTGATCAGCTGTGACAATGCAAATATGAACAAACGTGAAAAATACACAGGATCTCTACACTTAATAGTTTCAACAATGTAACTATGAACTGCAGAATATACACAGGGTTACGTGGTGAAAAAAACTACAGAATGTATTCGGGTAACCATAGGGTTAATGGTTGCAAAAAAGGGTAGATGTGAACTGCAGAAGTCATTATGTTTAAGGTTATGCAAAAGAAATTAAAGCTGTACAATATACATACGGGGAATGTAATAAAAATCGCTAACGGAAAAACTATTCGCAATGCGAAAAGTTATGCCTTTGCACGAACAAATTTTGCTTTGTGCGAATTTAATATAGCTTTTGCGAGCCCGGAAACTGTTTAGCGTCCACTTCCGTCAGTGAAAGGCCACTTGCGAATTTTATAGTTTGCGCCAATGCGCAGACAATGTAATAAAACTTCTTACTGAAAAAGTTGTTATGTTTGCTCCAAAAGATTACGACACCTTCAAGCACTTCTTGTGAGTGCGCAAATAAAATTCGCAATGCGCAATTAAAATTCGCAATGCAATAACAGTTTAAGGAACAATATTACATTGCGAGATGTGGATTTTTAGTCTTATTGGTGCGAATTGTTTTGCTCTTTGCGACTTTTATTACATTCCCCTGATAGTATTATTACACTAAGAACCTGCATAGCATAGCATAGAATAGCATAGCATAGAACCTGCATAGCAATGAACTGCAGGCATATGAAAATAAACTGCACATATTAATATACCCAACCTGTATAATTAAATGATGGATTGCAGAAGTGCCATAGTATTAAACAACGACATTTAACAAACCATATGATCTGCTGAGCATTGCCAGGCTAAGCCATCCGAGGGCCCTAGGGAACCTGGCCGGAGCCATTCCCTGAAGAGAAAAAAGTATTCTGATAAATTACATAAATCCTCATATAATAGCATGCTTAAGTTGCTGGATAACCTGTCAATCTCTTCATTTCTGTGCCCCTATACATCAGGGGAGTTCTGTTCTCCGGGCATTACCAGGCTGCAGGTAAATTGAATAAGTCATAGTAGGCTGGAAATTAATTAGGTTGCCCAAACTCTCCTTGGCGTATCAACCTTCCGCAAAGGATAGCGACCTAAATGGATTACCTGATTTTTTCCTTAAACTCCCCATAGGCGCAAAGATTTTTCTTGCTGAATGACCGATTTAAGCGAAGTCCAACCAATCCTTCGAAATTATCGTGCGGTTAGTGGGAATCAAACGATCAAACATCTTACGATTTTTCAGCCGACAACTGTCAGAAAATTGATCGACCAGGTTAAAAAATCTTTGTCGGCCCCAGTGCAATCTATCTATGTTTGCAGGGCCAAGCAGGCAGCTACCCTTTGTTTTCCTGGCAAATTGGTCTTTTTAGTTGATGGTCAATTCGTACAATCGTACAATGGTTTCGAGATAATCGTGGTCTCACGATGATGATCGGATCTTTAAAAAAATCTTTACATCTATGGCCAGCTTTAGAGACTAACCTAGATAAATTGCTTACCTGATTTCCTTTTTAAGGATAGTGTAGTTAGACAATTTACTTGATTAATCAGGCACACAGATTCTGGTAGGCTACAAGATCCTATCTGCTTCTAAAGCTTATGCACTCATTAAACACAGAGCTTTAGTTACACAGACTTTCTTGCTGCAGATGAACCACTAAACGGCAACCCCCATGCTAGAAATGAATTAGTACATCTAGCCAAATTGGGAGATAATCTATTAATAGACAAATAGAAAGTTTATCTTCTTCAAGAAGCTTGTGCATGGATTACAGCAGAGGAGGAAGGTTGGGGAGACCTTGCAGGCTGCATACAAAACTCAAAGCCATAACAGGAATAAATCAGGCTGTACTAAACTATTCTTTTATTAGAAGTTATTCTCTTAAAATGAATGTACATTAGGCTTATCTGCTTTGCAGGTGAACAGCAGGTTAACCACTCTGTGTCCATCCTTTTCTTGTATTAGGCACTTTACATTTAAGGGAAACAACCCCAGATCCTTTAGGCACTTTGTAAGGGTAGGAAAGGGTTAACTCTGTCACCATGGAAACCACTCTTCTTCAGTAGCTGGAAGTCCACACTGGTCCCGGAACTGGCCGGGAATATGCGCCGCAAAGTGGCGCGCGGACTGCCAGGGGGCCCTGAGGGGGTGCGGGCCCTGGCCTTCTCGCACCCCCTGCTCCCCCGGTAGTTCTGCCACTGAGTCCGGCATACGTCCTATGCCCCTCTGGCCTACTCCAGACAGGAATTTCTCGCCCCTCCTTCAGGATGTTGTGTCTCCTAACACTGCTGCCCTCACTGGCAAAGCCTTAGCTCCTAAGCCGCTATCTCCTTGTTGGGGTCAAAGCTACCCATGCTAGAGGTTACCTCACTATCTCAAGTACCTAGTACTTAACACGTATCCTTAGCACTAACTTTTTCCAGCTGTCTTCACCAACAACCCATGAATGTGGTTTCTCTTTTTATCCCTTTCTCAATTAGCCATCCCTTTAACATTTACATTACATGTGCTGCTCTTACGTTTGTGCACGTGCCTTCCCTCTGCTATTCAGCATGGAACCTCCTGAACCATAGGGTTGACACCACTGCCACCTTGCAGTGATTTCTACACATTACAATAAAACAAACATTCAACATTTTCAATCATTTTAACATTTTACATCATTCAAACATTTACTTAACACATACAATGTACAGATATTCAGCACACAACCAAATCACCCTCTTACACTCGACACCTTTTAAATCAAGCACGTCCTCGTGCACACAACCAATCACACATTAATAATGATAGCAAACACAAAATTTGCATTGCTAAAATAACTTTCTTTTTTTATAAACTAAATTTAGGAAACCTTATTGCCTCCATAAGGTCATAAGTTTGATTGAGGTAGTTACTTTGTAAGAAAATACACACACATAACCATAACTAGAGATATCACAACGATTACCCCGACTGGGTAATCTTCCTCAATGTCCCCTTCTTGAGGTCAATAACTGAACTCCAAACCCATTATGGAACAGTCACAGTGATGGGTCAACCAGAAAGAAAAAGAACCAGTCCCGGACACCAACAGATTCAGATCATTCGGGCAAACCAGTTTTTGGTGTGCTCAAACGAGATATAATAGCGTGGATGAGGCTTCTCCACGCTTCCCCCATCTTCCAAGGGCACATCGAGACTAAGGTGGCGCTCTGGGGCCGCTTGGTAATGCTGGTTGCCAGGGGTGGCAAAAATGGACCCCCATCTGGCGCTGAAGGTGAGTGCCGTGGGGAGGCGGCAAAACTAAGGCCGCCTCAGGTGGCAAATTGGGTAGGATCGCCCCTGCCTGCCTATATTAGTTATTTAACACTTGGGGGAGACAAATGAAGTAAAAGCACTCTGGGGCATCTGGAATCACCCAAACATAACATGCCCCAAGGTCAATCCCTAAAGTGCTATCATGTAGAGTGCACAGTGAGGGGAGCCCTCATCCACATTGCGTTATTACCACATGGAGGAAAACATTGACTTATCACGCACATGCCCAAAGGCTTTTGTGGCCGACTGCGATGCGTGGCAACAAAAACCCATGGTCCAGATTGGACCCTCACAGAACTCACACAGGTAGAAATACCCGGAATTGGAGCTTCATCAGGTGGAGGCCAGAAACCTTGCTGGTCTCGGGGTGAGCTAATGTGACAGGAAATATTGATTGCTTGCTAATTCCATGTGATGGGGACTTAATCCTTTGGTTGCCCACTGCCATGCAAAGGTACAGGAACGGAGTGGCACTTCCTCTTTGCCTTCCACCTTAGGAGCAGGGTGGATGTCTGCTTTGAGCCTGAGCATGAGGAATTAGATAGTGGCAGGTGTAGCTCCAGTATCAGTATACTCTAGGGGGCATATTTAAAAGTCGAATTCAAAAAGACCAACCAAAATTAAATCTTTTTTTTTGGTCAAATAGGTCCGTTTTCGATCGAATAGGACCGTATTCGGCCGAATTCGAATTGTATGAATTGAAGTGCATTCGATTGAATTTGATTCCAAGTTTTTGCGAAAAAAAATTAAATTTTTCAAAGTCCACCAATTGACACAAGATAGGCTCTAGGAGGTCCCTCATAGGCTGAAACAGCAATTCGGCAGGTTTTAGATGGTGAATGGTCAAAGTTGAATTTTTAAAGAAACCGTACATTTTGATATTCAAATTTTTTAATTTTTTTCAAATTCTAATCGAATTTGGACTGCGCGAAATTCGAATTTTTTTCATTACAAAATACACCTCTACCTTTTCATAAATCTGCCCCTAGGAGTGTAAGTCAGTAAGGGTTGAGCTAAAAATGGCAGTTCTGAGCTCCAACATAGAAGTGGCAGTTTTAGAGGTATCTCTCCCATGCCATATTGTCTGTAGAGTTGCCAACTTTTTCTTCTGGCCCTACCAGCCAGTGACTTAGAGGGTAGGGATGAGTCAGAGATGGGGCAGAGTTGTTGGGGGCGGGGCTGTGCTGTTTTGCAGGCGGGGCTTCATAAAGGAGAACTCCACAAAAACATAACTTGAGCTTTTTGAAAATTAAACATAATTTCAAGCACCTTTACAATATACATAAGTTAAAAAATATGCAGACTTTTCATGATTTTCAATGGTTTCTGGCAGTTCCCGAAGCCTAGCCCCCTGCTCTCCTGCTGATCTCTCTGACTACTTTGCTGAGCTGGCTGACTACTGTTACTTTGTATCAACAGCCAGCTGTCCTTAGCCTGCATCCGCTAAACCCCCACAGTGCAATGCATTGTGGGTTATGTAGTTCCTGCATGCTGTCTGTAAACTGTGGAGAAGTTGTTACAATTTGTAACATCAGTGTTTAGTCCCTTCTTCCCTGCCAGTATTTCAAATGATGCAGAAAGAGAAGAACTGTTAAACAGATGGATTCCAGCATAGAAAATGGCATTTATTCATACTTTTTGAAAAATAAAAGGTAACTGTGATGGGTATATAGAGTTTTCATCTGTTATGTGGGCCTCTTTATCAAATTTTGGTTTGGAAGCCGGAGTTCCCCTTTAAATATCAATTTCTATAACTATCAATCTGCTGTTATGTTATCATCTAGGTATAGCTTTCAATAAATGTATTTCAAATACCATAACAAGTAACCTTCTCCATGTAATAAATATAAGCTCAAGTAAAGACAATATACATGACTAGACATGGAAAATCAACAGGACATAATCCTAAGTAATGACCTGTATTACATTGTAAGCAATGTGGAAAAAAGGAAATAAATAATAAGACATTTTTGGGGAAATGTAGAGAGAGTAATCAGTAATCTGTCTATAGCAAAAGCAAATGGCTTTATAACTATAAAAGAATGTTTTATTGTAGCTATTATCACTGTTCTAATGATACAAAATTCAGGGAGACACAAACAACTCCAAGAAAACCAGTAGGTTCTGCTCACAATTACATTTAAAGGGTCCACAATGTTGACTATAGTACTGTAATGTGAAAGTCATTACATTGTGGGTGCCCCTAGGTCCACTCCGTTCGTAGCCCCGTCCCCTCCCCTTTATTCATGCAAATTTTCATCTGGACTGGAACAATGGCAGGGTCGGACTGGGGGGCACAGGGCCCCCTGGGACTAATGTCCAGGGCCCCCCCGACCCCTTGCCCCTATATGACGCGCCTGCGTGAAGGTGCCGCAACGCTCCTAAATCAACAGGTGCTGAGCGCATGAACAGGCGGCGCTGCGTAGCGCCTGAAAAAAATTTGAAAAAGTAGGTTTTGCAGTAAAGAGTAGTGATGGGCGAATTTGCGCCGTTTTGCTTCGCCGAAAAATATGCAAATTTTGTGCGAAATTCGCGAAACGGCGAAAAATTTGCGAAACTGCGCCTGTTTTTTTTTAAGCCGGTGAAAAAATTTTTTGACGCCAGTGAATTTTTTCGGGCGAATTTTCACGGGCGTTTCGCAAATTTATTCGCTGGCGACGAATCCCGCAAATTCGCTGCAAATTCACGCCTGGCGAATAAATTCGCCCATCACTACTAGCAACCATTCACTGATATGAATAGAAGACTAGAATATGAATAGGAAGGGGCCTGAATAGAACGATGAGTAATAAAAAAAAACAATAACAAGAAATGTGTAGTCTTGCAGAGCATTTGTTTTTTCTTGAAATTGTCTCTGAATATCACGCCCTTCATGATCAGTCGCAAATTATCAAGCAGAATATTAGTCTGACATGTAATATAAGCCGATGCTACAAGGCTGATTATTAAATTCTGATGCTAGTCGCACTGGTTTCTGTGCTGCCATGTAGTAATTATCTGTATTAATTACTAATCAGCCATATATTGTGGCATTTATATGTACTATATAGTGTGAGTGGGTCCCTAAGCTCAGTAAGTGACAGCAGCACAGAGCATGTGCAGTGAATCAGCAGAAAATAAGACAGGGAGCTATTGGGGCATCTTTGGAGACACTGATCTTTACTACTAAAGAGCTGTGGTTGCCTTGGGCTGGGACAGAAGCCTTAAACATAATGCACAGCATTTCTAGCCACTTCATTGTAACTTATGATGTTGTTGAGACTAAAACTCCCAGAACTGCCTAGGTTTTCATTTGCCCTTTCCTGGTATAAATGTGCTTTCCCTTATCTTGTTGCTTCATAATCATGATCTCCTTGTTTACTCTGTATAAAGGTTACCTACATACATTACAGTATCAGATAAAGCTGCAGTAAACAAAGGCAGATGCAAGTCATGGTTGACTTTAAACTAACAACTATTGACTAGACTGAAAACACATTATTATATGATCAAAATTATTTAGCAAAGTTTATACAAATGTTTATGATCGCATTACCACTACACTACAGGTCTGAAACAATTAAAGCGGGTCAGAGGAACGAGTTAAAAATGGTGCATTTGCAAAGGTGGTGCATCCACTATCTTGAAATGTCACCAAATGTAACATGGAGGTGCGGAAAGACATTCAAATTTCGGCTGAATGCAAACAAAAGAAGAGCTTTTTAGCACTATAAAGTTAGCAATTCAGTGCATAAAAAGAGGTGTGTTTAAATGATGGTAAAAAAACAGTACTAAAGGCTTGCCTTGTCCTTTAAATATTTTGGAAGGAATTACACTTCACATACACACCTCCTGCACCCCTGATGCAGCCATATTGTCAGCAGCCCAGACACAGCAAGGTGGCATGTTGTGCTTGTTGAAAGTTGTGCAGGGTTCATAACCCCCAATCCCCCCACAGAAATAATGTAAGTATCCCAAGCCCTATTAATGCTTCGACGTATATTGCTCCAGAGTGAGGATCCCAAAAAAATTGCTATGCTATTTTAAAATAAACATATCTTGCTTTTACCCATGAGCCACTTATTCTCCATTTTTCAGTGGAGGAAGTTCTCAGTAGTGGAAACTCTTACCTTACCTATAACCTAGGTTCAATGTTTCCAACTTTGTGCCCAAACTTGTGAACAAACTGTATGTTTACCTTTAAAGGAACAGTTCAGTGTAAAAAATAAAATCTGGATAAACAGATAGGCTGTGCAAAATAAAATATGTTTCTAATATAGTTAGTCAGTCAAAAATTCAATGTATAAAGGCTGGAGTGATTGGATGTGTAACATAACAGAACAGAACCCAACTTCCTGCTTTTTAGTTCTCTAACTCTGAGTTAGTCAGCGACTTGAAGGGGGGCCACATGGGACATAACTGTTCAGTGAGTTTGCAATAGATCCTTAGGGGCAAATTCACTAAGATGCGAAGTTGCGCCAGGCGCAACTTCACCGCACTTCGCCGCACTTCGCCAGGCGTAGTTTCGCCAGCGCTCCGCAAATTCACTAAAATCCGAAGTTGCGCACAGGGGTAGCGTAAGTTTGCAAAGTTGCGCTAGCGTTGATTCGCTATATAAAACTAAGTTACGCTAGCGAAGGCTAATTTGATAAGGCGCGAAATTCAAATTTCAATGGAGGAACACGTATCTGCACTACAAATGCCTAGAAAACCTTCAAATCTGCAAATAAAGATTTTATTTTGTCCTACACATGTGCCCACTGTCTAGGTAAGTTGCCATGAGTCAGGAAATGTAGGGGGGAAGGAGGGGAGCCCCAAAAAAAAATTCAATCTTTTTCAGCCTATCACCCATCATGTAGAAAACACGCCAGTGTTTTTTGGGACTTAGAAAAAATTTTGACTTTTTTGGAAACAATCCCTATCTACTCTATTGCGCTTCGCCAGGTCTGAGGTGGCGAAGGAAGTCTAGCGTAAAAGGTAGCGTTCAGTACACTGCGCAAGTTAGTGAATTTGTGTAGTTACGTCGCTAGCCTGGCGTAAGGTTGCGAAGTAACACTAGCGAAACTACGCCAGCATTCATTAGTGAATTTGCGCAATAGCGAAAATGCCAAACGCTAGCGAATTAACGCTAGCGTTCGGCGCTTCGCATCTTAGTGAATTTGCCCCTTAGTTATGACTCATGTGCCCCCACTCAAGTCACTGATTGGTTACTGCCTGGTAACCAATCATTGGAAACCAAGAGAGCTGCAAAGCAGGAAGTAGAGTTTTGGCTATTATGTTAGACCTCCAGACACTCCAGCCTTTATAGGTTAAATTGTTGGCTAACTTACTATACTAGAAACATTTTTTATTTTGTACAGCCTATCTATTTACCCAGTTTTTAATTTTATACTACACAACTCTTTTAATTAGTTATCTGAAGCTCATTTATTTAAAAATAAAAGAGTCCCTTGGCAATTGCTAATTAAAATTAGAAAATTACACAGCTATTCTTACTATGGGGCAGATTTACTAAAGGGCAAAGTGGCTGTCACTAATGACTAAGCCCATTACTAAGCGCCCTACAGAGGTGTGAAACATGTAGGGTGGATGGAGATGCAGCTATATTTTTAACTTTTCTACCAATAAAATAATTTTTTAACTGAACATCTCTGGTCCTGTGGATCCGTTCGAGTGTCAGCCCTGCTTCCTTTTTCTCTGCTGTACCGCTCCCATGTCACGGCCGGCACCCGATACCAGAACAAATGCCAAGCACCGTGGTCTCGGCTCGGCTTCACCAGTAGTGTGACCACCGTTGGGCTTCGAGAGGAGCCCTCAGCTTACTTGGGTGCCACCTGGACTTAACGAGGGGTGTAAGGCGAGATGTTCTGGCTGGCGAAGGGGCACAGCTGTTAGCAGAGTCTTTTGGGCTGAAGGTCACGGTACAAATGGAGCAGGCAAGAGAATCATCAGACAGGCTGGGTCGAGGCAGGCAGATATCAAGAATCCTCAGGCAGGCAAGGGTCAAACCGGGTTGTCAATCAAGGGGTTAAGCAGGAAGAGTTGTCATAGGCAGGCGAGGGTCAGGATACAGAATGCAGAATAGTCAGGAACAGGCTGGGTCAAACACGGGTAATCAAACAGACTAGATTCAGAACAGATCAAACGCACAAGGCTCAGGAACCACAAGAAACAAGTTCTATCACGGGCCTCAGTCAGCAGTCAGAATGGGCCTTTTATAGGGCAAGAATTCCACGCCCCAGAACGCACTGGCGCAATCACGCCAGCGCGCCTGCGCCTTTAAGAGGCGCGCCCTAATGGCGCTGGGAGGAGGAAGAAGAAGGAGCGTGGCAGCGTGGCGGGCGTCCACGCCGCCACACCGCTAGACCACCAGGTACTTTTATTACATCCCTAAAGCTGGGGGTCTGGGGCTGGTGCACCCGGACCACTTTCACTGTTTGGAGAGTTACTCTACATTTAATTCTGGAGCACCTTGTTCTCCCCTAACTATCTATCTATAATGAAAATTTGCCAGAAATCCCATCTGTAGGGACATCAACAATTTTTTAAGCTCCCCATAGACGCGACGATTCTTCTTGCCGAACGACCGATTTTAGGGAAGTCCGACCAATCCTTCGAAATTATCGTGCGGTTAGTAGGATTCGAACAATCGTACATCTTACGATTTTCCGGCCAACATCTGTCAGGAAATTCATCGACCAGGTCAAGAAATCTTTGTCGGTCCCAGTGCAATCTATCTATGTTTGCAGGGCCAAGCAGGCAGCTCCCCTTTGTTTTCCTGGCAAATTGGTCTTTTAAGTTGATGGTCAATTCCGAGAAAATCGTGGTCTCACGATGAGGATCGGATCTTTTAAAAATCTCAACATCTATGGCCAGCTTTAGGCTTAGAGGACAATTCGCTAGAAAAAGAGACTGTTGCAATCGTTACTCAGCAAATTTACAGAATTTTACCTCTTTCCCAGAGTTTTCTTCACCAGTCTGCCTTACATTTAGGAAGGCTAAATAACATTATTTTACTGCTTTGCAACGATTAGTGTGCCGCTAATTCTTCAGATTGTCTATGAATACGTCTCACGTTGCAGGCTTGGGTCCTATTAGTGAGCACCTATCATCACAATGGATGACTGCTATACCTGCATGGGTAAGAGCACTCTAATTCTGAATTATATTCTTCACCAGCTTAGACCTGGCAAAATGATAAGATGAAGCTACATCCTCCTCAATCTTATGTCAGTGACATCATATCCTGAATGCCGAAAAGTTAGTAAAATAATAAAAAAAACACTGGCGTTTTTTCCTATTTAAAGCGGGATTGTCTTTAAAAGTTGTAACTATTACAAATTTTTGTTTTAACCGTTTGAAGCTCATGCCACATTTGTTTTAGAGTGGGCTCATGTCTAGGATAATAGAGATTCTCTTTTATCTTTATTTGGCTTCCTTGGAAATTTTTAATCATAAGTGGCCACTTCAAGCATTTCCACCAACATCTCTAATAAAGACATATATACGACCTATACAGTACGCCCTATTCAAATTGACCTAAGCGCAAGTGTACTAATGAAGTTTCGCTAGGCAGAAACAAACGTTAGCTAAAGTTTGCTATGAAATGCTCGCTGACTAATTAATGATATGGAAATATCCAGCATTAGTCTGCTGAGACACAACTTTGCATTTTTGTGAATTAGCATAGTGGTAGCGAATTTGAGCCTGGCGAAGTGGCGTGAAGTGTGTCGAAGCCTTCGCTGGCGAAAATTCGCTCTTTAGTGAATATGCCCCTATGTGTTCTGAGACAAAATTGGAGTTGGGTCTGTTTCTGGTTATATTGGATACACAAGTTCTAAACTGAATAAGAACTTGTTAAACTTCCCTCTAGGGTTATTTAAATTTCTTCCAATCACAAAGTAGAAGCTGCACTATAATTCCCTTTAGAATTCCAACCAGTTCAGCCTATGGCTGTGATTAATACTGCATGATACTTGTTGCCCTCCGTAAATAAATATTCCCATGTTCCCATATTTCCTCTGGGCTCACATGTTGTTTGTGTATGCTAAGGTTTGTTTGATGGGTGATGGGAATGTAATTAATTCCTTAATGGAAATATATATGTGCATACACTTTGCTTTTTGTAAACACTTTGTGTGTGTGACCCTGCAAATGTATTAAGCAACGTATCTACCACTCATTAGCCATCAACAAATCAAATATTGCATGTTTTTTAGTATGTGCCAATGTACAGTGTACATATCAAAACCTATTGTTGGAAAAATTATTATTTTGTGACAAAGAAGTCCACTTCAAGCAAGTCTTGAAAAAATGATTGATATGTGTATTTCATTTTACAAAGTATTTTTGAAGCTCTCATTTTAGCATTCCACAATTTATTAATTATCTTGTTTCAAGAGAGCAATGCTCAAACATAGAAGAAATATGTTAGCTTTGTGTTGTAGGTGCACAGGTCTGGTGTTAATGCGTTATGACTTGCTCTGTGTGTGTAGTAGCCATTGTTACAGCTGTTTGTGTGCCTGGGAAGGTACAGGCAGCACATGTTCTGTCATATTTGCTGTCTATTTCTTGAGGCCTGTGCACTGCTGTGTTTGTACAATGACAAAGGTCTTTTTGTTGCTGTTCTTACAAATGCTTCCTACTTCTCTCTCTGCCTGTAATTGGCGGAGGAAAATAAGGGCTGTCCCTTTCAAGTGGGCTCGCACACAGCCTGTGAGAAATAGAACGGTCTGTTGTATAATGACACAGAACAACCAGTTAAAAGGTCCTGCAAGCTGACAAGTAGGAAGAATCATTGCTATATTATTCCAGAACTGCCCAACCAAGGTACGTGCATACACAAAGTATTGGCATGAAATGTGCAAGCAGTGACCAAGTGAGTGAAAGTGTGTGTGTGTGCCGTCATGAGAGAATAATACTGACATGATAACAGTGTTATTGAAATGAAAACAGTGTCACACAGGGGCCCGGCGGGCAGGAGTAAGATGAAAGTGTTTTTGCAGACATCAGTGTGTATTGCTAGTATGCTCAGCTAATTACAACATATTTCATTTATTTGGCATACCGCCCAGACCTGTACAATAGGAAAAGATACAGCTTATATTCCAACACAGTCTGATACAGAATTAACCTGTTGAGTGCTTACATTGAGGGCTCATTTAATAAGCACAAGTTCAATTCTGCAATTGTTGCACAGTCAGCACCATTCATTAAAGGTACTTGGACCTAAAGCGACTCCTTACATTTGTGCACAGGCTTATTGACACAGGGGAAGCAGAATAAGTCAGGCATTGCCTTTGCTGTCTCTTTATGTGTCTCTGACCTTTTGATCACACAAGTAGAAGCAGTGTTCAAAGGTCTCCAGTGCCATATCCCTTAAACTGCAGTCACACCTTTACAGGCAATAGTGGAAAAAATCAAATGTATTTTTCCTATGGGGCAAATCCATAAATAATAAATACAAATAAAGTACCATAAAGTGATCATTTCATCTCTGTGGGTTTATACATATTTAATCAGTGGATTTGTGGAAAGGCCACAAAGGCTTGGGCCTAGGGTTGCACAATTTTAGGGCCACCATGTTCCCAGAGCACTTGGCACTCAGTGTCCTTGAGATTTTACAGTTGTTTAAATCTCCTGCTCCAAGTCCCAAGTGCTCCCGCAAATGTCAAGCTCATGTGTACTCAAGCAAGCGGTGTGAGGGGGAGTGCGGGACTGCTGGCCTTGGGGCAATATAGTTGTAGTTACTAATAAGGGCTATAGAGGGTCAGCACTACTTCTTGATTGTTCCAGGTGAAGAGTGAGTGGCCCAAGACTACATTGATGTGCAGTGGCTGGATATACTCCACATTAGGGACTGCATATTAAGACATACCTACATATGTAATAAAAGGATCTAAGTTTGCCCAGGTGCAGTAACCCATAGCAACCATTAAAAAAACAGATGACTCGTAAATTCTACCTACTGATTTTTTTGCTATGGGTTACAATACCAGGGCAGACTTAGGGGCAGATTTATCAAAATATGAGATTAGAGTTACCGAAATAAAAACTCTCTCTATAAATTGCTATGGGATTTTTACAATTGTATTTACCAGATGGTGAACTATACATTCCACTCGATAAATACTTGTTTTTAAAAAAAACCCATAGGAATGAATAGAAAATGGGTGAATTTTTAGTGTTATGACATAACCCCAAAAGAGCATATGAATGTAGAGGATGCTTAACTACCAATGACATGACGGGATCTTGCCAAGTATTTGTTTAAATTACTGCTTTATATTCTTCTTAATTCCATAAACTGAATATCATGAAATATCAGTCAGTAAGTAAGCACAGAAAGTAAAATAAATTCCACAGTCATGTTAACAAAGGCCTCTCTTTCTTGCAGAAGGCACAATGGGCAAAAAGGTTGCTGTGATAGGCGCAGGAACAAGTGGTTTGGTTGCCATTAAAACTTGCTTGGATGAAGGTTTGGAGCCCACCTGCTTTGAAAGAACCAATGACATTGGTGGACTTTGGAGGTTCAACGTAAGAGAAAAAAAACTGCCTATTAAACATTTGCTTTAAACTCAAATTCTTCATTTTTGTGATAAAAATTTTTTTTTTTGCAATAGTGCAGTGATAAATTACATATTTTGTATTAAATTGTTTATTTTTTTAAAAAAAATTCAGCATGCTTGCCTTTCAACCAAGTGACTGTGTTTCTCTGTTCGGATTTAGGATGATCCAGAGGATGGCAGAGCCAGTATCTACAAATCTGTTATTATTAACACTTCCAAGGAAATGATGTGCTACAGTGATTTTCCCATTCCAGAAGATTACCCCAACTTCATGCACAATTCCAAAATATTCAACTATTTCAGAATGTATGCTGAGCATTTCCAGGTTTTCAAGTACATCCACTTTAAGGTACCTACAAATGATAATGTTTTGTGTGATCCATGCTTATATTTATAAATACATTTTCATTTTGATGAAAAGGTAGTAAAGTGAAAAACAAAAGCATTAATGGACTCGCGTGACAGATGAAATAAACAGGATTATTCTTTGTTATGAGTTCGGTCATGCGTCAAAAATCTTGAAATGAAACCCTGCAGCTACAACCCTACAGCTAGCTCCAGGTATTGTAATAGAGGAATGCATGAATGGTATCATGATTTACATAACCATCAAATCTGCATAATTGCTTTGTTAATATTTGTACTCATGAAAGGAATAAAATTATCCAGTATATGGTAGGGTTCCTCTCATTTTTATAGTAAGTATGTGTACATACACCCTGATACTGTGGAGTGGTGGAGCTATGACAACTATTTATGCAATATTTATGTAATGTAACTATCAATTCCATTTCTCATGGCCAGCTTGTTCTGCATGGCTTTCTCCATCTACATAGGTGTGCTCCACTAATGGCACAAAACATAAAGCAATTACAAAAACTCAAAATTAGTAAGATTTAATATTGGAAGATCTGTCTCTGTCTTCCTTTGCCTACTTCATTTATGAACAGCAATAAAAGCGCCATTTTATCATTTTGCTGCCATCTGGTGTCTCTGGAATATGCTGCATCTTGGTTTTCGACATTTCACTCTTTTGTGTGTGTATACATATATATATATTTACTTTAATCAAATAATACTTCATAAACTATGAACTAAATAATTATGATTAATTATGATTAATGAACTGATTATGCTTATGATATCAGTGCTAAGTAGCAAGATGTTTTGAAGGCAGGTACCATGCAAAGCACCTAAAAGCTGAAATGTGTGACCATTGTTACATGCAAATCCAAATGGAGATATAGCAACAGATATGGCCTAAACAAAATCTTTGCTAATATATTTTACCTAATATAATTGTTTTTTCTTTTTCAGACCTCGGTTCTTAGTATTAAAAAACGCCCAGATTTTGCAACAACTGGACAATGGGAAGTTGTCACTGAAAAAGAAGGAAAACAAGAGGCAGCCATTTTTGATGCTGTGCTTGTTTGCACTGGACACCATACAAATGCTCATCTTCCTCTGGATTCATTTCCAGGTCATCTCCCAATCACTTTTGAGACTGAGCTTAAAGTGATACTGACACAAAAAAAAATATTCTTCAAAATATTAATGTACATTAAAAGTTGCCTATAGCTCATGTTAATCATTTTTCACTGATAGTTCTGCTTTTGTAAATAATTGTTACTTGAAGTTCCTAAACCTGACTGTTTTGCCAACCTGACTGTCCCTTCTCAACCTGTCAGTTAGAGTTTCTAATGCTAACAGACTACTGAAGCTCAAATATGGCAGCCCCCTCATAGAGGAACATGTTGTATCAGATGTGTAATGTAAAAGCATCTGTAAATACATTTAGGGCAGAATTATAGATAGCATACAAAGACAATGTCACGATAGATGCAAATAAAGGTTTAATTTCTGGTGTCAGTGTCTCTTTAAGTGCATAGCCTATTCACAATATTTTAAAGGGATACTGTCAACATAATTTTGCAATGAAATCTAGTCCAATCGACAGACATTTTGAAATCTGACATGGAGCTAGACATATTGTCAGTTTCCAAGGTGCCCCCAGTCATGTGACTTGTGCTCTGATAAACTTCAGTTACTATTTACTGCTGTACTGCAAGTTGGAGTGATATCACTCCCCATCCCTTCTCACCCCTAGCAGCCCATCAGTAGAACAATGACAAGGTAACCAGATAACAGCTCCGTGGTAGATATAAGAACAACACTCAATAGTAAAAATTCAGGCCCCACTATGACTCAACAAGTTACACTGAGTAGGAGAAGCAATAGCTTGCCTAAAAGCAGTCCCATAGTGCAGCATTGGCACTTTTTTAAAAGCACATGACCAGACAAAATGACACACCAATTTTACAACTAAAAAAAATAAACGTGAAAATTAAATTTTACATGGTAGAGAAAATTATTTATAACAGTGTAATTTAGAAATAAAAACTACACCATAAAAATTATGACAGAATCCTTTAAGTTGCTAATGTTATTACTGTTTACATTTCACAGTACAGTAATGTTTTATTTTGTAGAAATCCTGTGACATCAAATGTAGGAGATGCATCAAAAGTATAATGCTATGTATTCATGAAATATTAACAAGTTAATGCTGCAGTTAATATCTAATATACACCTGAGATCTGAGATAAAAAATTTGTGTAAGAGAGGGAACGTACATCTGTTTTCTGTCTTGATAGGTATTGAGAGATTCAAAGGAAAGTATTTTCATAGCCGTGATTACAAGAACCCACAACTGTTTAATGGGAAAAGAGTGATCGTTATTGGGATTGGTAATTCTGGTGGAGACATTGCAGTGGAACTTAGCAGGACTGCATCCCAGGTTTGACCCTCTAAACAACTGCATGGTATATTCAAAATCATAGTAATTTCTAACCGGGGCCTCTAGTTCCTGCTGAAATACAGGCCCTTGATTTCACCCCAGTAATGGGATGATACATTGAGTCTGTTCTTGGCAACAACTGTATTGCATTGGCAGTCATTGCTTTTTCAAACTGGCACCAGCTGTTCCACATCTATCATTTACTTGAATGCCTATTAGTCTGCTCATATCCAACAACTTGCAGGTTTGATTTGTGGCTTCTGAAGCTTCTCCAACCATCATAAATGCCAGGTAGAGCCAACAGTAAGTTAAGATACTACACTATAACAAAATATGTAATATGTAAATGGAACCTAAAGGGTCTCTTGGCACAGAATGTGTAGTACCCAAGCCAGTTCTTTATATTTTCCATTATAGCTGTGATAGTTCTAGATAGTCTTGCAGCAGGAATGTAGCCTTTGCCTTTGTTGCATATTTCAGACTCATTGACATATCCTCATAAATATACATAACTATTACAAGGAATTTTAGCTAGCAGTGGACATCTGCAAAAATCTTTCACTGAAATGTATAATTATTTTACCATAAATTGATTAAATGCATACAAATAAGGCTTAGAGATTTTGTTGTTGAACTCAGATTGTGTTTAATTGTAGGTGTTTCTTAGCACCAGAAGAGGATCCTGGGTTCTGAATCGTGTTTCAGACTATGGTTATCCCATAGACATGCTGCATGTCACACGCTTCCTGAACCATCTCAAGCAAGCTGTACCCATATCAATGTTAAACTGGATTGGGGAGTCTAAGATTAACAAACGGTTTGATCATGCTAATTATGGCTTAAAGCCAAGTCACAGGTAATGATTTCCATTCTGTATTTCCAGATATGAATTGTGCATGCTTTTCTTACTAAGCAATATAAGATTAAATTGGTTAGAAATTGTGTCATCCTTCTCTCAGCTTTATTAAGCAGCAAACAGTACTTTCACTCATCCTCAGCATAGTAAGTTTTGACCTTTATGCTCTTTAGTTGATTAGGGGAAATTTGCTAAAGGGTGAATTGTTGCCTTGAAAGGCTCCGCCACACTTCTCACAGCTTCGTCAGATGTTTATTCACACTGCATACACTTAGGGGTAGATTTACCTAGCGTTGAATATCGAGGGTTAATTAACCCTCGATATTCGACTGCCGAATCGAAATCCTTCAACTTCGAATATCGAAGTTGAAACGATCGAAGGAATAATCATTCGATCGAACGATTAAATCCTTCGAATCGAACGATTCGAAGGATTTTAATCCATCGATCAAGGATATTCCTTCGATCAGAAAATTGTTAGGAAGCCTATTGGGACCTTCCCCATAGGCTAACATTGGCCTCGGTTTTAGGTGGCGAACTAGGGGGTCGAAGAATTTTTTAAAGAGACAGTACTTCGACTATCGAATGGTCGAATAGTCGAACGATTTTAAGTTCGAATTGAAGTCGAAGCTCGAAGTAGCCCATTCGATGGTTGAAGTAGCCAAAAAAACATTCGAAATTCAAAGTTTTTTTTCCTCTATTCCTTCACTCGAGCTAAATAAATGGGCCCCTTATTCTTCAAAATGTGAACTTATGCCTAGTGTCATAAAAATATTTTTATCCTGATAGTGTTACCATCACAGAACACTCATCCCCTGTACATCATAGATATCATAAATATCATAAATAAGTGTATAAAAACTAGTGTAAGAGACAATTTCAAAACATTTTGTGATAAAAACAGTGTAAAACTTATGTGTACTTATAAAATTCATTTTGTCCACTAGATGTCACTCATTAGCTCTTGCTACAGTGTTTAGTTAAAATCCATGTGTTACAAAAGTATCCTAAAGGAAAAAAAGAAACAAAATTGTAATTGATTTGTATCTACAATACATAAAACATTTCCTTTTACTATAAAAAACCACTGAATGTATAAAGAAAAACTGTAAAAGAGACTGTCAAAGCTCCAATTGTTCTTTCTTGTTAGCTCTATAGAGACAACTTTCGGATTCACATATTTAAGTCAGAAAACAACCCATGTTGACCTGGCTATTCATACCTTTTGGTGAGACACAATTGACTTCATAAATCCAAAAGGCCTCCCTCTTCAGGAGCGTTTTTCTTACATCTCCTCCTCTTGGATGTATTTGTACCTGCTCTATTGTCATGCATCTAAAGGAGGAGGCACTATGATTGGCCTCCGCCCACTGCTTGTCTACCGGCTGTTGGGCTATATCTTGTTTCTGGTCATCCTTGTTTCTATTCTTAGCCCTTTCTGGGTCTAACGCTGCCCTAATGCTTGCCCGGTGCATGCCCATTCTTTCTTACAATTGTCTCACCGTCTTACCACAATAAAGCAAACCATATTGTCATTTAATTATATATACAACCAATGTGGATTCGCAGGTCATGCGTTGCTTAACTTCATAACACTTGCCCGTGAGTGGGTGCATAAAGTGTGTTCCTAAAATTAGGGTACCACACATAATGCAACCTTTGCACTTAAACACTCCCACACGCAAGCTGAGGTTACTTGTGCCACTTCTCATTGTATACCGATCTCTTGGATCGGACGGACTGAGCTGTTCTTTTAGATTATTCGAACGGGAGTAGCTAAATTTAGGTTTCTTGCTCACTTTGTCCCATAATTGTTCATCTGTACAGATCACGTCCCAATATTTTAGGATTATCTGCTTTACTTGTGTGCTTTTTTGATTATATCGACTAACATAATAAATGTCATTCTTTTTTAGCACTGTCTTGCATCAATAAAGCATTACGATCTAGATTCATTGCACAATTTTAGGATGCCATTATCAGCTGTCTAGGGTAGCCCCTTTGGATAAATGGGATGTGATCTGTACAGATGAACAATTACGGGACAAAATGAGCAAGAAACCTAAATTTAGCTACTTCTGTTCGAATAATCTAAAAGAACAGCTCAGTCCGTCTGATCCAAGAGATCGGTATACAATGAGAAGTGGCACAAGTAACCTCAGCTTGCGTGTGGGAGTGTTTAAGTGCAAAGGTTGCATTATGTGTGGTACCCTAATTTTAGGAACACACTTTACGCACCCACACACGGGCAAGCGTTATGAAGTTAAAGGGATACTGTCATGAGAAAAATTTTTTTTTTTTCAAAATGAATCAGTTAATAGTGCTACTCCAGCAGAATTCTGCACTGAAATCCATTTCTCAAAAGAGCAAACAGATTTTTTTATATTCAATTTTGAAATCTGACATGGGGCTAGATATATGGTCAATTTCCCAGCTGCCCAAAGTCATGTGACTTGTGCTCTCATAAACTTCAATCACTCTTTACTGCTGTACTGCAAGTTGGAGTGATATCACCCCCTCCCTTTTCCCCCCCAGCAGCCAAACAAAAGAACAATGGGAAGGTAACCAGATAGCAGCTCCCTAACACAAGATAACAGCTGCCTGGTAGATCTAAGAACAACACTCAATAGTAAAAACCCATGTCTCACTGAGACACATTCAGTTACATTGAGAAGGAAAAACAGCAGCCTGCCAGAAAGCATTTCTCTCCTAAAGTGCAGACACAAGTCACATGACTGGGGGCAGTTGGGAAATTTGCAAATTAGATTTCAAAACTAAATATAAAAAAATCTGTTTGCTCTTTTTGAGAAATAGATTTCAGTGCAGAATTCTGCTGGAGTAGCACTATTAACTGATGCATTTTGAAAAAAACATGTTTTTCGATGACAGGATCCCTTTAAGCAACGCATGACCAGCGAATCCACATTGGTTGTATATATAATTAAATGCCCATGTGGTTTGCTTTATTGTGGTAAGACGGTGAGACAATTGTAGGAAAGAATGGGCATGCACCGGGCAAGCATTAGGGCAGCGTTAGACCCAGAAAGGGCTAAGAATAGAAACAAGGATGACCGGAAGCAAGATATAGCCCAACAGCCGGTAGCCAAGCATTGGGTAGAGGCCAAGCATAGTGCCTCCTCCTTTAGATGCATGCCAATAGAGCAGGTACAAATACATCCAAGAGGAGGAGATGTAAGAAAAACGCTCCTGAAGAGGGAGGCCTTTTGGATTTGTGAACTCAATTGTGTCTCACCAAAAGGTATGAATGGCCAGGTCAACATGGGTTGTTTTCTGACTTAAATATGTGAATCCAAAAGCTGTCTCTTTAGAGATAACAAGAAAGAGCTGTTGACAGTCTCTTTTACAGTTTTTCTTTATACCTTCAGTGTTTTTTTTACAGTGAAAGGAAATGTTTTATGTATTACAGATAAAAATCAGTTACAATTTTGTTTCTTTTTTTCCTTTAGGATACTTTTGTAACACATGCATTTTAACTAAACACTATAGCAAGAGCTAATGAAACACATCGGTGACATCTAGTGGACAAAATTAATTTTACAAGTACACAAAAGTTTTACACTGTTTTTATCACAAAATGTTTTGAAATTGTCTCTTACACAAGTTTTTATACACTTATTTATGATATTTATGATGTACAGGGGATGAGCGTTCTGTGATGGTAACACTATCAGGATAAAAATATTTTTATGACACTAGGGTAAAGACAGTCACAATGGGTTAAATCACCTAATTAACAAGTTTTGGATAACAAGCACAGATTGGAGGATTTGAATTTGTAAGGCTATTCATGACTGGCCAAAATGTTTTTGTATCATCCTTGAGAAAGGTCCTAGCAGGAACCGAAACATTGGATATTGATGCAACAGTGCTGGTTCTCTTGAATATCCCGTTATATATATCCTAAACCTTCCACCCCGGCTATATAAGCCATACTAGTGTGCCTTGGAGTGCAGAAACTCACTGGACTGCGATATATATATATATATACATATATATATATATATATATATATATATATCTTTATTAGAGATATGAAAAATGTCCACGGAAGCAAAATAAAGACAAAGGAGATCCTCTATTGTTATAAACATGAGCCCACTCTAAAACAAATGTGGCATGACCTTCAAATGGTTAAAACAATTTAAAAGAAATATATATATTTAACAGTAACAATTTTTAAACATAATCCCACTTTTTTTACGACTTTTCGGCATGCAGGATATGATGTCATAAGATTGTTGAGGATGTAGCTTTGTCTAATCAGTCGCCAAGTATAACTTGGCGAAGCAGAGTCTGGAGAAAAGTAGTGGAAAATTTGCACGTGATGAATTTGCAGACTATGATCTGAGCGTAAATTCACCTGGCAAAAGGGCACAAAACGTTGTTAGCACTGAGCTCTTTCACTAGTGAATTGGTCTCTACCCCTTTTAGTAAATTGTCAATGTCCCTGCAGATTGACTTTTTGGCAAATTTTCACTAGCAAAAGCCACTTCACCCTTCAGTAAATCTGCCCTATAGTGAATAGTGAGATCATGGGTAGAAGAGGCCAGGCTTGCTCCATTTTAAAATGATTTTATCATCTCACTGGTTCTTACTTCTTCATAAAACATATACTCTACAGAGTGCTGGTGTAGATCGAACAATGTCCCTGCAAAAGGTGGAGAACTACATTTAGTTTTCCCCATCTGGTGCAGGTACTGCGTTTACCCTGACAATCCAACATTTCTAAAGAAAACTATTCTCTTTATACCAGCCACCAATCAAATGAATGAAGTGTGGGTGGTTGGCACAACCAGTAACTCCTGTGTAGCTCAACTCATATGAAAATCTGCACGCTTAAAGGGGATGTAAAGGCAAAAAAATAAAATCCCATTTTTACTTTCTTTAATGGTAAAGAAATTGATCACCAATTTACTTTAATTAAAAAATGTGTACCGTTTTTATAAGAAACCTGATTGTATGCAGTAAAGTTCCCCCTTCGTTTTACTTGCTCTGAATGCTGCGGACAGTCCCTTACTGGCAGCCCCCCCCACCTTACTTCCCAGAATTCAAGCAGCTTTGTTTGTTTCCCTGTAGAACAGCCTGCAACTGTGTAAAGATTTGTATCCACAGGCCCAGTGCAGTCTGCATATTCTGTTTATTTATCAGTCTTGATGTATCGGCTTTTATGGCACAAATTATTTGACTTGTGTTGTTTTGATAATTTATGATAATCCCTAAATCTAAACTCCCAACTGAAGCCCAGACCACACTGAGCATGTGTGTGGTCTTGGTCTTGTTTAACATAGTTACAAGAGGATGACCCCCCGCGGCCAAATTTGAAAATATAAATCATTTGTTTAATTAGACGTCTGGTGCAGTAAATTTATGTTTATGTTTAGTACACAAAATACAGCATTTCTATCATTATTCTATTTTACACTGTAGTTCCCCTTTAAGAGCTTTAATAAAGAGCTTCAAGCTGTTGTGGGTAATGGCTCAAAGAATTGTAGAATGTGTTTGTATGGTGGGCATCCACTTAAGAATATGTGTGTATATGTGTATTAACTACATTATTACTTTTGCAAAATACGTTTTTTTGTTTTCTCTGTTAGATTATTTAGCCAACACCCAATGGTAAATGATGACCTTCCAAATCGAATAATTGCGGGAGCAGTAGTTGTGAAATGCAACGTTAAAGGGTTTACAGAGACAGATGCCATTTTTGAAGACGGATCCATTGAGAAAAATATTGATGTTGTTGTCTTTGCAACAGGATATACATTTGGATTCCCATTTTGTGAAGATCTTAAAGTTCAAAACAACAAGGTGTCCTTGTTTAAATATACATTCCTACCAGAACTTGAGAAACAAACACTAGCTGTCATTGGCTTAATACAGCCACTCGGAGCTATAATGCCCATTTCAGAACTTCAAGTCCGCCTAGCCACTAGAATTTTTAATGGTAAGTGATCTCAATAGTAAACTTTTTGGTATTACGTAATCATTATTCAGTACCATGTTAGAGAGCCTAGGCGTTGTGTTAACTATGTGTTCTGTGGTAATGAATGATTTATATGTGGAGTCATCTATTGATGTATTGTTAAGTGGAGACAGTATATTTGTTATCTGTAATAAGTGCAACACGACTAACCTCAGCAGGACAAATTTTGCCACACCCTGAATCCACCCAAACGATGTGCCCATGTGCAATCCCTAGTTTTTGAAGAACATACCATTCTTCCTTTGATAAAAAAAGGGAAGATTTTGGAGGCAGGCTATTCACAGTATAACCTAGAGGGCTTATTTATATCGTCCCCCTACAATTGCAGGATAATAGTCTCTACCCTTTAAACAGCATCTGCCAAAACGTGCATGCAATGCAACAACACAAAATTAGCATATGTTTTGGCAAATAAGTTGCTAATTGTGATGTTTTGGTATGTGGCATCAATGACTTCATTATTGTCTGATAAAATAGACACAAGTTAGTTGTGGCCCAGATGCATTACCATCAGTCTTGGCTACAGGTAATTCCAGGGTTAGTTTGAGTTCATGTACTTAGTTTTGCGCCATTCATCAGCAGAGGCTGAATAGGCAAACTCACCTTCAGTTTCTAAAGTGTTTGGATGCAAGTACCTTTGTACATAGTCACAATGCATGTTAATTATATATCACACCTTTAGAACCCCATGTCATGCAAACTGGAGATGTGAAATAACCCTATAACAGCATATATTAAAGGGATCCTGTCATCAGAAAACGTGTTTTTTTCAAAACGCATCAGTTAATAGTGCTACTCCAGCAGAATTCTGCACTGAAATCCATTTCTCAAAAGAGCAAACAGATTTTTTTTTATATTCAATTTTGAAATCTGACATGGGGCTAGACATTTTGTCAATTTCCCAGCTGCCCCATGTCATGTGACTTGTGCCTGCACTTTAGGAGAGAAATGCTTTCTGGCAGGCTGCTGTTTTTCCTTCTCAATGTAACTGAAGGAGTCTCAGTGAGACATGGGTTTTTACTATTGAGTGTTGTTCTTAGATCTACCAGGCAGCTGTTATCTTGTGTTAGGGAGCTGTTAACTGGTTACCTTCCCATTGTTCTTTTGTTTGGCTGCTGGGGGGGGGGTGATATCACTCCAACTTGCAGTACAGCAGTAAAGAGTGATTAAAGTTTATCAGAGCACAAGTTACATGACTTGGGGCAGCTGGGAAATTGACAATATGTCTAGCCCCATTTCAAAATTGAATATAAAAAAAACTGTTTGCTCTTTTGAGAAATGGATTTCAGTGCAGAATTCTGCTGGAGCGGCACTATTAACTGATTTATTTAGAATTTTTTTTTCCCATGACAGTATCCCTTTAAAGGTGTTGTGTACATTCCAACAATTTTTTCAGTTCAATTGGTTTCAGATAGTTTCAGATAGTTCACCAGAAATAAAGACTTTGGGGCAGATTCACTAACCAGTGAAAATTCGCCAGCGATTGCTTCGCACCCATCGATACACTTCGCCAGGTGAAAATTCTCTTAGACAACATTAATTTACTAAAATGCGAAGTTGCATCCAGGAATCCAGTGAATTTTCACTTGCGTTACTTCAGCAATCAAAGCGAAGATGCGCTAGCGTTCAATAGCGTAACTTCATTACAGGTCTTCGATTAGGCTAATTTGCATACGGCGGGAAATTATAAAGATTAATGGACACATATGTTGCAGCAAATACATTACATTACTCAAGTCCAGGGAACCTTAATAAAAAAAAATAGAGTTGTTATAAAGCCCTACTATTAAGTCCACTGTTTCATATGCTAGGAAATGTATGGGGGAACCTGGTTACCCAAAAAATTTTTTAAGGACTTCTGCAGACTATCACTCTGAAAAAAGGAAGACACCAGCGTTTTTTGGGACTTAAAATTGAGGAAGATCTATGCACTACAATGCACTTCGCCTGGTCTGAGCTGGCGAAGACCAGTCTGGTGAAAGAGGTGATGTAACATCTTAGTGAATTTGCAGAGTAATGTCCATTTTGCCAAAACGAAAATTCGCATGTGAATGACCGCTAGCGTCTATCTTTTTCGCTAGCGAAGTGACGCCTGCACTCATTAGTAAATCGGCAAAGTGCCTTAAATCGGTAGCGCTGGTGAATCGTCGCCAGCGTTAGTCACTTTGCCCTTTAGTAAATCTGTCCCTTTTTATTTTCTACATGGGACCGTTTTTCTAATATTGAAGCGTAAAGTGACATTTTTCACCTCTCTAAAGCAGCTCGGAGGGGGGTCGCAGACCCTGTAAACTGTTCTAAATTGATACATTTAGTTGATACATTTCTAATCTTTGTCCCTGCTGAGCAGAATCCTTGAGTTTCATTACAGGCAGTAGTTATCATTGATACAATAGTTGCTAATATGCCAGAGTTGCTGCTAAAAACGATATCAACTAAATTTTGCAAAATTGTAGCAGTTTAGAGCCTGTACCTGAATTACTGAGCTGTCAGATTGAAACACCAGAGACAGGGACATTTTATGAAAAAGAAAGTCTTTATTTCTGGTGAACAATCTCAAAACGTTTGAACTGAAAAAAGTGTTTGGAAGGTGAACTACCCCTTTAAAGCATATTACAATTCTTCAAGATCAAATAGAAAATGTACTCTATCCATAATATTTTTTGTTTAGGAGAAAAGCTGCTTCCTTCTGTCAGTGCCATGAAAGAAGATATCATGAAAAAGAAAGAAGAGATGGAAAACCGGTAAAGTTACATTGAAAGTGTATTAACCATTTTGAAATGACATTGTTACTTGTACCATTAGGTTTGCATGGGCAGCTGCAGCTTTCATTGGGATACAGCTGAGATCATTTACTAACCTTGGTCAAAAATGCCACAGCAAATGGGTGTGTTCCATTGCATTTTAGAATTTCAGTGTGCAGCTCTGCTTCGCGTCATTTGTGCCATTCATACGTATAGGAATGGAGACAATGCTATTACTAATAGCAGTCAGTCAGCAATAACAGATAATTTCCTTGGGCTAACTGCAGTGATGCAATTTAACATGTGCAGCTATTGTTTAACTATGCTTCCATCTCCCACCAACATGATCTGTAGTGCAGCAACATCCTAACCTGACTCCTATTCACATATGTCTACATTGCTTGTTCTTGATATTTTTCCCTTCATATTGTAGCCTTATGTTAACAATGTGTGTGTTTTTAACAGCTATGTGGCCAGTCAGCGTCACACAATACAAGTGGACTACCTGGAATACATGGATGAGCTTGCAGAGTTGTTGGGTGTAAAACCTGACTTGTGGAATCTCTTCCTCAAAGATCCTAAGCTTGCTTGGAATGTGTATTTTGGTCCATGTACTCCATATCAGTACCGGATAACTGGCCATGGAAAGTGGCCAAAAGCCAGGGAGGCCATCTTTACTCAATGGGATCGTGCTATGAAGCCACTGAAAACCCGGGCGGTAGATAAATCTGGTGGCAATTCCATGGCCTCTTTAATCATTTTAGGCTCCATATTGCTTCTGGTTGCAATATTTGTATTTTGATTGGAAGGATGAGGAGGTTAAGTCAGGTGCTTTAAATGCATAGGTGAATGTATTTGCAACTGGGATATAATTACCAGACAATATCCAGTTTACAATTATACTATAGTCACTACAGTGTAAACTAATCATACCTATAGGTGAAATGACAAGTGACAAAGTAAATGACAAAAATCCATGACAAAGATCACACTACTAATAGTAGCAATAACTGCATCTGAACTAAACTCATAAGGCTACATCTACCTCTAATTATCAGTTTTACAGTATACAGCAAATATTTCTAGGGAATATATTATGATAATAAATGTAATTTCTCTCTCTCAAAGAGTAATTTCTAAGTTACTCCAAAATTAAAAGAATGCACACATTTAAAATTATTTAGATGTGTAATGGCCTTTAACTGCAAATTCCATTCTGGGAGTGCAAATTTCTGTGCCTTCTGGTACTAACTCCAAAACAGGATCCTTTATATTGCAAGATCTTGTAAATATAAACTTGTTTTTGTATTATGTCTGTTTCATCTAATGAATCTATTTCTTTATAAAATAAAATATTAACATCTAACATTTGATGTTCCTAATATCAGTCCTAGAAAGCAGTTGTACAGACATGTGGATGTCTATTTATCGAAGGTCAGGTTTGTGAAACCACGGCTAAACTCACAAATTCTAAAACTGCGACTGTCATGGAATTTATTAAAAGACCTGAATAAAAAAAAGTACTGATGGAAAATAATGTGCTAAAAATACAAATACCTCTAAAACCCTCAAAAAATGTGAGTTTTTCAGACAATTCCTAGTTAAAAGAAAATCTGAAAACTTCTAAAAGTCAGAACTGATTTAAAACAATAGAATCAGAACATCACCATTGATGTCTAAATGGCCTCAACAACTTTTACCTTGCAAAGTTTTGTATTTGTGGGTTTTACACTTAGGGGGATATTTATCAAAGAAAAAACTTGAATGGAAAAACTCAAATCAGTGAATTTGGGTTAAAAACTTGAATTAATCGAGTTTTCCATGGGAACAAAACCCTCTGAAAAAAACAGAGCATCATGAAGACTAATAACATCTTCAAACGGTTCACTACATTTTTGCCAGCAAACGATACGCCATGTTTTGCGCCACATGTGGCTCGTATGGACGTTTTTATTAGAGATATTGGTGCAAATGCTTGAAGTGGCCACTTTTTATTACATATGTCCAAGGAAGCAAAATAAAGGCTAAACAGATCCTCTAATGACCTAGACATGAGTCCATCCTAAAACAAATGTAGCATGCATGGTTGGGAAAGAAATGTTAACAAAAAATCTTTAATAGTTGGAACTTTTGAACTTTTTTAATAAATGAAAAAAAAACAGCTGTTTTTATAAATGTTATGAATTTCTGGCATACAGGATATGATTGTAACGGTTGGCACTCAGAATTTAGAACCAATGCCAAGCACCCTGGTCTCGGCTTGTGCTTCTGCCTGTAGCAGCCGCCTTTGGCCTCAGGAGGAGACCTCAGCTACTCAGATGCCGCCAGGTCTTAAAACGAGAGGTGCAAGGCGAAAAGTTCTAAACAAGCGAAGGGGCACAACTGTAAGCAAAGTCTTTGGGCAGAAGGTCATGGTGCAAGGTGTTTAGACAGAATTGTAGTTGGAACAGGCCGGGTCGAGGCAGGCAGAAAGTGAGCGTAAACAAATCAGGCCGGGTCTGGGCAGGCAGAGGCCACAGCGGGGTCAGGCAGGCAAGGGTCAAAACCGGGAGATCAAATAGATGGATTAAGCAGAAGAGATAGTCGGATTTCAGGCATTGGATCAGGATACAGAGGTCAGAATCGTCAGGAACAGGCAGGGGTCACACCAGGTAGTCAGGATCAAGATCAAGAACAGATATAGCAAAGCTAACAGCACCAGGAACAAATCCTATAACGGCAATGAATTACACACTGAAGTCCCTTTAAATACATTTAAAATTTCACGCCACTGCGCGCTGACGTCATCACACCAGCGCGCATGCGCAACAAACCAGGAAGCACCGCGCGCACCCTAACAGGACTTGAAAGTGGAGCAGCGTGGCAGGCGTCCCCGCCGAGGGGGCTGCGGGTGTCCTTGCCGACCCCCTCCTGCAAGACCACCAGGTACAGTTATTACATTGATGTCACTGGCATAAGATTGAGGAGGATGTAGCTTCATCTAAGCTGGCTTGGTCTAAGCTGGTGAAGGAAACTCTGGCGAAAGAGGTAGTGTTCTGTAAAATTCGCACTTTAGTGAATTTGCAAAGTAACAATCACTTTCTGGTGAATTGTTTGGTCTTTGCACTTTAGTAAATCTGCCCCTTTGACTTCTACATGACCTCGACAGGTTTTAGCTGGAGTATTTTCGAGTTTTTTCATAACACCCCGAAAAATTTGAGTTTTTTTATACGCCTTCACTGCCGAAACACCAGGCGTATAGCTCCTTCAGCAGATTCACAGCAAAAACGATTGTTGCAGTGGGGGGGACAGCACTTCGGGGGGAGGCGGAATGGTGGAAAATCCTTTCTTTTTCTAAATGCAGGTGCACGACGGACGGACCTTCCATATACTCATTACAATTATAGAGACTCCTCACGTGGGCAATTGCTCCTTTCCAATATCAGGTGTTGCAATATAACTAGTGATAGGAAATAAGCCAAATCTATTTAGGTGCCGCTGAGAGGACAAAGTGGCAGTTAACCCTTGTTAGCTCACCGTATTGGATTTTCTTGCCTGTAGTGATGTATTTTTAAGGATATGTTACTTTTTTTTTACACACCATTAATTACTGTACTTTATTTATTGTGCCGCATATACTTTATCGTGATCCCCACAACATACTATATGTAACTAGAGGTCATTTAGGTTGATGTAAGATCTGGGTGGGACCTGTATATCAATCTATTATAGATGCTGTAATCCCAATAATCTATATACCAGACCAGCGTACATCTATCAATTTCAAGTGTTTTTAACATGTGAATTTTCCCTCAATTTTTTTCTATTTTTAAAGGAGACATTAAATGTTATGTTTTAATTGGGTTATTTACTTATTAGTGGAATGTGAACTGCGTACCAGACAATTGGCAGTTTAGACACTTTAACTATGAATTAACTATTTTTGGTTTTCACAATACTCATTTCTTTCTTTCACAATATGAATTTAATTATTAATTGAAGTAACCAATATTTAATTACACCACAATGTGATTCCCCTGTTCACACTTTATTCCACCACAACACTATTCATTTTACACTCAATTTGTTATAGATTGTGCTACATAATAACTCTCTTTAGCAGTTCCTTTCTTCTGTGGTACTTTGTTGGTTTTTTTTTTTTTTTTACTGAAAACTACCCTCAAGAAACTAGAATTGTTCAGGAAAACACAACTCGAAATGTGATAAATCTGCCGCTAATAAAATTATCCATTTTTTTAAATGGTAAAACCATGAATTTTTAGAGATTTGTGAAAGAAAAATCAAAATTAAATTGTTAGTAAATGGCCCCTTAGACACACTACTACAGTGCATCATACGAAACATCATCTTAGATAAGGTTGTGGGACACAGACGGGACTTCCACATCTAAAGAGTGTGAGAGTGAGTGTATGAAAGTGTGCATGTCAAATAAAGACACCTCTCCTTGACTAAATGGCTGGGTACATTTCTAGCAGCCAATCACAGTTCTTTCTTATGGACCATCAAGGACAACATCCTTAGTTTACAATGAAAGATCTGTATTCTTCTCTCATTTAATATATCTTCTACTTTGCTTTCTGCCAGTATTTTCTTGTGAGTGTTAGTCCCAGATATCATATGCAGATATAAAGGTTTGCATCTTTCATTGAAACCAATCTAGATAATATTGTGTGTTTTCGTTACCTAGTCTGCCCTTTCTAACTCTCATGTGATTTCAGGAATGCACTTAAACTGTTTACTTAAAAATGTATTTTTGGGTAAACAAACCGAGCAAGGAGTATGATAATAATCTTGGCAAAAAAGAAAATTGTTCTCACTGAAATTAACATCCGATTGTTTACAATGAAAGCTTGATGATGTAGTCGTTTGTAGACATAAGGGGTCATTTTGCTTTTGGCTGAATTCTCCTAAACTAGATAATTTTACAATTAATCATCAACACGTTTGGCCATTCTAAGATTATGAACTAGCTTAAAGGGCATGTAAAGTCTCAAATAGAATAATGCTAAAAATGCTGTATTTTGTATACTAAATATAAACATGAACTTACTGCACCACAAGCCTAATCAAACTAATAATTTATGCTTTCAAAGTTGGCTACAGGGGGTCACCATCTTGTAACTTTGTTAAACATCTTTGCAAGACCAAGACTGTGCACATGCTCAGTGTGGTCTGGGCTGCTTAGGGATTGTCATAAACAAAGCTGCTTGAGTTCTGCATGGCTGGGAAGTAATGTGGGAGCTCCCCCTGCTGTTCATAAGTATGATTGTTTCCCTGCTCAGCAGTTAGGGACCATCTGACAATTCCTATGCACAGCAGTAAATGAAGGGAGATTTTCACTGCATACAGTCAGGTTTGTTATAAAAACGGTACACATTTTTTAATTAAAGTATATTGGAGATAGGTTTCTTTTTCATTAAAGAAAGTAAAAATGGGATTTTATTTGTTTGCCTTTACATGCCCTTTAAGCCTTTATATGATTTACAAACTATGACTTGATTTACATGTTGGGAAAAGAATAAATGGCACAGAGAAGTGATAAATTTGGAGTAGGATCAGCAAGTGTGCAAGCTGTGCAGCCATTATTATCACATGGCCACAACAGCCCTGTAATTAGAAGACTTCAATACCTCCATTCAGTTTGGTAATATTAAGAGGGGGGATCTATAATTATTTCTTTATTGGTTTGATCCCCATTCATTCCGTCAATGGGTTTATCTGCCATTTACAAATTACCAGAGTATTATAACAGAATGCACCATGGGTTTTCAATTGCAAACATGTAAAGGCTCAGTGTTTATGACACTACAGTTTCTGCAATAAAACTTTTTTCTGAAAAAGCAGTTATTTTGTATACACAAATATAAATCAATGGAGGGCACTCTACTGTATTACTCAGTAGTCTGTTAAATATAGATACAGTTTCAGTAAACCAGAATATATTCCCATACAATAAAGTACATACAATGTTCCTGAACAGGGCGTACACACAAAACTCACAAACACGGGGGTATTTAAAAATGAATTGTATTTTCACAATAGTAAAGCATCACATTACATAAAGAAAGCCATTCAGCAATTTAGACCATACATGGCAATTCAATAAGCATAGCAAAAAAATGTAAATACATACCACCTTAAAGGAGAAGGAAAGTCTAAAATCAACTTAATCTATAAGTATTGACCATGAAAAGCAAATACCTTTACTAGCAAGCATTCCCACATTAGTTTTTTTATTAATCTTTGGGCTGCAATCGTTTTTTAAAAAAGTTGAAACATGTAGATAAAAGCATACCAATGCTGCAGTCCAGAAATCGTTCTCAATAGGGCACACGCATGCGCAGTAGCTCTCAGCCGTGCCCTGCGCATGCACACTAGGTTCTTGTGGGTTCCCTGTGAAGCATGACGTTTTGGTCACGTGATGATGCCGTTCGTCATCGCTGACCTCTCTGCCTCCACCTCATTGAATCAAGCTCCAATCGCGCTCCTGCTTCTCTGTTGCGTGAAAACAAAGGGAAGCTTTGAAGCTCCTGGGCTCGCTCTGGTTTTAATTTACAGTTTGTCAGCGAGCGCAGGAGCGGAGGAGCGGAGCTAAAAAATAAATCAAGCAACCCAGCGTGCGGGTCTGTCTGACTGAGGTCTGTAGTAATGCATTATTAATAAAGGAAAGCTCCTTGTTTGCTTAGTCAGTCAGGCAATGCATGTAAGACTACATCACCGGGGTCCACGTAGGATGCGCATGCGCAGTACAGAGGAAGCCAATTTGAAAATGGCGGCGCCAAAATGTTAACAGCGCCGAAAGTTCTGAATGCAGGTGCACAGAAGCAGCAGTGATCTTAAAGTTTTTAATGCAGCGTTTCAGGAGGGGGCTTGATGGCAAACCTAATGAAGTAGGTTTCATTTTTTTTGTTTCCTTCTCCCTTAATGTATTCAATAGAGAATTTGCTAAAGGAAGCAGATAAACTGGCCACAGAATAAGAATTACACAGACGTTTCAGAAATAAGCCTTAATCAAGGGGAATTCAAGAATGACAAAACTTTCAAGCAGGTCTTAAAAATGCATAATACTCAAAGTCCATAATGTAATGAACTTTCCAACAGCAACTTAACTACAGCAATAACTGGCCTGGGTTTAACCTTTGCACATGGGTACTCATATAGCTCCCTGATGCACACACTCTCACTAGGGATGTAGCGAACTGTTCGCCGGCGAACTAGTTCGCGCGAACTTCGACTGTTCGCGTCCGCCGAATGTTCGCGAACGTCGCGCGACGTTCGCCAATACGAGTTCGCGTTCGATTCGAACAAAAATCGTTCGACCATTCGACCATTAGATTCCTTCGACCGCTAAAATCGAAGGATTTTCGTTCGAATCGAACGATCGAAGCCATTCGATCGAATGAAATCATTCGATCGAATGGCTTCGATCGTTCGATTCGAACGAAAATCCTTCGATCGAACGATTAAAATCCTTCGATCGTTCGAATCGAACGATTTTGCGGATGTTCGAAGTTCGCGAACTGTTCACGAACTGTTCGCATTTTTGCCGGTGTTCGCGAACGGCGTTCGCGAACACATAAACGGCAGTTCGCTACATCCCTAACTCTCACACCTAACATCCTCTGTGATTGCACCACAGTGCAGCCACTTGCAGCCCCAGTAGTTGCTAAATAGACAGAAAGTGTCAGACGATGTCCTTATTTACTAAAATCCGAATTAGCCTCATATTTTTTCTGACTTTTTCCCCCGAATCGCTCGATTTTTTTCTGGGTTTTTGCCTGAAAACCCCCGAATTTATTGGATTATTGGGCTAAATCCAGATCAAACCACAATATCTTTTAATTGGGGATAGGGACAAATGACTTACATGAATTTGACAGGTCTGAGATGGTGGCATTTCGGATTCAGGCTCTTGTGCCCTTAATCATAGGCATATCATATATCAACCCCTTTTTAAAGCTATCTAATGTATCAGACAGTACAACTGATTCAGGGAGAGAATTCCACATCTTCACAGCTCTCACTGTAAAATACCCCTTCCGAATATTTAGGCAGAAACTCTTTTCTTCTAATCGGAATGGGTGACCTCGTGTCAGCTGGAAAAACCTGATAAATAAAGCATTAGAGAGATTATTATATGATCCCCTTATATATTTATACATAGTTATCATATAACCTGTAAAGCACCTCTTCTCCTGCGTGAACAACCCCAACTTAACCAGTGTTTCCTCATAGCTAAGATTTTCCATTCTTTTTAGTTGCCTTTCTCTGTACCCTCTCTAATACAATAATGTCCTGTTTGAGTGCTGGAGACCAAAACTGCACAGCATAGTCTAGATGGGGCCTTACTAGTGCTATGTACAGTGAGATCACATTAAGGTCACTGTTACTCAGGGGTTCAATTACTTGCACATTTGCTATATATTCTGCGTCATTAGAGACCAATAGATACAGTATATGATTTTTTTCTGGTTGGCTCCTCAACAACTTGTACCATAAAATTGTCATGCAACAAGTTTATAATCCCCCATTATCATTATTTTTCCCAAACTAGCAGCCAGTTCTACTTGCATCAGGAGGTTAGCTTTCTTCACTTATATTAGAAGGTCTATAAAATACTCCTACAATTAATTTGCGGTTATAATCAGGGAAATACTCCACCCAAAAGGCTTCAGCTCCCTCATTTTCTAACATCACATCCTCCTTTATATTAGCTTCTAAATGCTGCCTAACAAACAGACATACCCCTCCTCATTTTCTATTGCCTTTGTCCCTCCAAAACAAAATACAGCCACTGATATTAACTGCCCAGTCATGCGACTCATTCAGCCATGTTTTGGAAATACACAATTCAAGGTTCAGTTGCTACTTCTGGCACCTATGATCTCTTCCTGAACTTCAAGTTTTCTTTCTATCCAGTAAACGTATTCTCATAAATTACCAACACATCTATGTAACATTCTGGGAAACATTTGGCCTCCTGCACTAGAATATTGGACAACACACACTTCAGTACATTCTTATTTGAGCCCCATTGGCTGCATTAGTCAATGTATACAGTTACTCAAACTCAAGTATACTTAGCAAACTTGGCAAAGCAATTTATATTTTGTATACCTACAAAACTATCCCAATGTATGGGCTGTTTGAACCACAAAACTTCATGCATAAAGCTGGTAATTATTATAAATAATCTATTAATCTTGTTTATTTTTAATGTTAATTAGAAATGTATTTCAGTGGCTTATATCTTTTCTAACACTACTTTATATATGCTTTTTGTCATCTTCTGGCTTCCTGCTTGCACAGTCTTTATTATCACTCTATTCATATAATCAACTCCTGCCCTCTGACATGTGTGCACAATCCTCCTTCCTCTTATCCTTAATTCTCTTCATAACCTTAGTGTTAGGGTGAATGGAGGATGGAAGGAACATGGAATATAGATGATGGAATAAGGCCCATGGAGGAGCAGTGTCGGACTGGCCCACCGGGATACCAGGAAAACTCCCGGTGGGCCTGGTGTTTGACCCTGCCTGTTCCTGACTACTCTGCATTCTGTATCCTGACCCTTGCCTGCCTACGACAACTCTTCCTGCTTAACCCCTTGAATGACAATCCGGTTTGACCCTTGCCTGCCTGACGATTCTGATATCCGCCTGCCTCGACCCAGCCTGTCTGACCATCCTTCTGCCTTATCCAGTCTGTCTGATTATCTGGTTTTAACCCCTTGCCTGCCTGACGATTCTGTTATCTGCCTGTCCTGATCCGGTCTGTTCTGTTTCCATTTCCACCAGATGCCTTGTCCTTGACCTTCTGCCCAAAGACTCTAGCTCTCCGGTCGTGCCCCTTTGCCAGCCAGAACACCTCGCCTTGTACCCCTCGTTAAGTCCAGGTGGCACCCAATTAAGCTGAGGGCTCCTCCCGAAGCCCAAAGGTGGTCACACTAATGGTGAAGCCGAGCCGAGACCAGGGTCCTTGGCATTTGTTCTGGTATTGGGTGCCGGCGGTGACAGCGGAGGTGCAATGAGGCTGTGACCACAAAATACATATAGACAAATACAAGAGGTACTCTGCACTCGACCCATTATCAATATATTTAAGACAGAGACATTTTGTGCATACTGCTACTGAAAAATGCCTTACCCTTTAAACAAAACAGGGATTGTTTGTCCGTTTATTGCAATATATTTAAGCTGGCCAACTACGTCAAAGTCATCCCATATCTGGCCAGTCCTATGCTTGATTTTCATCTGATTCATTAAGAATTCAATTGCTTCATTATACATTTTACAAAGGGTCTAAGTTTTACCTGCAACTTACTTGCTGCTTTCAAAGTAAAACTCCCAAACTTGGCTGCCCTTTTATTAGACACCAGTGGGATCACCTGACTATAGCTGGGAAGGGTGGGAGCTACAACATGGAGCTGGACACTGCTCCTGTATAACTATAACAAACAAGGGAAAGTTGTGCTCACCACTAATTTTTAAAACCATTAGGCGGGGGTGCAATGAGGCTGTGACCACAAATTTCATTATAGACAAATACAAGAGTCCTCTGCACTCAACCCATTAACAATATATAGTATTTAAGACATTGAGACATTTTATGCCTTAAGCTACCAAAAAATGCAAAGACATTATTGTACTACACAGGTATTTGTATTTATTGTATACTGTAACTGTAGCTGCATTTGTTTTCCAAGCTTTAAAAGAGAGTAATAGCAGGATATCTCAATTGGTTTATTACAGACGTTGGTATGTAATATATGAAAACACTCAAGTTTTTATAGTACAGGCCAATAGGAAGTCATTACAGACAAAGAACGAAAACAATAAACTTCCATCTTCAATTTTGTCATGATCTGTATTGGTCATTACACAAACCCATATTATCTAATGGACTCTTTTCCCAGTAAGTTATATGTTTACCTATAATAATAATATTTACCTATAATAATAAAATGTTCTTATAAATGATATGTTCATGTTATAAATGTTGTGTTAATATTATAAATGTTAAGGACACCTTTACAAAAATCATTCTCTGTCAGTATTCAATTTTATTGGAGCCTGGCTGTATCCATAGTTTGTGCTATTTATTTCACTTTGATGTGCACTTGTTTTGTTCAGTTACAGAAATAAACTGCAGTCTCATATAGAGGTAAATTAGGTCTCAATCATGCCTTCACAGTCAGACTTTAAATGGTGGAAGGGATTTCTTCTTTACAAAGTGTCAGTGCTATCCTTTGTCCTAGGAATGAACTTCCAAACAAACAGTCCAACCCATTTTATACATAGGAAGCTTCATGATATATTTATAGATGACTTATAAGCAAATTTCATGCAGGTATGTAGTTTGCAGTATTGTGCATTGTGGAATATATAATATATATATATATATATATATATATATATATATATATTGATGATTGGGGCTTTGAGTGCATTGCTGTATGTTTTCACAAGAAACTGAAATCTGAAAGGAGCAGCAACAAAAACTACCCGATCCAGTAACAGCATACACTAAGGGGGTTATTTATCAAAGTCCAATTTTGTGTCAACATTTTCTGCTACAAACTCTGATAACATCCGCTCTGGTTTTTTACACTTATTTATTGTTATATTTTCCTGAAAATCAGATTTTCATGATATTTTGGGATTTTTCACCCCAAACGCATTTTTTGCCTGAAAACTCCTAAAACTTCGGGGTATTGCACAAAACCCAGAGCACATCAAAAAATCATTGGGGCTTCCCCCATTGGGGCAAATTCACTAAGATCCGAAGTTGCGACAGCTTTGCCGCACTTCGCCAGGCGTAGTTTCGCCAGCGCAAAGCAAATTCACTAAAATGCAAAGTTGTGCTCAGGGAGGCGAACAGTAGCGAAGTTGCACTAGCGTTAATTCGTCAAGCAAAGCGAAGTTACGCTAGCGATGCCTAATTTGCATATGGTGCCAAGTTAAAGTACAATGGACATATATGTAACAGCAAATACATTACATTACACAAGCCTGGGAAAGCTTCATGAAATAAAATAGAGTTGTTATTTCGCCCTATACATGTGCCCACTGTATAGTTTAGGTGCCATATGTTAGGAAATGTAGGGGAGGAAGGAGGGTACCCCCAAAAAAATTTACAACCTTTTTCAGCCTATCACCTTTAAAAAAGGAAAATGCTAGCGTTTTTTGGGACTTAGAAAAAATTTCAACTTTTTTTGAAGCAATCCCTATCTACTCTATTGCACTTCGTCTGGTCTGAGGTGGTGAAGGCAAGTCTGGCACAAGAGGTAACTACGTTCAGTAAAATGCGCAAGTTAGTGAATTAGCGTAATTACGTCCCATTCGCCATAGCGCAACTTCGCCTGGCATAAGGGTGCGAAGTAGCACTAGAGTAGGTCTCTACAATACGAAAAAGTCGTAGTTATTGTGCAACAACTCAAAAAAGTTGCAGTTTTCAGGACTTTTCTGAGACTTTTCCCCGTTCGTACTCTGGGCCAATTGGCTGTTTTCCTTTAATCCCCGTGGGTCAGTCTGCATGAGCTTATTTCTATATTTGTTGTCCCTAATTTATTACCGTTTGTATCTACTCTGATTAAAACTACTGTACTAGATACTCAAAGTAATTATAGAGGGAGCACAGTATCTGACAGCAAGGGAGCTCTATTCATATAAGTGAATGCAATCCCTGCCAAAAAGTTGAAGTACCCTGTCTGTAGCAGACATGTACTTTAAATGGAACAAAACATAAGGTCAAAGAAGTATTTCTTAATTCCTTAAATAGTTTGGAAGTCATCATAGTTTCATGATGCTCTCCTTTTATCTTACTTCAAAGTTTCCAACCATGAATGTAAAAAAGTATGCACTATGTTAAAAGAGTAGAGAGGACCTGAATAGAAAAATGAGTAATAAAAAGTAGCAAAAACAATTAATTTGTGGCTTTACACAACATTTGTTTTTAGATGGAGTCAGTGAACCCCATTTCAAAACTGGAAAAAGTCAGAAGAAGAAGGCAAATAATTCAAAACCTATAAAAAATAAATAACGAATACCAATTGAAACTTTGCTTAGAATTGGCCATTCTATAACATACTAAAAATGTACAACAACTAGAAAGAGAAAGTGTTGCTAGTGACATAGATTATAAAAAATGACCACCTTTCTTTTTGCCTTTATATACAGGTTATTCTCAGCACAATGAGAGGAACCTGGGTAACAAGTCGAATCTGTGATAAAGGATATCCAGGCGATGACTGTTTTTGCCCTAGGTTTCAGAATGGGCTCAGGAACAACCTGCCATCATCCATTGTCTTTTGGTGGATTGGCAACAAAATGAATTTTTGGTTTCAGCATGCTAGCTATGGTGTTCAGACAAGTAATATTTTTAGCACTTTGTGATACAATTTGATTTATAAAGACTATTTGCTTCATGTTTTTGAGTTTTGACTTATCAGTAGAGACTTTTTGAAAACTGTTATTAATTTACATGATTATGAAATAACACCAGAGCTGTAGCAACTTCTTTTTTGGTTTTTAAGTATGTGGTAGTTGTGAGCCAAATTATTTTAAGTGGCTTTAAGGCAAACATTGAGTGTTATGCAATACCTAATTCAGAAGAAATGAGACTTGATACAAGGTAAGTGCTGATGATGATGATGTCTGGTAGCTGTAATTATCCTCTTCAGATGGAGCTGGCAGTTTTATCACACATAAAAAAGTGCTTGACCTTAAAAAGTATTAGTTATATATTTAAGAAACAACTAAGTCTAGTGCACTATTATTACAAATTAAGCACTGACCATTTAGTCTCAGCAGGAGAAAAATATCTTCCTATTTCCAGAAGGGCAAATGGAGCAGTCCCTGGATTATCATTGATCTGAGTATTCATAATAGTAAACTTGCATTTCCTTATTTTCTACAGTGGAATCCAACCATTTCTTGAAACTATCTAATTCATCTGCTAGTATTAACATTTCAGCGAAGGAATAAGATCTTCCCCACAAGCTTGTCTTCTCTATTGTAAATGAGCCCAATTTTTCTATTTTCATAATCTTTTATAAACTTAAGGTGGCCATACACATAAAGATATTGTTGTTAGATAAAAGGTTTTGTATGATATGTTCATGTCATGGATATTAATTGTTTGTGTAAAATGTAAAGTTAGAAACCTTCAGTCACATCCCCTGGTTAATATGGCAGTATGTAGGTGTGATAACAGTAAGGATGTTTCCAGATGATGGCATTCTAACCAAAAATCTGCATGCATAATGAGGAGCAATATTTTCTACATATCTCCAAGATATTTATTTCAGTAACTTATAATTTATTAAAGTTCCTAGGTATATAGAACATAAAATATGGTATGCATCCCTTAACAATATTGCTATTTGCTGAAGTAAAAATACTTGATTTTGAACTATGAACTTATAATCATTAGCCATTATTATTTAAGTGAAAACGGACTTAGGGGCAGATTTACTAAGCTTAAGTGAAGGATTCAAATAAAAAAAACTTCAAATTACGAAGTATTTTTTGGGTACTTTTTGAATAGGCTACTACGACCTTCGACTTCGATTTCAACGATTCGAAGTAAAAATTGTTCGACCATTCGATAGTCGAAGTACTGTCTCTTTAAAAAATACTTTACTAACTACCACCACCACCACTTTAAACCTACCGAGGTTCAATGTTAGCCTATGGGGACCTTCCCCAGCACAGTTTTTTACGATCGAATAAAAATCCTTTGATCGATCGATTAAAATTGTTCAAATCGTTCGATTCGAAGGATTTTATCGTTTGATCAAACTATTTTTATTCGATCTAAGTATTTGCTCTAAAATCCTTCGAATTCGAAGGATTTTACTTCAAGGGTCAAATTCAAGGGTTTATTAACCCTCGAAATTCACCCCTTGATAAACCTGTCCCTTAGTGTTAATATCACAAAATTGAAAGATAGTAACATGGTTGCAAATAAATTAAGGGTTTTGTGAGCAGACAGTGTATACAGTAGAACCCCCATTTTACATTTTTTAGGGGACCAAAAAATAATGGTGTAAAATCCAGGAAAATGTAAAATCAGGGAAATGTATTATGTATAATATATAGGTGGGAGCACAAAACAACAATGTCAAATGAGGGAAAACTTAAAATCAGGGGATGTAAAATGGGGGTTCTACTGTACACGCACAAAGTTTTCTTCCGCGACCTCTGACAAAGGGGGTCGCGGCATTAAGAAACAAGGGAAAGTTGTTCTTAATGAATCAGATGAAAATTAAGCGTAGGACTGGCCAGACATGGGATGACTTTGACGTAGTTGGCCAGCTTAAATATACTGCAATATATGGACAAACAATCCCTGTGTTGTTTAAAGGGTAAGGCATTTTTTAGTAGCAGTATGCACAAAATGTCGCTGTCTTAAATATATTGATAATGGGTTGAGTGCAGAGGACCTCTTGTAGTTGACTATATGTATTTTGTGGTCACACCCTCATTGCACCCCCGCCTAATGGTTTTAAAAAATAGTGGTGAGCACAACTTTCCCTTGTTTGTTATAGTTATACAGGAGCAGTGACCAGCTCCATGTTGTAGCTCCCACCCTTCCCAGCTATAGTCAGGTGATCCCACTGGTGTCTAATAAAAGGGCAGCCAAGTATGGAGGTTTACTTTGAAAGCAGCTAGTAAGTTGCAGGTAAAACTTAGTCCCTTTGTAAAATGTATAATTAAGCAATTGAATTCTTAATGAATCAGATGAAAATTAAGCGTAGGACTGGCCAGACATGGGATGACTTTAACGTAGTTGGCCAGCTTAAATATATTGCAATATATGGACAAACAATCCCTGTGTTGTTTAAAGGGTAAGGCATTTTTTAGTAGCAGTATGCACAAAATGTCGCTGTCTTAAATATATTGATAATGGGTTGAGTGCAGAGGACCTCTTGTAGTCGCGGCATTAAGAGCCACATGTGGGTGCGGACCTGGGCCCGGCGGGCCCACAAGAGCCGGGGACCCACCGGGTTTTTTTCTGGTGCTGGCCCAGTCCGACCCTGTTCACTTGATAAACCAGAAGATATATTTTTCTCACTGGATTGAATCTGGCCCATAGGGGATTGATGTGGGAAACGTTTGTGAAGTTCATTCAGGGTATAATACCAAAAAGTCCAAATATTGTAAATGTGTTCTTTTTGTCTGGTTCATTTGACCATCTTTCAAGAATTGTCCCAAATGCATGTTGATCTTCAATAGATAGGGGGTGGAAGAACTCTGTCCCATTTATACTTATAGCTGTGTCTGTGTTGAAGAGAGTCAGGGGGAGAGCGGAGTATACAGTATTATACATTTTTTGGGTCAGGTCATTATTAGTCAGAGAATCAAACACTGTGGGAAAGTTTGCTTTGGCATGAGAGGTGTATGGTTCTAAAGAGAGGAAACTTTGGAGGTATTCAAACAATTTGAATATCTGCAGTTGTCTGTATTTTCGGGATGCTGTATGTAGATAAAAAAATATTTTGCTGTGAAAATACTAAATTGCATCTCCAGGGGATAGTGTCGGAGGAAAGGGCTGCTGCACTATTTATAAATCTGATGTTGTTGTTAGAATTGCTCTAATATAACACAGGATATCGCTGGCCCATTGCTTGTTAAAGCTGAATTTATACTAGATCCCTTTTCATAAAAGATTTCCTTATCTTTTTCTATTTGATAGTGGCATGGCCACTATGGCATTGCACAGTGCCTAGCAATGCACTTTTTGTATTCACTAGTAATTGTGAAATGCAAAATCGATGTCACTGGCAAGGTTGCTGACAAATGCATTGCTTTCATTTGCCTTCTCCAGGTTATTAATAAATAGATCAAATTAAAGGAATTGGAGAGCGTCCTCATCTTATACAGTTTAAATATGTTTTAGCATATGCAAATTTGTTTCACTCAATCTGTCATGGAACCAGGACAGAGAGAGAGTCTGAGAAACTCATACAATAGCCTGGATTAAACCAAATGAAATGTATTTCATTAGGCTGTGCCCATTGTGAGTTGTGTAATCAGCTCCTGTTACTCCAAAAATATTTCCATTTTTAATGGCCCACATCTCTCAAGCCACATTAGTTTATTGCTGATTTATATAAATATTGTTGGAATTTGCCTTTAAAACTGATGCATTAAATTTCCTGTTTACTAGTTCTTTCTTATTGATTTCTGCTTTACAGCTTTTGTTTTTGCATAAAATTCATAGTTCATAAATGATGTGTCTTTCCCCGCTGAATTGAAGATTCATAATGCTTTCTTCTTCCAGTTTTTATTAGCTAATATCTCTGTTAAGTCATACAATCCATCTTTAATGATTTAACAATTATAGGATTTCTACTATGAGTTATAAAAATCACGCCATTGGAGAGCACTCCGTTATCCAGAAACTCATTATCCACAAAACTCCGAATTACAGGAAGGCCATCTCCCATAGACTCCATTTTATTCAAATAATCCAATTTTTTAAAATGTCTTTGTTTTTCTCTGTAATAATAAAACAGTACATTGTGCTTGATTCAAAGCAAGATATAATTAATCCTTATTGGAAGCAAAACAAACTTTTTGGGCTTAATTCATTTTTACCTGATTTTCTAGTAGACAAAGTATGAAGATCCAAATTACAGAAAGATCCATTATCTGGAAAACACTAGGCCCCAGGCATTCTGGATAACAGGTCCCATACTGTTATTGCTTGCTGGGGAGAATGACAGTGGCCATGTATACTGACCTTTCATGGAAAATGGGAATATACAGCCCACTTCATCAAAAACCATAAAGTATATCATAACAATTATTTAACAAACAAACCATACTTTTAATCAGAATTTGCTTTTGTAAAATGCAGAGTAAGCATACAATACAGTATTGACATCTTTTTCCTCATTTCTATTCAGTTCTCAATTTAGGGAGCTGCCCCAAGTCATGTGACTTGTGCTCTGATAAACTTCAATCACTCTTTACTGCTGTACTGCTAGTTAGAGTGATATCACCCCCCTCCCTTTTCCCCCCAGCAGCCAAACAACAGAACAATGGGAAGGTAACCAGATAGCAGCTCCCTAACACAAGATAAAAGCTGCCTGGTAGATCTAAGAACAACACTCAATAGTAAAAACCCATGTCCCACTGAGACACATTCAGTTACATTGAGAAGGAAAAACAGCAGTCTGCCGGAAAGCATTTCTCTCCTGAAGTGCAGGCACAAGTCATATGACTTGGGGCAGCTGGGAAATTGACAAAATGTCTAGCCCCATGTCAGATTTTAAAATTAAATATAAAAAAATCTGTTTGCTCTTTTGAGAAATGGATTTCAGCACAGAATTCTGCTGGAACAACACTATTAACTGATTCATTTTGAAAAAAATTTTTTTTCCCATGACAGTATCCCTTTAATGATGAACTGCCATGTCGTACGGCATGTGGTCCATTCTGGTAAAGTCAGTTGTAATAGAGTTCACCGATACTTCAGTTAAATTTGATGATGGAACAACAGACAAGGCTATTGATGTTGTTGTCTTTGCTAAAGGATATATTTCTAACTTCCATTTCTTTGAAGAGTCCATTATTAATTCTGACAACAGTATAAATATAAATAAAAATATTTTTCTTGCAAGCCTGAAAAAGCCAACATTGTAGTTCACTGGTGTTATCCGTCCACTGGGTCTGTTAATGTCTGCTGCAGAGGTTCAAGCTCGATGGGTCACATTTTTCTCACTGGATTGAATCTGGCCCATAGGGAATGATGTGGGAAACATTTGTGAAGTTCATTCAGGATATATTACCAAAAAGTCAAAATATTCCAAATGTGTTCTTTTTGTCTGGTGCATATGGCCATCTTTCAAGAATTGTCCCAAATGCATGATGATCTTCAATAGATAGAGGCTGTGGAAGAACTCTGTCCCATTTATACATATACTGTAGCTGTGTTGAAGAGACTCAGGGGGAGAGCGGAGTATATTATACATTTTTTGGGCAGGGCATTAGTCACCAGAGAATCGAACACCGTGGGAAGGTTTGATTTGGCATGAGAGGTGTATGGTTCTAAAGAGAACCTTGGAGGTATTTTGGAGGTATTCAAACAATTTGAATATCTGCAGTTGTCTGTATTTTTGAGATGCTGTATATAGATAAAAAAATAAATTGCTGTGAAAATACTAAATTGCATCTCCAGGGGATAGTGTCGGAGGAAAGGGCTGCTGCACTATTTATAAATCTGATTTTGTTGTTAGAATTGCTCTAATATAACACAGGATATCGCTGGCCCGTTGCTTGTTAAAGATGAATGTACTAGATCCAAGGAATCATATTAGGACCAGTTGGGATCGAATTATAAAGCCAACCAAAACAAGAGTTGTAACAAAAGTTGAAAAATCCCTTACAATAACGTTTTTATTATCTGCTCTATTTGCTCTGACACTCTATTAGCTGCACTTATGTACCAACATAAGCAAAATGTGCATAAAACATATACATTCAGTTGTATAAAAACAAGACAGTTTATATTCAAGTGATTAAGAATAATCACTAGATGTATAAATCAGTTTGTCTTTCAAACGATAACTTTGCAACGTCCACTCAGGTTATTTTACATTATAATTATAGTGCATGCCATTATCAATTTACTCATTACTTTGTTGAGAAACACATTCCTTCTCTCTTCAATATGTACACATTTATAATGCTAATGCCAAAGATATATTGTGTATATATATATATATATATATATATATATATATATATATATATATATATATATATATATATATATTGTATATATACACATCAACATGGGGAACACACTACCAAAAGTCCATTGTTTAATAAACTCTTCAGAGGAGAGTCAAACAGAAGCACAACTTGCAATTGGCCACCTTAAATACCTTTTCTCATGATTGGACACACCTGCCTATGAAGTTCAAGGCTTAACAAGCTTATCCAACCAATTTGGTGTTGCCAGTAATCAGTATTGAGCAGTTACACGCATTCAAATTAGCAAAATTAGATGGGTGCCCACATTTTTGCACAGCCAGTTTTTCACATTTGATTTCATTTCATACAACTGAATAGTGCTTGACTAAAAATCTTTTGCATAAAACAGTCCAGTACATGAAAATACATACCACTGTTATAATATAAATATATATATACAGTATATTTATACAAAGAACAGCGTGTATGGGCCACACACCCTGAAGATAGTGGAAACCTGGGTGCTCATGCATGAATAGTTCATAGAAGGTATAAAGTGACGGCACTCACAGGATTTGTATACCAAAAAACGAATAGGGATAAAATAAAAATAAATTAATAAACTTGTTATCCCTATTCGTTTTTTAGTATACAAATCCTGCGAGTGCCGTCACTTTATACCTTCTATATATATTTATAAATATATATAGGCAGGATAATGTATTTCAAACTGTGATGTTGTCCCCCTCATGGGCTTGGAGCAGTTTCTGGAGGGGGCTCAGACTGGGAAGGTACATACCTTTAATGCTTCTGATGATTCCCTGTGCCGGAATCAGTGGCACATACAGAAGTAGTGAACAGAGTGAGAACACATGGGTACTGGTTGGATGTGAGTCCTATAATGGCAACATATAATTTGCAGGTAGGATTGGGTGCGGGTTAAGGTTTTGCAGGTTAGGGTCAGATGCAGGTACAATCTTTTTTCATGATCATATTATTTTCAGATACAATTGCCAGGACATTTGTTGTGTTTTAAGACGTTTTAGGAAAAGCTATGGAGAAATGGAGAAATTTAAATTGGTCCACAACTTTCAACATAGACATATCTCCATAGGCTATTTTAGGGTCATGTCTGAAAAATTTTAGGTGCAGAAATAGTCAATATATTTCCAATGTTGCGTGCACTTCCACAGACCAGCATTCGACAGTGATTAAAAAAACTTTATTTCTCCAACACTCCTCCTAACGCTTTTCGTGTGGTGTCACATGTACTCGTAGGCAGAAATAGTCGAAAAAATAAATATCCAGCTGTTCCACATCTCTTTATTGGAGTGGGGTGGAGCAACACATTTCTAATCCTGACATGAAGAGGTAAGCTTCAGAGGGAAACTAGAAGGCAGAGAAAAGCTACTGCTGCAGCATTCTAAGCACCAATACTGACAGTTCTAAATACTGATTGCAAAAGAGTAAGTATTTTGTGTGTTTTACACAATTGACAAATTAAATGGAAAATTAATATATTTTTAGCTCCTTTTTGCTTTCCACTGTTGTAGCCATTGGGAAATTATATTTCAAATACAATATAAGGAAGTTCTAGGCAGTAGATTGCAGGCATTTTTTATGGGTATGGTACAAGGTGTCATGCTATCAGTACAGTGAGTTTGGAAGACAAGGTTTGTTCTTTTAAAACTTTGTTTAAAAAGTAAATGGATGTATGTTTCCTCTTTGAATACACTTTATTCATTGGCTGTACTTCACAAATTCTACTTTATCTACTGACAAGCCATAATCAACAATAACTGCTACATTATGAAATATTATCTTCAGTAGATGCAGCAGACTAGTTAAAGGGCCAGCATACCTCCACATTTCAACATAAATAGGATTTGTGCTCAATGTGCTTTTTACCTACAAAAGTATAGGGTTTTTGTTATTTCTTTAGCTGAATGGGGCAAACGGGAACTGGACTACTAAAGCTACTGTATTTCGTCCTCACAAGTCACAAATTCACTAAGCCGTGAAGCACCGAACGCTAGCGTTAATTCGCTAGCGTTTGGCATTTTCGCTACTGCGCAAATTCAATAATGAACACTGGCGTAGTTTCGCTAGTGTTAATTCGCACCCTTACGCCAGGCGAATTTTCGCTAGCGACGAAACTACGCAAATTCACTAACTTGCGCAGTGTACTGAATGCTACCTTTTACGCTAGACTTCCTTCGCCACCTCAGACCTGGCGAAGCGCAATAGAGTAGATAGGGATTGTTTCCAAAAAAGTCAAATTTTTTTCTAAGTCCCAAAAAACGCTGGCGTGTTTTCTACATGATGGGTGATAGGCTGAAAAAGATCGAAATTTGTTTTGGGGTTTCCCTCCTTCCCCCCTACATTTCCTGACTCATGGCAACTTACCTAGACAGTGGGCACACGTGTAGGGCAAAATAAAATTTTTATTTGCAGATTTGAAGGTTTTCTAGGCATTTGTAGTGCTGATACGTATTCCTCCATTGAAACTTGAATTTGGCGCCGTATGCAAATTAGCCTTCGCTAGCGTTACTTTGCTTTACATATCGAATCAACGCTAGCACAACTTCGCAACCTTACGCTACCCCTGAGCGCAACTTCGGATTTTAGTGAATTTGCGGAGCGCTGGCGAAACTACGCCTGGCGAAGTGCGGCGAAGTGCAGCAAAGCTCGGCGAAGTTGCACCTGGCGCAACTTCGCATCTTAGTGAATTTGCCCCTTAGACTTCTAGAATAATGAACTCCTTTTAACAAAACCGTCACACAAGAGGAGAATGGAGGGAATTGTTTACTGGGAATCTAATTATTTCCAAAGGACCAAACATGGTGTGAGTTCATTTTTTCGCTCTGTTTAACTCTAGAGATCAAAAAAGAATTAAGAGACTTCTATTTTCATTTCTTAACATTTTTGCAAAAAAAGAAAAAATATGCAGTTGGAACATTTATTAAAGCACATTTTGGATTTGCTAATCCTGTCTAGAAGGGGATAAGTGGAGTAGTAGGACATTCCATTTAACTTTTTTTCAGATTTATTTTCTAAAATATTTAATTATTATTTAGAATTTTTAAAATGCAGTATGCTGGTTTCTAAGTCCTATGGTAAAATGTGAACAGTGAAAAGTTTTCTAAATAACTGTAATGCCAGTTCAGATTCTTTTTTTAATACTTGCAGTATTTGTACCAACTACCGAATAACATTTGCCATTGCTTTTCACTTATTGCAAATATTGCAACACTGAGCTCAGTGCTTAGTTTGGAAATCTCATCTACAAGAATATAATACCGAAATCCTGCAGTACTTATAGTACTTTCAAAGGGAAGGTACTAGAAATTGTGTGTAGTTCCATTTTTGTTGCCATGTTCAATATCATATGTTCAGATAGATTTATTCTTTGGCAATGTTTTAGATATTTCAGCATTTGGAACTGTACCATAACAAACACGGTTTTGGAGACTTTTCACAGTACACAAGGTCAGCTATAATCATGTTCTTCTTCATGACAAACATCAGCACCGTGTTCATAATCAGATGTACTCTTCTGTTGCTGTTTCTTTCATTTCTAATCTCCTTTCTTGGCTAAAATAATAGTCGGCTTATTTGTCTTTCGAGCTTAGAATATGGAGTAGCCCTGAGAATTTGAGGACATGAAGAGTTCATATTAGGAAAGGGATCAACCTTTGCCTGAAATTTCACAATCCAGTGTGAAAAAAATGTTTTCACTGTCAAACTAGTGTGCTAGCATATAAAATCTCCTTGTGCTTAGCACAAAAATTATCTTAGCTACACTACAAATCCATAGTGTCCATACTACATAATTTTACCTTTCTACAAAGCATGATTTTGACATTGCAAGTTTGTATGTGTGCTCCTCTTTCTGCATTTAATAATACATTGAACCTTCTCTTTCAGATTCTTTTGATCAAATATTTCTCCATCATCTGAGACAAAACAGTAAAATAGTACCCCAACAGAAAATCTAAAATATCTGGGGTAATACAACTTTAGGTTAACTTTTAATTAGGGATGCACCGAATCCAGGATTCGGTTTGGGATTCAGCCAGACTTCAGCCTTTTTCACCAGGATTTGGCCGAATCCTTGTGTCTGGCCGAACTGAATCCAAATCCTAATTTGCATATGTAAATTAGGGGCTGATAGGGAAATCATGTGACTTTTCATCACAAAAGAAGATTTTTTTCCACATTTTCCTTTCCTGCCCCTAATTTGCATATGCAAATTAGGATTCGGTTCGGTATTCGGCCGAATCTTTCACCGAAGTAAAGAATGTTTTCCCCTTCCCACCCCTAATTTGCATTTGCAAATAAAAATTTTCGCGAAGGATTCAGGGGTTCGACCGAATCCAAGATAGTGGATTCGGTACATCCCTAATTTATATACAAAATACAGCTTGTGTATACTAAGTACCTGTATTAAATGATACAGAGAATGCTGCATTTTTTTTAGAAATGTGTGGGGCTCATAAAAGTTAAAAGATAGAAGTTAAGAAATGTTTTATATAAATCACAGTTTCAAAATGAAGATTGCCATTATTGGAGCAGGAAGTAGCGGCCTGACTTCTATCAAATGCTGTCTAGATGAAGGTTTGGAGCCCACCTGCTTTGAAAGAAGTGATGATATTGGTGGGGTCTGGAGGTTCGCAGTAAGTAGCACATAAACCCATTAATAAATTACATTTTCACAGTACAGAAGACCATTATTTAATATTACATACAGTAGTAATAATGATGTAAACATCTCAGATCTGTTCAGTGATTTCACCCAGGTGACTGCCTTACTCCAGAATAAAGGCAAGATACTGTTAAAAATTGGTAGGTATAGGTCATTATTATCACCAATTTTAACAAAACAGTTTCCATTCCATTCAGGCATTACTCCATTCACTGACCAAACCGGCACCAGTGCCTTCCTTCACAGAATTCATTTTTAAATAACCAATTAAGTCTGCTCTAGCACCTGTTGGAAATCTGTGTATCAACATGCAGTGTTAGAGTTTGTACAAAGGGAAGATAAACCAATCAAAACCCCAGATACAAAGCCTGTATAAAGAGAGACAGATTTCTGATAGAAGTTAGCTAAGAGTAACTTGATTTATGGTACATGTTTCATTAATGATAATTAAAAAATGTCACCATCACAAGATGGTGCTTACATTTTTGTTTTCATAATAGTTCCAACCACACCTAAGCATGTATCGCCAGCTTTATTCTACTGCCATTTTACAGTAGTCAGAGGATAATAGTGATTGAGGTCAAGGTAAAGACTGTCCAAGCAGTCCATTCCCTAGGTTGGGAAAATGGGATGTAAAAATATTTTTTAAAATACACAAAACTTGCCTATACTACATGCAGTACAATGTTTGTTTCCAGTATGCATGTTATTTACTATATCATTTACTATTACAGGTATGGGATCCATGATCCAGAAACTCATTTTCCAGAAAGCTCCGAATTACAGAAAGGCCATCTCCCATAGACTTCATTATAATCTAATCAAATTTTAAAAAATTATTTTCTTTTTCTCTGTAATCAAAAAACAGTACCTTGTACTTGATCCAAACTAAGCTATAATTAATCCTTATTGGAAACAAACCCAGCCTATTGGGTTATTTAATGTTTACATGATTTTCTATTTGATTTAAAGTATGGAGATCCAAATTTCGGAAAGATCCCTTATCCATAAAAAACCCCAGGTCCCGAGCATTATGGATAACAGGTCCAATACCTGTATTTACTATGCAATTATTTACTATAGCATATCCAGAGAAGTGGGATAAAACTAATAAAGGGAATAAAGGATTCCAGTTATGAAGGAAGGTGGATTCAGATGGCATTGCTTACATTTGAGAAATGGGAACATGCTTACATTGGAAAAATGTCTTATTTCCTAAATACATATATGAAAATATTTGTTTTAGCATGAGGTGGAACGTGGCAGAGCCAGTATCTATGAGTCTGTGGTCAGCAACACCAGTAAAGAATTGATGTGCTACAGTGACTTCCCTTATCCAGAGAACTTTCCCAATTACCTTCACAACTCTAAGATGCTGGAGTATTACAGGATGTATGCGAATCACTTTGGTCTTCTGAAATATATCCAGTTCAAGGTAAATACTTGCCATAACTCTGTATCCAGTCCAAATACTGTACATGGCCAAAACTGTCTGCACCCCTGCCATTCTAATGTCTTATTTTAAAACCAGGGGTACTTTATTTGCAGCTTATCCTTTTTTTGTGGAGCATTTGCATTAGATGTTGCAACATTGTTGGTGGGATTTGCTTCCATTCAGCCAAAAGAGCATAAGTGAGGCAGGGCACTGATGTTGGATTGGCTCATTTTAATTTATCCTAAATGTGTTTGTTTGAGTCTGTGCAGACCAGTCAAGTTCTTCCACTTCAAAAAACACGTTTTCACCAGCAATGACCTTTACAACATTCCAGCCCGAGTTCATCTGCAAGGGGAACCTCCTGTTCAACTTTTGAGGGGACGATTTATCAACGGTCGAAGTCAAAATTCGAATACAAAAAATTCTAATTTTGTGCTAATTTTTGTGCATTTCGACTAGGGAATAGTCCAAATTCTATTTGAATTTGAAAAAAAATAAAAAATTAGAATTTCAAAATTTATCATGTAGGGCAGATTTATCATGGGTTTAATTTCAAAGTAATGGGAGTTATTTTGAATGTCCATTACTTCGAAATTCGAATTAAAAAAGATCAGTCAAAATTTATCAAATAATCTAAGTTTTTTTTTTTGGCTGAATAGGTCCATTTTCAATAGAATAGGTCCATATTCAATCAAATTCGAATCATACAAATCAAAGTAATAGCGCATTCAATCGAATTCAATTTTTCCAAAAAAACCTTTGATTTTCCAGGAGGTCCCCCATAGGCTAAAACAGCAATTTGGCAGGTTTTAGATGGCGAATGGTCGAAGTTGAATTTTTACTTCATACGTTTCTAATTCAATCAAATATGGACCTATTCGATTGAAAACTGACCTATTCGATCGAAAAAAAACTTTGATTTTTTTGATAAATTTCGATGATGTTTGGATACTATTGTATTATCAATTTGGTTTGAGGAACTGGGCAATGTCCCAAAAAGGCTGAACATTTTCAATTCGCATTGCAGCAAAGTATATGCCATCCGTGCAACTTCACTCAAACAGCTACAAAATGTAACTTTCTGAATCCTTAGGCATTTGGAATTTGAACATTTATCAACAAGACCTATGATGTTTCCAGTTTAGCAATGAACTACCATTAGACATCACTGAAAAACATTCACATTGGTTCAAGTCGCTTAAACTCTAGAATTTGGAACTATTCTGTACTGTAAATACATAATAAATGCTGACAAATATTACTACATATAATGCAATTTTATTGTTTAAGTCTCTAAAAAACAGTGTTTTTAGTGCAACTAACACCAGTATTTGAGATGATGGGAAAGTGTTTTCTCTTAGACACTGGTCATCAGTGTTCGGAAATGTTCTGATTTTGCCAGCACTGGACAATGGAGTGTCACAACAGAAAAGGAAGGCCAGCAGGAAACTGCCGTCTTTGATGCTGTTATGATTTGCTCTGGGCATCATTCTGAGCCACATTTTCCAATGGATAGTTATCCAGGTATGTAAATGTAAAATGTAAGTGTTGAAAGATTATTGATTTATTTAATCTAATATAATTATAATAGACATAGGAGCATTTAGGTACAAAAAATCCATGACAGAAAACTTCTTTACGCTTACTGAACATGTTTCGACACTCTTTTATCCCTTACCACCTTGACAGTGGAGCAATCACAGATTAAGCACACAGTTTATCAGTCTTTTCCCATCTAAAATAGTAGGAGGAAACTAGAAAAAGTGGTAAAGTGTAAGTAGCTATACTGTTGAAAGAGGATATAGTAAAACAGAAATAAGCAGTCATCTTGCGCTTTGGGCCCAGTCCTCAGCTACTGTACTTGGATGGATGTCAGACAGACTTCAAAAATATTCATCCGATTTGTGATGGAAAACGCATGCGCAGTTGAGTTAAATTTGACAAGTCAGACATAAATATGGCAGATGCAGTGCCAAGTGAGTTCTGGGAGAAATGCTGCACAAAGGGACTGTGAACTTTGCCCACTGCACTTGCGGATATATATGTGCCCTTACGTCTACCAGAAAACTCACGGATTACAAAGCCCTGAACCAAGAAACTATCATTGCAGAAGAATAGTAAAATTAGGTCCTTGGTTCAAATGCAGGCAGGATGCTATGCAGATTACTTACAAAACATATTTAAACCTCCCGAATGTATTTTAGGTATAAAACAGTTTAAAGGCCAATATTTCCACAGTCGAGAATATAAAACCTCTACTGGATATCAAGGGAAACGTGTTGTGATAATAGGGATGGGCAATTCAGCAACTGATATCGGAGTGGAGCTCAGCCGGACTGCAGCTCAAGTAAGTGTGTAAGCTTTATGGTGACTGATCCTTCTTAGTAATTGAATTATTACTGGTTACTATAACACACTTCTTATACTTCCTGATACCTTCTTGTGTGTCAAAGGATTCTTTCTTGCTTGCTGATATGATTAGGATAAAGCCTGAATAGAAAAGAATAAAAAGTAATAATAATACAATAATACAATATTAGTTTTAGTTGCTGGGGTCAGTGACCCGTTTTGAATGCTGGAACGAAGTAGAAAAGGAAAGCAAATAATTAAAAAAAACGACAAGAAATAAATAATGAATAGTTGATAGGAATAAGTCATTATAACATATGAAAAGTTAGCTTAAAGGTGAAGCAACCCTTTTAGGTTATTTATTCATACAATTGCTATTGAAATAAGCATTTGCTTAACTCCTGGTTGTTACTTTTTAAACAATGTTGCAAAGTCTTAGTTTCCCAGCCAAGGCAGGTGCTTTGTCTTACAGTGTATCAACGGTCTACTCCAAGCCAACAGGACAGAGAATAGAAAGGGCAGCGAGGGACAGACAAACATTGCTTTCTGCAGCATTAATTAATACAAATAGCTGATAAACCATAGAAAAATTGTAACAAATGTATATTGCAAAGTTGCTATGTTGTGTTTGTTTTATTATTCAAATTTTTATTTTTTTGGCATTAACACTCCCTTTAGTCGGGTAGTTATGCCGTTCTCTTTTCATACAGAGTACCATTCTAATTTCACAAAACACAGTAATATACAGTTGATTTTATATATCAAGTTGTCCTCATGGCTTGAAATACAAGAGCAAGTTTCCAAAGCTGCCACACAGCACGTCCATTCAAAAATGTTCAACCACCTAGATTTAAAGGAGAACTGAAGCTTAACTAAAGACATTGACTAGAAATGTTGTACATTATGGGCCCCATTTACTTAGTTCTAGTGAAGGAATAGAGGAAAAAAGTTTGAATTTCGAATGGTCGAATATTGCTACTTCGACCATCGAATGGGCTACTTCGACCTTCGAATCGAATGATTTGAACTAAAAATCGTACGACTATTCGCCCATTCGATAGTCGAAGTACTGTCTCTTTAAAAAATTATTCGACCCCCTAGTTCACCACCTAAAACCTACCAAGGCCAATGTTAGCCTATGGGGAAGGTCCCCATAGGCTTCCTAACAATTTTCTGATCGAAGGAATATCCTTCAATCGATGGATTAAAATACTTCGAATTGTTCGAAGGATTTAATCGTTCGATCGAACGACTATTCCTTCGATCGTTCGAATAGGAATAGCGCAAAATCCTTCGACTTCGATATTCAAAGTCGAAGGATTTTACTTCGACGGACGAATATCGAGGGTTAATTAACCCTCGATATTCAACCCTAGGTAAATGTGCCCCTATGTGTTGGATTCCTGTACAAGCCCACGACAACCACATCCCTTTAGCAGTAAAGATCTGTGTCTCCAAAAATGTCCCCAGTAACTCCCCATCTTCTGCTGATTCACTGCACATGCTCTGTGCTGCTGTCACTTACTGAGCTTAGGGACCCACTCACAATATACAGTATACATAGAATAGAAATATTGTAATATAAGGCTGATGACCCCTAAACTTAGCTTCTCAATAGCTTCTCAGAGCCCACTGGGCATGTAAGTGTTGCAGACAATTTCCAAGATGGTGAACCTCTGTGACAGGTTTGAAATCCTTTGAATCATTACTGCTACTGAGAAGCTGAAACTTTAGGCTGGTGCAATAAGTTCATTGTATAAAATACGGCATTCTAGCCATATTAATTTTTAAGGTTTAGTTCTTCTTTAATGAGATATGCCTATCCTACATTAAAAAGGTTGGTCACAAATGTGTAGCCTTACAGAGCATTTGTTTTTAGATGAGGTCAGTGAAAGTTGGAATAAGTCAGAAGAAGAAGGCAAATAATTCAAAAATTATGAAAAAATAAATAATGATGACCAATTGAAAAGTTGCTTAGAATTGGTCATTCTTTAAAATACTTAAAGTTACTTTAAAGGTGAACCACTCCTTTAACATACTATAAATTGATATAACACATAGGGGGTTATTTACTATGGTCCGAATATGCGAAATTCCTCGAAATCCGAAAAATTCGTGATTTTTTTGTTATAATAGGCTTTTAAAAAAATCAAAAATTCTGAAAAATTTGCTTTCCTCTTCTACTTCTTTTTCGGAATTTATTAAACCCCGAGGGCTAAAAAGCCTGAATATAAAAACACGGCATCTCAAACCTGTAGAGGTTGCATAAAAGTCAATGGGAACATTCCCATTGATTTTTGGTTCTGTCGGGGGTTTCAGGCAATTTCACAATGTTTTCGGAGCTTTCGGGTAAAAACTCAGAAAACTTTCGGGGAAAATTCACGAAAAAAGCATGAAAATCTGAGCTTTTCCCGCAAAGGTAGTTTTTGGGAAAATGTAATAATAAATAAGCGTTAAAATCCTGATCGGGATAGATCGGAGTTTGTAGCAGCTGATATTGAGATAAATTCGGACCTTCATGAATAACCCCCTTAAAGTATAGGTATTAGTTACAACAAATTAAAATACAAGGGTAAAAAGGGAAAGAGAGCAAATATTTAAATGGTAAGAGTCCCTTTAACCACATATCTCCTGTCTAAATAATATTAAGCTGGAATGCTGAATCAGAGTTAAAACTGATGTGCTAAACCCATAATAGCCTTGTTAATTTTTTCTAAATAATTTTATAAGTTAATGTTCTACAAACTGTGGTTGGTATAAAATAATTTGTTTTTCACTCTGTTACTGCTTAAGGTATTTCTCAGCACAAAAAGAGGAGCATGGGTAATAAGGCGTGTGTCTGATAATGGTTACCCTTCAGATGTCTTGGCAAATAGGCGCTTTCATAACTGGATCAAGAACATTCTGCCTTCAGATCTTGTCATGTGGAACACAGAGAAAAAATTTAATCAGTGGTTTGACCATGTTAACTATGGCCTGCAGCCAACTGACAGGTACTAAATGATATATATAAAAGAAGGCAATGTAGAGTTAAAAACTAGTCCAACTGGAAAATAATTACTGGACCTAATTCTGTTGGCTAAATGGCTTGATCCCACAGATTGCTGAGGACCCTGGGAGACGAACACTGGCGACTTCAGTGTTCCATACGGCGGTTAATTTAAAGTTGTATGGAGGTCTTTATTATAAATGTTGGTGCAAATGCTTGAAGATACTACTTTTTCTTACAAATGTCCAGGGAACCTTAATAAAGACAAGAGAGTTAATATAATGCCCTACACATGAGCCCACTGTAACATTAATGTTCCATATGTTATGAAATGCCTGGAGAAAAACGGTCACCCATAAAAGGACTTTTGTGGGCAATTCCACTTCCGAAAAGGAAAAGTCTCCAGCGTTTTTGGAACTTTAATGCATTTTTGGCACACATGATATGATGTAAGTGACATAAGATTGAGGAAGATCTCACTTCTTTTTATCACTTCGCCTGATCTGAAGTGGTGAAGAAATCTGGCAAAAGAGGTAACGTTCAGTAAAATCCGCACTTTAGGGAATTTTCGGAGTAGCGTCCGTTCGCCAGAGCAAAAATACGCCTGGCGATAGGGTCCGAAACTGCACTAGCAACGGTCTGGTTCACTAGCGAATTCGCGATTGCGCCTGTTAGTGAATTGCCGATGTCCCTGTGGGTAGCAATGCTAGCGAATTGTCACTAGCGTTAGCCACTTCGCTCTTTAGTAAATCTGTATAGTATAGTAAATATAGTGTAGTATGTAGTAAATCTATGTCTTCAGCCTCTTGCTCATATCTAAATACTTGTCTGTATCTGGTTCATGCTGTGAGCAAAGAGTGCCAACTTTCGATCAGTATGAGCTGCGCTGATACAAACAAATGTGGTAGTTACAGCATGGATGCACTGCCGATCTGTGTGCAACATAACCCAATTAATATAATTATCTATGATCAATCATGTTTTTCATGTGCAATGTCAGTATATGCAATTTCTTAGGGCAGCCAGTAAGTACAGTCCCATTGTAGCCTGCACCCACCGACACTCCTTAATTTGTGTGTTTGTTTAATAAAATTGTGCAGCTATCTGTTCACTTGTATAGGATGTTTAGGAGCATATGTAAGTGAGTAGAGAGTTTCAGACTCTGTTAAGCTCTACTTCCAGATTTTCATGAATATGATGCATCAAACGGAAGCCAGATTAGCAATATCAAAGGTTCCAATTTAGTCTACCACTTTACTAGTAAAAGAATTAGTAAGGCATGATCTTTTGCCAGAATGAACAAAGGCAGCCCTTCTTTATCACAGCTTTGTAGATGGAGCCAATCATCATTTTTAAATAGCATACATCCATTTAAAGTCATATCATGTGTCCTAAAGAATTGTAGATCACCCAGAGCCACTGTAATGTTAAACCGGACCTGTCACCTGCACATAAAAGTTGTTTGAAAATATAAACATGGAACCCAAATTCTTTTTTTTATTAAAGCATCCATACCTTCCTACATATCACTGCCTTCCTCACATCCCCTCTCCCACCTAACGCTCTATAATTGTGTAGGGCACTATGTTTGGGCATTAGGTCCCCCGTTCTTGTGCATACACAAGATTTTGGAGTGATGCACAACTTGTCTTAATAACCGTGTCCACAAAATGGCTCCTGCTTGAGTGCTGTGATTGTGTAATTCAAAGACAGAAGGAAATAAAATGTAAATAATAAATGTAGTACAAGTACATTTTATTTTGTTCAATAACGTTATAGAAAAATAATTTTGAATTATTTCTTAGGGTGACAGGTCCCCTTTAATACATGTCATAGTGATTGTTTTAATCCTTTCAGCTGTTTAATATAGTTAGAAAAAAATAGGATTTTCCATTTAAATTCATAGAATTACTTTGAGTTTAACTAAGCAAATGCTGTGTCCTTATTTGACCCTGAAAAGATCATGTCAGTTTATGTTCAATGTTGATCTGTTAAAAGAATAACTTATTGTTCAACAGCTCTCCAGTTTGGAATTTCAGCAGTTATCTGGTTCCTCGAGTTCAATATACTTTAGCATCAGGCATGTGGTTAGCATGAGAATGTGGAATTTGAGATACAAGAGGTACTCAATAGGTAGATAAGTATTTAAAAACAATAACAAAATAAAACTGTTTAGTCATGAAGTAATTGTTTTTTTACTGTTGGGGGGGCGGGGTCAGTGACCCCCTTTGGATGGAAAGAGACAGAAGAGGAAAACAAATATTTTAAAAATATAAAAAAAATGAAACCTTTTTGAAAGGTTGATAAGAACAGGACATTTTATAACATATAACAAATTCAAAAGTGAACTATCCGTTTCAAGCTATACGTCATATGATATTTCATTGTGTCCAACTCTCAAAGTGTGTTATGATTTTCATGTAGGAGCCAATTTAAAGAGCCATTATTCAATGATGACTTGCCAAGCCGTATTACATGTGGATCCTTGCTTGTGAAGACATCGGTGAGAGAAATAACTGAAACAGCAGTGCAGTTTGATGATGGGACTGTAGAAGAAAATATCGATGTTATCATCTTTGCCACGGGATATAATTATTGCTTTCCATTTCTGGATGAATCTGTTATAAAAATAAACAGTAGCAGAACATATTTATACAAAAATATCATCCCTCCAAACTTAGAGAAGGCTACACTTGGCATACTTGGACTTATTCAGCCTCTTGGACCTATTATGCCAACTACAGAACTGCAGGCACGATGGATAAGCAGAATTTTCAAAGGTAAGTTCTGCAGAAAGAATGCTGTTAGTCCCCTGCATAGCACTTCTGTTCATAATTCTCATTATGCATTAAAATACACTTATAGGAATGAGTACCGAGTCCACTTAAGCATATTAAAGCCAGAAATATATATTTGCAGTTTATAAAAGTACACAACCACAGACTTTTATCTGGTAAGGCTAAACACTTAAAAGCAAAAAATAACAATAAATAAGATTTACAGTTAGTTAGTTAGTATAGGTATTGGTATTTATAGTTATAGTGTATGTGTAAGTGCATAGATAGAGCTGTATAAATATCTTCATATATTGTAATGCGGTTTATGTGGAGGGTTGAACTTGATAGACTTTGGTCTTATTAGAACCCAAGCATATATATAAGGGATTTTGGGAAAGTAAGGGGGAGATTTATCAAGGGTTAAATTTCGAGTTGGTGGGAGTTATTTTAAACTCCCATAAATTCGAATAAAAAAGACCAACCAAAATTTAATAAAAAAAAAAAAAAATTTTACTTCGGGTGAATAGGCTGTATTCGATCATGCGAATAGAATTTGGATTGCATTCGATAAAATTTAATTCAAAGGACTTTTTTCAAATGACTCCAAATAGGTTCTAGGAGGTCCCCCATAGGCTAAAACAGCAATTCGGCAGGTTATGGATGGCGAATCGTCGAAGTCAAATTTTTAAAGAGACAATACGTGATAAATTTCGATATTCAAATTTTAGAATTTTTTTAAAATTTAGACTATTCCCTAGTCGATTTACACTATTAAACTAATAGTGTTAAAACTAATTAAAATAACCTCGAAATTCGAATATAAAAATTACATTTTTCAATTCGACCCTTGATAAATCTGCCCCTAAGTATCATGGTTTTCTTTTAATCTGTGCAATTAGGTATTTTGTGTAGAATAAAAATACATTTATATTTGTTTCTGGAAGTTTGAGTCAGTTATTGTTTCTCTCCATCTCATTGTACTTCAATATGACCTAAGTCAAGCTCCAGGGTTTTTTCTGCTTGGGTGCTACCTTTAACAATGCAAACAAATCCTGCGACACATTCAGTTACATTGAGTAGGAGGAACAACAGCCTGCCAGAAAGCAGTTCCATCCTAAAGTGCTGGCTCTTTCTGAAGCACATGACCAGGAAAAAAGACCTGAGATCAGTATAAAACATCTGCATCAAGCAATATTTTAAAGTGTAATGAACATATTCTATCGTTGCAGGGTTGTGCAGGTTCCCTCCGATAAATGAGGTGATGGATGAACTTGAAAAGGACAGAAAAATCTTCATCAGAAGGTATATGAGTGGCTTCCTTTCACTGTCTCCTTAGCTGTGTTCTTTTAAAGGACACAATAAATAGAACTTGTGTTTAGTCTGCCAAATTATATTTGGTGCTGATGAAAACTAAAGCATATTCAGTAAGCCAATCCTTACCTTGGAGGATGACTGTAAGCTCTAGTGCAGGGTGACCATCCAATGCTGCTGCTTTAATCCCAGAACTTCAGGACAGAAGTGCAGAATGATTGGAACATACAAACATTTTCATAGATCTCTACACAAAGGAATGACTGATTGAAAAAACACTTGGCAATGTGTTTCTTGACTAATACTGAACATGTTGTGGCTGACTCTTTTCTTGTTACCAACAGATATGGTACAACAAGAGAGAATCGTTTGCAAGTGGATTTCATTGAATACCTGGACAGCTTGGCTTCTGATATTGGTGTCAAGCCCAATATTTTCCGTCTGTTTCTAACTGATCCATTGCTAGCTCTGGCTGTCTGCTTTGGACCATGCACACCAGCTCAATTTCGTTTGCAAGGCCCAGGAAAATGGCCACAGGCCAGAAAGCAAATCATGACCACATGGGATCGTATTATAAAGTCATCAAAGACACGAACTGTGAAAAGCCAAGGGCCAAGATTTGTGACCACTGCTCTTCTGTTGGCCCTTCTTTGCCTTGTAGTTCTGCTGTTGTCTATTTTCATTAACTAAAAATTAAAAATAATTCAAATAAGGTATAGAGTATTCCATACATATATATATGGAATCATTTATTTGTTATTGTAAAATCTGACGACATGCACAATTTCAACAAATATTATTGTAAGGCACACAATATTATTCTGAAGAAGTTTGAACCAGAGAGCCAAATGCACAGATCAGTGTTGGTAAAATATACACAGATACTTCATATAATCTGGACATAATTACACATTCCTATAGCGTCCTGCACCAGGGCCCGCCCCCCTCTAGTTCCGTTTCTGTGTATATATAACCGTATATATAACTGTAAACTGCAATTACATTCCATTTCAGTAACTACTATATATAACCGTATATATAACCGTAAACTGCAATTACATTCCATTTTAGTAACTATTATAATTAATAAGCTAGTTCAGGGGACTACTAATGTATACATTAAGAAAAACATTTGATTTTTGCAAAACATATTCATTTGGTCTATTATTGCTCTTAGTTCGACACTGAATTGTTATTTTGCAATGTTTTGATTATAAAACCGTTGTTTAATTAAGGACCACCATAAAATTATGTTTACGCTATTGCAGTAAGAAACGTCCATGAGCTATGAACTGGACAGTTTTTTTTCAAACGATAGTAATAATTAGGAAGGAATCAATTACTAATTCATGTTTTCTCTGTAGAGATGTATAAGCAATGGGGATCAATCACAAGCCGGAAGTTATCAAATTTACATTATTTATCTCCATGTAAGAGAACCAACCTTACAATTAAAAAGAGAAGGAAAGTTCCAAGCCAAGGGGAGTGTTTTAATTGTGGTTCTATGAGTCTCTCGGAAGTAATTCAAACACACCAGCTACGTATAAGCAAAGGTTTATTACATACATAGAATGAAGAAGATATCCATTACCGAATGAGTATATGAGCAAAGCACCTTCAATCTGCAACCAAGACTGGGAGATCCTGGAACAGTCAGCATATAGAATCCCTCATAGAATCCCTCAAATGGAGCATGGAAGGTCCTGTGGTGGCACGAGTCAACCCCACAAGTGAGATCTCAACTGACCGAATGGATACCACCAGTTTATATAGGCTTAGCAAAACATGAGCTCATATAGTAATTTAGTAAGAAGATACAATGATTTGGTTAATAACATCTTGCTTCCCATGCGTTTATCAGGATCTGGCCAGACTCCCAACAACCACATCCGAAGCAGAGATCTTATCTTAGCTAGCTGGTAGCTGAATAGCATATAGTGCCCCTATCTATAGTAAAGAAGAGTCTGATAAGGGCTTCAGAAATCATAAGCAGATAATACATATACGGTAAGAATATCCAGAATAAAGAACTGAGTTGTTAGTTCCCATGACTTCTCTTGCACAAAGCTTCATTATACAGAACTATAGATTATAAGGCTGCCTTGTATACTATGATACAAAGCTTTGTTATACACAATTAAATGTCATAAAGCTGTCTATATATATTGGGCTCAACATACGACATGGGGTTCAACAGTTCTTTGTGTTATATTTTTATACAGTTCTTTATCAAAGTATTGCAATGAGCTAATGGGTTTAATCAGAGTATTACCATGAGCCATTATTGAAAAAACTCCTATTAATACAGGGGGGTGTCAAATGTTAGTGCAACCCAAGGATTGTATTTACCTGATACCCCGGGGCCAGTGCACCTATTAGCAGAAAACATCACTGACACTAGCACTAGCCAGTGAGCGACCCTTTTCCACCCTTCTTCAGAATACAGAATCTAGAATCTAGCCAATGCACTGGATCGAAACAGCTGTTTTTTTTAAAGTCCGGTTTTCAACTCTACTGCGCATGTGTGCCCACTCTCTCTCTCTAGTGCCAGCTGCACCAATACAAAACTGGGGATTACCACCTTCCATATTGTTTGTGGAACAGAAACTAGACCCACCTTTGGCTTATATTCTACTAGGGGCACCAGATCATGTTTGTCACATATGAAAAGTACTCCTACATATGATATGAATATACTGTACATCATCATTCTTTCATGAGTTCTGCAAGTAGAAAACATTAATTTTGTAGGTAGATTCCATCCTCCTTGTTACATTCTAGGGGTCACTGAACCACATTATGAGGTTGTACATTTTATATATCCCATTCAGACATAACCAATAGGAAGTCTATATACATTCACTCAAAAAGTGTTACAATTAAGGAGTGACAGCGGTATTTCTGGGAATGGGAGGAGTGGTGACTCCTTATAAATTGTTTCAATGATATATGTCTTCAGGACCAGCAGTTAAGAACTCGGTTTCCATAAGTAAGTAATAAGTCACAAGGCCCGCTGCAACATCCTGGCTAAGCTTCAAGACAATCCAAACTTTACCCAACCTTCACTAAACTCTGTTCTTTCACATGTAACCCTGTTCCCTTTCATAGCAATGCAGGTCCGACTTATCAAAAGGGCCCGTCAGCAGTTATGCTTGTCCCCCCAATGGAAAGTTTAGTCCAGAAAATCACAAGGAACTTATAAATACACTGGAAATGTTTAATTCATGGAAGTTGATTATTTGCTTAGTTACATTTACTTTCAACATACAAAATGTAGTTTGGCTGAAGTTCCCATTGCCTGTTCCCATCACATTGCTTGTATGCTTTGCTTCTTAGTCCCTAAAGCCTCTTGCACTGTGTCATTTTCAGTGTTTACAGGTAGTAGATTTTTGGAATTGTTTCACTTATATTAGTTCCATTCACACTGGCATCCCTTTTCAGCATGATTTCTTTAGCTTGATTTATATTGTCTCTAATATCATTTTTCTACCACCCATTACAGTATGTCTTTTCATGAGAATCAACAATCTGTTTTTTTCTTACTAGATGGGGCTTGGTGAATATGTTTAATAAACAGACTGGGCTCAGAATTTTTTTACCTGGTCATAACAGTAAATAATGCATAGTAACATAGTGTCAGTTGCGATAATTAGATTTGTATATGTTATATTCTGGCTGTGTTAGCACATTTGCCATTTGTTACATGCCATTGTCATGGAATATATTTTCTTTGTAATATTTATTCTTATGGCCACTTCTTTTCATGAATAGAGAACATTTTAATGGAGCCACACACACCATATTTTACATATTTTATGCAGCCAGGGAGCTTACCTCTTTTATTGGTACCACCTGTGCATCATAATTTTTAGGGGTGCAACCCTCCCTTCATCAGTCACTATGTAAGAGCTAGGTTTGGGTTGCTGCTCTGCATTTTGGGAACTAGTAGGATAAATGGAGCTGTAATGGGGGGGGGTGCACTAGTGTTCTATGTGAGGCCTTCCCAGAGCTACTACATTTTATGCGTGGCATAAGTTCTTCTTTAAGTAAATTAGATCAATTGCCACTTTCATTAAATTGAAAATGCTATAACTATCCAATTGTAGATTGTACTGTCTCCGTATTTGCAGCCATGCTTTGGGATATTTTTTTTACTTGAAGTTTGTCCAAGAACGAATGTATGTCCATGCAATGCTCACTTCAAGGGAAACTTCATGATCCATAGCCTTGTAACAGTAGGGTTTAGATGTGTCTGGTTACTTGTCTTTTCTGTACTATTATTTTGGTGTAGAGCTTCTGATTTTTAACAACTCATGGTGGAATTTACTGACTCAGTTGGGACCATTTACAACTGCAAGAGCAATTGCTGTGCAAATTTCCCTGCAGTCAGTTGGGTGCAAACCCCCATTAATTTAAGCTACTTGCATCAACATATCTGGGAAAATGCTGCATTGTGTGCAAAAAATGGTTATTGTGCTTGAAATTGCACACTCATTGCACTTATGGATGTATATAAACCCTAATGTGTTAATGAACATTATTTAATTGAGTCAGTAGAATTGAATAGTGCAAAAAACACATGGTTTTAAAACTTTATTTGGGAATGTCAAAAATGTGTTTATTTTCTTCTGAATTGAGTCAACCTGTAGTTTCTCAATCATCAGGTTTCTTTCCTGTTGTGTCTCTATATATAGTACAGGAATACAATTAATAGCACAGTATTTCTTTTATAATGATGTCCAGCAGAAGATGGTAAAGTTGGAGTGTATATTAGGCTCCTGTCTTGTGTTACTAATAGTTATTGCTGTTGTAAAAAGAATGCAGAGTAGGGTACAGCTTGTCCCTTACCCCATACTCAACATATATGAGCAAATGAACCAGAAGAGAAGTAGTGTCTATTGTGCTATGATCCTCTATTATAAATACTACATTTTTATTTTTGCCACTTTTCATATAATTGAAAAAATATTTACAAAGCACTAGTAACATTTTTATAGTTACACAGCATTAATAGAATCACCTAAGTATCTTATGTTCCAGTTTGTGATAGTTACTAGGATGTATAAACTTGAGGACAAGAAATTAATAAAACAAACATTTCCATGCAAGTACAAGGTAATAAAAACTTAGCAGCAGTTCACTGAGAAGCCACTAGTATGGTATATGGTGTCGCTTCTAGTACAGACTGCTGCTTGTGGAAGGTGAGTGGGGTGGTTTTATACACAATGCTTCTTAGTAGACGCCGATGATTTGTTTTGATTGTGGTTGTATTATTCAGGAAGTAAAAAGTGACTTCCTAATTAAAGCAATAGGCAAAAAATATGTTATGCACAAGCACAATTTATTGAATTAATGTCTTAAAAGAGCGTATACTGCCGCTTTAAAAATATTGCACAGATCAATCATTTGCCATGTGCTCAGTCTGGTGTCCTTTGGTGCATTTTAACATGTGCCACTTTTTGCTGCATCTGCATTCATTTTGCAGCAACTCCATGTTCACAAGCAAAGGTAGTGAGTAACTTTGTGCTCATCAGCTGCTGGGCATGAACACAGTAAGGCTTAAAAGCAATTCTACATACTTCATCAATCAATATAACAAGTTAACTTAGCATTGATATTGTATTTTACAGCATTGTTATGGCTTGATCAAGTCATTATCCAAATAGCTCCAAGCAAAACCACAAACCAAAAAAACCAAAGAACATGCAATGTCAAAGGGAAATGAGGGTCATCTTTTACAACTCTTGTGAGCAAGGGTTTCTTAATCCTCTTCCACTGGGTTACTATTGCTTCTCTGGCACCAGGCCACTTCCCAGGTCCAGTTAAACGGTACTGGTAAGAATTGCAGGGTCCAAATAAAACTTTCGTGGCCAGAACTGGATCTGTGAGAAACAACTTAAATATGTTTGGTTTCACCCCAATCTGCAAAGCCAGGTCATCCAAATATAAAGTGTAGTCAGTACGTCGAGAATTATCTTTAGATGTTGCAAACCTAATGGGTAAACATGGAATTAACCACATTATTATTACTTTATAGCACATATGCAGCTCTGCATACATAACTTACATACAGATTACTTAAACAACTATATCCAATACAAAAGGTCCTGCTCAGTAGAACTTGTCATCTAAAAAAACAATCCATTATTCATACATTTCTTTTGTAGTACAGATATGAGGTCTATTATCTGGCAACACTTTCTATAAAAAGCTCCAAAGTCAACCAAAAAACTATTTAACCAAATCACCTAAATTTATGTCAGACATTGTTTGGGTATCCCTTGGGTCCTTTTGTTCCTTCATTTCTCAAAGTGATATTGCAGATAATGGAACACACAATGGAAAACATGCAAACACAAACAAAAATGTTTTTTTCTGTAATAATAAGACAACACATTGAACAAGGTAGAAGGATGGCTAGCATTGACTTCAAACTAACATTGTTTTAGAAGGCAGCACTAGACATCCTTCCATCATGCCAGAGTAAGGATAAAGTGTTAAGTAGTTAGGAATTTTAACCTAGATATGCAATAAGTTTGGCGCCCCCCCCCCCAGAGATTAAATTCAGTAAAGTAAGGGCTGCCAGGTTAAGCAGTGTGCTTATATTAATTTAAATAGGAAAGGTAGGATTTTGGATATTGTTGTAGTATAATCATAAAGCCTATTCCTTACTCACAGGCAGGCCCCCCTTCCTTAGTTTAATCCTTTATTGTGGAATATTTAAACCAGGCACCAGATACAATTATTCTCCTCCATAGGGGGTGCACGGTAATGATCTGGACACCTCCACTACTTTATATACAATCCAGAGCCATCAGGGGACCCTGCCTGCCACATGATATACTTACTCTTAAAGGAGAAGGAAAGGCTTTGTGCACTTGGGGGTGCCAAATGTTAGGCACCCCCAAATGATTGTATTGACTTACCTAAAACCCTAGGCCGGTGCTCCTATCAGTAGAAAACTGCACCGGCCCAGGGTTATACCAGTGAGCACCCCGGGGCAAATGCATGCGCAGTTGAATGAAATAGATGACTTTTTAGATAAAGTTCGGCTTTTCTTTCTACTGTGCATATGCAGCCGTGTGAAGAAAGAGGAAGACGAAAGAGAAGTGCTCCGTGGTGCTCACTGGTATAACCCCGGGCCGGTGCAGTTTTCTGCTGATAGGAGCATCAGCCTGGGTTTTCAGGTAAGTAAATACAATGACTTAGGGGTGCCTGACTTTTTTTTTTGACAAGCAACATTTTTTTTCTCACATTGTAATCTATGAGGCGTCATTTTCAAAGCAAAACTTAGCAAAACTTTGGCTCATCACTACTATTGATATCTTTATATATTTCAAGGGACATCTGCCATTAACTTCTACATGAACTAGGCAGGTGTTAGGTGGAGAAAAGTTGAATTAGAACTGTTCCCAGGGTTGAGGTATTATAAATCTCACATTTAAATTCAAGTTGGTCGTTTAAAATTTGGATTTGTGAGTTTTGATCAAAAAAATCTGGTCAAAAAATGTACCAAATTTTTATCCAATTTATACAGTAATATTAGCTGTCATCTTACCATTTGTCTCTGAGTTTTTCATCCCTAGCCAAATCTTGGCTCTTCTCTTGGGCTGAAGGCATCTTGATTAATCCTGCAAAATATTACATGGAAAGTTGAGACACAACAGTCAGAAAGCAGTAGGCTATATTTACTAAGCTGCCATTAATGATGTGTAGACAATATTTTTCATGTAAATATACAAAGGGGAGTATAGGTGCGCCTTCGAGGATAAACCCATTCATTATAAGTCAAATTATTTCTATTATTTAAAGGGATCCTGTCATCGGAAAACATGTTTTTTTCAAAATGCATCAGTTAATAGTGCTACTCCAGCAGAATTCTGCACTGAAATCCATTTCTCAAAAGAGCAAACAGGTTTTTTTATATTCAATTTTGAAATCTGACATGGGGCTAAACATTTTGTCAATTTCCCAGCTGCCCCTGGTCATGTGACTTGTACCTGCACTTTAGGAGAGAAATGCTTTCTGGCAGGCTGCTGTTTTTCCTTCTCAATGTAACTGAATGTGTCTCAGTGAGACATGGGTTTTTACTATTGAGTGTTGTTCTTAGATCTACCAGGCAGCTGTTATCTTGTGTTAGGGAGCTGTTATCTGGTTACCTTCCCATTGTTCTGTTGTTAGGCTGCTGGGGGGAAAGGGAGGGGTGATATCACTCCAACTTGCAGCACAGCAGTAAAGAGTGACTGAAGTTTATCAGAGCACAAGTCACATGACTTGGGGCAGCTGGGAAATTGACAATATGTCTAGCCCCATGTCAGATTTCAAAATTGAATATAAAAAAATCTGTTTGCTCTTTTGAGAAATGGATTTCAGTGCAGAATTCTGCTGGAGCAGCACTATTAACTGATTCATTTTGAAAAATGTTTTTTCCCATGACAGTATCCCTTTAAAAAATCCACTGAACTGTAGTGATTATTTAATACTGTAAGGTGCAGCAAGGGGACAATGTTAATCCAAATATAATTTAGTTTATGTGTTTTAAAATACAATCTATAGTATAATGAGCTAAATGTAAACAATAGTAGTAGATAAGCTACATGAAACAACTTCCTCCATCCTCCGTCTTTATGCGTATACTGATTTAAATCACTTAATACTTATGTTTTGCTGTAATGCAGTTCTGCAAATCTGATATATCATTTCTATATAAAAACAAAATGGCAAGTACATGTACTTGCAAAAATAATTGCATCTGCATTTTTTTTTTAAAAGTTTCTCCAGTTTGCCTCAGTTGGAATAAGGAAAGACATACACGGGGGAATGTAATAAAAGTTGCTAACGAAAAAACTATTTGCAATGTTATAAGTTATGCCTTTGCGTGAATTGAATATAGCTTTTGCGAGTCGGAAACTGTTTAGCGACCACTTCCAGAAGACCTTTTGCGAATTTTATAGTTTGTGCCAATTGCGCAGTCAATGTATTAAAACTTCTTAATGAAAAAGTCTTTATCTTTGCTCCAAAAGATTACGACACCTTCAAGCACGTTTTAAGATTACACAATTAAAATTCACAATGCAATAATAATTTAAGGAACAATATTACATTGCAAGATGTGGATTGTTAGTCTTATTGGTGTGAATTGTTTTGCTCTTTGCGACTTTAATTACTTCCCCTGAAAATGTAATAATGTGATCCTATTTATGTTTATGCTCTTTATGTTTTTCAATCCACCCCAAAACAAGTGAATAATATGATTTGTAGTACTTTACTAAAGTATTTGGTAATAGTTAAACAATTACTGTCCTTACCTTTAAATAGTCTGGTGGCCCATCGGCACTGAAGTTCAGAAAGCACCATGATTGGTCCAATAGGCAAAACAAGACCAATGACAGCAAGGGTTGGCTTTTGGAGGCCAACTGGAATGACTCTCTTATACAAAAATCCTTTGCTATCATCCACCTTAATAACCGATTCCTCCAGAAAGGGAAAGGAGAACTGATACCCAGTGGCGAAGATCACAACATCAAGGTTATCTACTCTGGTGCCATCTTCAAAACAGACTGATGTCTCAGTAAATTCTTTCACTTCTGGTTTTATCACAATAGTTCCAGAAAGAAGACGACTTGGGAGCTCCTCGTTCACTAAAGGCTCCTTCCACACAATGCTGCCAATTAAATAACAGCATTTTCAATGTCATTGATAGAACATCCAGCATATGTAGTCACATTTTTGTAACACTCTATCAATGGTTCCCACTGTGGGGATGACCACAAACATATTTAACGGCAATGTGAGTGTGTATCTATCGATCTATCTGTCCGTCTGTCTGTTTATCTATGTATATAGTAATTAACATAGCCCCTTTTGTAGCATAGAAGGATATTATGTCACCAAGGATTTCCAGGACCATATGAAAGCACAAAGCTGAAGGCTGAGTTTTTTGATACAGGTAATGGAAGTCTGAGGTGACTTATAATATCCTCATATTTTACAACAGGGGCTACATTAATTAATTATAATACACAAGTTTCAGCGAATCATGTAACAAATGACATCACTAAGCACCATTTATAAGGAATAACATTTACAGGATACACACACACATATTTATATATTTAAATGTTGCCTCTAATTCACACATTTTAGGAAGTCATGTGACAGCAATTACATCACTGAGCATCAGGTACATCACTAAGCACCTATTAAAAAGATATCATTTGAAGAATTTGCAGGATATTAATAGCTCTTGTGTGTGTCTTGAGCAAGAAGTAATGTGCAAAGGTTCCTTACATGTAATGCCTGATGCTCCTTGAATTGTGCACTGCTTGTGTTAGGCAGCACTGAATAGATGAAGGGCAGGGGAAGGTGGTGGTGTGGCAGGCAGTAAGGACAGGGCTACTGGGCTTCCTTACACAGCTTTTGCACCAAATGCCAGATTTTTTTATGTGCACAGAGCAGCCTACCTGGGGGCACATGTGTTTTTTTAATGAGCACAAAGGGGCACAAGAGCACACCACTAAATGCTTTTCTAGGAAGCACTTGCACCCTTTAGTACTGACATCACAAGGTGAAGGATATGATCCCTATGACTTTATGGTCACCACTGCAAATTATCAAAATGTTGTGTGTGTGCTATAGGTCTCAGAAAAACTGCAATGCTAGGGTATCCCCTATTTCATCCTAATTTTGTGTGTTAGGGCATCTCCCCACAGGCAACAAAACCCCCTAATAAAAATTGCAAGTTCATACATGTACTTGCAAAAATAATTGCTTCTGCATTTTTGCATAATTACACAATTGGATTACTTTGAAAACTCTGATTCCTGTAGCTTATAGTACTAAGGCATTTTATTGTTTTGTTGCCTGCTGGTCTTTAGCTTCATGCTTTTTCTTGTCTTTGCCGCCTCTCCAGGACCTGTAAATATACTAATGCACCCACCAGGCCATGGAGAAGGAGCATCCAGATGCCTTTGTTCTCTTGGGACCACGTGCTTGAGGTAGCCTCAATTCTGGTCACCTAATGGAATTGACTGATGGCCAAACTGTACACTGTGGGACATATTTATTAACATTGGAAACAAATATCACCTGTGATATTACCCATAGCAACCAATCAGATCTTCTGCTTTTGATTTCTAACTTGTAGGTGATTGTTTAAATCCAATTGCTGATTTGTTGCTATGGGAAATATCACCACTGATGTTTGTCTCCAATGTTAATAAAAATGTCCCTTGGCCTAGAATATCCACCCCCTCTGAGTGTCTTTGGGTCCTTACAAAGGAGTATATTTATAGTTAATTCATACATATGTTGCTTTAATTTTTCTTTGCTAGCCCCTCAGTGTATATAATCAAGCACATTTTGTGAATCTTTCAATTTACCCTTCAGGTTGTATTCCATAGAAACTATGGTCAAATTGGTCATTCATATACTTCTTAAGAAGCCATCGTGCTATTGATGGTGGCGCTGTGTTTCGAATCCAACTTCTGAATCGTGTGATGAAACTTAAATCCCATGGATATCCATCTTGTCCAAGTCGACGGAGCACCCAGACACCAGTTCTTGTGCTAAGATATACCTGTATGATTAAATAAATATATTTTTTCATTTTAAAAAATATGCCCATCTGCTATACAAACACACAAATCTGTGACTTAAGGTTGAGTGCACAGTTCCATGTACTAATACAAGGCCAATAACCATAAAAATGTTTAAAAAAATGTGTGTTATTTTTTTGCTTTCTTCTTCTTGGAAATCATTTTCCTGATTAAAGTTGCAACATGTTTATCTGATTCTTAATTAAAATATAAACAAGTACTCTTACCCCCATTCCGTTGTACTGCCAATGAGTTCAAATGACTACCACTGTATGTAATGCATTACAATAACAAGGGACCAATGCTTCAAATTACAATGGTGGGAGTGTCATGCGAAAATACTGTAGTCTATAGAAATAGTGCAGAATGTTTGAAATGTGAGAGGGGGATTCACAATCTCAGCTGTAGTGCAGGGAGACTTAGGGCTGTCTCAATTACAAGACAATTGAGACAGATGCTTTAGGACTCACATTTATGATCACCCCACATATGGATTCATATATTTGTATCATCTAGAATGATCATTGTAACATTCCTAAAGTGTGCCAAATGGTAGCCCTCTTACTGCATCTAAAAAAATTATAAATAAAATGGGGTGCTCATAGCATGTGTCATTCATACATTTATTCATAAAAAGATAAAAATAAAATTGCACTTACAAGGGATCTGAAATCCTTAGTGGATAATGGTCTAGCACTAGAAGTATTGCTTACCAATAAAACACGTTTTATTTTAAAAATTTGGATTATCTGATTATAATGGAGTCTATGGGAGACGCCCTTTCTGTAATTCGGAACTTTCTGGATAACGGGTTTCCGGATAGTGGATCCCATACCTGTACTGGATACTATAGCAAGGCAGGAAGATTATACATGGGTGACTATAAAAGCACAATCATTATATACAAACATTAAGCACAATTTAGGCCTCTATGGCTGTCAAGCACCTTTTAGATAATGATAAATATCTTCCACCAGCAAAGCTCTAGTAATCACCACCCCATAGTGTCTCACCAATATCCCTTAAAGTCAAATAAAAACAAAATGAAAAATATAGAGGGTAAGGATGGAGGAGCTTATAGACATTGGGGGTCATATCAATTCTCCTTATGGAATGACAGTAATAACAATCTCATTTTCTGCACCCAGTTTAATCATGTTATAAAGATATCATAGACTGTTTTAATCAGCTGTAAGAGAAGGGCATGATTTTGTGCATATTTCACCAGTATTAGACTAGTGAATAGAAAACTCCAGGGAAAATATATATGTTGCTGCAGCAAGTGTGGCTGTATTTATTTTGCCAGCTCAGAAAAAGCTGTATTAATGGGTCCCTGAAGTGAATTGAGGTGAGCAGGATGAGCCCTCCATTCTATACCGCATTTAGAGGTTTGCAGATGCCCAACTAGAGGTGCTTAACTTGTCGTTTTTATACAAAATGGTGGTAATATATTTAAGTCCAAAATTAATATAGCAGAATTTAAGGTGGAGCACTGAATTAATTGCAATACAAAGGTTATAGTTTATTTAAATGAATGTAAATGTGACCTAGAACATGTAGGTCAAACTAAAAGGATTTTTGGATTCATAAGCTGCAGACCCTTTCCCCAAATGGATGAAATGAATTAGCCAGTTTTATCAGTATTTGAATAAAAAATGTTTTAGGATATCTATTTATATTGAATGTTTTACTGTCCAGATATTTTCCATGATAATTAAACATATTATTATTGTACTTATAATTTGAATGACTACTTTTTTTAGGAATGTTTTTTACATATGGTTGTGGTAAGCCTGTTCTCATTCTTATACCCAGATCAAAATATATGGGCATAATTATATTATAATAGGCCTTTAGCCCTTCTCTATTCCAAACTATTTTTGCCTATAAAGCACCTTCTAAAACATTTATTTTCACCATATTTTAGTGATCTGTTTCCAATGTGGAATGGATATCTCTATGCACTTGATACTTTGCATTCTGCACATCACTGCACTTCAAGTTGGATAAAACTGATTTGTGTGTATGCGCGGATATGATGCCCATAAAGATCTGGAACAAGAAGGAGCAAGATAAATGCCCCCAAAAATGCAAATATATATATGCTATGCACATAAAGAGGAGAATATAGCACTTTCCTTACTATTTACTTAACCCTGATGAAATAGGGCAAAACACGTTAGTAACTACTGACTGTACAATATCTAAGGTCTTCAGTGGGAGCAACACTGTTGAACTACAACTCGCCCGCACAGTGTACAGGCCATACCTCTAGTACATTTGGGAGACCAGCACCCCTGTGATTCTGGAAGTGCTTGATGAGACTTTTATTTCTTAAACATCTTGTAAGAGAAACTTTATGTTTTTTATGAATAAACGTTGAATGGTACACACTATTGGCTTGTGCCCCTTTTTATTTATATATTTTTTAGATGTCTGAAGACTGATCCTCTTTATAAGGAGTTTGGTGCCAGCAGTGATCTTCGTAGAGACTGCTCTTTTCTGGATTGTAAAACTACAGCAACCAATGAGCAGGTAGCATTTAATTGGTTGCTATGGATTACTGCTCCTACTGCCTTTTATTACATTTGGGGGATGGCCTTTTTTGTTTACATGTGATTTGTTTCAATTGAACCTGGTCTTTTGTATAGATTAATTTGTGTCCCCTTGTTTTTGATTTCTCTTGAGCCCTCTTACTGCACCTTAAATTGCATCTCCTTTTTCTGCCACTAGTTTAAATTCTGAAGGGCTTCTCATTCTACCAATACACTGGCAGTCTTACTGCTTCTCATACTTATAAAGTACCCTCACATAGCAAATGTCTTACTATCTCCCTTTTGTATCTTACTGTAAGGACTCACCCTGGTGGTCTAGTGGTGACATCATCGCGCAACGGCGTGAAATTGTAAGTATTTAAAGGGGCTTTGTAGTAAAACACATCGCCCAATGTTAGTTTCAATTCGTTTGTTCCTGGTGCTTGATCTTCTGGTTATGGACCCTTGCTTGAACTCTGTATCCTGACCATTGCGTGCCTGTTTATTCTGACCTCTCCAAGCAGATCCTTGCCTGTCTGACTATTCTACGCTCTCCAATCCTGATTCCGACCTGTCTGACTATTCTAACTCTGCTTATGCTGGCCTTGCCTGCCTGTTTCACGCTGTGTTGTCTGGTGAGACGATTGTGCCCCTTAGCTCATCCAGAACCTGTAGCTTGGCTCCTCTCTTAATAAGATCTGGGAGGTGAAAGGCTGTTGTTAAAGGCAGAAGTAAGAGCCGAGACCAGGGAGCCTAGCACTGCTTCTGGATTTAGGGTGCCGAACGTGACACTTACTGCCCAGTACAAATGGTGTCATGCATCTCCCATTCCGATGGATGGAAGGTGGCAGTGACAGAGCAGTGAGGTTTTTAGCATGTGGTACTGCAGAGTCTCCATTACTGCCCCAGCTATACTATAGCCCTAAGGGTGTGCTGATACCATTCTACTTTATGGGTAAATGAAGCACATGTAAAATAAATGCATCAGTACCTTTGCAGCTTTGGTACAGAGGTCCGTAGCAATGTCAACTCCAGTGTTACCCATTCCCACAATCAACACTTTTTTTCCATCAAAACCAACAGGTCTCTTGTATTGTCGGCAATGCAGAATTTGACCCTTAAACTTCTTAATGCCTTTATAGAGGGGAAAAATGGGAATCCAATTATATTTTTATATAACAACATTTTTAAAAATAATTGTTGATTATCAGCTGGGGACACTGTTTCTTAGTCCCATTATTATATACCGTATATATACAGACTTTCTATATATAGTATAATGCTTTCTAAAATTACACTTTCATACAGGTGGGAACTAAAAGGTATCAGATAAACTTTATTTATTTGTTTCCAATCAACTATTTACCTGAGAATGAATCCAAAGGGAACACGGGTTGTTCATGCTGACCAGTACATATCATAACAGCATCAAAGACTGCGGTCTCTGTTTTCCCATTGGTTTTAGTCTCTATGACCCATTGCCCTGTTACAGAAAAATCTGATTTTCGCTGTACATTGCAAACCTCCGTCTGTGTAAAAAATAAAGACATAAAAAATGATTAGAGTACAATCGCCTACAGTGTTTATTCAGATCAAATCCATGCAAATGATTAAAAAATACATGACACAAAATGTCTTGCATTAGTTCTTAATATATTTTGTCAGTTTAAAAATTGGATGAAGACTGGATTCTTTTAAGAATTTTCTATCAAGTAGGCAGAAAATGGACTTCTTCAATACAAAAGCAAAATCATATAACTTGCCTTGCCATCCTTTGCTGGACAGAAATGTTTGTATTGACATTGTTCTGTTGTGGTACTTCTTTTCAGTATATGAATGATCAAAATATAAACATACGAGCAATGTAAAATACATATAAAAATGTAAATATCATGCTCAGAACAGTATATCACACAAACATCTGTTCTGTTGGTTAATGGTAATGTCAACAGAACATTTATATTATTACCCAGAAACAATACTCCACTAAAGTTAATGGGAGACAGCAGTGGATATTTCAGGAGCTTTTTGGCAGTGAAACACCTGCCCCCTATATATAATAAAGTACAGGTGCACTTACCCTTAGAAACAAATCAGATGTTTTCATTTAAACAAGTGATCTGTAAATGCTACCTGCTGATGGGTTGCTATGGGTTACTATGCCTGGGCAAACTTAGGGGTATATTTATTATGCTGTGTAAAAAAGGCAGAGTAAATACAACAACAAATCACCAGGCTTCACCATTTAAAAAATGGCGTAAAATTCTTACGCGGTTTTCTAAGTGACTTCTGTCGGAAGCAATGTAAAATAATGGCGGCATTCACATGGCGTAAAATTACACATACCATACGAAATTCGTTTTATACAACATAATAAATATGCCCCTTAGTGTATTTTATTATATAACCCCACTGTACAACCAATCTAGCATTGTGATATTGTAAAAACCAGAAGTTGCTCGCTTCTTTCTAGATACTGTACAGAGACATACTGTATGAGGGCTCACTTACAAAGCAAGTGCAATGTGCAAAACAGTTTTTTTTAACCAAAATGCAGTATTTCCCCAAAATTCCTACTTGATTATTCTACCAATAGTGTCCACCGCCACTTTCTTATGATGCACATTACAAATTACATTACATTACATGCACATTACACATTACAAATGTTACAAATTAGCTTCTGTTTTTCGTGAACCATGTGCAAATTGCAGGGCACAATTTCATCATTTTAAGTACACCAATACACACAGCCATTTACTGGTCCCAGGAACGGTAAGTTATATCCATTGATGCAACCCACTAGGAGAACACTGGCATTACATCCAGCTTTAGGTCAGCGGTATCTCCAGGGTTCCTATAAACACAGTTGAACACAAGTCAGAGCAGGTTGAATGGACCCACTGAGTCTTGGCACAAGTTGCAGCAATTTCCACAGATGTATGGACATAAGTACCTCTGTGTACAAGTATGTAGACATAGCGCTCTCCCTCACCCTACCTGTTCCCTAACTGTTAGGGGCTCTAAGGGCAGACGCCAAGGACAGGGCTACCTTGGTCATGCTGTTGCTGCACACTGTACCAGACTTCTCTGCATTTAGTTGTTTTCTGCCAATGATAAGTCACAGTTATACGTACCACTCACCTTAAATCTGATATATTTTAGCAGTTTGAAATGCTCAGCATACATTCTGCAATACTCAAAGTATTTGTGATGGGGTAGAAAGTTGGGAAAATCCTCTGGCATTGGAAAGTCACTGAGACACATTATTTCCTTGGAAACATTGGTGACCAAAGAGTTGTAGATACTGGCTCTCCCATCCTCTGAATTGTCCTGCGGAGAAATTGGAATACAAAGGCATAGATCAGGGGTGTCCAAGAGGTAGATGGGGATCTACCAGTAGCTGGTGATCAGTAGATCTCAAGACACTGTAAAAAAACAGCTTGTCTATATCACCCTCCTATTTCATGCTTTTCATTCAGATATTTAATATGTTGTGGTCACATAAGAAATAGTTGTTTGTTAAATATATCAATATACGTTTTCTCATAAATCAGTATTTAAGTAATATTTTCCATGGCTTTTATGGAAGTAGATCATAATGGGAAAACATCAATAAAAGTAGAGATAGCATAAGTAAAGTATGGGGATTTCTGACATAGATGCAAGTCTAATATATGTATTAATATGCCAATATTCTAATAGGAAAAGCCCCCTTCTGCAAAGGGAGTTAGTAAAAAAGATTTCACATTCTTTAACCAGTGGGAAAAAATATAAAAGTTGTCGGGAACTATTCCCATATTTATTATTGTTCTCCAGGAAAAAAAATTCCTTTAATTTTAGACGTATTTACCACTGGTGTACGACTCTATAGGCTTTCATTGTGATAAGGAAAAGCTTTTCAAGACTCTTTGTGAAGGAAGAGATGTATTGAAAAATTACCACAATTAATTTTTAGAAACGCAGAACCAAACAAATTGTCTTTACAAGTATTACTGTGTATAGCAATAAATCATACCGTAAATCTCCAGAGGCCTCCAATATCATCACTTCTTTCAAAGCACGTGGGCTCCAAACCTTCTTCCAGGCAGGATTTGATAGCCGCCAAACCACTGATTCCAGCTCCAATCACTGCAACATTCTTAACCATTTTTTCTCTGCAGAATTAAGGGACGTATTTAATCGCTGAAACTTATAATCAAGTATTAGGAGGTTATTTTTTAAAATTCAAATTTTTCTGATTGTTTTATTAAAAACTAGAATTCACGATTAGTGATGGGTGAATACATTTGACAGGCGTGAATTCGCGGTGAACTTCTGCGTTTCGCCACCACCGAATAAACTTGCGAAACTGCGAAAATTCGCCGTCAAAAAGTAAATATATATTATAAAATAATTTGGACGCCCATTGACTTGGCCAAAATGTATAAAAATTGTCGTGGGCATCAAAATTTATGTGCATCAAAATAATTTTGCGAGAGATTCGCAAACGGGACAAAGTCTCCCATTACTATTGACCTTATTTATTATTAAAAAAGAGCATTTTAATCAGATCAGGTAAAAACATTTTTCCAGATTTTTTTTCTTGAATCTCTTGATTTTTTTCTGACTTTTTCCCGACAAGTCCACATTTTTTTTATTTTTTTTTAATTTTTTTAGTTTTTGCCCAAAATAGTCCGATTTTAGGGTTAATTCCACAAAAACTTCCAAATAGGATAGGGACCTTTCCCATTGATTTATATACAACCTCAGCAGGTCTGAGATGAAGTATTTTCAGATTCGGACTTTTCCATCCTCTGAGGATTTTTTTATATAAGCTCCAAGTCCCCACTAGCTGACTGCTGAAAAACATGTTTTAACCAAATGCCCCTGCTGTTCACTGAATTGGGCATTTTAACCTATTTAAATTAAAGGGGTTATAAATCCAAACTTTTGCATAATGAAAGCAAAATCTATTATAAGCAACTTTCTAGTATGCATTTAGTACACATTTTGATTGAAAGTCCAAATAACTTCAATGATGACTTTATATGTGAATGAAATTATTATTGAAAGCAGCATCTGTCTGTTCTTTGCTATTTTCTGCACTGTTGTTCTGACTACATATGCTGCTGAAACAATGTTACAGTCGTTAACTCCCCTCAAGCGAAGGATCAGTTTACGACAATGCCTTGCACAAAAAATGTGATTCTCTTTGTTCACAGGTGTGTGTAATAACAGAACATGCAAAGACCTGTGAGAACTGGCGTGCTGGTAAATGTACTAATTATTAGTGAATGGTATATTGTTTGGTTTTATGTAGTGCACTTTCCCACACAGTCCCATAGTATTATGGTTAGCTCAGGGTTGTATGCTATTCAGTAGCAGCTATAACACCTCAGTCTTGAATTTCTTTTCACAAAAATATCCCAGTATGCTTCGCCCCACTAATCCATTCATAATAAATATTAAAGGGAAAATTAGAGCAATATAAAAGATGAAATACTGATCTAGTATTCATTATGTGCACCTGCATATTGTGCCAAACCTTTCTGTTATAAGGTGTTTAGCTAATTATACAGGCACTAGTGCTTTAAGCATAAAATACCTGTTTTGCTATTAAGAAAGATTTGCTTAACACAGAAAGCATCCATTCATTAACTTTAGAAGCAATGCCAGCTATTCAGTTGCATAACTCTTGGCATAAATCATGGTCCGTTTAGGGGCAGGTTTATCAAGGGTCAAATTTCCAAGTAATGGAATTTTTTTTGAACTCCCATAACTTTGAAATTCGAATTAAAAAAGAAAAATCAAAATGAATCAAAAAATCTACGTTTTTTTTCCGGGCGAAAAGGTCCGTTTTCGTACAAATCATGCGAATTAAAAGTAACAGCTCATTTGATCACATTTGATTCAAAAAGTCCATCAATTGACTCCAAATAGGTTTTTAGGAGGTCCCCTTAGGTAAAAACAGCAATTCAGCAGGATTTAGATGGCGATTGGTCGAAGTCGAATTTTTAAAGAAACAGTAGATGACAAATTTTGATATTCAAATTTTTTTCCAATTCAAATCGAATTTGGACTATTCCCTAGTCAAAGTACACAAAAATTAGCTCAAAATTCAAATTTAAAAAAAACATTTTCATTCAAATTTTCACTTTGACCTTTGTTAAATCTGCCCCTTAAAGTCATCTCACATCCCTTTAAGAGGCACATTTATTAAGGATCGATTTGAAAATTTGGATTTTCTAATTTTTTTTATAGTCAAAACTGTCAAATTTGACTAGGGAATTATCCAAACTTGATTCGAATTTTTTGAAAAATTTTTTTTCTGTTTTCGAGATTTATCATACTCTGGCCCTTTAAGAATTCGACACCTAAAACTTGCTGAATTACTGTATAAGTCAATGGGAGAGCTCCAGTGACCAATTTGGAGATGTTTGTAACCTTCCTGATATTCGAGTTTATTTTGGAGAAAAAACTTGAATCGGGTTTGGTAGAATTAGAATCAAATTCGATTTGAGTCTTCCGGTCGGTAAAATTAGTCCGAGTTTGGCATATTTGATTTTTTTCTAGTAAATGCCCCCCAATCAAATTTCGAGTAAGAACAAATTCTTGTGAGTTAAAAAAACTCACATGAATTTGAAATTCGACCTTTGATAAACGGGCCTTAAAGTGTTGCAAAATGCAGGTCACTGACAATATATCATTCATTAACAGTACCAGATTAGATAAAAGTGGATTTTTGCCAGTAGTTGCAGAGCTGAATAATTAACTGTCAGTATGCAAAAACCTTTCTAAACTACTCATTCAACCATTTGTAATTGTTTATAGACTATAACTCAGAAGGTCTGTACCATCTTTTTATCACTTGGAGATTTCCTGCAATCTACTTTCTAAGGATGCCGTGTAAAAATCTTTCCCATGCGCGAGAGCTTCCTTCAATCACACTGCATGTATAGTGAATATATATGAATGTTGTAAATATATATACAAAGGCACATGTTTAAAAGTAAACTAAAAGTAATCTGGCATCATCAATGGACTAAAAAAAACTATGTACAGGTATAGGATCCATTATCTGGAAACCTGTTATCCAGAAAGCTCCAAATTAAGGTAAGGCCATCTCCCATAGACTCCATTTTATCCAAATAATCCACATTTTTAAAAAGTATTTCCTTTTTTTCTCTGTGATAATAAAACAGTACCTTGTACTTGATCCAAACTAAGATAAAATTAATCATTTTTGGAAGCAAACCCATCCTATTGGGTTTATTTCATGTTACATGATTTTCTAGTAGAAGATCCAAATTACGGAAAGATCTGTTATCCAGAAAACCCCAGCTCTCGAGCATTCTGGATAACAGGTCCCATGCCTGTATCTGTAAATGGAACACTATTAATTGGTAGAATGTAAAATAAGTATGAATTAATCACCTGACTGCTTTCTTTAACTGAACAGTCCAGTGGCTTATCACTGCTAAATACTACATGGAAACTGTCATGCGTTTATATATATTTGTTCTGATTTTTTTAAACGGATTTCCACACAGTGTTGTCTAATATGATAATTCATTGAAAGAAATGTACAAAACTGTAATGTGCAGCTCTATAGCTCTGTATAAATAAACATACCAGTACAGTAATTACTGATCAAGACTCCATATATTATATTAGTATATATTAGATATTCCATATATTATATTAGTTTATATATTACTCCATATATTATATTAGTATATATTAGATACTCCATATTTTATATTAGTATATATTATTATTCCATATATTATATTAGTATATATTAGTTACTCCATATATTATATTAGTATATATTATTATTCCATATATTATATTAGTATATATTAGTTACTCCATATATTATATTAGTATATATTAGTTACTCCATATATTATATTAGTATATATTATTATTCCATATATTATATTAGTATATATTAGTTACTCCATATATTATATTAGTATATATTATTATTCCATATATTATATTAGTATATATTAGATATTCCATATATTATATTAGTATATATTATTACTCCATATATTATATAAGTATATATTAGTTACTCCATATATTATATTAGTATGTATTATTATTCCATATATTATATTAGTATATATTAGATATTCCATATATTATATTAGTATATATTATTACTCCATATATTATATTAGTATATATTATTACTCCATATATTATATAAGTATATATTAGTTACTCCATATATTATACTGTATAAGTATGCCAGTGGTTATTCCAGGTTTCCTAGTTTACACATGGCAAGTTCTGCTGTCACTTTGAATACTGTTTTACATGCAGTGTTTTTTGACACCATTCCCAAGTCAAGGGACAATAGCCTTGTGCATCAAAACATATAGAAATATACAAGAAATAATAGAAATAATAATAATATCAATAATACTATGAGAGAGAAAGAGAAATGCACATAATAAGCAAATGGTACTTACAGTTGTCACAGGTAACTGTTAGCTTCCCCTCCTGTCTGCAACTGTCTATTCTACTGTCAGACTTTTTATGTTAAATGAGTTATGAGGAGGGGAGGTATTACAGATTAGGGTTAAGACATATTTCACCCAACCTTTAGACCTATTAGAATTTTGGACTCATGCCACATGCACCACATAGGTCTCACCCACAGGCTTGACTTCTTTACAGACGTGCACTTTTCATAAAGAAAAAATAAAATAAAGAGATGTTGATCTATGAAACAGATTTGAACAGAAGTAATATATTACAGCATCACATTCCAATTGTCTCCAGATGTAAAAGATTTGACATTTATATGCCAACGGGGGAATGTCCATCAAGTCCAACCCCTCCAAATGAAAACCCAGCATCCATACACACACCCCTCCCTAATTTCACATAAATTCTATATACCCATATCTATACTAACTATAGAGTTTAGTATCACAATAGCCTTTGATATTATGTCTGTCCAAAAAATCATCCAAGCCATTCTTAAAGGCATTAACAGAATCAGCCATCACAACATCACCCGGCAGTGCATTCCACAACCTCACTGTCCTGACTGTGAAGAATCCCCTACGTTGCTTCAAATTAAAGTTCTTTTCTTCTAGTCTAAAGGGGTGGCCTCTGGTACAGTGATCATCTTTATGGGTAAAAAGGTCCCCTGCTATTTGTCTATGAGTCCTCTAATGTACTTGTTAAGTGTAATGTCCCTTCGCAAGCGCCTTTTTTCCAGAGAAAACAACCCCAACCTTGACAGTCTATCCTCATAATTTAACTCTTCCATCCCTCTAACCAATTTAGTTGCACATCTCTGCACTCTCTCCAGCTCATTTATATCCCTCTTAAGGACTGCAGTCCAAAACTGCACTGCATACTCCAGATGAGGCCTTACCAGGGACCTATAAAGAGGCATAATTATGTTTTCATCCCTTGAGTTAATGCCCTTTTTTATACAAGACAGAACGTTATTTGCTTTACTAGCCACAGAATGACACTGCCCAGAATTAGACAACGTGTTATCCACAAAAACCCCTAGATCCTTCTCATTTAAGGAAACTCCCAACACACTGCCATTTAGTGTATAACTTGCATTTATATTATTTTTGCCAAAGTGCATAACCTTGCATTTATCAACATTGAACCTCATTTTCCAGTTTGCTGCCCAGTTTTCCAATTTAGACAAATCACTCTGCAAAGTGACAGCATCCTGCATGGAACCTATAGTTCTGCACAATTTAGTATCATCTGCAAAAATAGAAACAGTACTTTCAATGCCCACCTCCAGGTCATTAATAAACAAGTTGAAATGCAAGGGACCTAGTACAGAGCCCTGCGGTACTCCACTAACAACAATGGTCCAATTAGAAAATGTTCCATTTACCACCACTCTTTGTAGTCTATCTTTTAGCCAGTTCTCTATTCAGGTACAAATACTATGTTCCAGGCCAACATTCCTTAATTTAACCAGTAACCTTTTGTGTGGCACTGTATCAAATGCTTTAGCAAAGTCTAAGTAACTCACATCCACTGCCATCCCAGAATCGAGGTCCCTGCTTACCTTCTCATAAAAAGAAATTAAGTTGATCTGGCAAGATCCATTACACATAAACCCATGCTGGCATACACTCATAGTATTATGATTTGCTATAAAGTCCAGTATCTTATCCTTTAATAACCCTTCAAAAAGCTTAAAGACTAACTGGCCTATAATTTTGAGGCTGAGAACAGGATCCTTTTTTGAATAGAGGCACCACATTAGCAATTCGCCAGTCTCTCGGCACTATGCCAGACCTCAATGAATCCTGAAAAATTAAGTAAAGAGGTTTGGCAATCACAGAGCTAAGCTCGCTAAGTACCCTGGGATGAATACCATCTGGCCCCAGACCTTTTTTTTATCTTAACATGTTCTAGTCTCTTTTGAATTTCCTCATGTTTAAACCATGCATCATTAGTTGTATTACTAGAATTGGGACTATTAAGAAGGAAACCTTCAATAACTGGTTCCTCATTTGTGTAGACAGACGAAAAATATTTTATTTTGTTTTCATCAACCAGCTGACCCCCCTCTGAAACTAAAGGTCCCACCCTTTCCTGCTTCATTTTTTTACTATTAACATATTTAAAAAATAATTTTGGATTCTTTTTACTGCTTGCTGCAATATCCTTTTCCATATCAATTTTAGCTTGCCTTATAGCTTTGTATGATTTATTGGCCATTTATTGGATTTATTATCAATGTTCAAGCAGATTTCATTTTTTGAAATGTTTAAAATATGTTTTACAGACCAATGTGATTTTTACTGCAATCTAATATTTTCCCACAACATAATGGAGTTTTTCTAATTCAAATGTTTTCAAAAATATGCAGTGAAAAGACTTTAAATTCAGGAGGTTGGTTGGTTGATTGATTGATTAATTGTCAGATTAAAGTTTATTTTTAAATTTAGCTGTGAAAACTCCTTTAAGGGTAAGTCCACACAGGGCGTTTTGGGGAGATTTGGTCGCCTGGCAACTAATTGGCTCGTTTTTGCGGCGACCAATCTCCCCAAACGCCTTCCCTGACACTGCGCCTGCTAAAATGAAACTCACGCGGCAATTCATTTTCCAAAGTCGACCCGAAGTGGAAAATGAACCACCGCGTGTGATTAGCGCTTGCTCCGGCGCAGAGAGATTGGTTGCCGCAAAAACTAGGCAATTAGTCGCCAGGCGACCAAATCTCCCCAAAAGGCCCTGTGTGACCTGACCCTAAAGGGGTTGTTCATAATTTAAATTAACTTTGTTTCCTTGACACTAAGCACTTAATCTGTATTGTAATTATATTTTATATTTACGTGTATTGTATTTTTAATAATGAACTTATTGTTACTTTTTACTTCAATGACCCCTTGTTTGTTACTACTAATTTATTGTTTTGCTGTACAGTGCTTTGCCTTCAAGGAGCGTTATACAAATAAAAATATACATACATACATACATACATACAACTTTTAGGGCCAGATTTATCAAAGGTCAAAGTGAAAATTTGAACAAATCGAAAGTCAAGCTAATTTTTGTGTACTTCAACTAGGGAATTGTCCAAATTAGATTAGAATTTGAAAAAAATTAGAAAATTAGAATATCTAAATGTATCATGTATTGTCTCTTTAAAAATTCGACTTCAACCATTTGCCATCTAAAACCTGCCAAGTTGCTGTTTTGGCCTATGGGGGACCTCCTAGAAGCTATTTGGAGTCAATTGGTGGACTTTGAAAAATCAAAGTTTTGTTTTTTTTTGAAAAACTTCGATTCGTACGATTCTAATGCACTATTTCTACGATTCGTATGATTCTAATTCGGACGAATTTGAACGAATACGGACTATTCACCTGCAAAAAAAACTTCGATTTTTTTTAAAAATGAATTTCAGTTGGTCTTTTTGAATTCGTATTTCGAAGTTTTTCAAATTCGACCCTTGATAATTCTGCCTCTTAATATGTAGAGAGTGAAATTCTGAGACAATTTATAACTGGTTTTCATTTTTATTATTTGTGGTTTTGGAGTTATTTAGCTCAGCTCTCTAGTTTGTAACTTCTGGAATCTGGTTGGTAGGGTCCAAATTACCCTAGCAACCATGCATTCATTTGAATAAGAGACTAGTATATGAAAAGGAAAGGCCTGAATAGAAAGATGAGTAATAAAAAGTAGCAATAACAATACATTTGTAACTTTATAGAGCAATTTTTTTTATAAGGGATCAGTGACACCCGTATGAAAGCTGGAAAGAGTCAGAAGAAGAAGGCAAATAATTCAAAAACTATAAAAAAGAAAAATGATGACCGATTGAAAAGTTGCTGAGAATTAGCCATTCTTTAAATTACTTAAAGTTTACTTAAAAGTGAATACTCTTCTAGAGCAGCATCAAACTCTGCAAACCCTCAATGGTGGTGGAATAAACCTGAAATGATAGCCAGGAGTGGAATTACTTTAACATAACCCCTGGGAGCTGCCCTGCCCCTGATCCACCACAAAGTTCTCTAGTGCTCCCAGCATGCACCAGCAACAGTCAGATAGTCCTGGAAAACAACTGGACATTCTCAAGACATGGAGTTCGGGATCCTCTGACTCCTCTTCACACATTTAGAAGGAGTCATCACCAGCAATCAGACTCAGCTCTCCCTAAATCAAAGTCTCATGCCTTCACATGCAAATCCTTATATACAATAATAAACTCTTTGTCATATCTGTTTCATTTAAAAGAGTTTATGTAGACAGAAAGGATTTCAGTGATGATATAAAAATAATTTGAATATCCTCAAGTGAACCGGCAGAAATGTTGGTTCAAGTTAAGGTAGCTTTACCACAACATGAAAATTTTCAGAAAAAAAGTGGTACAAAAGGTCATTTTGGTAAGTCATTTAACTGCCTCCAAACCCTCAAGTTAGTAAGTATGTTTTATAACAATTTGGGTTCTTACCAAAGTATAAATGCTAACACAAAAGGGCACATTTTTAAAGCTGTATACTGTACATTTACTAAGCTCAAGTGAAGGATTAGAATGAAAAATACTTTGAAGGTTTTTTTGGGTACTTCGACCATCGAATTGGCTACTTCGACCTTCAACTGCGACTTTGAATCGAACGATCCGAACTAAAAATCGTTCGACTATTCGACTATTCCATAGTCGAAGTACTGTCTCTTTAAAAAAAAAAACTTTGACTACCTACTTTGCCACCTAAAACCTACCGAGCACCAATGTTAGCCTATGGGAAAGGTCCCCATAGCTTTCTAAGCTTTTTTTGATCGAAGGAATACTTAGATCGATGGATTCAAATCCTTCGAATCGTTAGATTTTTCCTTCGAGCGTTCGATCGAAGCATTTGCGGTAAATCCTTCAACTTTGATATTCGAAGTCGAAGGATTTTACTTCGAGGGTCGAATATCGAGAGTTAATTAACCCTCAATATTCGACCAATAGTAAATGGGCCTCATGGTGTATAATAAATTGTTTATTAAAAATGCTCTTGACTTAGATGTTCAGATTCAGGTTTTTTGCAGCATCAGGGTTAATAAATAACCCCCATAATGTTTGAAAGCATCAAGTTTGGATATACAGTATACATTTTACATACTGTATCCTTCCATCACTTATTGTCACTTATATTATTTAAGATCCAAATTCAACTTTTCATCCATAGTCATGTCATGATTAAAGCCTACATTTAAGTCATTCTAAGATATGTCAGTAGAATCCCCTCACTGCAAGGGTTTGTGGGGAGATAATATTACATAGCAGAAAGGTTGCCCTGTAGGTAAGTTTTCTCAACACGTTATACTAATTTATTTATTACATTTATTTATATAGCTCCATAATATTCTGCAGCACTATATATAATGGTACATTACAGCGGATACAGTATATGATGAGGGGACCTGCCTGCAAGGCTTACAATCTATAAGGGTGGGGAAGTAAGACACAGGGAATGAAAAGTCCATGTTCTACACCTTGTTCATGCCTGATAACTAAAGATGAAGTACAACAACCCACAGTGCAAAGTACTACATGGTGTGACCTACACGATACCAAGCAGGGCAGTAACTCATAGTATCCATAAGTTTTGATTAATTTTGTGGCATGAGAAAAATGTAAAACTAGGAAGTCTATACTTTCGTCTCTACTGGTTGCCCAAATATATGACTTTATCTGTACAGGCTGCCCCAACCTTTTTTTTATCTTCTCCTGGATTTTCTGTTTAGTAAGAACCATACAGCCCTACCTGAATAGAGAATGTAGCCTTAAAGGAACACTATAATCTCAATCTGTCTTTAAGACATTTGTGTAGGATAGTGGAGTAACCATGCTGGCATAGTAGGTGTATTGTATCTGTCAGTATAGGCAATGAGAAAAACAAGAGTTGTTTCTGAGGAGATAGTCAACAAGTATTATGAATAGTAACTCTATAATAGACAAATGGGGGGGGCTTTCTGGCTTCTATGCCTATCTTCAGACTGGGACTGGCCACCTTTTATACAACAAATTCCTTGGTAGGCCCCAGTCTTGATGGGTGAATTAAAGCATATTTCTTTAACTCAGTACTACCTTTTACAGGTTCATGGTTGTATTCCCATTTATTCCCAGTAGCGCTTTTATTTTTTTCACATACAGAAAAAGAGTGAATTTCTCAGGATTGCTATATTCTTTTGTGTATTCTTCTTCTTGAATTTCTTACAAAAGAAACATATGATAGAAAGTGCCTGGGAAATGCCAGATCATAAAAGAAACTCAAAGGAGAAAGATAGGTGTAAGACGTGACGGGAGAGTCTTCCCAGCTCTTACCTCCTAGCGCGTCTCTTCCGAGTTTGGGTGCTAGTGACATCACGAATTGGGGCCGAATTTGAATCCTTGGCGCCAAATCGCCGTTAAAAGCCCAGTCCTCTATTTTGATAGTGCCCAAGCTGGCTTCACTTTTCTGCCGAAGCTTTATTGTTGTATTTGAATTCCTGTTTTTTGACTCCTGCCTGACTTTTTGACTACAATTCCTGTCAACCTGCCTTGAACCTTTTGCCTGTATCTTGACCACGTTTTCTCTAAATTCTTGCTGGTACCTCGTTTACGGACTTATTTATTGTTACGCACTTTTCCTTGTTAGTTTCCGAAAGCCTGGGGCCTCAAAAGGGCGTCGATGAACACCGGAATCCACAGGAATTCCCTGTGCATTAGAGTGTACCCATCGATGAGCCAGGTTCCAGATAACGTGACTGTTACAATAGGAAAAAGATCATTTGGGACTGATTGTGTCGGGAAAAGACAGATGCCAGATTTATTGTCACAGATAGTATAGGAATATGGGTATGGGATCTGTTATCCAGAAACCCATTATCCAGAAAGATCGGAATTACAGAAAGGCAAACTCCCATAGACTCTTTTTATTATTTTATCCAAATAATCCAAATTTTTAAAAATGAATTCCTTTTCCTCTGTAATGCAGAGGAAACAGTACCTTGGACTTGATAATGAATCTTTATTGGAAGCAAAACCAGCATATTGGGTTTATTGAATGTTTATATGATTTTCTAGTAGATTTAAGGTACGAAGATCCACATTTTTATCCGGAAAACCCCAGGTCCCAGACATTCTGGATAACCAGGCTCGTATTTGTGATGAGGCCACAAAGGCCCAGGCCTAGGGCGGCAAAATATTAGAGCCCAGACACTTGCTGAGGAGCATTGGGATGCACAGTTCCCCAGTGCTCCGGCATGTGCGGGCGACGGGCGCTAGGGGCATGTGGTCGGGCCGCGGTCATGTGAAATCCGGCCCCGTGGATAACAGGTCCCATACTTTTATATAGAGCTGGCTGGGTGAGTTTCTCAGGATGTATTTGCACAGTGTAAATGGGAAAATGAAAGCTAACAACAATCGTGAGAAAAATAAATAATGCAAAATACACTTAATTTTTTTAGCAGGTCAATGATCTGAAACACAAGGCCAAAGTAACACGGAGTACTGCAGACTGGTTCTCAAACAACTAAGGTGAATGTCCTGTAACAGCACAGTCACATCTGTGATCTCAATACCAAGGGGCCGATTCACTAAATTCGAGTGAAGGATTCGAACTAAAAAAACTTCGAATTTCGAAGTGTTTTTTGGGCTACTTCGACCATCGAATGGGCTACTTCGACCGTCTACTACGACTTTGAATCGAATGATTCGAACTAAAAATCGTTCGACTATTCGAACATTCGATAGTCGAAGTACTGTCTCTTTAAAAAGAACTTCGACCCCCTAGTTCGGCAGATAAAAGCTACCGAAGTCAATGTTAGCCTATGGGGAAGGTCCCCATAGGCTTGCCTAAGTTTTTTTGATCGAAGGATATTCCTTCGATCGTTGGATTAAAATCCTTCGAATCGTTCGATTCGAAGGATTTAATCGTTCACTCGAATGAATAATCCTTCGATCGAATTTTCTGCGCTAAATCCTTCAACTTCGATATTTGAAGTCGAAGGATTTCAATTCCTAGTCGAATATCGAGGGTTAATTAACCCTCGATATTCGACCCTTGGTAAATCTGCCCCCAAGTGTGTTATTATATTCACTGTGCTTAGTATTAATATCTACGTGACCTTAAGGTTTTATTATTTACAGGAATGGGATCCCTTATCTGGAAACCAATTATCCAGAAAGCTCCCAATTACAGGAATTACAATTACTGGAAGGCCACAGACTCCCTTTTAAGCAAATAAATGTAATTATTTTTATTTATTACTGTTGTTCCTCTGTAACAATAAAACAGTACCTTGTACTTAATCTCAAGTAAACTGCATAAATCCATATGATGGCATAATGAGTTCATGGGGAGGCAAATTTATTAAAAGTCGAATTTAGAAATCATGTGAGTTTTTTTTAACTCTATTAAATTAGAATATACTCAAAATTCGATTGGGGGGTTATTGAAAAATTCAAATATCTAAAACTCGCACAAATTTTACCAACTCAAAGCTCTATTTTACCGACTAAACCCGATGCGAGTTTTTCCTGAAAATAACTCGAATGTCAGGAAGGCTAGTAACATGTCCAAATTGGTCCCTGGACCTCTCCCATTGACTTATACATGAACACGGCAGGTTTTAGGTGGTGAATAGTCATATTTGCATTTTTAAAGGACAGAGTTTGATAAATCTCGAAATTTGAATTCAAATTTAAATTTGAATCGAGTTTGGATAATTCACAATTCAAGTTTGAGAGGTTTGAAAATAAAAATTAGAATTTTCAATTTGAATTTTCAATTTGAATTTTCAATTTGAATTTGAATTTTCAATTTGAATTTGAATTTTCAATTTGACCCTTAATAAATCTGCCCCCAAATGTTTAAGGGGGTTATTTATCAAGGTATGAATTTTTCTAACAGATCAACTCCTACTGCCTGAATGGACCTTATTTATCATTAAAAAAAGTCAGAAAAAACTGTGTCAGGCAAAAATCTGATAACTTCTGAGCTTTGCCCGAAAAGTATGAATTTTTCATAATTTTCCACAAATACAACGAATTTACGGACAGCAGCACATACACTGGAACCTTCCCCATTTACTTCCCCATACAGGGCCTCGAGAGCTTTGAGATGCTGTATTTTCGGAGTGGACTTTTAAGACCACCAGGCTTTAATAAATTGCGAAAAGTTTGTATTAACTTTTTTTTGTCTGAAAACGACGAATTATTCGGATTTCATTTATTCGGAGCATAATAAATAACCCCCTTAATGTTCTTTAGTCAATTTAAGATATGGAGATTCAAATTACAAAAAAAACCCAAATCCCAACAATTCTGAATAATTGATTCCATACCTGTATTAAATTTTTATTATTATTATATATTAATAAAGTATATTATATATATATTTTTAAAGTGCCAATATATTTGGCAGCGCTGTACAACTAATGGGTCCATACATTAAACATGCAGATTTACATACAAAAATACAGCCAATATCCATGCAAGAGGTAAAGCACTGACCAAAACAATGGGGGGCCTGCCCTTCATGTGTTTTCATAGGAGCCTCCTGGTGGTCTCCTTGTGAGTTTTCTGAGAGTGGTGTGGCTCCATGCTCTCCGGTAGCTTTTATTTTTGGCTAGTTTGGTCTCTATCAGGTATAGAGGGTTAACTAAAAGGAAAGCTGACCATGCAGTTGCGGGGGGGGGGGCAGTAGTGTAGGGGACAAAGAAAGAGGGCAGTGAAATACAAATAGAGCCCATCCTATGCTTCAACCCTATGCTTGAATCACATGCCAGAGTAGTAAACAATGACATCAAGTCACCTCACTTCCCTCTACAATGGCAAACAAAGACATGTGAACAAGCATGCAGTGACACCACTGGGGGGAAACCAGGTATACAATGAGTGATTGTGGTTGGACAAGGGCCCAGAATAGGGGTAGGAGCCAGAAGAGGCATGTGCCTAGCGCCCCCCCCACTCTAGGAATGTTGCCTACAGCCAGTTCCGCCCCTGAAACAAGATGACAAAAAGGAATTTATCACATAATGTCATGCTATTAAATACATGTATAAGAATATAAGCTATTGTAGGGGACTGGAGATTAAGTCTCCTTATATTGAATGCAGAGACCTTAGGTTTTTGACAGCTAAGTGCTTGACCTAATTTACAGTTGGAAAGGGGAAACTGACCTAAGGGCAAAGGTAGTCCCTATACTTGGGGTTTGACACTTTCGAGTGAGACTAAGTTTGCAGACCCCTGATTTGGGCAAGCACTTCTTTAAATTCTGTTTGTGAGTAACTGCTAAATAAATGTACTGTATCTATCTGTGAATATCCTCCTGAAGGTTGTTCGACAATATTTATTATTGTCAAGTTAGTTATCCTAACATTTACTGAACCAACATTTAGTTAGCCAGCAGTATTTTCAACTTATTATCATAAGCTGTTCCTCATTCAGTTATTAGCACCTATAAGAACATATCGCACACCCAGAATACTTTCATTTTCCACACCTGCAGGAGGCATGCAAAATAAACTCTAACAGGAGAAGAAGAAAAATAATTCAAAAACTATAAAAAAAAAAAAGAAGGCCAACGGAAAAATTGCTTAGAATTAGCCACTGTATAACATACTAAAATGAAACTTAAAGGTGAACCACCTCTTTAAGATGACATGCAGACAAACTTTAGATTGCCATTTAGTTTCTTTTTTTATCTTATAAATCAATCAATTCAGAAAGACATGGCAGTCCAGAAGAGAAATATCATGAAGAATGTATTAGTTGGTACTTTTTGGGGGGTCCAATTCAACTTTATCCTACAGTTATTGGAGTTCAGCAGCAGCAATGCAACAGAATTCAGCTCTCCTTTACCCAAGACTCCAATTCCTTTCTGCTAAATTGTTTAAGAGCAAGCAATGCCAAGAATAGAAAGGGACAAATACTGCTTTTCATTTATATCTAAAACCACTGAACATTTGTATTTCATGCATATGGAATGTACTTTTGTAATAGAAGTGGGGATTTTTTTTTATAATTGAGCAAGTTTGTTAACAATTCTGGTGTGGTTATTTCCCAGAATGGCAGGAAAAAAAAAATGAATAAAGGAAATGTTAGGAATCCCAATAAGCCTGTTGATTAAATCTCCCTCTGATCGCTGAAAATGTTAAATGTCTCTGACAAGCTGAATAAATTAACTACATTAAAAGATCCACAAATGTTTTACAGAGCTCCTCCTATCTAAAGGGAGGAGTCTGGATTACTTCCATGTTGACTTCCATTATACAGCATAAAATTATCATAATGTGTTCAGGATGCCTATGTTGAAATAGACCAGTACTGGAAAAGAGAACTCAGTGAATACACAAGGCTTAGTTCCTCTGAAATCAACAGCACAGTGTAAGTAACAAATACTGTTTGGCTATAACAGCACTATATTTACTTGATTAATTTGCCTTAGACCAGCAATTCCTGCATCTAATCAGAGGTTTATTTTATATGCATTAGCATTGGCATTAAATAGTCCATCACAAGCCAGTAAAATAGGCTTAATGCCTATTTTATATATATAAATATATATATAAATGTCATTCCAATTGTTATTGAAGATATTACGACATGGCGATGCCTAGATAGACATGTAGCACAGGTGTTTTTCTTCTATGTACAAGGCTCCTTCTTCTAGTACTCCTTACTTTCATGATATACAGTATAAGGAAGGGGTGTGGATGACCAGGCCCCACCTATAGCAAACCCTCTTTAATGCACTTGTAGGAGGGAGAATGTGCATTGTGGGTAAAAACATAATGCTTTGCAACCATGTTTTGCACTTTGTACCTTAATCCCCCATAATAAATGATCCCTACTATAGCTTTTAAACTCAGTTTAATTTGACACTATAATTTCATCTGCTTAATGCTTGATTTCCAGTGAAGTATAGTCAGGAAAATTGCTTATGAAACTTACTACAATCAAATAATATGACATGAAACTTTACTGTGTTCTAGAATAAATATGACCAAGGTACAAAATGTGGCAATAATTGGTGCTGGAATCAGTGGACTAGCTGCTCTTAAATGTAGCCTGGAAGCTGGACTTGAGGCTACCTGTTTTGAAAAGAGTGACAGTGTTGGGGGTCTCTGGAACTATACGGTATGACATAATTTCAGATTATTATTAATAAAGAGGGAACTTGGATGGGCATAGAATGCTTCTGAGAAAGGATATGAATGATATGCTAAATTCATTAAAAAGTAAAAAAAAAAAAAAAGTTATATGCTTGTTTTTTCATCTTCTATACAGTATATGAATTGTGTTCAATGAAGCTGGACATTTTTGACATACTGGTGTTTCCAACTTTATTGGAAAGAACCAGTTGATACCTGGAGTTAGTGCTGGGCCAAATTATTTATGTAGAAAACCATGACTAAGGGGCCCATCGACTAATAATCAAATTTCCATTTTTTGACAAATCTCTGAAAAATCGTGGTTTTCTTTTTTTTTTAAAAAAAAAAAGCTTTAAAAATCTGAGATTTATTACGTTTAAAAACCACAAAACCTCTAAAACAAAACTTCACCAGGTAAAAGTTGTCATGGTCCCACAGAAATCAATGGGAGCTGCTTTTAAATCAATTCAGTCTTTTAGAGGGTTTTTTTTTCACTAGAAATTGTCTGAAAACTCAAATTTTTAGATTTTTTCGGATCTTTTTATAAATATCATTCGTAGTTTTAGAGAAAGTGACTTTAGTCATAGTTTCAAAAACCTCATCATTAAAATGTAGTCTTTAATAAATAGGCTTCCAAAAGTTATATTTGCCCCCACCTTATCACAAGTGGAAATACAAAACCATTGTATGCTAAATATCTTTTATAAAATACATTTTCTAAAGCTGGTCATACATGTATTGATAAAGTAAGTATATAATAAGGATTTAGGGGGGGTAGTGGAAGCACTCTTAAGGCTAATACAAAATATATTTAAGTATAACGGAAGTGCTACTTACAATGCACTTCCCTGGGCCCCTGTCTCATAAGTAATTCAATATAAATGCAAATGCATATGTTTACAAAACAGGGGTTTTTAGTTACAAAGTTATGATCATAAAGTTGAAAAGCCACCATACCACGTCAAGGTAAACCCCATATGGCGGTCCCTAACTTACTTTTAGGTCAGGTCACAATATAAAAAGATACTTCTCTGCATAATAGCATTACCTGTACACAATGTGTGTTGTGCATTGGTTTCAATCTGAAAGCTAAATCCTCCCCCGCCAGCAAGGGCTTTTAAGAGAGAGATTGCTCAAACCAACGCCCATATTTAAAAGCATAGTATAAAGGGGTATTGGGTGCTATTAAAAAACCACACTGAGCTGAGCCCCCCTAGATTTTTGTATGTTCCCCTGAAGCTGTGGCTCAGCTCAGTGTGTTTTTTTAATAGCACCCCATACCCACCCCTTTATACTAATGGTGGTCCTATGCTTTTAAATATGGGCGTTGGTTTGAGCAATCTGTCTCTCTTAAAAGCCCTTGCTGGCGGGGGAGGATTTAGCTTTCAGATTGAAACCAATGCACAACACACATTGTGTACAGGTAATGCTATTATGCAGAGAAGTATCTTTTTATATTGTGACCTGAGTTAAGTAAGTTAGGGACCGCCATATGGGGTTTACCTTGACGTGGTATGGTGGCTTTTCAACTTTATGATCATAACTTTGTAACTAAAAACCCCTGTTTTGTAAACATATGCATTTGCATTTATATTGAATTACTTATGAGACAAGGGCCCAGGGAAGTGCATTGTAAGTAGTACTTCCGTTATACTTAAATATATTTTGTATTAGCCTTAAGAGTGCTTCCACCACCCCCCCCCCTAGATTTTTGTATAAGGATTTGTACATTATTTGGTATCTTTATTGATGAGCTTTTAGGTCTGAAACCATTTTCTCAGTCTCAAAGGTAATCTATGTTACCTGACATTTAATATTGCTATAATAAAGCCTTGTAGCTTACACATTCCTAATAAAACCAGTGAAATTAGTTCATATTATTTATCATGATATTCTTTAAAATGCCTCTAGCTACTCTAGTTAATGCAATAAAATCTGAACAACAATGTGTCCAATCAAACAGAACAAATGATCTCCAAGGGGTAATTCTAGATGTTTAGTGATATCTGTGTATTTACACAAAATATTTCTGAGGATTTTTTAACTTCAGGGGAAAAAAATGAAGAAAGCAAACAGATTTTTGTATCTGACATAAAGTGGTCAGAGTAAAAAGGCAAACACACAGTGCATGAGCTGCAGGTTAATTGTTTGATTTGATTTTGCAAGTAAAGCCTATGTACAAATGAATGTCCCCACGGGCAGATTTCAGTATATAATTCTTATTCTAAAAAGACAGTTATTTATTTAGTGATTGCAACATTGTGGGCAGATTTATCAAGGGTTGAATTTCGAAGTGCAAAAAACTTTGAAATTCGACCATTGAATTGCATTTTTTTTTTATTGAATTTGGCCATATTTGGTCGAAGTCAAATCGTTTGATCGTACGATGAAATCTGATTTAATCGATCGAACGATTTTACTTTGACTTCTAAAAACGTAGCCAAATGTTGCCTGTAGGTTCTAGGAGGTCCCCATAGGCTAACATAGCAATTCCGCAGGTGGCGAAGTGTCGAAGTTGAACTTTTTTAAAGAGACAGTACTTCGCTTTTCGATGTCAAACTTTTTTACTTCGAATCAAAGTCGAATTTAGGCCTATTCGATGGTCGAAGTACCCAAAAACTAGTTCGAAATTCAAAGTTTTTAAATTCGAAAAATTCACTTCGACCCCTAGAACTTTTCCTCTTCTTTCTGCAATTATTCAGATTACATACTCTGGTCATCTTGCAAAGTAACCTACGTTTATAACTGAGTTGTAATTGCTAGAAATGCTACTAAATCTATCTTGTATTGTTCAATTAATTTTAAATGGGTGGGGGAAAAGTTTTTTTTATTAAACCCTTCCTCTTAATCCGTGGGTTTTGGGATCGAATGATAATTTAAAAAATATATATGCCCCCTGTATCCTGTGACGTGACAATTGGTATAGTACAATTATTAATCTTGCCTCCCATTACTGATTACAGTTAAAAAATTAGTCCCAGTGTTAAAACAGGTTCCACTTTCTATGGAGCCACTATAGCAACTGTACTTCCAACAAAAAACTCACCAAAGATGCAAGATACACTTGGGATTAAAGTTTAGTTCCATCTAAAATCATATGAAACTTAAAAGGGCTTTTCACCTTTCGAATATTAGCAATATTAACAATTTGTTTGCTAGGATCCAAATTACCCTAGCAACCATGCATTGATTTGAACAAGGGACTAGAATAGGAGAGGCCTGAATAGAAAGATGAGTAATAAAAAGTAACAATAACAATAAGGGGCAAATTTATTAAGGGTCAAATTCAAATTTTCGATTTTTTTTTTTTATGGCCAAAACTCTCAAATTCAATTGTGAATTATTCAAACTCGATTCGAGTTTTTTTTAAAAGTCAATGGGAGATGTCCAGTGACCATTTTTAGGCTGTTAGTAGCCTTCCTGACATGCAGGGTTTTTTCAGAGAAAAAACTGGAATTGTGTTTAGTCGGATTCTAATAGAATTCGATGCAAGTCTTCGAGTCGGGAATATTTGTCCAAGTTTTAGATATTCAATATTTTTTTTATAGATAACCCCCCTTTCCAATTTTGAGTATAATCAAATTTAATAGAGTTTAAAAAAACTCACATGAATTCGAAATTTGAACATTAATAAATGTGCCTCCCCATGTGTAGCCTTACAGAGCATTTGTTTTAAGATGGGGTCAGTGACCCCCATTTAAAAGCTGGAAAGAGTCAGAAGAAGAAGGCAAATAATTAAAAAAAACTATTAAAAAAAAGAAATAATGAAAACCAATTGGAAGGTTGCTTAGAATTGGCCATTCTATAATGTATAAAGAGCTAACTTAAAGGTGAACCACTAATAGCATACAGGGTTAGTGAGCCTACCACTTACCACTTACATAAAAGCATAAATGCAAAATAATTTATTTGCCACCTCATAGGTTTCCAGGGGCGTAACTACAGAGGAAGCAGACCCTGCGGCTGCAGGGCGGCCCAGGAGGCATAGGGGCCCCTTGACACTGCAATTCATATACAAGTTCAATAAATATTAGTAAAAAGCCTCTTGAAATATATTTTGGGGGCATAAAAAATAATTTGCTATGGGGCCCAGTAATATCTAGTTACACCACTGTAGGTTTCCTCAAGCAGTTGTTTCAGTTTCCTTTATCGGTAGGTTGGCCAGCCACCCATGTGTATTAGTTATCATGTATCAAATTTTAGAGTGAATTAAAACCTAGAATCCTTTTAATCTTTTGGAATCACACACTTGAAATAAAACAATCCCGCAAGATTAAGATATTGCTTGAATTACACCAGTTATGGAACACATTTCACGCTGTCCCTTTTACCTCCTTACATTAACTTTCCCAGTCAGTTCTAAAATTCTGAAATTAGCATTTTGAAACAGAAGTTGCTTCAAGTAAATACTTCCATTGATCACATACTCGGCTGGTGATAATTCCACCTAGTCTGAATTTTAGCTATATTTTTGTGTAGAAATATAGGTTGTAAAATAATGAGTATTTCATTACAAAAATCATCAACCTTAATTTTGAAATTTACTTTTAAGGAATATGCAGAAGATGGCAGAGCCAGTATCTACCGTTCAGTCTTCACCAATGCCTGCAAGGAAATGATGTGTTACCCAGATTTTCCTATTCCAGATGAATACCCAAATTACCTTCACAACTCCTTGTTTTTAGACTACCTGCGCCTCTATGTCAAACATTTTGACCTTCCGAGATACATAAAGTTCAAGGTATGCCTAACAGCAAATGGGCAAAACTACATGTAAGACTGCTGAAATTTGTTAAACATTATGAATGTGCTGATTTTTCTTTAAATATCTTATGTGTGGAAAATGGAAAATGGAAAATGGATTTGTCGGACTGGGATGCCAGTGGCCTACCAGAAAGCCTTAGACCTTGGGCCCACCAGAAAACCTTAGACAGTGGACCTTTCCAAACTATTATTTCTACTCTACTCACTGAACCCCATAAAGAAATAGGGAATGACCATGAAATAGGCCAAATGTTTAGAAGCAAAAGGGCCCACTAACACCTGGGCCCACCGGGGGTTTTTCTGGTATCCCGGTGGGCCAGTACGACACTGTGGGGCAAATTTACATAAGGTTGAATGTCGAGGGTTAATTAACCCTCGATAATCGACTGTCGAAGATAAATCCTTCGACTTCGAATATCAAAGTCGAAGGATTTAGCGCTATTCGTTCATTTGAACGAAAAATCATTTGATCGAACGATTAAATCCTTCAAATCGTTCGATTCAAAGGATTTTAATCCATCGATCAAAAAGCTACCAAAGCCTATGGGGACCTTCCCCATAGGCTAACATTGACTTCGGTATCTTTTAGGTGGCGAACTAGGGGGTCAAAGTTTTTTCTTAAAGAGACAGTACTTCGACTATCTAATGGTGGAATAGTCGAACAATTTTTAGTTCGAATCATTCGATTTGAAGTCGGAGGTCGAAGGTCGAAGTAGCCCATTCGATGGTCGAAGTAGCAAAAAAAACCATTCCAAATTCAAAGTTTTTTTCCTCTATTCCTTCACTCGAGCTAAGTAAATGGGCCCCTGTGTGTATGTACATGAATGCAAGATTTTCTACATCTTTTAGAGCTTAACATATTTTTGTGTTCATTTCCTTTCCTTTTTTAACCAAATATATGAAATAATTGTACCAGTATATGTGTTAGAATCACTTTAAACAATTTGCAGAGATCTATTGTGGATGTATCTTTAAGATGCAACTTGTAAGGTAGATAATCAGATTGCAAATAATCAACCTCTTCCCTTCAACCTTTTTTGTGATTGTTTTGGCTTCCAGATAAGCAAGTGGGATTATTTGTGCAGTAGCAATCTATTTATCTAAATTGCTTCAGTTTCAGTTCCCGGTTTGCCCTGCTTAGCTCAAGAAATAAAACAAATGATATTCTGTGATTAAAATAGGAAAAAGTATGTTTAGCACAAGTCCTATGCATTACACAAGGGGGTATACTGCCCCATAAAAGGAACAATAACACAACTAACAAAAAATTAACAGAGGAATGTAATAAAAGTCGCAAAGAGCAAAACAATTCGCACGAATAAGACTAAAAATCCACATCTCGCAATGTAATATTGTTCCTTAAACTGTTATTGCATTGCGAATTTTAATTGCGCACTCATAAGAAGTGCTTGAAGGCGTCGTAATCTTTTGGAGCAAACATAACGACTTTTTCAGTAAGAAGTTTTATTACATTGACTGCGCATTGGCGCAAACTATAAAATTCGCAAACGGTCTTTCACTGTCAGAAGTGGTCGCTAAACAGTTTCCAGGCTCGCAAAAGCTATATGAAATTCGCACAAAGCAAAATTTGTTCGCCCAAAGGCATAACTTTTCGCATTGCGAATAGTTTTTTCGTTAGCGATTTTTATTACATTCCCCCGTAAGTGTTTTAAAGGAAAGACAAAATAATGTACTGGTGCACTGCACTGGCAAAACTGGCATATTTACTTCAGAAAAACAACTATAGTTTATATAAACAAGCTGCTGTGTAGCCATGGGGGCAGCCATTCAAGAAGAGGATATACAATGGATAACAGATACCTTCTAAAGAATCCCATTGTATGCTACAGAGCTTATCTGTTTTCTGCTTTGCATCCTGTGCCTTTTCTCCAGCTTGAATGGCTGCCCCCATGGCTACACAGCAGTTATTTATATAAACTATAGTAGTCTTTCTGAAGCAAACACACAAATTTTACCAGTGCAGCACAACAGTACATTAAATTTTCTTTACTCTAGGACACTTTCATTTTTGGTGATACTCTTCCTGTAAGCATATACTGACATGCATTTTTTTAAGTTCTAGGTGCATGACCTTACATTTATCAAAGTTGATTCTCATCTGCCACCTAGGCACCCAGATTGCCAGTTTATCCAGATGCTGCTGCAAGGATGTCACATCCTGGATACAGTGAACTGGCCTGTATAGTTGTGTGTTATCTGCAAACACTGATACTTTACTTTCAATGCCCTACCCCAACTCAGAATTAATTAATTGAGTCTATTTTTATTATTAAAATATTTGTCTTTTGTTTAAGAATCAAGATGGGGTAGCCTGATCTAATATAGCTAAAATATAGTATCTATATCCACATTTCTCTTTCAGACAGCTGTAGTCAGTGTGCAGAAATGCCCAGATTTCCAAATAACCGGTCGGTGGAAAGTTATTACAGAGCAGGATGGAAACCGATCATCAGACATATTTGATTCTGTTCTCATCTGTACAGGCCACCATGTGCATCCAAACCTTCCTCTGCATTCATTTTTTGGTATGTGTCCTATAGGAATATCTAAAATACTGCTTCTTGTTCCCCTTTATTTTTGCCTGATAATAATAAGAATTACCTCTTTTTATTTTTATTTTCTCCCCCTTTTAAAGAGGTGTGTTTTTGACAAGATTTTAAAGTAAAACTAAATTTTTGGCAGATCATGTAATCACAATTTATGTTTACATAAGGTGAAGTGATTAAATATTTGGCTAAAGAGAACTGAACAGTTCCAAAATAATCTAAAATAAACATTGAAAAACAAGCAAAGTTCGCATCGGTATGTGTTATTGTGCTCTAAACTCTTTGAACTTGAATTCCCATAAAAAATGAAGTCTGATTTCAGTTACACATTCCATAGTAAAACATATTTTGGCAAAAAAGTCTTGTTAATATAATTTGTGTCTTGTTGCATAAACTCCATTTGTTGACTCCAAGCAAGGTATCAACTGAGGCAACTTAGGGCGACTATAGAAAACGCATCGCCGCATGTGCATTAGCGCAGGTGACTTTGCATTGTAGCCTATGGGGAAAAACGCCAAGGCAGTTCTGGGAGATAGTCGCTCAAAAGACGAGGCAATTAGTCGCCAGGCGACAAAATCTCCCGAATCTCCTTGTGTGGACTAGCCCTTATCATCAAAGAAAGATTCTACAGGAGACTGAACCATAATCTTTAAAAAGTAAATAAAGGATTACAAGATTTTAAGGGTAAGGCCACACTTTGTGTTTTGGGGAGATTTGGTCGCCTGGCGACTAATCGCTTTATCTTTGCGGCAACCAATCTCCCTAAACGCCTTCCCTGACTCTGCGCCGGCTAAAATGCCATCGCTAATCACATGTAGCGATTCGTTTTCCGAAGTTGCCTCACGAGCGACCAAATCTCCTCAAAACGCCCAGTGTGGCCTTACCCTAAGAAGGACCCAAGCCACAGGAAAACCTTTGTTGTAATTAAATTCATACTTCATATGCAAAATGTGTTTGTTGGGCATAAGATAACTTCTTTACAATTCCTGTCAGTAATTCAACTTTGGCAACGTAAAACTCCAGTCCAGAGGTACACAGTGACTCCATTAGTGACACCCAAAGAAGAACAGTATCAAAAAGGAAAACAGCTGATCTGTTTTATAGCAGATTCAAATTTTTGAAAGCTAAAGCTTAACTAAAGAAGTTCATGCCATAGCCCTTCATCATTGATCTTCATAGAGAGAACATATTTAGGTATCTTAACTTGTAATAATGACATATACAGGGCAGGCAGATTCAATCATTTTCAGCATTAAGGAGAACAAGTCTACTATGAGATAAATGATGGCCTGTAGTTTCAAAAATCTCAAAAAAAATGAAACCCATAAATTCTAGGTTTTTTTTTTTTTAAAGGGATATTGTCAAGGGAAAATATGTTTTTTTCAAAATGCATCAGTTAATAGTGCTGCTCCAGCAGACTTCTGCACTGAAGTCTGTTTTCAAAAAAACATACGTTTTTTTTTTTGTTTTTTTTATATATATTTTATTTTGAAATCTGAAATGGGGTAGACATATTTTCAGTTTCCCAGGTGCCCCCAGTCATCTGGTACATATAAGAACAGCACTCAATAGTAAAAACCCATGTCCCACTGTGAAACAATAACCTGTTTCCAGAAAGCAGTTCCATAGTGCAGCACTGGCTCTTTCTGAAAGCATATGACCAGGCAAAATGACCTGAAATGGCTGCCTACACACCAATATTATAACTAGAAAAATACACTTATATGATAGTGAATTATTTGCTGTGTAAACAGTGTAATTTAGGAATAAAAACGACACCATAAAAATCATGACAGGATCCCCAAAAATTTGAGTTTTTACTGAAAACTACCCTCAAAAACTCAATATTTTCTGGGAAAAAAACTTGAACTTTATTAAATAACCTCCTAAGTCTTAAGGGAATCATTTTTATCTCCATGTTTCTAAGGTAGGTATGATAGTCAATCCTTGTCTTCTGCACTTTGCTTGTGAAAGGCTTAAATATTTGTTAACTGTGATTCTGGACACAGAACTGCACTAATTCCAAGACAGATAATAGTATGTTTTATATGTTTCATTTAGGCATTGAGAGGATTACTGGTCGCTACATGCATAATCGAGAATACAAAGAGCCCACACAATATGCTGGAAAGCGAGTGTTAGTAGTAGGCCTGGGCAATACAGGAGCAGACATTGCTGTGGAGCTAAGTCACACAGCACAAAAGGTAAAGAACATTTCTTATAATACATCTATAAAGAATATATACTGTACACCAACTTCAGCATTGGAATTTTGGACAAATCATATTTTTTTCAGATCAAATATTTGTCCAAAAATTAATGATAACATTTAATTTATGGTGTGGGACAAGGAAAAACATTATATAGGTTGGAGATTTTTGTGAGCAGGGCTTCATCTTTTCTATTGTTTGCTTTTAAAAAATTATGTTTGAATCTGCTTTCATGTTACATCAGCTGTTTTTATTGTTCATATGTGCTGTAATACATGGTTTCTAATTTGGTTAAGGTGTTTTGAAGGATCCAGTATAATAATACATATTTCACATTTACACATAATCACATATTTATTTACAAAGACCAACAACCCCAAATGATTTGATCAAATTAACGGATGTTATACCTCAGTGAGATGTACCAATGTGTCACCCCTCAGTCGACTGACCTGAAACTCACAGGACCCACCAGTCCAGTAGGTTTGAGTTGAAAAATGGGCCGCCACTTAAGGACAGGTCACAACTGCCCACCACACTGCACATTTGTGTACTGAAGTTCGGCTCCAGCTCTGACATAACTTTTGATATCATCTAAGGGGAGTCAGGCTAGGGCTGTGTACCCCAAGCAACATGTTGCCCATCAACCTTTTGGATGTTGCTCCCAGTGGCCTCAAAGCGAGTGCTTATTTTTGAATTCCTAGCTTGAATTCAAGCTTTAGTTGAATAAAACCATGTGTAAACCAGAGCCAAACAGAGCCTCCTGTAGGCTGCTAATCCATATAGGGTCTACCAATAGCCAATCACAGCCCATATATGGTACCGCCAGCTAAAAGTTTGGCGATCCTTGGTCTCAGGTCTACAAGTCCCTTCAGGCCAAAGTTTAAGGGTATGTAAAGGCAAGAAATAAAATCCCATTTTTATAAGAAACCTGACTGTATGCAGTGAAATTCTCCCTTCATTTACTGCTGTGGATAAGAATTGGCAGATGGTCCCTAACTGCTGAGTAGGGAAACAATCATACTTATGAACAGTAGTGGGAGTTTTGCAGCTTTGTTTATGACGATCCCTAAGCAGCCCAGACCACACTGAGCATGTGCACGGTCTTGCAAAGATGTATAACAAAGTTACAAGATGGTGACCCCCTGTAGCCAACTTTGAAAGCATAAATTATTAGTTTGATTAGGCTTGTAGTGCAGTAAGTTCATGTTTATATTAAGTATACAAAATACAGCATTTCTAGCCTTATTCTATTTAAGACTTTACATGCCCTTTAAGAAAGGATGGATTCTTAAACCTTGCACCTATTTTTTTTTTTTTTAAAGCTTTTATTTTTGCATGAACAATAACATAGGACATACAGCGGGGAGAAAATAAAAGAAAAGGGAGAGGAAAAATAAAAATTGTGGGGAGGGGGGATGGTGGTTGGGCCACCCATTGAACAGTCCAAGAGACATACTATGCCAAAAGAGTCAATCCATGTCTGTGGTGGTGTCCTGACACGAGGTCCAGGGGTTCCAAATTTTAGCAAATTTCTCTGGGCAACCTCTACTCAGGTAGGTCAGCCTGTACATAGGAAGAGCATCATTAACCAACTTCTTCCACAGTGGCACCGTTGGAGGGTCTCGGAGCTTCCACTTTAGTGCAATAACCTTCCGTGCATAGAATAGTAGTAAACGGAACATTTGTCGTGCAGCCTGTTGCGGAATTAAATGATCCAAATGACCCAGTAAAAAAATTCCCGGCTCCAGGACCGGAGGAAAGTCCAAATAGGTTTGCATATATATGGCAAGGTCCTTCCAATAAGTATTGATAATCGTACAGGACCAAAAGGCATGCATTAAGGTACCCGGTTCTAGACCACACTTATAACACAAATCATCTGGGATCAATCTCATACGAAATAAACGTACTGGGGTAAAATACAACCTATGAATCATTTTATGCTGTATAAGCCTATCCCCGCTACTAATCACTGTGGAAACAAATGTCGAGGTGATATCATCCCAATCATCCAGGTCCAAGGTAGGGATATCCTGGGCCCATTTACTATAACATTTTGCATACGGGTTACCTCTTTGAGAATTTAACAGATTATACACATTAGACAGTCGTTTCTTCTTTTCAGGTACCTTAAGCAAAGTTTCCAAGGCTGGGGTTTCCAGTAGAGGTGCATTAGAGAATTGGGCAGTTAGAGCATGTCGAACCTGGAGATATCTGTAGAACATTGTACGAGGTAACTGAAATTCTTGGGACAAGTCAGTAAAAGACTTAAGCGTTTGATCTTGATACAACTGGCCCAAATATTTGATGTTATAAGTTGCCCACAATTGCGGGTCTGGTATCGTTCTTAAATGTGGCAGGGATGGATTCAGCCACAGTGGCATATTGGGTGATACCTGAGGGGTGGCGGGTTTTCGTAAAGCCAAAGCTTTTTTCCAAGCAAGAATACCTGTACGGAATGTGGAAAGCGGCAATCCGTTTTGGGAGATGCCACGAAATGGCAGGTTAGCCAGTGACTCAAAGGAACCCGCCACCGCAGCAGCAGTTATGCTGGCAGTGTCATCAGCCAAAGGGTTGAGCCACCCCGCCACATGAGTAAGTTGAGATGCTAGATAGTAAATAAAAAAGTGAGGCAGGGCTAGGCCTCCTAGTGCCTTAGGTGCCGTTAGAGATGCTAGCTTGACTCGAGGTTGTTTATTCGCCCAAATAAAGGATGACACCATGGAATCCAACCTTGAAAACAGTGCCGCCGGCATAACAATAGGTGCATTTTGGAACATATACAACAGTTTAGGAAGGATAACCATTTTTATCAGATTAACCCTGCCTATAAGATTAAGTGGGAGTGGGGACCATAAGGAGAATTTGTGACCAGTTTCAGCTACTACTGGGTCCACGTTTAGGGCGGTATATCGGGAGAGGTCCGGATGAATGACTATGCCTAGGTATTTGAAGTGGTCCACCTGTGTTAACGCCTGAGCTTGGGTGAGGGGTCGCTGTAGGGATGTACCCAGGTGTAGAAGTGTGGATTTGGACCAATTAACCGTAAGACCCGATGCTTTCCCAAACTGATCAACAACCTGAAGCATTCTATCAAGGGAATGACATGTATCTTTTAAATAGATCAGGGTGTCGTCAGCATATAGAGAAATTTTCTCTTCCAACGCCTCTACCTTCCAACCAAGGATACCCGGATCATTACGAATCAGGCCAGCTAAGGGTTCTATGGCGATAGCAAATAAGTACGGGGACAAGGGGCAACCCTGCCTCGTTCCTCTACTCAATGTCAAGGAGGGGGATATCTTATGGTTAGTTTGAACTCGAGCAGTGGGATTTGTATACAATAGTTTAGCCCATTTGAGAAAATTGGGTCCAAAACCCATGTGTTCCATGGCTGCCCATAGGAAGTCCCAGTGTAGCGAATCAAAAGCTTTCCTGATATCTAAAGCAACAATTGCCCCTTGATGTTTGTGGAGGGCTAAGTACTCCAAATTAGTGTAGAGCCTACGTATGTTGATGGATGTGGCCTTCCCAGGCATAAACCCAGTTTGATCGGGATGAATCAACGTCTCTATTACACGTACCAATCGCAGCGCTAGAATTTTAGCTAATATCTTATTATCACACGTGAGCAGGGAAATAGGCCTATAAGCAGCACAGTCCTCAGCATCCCCACCAGGTTTTGGAATTAGAACAATTAATGCTTCCTGGGTCGTTGGAGGGAGGTGACCCTGCAGAAAAGCCTCTTGGTACAAGGTTAGTAACCTGGGCGCCATACTATCCAGTTGAGCCTTGTACAGCTCGATAGGAATCCCGTCTAGCCCAGGGGCCTTTCCAGAGGGGAATGCAGAAATTGCTACCTTGAGCTCTTCTAATGAGATAGGGCTTTCTAGTAATTGTTGTTCAGTAGCGGAGAGGGTGGGAAGTTTAGCATTGCTAAGAATTTGCAGTGGGCAAGAATCTTGGGTAGGAAGCGCTGGGTTGTAGAGTTGAGTAAAAAATTCCCTAAAGGCATTGCTGATACCCGTAGGGGAGTCGACTAGATTGCCATTGGCTTCCCGAACCCTAGGGATAACTGTTATCGGCTTTTGTTCTCTAGAAAGGTACGCTAAGAGTTTGCCAGCTTTATTGCCTTTCTCAAATACAACCTGCGAGGTACATAATAGTTTTTTCTTAGTTTTGTCAAGAATGTGAAGTTGGAGATCTCTTTGAGCTTGCGCAACCTCAGCATAACAGGCAGGGGATGGATCTGTCGCGAATCTAGCTTGGGCAGATGTGACCTCATCACTTAAGCCTTCCAACTCCGCATTTAACCGGCGTCTATACCCCGCTATGCTGCCAATAAAGGATCCCCTAAGACAGGCTTTAGAGGCCTCCCAGACAATTAAAGGATCGGCGGAATGCACATTTTCCGACCAGTAATTCTCCAGATCTCGTGTCACCCTATCAGACACGTCAGGTACAGTAAGCCACTTAGGATTAAGGCGCCACATGGGCGTAGTACAATCACAATCCGATCTAATTGATAGGGAGAGTGGGGCATGGTCTGAAATACCCCCTGGTAAGTAGCGGGCATTAGTAATTTTGGCTTGCAGAAGTGGTGATGCCAGTGCTAAGTCTATTCGCGATGCCGTCTTATGGGCGGCTGAGTAACAAGAGTATGTTTGCCCTAACGGATGGGCCTGTCTCCAGACGTCAACAAAGTTATAAGTGTGACACCAATTAAGCAAGGGGGTCGGGCCTGGGTTACCTGGGGGACAACGGTCTAGCTCTGGATTCAAAACCATATTGAGATCACCCATTAGCAGTGTGGGGGCTGGATCCATATTCAATAATTTCCCCATGACCTCATCAAGTATAGCGATGTCGGCTGGTGGGGGCAAATACACACAAACCAGATTAAGTAACTGCTGTTGCAATGAACATTGCACAATAACATATCTACCAAGTCGATCAGTATGCAATTCCACAATAGTGAGATTTGATTTTTTACTCACTAGAATTGCCACTCCTCTAGAGTAATTAGAGAGTTCAGCGTGATACACTCTAGCAACCCACGCTTTCTTTAAAGCCAGGATACGGCCCCCTGTAAGATGCGTTTCCTGCAGAAAAACCAAGTGTGGGCGGTACTTTTTGAGATATTGGAATACCAAGCCCCTTTTAATCTTGGAATTGAGGCCTCTGGTATTCCAAGAAATTACATCGATCGACTCCATATCGTAAATTTAGGGAGATAACCAGGCATAGCCATACAAAATGTAACAGGCCGAAGCCTAGGTGGCCCAACGGGGAAGGGTGGGGGTGGGGAGAAAAAAAGAAAACATACAATTCCAGTAAAGTACGCTCGCATTGTACAACAATATATAGACCAAACAATAGCCCTCCCTCCCTGTCTATCCTTAAAACTAGGCAGACCTATTACCCGTAACTACCAACTGTGGGGTATAGTACAAGCCCCGGAAGAACAAGTACTGTGTCTTCTAGATCCTGAGAAGACTCCGCCAGCGGGCTCTGGACAATGAGCCCAAATAGGGTGCAATCGCCCAATAAATGGCGTAGCAGCGACTCTGAAAGGAAGCCAAAAATTAAGACAAACCATCGTTGATTAGTGCCCAGGGCTGTTGCGGGGGTTCAGGTGGTGTTTACCGTCAAGCCAGGATGCCGCCTCCTCTGGCGAATGGAAAAAATAGGACTGGGCGCCGTCAACAACCTTGAGCTTGGCTGGATACAGGACAGCATATTTGTATTGTAAATCCCGCAGACGTTTCTTGACAGCAATAAAGGTGCTCCGTTTCGTTTGTAGAGCCATGGAATAGTCCGGGAACAACATAATTTTGGCCCCATCATGTTGTATGTCAGCCATGCGGCGTGCAGCATTCAGTATGGCATCTCGATCCCGAAAATTTAGCAGACGTAGCAGGAAGGGCCGCGGCGGGGCCCCAGGTTTAGGGGGTCTCCCCGGCACACGATGCGCCCGCTCCACCACAAAGTGATGCGACAGGATGTCAGGCCCAAACTTGTCACGGAGCCATGTTTCAATAAAAAGCACCGGATTATCACCTTCAGCTCGTTCAGGTAAGCCAACAATCCGAATGTTGTTGCGGCGATGTCGGTTTTCGTAGTCCTCAAGCAGCTCCGCTTGCTGTTTAAGTTGCTGCGTCAAGCTGTTGAGTTGGGCTGGAATTGGGCCTTGTACGTCCTCCATGTTGGAGATCCGGTTCTCCATTTCCCTCTGCCTTTCGCGGATCGCTTGGACATCCGCACTCAGCAGGGAGAAATCCACCTTCAGCTCCTCTATTTGGGTAGAGAGGGCAGCTCGGGATTCTGCAATAGCCGCCAGGAGTATTTGGAGTCCTGGGTCCGGTTGCTGCAGCTCGGGCGGATCTGCGTCACCATCATCACCGGTAGGCCGCGGTGGAGTGCCACTGGGTTGATCACCTTTTTTGGCAAAATGGTCAATAGTTTTCTGCTTCGGTCCAGATTTCCCCATGCTCAATACGTTCAGGAGACCGAGGATAGTCCCAGACCGTCGAATTAAAAGGGCTCAGGATGATTTCAGGAGAAATAGTGGCGGAGCTCACAGTCAGCACGTCTTACTCCGTCGCCATGCAGGACACGCCCCCCACCTTGCACCTATTTAAGCAGGCTCATGCATAGTATAACAAACTTGGATAATTACTATAAATCCGCAAACTTTCTTTGCTCAGACTACCATTTTATAATATTTACACAAGCCACATGAACACACATATATACAACTCTTCTCAGCCATGGACAATGTTTCAGGACTTTATACTCAGGCACCCTATGGCAAATACTGCCACACATGCAGGCACCAGTGAGTTTAATCACATGCATTTTGTGTATTAACCCTGAATACCATATTCGGAAAGCAAGAGATGACTTATTATGTATTTCAAATGTGGCAATTTTCTTTTTAACTATGCGCGTTTTAAGGGCTGATTTTCCTCCTGTATACAGTTTCTTGTCTGAATAAAGCCAATGGAATGCAGTTAAGGCTTCCAGGCTTGGCAAATCAACTATAGTTCAGATATATTCAGACATAGGGTACTTACAATATCCATTCTGTTGAAAAACATGATCACGACCATGATTTTAGTCACATTTTAGGATCTTATGGTCTGTGGAGATAATTAAGTAAAAACAAACTAAAGTATCATTGGAAAGAAGACCCACAAATAAAACCATAAAGAATAACTTATTTTTGTTAACCTTTTCTGCTATCACCTCCCCCTTTGTAAGTTTTTATGTTTTTAAAAACATAGCTTAATATGGCATGTGATGAGGGATTCAAAGAATCAAAACATTTAACATGATTTGGAGCCAAATCTTTGACTTCATTCCTAGATGTCATTATTCAAAATGCTAAACAATAAAAACTGTTGCATAAGGTTATGTTAGGGATTTGTTAACTATCCTTCAAAGAAGCAAGTCAAGATGATAGCAATATATATCTTTATTGTGTTTTATTGGCTCCTGCTTTATTAGAGCTCTGCTAGTGGCATTTATAATACATTGGTGTATTCTTTGCCCCTTTATAGGTCTGGCTAAGCACTAGAAGCGGCTCTTGGATTATGAGTCGTGTCTGGGATAATGGCTACCCTTGGGATATGGTCTACTTGACACGCCATCAGTCCTTTCTCAATAAGGTCCTACCTAGAGCTATATCTGACTATCTGTATGAAAGCATGATGAACAAAAGGTTCAGTCATGAAATGTATGGCTTGGTACCTTTGGACAGGTATGTTACTGCATGAAATTATATAATTGCTTAGAAATAGTTCTCACATCTTCTCATCTATATTCACACTATAATGGAATGTATATTCACACTGGCTACACCAAGATAGGTTGGAGAACATGCACTACATGTAGCTAATATTACACATAATGGCAGCAATACATCTGACACTGTTCTTTTGTGTCAGAGCAGGCTGCAAAAAACAGAGAGCACAGATGCAGTTGATATAAATGCCTTCTGCACCCAAATGGCACTTGAAGATACAGAATTTGATGTTTACCTGCTTTTATATCTTCTACTATTGTTGCAATTTACAATTCAGGGGTTCAAGGAAAGAACCTGTTTTCAATGATGACCTAGCTGCCTGCATTACCTGTGGCACTGTTGTTGTAAAGCCCAACATTAGAGAATTTACTGAGACGTCTGCCATTTTTGAAGATGGGTCTGTAATAGAAAATGTGGACGTTGTCATATTTGCCACTGGATACAGCTATGCTTATCCATTCATTGATGACTCTATCATGAAAAACAGCAACAATAAAGTCTCACTCTATAAAGGAGTCTTCCCACCAAAGCTTGAAAAACCAACTCTGGCTGTTATTGGATTGGTCCAGTCCTTAGGTAGTATTCCATCAACTTCTGATGTCCAGGCTCGCTGGGCTGTCAGCGTTATTAGAGGTAAGTGGAATGTCATCCTGTATGTTGAGGGTTCATTTTTGTGTGTATTGAGACTGGAAACTACTGATGACAAGAACACATTTAATCAATGTCTAACAGGAAGAAAGGGTGGGGTTCAACTGACTTCCCTGAAAATACCATAGCTGCTGGGTCCAGAGGGAGAGCGAGCTGGGACGTAACTTAAAATACTTTCATGTTTCAGATTCCTGGTTTTTTAGAGCAATTGTGGGAGTAGCACAATTTCAACTCAGGGCTTAATAGTGTTGTGTTTGTATTTACGTTATAGAAAGGTGTATATTGCCAATCTGTAAGGTTAAGTCCACTTTAAATACTTGTCTTTTACAGAATTGTAATAGAAGAGTTGTTTTTAATCAGCCATAGTAAACTGCCTGTATTATTCCTGTATTTCTTGTTGTAAGGAATATGTAAGCTGCCACCCAAAGAGAGGATTGTGCAGGAACTTAATGAAGAAGAAACAGAGAAGAAGAGCTGGTAGGGCTATGTTATTTGTGTAAACCCATGCACTCCTGCCTTTTTAATCCTACCTTATCTCTTATTTCCACAAATCAGTGCAACATGACTATAAAAGGGATCTTAATATTATTGGTTGCTTCACCTGAGCAAACTTCGTACCTTTTAAGTATGGGAGTATAACCACAAACATTAAATAACAGGTGATAAATGGCACCATTGCAGTCCAAGGTAGAAACCAATCAGATATTTGCTTTCATTTCCTAAATTGTAGTAAACTGTTGAAAGGTAATTGCTGATGCAAATGTACTTGTGCAATTTAGCATCTGTTATGGTAAATGAGCCCCAGTAAACACAAAGGGGACTAAGAGGGATTCACCCAATGAGTTCATAAGAAAATATTGTATTTCTCTTTCTTATTCAAGGTTTGGTCGGAGTGAGACTTTGTCCATGGATTACATTACCTACATGGATGAACTGAGTTCTTCTATTGGCTGCAAACCTAACCTCCCTCTGCTCTGCATTACTGACCCTAGACTAGCCTGGGAAGTGTTCTTTGGGCCTTGTAGTCCTTACCAGTTTCGACTGACCGGCCCAGGCAAATGGGATGGTGCAAGAAATGCAATTCTAAACCAATGGGATCGCACAATTCAAGCCATGAGAAAGCGAGAAGTTCCATCTCATACAGATTTGTCTTCGTTTATTGCTTTGATGAAGTTGCTTTTTATACCTTTACTTCTTTTTACTGTTTTTTTGGCCTGGTATTAGAAATTAACATTTAGAAAATAACATTTACAACAAGTGCTCTTACTAGCCAAAGAAGTTTCTTCTTCATTGATATAGATTTTACAAGACCATGCTTAATGTAATATTTACCCCTATATATACATTTGTACCAGTCAGAAGCATTTCAGGCCCTTATGATGTCGTGAGGTGGCCAAGTTGATGCTGCCCACCCCTTGGTCCCCAATTGTGCTCTCTGCAGTAGAAGAGCCGAATTTCGTCAATTTAAGTTACCAGGAGAGGCTTTTTACTTCCTCTGGTAACTTGTGGGTTACGGTTGCCTGAGGCGAGTTTCTCAACTCGCCTAAACAGCGCCCCTGGTACTAGTACCAAACAAGGTAGTGATATCTACAAATGCAAGTGACAATGTATCAACACTAAAATCACTTACCCTTGCTTGGGCCTTTCAGTATTATCCTGTACATGCTGCTAGCTTCCAAGAATGTCTCATGTATTTCACTGTAGTAAAATAAAACATTGCCATTATAAATTAAAATGGGAGGATAAAATATGTTGAATATTTATATCTGTTTTCTGCGTTCTTGAGCAAGAACTGTAATATTCTACAATATACAGTGGACATTTGGCTTGTCTGGAAGAATGCTGTAAGCTGGAATAGCTGAAGATCCAACTTATAAACAAAAAAGCTGCTATTCATATTGTACGAGGCAAAGTCATAAAAGGCTGATCATGTGTAACCCAAGGCTGAAGTTCCAGTGGGTGGGAATATGGAAATGTAACCACAAGGAGGAGAAGCGGGACAGAAATAGGACAATGCAAGGACAGTTTTAAATATTTTTAACACACTTGAAAAGTCTGTATAAAAGGTATATACAGTAGAACCTTGTTTTGTGGTCCCATCTATATATTATGCATAATACATTTCCCTGATTTTACATTTTCCTGGATTTAACACCATTTTTTTCTGGTCCATGAAAAACGTAAAATGGGGGTTCTACTGTACATATAAAAGCACTTCTAGAGTGTGTGTGTGTGTATATATATATATATATATATATATATATATATATATATATATATATATATATATATAAAACAATAATAAACCGCACTACACAGGTCTTATAGATGCAAAAAATAGTAAGTGTTTATTCGACATTTAGGTTCAAATACAAGAACCTTCCTCAGGTGGCGACGTTTCGGTTCAAATACAAGAACCTTCCTCAGGTGGGGTACCCCACCTGAGGAAGGTTCTTGTATTTGAACCGAAACGTCGAATAAACACCTACTATTTTTTGCATCTATAAGACCTGTGTAGTGCGGTTTATTATTGTTTTATATGTTATAGACTTTAACCAGCACCCAGGCAGCTGTTACTTTTGAATGTGTGCTCCAGCACAGGACTCAGTGTGTGTGTGTGTGTGTGTGTGTATGTATATATATATATATATATATATATATATATATATATAGATAGAAGTGTAAAGGATCGCACTCACAGGTCTTAAGAGTAATAAATGGTCTTTATTGGTGGACAATCGCTGACGTTTCGGCTGATACAACAGCCTTTTTCATAGTGAAAAGTGAGACAAACAGACGGAAAGAAATACCCCGGTGTGGCGGGAACTACAAAGAAACACCGAGAGCAGAGGAAGTGACGTGCGTGTAACAGTATAATTGAAAATCAGACAAACGTGAAACATATATCAAATACAAAGGAAAAAAAGAAGAAAATAAATAACATATATTAGAAACAAACCTCAGGAATCAAAAAAGTGGCTACCCCAAAAAAAACAGGTGAAAACCATGTAAAAAATAATAATAATGATAATCAAGAGTTAGAGCCGCACTAAAAATGTGTTCATGTTAGCTACTAAGAGCGTAAACAATGTAAAATCCAACTGCAAAGAAAAAAACAGCAATGTATCCAACGAAAAGTATTAGCAAATGGTACAAAAGGGAACAGGAAACGCATGACACAATGTAGCAAGGTATCCATAGAAGAAAAAATTAGTTCATCAAGTTAATAGTATTTTAGATAAGGTGAAATGAATGAACAAGATATGGAATGACATATAGAATCAAGGACAGGAAGCAAACGAAAAAAGAGTAGTTGGTAAAGGGATGACACAAATAACTAAATAATCTATATACATATAAATTGATAGAAAAATGGGTGAGAAGAAAGAGGAAAAAATTCGATGAGGGAAATAACCAAAAATAATTAGATAAAAATAAAAAAATAAAAATAATAAAAAAAAATAAAAATAAAGAGAAAAATACAATTAAAAAAATGCAAAATAAATAAATCAAAATGAAAAATGGGCCCGTAGAAAAATTGTTGGTAATGTCAAAATAGTCCAAAACCAAAGGAAAAGTAAGGAACAGAAGCAGGGAATTCCGTATAGTAAAACGAGAATTACTGATAGCGATGGGGCATGACATTTTTTATTACTGCAATCCCAGGTAGCACACTAGGTGTGATATGTAGTATAAGTCCCGTACCATCGATATATGACCCATGTTGATGTATAGGTCTCATGTTATAGACCTGTGTCCCGTGATGAGTCACGTACCGGAGGCCTGTGTCCCATGTTATGGAGCCTGGGTCCCGAGTCACGTACCCGAGGCCTGTGTCCCATGTTATGGAGCCTGGGTCCCGAGTCACGTCCCGTAGGCCTGTGTCCTATGTTAAAGAGCCGCACACCCAAAGGGGCATGAAGTTATTACATGCTGAGTACACAGGCTCGGACTAATGCATTATGTAGCTCATAGGCAATAGGGCATAAAGTTATACACTACTGACAAACAGCGTGGTATATGTGAGAGAGATAGTGCTGCACTCTATGTCAACCAGCTGTACCTGTCTGCATCAACCAGCTGGGAGCTTTAGTCATCTGTAGTCGTAGATGAAGACAGACACCAGGCCCAAGCACCTTATGCTCCAGTCATCCGCAGTCGTAGGTGGAGCCAATCGCCGGCCAAAAGCACCTTCTATACAGCACCTATATATATATATATATATATATATAGTTCCAGCTGTGGTGCACTCCAGTCAAGCATTTTTTTCATGCCTGGGTGCCGTCAAATGTATTATAGATAGTAGTTCCCCAAGATTGACGCACTCCAGGGCTTCATAATGCAGTTTAGAAAAGAAAATTTATTGTCAACGTTTCGGTCCCGTTCTGGGCCTTTTTTATGACATTACAAACAGAAAGGGTGAACTGATATATATATCTATATATATATATATACATGCTCCTCCATGATATATATATATATATATATATATATATATATATATATATATATATATATATATATATATATACAGTATAACCATTTATCAACCATTTAGCAACTTGCCTGGGTGCTGGTATATAAGGTAACATAGTACCGCACTCAATGGGAATACTTGTGAAAAAAATCAACATTTATTTAAAAAATCTGACGTTTCGAACACCAACTGTGCTCTTTGTGGTTATCCTTGAGAAAGCAATTTTTGTTCAAGGATCCGCACACACTCTATTGTTCTGCAGTTGGGGAAGTGCCCCTTTCTTTATTTTATAACACCACAAGTATCCTGTGGTGTTACTTGTGGTGCTATAAAATAAAGAAAGGGGCACTTCCCCAACTGCAGAATAATAGAGTGTGTGCGGATCCTTGAACAAAAATTGCTGTTGCTGTGAGACCTGGCTGGGTCTGCGGATGATCAGCACCACCATTGCAGTAATTTAAATACATGAGTTGCGGTGGATTGTTAACATATCCTTGAGAAAGAGCACAGTTGGTGTTCGAAACATCAGATTTTTTCAATAAATCTTGATTTTTTTTCACAAGTATTCCTGTTGAGTGTGGTACTATGTTACCACTGCTGCTGCATCTAAGTGGTGGCAAATGGTCTGGACACATCTTCCTTGCAGGCACCTTTCATTCAAATCATTCATTAGGTCAGCACAATTGACATGAAGTGTACTGCACTTACTGTTCAAAGCATTTGTTAAATAGCAGCAAACCTGCTGATTCAAAGCACTTACTCTAGGCTATTGTAAGTTGCCTGTGTTTAGATTACAATATACAGTAAGTTATTCACAGTGGGAGGAAATTGAATCAATCACAATGCAATTCTTTACACCATCAGAAAAAGGGGGTGCAATAGTGTTCTTGAGGGGTTATGTAATAAAAGGTGCAACGTTTGCTACAGGTCTAATCACCTATGCCAATCAATCAGCAGGCAGCATTTACTGGTTACAATGGGTTACTGCACCTGGAGAAACGGTGCCTTTTATTTCATAAGGGGATTTAACAGGTTACACTATAAAAAAGGACGGCACATTTTACAACAAACACTGCCACTTGCCAAGGATACTCAACCAGCTTTTTTTTTTTAAATAGAAATTGTACAAATTAAACTTTGAAAGAAGGTGTGTTGATAAAAGAAGCAGGGTTGAGCACTAAGGCACATAAAACCCCTCGTATTGAATTCATTATCCTTACTGAAAGTGAACAGTGAAACAGATCCGAGAACAAAAAAAGACTTACTTAGGAGGGGTTATAAATGTACTATTATGAACTACATAATACACACAACAAGATTATGTACAACTTAAATACTCCAACAAATAAGTATTGATATGCTCTTTGCATTCACTACACAGTTTATCATAAAAAGCATGTAACCCAAAACCACCATACACAAAAGTTTGGAAATTGTTAAAGAATATTCTTACCTACTGTACCCCAATGTATAGACAACCATTGCTTTCTAAATACGCTCTGACAAGGTAATACCCCTTGAGCTCTCTCATTTACTAAAAGTGAGGATTCTTAAATAGTATTTGTGGTATTCTAAGGAACAATTTTTTCATACAATAATCCTACTGCTGTCAAACAGGGTTGCCCCTTAAGTTGTACATATTATCTCCAACCTTTATACCTGTAAGCCACGTTCAAAAGTAAAAAGTTGGGTAGAAACACAATTAGGAAAAAAGTTACTGGGGATTCCAAAAAAGGGCTGTGATTGGCTATTTGGTAGCCCCTATTTGGAATGACAGCATTTAGGAGGGAACATCGCGTCTACTTCCTGCGCAAGCTGAGGAAATCCCATTTCCCACCATTCATACTCAAAACCTTCTACAGAGGGACTATCGAGAGCATCCTGATCAGTTGTCCAGGGAGGTAGTCAGGATCAAGGAGGAAGCCCTCTTGAGGGTGCAAGGTCGCGGTATCCAAAGGGTTAAGCAAGATACAAGGTCAAAGTCCAGGCAAGAGTTCAATGGCAGGCAGATCAGGATCAGATAACAAGAGTCCAGGCAGGGGGTCAAAACCAAGGCAGGAGCAGGAATCAGGATACAGGAAACAGGAATCAGGAATACAGGAGCCCAGGTTCAGGATAGCAAAACCTATTCTTGGGCGCCCTTCTGGTGTCCTGGGCGCCCTTTTATAGTTGAGTTTGGCGCCATTGTGACATCACTGGGGTCCTTACGCCGGCGTGTTTGCGCATGCGTCTGCGTTGCAGCACTGGCGTCCCAGCGTCCACGTGGGCCGACTGGACACAGCCATTTTGGATTCTTCACCGCCGGGAGCAGACGCGTCCCTTCATGCTCCCGGCGGCCTTGACAATACTCAGGGACCGGACAGATCTCTCTCACACACACACTCCATCTGACCTTACTATATACCACAACAATACACAGCCACTGTACGCCATTGTATAAATAAATAGCCATTGGATACCATTGTTCTCTATGAGCACATCTTCACTTTATCATGTTCTTTATCATGTTCTTACTACTGTCATATCACAATGATATACCCATCATGTCTGACGTTTAGCATTATTTACTTAACATCTTACATCTGCTGAGTGTTCACTGTCTTGTCCTGTCCCTGCACTATGCTGTCCTGTCTTGCAGGAGTTACATATTTTTGCACTTTTTGTCAGTTGTCCGGTACATCTATGTTGTGTGTAGCACCATGGTCCTAGAGGAACGTTGTTTTGTTTCACTGTGTACTGTACAAACGTATATGGATGAAATGACAATAAACTCACTCTTGACTCAGTACGCCATGTTTTTATTCAACCAAAACTTGCCTCTAAACTAGGAATTAAAAAACAAGCACTTGATTTGAGCCAACTGGGAGAAACATCCAAGGGGTTGGTGAGCAACATGTTACTCCGAGCCACTAGTTGGGTATCACTGCTCTATACCATTGCTGCTCCCTAATTCAAGGATCACTTCTAATGAGGCCTGTGAGTCACAATATTGAACTTACTGACTGTAATTGGACAGGATTCACTGTGGGGTACCTAAGATATTAACATTCCCCCCAGTGCATTGGTCTTTCCTTGTCCTTTAATTTGACCACAGCATTCTGTTTAACATATTATGCAGATAGCTTTATAAGGGTGATGGAATAAAAGCTTTATTGTTTACAGCTCAAATGTAGTACACTTTTAAGTCTAAATTCTATAAGGTTACGCAACATATTTGGACAGGAAGCTGATTCGCAAGATGAGATTAAGTTTTCTGTCTACAGTTTACAATTAAATTAGTTTTGACCTGTTTTCTTTCCCTTGAGTCAACAAAAATGGTATCTGAACAAAGGCTCTTCAGGCTACATTAAAAAGTTTCCATTACATATAAGACACTAGCTTCAGATTCTGGTTTTGGGAAAAATAAACAAACTTTGCTAAAAGTCAAGCTTACATATATTCTATTATATTAACCCATGTAATGAATGTATTCCATGTAAATGTTGAAGCCTGAAGAACAAAGAAATCATTAGGTGGGGTGCAAACTGGACACTTTGTTGGATGTGACTACACCTATGTATCTATATGTGTGAGCTATTTATTGTGTGTAGGGCAGCCATCAGGGGGGAGAGTTGTAGGGGGCCCGAGGGTAAGGGGGGCCGGCCAGGCCCCCATCTTTCTGAGAGCTGCTGACTTCGGGAAAGCATGGACGTTTAAGGGGCCCAGGCCACTAATTTTCTTATAATGTGGGGGGGGGTTGGCCACCAATTTTGGCCACCAATATTTTTTTCTTTTTTTACTGTGTGGTGGACCTGTGGGGTGGGGAGGGTGGACCTGTAGGTGGGGCTTGCGGTGGGCGCAGCCCAGGTGATTTCTGATGGCGGTCCTGATTGTGTGACCATAATAGCTTGATCTCAATCATCAATTAAGGTGCTGATTTTGCAGGTAATGTTACGGTTAATAATATACATTAAAAGCACAACAACAAATGAAACAAAACATATTTTAATGTCTTTGATTTAAAGCAGTAAATTTTAAAGCAGTAAAATTGATTTTAACTAGGATTAATAGTGGCTTTAGCCTTAGTTGCAAATCCTGGGTGATCACATTCATATTGCACCCCAGTTTATATTAAAAATATTTCCTCTTTGCTAGCAGCAGATAGAATCATACTCATATTTTGGACTATGAAATGACAGCTAAATAAACCTAAAAGAATGAAAGTATCACATTTTTTTCCTTCTATTCTATCTCTCTCATTACCAAGAAGATGGAAAGAAATCATTAGTTAACGACATCTATCCATACTACTCAATGCAATATAAACATCAGTTATACTCATGACCAAGATATTCCATTTATGCAGTACATACCGAATAAAATGGCAACTAGCAAAACACAAAGGCTTAACAGAGTTTTTAGGTTTAGCCCAGATTCTGGAGACTTGTTAACAAGACGAGTCCTGGTTGGGTTCAGTGTTCGCTCCCATTGGGATGAAATGGCTTTCTTGGCACCAGACCACATTCCAGGCCCATTTAAGCGATACTGATATGGTGTAGAAGGACCAAAGCAGACTGTCCATGCAAGGAGAGGGTCCTTAAGTAGAAGTTGCATGATGTTGGGACGGACATCAATCTCCACAGCAACTTCATCCATATAGTCTATAAAGTATGACTGTAGTTTCTGATTCCTGGTTGCAGCAAACCTTTGCAAAGTAAATATAAATAGTTTTAGATTTAAATATAACTTACTGTGTCCCTGCATTGGCTTCAGAACCTATACTATAGTTTGACATAGCTGTTTAGCAGCCATTCAGAGGAACCATATTTACATGGCAGAGGTACATACTATAACATAGAGCAACTGCACTGCAAACTCATTCCCCAAAAGAGCCCTGCACCTCCATACAAACAAAACACAGATATATTGTGTTGCCTGATGTAATATCCTCTCTGTTATGGTGGTGTAACATTGCTTAAGGGCAGAAAGAGTATTACACTAATTTACCTGTAATTATCAATTTCTTGGCAAAAGGTCTAGGCCCCTTGTTACTTGTTACTGTTCTGACATTACAGTTTGTCTTAATGCCAGCATTGCTTCTCCTTAAATGCCACTGTGTTTTATCACATTTCCTACCAGTCATGTGACAGTCACCCTTTCTTTTTTTAGTTTCACATTCTGGAGTTTAATTTCAAAGCCAAGCATATTATTAAAAAGGTGGATGGTGACAATAATTGGCAGAATCAAATTATTAAAGACGATTTAGTTTGTAAAAATGAAAAGAGAAGTAATAGTATTTGGGATGGAAAATTCAGTCCTTGGTAGTAAACTTCCTAATTTAAATAAAATCATAAACCCGGGGATGGGTTTGTCTACAGTGCTGTATGTACACAGAACCCATGTCACAGGAGCATTGAAAGTAGGATTTTTTTTATGGGAACGCTCTGCCTGGTCTAAGAAAGTTGGTTCTGTAGCAGGACTGGAGTACCTGAGGTCCACCAGAGAAACTTGCCCCAGGAGACCACCACTTAAGCAAAACCATAATGATGTGGTAGTAATGATAATGTAATCGCAAGAGAGCAAACGAGGTAGATCACTTTACTGAAAACACTACATTTGCAGAGTCTGAATATGGCCACTGAAATTGTCATTAAAAGTAATTATGGGGAGTTTTTTTTACCAGACCAGATTTATTGACATTTATTATTATTATTATTATTATTATTATTATGTATACCATATTTTATAGATTTTATATATTTGGTGTATAAATGTAATATGTATTTATTATATAAAATAAAGTATGGGGGTATATATTACAGTGGGGGACAGTACCACTAGTATTTGCTTAAGAGCATGAAATGCATCAGGGTGAGGAGTGGATACTTAAGAGTAAGTCAGATAGTTTTTTAAGTGTGAAATATTTGAATATAGTTATATTTTACAGTCTGGCCAATCAATACTGTTGGAGTGAATAGGGCTGATCAGATTGTAGTTGTGACTCCTATTTTTGTTTCCTATTAATTGCCAGTCCCATTTATAAGAGAATTCAAGCCTCCCCCAAACTCATGCTCCATCTATTGGCCTCCGACCCTGTACTGCCTATTACCATAAAATGTGCTCCTTTGTGTGTACATACTATAAAAATAAGTTGTGCAACAGGGTTAACAGGCACCATCTTGCTCCATTTCAGATTCTCTTCTGTTAGTTTGCCAACACCGAGCCTGCAGGAGCATGCACAGTTAAGACTGAATCCGGACCTAACTAACTGTGCATGCTCCTGCTGGCTCCATATCAGGAAACTGACAGAAGGGGATCCAAAGTGGTGCATGATGACACTTATTAACCTCACTGCATATTTATAGTAAGTACACACAAAGGAGTACTTTTGACTGTAATAGGCAGTTTAGTTTGTTAAAGCATTATGTGTATGCCTAATTATATAAATGCCCATGCGAAAAGTAAAGGCACTCGTCGTTGAATTTTATCAAGAGATGGAACCTGGAAGGCTATAGGTTAAACATCCTTGATGTATGATATCTCACCTAAAATGTGGCTTCAGCCTTTCATCATTGCCAGAGACCCCTGCGTACACTATTGGAAAGATCATGGATATGGCCTAAATTTTCCACTTTTAATTATTCAAATGATGGAAGGTATACTATTTGTCAAACTATAATTGCCATTCATTCTGATCTATTCTAAACAGTACCAGGCAAAGAGAGTTAAAGAGCATCTGAGTTCATGGGAAAGAGATTTGCAGTATGCCGGCCTTTCTTCAGAGGTAAAGAAGGAAAGAAGACTGGAAATATTAAAAGAATATTGAAAAGTTGTTAGGAATAGACTGTCCCATAACATACTAAATGTAATTAACTAACCGTAAATGACGATCACACATGCATAATAGAGTAAAACTGGTACTCTATTGCGCATGAGTGAACAGGAATTTATGGAAGGGATGCTGGTAGAAAGGTAAGGTGTATTTCACTGGATTGTGCCAATATTTCCCTTTTCAGTGCTTTGATTTCTTTACTTAGGCTAGAAGAACCTAGTGGTGAGCTACTCCATTCTATTCCTCCAGTTTGAAGCAAAGGCTGCCCTATACAGTAGCTAGTTCTATCTGTCTCATGTTTCCTAGAACATGCTAAGACAGTGACTATCCTGCAACTGACTAAAACCTAGTTCACAGGGTCCCTGTTCCCCGACATCACTAAAGAAGAGAGTCTCTCTAGGGCAGAACAACTTTACTGTGCCATGTTGATCCCAGGCTCCCTGGAACATCCACCAGATCAACTGATGAAGGGTGAATAGGAAGGACCACTCCATGCCAAGCACTATATTAAAATGTCCGAAAGAAGTCACAGAACTATGGGCCAATTATATAGATATGCTAATAAACTAAACTAGATCCATCGGCTTCTGCCCAGTAATTAGGGAAAAGAGAAGCGAAGGGATTTAAAGTCATAGAGGCTTTTAATCCTATGGCTCACTACACTAAAAAAAAAAAGTGTCTTTCTATCACTTTTTCTAAGCTTCAAGCTCATTCCAGTACCCTCTTTACAGGAAACCTTAACGGTGGCTATGTTTGGCTGGGGAGCCTAGGACAAAAAGGCCCCAGAAAGAATACCGCACGAAAGTGACAACCCCTTTAATGATGTCAGGGAAAAGCAATAGAACTAGCACCGTCATAGCACACTCTAGGGGGCAAATTTACTAAAGGGCAAAGTGACTAATGCGGGCAAAAATTCACCAGCGCGACATCATTTCGGTACCTCGCCGATATACTAATGACGTAACTTCACTAGCGGAGATAGACTCTAGCGGTACTTCGCTCAGTAACGCCAGACTTGTCTTCGCCAGCTCAGACCAAGCAAAGTGCAATAGAGTTGATAGGAGTTCCTAAAAATTTAGATTGGAGTCCCAAAAAATGCTGGCGTCTTTTCCTTTTTTTAGGTTGATAGGCTGCAAAAGAGCGTAAAAATGTGGGCTCATGTGTAGGGCATTATAACAACTCTATTTTCTTTTATTAAGCTTCCCTGGGCTTGTGTAATGTAATGTATTTGCTGAAACATATACGTTCATTCAACTTTAACTTCCCGTCATATGCAAATTAGCCAACACTAGCACAACTTCGCTCTGCTTGCCAAATTAACACTAGTGCAACTTTGCCAGTGTTCTGCACCCTGGACGCAACTTCACATGTTAGTGAATTAGCGTTGTCTGAGCAAAGTGTTGCACTGCCTACGAAGCCGTCACTGGCGAATTTTCGCCACTTAGTAAATTTGCTCCTAGGAGTGTAGAAATAGTAGCATTTCGCTTAGGAATGATAGCTGGAAGTAGTTCCCCCAAAGTAATACTGACATTTAAGTGAAGGGACCACAGCTTGGAAAGGGACTATGGTAAAAAAAGAACCAGAATCTACTCCCTCAGGCATTTACTGGAGGGGATTCAGACTACTCCTTCTCTACATTGACACCAGTGTTATGCTCCATCCATGAATATTGCTGCAAACCATTTTACCCTCATAACATTTGTAATACAAGGGTACTACACATTAAGGCATGAATTGATAAGTTTTACGTACCACTTTGTTTTGAACTCCATACTCTTCTTAATGTAATCTTCCATTCTGGCTACTGTTGGTAAATGTGCTATACCTAAGGAACAATTTATCATTAGACCACAGTTGCCTTCTGCCTGTAACCCATAGGCTTCCATTTATAATTTTAGGTATTAAAAAATCATACAGCTTTATGCTTACATTTTCCTCAAAAACTGAAAACTCTTAGATTAGAGGAAGGCCAACTGATAATCCTTTTTTTGCATTCCTTGCATACACATCTGATATTCTATAGCAGGATTCTCAAACAATGCAGCTTGCACACAGTCTGGTTTAAGGTTGCCAGATCATGTGAAATCTCAGGGACACTATTAATAACTTGCATTATTAATTATCAGCAATTTCAGCAGTGATACCATTACGCTGGGAATAAAGAATGATCAGCAAATTGGAAACCACTGATCTAAAGCAGAAGTGTTCATACATTACTAGTGTATAATTTACTTTTAATGAAAACATCCAAGAGCTACCACTGAATCTGCATTGTCAAAATTCATTGTTTCCAGGCCCACCAAGCAGCAGCTAGAGGAGAGCATTTTTTAGTGTCTGGGGCTTTTTGCCCACATAGTAGGTGTCTCTGCAAGGAGGCATGTGTAGGCTGCAAGCCCACGCTTACCTTGGAACACTGCCAAAGTGAGAAGCCAGCAGCCAGTGATGTGGGGGTGCCGGGGTCCAGGCAGGCAGGTGCCATCTGGGGGGCTGACCGGGCCCCCAAGCCCTGGACCTACCCCTGCCACTGTTTGGGCAGTTTATACGTTTGTGATGTGAGCCATGACCTGGAAGACTCTGCATGCAAGTCTCACTCTCCCGATTTATCTGGTACCCTATGACTGGGTGGGGAAGGCCCTTTGCCTGGCTGACCTCCTGGGGGCTTGTGCTGCCAGCCTCTGCAGTGTATGGGGCCGGTCCTGGACCCCCGCTCCTTCACTAGGGAAGGTGGGGTACTGTCTTGAATGTGTGAGTTTGCCCTGCATTCCACTTTATTCCAGTCGGGCCCAGTTGGAAGCCTCTGGTCTCCGCTCCTCTCCCCATGCTCCACCTGAGCATTTTTGTTTTCCCACCAAACCATCAACCAGCCTCCCCCACTCCTGCTGAAATTCAAAAAACGGAAGAAAAAAGTCAAGATAGAGAGCCTTTTTGAAAAACTGCACTCTCTGAAGCGAGGGAATCAGAGCAGTAAAATAATCCTTTGAGAATGCTGAACACAAAGCAATCACAGTGTCATCAAATAGAGAGTATTCCTGTGTTTTATAGCCAAATCTGCCCTATACTGGCACACTAGGTCAAAGAAAGATGAAATCAAAGGTGAGTTTAATTTCAAGTTGTCAGGTGGACAATAGTGACTGAAATGAAGACTCTTCTAGTTCAACAACAACATCTTAAAATATCGTCCATGATAATATGTATGTGGGAGTGTGAGGCCATAAGAGTGGGACTTGGATATGCAGCCGCCTGTGTCCGGTGATGTTAGAAATAGTGAGTGGGCAAAGTTACCTGTCAGGGTGCCTGATGGGGTGTCTGGGACTGCTTATGTGAAAGCGGTGATGGGTGTTAGTGAAGCTGCACAAAAAGTTGTGCAAGTGGACATTGTTGGTCATATTTATGCTAACTTGCATGTAGAAATACATTTGCAGACAAGGGGAACGAGTGTTGCAGTGGAAGAAAGTCCCGTGGCATATGAAAATGTGAATGTGAGTGTTCCTAGCTTTGTGAGTGTAAATAAAGCAAATGCATCCAATGTTATGAATGCTGCAGATTGGAGTGTGGGTGCATGTGTGTTGCAGGGGGAGGCACTGTGTGGGGAAATTTTCCCAGTTTCAGGAGGATTTACCCCTCAGAGCCTGCGAAATGCAGACATGTATTTAGGCTGCAGTGGGTGGGGGAGAGTACCTTGCTGGAGAGTAATATTGTCATTGACAAGATATACTGTATGGGGTTTCTGTCTTGGGATATTTATTGTGGGATTGTTTTACATACTGCTGTCTATGACTTTGGTGTATAAGGTCACATTGTTGTGAGTCAATCCCGCCCCTTTATTCTGTCCATCCAAGAGTGTATTGGAGGTGTGGGTCAACCAGATACTTCATCATAAGCTACCATGTGCTGAACTGTGCCAGGTGCCTTGGAGTAGGTCAGGTGGCTAAGGTTTATCCCAAGACCATAAGGTATAATTTTTGCAGAGAGCTTGGCCATACTTATGGTTCTTGTCCCTTATCATGACAAAATATTGACAGGGCGTTTAGGGCAGAAATCAGCGACCCTGAAGAGGTTGCTAAATCACCTCATGTTATTGAGGAAACACAACTTCAGCCCAGTCCTTTCCTATCACTCAACCCTTTGTGTACTCTCATCCTTTAACCTCATCTAGGGCACAGAGGGGAAGAGGGAGGGGCACCCTAGTAACAGGGCACAGATGGATTTCCATAATTCACCCTAGTGGTCGACCAGATGCTACTCTGTTAGACTGAGTAGTGGAACAGCGGTTAAAGTCTTCCTCAATACGAAAGACTTTGGACAGGAGGAATAAATGGTGAAGTGTTGGGAAAAACTCAGGGGTTCCCCCAGGGAGCTGAATTGTACTGCTTCCCTAGTGAGGAACTGGGGAAGGTGGCAGGTATGATACCGTTTGAGCTTGAGAAGATACTCTCTTTGGAAAAACAGAGGATGGACAAAGCAAGGTAGAGGGGTCTGTGGTGTGGCATTCATTTCTTTCCATTGTGAGTTACTTGCTCTTTCTTATGTTTCTCAGGTATGATTCTGTCTCACCCTTTGTAGATCTTTCCAGCAATATATTTTTTTGATTGGCGTCATACAGCTCTAGGTGAGTAGCCAATCTTTTGTCTTCATGTCTCTGGTTTTAGGTAGTTTCTTTCTGCTCTATAAAGGAACAGTTTAATGCCGAAGTATGTAGGTTTGGAATATGTAAGAAGTAGGTATTGTGGCCTTATTTCACGTTAGTAATGGCAATAATGCTTACATTTTAACTATTATAGGAACAGTAACACAAAAAAAATTAAAGTGCTTTAAAGTAATGAAATTATCATGTACTGTTGCGCTGCACTGGTAAAACTGATCTGTTTGCTTCAAAAACTCTACTATAGTTCATATAAACAAGCTGCTGGGTAGCAATGGCGGAAATTGAAAAAAGGCTATATGGCACAGGATAAATAGTGGATAACAGATAACACCATTATTATCTACTGTGTATCCTGAGCCTTTTCTCCTTTGAATGGCTGCCCCCATGGCTTCACAGCAGCTTATTTATATTAACAATAGTAGTGTTTCTGAAGAAAACACAGCAATTTCACCAGTGCAAGGCAACACTGCATTATATTTGTATTACTTCAAAACGCTTTCATTTGTTAATGTTACTATTCCTTTAAGCTCATGGCACTAAATTGCTTGTAAAAGCAGCAACTCTTTAAACAGTAGTTTAGTCAGTCTCAATTGTGTTATGCATGCTTTAACTCTGGTGTAGGATTACTTTAAGGGTTAGTTCACACGAGGAGATTCGGGAGATTTTGTCGCCTGGCAACGAATTGATTCGTCTTCTGAGCGACAATCTCCCCGAACTGCCTCAGCGTGTTTTCCCATAGGCTATAATGAAAAGTCGCCTGCGCTAAAGCACACGCGGCGATGTGTTTTCCACCCTAAGTACCCATCTGACCCAGTCCCTGCCTCTCTGTGTCTCCCTTATGCTCTTGATTGAGTGTCCAGGGGGCCTGAAGCATTTACTTTGAAAACATTACAGTATTCCAAATAGGCTGAATTGCCTGGATACTTCAGCCAGGAATAATGAAATAGGATTCCAATTCTATTTTGTTGGTTTGCCAACTAGCATTCCTGTGCTGTTATTCTCATGACTCGCTGAGCAGCCTCTGGGAAACCAAAGTCTTTTGGGTTCCAGGGGGATTATGGGTGTAAAGGAAGGAAACAAAATGAAGGAATTGATGGAAGTGGAGCCTACAGTTAAATTGAACTTAACACAGGAAACCTCACCCACTTCGGACATGGAAAGAATTGATAGATTGATAGCTCTCTATTCTGTGGGTGGTGGTGTATGGCCATTCTTAGTTGATGGAGCAATATGCCTAGTTAATTCTGATAACAAGTGAGGCTCCTCCATGCTAACTAGTTATGCTACTCCTGGTGGTCAGCATCCAAATTCTTAGAGGTACAAGTGGAATTCACCACAAGATATTGAGGAATAACAAGCCCTAGATTTTCAGGGCAGCATGCGAGCTACACTGAATGGATCAGCATGTGACTACCCATTGACAAGTGCGGGTAAACCACTGAACCCCATTCGTAATAGGGATCGGGGATTGCAATTTTTCCCATGAACAAGGTATTCCCAATAAGTGCAGGTTATTGGTCATGTTGATTAAGTTCCTGTCCTTTACACACACCACCCATCACTACTTCTGAATGGATGGTTCAATGAGGTCCTTGGATCGACACTGCTGTGGTCAGCCCTGGCCCTGGCAGAGTGCAGAGAAGATAATCAAATTTGACTATGTAGAGGAAGTTAAAGTCGTAACAATGCTTCCGTAGTTGACCTTGCAGAAGGATCATTAATGGAGTGTCTGCTGTGCAGCAGACCACTTCTTTCCAGTGTGGGCCTCCCCCTAAGAGGGTGGGGAAACTGCCTGAACCCCCACAAGGAAACCCAAGATTGTGGGGCTTGGAAAGCTACCTAGATGGGGAAGGAAGAGAAGTGCACCATGTCTTATTCCCCCCCACCACCCCTTACCCAGGGAGGTTTAAAACTTTGCTTGTTGAAAGGAAGCTGGAGTGGGTGTGGGATGCACCTGGGTATAGAGCCCCTCACCAGTAGCCTGCAAGTGCATAGAGAGAGCACAAGCTTGCAGGGTAGTTTTGGTGGTGGTCAGGACAGTCCCTGGTCCCCACAAGGTGCATTTCCTCCACAGAGGTGCACTACAACCAGCTACAGGTTGGTTGGGAACACTCAGGTGTTATGGGGAAAGTGGTCGGCTACCCCTGTGATGCTGATGTTACAGCCCCCCAGGCAGCAGCACTTCCTATTACCCGGGGGGGGCCTTAGCGGCCTCCTCCCTGGAACTGTCCCAGGTTTCAGAGTGGGGAAGGGAGATGGGGCCTCCTGCTCCTGGCATGGCTGTCAAATGGGGATGGATGGCTTTCAATGTAGTTGCTTCCTGGTGCTTAAAGGCCAGACAGGACAGTTGCTCGCTAGGGCTTAATGGCTGGGGTGGGATGGTTGCTCCCTGGGGCTTAATGGCCAGGTGGGACGGTTGGGGGGCATGAGGAGGGGTGCAGAGAGTGTGTAGGCAGGTCCCTCCCCCAGGCTGAATGTTCATATAAAGATGAAATATCGCTTTATGGCACAATTATCTCATGAGTTGCTCTATATATGCTCTTATTTGGATTGCTCTTTAAAGGGGACCTGTCACACTTACCATCAAATCTTTGAGCAGGCAGAATGGCCTGTACAGAAAGAAACCCCTACATTTTTAACATTATTTTACAAGCAATTATTCCTTATCTGAATTTCCTGTCAATCAAGCAAGTCAGTCCAACAACTCCAACTCTATGCACTCACAGCACTCAGCATCTACCCCATCGTAATCCACTGGTTCAAAGGCATTTTTACAACATAAAATTCATATTTTAAAAGATTGTTGATTAAAATGGAGCAGGCAGTCCACTATCCATTATTCTCCTTCATTACATGCTCACCTTTAAATATTCTAGTGGCCCAGCGAGCTTGAAGTTCAGCGACAGGCAAGATGGCTCCCAGGGGATGTACAAATCCCAAAAAGGCTAGAGTTGGTTTTTCTATATGAGTAGGGAAGACTTGTTTATATAGAATGCCATTTATGTCATCTATGATCTTGGGGTCCTTAAGAAATGGGAAGGAGGGTGTATACCCCGTAGCAAAAATAACTTCATCCATGTTTTCAACCACTGTATCATCTTCAAATATGACTGAGGATTCAGTGAACGCCTTAATTTGGGGTTTTATTTTAACAGTTCCGCATAAGATACAGCTGGGAAGGAAATCGTTTACCATAGGCTCTTTTAACTGTGCTCTGCAAAAAAAAAATTTTAAAAAAGGCCTTATATGAGAAAAGTATTTGTGCTCATGTTTTTTTCACAGAAAACATCTTGCAAACAAGCGAAAATAACATAGTTCAATGAATTTCAATAAAGCTTAACATTTTAAATATTTTAATAAACTGGGAAACAAATAAATCAAGCTGTTTGAGACAATTTCCATTGACTTCAAAAGAAAATTGGCAGATTGTACGTTGTGTGTTTTTTGATTTTTTTCCTTTGCTAAATCTTGACTGTTCAAGGTTCAGAAGAACATTTCAGAATGTGCACAGCCCGGGAAACCAACAACAACCAGCAACAAGACAGAAGGTGACACCACTACACCAAAAAAGTACCCTGGGTTGGCGCATTTTTCATTGAAGAAGAGCGCTGGCCAGGGGTTTGTGGTTAGCTCTTATATCACTGGAGAGCGCACAAATTGGAACCACCCTCCATAATTAACCCTTTCCTTGTCCTTTACATGATAAGAAATGTCCTTTTACCTTGCACAAAAAGGTGTGTTTGTATCAAAATCATGTCTGTGTAGACATAGGGGCATATTTATCAAAGAGTAAAATTAGAGATCACCACAGTCCCCTAGTGTGAAATTCCGCCACTCTACATTCATTTCTATTGGATTTTTAAAAGAGTATGTATCAATGGGTGGAAGTGAAAGTTCATCCTTTGATAAATATGCCTTTCAAAATGCTATAGAAATGAATGGAGTTAAGTGATCTATAACTTTACTCTTTGATAAATATGCCCCATAGCCAGACAGCTTAAAGGGGAACTATTGCAAAAATGAAAATTTAATATACGCTTCAGCATACTGAAATAAGAAACTTTATAAAAACAATCAATTAAATATTCTGCATAATTTCAGAAATAATCAAGTTTATTTTCACTATGCTTCTCTCAGCATCTGTTTCTCTTCATTCTGTCTTCATGCAGCAGTTGGGTGTCAGATGAATGATCCAATATATCTTATAGGGGGGGGGCTCCTGGCTCCCTTTACTAGCAGATGAATGAGAGCTCATTCAAGTAACTGATTCCAGTACAAACAAAATCTAACAAAATAATTGCCTTTTGCACAAATTCTGCATGTAGAGAGACAGAATTTCTGGTGATTTTAAAAGAGAGAGTTCTAATCATCTTCTAGGCAAAAGGAGTCCCCTATAAGATATATTGGATCATTCATCTAACACCCAGCTCCTGAATGAAGAGAGAATGAAGATGCTGAGAGAGGAATAGTGAATATAAACTTGATTATTTCATAAATGGTACAGAATTTAATTGATTTTATTTACAAAGTATCTTATTTCAGTATGCTGAAGCTAAAATTCAATTTTCATTTTCCCGATAGTTCACCTTTAGTGTTTGTATTTAGTCATCTAGCACCTGAAAATACACTTTTCCTTTGCAACAAATGTTATATGTTATACTGAAGTCCTGTATAGTGATGTAGCGAACTGCCGATTTGATGTTCGCGAACGCCGTTCGCGAACACCGGCAAAAAAGCGAACAGTTCGCGAACAGTTCGCGAACTTCGAACGCTCGATAAAATCGTTCGATCGAACGATCGAAGGATTTTATTCGTACGATCGAACGATTTTCGTTCGAATCGAACGATCGAAGCTATTCGATCGAATGATTTTAATTCAATCGAATGCTTATAATCGTTCGAACGAATGGAAATCGTTCGATTTTAGCGATCGAACGGTCGAATGGTCGAACGAAATTTTACTTCGAATCGAACGCGAACACCAATTGGCGAACGTCGCGCGACGTTCGCGAACATTCGGCGGACGCGAACAGTCGAAGTTCGCGCGAACTAGTTCGCCGGCGAACAGTTCGCTACATCCCTAGTCCTGTAGAGAGCCATACATGACACTGAGCCCTGTCTGCCTTCCTGTGTAAGAACTAAAACCATTGTATTCTATACAACCGGTATTCTATGCAACTGAAATTCCAATTTCAACAGTTGCTGGCATGGCTATAAAGAAGGTTTTTGAAGCAAAGTAAAATTTTAATCAGTGTAAGGTAACAGTACATTATCTTCAATGTGTCACTAAGGATTAAGTAGTAACAAGATCAAAGTTATGTCCAGTGACTCATAAACATGAATAAGGTGCTTGCTTTTATTATACGAACTGTAAAAAGACCACTAAAAGTTAACTGCTGCAAAACTTTTCCCATATTGCTACATATGTTTGCTTAAAGCATTCCAATGCCACACTTTGGGCTCCCAAACCCACTGAGAAGTATGTCGTAAGGAAGAGGAAAGGGAAATGCTATAATTTAAAAAAAATGATTTGCTTAATTTCGTAATTTGGAATTTGTGGATATCAGGTTTTCAGATGAGAGATCCTTCACCTCTACTAGAAAAAAATCTCATTGGGGGTGGCCAAAATGTAGCATATGCAAAATAGGTTAGTATAGGTGCACAATTTGCTTCTAGTTCTAGTATCTAGTATTTTAGTTTTAGTATAACAATCCTGCTGTCTGAAAGCAAACAACCGAGTGGCTACTATTTGTGTTTGTGTATTATTTGATTATCTATCGCTGTTTAATCATTATAAGTATTATTAGAGGTAAGGGACCTTAGGTTTTCCGGATAACAGATTATTCTTTAATAAGTACTAGAAAATAATGTAAACAGTAAATAAACCCAATTGACTGGTTTTGTTTCTAAAAAGGATAATTATATGTTAATTTGGATCAGGTACAATGTACTGTTTTATTATCACAGAGAAAAAGGAAATAGTTTTTAAAAATTTGGATTATTTGAATAAAATGAAGTCTTTGGGAGACGTTCTTTTCTGTAATTCGGTGCTTTCTGAATAATGGGTTTCCCATACCTGTATTAGCTGCCCTTGATTCAGTTTGATATTTAATTAAATAATTATTACCGGTCTAAAGGTTCCAAGCCATAGTTTGCATGGTCAAACCAAGTGTTCATCATGTTTTCATTTAGTCTGGCAGCAAAAGTAGATGGTAGTGAGTTTCTGATCCAAGTGAAAAATCGGGTGGAGAGCATCATATCAATGGGAAGTCCACCCTTGGAAATGCGACTGAGTACCCATGAACCTCTCCTAGTACTGACGTAAACCTAGAATATAGCATTAAACAATGTCAAGAAGAAATTGTTAAAACTTTTTCAAAACTGCAGTACTTTTAGGAAAATATGAATTGAAGTTTAATTACATTTTTTTTCTTCCTGATATAAACATCAAATGATTTATTCATTATCAACAAAATTATTTCACACCTATGGAACGGATTTATTTATACCTTACTACAATGTAGACACTAATAATCAAAGGATGTTGGCAATGTGTCTCATTTATTTAGGAAGTTGAGTAATAAGCATGCAGTGAGTTACATACTAAAATACTGATACAAAAATAAGGGGAAACAACCCCTAGAAATGGGATAACAGTAAAAGGGCCATGTGGACGTGCACAACAAAAAGGTTTCAAAAACATTTTGGTTACAGGGTCCAACAGTAAAATGTGGTGGTGTGTGCAAGTGACGGTGACAGACTGTTGCAAGAGTGAAATATACAGTATTCATAAGTAGAAGTAAAAGTTAACTGCTGCAAAACTTTTCCCATAATGCTACATATGTTTGCTTAAAACATTCCAATGCCACACCTTGGGCTCCCAAACCCACTGAGAAGTATGTCGTAAGGAAGAGGAAAAGGAAATGCTTTAATTTAAAAAAAAATGATTTGCTTAATTTCGTAATTTGGAATTTGTGGATATCAGGTTTTCAGATGAGAAAGTTGCAAGAGTGAAATATACAGTATTCATAAGTAGACTATGATAAATAAGAATCCAAAGAAGATAATAATGGGAGTATGGGTCTTTGTGCCCAGATGATATATTTGTTTGCATATTTGCATTTAAATATATGCATGATAAATGCCTTGCTGGTTTAATCAACATGTCACCTGCAGATTGCCTAATCTTATGGAAAATTGTGATACAAAACATAACGTTTCCTCTCAGGGTCGGACTGGGCCCTGCATGTGTCAGACTGGCCCATCGGGATACCAGGAAAACTCCCGGTGGGCCCAGGTGTCAGTGGGCCCTCATGCTGCTAAATATTTGGCCTATTTCATGGTCATTATCAATTTCTATAAGAACAAAGAGGCTAAATAGATGGAATAATAGATTATAGTATGTAAAGAAAAGAAACTAGGAGAATAGAGGCAAGGGAGGAGAGGAAGAATAATAGTACTGAGAGTAGGCCCCTGATCTAAGGTTTTTTGGTGGGGCCCTGGTCTAAGGTTGTTGGGTGGGCCCCTGGAGACCCAGGACTGCTTCTTTCCCAGGCTCTGTGAGGCCCTAACACAATAATTTTAGAGTGATCTGAAGGTATGACTTTGGGGCGGGCCCAGCAGTAGGTATGCAGTGGGGCGGTTTACAGTTGGGAAGGGAGTTTGTGGTGGTGGGGGAGTTTAACACTGAGGGGCATATTTATTATGTTGTATAAAAAAGAGAAGAATAATTCACCACACATCGCCAAGCATCGCAACTTCCTTCAAAACTTACTTACAAAGGTCTGAAGCAATGTAAAATAACGCTGGAAAATCTGGCGTTTGCGCGGCATAAAATAACACAAATTTTGATAGATTCAACACTTATTTTACACAGCTTTTTACAGTTATTTCTGTGAATTTCATTTTACACAACTTAATAAATATGCCCCAATGGGTGGGGGGGAGGAGTTCAAGACTGGGGTGGTAGCAGTGGGCCCTTGTGATGGAGACCCGGTGGGCCCAGGATACCCCAATTCGACTCTGATTCCTCTTCATAGGAAATTTCAAGCTATAAAGTATTGTCTATCATTGGGTCATGGTGTGTTTCTGTGTTAGACAACTGACCCCCTAGAAAAATCAAATAAGACTTTTGCCTTTTTACGGTCCAGCATTGTTCCTGTCTGCCTCTGAACCTTACTGTTTGCCCAGAGAGACTAAAAACCTGTCCTGACTGGATCACATTCATGTTTTTTGTAAAAAAATGACTAGCTATCATAGCATATTATTTGGTGTTTACTGGGGCACATTATTCATAGAAACTTACTACAGGAGACATGGCTATACATTCCTACCAAAACAGTAAGAATTGCTGAGAGTGCTCTCATACTCTTTTGGATCATATAGATTCCATTTTAGTCATTCTGTTGTTGTAATGTTGGTGTCATTTTTACCAAAATGTCCTTTTGCGGATTGATTGGCAAACCTGGTAACTAACTTTATCAAGTGTTATGGTAAGGAATGAGAGTAAAGATATAAGTACATACACTGCATGAAAAACTTATCATGGTTGTATGGGCCATTTATCTATCATCCTGCAGTTGGATCTCTTATATGGCCACATCTGGTTACACAGATTGTAGTGATCTTAGTTATTGGCCCATAGGTTAGTGGCTCCAAATGTTTCGCAGTCAGACGCCGCCACACACGGATCATCAGTCTAACTCGGGAGTCTCCACTGCTGGCCAAATGATGTGCCATATAAACAGTTTTCTTAGCCCCTGTCACACAAGGAGATAAGTCACCCTGTGATTCCTCAAGTGTGGGTGGCTAATTTCCTCCCAATGCTTTCCAATTGGCAATAATGTGGGAAAACATACCCAAAGTTTCTTCCTTGTGTGTCAGGGCCATTATAGCAGTGTATCATGTAGTACTTATTCAATTAATTCTGATATTTGGCACCATGCAGCACTTCCTTAAAATCCGTTTATGATTACACTAACAATATCCTTACTAAACAAGTGTTTTCTTGTGCACCAAGGAACATACTGGATTTCAAGCTTTTCAGGAAAGGATAGAGCTGCATCATTGATCCATACCTGTTTAGCTGTGGTGCTGATCTCCACAGCAATATCCCCAGCTGAATTGCCAATTCCCACCACTAAAACGGTCTTTCCTTGATAGTATGTAGAATCCTTATAGAAACGGCTGTGGACATAATGGCCTTTAAACTTTTCAATACCTGGTAGTGACATAAGAGAAAATCTGATCATCACAGCCTCTGAAGGGCAAGGGGATAAGACATTATTTTGATTTAAATATAACTCCAAGGAAATTGAACAGCATAATAATGAGTGTGTCATCTAATTCTGTTCATATACATGTAAAGAGATTCTGTATTTACAGCAACATGATGCAGCTGGAGCCATGATTTAGCTACAGATTTTGAACACTGTAGCTAAATCTGTTTGCTTACCAGAGCATTGTGTACTATAACTTGCCATAGTGAGAAGCTACTTTATATATGCTTTCATGTAACCTTAGCCAACTTAAATAATAATAATTAAAATAAAATAAAAAAAGAATAAAATTAAAAAAAAAAAAAATAATTGCCAATACAATCAATACCTAGCCAATAAAGCCTGGAACAAGGAAGATTTTTTTTTTTTTGAACTATAGCATCAGTGGCTTCAGTTGGATTTTTTAATACTAAAACATAGTCTCCTGTCTGGTACTACCCTTAAAAGCACCTCACTTAAAACATAATACCAAACTGTCACATATCAGTTATACAAATGGGTCTTAAACTAACAGTAGTCTACATAATCACTATTAATTGTGTTGTCAATATAGTTATACAGAAACCTGTTATTCAGAAAACTCCAAATCAAAGAAAGGCCATCTCCTATAGACTCCGTTTTATCCAAATATTTAAAATTTTTAAAAATGATTTCCTTTTTCTCTGTAATAATAAAACAGTGCCTTGTACTTGAGCCACACTAAGTTATAATTAATCCTTATTGGAAGCATAATGCCTATTCACACTAAAAATGAGTTTCAATTTATTAGAGGATATATTCAAACTATGTCCCACTGCAGTCCACTACACTACATACATAGCTAACACCACAATCACAAACCTACAACATTATGGGGCCCTGTAAAAGAATGGCCATGTAACATAAAGAATAATAGTTACTATTTTTCAAGACACAAAAAAGGAAAGCATTTCTAATTACTCACAATTATCTCTTTAAATTCCAAGAACCATGATGCCTTTAAGAGTATAGTTATAACTATAACAAATCAGGAGGAAAGGAAAAGGGAAATACAATCCCAAACACATGGAATGCAGCTTTGCTTATGTTTAGATTAGAAGCAATATTGTCCATATAGTAGTCTTACAATGCACTTGGGATATGTTATCATGCAGACAATTGGAAGAGAGGAGACGTTATCAAGATGGGGAGTGAGTCCTCATAGGTAATCCCCCCACTGGTGAAGTAATGTAATCCGCGGCTGCGGTAAAGTAATCATCCAAAATGAGGCATGAACCAGAGCAATTCAGGTCCAGTGAAAATATTAAAAGTACAATTTTATTTGAGATATACTGTGTATTACTGCAGAGAATAATAATGATAATGCATCTCGAAAGCTTCTAAAAGGGGACAAGGTTGCACATGTTTACTAGCCTATCTGTTCCTTTCTTCTGACACAGGCTCCATCAACCCTACCCTGCCACTAGCTAGTCCTATACCTGACAGATGATTCCATTTTCTTCAGCCTGTTATAAAAGCTGTAAGCCTATGGGCCTACCCCTTCAACAAATATTACTAAGGTTTCCCCAAAAATAGCCAATCCCTGGGGGTTGCTGCCACCTACTGACCAAAAGTGTCAATTACCCTTAAATGGAAAGTAGACAAATGCAAGAGATTGACAGGAAAAAGACATATCTTCCCTATTACAAGTGTACTAGAATTGTACTGGTATTTTGAATATATTTTTCTCTAGAAATAGCACAAACAGATTGATACTGCTGTAAATAAATGCATTACATATGCAAGGGAAATACAGACATATTTTAATTTTCCTTACGAAAAGGAAAGCTCGGTGTATATTAGAGAAAGGGTTAAAGGGAGTTACCGTATGTGTAGAGCCAAATAATGCACACAAATAACAAAGTCCAACAACTCCAAAGGTCAAAAACAAATGTTCAATGTGCTCCAAGGGTTAAAAGGAAATTATCCGACAACTCCAAAGTCTACAAACAAACCTAAAAGAAGGGGCTGCTCACCATCACCCTTGAGAAAGTCGGGACACAACGAAATGCGTTGGGAAACAGATTTAACAGGCTTTATTGTTGAACAATCATTTTCTGCTTAAATTGTAAGCGCAATATAGCTTTCTTTAATTAAATGTGCAATTTTACAGTACATGATGGGAGTGCACATCTTCTTTTATGTTTTAAAAGGAAAGCTCACTTGTAAATGCTACTGTATGTGAACCATGTGGGCAATAGATTTGTTTGGCACAGTGCATTTTGCCAGAAACATAGATGGACACTTTGGGCAATCCAGTAATTCTGATTGTTCACCTTTAAATTAATTTTCCTATGATGTAGAGCGTGATATTCTGAGCCGATTTGCAATTGGTTTCCATTTCTTATTATTTGTGGCTTTTGAGTTATTTATCTTATTATTATGCAGCTGGACAGTTTGCAGTTTCAGCAGTGTGGTTGCTAGGGTCCAAATTACCCTAGCAACCATGCATTGATTTGAATAAGAGACTGGAATATGAATAGGGGAGGGCCTGAATAGAATGACAAGTAATAAAAAGTAGCAATAACAATAAATTTGTAGCTTTACAAAGCATTTGTTTTTAGATAGGGTCAGTGACCCCCATTTGAAGGATGGAAACAGAAGAAGAAGGCAAAAAAAATCAAAAACTATACAGAAGAAAAAATGAAGGCCAATTAAAAGGTTGCTTAGAACTAGCCATTCAATAACATACTAAAAGTTAACTTAAAGGAACAGTTCAGTGTGAAAATAAAAACTGGCTAAATAGATGGCTGTGCAAAATAAAAAATGTTTCTAATATAGTTAGTTAGCCAAAAATGTAATGTATAAAGACTGGAGTGACTGGATGTCTAAAATAATAGCCAGAACACTATGTCCTGCTTTTCAGCTCTATAACTCTGAGCTAGTCAGCGACTTGAAGGGGGGCCACATGGGACATAACTGTTCAGAGAGTTTGTAATTGATCTTCAGCATTCAGCTCAGATTCAAAAGCAACAGATATGACCTATGTGTCCCCCCTCAAGGCTCTGATTGGTTACTGCCTGGTAAACAGGGCAACCAGTCAGTGTAAAACCAAGAGAGCTAAAAAGCAGGAAGTAGTGTTCTAGCTATTATGTTACACACCCAGTCACTCCAGTCTTTATACATTACATTTTTGGCTAACTAACTATATTAGAAACATTTTTTATTTTGCACATCCTATATATTTACCCAGCTTTTATTTTTATACTGAACAATTCCTTTAAAGTAGAATAACCTCTTTATTCTACTTTAAGGTCGCCTGATGCCCCTCTCACACTTGTCTGGAGCTGTCAAGATTTAAATTTGCACAATTGCATTCGATTTGAAAAGTGCAGACTCTTGAATTAGTGGCTCCACTATGGAGAAGTGTTCAGCCATTTCAGATGAAAACAATCAAACTTAGAGTGCTGATTGTCCTTTAATGTGGCTGCTTTAAAGGGAATTGTTTGGAAGCGATTTCATATGCAATTCTAATTTTTTACATATTATTATGATTTCACACTTACCTGGGAAGGAGTCTAGAGGTAAATAATGCTTGGAATGGTGACCATTACAGATCAGAAGGGCATCAAAAATATAATTTTTTTGCGCTCCATTAGTCAGGGTAACAATATCCCATCGACCTGTTGAGGGGAAATCTGAACATTTTGTCACACTGCAAACTTCAGTCTGTACAGGGAAACAAATATGGCACAAAGTTACATTCAAAATGACCTCATCCCTTTTGAAACTATTAAATTATTTAATTGCTTTACATTGTGATATAGTGTTGAGACATGAAGAGGGTCAGACATTACTGATTCATTTCATTATATAATTAATGGAGATAACGAGGGGCTCAGTTTCTGGCTACTATATGAAATCTTTCTGTTGACTTATCCCCATATCTGTTGGGTCTGAGTCATAAAGTTCCCTTTTGCAGAGCAGTAAAGGGTTGAGTTCTCCCCTCATCAAAATCCTATGGTGTGGGAACTATATTTTATTTTCAGAGATGAGAGTGAGAAATGTACTTCACCTGATACTGAATATACTTCAAAAGGTTGAAGCGTTTTGCATAGAGCCTTAGGTATTCCAACACCTTGGAGTTATGTAGATATGCTGGAAAGTCGTCAGGCATGGGGAAGTCTGTATAGCACATCATCTCCTTGGATGTATTGGTGACTACAGACTTATATAGACTGGGTCTACACTCATCCACTGATTCCTGCGGGAAAATTGTGTACATATTATACAATATTTTGTTCCAACTCTGTATATATAACCCTGTCATACCGTTATGAAAATATATTGTGTTCTATACTGCCACAATCATAGAATTACAACATGAGTGCCCCTACTGATCTGTCCAGCCATACAGACTACAACAGTGATGTAGCGAATCTGCTCTGCTTTGTTTTGTTGAAAAATTTGCAAAATGGCAAAAACTTGCAAAAAGCATTGAATGAGTGGTTTTCATATTTCATCTCGCAATACGTTGAACTTTTTGCGGCAAAACCTTCTGAAATTTTTCACCCATCACTACTACTACAGAAGCTTAAGTTGCTAATGCAAGAGGCATCTCCTGACACTTCTCTGCTCAGTTCTAACCAAGGCTGACCCAAATCTCTAAAACAAATGCAGACCCATTTATTCAAAAAAGAAAAATCCAAAAACATATGTAATATATTAGTTATGGAAGGGTCAGGTCTTTCTGTTTTTTTCCAGCAAGCATGTTTAAAACAGAGCAGATGAAGACCTGTTCCCTATTTATGTACATTGCAATTGTCTTAGATATTGTATACCATGATGGTCAAATGGGCTAAATCTTAAATAAACAAAAACAGGTTCCAAAATGAACCAGTGTAGTTACCAATGGCAACCAGCAGTAAGGTTTAATCTATTACATGTTGGAACATGAAAGCAAAGGTCAGATTGGTCACTACAGGCAAACATCCTGTACTCTCAGCTGAGAATTAGCTTTGGCAATCATGGGCAGAAAGCCCCCCCCCCCCCCACACACACATACAAATTTAAATGGGAAATTGTTTATTGTGGAGGATGTTTTGACATCACGACAGCTGCCGAAAGCATGTGCCACAGACCCAGAAATAGCAAAGCATAATTTTTCTTGTTTACAGAAGAGCAATGAATATCCTGTAAGTTATACAGTGCTTAGTGATATCAGTTATAATCAATAGTGATATTACCGGTTATAATCAATTGGTCACATACTGAAAGTTGTAATAAATAAAGTACCCCCTGATGTAAAATATGAGGATATTAGAAGTCACCTTGGAATTCCATGAGCCATATACAATAAATGCACTTGGCTTTTAGCCATATTCTTTTATATGATCATGGAACTCCTTGGTGACTTATAATATCCCTATATTTTACAAAAGGGGTACATTATTTTTTTGACATAATATTACTTAAAATAGGATATCACTTGTATATAGTAGTTCCAGTAACTACATACAGCAATGTCTGGGTACAAAACACTCATTTGCATTTGCAAGGGATTCAAATAGTTAACTATCGCTACTGTGAGGAAGTGTAACCTAAGCCCTGGGGAGGGATGGTGAATATAATTTCCTAGTTTATATAAGTGGAAGAAGCACATGGTTCTGTCGCTTTGGACTCTATGGAGGAGGTGTGTGCTGCTGGAATGCCTGAAGTAGGAGGCCTTAGTAAGAAGAATAAGCCCAAAGTTGGGGTTAAGGGATCCCCTGGATGAGGTAAAGCTGGTGACAGGTCGCCTGTTAGAGCTCACTCTACGAGTTGTGAGATGGACAGTATGAGCTAGTAAGAGCAGCTGGAGTGTGGTATTATAGGATATATATATATATTTATAAACTTTCCAACTACTGAATTCATGCTCCTTTCAATTAAGGTTTTGTACTCAAGTTCACAATCTATTATAGCTAAATACACACACAGAAAATAACTTGAAGGTAGATACATACGGTGAACCTCCAGAGTCCTCCAATGTCACTGCTCTTTTCAAAGCATACAGGCTCCAGGCCCTCGTCTAAACAACATTTGATGGCTGTTAGTCCACTGCACCCAGCTCCAATAATAGCCACCTTTTTAGTCATTATGGCCTGTAAAGTGAAAGTCACAATAGTTATGCTTTTACATACAGTGTCAGACTGTCACACTGGGGGCCCACCCGGGCTGTGACACGAATGCAAGGGGCCTTCGGTGTGCCAACCACCAGGGCCCCCCACCCAAAGTCCAACCTCCTCCCACAGCGCATGTGCACATTGCGTCATATTTCGCGTCACACTTCAGCACTTCAAGTACTGGGGCTGGCAGATTGGGGGAGCAGTTCCGGGCTGGTCTCAGCAGGGCCAAAAATAATAAATATATCAACTAATGTATCAATTTAGAACAGTCTACAGAGCTGCTTTAGAAAGACAGGTAAAAAAATTAAACTTTAAAATTCAAAATTAAAAAAATGGTCACAAATAGAAAATAGAAAGTAACTGAAACTGAGCTGAAAAAAGTGTTGGACGGTGAACAATCCCTTTATTAATATCGGTGGGTATTTGCAGCAGGAAACAGATACTAAGATAAGGAACTCACTAATAAAACAATATAAAAAACTTTAAAGTAAATGTATGCAATATATTTTTGATTAAGAAATGAAAACTATAAATGAAACTTTGAATATCCACAACAGCTGGGCATTTATCTTGAAGGTAAACTGTCATTAATAAAAGAACTATTACACTGTGTACAATAAATCAGTTTCACAAATAATAATGCTAAATCTTTTTTTCTTACAGTTGTTTCTGTATTTAGCAATGTATTTGTGAATTCCTCAACCAGGCATTTTTTCTTCAAGCGGCAAACTCCTCACAGATTTCATCTGACCCAATTGGCTGATTCTACACAAGTCAACAATTTGCAACGCACTACTAACACACAGTATGTCTTCCAGTAGGAAACAGATGCCACTAACAAACCATTTATGTAATAAAACCTATTTGTGGAAAAAATATCAATCATTACATAATAACATCCCCTTTTATAAAACACATTTGATTTTCTTCTCTTTTTTAATTATTTTGCTAAAAGAAATTACTGGGAGATTGACATAACAGAGAAGGACCAAAGTATTGATGCTCAAGGAGGCAGTTTAAGAAACTACACAGTAAGCAGGTTTAGAAGATTCCCTTTCAGAGATCAGCCAGGAAGTTAGTTAGACCTGCAGCTTGTTAGAGATTGCCAATAACAATGCTGAGTGTGTCAGTTTAGAGAAGCTGTTGATAACTTCAACATGAGGAATCCTTTGGGTGTTCCAGTGTGTGTGTGACACAGCTACAAAAGTATGGGCCAACTACATGATTAATATACCTCCATAAGAGATTGTACATATAATTTACCAAGGCTTTGTACCCAAGTGGTAGGGCACTAAAAGGTGCAATGATTTGCAAATGCTTTGTCAGTTTTGTTCCTTGAATTTAAAGTACCATATGTGCCTCCATCTGTGAGATGTACTGTTTGAGGCTCATTGTAAGTACTTTATAGTATGCCCTTATGATATCATTATCACATATAGTGGAGTACCGCCAGGGTCTGTCCTTGGTCCTTTTTGTTTATTAATGACCTGGAGGTGGGAATTGAAAGTACTGTTTCTATTTTTGCTGATGATACTAAATTGTGCAGAATTTTAAGTTTCACGCAGGATGCTGCCACTTTGCAGAAATATTTTACTAAATTGGAAAACTGGGCAGCAAACTGGAAAATGAGGCTCAATGTTGATAAATGCAAGGTTATGCACTTTGGCAAAAATAATATAAATGTGAGTAATACACGAAGGGGGATATTTATTATGCTGTCTAAAACAAACTTTGCAGAAAAAATGGTGTAAAAAGCTGTGTAAAACAAATTTTATCAAGGTGTGTTTTATTATACCATGTGAATGCCAGATTTGCCGCCGTTATTTGACACTGCTTCAGACTTTTCTAAGTAAGTTCCAGCGGAAATCAAAGAAAAAAATCAAAGATGTCTGGCATATTATTCTGCTGTTTTTTCTACACCACATAATTAATCTGCCCCTGAAGAGGATCACATACCAGAGGCCACCCCTTCAGACTAGAAGAAAAGAACTTTCATTTGAAGCAATGTAGGGGGTTCTTTACAGTGAGGTTGTGGAATCCACTGCCAGATGATAGTGTGAAAGAGTGGCTTTGATAATTTGGACAAGTATAATACTGTAGGCTATTGTGATACTAAATTCTACAATTAGTATAGATATATATATATATATATATAGTTTATGTGAGTGTATGGAGGGTCAGTCTCATTATGCGTTTATGTAGGGACGCTGAATTTCATTTGGAGGGGTTGAACTTAATGGACGTTGGTCTTATTTCAATCCAACTTAACTATGTAACTATGGTAGTGCTACCTTTCTATACAGTTACCAGAGTTCTGGGGGTTGTACCCAAGCACAGAGACTGAACAGTGTTATTACTATTTAACTTTTGTAATCAGTGCAGAGTAAACATTGCATTATGGGATCAGCAAAAAGAAGGGATAATAATTATTTCAAAAGTTGTGGTTTTACAGATACGATTTCATAAACATTTATAGGGGAGATGTACTCACCTGAGTGCAGATCAAAATAAGAATTTATTCTGGAAACTTCACACACAGAGGACAAGATGCATAGAAGAGGCTGAGTGATTCTGGTGCAAATTCAAGTCTTCATGTTTATTAAATATAGCTATTCCATTAATCCCAGTGGGAGCCTTTTATAATTACTTTACTTTTATACATCATGCAGTATGTATCCACAAAATATATATAAAAACTCATGCATTTCTTGCATATGACAAGTAAATATTCCCTGATCTAACAACAACAGCACTTGATTAACCTCCAAGCTCCAGTCATCCTTTCAGGGTGTGTCACAAAAAGAGAACAAAATAAATTACAAATCCCATAGCTGCACAATATATAATGTTTCTAGTTTTCCTTACCTTTCTGTAGTGTCTTCTGTACTTTAATTCCTTTTTTTACTCAGAAGCATTTACCTTCGTCCAACAGCAAACTCGAAAACAAATCTTTTATTCCGTTACTTTTTATGATCACTTTAGCGCCACTTGATTTTGGATCCTAATTTGTTTAAATTAACCTTTAACTGCACAAGATAAAAGTCAAATTGCTGAGGAAACCAAATTTATTTCATTATGTCCCTGCCCACAGGTTAATCATTTAAGAGTCCATGGTTGTGCCAAGGCAGGTCACTCATTTCAGCCCAAGAAATAATCCATGTCGGCTAGGGCCTGGGTGCTCAGTTTCGGACCTCAAGGAAAAAGTTTAACTCACAGATTTCTACAATGTTATTATTGTTTTGTGCACACACTTAAATCAAAGGGAGAAATACTCTACTTAAAAAGATATCCTATTGAAAAGCAGCTGTGCATGATGTGCTGAAGTCTCTGCAGCCTGCAATCACGTTTTCTTCACAAAACTGAGACATCCAAAACTGATTATACTTGGCTGGAGAGACTTCAGCATTCCAGAAACAGTTATTTTTTTTTTTTGTATATTTTTTAACTAACAAGAGTATTGAAACGAAATAAAATTCTGAAAATCACCGTCAATAGTAATCAGAAATAGATGAGGTTTAGCAGCCCAAAATTGGCAATTTGTAGATTCTGGCAAATGTCAGAAGGGGCCATAGACAGACACTATTTATTGGGCCTGTGGTAAAAGCCTCTGTGTACTTGAAATGCCAGGGGCTATTTTGAATCTCAATTACGGTTTCCATCTTACACCTTTAATACTGACTGCCACATTTTGCATGGCTAGTTAGAAAAGTGCATGCTGTATAAAAAATCAGTTCAGTCTGCAGCCTGAGTCTATATGAATTGCTAATTAGCCATGCAGGATGTGGAATCAATATGTGGTCGAGATTAAAGGGGTAAAGTGGCAATGCCAAACTCAGTCCAGATTTAAGTCCAAGGCTAATTAAGTATAATTAAAATACCCTTACCAGCAGTGTCGGACTGGAAAAAACCCGGTATCCCCTGCCGGACCAGACCCATCTCCTAATATTGGGGTTGACTAATAAAAAAAAAAATTTCAATGCCGCTTAGCACCATCTGCGCATGCGTGCCGAGTGGCACCAGTTGCACATGCTCGTGGCACTGGTTACTGTGGTGTTTTACAAATGGCCTGTAGATGTCACTGTGCTCATACCTATTCTGTGCAGACTTCATGGTAGCTTAAAAATGAAAGCTTACTGTTGTCTAATGGCTGCATGAGAGCCTGCTTATAAAGCACTGTTATACTCTACTCATCCTTGGCTAACCAAAACATAACAAATGGCGACAAGGATGGCTCTTTTACCTTTGCAGCAGCCTTCACCTTTTCTTCCAAACTCTGGTGAGCCTACCATATCTTTTACTGCTTGGATCTGTTTGTTTGAAAATTACATTATTGCTGCTGACCAAGGAGAGATTTCTGCTGCTAGAAAGCGTGCTTTACTTATTCACTGCCTGGGAGCAGAGGGACAGCGTATATTCTATACATTACCATTAATTGATGATACTTATGAAACTGCTCTTACTGCTATAAAGAAGTTTTTCATGCCAAGAGTAAATGTGGTTGCTGAAAGGTATAAATTCCGCATGCAACATACAGTGCTAAGGAAAGGGATTCACCTACACTGCAAAACCGTGCAGCAAATACAAATAGAAAATATTGCTTTCGCTGTGGTGCAACACAACACACTGCAAATCATGTTACATGTCCTGCAAAAGCTAAACAGTGCCGCAAATGCACAAAAGTATGCCGTAGTTCTACTAAAGATGTTCATGAAGTCACTACTACAAATATCACAGTACTAAGTGTGGACATTTGTAGTAGTTTATTCCAGACAAGTTTATATGCACTGTCAGTGTCAGTACTGCTTCTGCTGACAAGGGACACTCCATTAACCTGATGCTTTGTACAGGTTCAGCTGTTTCTATACTACCAAAGGATATTTTCTTGAAATACTTTGCAAAAGATCCGATTGTTGCACCTGCCCTGAAACTGGTCAGTTACTTAAAGGATCCAATCCCTGTGCTTGGTTGCTTGCCAGTGACTGCACAATTTGAATCAAATACTGCAAAATTTGACTTTTACATTGTGAATAAGGGTACTGCTATACTTGGAAGGGAAATCTTTGCTGAGTTAAACAAACAATTAGTTGATGGTCTCATTACTACAGCACCAGTGCCTGCCACACAGCCAGTGTCTAAAATTTCATCACAAAGCAACACTTCAGTGGGTTGAGCAAAGAACTTTGTACACAAGAGACCAGATGTCAAACCAGTACCATTCCCTGATTCAGCATGGGAAAAACCTGCTATTGATATTGTCTGTCCTTTTACAGATGCTCCTATAGATTGTAGATTTGCTATTACCTTAATAGACTATTACAGTATATGGCCAGAAATTGCATTTGTTTCTCATAAAACATCAGCTACAGCAATAACATTTCTATCTACAGACTTAAAGTGATACTGACACTTTCCTATAAAAATCATAGGAACGTGTCAGTATGAAGAAAATGCTGCACACAAAATATTTCCCATCAAAGCCCCCCGCAAAGCCGCCCCAGCCCAGCAAACCCGCACTCATCCGACCCTCCGACCCACCTAAAAGATCTCTTCAACTGAATTGAAATGCTGACTAAATCTCTTCACTGTTTCCTACATCTTCCGGTTTGCTTCACTGACGCAGGCAGGGCCGCCATTAGAAATCACGGGGCCCCGTACAACAAAATTTTTGGGGCCCCGTGGGCCCCGCCCACACTGACGACCAAGCTCCACCCCATTTCCCGCCCACTCCACATCGCAGTTAAAAGACCACACAGACATCAGCGCTAAAAAAGTAACCCCCCCCACACAAGTTGTAAAAAGCTATTGATGGTCAGGGCCCCCTTATAAAAAATTGGGGCCCCAAAAAAAAATTTGAAAAAAAAAAAAATTTTTTTTGAAAAAAAAAAAAAAAACATTGGCGGCAGGGGCCCCCTTATAAGTTAAAAACAAATTGGGGCCCCAAAAAAAAATTTAAAAAAAAAATAATTTTTTTTTGAAAAAAAAAACTGGTGGCAGGGGCCCCCTTACAAGTTAAAAAAATTTAGGGCCACCAAAAAGAAAATTATTATTTTTTTTTTTTTTAAAAAAAACAATGGTGGCAAGGGGCCCCTTACGAGTTAAAAAAAAAATTGGGGCCCCAAAAAAACATGTTTTAAAAAAAAAGATTGGTTGCAGGGGCCTATAGATTATTAAAATAATACATTGGTGGCCAGGAGATTAAAAAAAAAAAAATACACAAACTGGTGTTCAGTAGAATTGAACTCACGGCTTCAGTACTTCAACTTCACCTCCTTTCGTGACTTCGGGTCTTTTCACCACTTCAGGACTTCGGCTTCGGCTGTTTTCGTGACTTCGGGTCTTTGCGCTGCTTCAGGACTTAGGCTTCGGCTGTTTTCGTGACTTCGGGTCTTTTCGGCGCTTCGTGACTTTGGCTTTTTCCGTGACTTCGGGTCTTTTCGGCGCATCGGCTTCGGCTTTTTGGCACTTCCGCATTCGGCAGCACAGAGGCAAGACGTACGGCTCGGGCGCTCGTAAGGGGGGCCCGGATCTCAAAAAATGCAGCGCTGCCGGGCCCCCCTTCATGCCCGGGCCCGGTACGCTTGTCCCCCCTGTCCCCCCCTGATGGCGGCCCTGGACGCAGGGCTGGGGGTGGCGCGATCCTTCCATTGGCCGATTACATATCACGACTGGACTTCAGCCTATGGAAGGATCGCTCCGCCCCCAGCCCTGCATCAGTGAAGCAACCCGGAAGATCAGTCAGTGCAGGAACCGATTCGGCTGAGAAAGGTGCGCAGGGCTGGGGGCGGATTTGTGGGGGGGGCCTTTGCAGGAAATATTTTATGTGCAGCATTTTCTTCATACTGACACGTTCCTATGATTTTTATAGGAATGTGTCAGAATCGCTTTAAGCAGAGAAGGTAATCTAAAGGAGTTAATATCAGACAAAAAAACACAGTTTGTCTCATCTGAGTTTGAATACTTTCTGAGAGAGTGGAATATTGTGCATAGGAAATCTTCAGTGTATTACCCACAAACAAATGGAGAAATCGAGCGATTCAACAGAGGTCTGAAAGAAGCACTACAGACTGCAAATCTTACTGGCAAATCTTGGAAAGTATTCACAACAGAGTTCCTACATAACTACAGAGCAACGTGCCATGCAACAACCCAATCATCTCCTGCTGAATTATTACATGCAGACAGATGCGCACTAACTTACATGTTGCAGACTTCCACAAAATACTGTGCCTACAAAATCATCTACTGCTGACATTGTGAAACGTCAACAAGCCAAATGCAAGGCTTATACTGACAGAAAACATGGTGCCAGAGTACAAAGTGTAGTATTTTCCTACTCCTGATGTCAACTGCAATAGGCCTGAAGAAAGTGAACCTATAAGGCATACTGAGAGAATCAGAAAACTACCTGCATGGACAAGGACTATGTGATGTGATGTGAATAATGTATATTATTGCTTTAAAGTGGACCTGTCACCCAGACATAAAAATCTGTATAATAAATACATACCTCCCAACATTTTGGAAGTAAAAAGAGGGACAAAAGTTTTTTTTCCGCACGTAGCACAGCAATTTTTTGACCACACCCCTTTCTCTGGCCACACCCCCTAAGTACCATGTTTGTTTTACAAAATTTGGCAGGTTATGAAATTTGAAAATATTTCTCCTTATCTAAACTGTGTTTTTGTGTCTCAAAATTGTTACAAAGTATCTTATTTGCACCTCTTACCTGTTCTGGGCTCTCTGATAAAAGCCAATTAAGTGAGAAACTTTGTTTCTTTTTCTGGCTGTTCAGTGCAGAGAAAAGAGGGACTTTCCAGTACAAATGAGGGACTGCATGTTGAGCCGTCAAAAGAGGGACTGTCCCTCCGAAAAAGGGACAGTTGGAGGTATGTAAATGTCCTTTTCAAATTAAACATGAAATCCAAATTCTTTTTTTTAGTAACGTATTCATAGCTGTATTCATAGCTGTAAATTGTTTAAAAATCTCAGCTGTCAATCAAATATTACCTGCCCCTCCTCTATGCCTAGGCATAGAGGTGGGGCAGGCAATTACTTTCACTTTCCATTCAACACTTCCTAGATGTCACTGCTCTCCCCACGTTCCCCCGTTCTCTTTACCCTTTAATTATGTAACCAGTGCATTGGAATCAACACCAGTTCTCTCATTTTGTTGCACAAACAAGATTTTGAGATGATTTTGAAATGATACAAGGCTTGTCTTAATAACAGTGTCCACAAAATGGCTCCTGCCTGCTTGCTATAATTTCCAGAGTTTCCAGACTGATGGAAACAAGATTCAAATACTTTATACAGTGTAATTAAAGTTTATTTTGCTTGACTAATGTGATAAAATAGGATTTGGAATATTTTTTTCAGGTGACGGGTCCCCATTAAAATGCATACTGTTTAGTGTGCTGTTTATTATAGTTGTCCAAATGCTTTCCTACAATAGGGGGAATATGTGGTGTTTATACAAATGGCCTGTAGATGTCACTGTGCTCATACTTATACTGTGCATACTTCCTGGTAGCTTAAAAGTGAAAGTAAAAGCTTACTGTTGTGTAATGGCTGCTTGAGAGCTTGCTAATAAAGCACTGTTATACTCTACTCATCCTCGGCTACCCAAAAGTTTTTTTTTTGTCGAATAGGTCAGTTTTCCCAAAAAAAACACCAATTCACTCCGAACAGGTTCTAGGAGGTCCCCATAGGATAAAACAGCAATTCTGCAGGTTTTAGATGCAAATGGTCAAAGTCGATAAATTTAGATATTCGAATTTTCTAATTTTTTTCAAATTCAAATCGAATTTGGCCTATTCCCTAATCAAAGTACACAAAAAATATCTAGAAATTTGAATTGTTTTCATTCGAAAATTCACCTCGACCTTTGATGCCTCAGTGAGGCAACTTTGGGCGACCATAGAAAAACGCATCGCTGCGTGTGCATTAGTGCAGGCGACTTTTCATTGTAGCCTATGGGGAAAAACACTGAGGCACTTCGGGCAGATAGTCGCTCAAAAGACGAGGCGATTAGTCGCCAGGCAACAAAATCTCCCCAAATCTCCTTGTGTGGCCTTACCCTAAGAGTTGGGGGGAGTATTACCTCCTGGAGCAGCAACCTGTTAAATGAATCATACAGGAATTATTCCATTACATAACTCCCTAACATATCTTCTCCACGTTACTTGTTTAGTCCTCAAAGTAGAAACCCAGTACAGCCCCTCTTAAATTAGGCTGGTGGGAGGGTCAATGTTCACTCTCCAGCCAATCAGATTTCAGCTATACCGGGACTTAGAGGTGAAAACCAGCAGCATGGAGCTTTGCTGGCATGATGCAGGTGTTTTTTCACTCCTATTTTGCTTTTTAGGTGTCAGATAGATTTGGGAAGGCTTAGCTTCCCCTAGCCTTAAAGGGATCCTGTCATCAGAAAACATGTTTTTTTCAAAATGCATCAGTTAATAGTGCTACTCCAGCAGACTTCTGCACTGAAATCTATTTCTCAAAAGAGCAAACAGATTTTTTTATATTCAATTTTGAAATCTGACATGGGGCTAGACATTTTGTCAGTTTCCCAGCTGCCCTGGTCATGTGACTTGTGCCTGCACTTTAGGGGGCAAATTCACTAAGCGCCGAACGCTAGCGTTACTTCGCTAGCGTTTGGCATTTTCGTTATTGCGCAAATTCACTAACGAACGCTGGCGTAGTTTCGCTAGTGTTACTTTGCACCCTTACGCCTGGCAAAGTTTTGCTAGTGACGTAACTACGCAAATTCACTAACGCGCGCAGTGTACTGAATGCTACCTTTTATGCTAGACTTCCTTCGCCACCTCAGACCAGGCGCAGTGCAATAGAGTAGATAGGGATTGCTTCAAAAAAAGTCAAAATTGTTTCTGTCCCAAAAAACGCTGGCGTGTTTTCTACATTATGGGTGATAGGCTGAAAAAGTTCGAAAAAATTTTTGGGGCTCCCCTCCTTCCCCCCTACATCTCCTGAATCATGGCAACTTACCTAGACAGTGGGCACATGTGTAGGGCAAAATAACATTTTTATTTGATGTTTTGAAGCTTTTCTAGCCATTTGTAGTGCTGATACGTATTGCTCCATTGAAATTTGAATTTGGCGCCATATGCAAATTAGCCTTCGCTAGCGTAACTTCGCTTTACTTAGCGAATCAACGTTAGCGTGACTTCGCAACCTTACGCTACCCCTGAGCGCAACTTCGGATTTTAGTGAACTTGCGAAGCGCTGGCGAAACTACGCCTATCGAAGTGCGGCGAAGTTACGCCTGGCGCAACTACGAATCTTAGTGAATTTGCCCCCTGGAGAGAAATGCTTTCTGGCAGGCTGCTGTTTTTCCTTCTCAATGTAACTGAATGTGTCTCAGTGGGACATGGGTTTTTACTATTGAGTGTTGTTCTTAGACCTACCAGTCAGTTGTTATCTTGTGTTAGGGAGCTGTTATCTGGTTACCTTCTCATTGTTTTTTTGTTTGGCTGCTGGGGGGTAAAGGGAGGGGGTGATATCACTCCAACTTGCAGTACAGCAGTAAAGAGTGATTGAAGTTTATCAGAGCACAAGTCACATGACTTGGAGCAGGTGGGAAATTGACAAAATGTCTAGCCCCATGTCAGATTTAAAAATTGAATATAAAAAAATCTGCTCTTTTGAGAAATGGATTTCAGTGCAGAATTCTGCTGGAGTAGCACTATTAACTAATACATTTTGAAAAAAACGTGTTTTCTGATGACAGGATCCCTTTAAGGCTAGGGGAAGCTAAGCCTCCCCAAATCTATCTGACACCAAAAAAGCAAAATAGGAGTGAAAAAAACACCTGCATCATGCCAGCAAAGCTCCGTGCTTTATCCCTTTAATGAAAATCCTATGGGTTTTACATTATTCAGATCTATTTGAATTTGTTTGCTCAATATTCTAATGAGACCAAGTGCAGAACTATGCCAACCCCCAAACCAATTGCTGTCTGTAACAAGCTGAGCTCTCGCTTCACCTTAGCGGGAATCAAAATACATCAAAGTATTGGGTCAATATTTCATCATATGCCATGTGAAATGCTTTAACTCAGTGTCAGTGCAGATATAAAATTACCAAATGTTTTCTTAAACTTTGGGAAACATAAAAAGAAAGTGACCACACTTTTTATTATGCAGTCATGTTTTACTTTATTTTCCCAAATAATATGGGATTTGTGTGGGACCTAGGGGTTTCCAGACAGTGTATTTTTCTGTAATTTGGATCTTCATACCTAGGGGTAAATTTATCAAAGAGTGAAGTTCCGCCACTAGAGTGACACCTAGTGCAAGCTATGTGAGAGCACATCTTAAAAGAGAACTAAACCCCCCATTGTGTTAAGTCCCCATAGCCCCCCCCTGCGCAGTCTTACCCCTGAATTTTGACCCCTCTAGAAATAGCGACCGCACATGCAGAGTGAGCTCAGCAGAGCTCATGGGCACCATCTTCTTCTCTTCTGTAATCTTCGAGAAGTGAGCAGCATATTGACGCATGCGTAGCTGGAGCAATCTTCTGGTTCGTGACAACTGCGCATGCGCTGGAAGAGAAGGAAAATGCCGAAGGGGAGGAAGAAGATACAAAGATTACCAAAGAGAAGAAGATGGCGCTTGTGAGCTCCGCTGCACTCACTCTGCATGTGCGGTCACTTTTTCTAGAGGAGTCAGAATCCAGGGGTAAGACTGTACAGGGGCAGGCAGGGAGGTAGGCCAGCAGAGTGGGCCAGTGGGGACTTATCACAATGGTTGGTTTAGTTCTCCTTTAATACAAACAGAGAGTGGGCACTAAACAGGTCATTCCTCTCCATCCCCGCATTGGTTACAGCCCTGATGATGTTTGTTTTGGGCTGATGTAAGTCCTTTATACTATATTAGATCTTGCTTCCTTTTTCAAACTGTACAAATTCTGCCTTGAGAAACCCACCCCGCAAATCCTATATAATCAGCCTTACTGGATTCTCCTGCTTTTCAATAAATTTGGAATCTGTCTTTTTTTTCCCTGACCCTAAAGTCCTAAACTAACTATTTTCTGTCTTTCTCACATGGTTTTCTTTCATATTTCCCTATGCATCATTAATTGAACATTTGTTTTAGAAGCAAACAGGCCTCCCTGATCAACATCTGGCCAAAAATTGTCCAGATTTCGATCAGGGAGGCTTGTCTGTAGTAGACTGTTTGAAGCTAATGTTGATTGCTGCTATTGGCAAATGTACAGTCATATGTAAAACTTAGAAAACCCCTCTCAGCCTGCATAATAATTTACTCAATTTTCAACAAAAAAAGATAACTGTGATATGTCTTTCATTTCCCAGGAACATCTGAGTACTGGGGTGTTTTCTGAACAAAGATTTTAAGTGAAGCAGTATTCAGTTGAATGAAATCAAACGTGAAAAACTTGCTGTGCAAAATTTTTTTCATTTTGCTAATTTGAGTGCATGTAACTGCTCAACACTGATTACTGGCAACACCATATTGGTTGGATAAGCTTGTTAAGCCTTGAACTTCATAGGCAGGTGTGTCCAATCATGAGAAAAGGTATTCAAGGTGGCCAATTGCAAGTTGTACTCCTGTTTGACTCTGAAGAGTGACAGCATGGGATCCTCAAAGCAACTCTCAAAAGATCAGAAAACAAAGATTGTTCAGTATCATGGTTTAGGGGAAGGCTACAAAAAGCTATCTCAGAGGTTTAAACTGTCAGTTTCAACTGTAAGTAAAGTAATCAGGAAATGTAAGGCCACAGGCACAGTTGCTGTAAAACCCAGGTCTGGCAGGCCAAGAAAAATATAGGAGCGGCATATGCGGAGGATTGTGAGAATGGTTACAGACAACCTAAAGATCACTTCCAAAGACCTGAAAGAACATCTTCCCGCAGATGGTGTATCTGTACATCGTTCTACAATTCAGACCAATTTGCACAAAGAACATCTGTATGGCAAGGTGATGAGAAAGAAGCCCTTTCTGTACCACACCCCAAACAGAGTCACTTGTTGCATGCAAAAGCTCATTTAGACAAGCCACAGTCATTTTGGAACAAAGTGCTTTGGACTGATGAGACAAAAATTGAGTTAGTTTAAAAGGGCTTTGCATGGTGAATGATAAACACCACATTCCAAGAAAAACAGCTGCTACCTACTGTCAAATTTGCTGGAGGTTCCATCATGCTGTGGGTCTGTGTGGCTAGTTTAGGGACTGGGGCCCTTGTTAAAGTTGGGGGTCTGATGAATTCAATCCAATATCAACAAGTTCTTCAGGATAACGAAAGCATCAGTCACAAAGTTGAATTACGCAGGGGTTGGATATTCCAACAAGACAATAACCCAAAACACACTTTGAAATCTACAAAGGCATTTATGCAAAGTGAGAGATACAATATTCTGGAATGGCCGTCACAGTCCCCCGACTTGAATATCATGGAAATTCTATGGGATGATTTGAAGTAGGTTGTCCATGCTCGGCAGCCATCAAATTTAACTGAACTGGAGAGATTTTGTATGGACGAATGGTCAAAAATACCTCCATCCAGAATCCAGACACTCATCAAAGATTATAGGAGGTGTCTAGAAGCTGTTACATTTGCAAAAGGAGGCTCAACTAAGTATTGATGTAATATCTCTATTGGGGTGCCCAAATTTATGCACCTGTCTAATTTTGGTATGATGCATATTACATATGTTTTGTTAATCGAATAAACTTTATGTTACTGATGAAATACTATTGTTTCCATAAGGCATGTTATACTGTATATTTAAAGGAAGTTGCTACTTTGAAAGCTCAGCCAATGATAAACAAAACTCGAAGGAATTAAAGAGGGGTTCCAAAACTTTTTCATATGACTGTACTTGTGCAATTCAACACCTATGGTAAAATGAATATCAATGTTCTTAAAATACATCATTTTTGTTTTAATCTAAGTATCTGGCTTCAATTTTTTTTCATAAGAACAAATGTTTGTACATGGTATATTCAAGTTTACTGCTCTACATTATCTTTATTGTTTTGGAAAAGTGACTTGATTCAAGTTGTTTACAATACAATCTTGCAACAAACATGTCCTCCTCACCTCAGTATAATATATTTTATAGTATATAATATTTTTATTTCCAGTGGGCCCCAAGGGGGTGCAGGCCCAGATGTGATCGCACCCCTGGAAGTTAAACCACTGCTAAAGACCCATCCATAATAGTGAAAATGCTATCATTATAAAACACATATTACAATGAATTTGTTGGGGTGATGTACTGTGAGCAAAACCAGATACCCGAAATAATAGCACTAAATGCCCAAAATAAATGACTGGGTATTTTCGGCCTGGCATCATGATTTTTATGTACAATGCGTGTCCTATTTGGTTTAATTGTTCTATCCCACTGGGTGAGAATTGCTTTTCTCGCTCCTTGCCATTTGCCGGGGCCAAACAGGCGATACTGGAAAGGTGTGCAAGGACCAAATACCACTTGCCAGGCTAATTTAGGATCTGTGAGAAAAAGGTACATAAGGTTTGGCCAATTTCCAATTTCCACGGTCAACTCATTGACATAGTCAATATAATGTGTTTGCAGGGGCAGATTTTTGGTAATTCCAAACCTGAAGAAGGAAAGAAAAATAAACATTAATTCTAAATATACTTGGGGATAGCAAAGATATCAAAGTTGGCTATGCAAGGAAAGACTGCAAGATAAGCAGATTTTTTTTACCCATCTGGAGGTGCAAATTGTGGACCCCCTCCTCCATCATGCACAAATCAGCAGTTGGGGTGAAGAAATCAGTAAGGACAGAAAGGGGTTATTCACTTTTGCACATGCCCAATCACCTCCTCACTTGTATACACTGAGTAGCAGAGTTCATACAGAGTAGCACAGCAAAGCTCTTCAGCGATATCTTCTGTATCTTCGGATACTCTTCTTTTCCTTCGGCAATCTTCAGAGCTTTCCGCTCATGCGCAGTAGGCATGAATACCAGTATGGACCCAACTGCGCATGCACGAGTGTCGGCGTTCACTTCCGCGAGGAACCAGAAGATACAGAAAATGTCGCTGGAGAGCTACTCTGCATGAATATGGCAAGGTACATGACAGGGACACTTTTTCCACTGAGTTACTAAGGAGGGAGAAAGCAGTGAGGGGGGCCAATGGACGGAAGGGGATTTTTGATTAACGGGGGGTTTAGTTCTCCTTTAAGTGCTACTGTGCATGCCGGTCATTCATTTACATAATGGCAATCCTATTGGCTAGCAGTGTATACAAGTGAGTTCATACATTGGGCATTGGGTATGCGCAAAAGTGACTAACCCCTTTCTGTCCTTACTGATTTCTTGGCCCTTTAAGAACTCAAATTCCACTATTCACCACCTAAAACCTGACGAATTGCTGTTTATTTGGAGAGGTCCAGGGATTAATTTTGAGTTCTTTGCAGCATTCCTGACATTCAAGTTTTTTTTGTAAGAAAAAACTAGAATCAAGTTTTTAAAATTCTAATCAAATTCAATTCAAATTCGATTCGAGTTTTCGGGTCGATTTCATTCATCCTAGTTTAAAAAATTGGATTTTTTAAATAAATTTTAATTGGTCGAATTTCAAATTTATAGGAGTTTAAGGGAGTTTTTAAAAACTCACATGAATTCGAAATTCAACCTTTGATAAATGTGTCTGCCCTTTTTTTATTGTGATAATTGAATGTTTTCAGTGAAAGTAATAAAAATAAATACTTATAAGTAGTAGTAATAGTACAACATTGGCAAATTCTTGGTTTATTGTAAAACATAACTTTGAAATGGGGGAAGGGGTAAACAATACACCATTACTTAAGTTATAATTTGCGTGCCTGCAAATTAAATTTCTCTCATACCATTTGCTCTTTCTTTCCATAGATTTTATAATATAATTTTCCATTTCTCTTTTTGGAGGCAAGTGAGCTTCACCTATTACAAAATGAGAAGAAGAATAAAATAAGAATAAAATGAGTGTTGCTTGCGGCATGTTGTATAAATGTTGATTAATAGCTACAATTTAGCCATGCTTGTAGCATCCTCCTTTTGCCTATGCAACATGTGACCCATTTGCTTTATTAGAATTAGGAGGGGACGTGGTTTTCTCAATCTTACAAATAGTTCTCAGAAGGTAATAATATGTGAGACTTAACGTACTAGAATAGATGTGACAGCCTACAGAATGTGAGCTAAATGGCTATCCTCACTTTAAAATCAAAAGAATATTTTGGAGGCTAAACACAAGAGCAAACAAGTTGTTTCCTGAGTTTGCAACTCACAATATCAAAGAAAGGAAATATTCAGTTGGGTACAATGGTATAATAAACAAAGGTACTTAACTCTGCACTGATTTTTTAGAGGAAGAGATATGTTCAAAAAATGCTGTTCTGGAAAATCTGGTTCCTGTGAGGAACATGATTGCTTTAGCAAACTTATACTGACGGAAGGCAAACATGCAAAGTCCTTGCAGACAGTGTCCAGGTGAGAATTGAACTGAGGACCTCAACTCTGCAAAGCAGCATTTATAACCTTTTGACGACATAAACTGCAAATTAGTTGATACTTGTTTTAATTGTATTTCCTCCTTACCTTTGAATACCCTTGTGGCCCATCGAGCTTGCAGCTCTACAGTAGGCATGATAGGGCCTAGAGGTTGGATAAGTCCCAAGAAGGCTATTGTTGGTTTTTCCACATGGACTGGGAAGACATTTTTATACAAAGGTGCATTGCTCTCATCCATTTTTAAGGTAAAGTCATCAAGAAAGGGGAACGTTGTATGGTACCCTGTGGCAAATATGACAGCATCCAGTTTTTCTGATTCTGTCCCATCTTCAAAAATGACAGAAGTTTCAGTAAATTCCTTAATATTAGGCTTGACTTGTATTGCTCCTTGTAGGATTTGGCTTGGAATGTAATCATTTATAATAGGAATCTTCATCCTAAAAAAAATCTAAGTTATTAGACATTGATTATTGCCATTATACAGGTGCTACAATTTGTAGCATGCCTGTATATTAGTCTTCAAGATTTGTATTACTGCTAGCATGCAAACATCTTCCGAATGTTTCCTCTTTGCAGAGCCCTGGTTTATTAATGATCATTTTATAAATCCACATTCTGCAGTGATAATCATTTTCAGCCTTTTTTGGGTCCTGCACACTAATCGGGAGTGGATTTGACCAATGCTTATGGGCAGAACAAGATTGAAATCAAGGCTTTAACTGTGCCATTGTAGGACATTCATCTCTTGAGCAAGTCCATTTTTACTGTGTCTTTGTATCTAGGATCATTGTTCCAATTTTATACCCTAGTTTTCTAGTATCTTGCAGTTTCACTGTATTTTCTACCACCCATTATTTTTTCTATTTTAACAAGAAGCCCAGTCTTTGAAAATGAAAAGCAACCCAGAGCATGATGTTACCACCTCCACCATGACCCCACTGTAGCTAAATCTCATATGTGATATAAAATACACTGCCATTTGTCCATGAACCAAAACAATATCAAATATTCTGCATGCCTGTAACCAGATATATACAACTCTACACACTGTGTTTCTGTTTTACTTGTTTGTTTGTTTTGTGACTTTGTAAAGCTCCCCATAGACGCGACGATTCTTCTTGTCGAACGACAGATTTTAGGGAAGCCCGACCAATCCTTTGAAATTATCGTGCGGTTAGTGGGATTCGAACGATTGTACATCTTACGATTTTTCGGCGACATCTGTCAGAAAATTGATCGGCCAGGTCAAAAAATCTTTGTCGGTCCCAGTGCAATCTATCTATGTTTGCAGGGCCAAGCAAGCAGCTCCCCTTTGTTTTCCTGGCAAATTGGTCTTTTTAGTTGATGGTCAATTCGTACGATCATACGATCGTTCCGAGAAAATCGTGGTCTCACAATGAGGATCTGATCTTTTAAAAATCTCAACATCTATGGCCAGCTTTAGAGTCTTGCTCTATCTGTTGGTTTACAGCAGTACCAAAACCTATTCATCATTTGAGCCCCAAAGTGTAATTAGTATACTGTATGGTTAATCGGTTCCCTTTAAGCTTTTTACTATAATGGGTTTCATTCAGTTCCTCAATGCAACAAGAATAAAATCTTTAAGAATAAAATGCAAAATGAAAACATTCTTTCACCTACTATTACCTGTTCTTTGGCTCTAAGCCATAGTTGGCATGGTTAAACCACTGACTCATCAATTTCTCATTGATCATGGCTGCAAGTTTTCTGGGGAGTAAATGTATACCCCAGAGAGTCCAGCGCCTGGAAAGTACCATGTCTACAGGAAAGCCATTGCGCGAGATCCGGCTGATAACCCAAGAGCCTTCACGGGTGCTGAGAAAAACCTTCACAATAAAGATATTTGCATTCCATTAACAAAAATTCTAGAAATAAATGAAAACTAAAAAATAGAAATAATGTTCATAAATTAGGTATATACAAAATAAATAATAGTTAATATGCAATATTGTTGATAATATATGTTGATCTGAAGCATGACAACTAAGCACTCCCCCACAAATATTAAATGTTTATACTGAACCTGTTTTGCCATATGGCTAAGTTCCACAGCAATATCTGCAGCTGAGTTTCCTATTCCCACCACAAGTACTGTCTTCCCATGATAATTGTCAGGGGTCTTGTAAATTCTGCTGTGGATGATCCAACCCTTGAAATCATATATTCCTTTAAACAGAAAAGATGGAAACACAATTTACACATATGTTGCTTTACTTCAATTATAATGAATTAAACAGAAGGCATTATACTAGGTCTCTTTTACAAATGTAGCCAATTATGCAGTTGCACTAAAATGACTGCAAATATTAGGCTTAGTGACTCTATTTATTAAAGGTACTTTCTCCTTGCAATTCAATAAGTCATTAAACATACATAATTGCACCTATGAACACTGGGAATCCAGATGTTACTGTTACCCTGAATGAAATGGAAATTCCTATTATATCAATAGGTGTCCATTCAATCTGCTACCCAAGAACACCCAGTTGCATTAATTTAGATGCACTTAGCACAATCACTCTTTTCACAGTTGCTATTAGGCTTAAATTTTTGGAAAAACACTTCATAGTGGGTAAAAAAATAATTGTTATTATTAATATACCATAGCACTTTACAAGGGCATACAAATACAAGCCATAACAGTTTATAAATATATATATCTGCACTCAACCCATTATCAATATATTTAAGACAGAGACATTTTGTGCATACTGCTACTGAAAAATGCCTTACCCTTTAAACAAAACAGGGATTGTTTGTCCATATATTGCAATATATTTAATTCATCCCATATCTGGTCAGGCATATGCTTAATTTTCATCTGATTCATTTAGAATTCTATTGCTTCTTTATATATTTTACAAAGGGACTAAGTTTTACCTGCAACTGCAATGCAATTAGGCGGGTTGAGTGTAGGCGGGACTCTTGTATTTGTCTATATGTATTTTGTGGTCACAGCCTCATTGCACCCCCACCTAATGATTTTAAAAATTAGCGGTGAGCACAACTTTCCCTTGTTTGTTATAGTTATACAGGAGCAGTGACCAGCTCCATGTTGTAGCTCCCACTCTTCCCAGCAATAGTCAGGTGATCCCACTGGTGTCTAATAAAATGGCAACCACGTTTGGGAGTTCTATTTTGAAAGCAGCAAGTAGATTGCAGTTAAACTTACACCTGCATATTGTTATAACACAATAGGGAGAAGGCCCTACTAACAAGATCTTACAATCTAGAACTATTTGTGTCCAAAATGTGTACTTTGCACACTGCACCTATGGTCATAAATGACCCTTAAAGTGAAACTGCTAATATAACAAATGGATTTCAAAAAAACATGGTATTGTTTCCATAGGTGGTCTGAGGTCATAGAGGCGAGAATACATATAAGCACACAGCACTAGGGGAAATGAATTATTTTTTAAGCATTTTCCTACATTTAGTTGCTTTGATTGCAATCAAGACATTTGATATCAGTGTGATAAGTGTCTGGAAACATTATTGTTTCCATTTTTTCATGTTTCCTCAAATCAGAAGTCAGAATCTGGGAATGCAACAAAAGATTTTTAACTCAGCTCTCAACTCAACTATCAGCACTCATTCTACTCAATTTGGGTCTATTTCTCTAACCCCCTGATGTGCTTTGCCTTATACTTTTTCCTGCCTCGCCCATATGTTATGTGCCAGTACTATCACTCTGCCGTTCCTTATTACCCTACTAGTGATGTGATACAGTAACTACCTTCTCTTGCCTGCCAGTTAATCCTAATTGTGCCAATTCCTACATTCTGTCTAGACCTGTACCTGCTGATATGTTGTTCTTGTTTGCCGAGACCCTGTCCTACCTCCACTTTAAACCATATTAGAGACCAGAGTTGCCCAATGGTCCATAGTGCTCATGGTTGAAGAGAGAGCTGAACTGTGGCATTCTCATTTAGTGATCTGTGGTGAACTCTATTTTCCCATTTTAATAAACATGCTCAAAAGACTGAATAATATTGATAGAATTGTTAATGCTTGTTCTGTTCCTGTGTGATGCATAGCCTGAACCTGTCTTAATATCAATTACTGAAGATTTGTTAGCTTGTTGGAATGGCACGATTAAGTTTTTTGTTTTTGTAATAAAAACTTGCTGGAATTTGCACCCCAATACCAATACTTACATATCAATACTCACCTGGAAAAGATTCAAGTGGTAAACAAGGGTCAGTAAAATGCCCATTGCTGACTATTACAGCGTCAAATATAGCCTCTGTCTTTTCTCCTTGTTTCTGTGTTGTGACATCCCATTGTCCAGTAGAATTAAAATCTGGATGTTTTCTCACACTGCAGACTTCAGTCTTAGCAGAGCATACATAAATAAAAGAGCTTAAATGAATCTTTTAACATGAGTGTTACCATTAACAATTTTTAATAGTAGACAAAAAACACTACCCTAATATTATCAAATAATAAGATACATTTTTGCACATATCGGCTGCAAGATGTGGCATCAATTCCATAACTCTCATTCGAAACAGCATTTGTATCCTGGGCGCAAGTCTGGTGTGACTATTGGTGCAACCCTCTGTGGGATCCATTAAGATACTGCTAGGTCTAGGGTGGCGGTAGCTTCAGAGTTCCCCAGTATCAATAGGAGCAGTTACATACACACAGAATTCATCATAAGAAGCTAGATCAATGCTTTGGCAACCATATGGAGGTGTAGGAGCGTGTTTGGATGCAAGTGTCTTAATGAATTGTATCAGTAAGTTCTGCTTATTGCATCCATTTTATAGTTCCTGCACTTGTACGTATGTTAACAAATGACTCCTAATGTGTCTTTCAATAATTACTAATGTTTTTGCTTTTTTTTAATTATGCATTTTTACGCACTTTTTTTTAATTGTCTTTATCCCATGTGCAAACATTATTGGAGTGTTAATACTATTATTTTTTTCAGCAATAAATTCTATATTAGTTTCCTAACAGATTTTCACATTTTAACAAATTAGAAATATCAAGCAAAACAACTTATACCTGATGGTATTTCAATGATTAACTCCTAGAGATGACAGCTATAGTTGTTATTAATTAAATTATAAATTAATCTAACATGAACTACAATGTAAACAGGACTATATTTATATGTAGGCACCTGAGGGCCTGTGCCTAGAGTGGCCCTTGGGTGTCTCTATAATAGCTAAATTGTATTTTTAGAAAAATGTAATCACGTAGTGACAGTGATGTCATGCAGTCGTACTCATGACGTCACTTCTACAAACAGATGGTGCAGTTAGGTCTGGTGCCTAGGGTGGCACTTGACCTAAATAGGTAATATGTTAGACTTAGTACAGTTACGGGATCCGTTATCCGGAAACCCATTATCCAGAAAGCTCCAAATTACAGGAAGGCCATCTCACCTATACACAGCAGAAGTTTTTGAGTCTTTTGGGCAGTGAAGTTCCAACTTACAGCGAATCCTTATCAAGGGCTCTCCCGCGCCCGTATGTAATTCAAATATAAGCAAAGAAGAATCGCTGTATCTCCTGACAAAGCCAAGGAAAAGGGGAACAAAAACAGATATGCGTAATATGGTGCATTTTCTGCTATTTTATATAAATGCACCTTTAACTGTGCGTGATTAAACGTGTATAATAGTGCAAACACTATGTGACAAAATTAAAACACTTAAATTGTGCGACTGTGTATCTGTTTTATATATACATATACACCACTGCTAGTTTGTACATTAGTGTGAAAAGATAATATAAGTGAATTAAAAAGTTTTTAAAAATGAAAATGAAATAAACAAAAATTTAACGATAATAATATAAAAAAAAGTTAAAGGTGCATTTATATAAAGTTAAAGGTGCATTTATATAAAATAGCAGAAAATACTGCACCATATTACGCATATCTGTTTTTGTTCCCCTTTTCCTTGGCTTTGTCAGGAGATACAGCGATTCTTCATCTCACCTATACACCATGTTAATCAACGAATTTACAAAAATTATTTCCTTTTTCTCTATAAAAATAAAACAGTACCTAGTACTTGATCTCAACTAAGATATAATTAAACCTTATTGGAGGCAAAACAAACAAAATTTGAGCAGCACATATTTATTCACAAATGATTGTTTTGCCCATGTTTTTTCCTGAACTCTGAAATATTGCACTGCTGTGCCTGTCTTTTTGTTTTTCGCAAATTCGCTTTGTGCGCAAATATTAGCAAATGGCTCGCAAGTAATATGGGTATTTGTGTGAGTGCGGCCACTGTGAGAGGTAGTTGTGCGCGAAAATAATGTTGACAGTAAATTAAAGTCGCAGTTTGCCAAATTGTTTTGTCAGTATTTTCTCTGCTACCATACTCGCAGCGTAACTCAAATGCATAAATATTCACAATTTGATTATGCCGTATTTTAAAAGCTCTTATGGCGTCAAAAAACATTCACAATTCTGTTTGCACATTAGATACACCACTATTATCTATAAATATAACCACACACAGGGCAAATATGTTCAGTGTGCAAACTATTCTGCATTTCCTGAAGTTTATAAATGAGTTCCACTGGGTTTCATTAAGGATTAAATGATTTTTTAGTAGATTTAAGTTATGGAGATCCAAATAACAAAAATACTCCTTATCTGGGAAACCCCAGGTCCTGAGCATTCTAGATAACAGGTCTCATACCTGTAGTTAATTAGACAAAGATTAAAACACCCTAACCCATAAAAATATACAGTATGTGAACCCTGTACTGGGGAGGGGCCCCTGCATAGCCATCATAGACACACTGATAAATGTATTTGCAAATCAGAAATATAATGAATATAATGAATCAAAAATATAGAATGAACTCCATAACAGATTGATTGAGCAGATACATAATCAGAGTGTTGCAATGATGGAAAACATGGTTAAATAGAGCATGTAAGTATTCAGACTTGCAGCATTATTACTGCTTAAAGGAAAACTATACCTCCGAACAATCTAGGGCTCTATAGTAATATATATATATATATATATATATATATATATATATATATATATATATATAGTGATATATTGCATAAAGCAGCTCATATGTAAAAACCCTGCTTCAAGTAAATAAACCGTTTTCGAAATAATATACTTTTTTAGCTGTATGTGCCATTGGGTAATCATAAATAGAAATAAGGGCTGCCCCCTGGGATTATATGATGCACAGTGCACACAAACAAACCAAACAAGCCATACATGTTAGGTATGTTAGGTAACATGAGCCAATTAAAAGACAGAGTTATGTTTTTGCTTCCACACTTCTTCCTGTTACAGTTAGAGCTGCAGTATTTCTGGTCGGGTGATCTCTGAGGCAGCACACAGACCATCACCAAATGGTGGTTCACGGCAAGAGATGTAAAAGGGCAAGATTTACTTAAATATATATTCCAGTTTGATAAGATTCTTTAATGTTTCACTTAGTTTGATATAAAGGCTCTGTTGGTTTAGTTTTCATTTTGGGGGTATAGTTTTCCTTTAAGAGCTGAAAAAATTTGATGGTGTTATATTTTGGGTTACTAAGACATCTAACTTTCAAAATCCCATTGTTTATTTTAAATATCTAGGGGAATGCTTATAGAGAGCTATGTATCAGCTACAGTATTACACTGAATACAATTATAACCTTTGCTTTAATAAAAAAAAAACTCCCATTTATTGCTAATACTATATTAATATTTAGTATAATAATATAAATACAATATTAATCTAAAACAGGTCATGAATTAGAACCAGCGATGTGTGCAGCTCTAGTTGGGCAGTCCCATGCCCGACCTGTAATTTTACCAACTGTATTTTGCACAGTATTCAAGAAATATGTTTGAAATATGATAAACTGTCTATGAACTTAATTTGGTTTACCTGGAAATGGATGTATTTTAACAGACTAAAATGTTCTGCATATAGATAAAGGTATTCTAAGACCTTTGAGTGGTGCAGATATGTTGGAAATTCCTCAGGCATAGGGAAATCACTGAAGCACATCATCTCCTTGGAAGTATTAGTGACCACAGATTTGTATATACTTCCTCTACCTTCTTCAGTGTTATTCTGCAAAAGTAACATGTTTTTATTGTCAATGATGGAGTTTTTCTTTTAAAGAATTGTTTATCAATACACACATTTAGAGATCCACTTTTTCAATTTTATCATTTGTATGTATGTATATATATATATATATATATATATATATATATATATATATATTACATTTACAGGTGACAAGCTTTCTGTGTAGTGAAAATACCTTTATTTTTGTTAACTAGTAAAAAGCCATGAATATCCTGTGAATTATATCCTTATAAATGGTACTGATGTCATCAGTTATAATTGGTGCTTAGTGAATTTGTGTCATATGACGTACTGAAACTTGAGTATTATAATATTTTACAATGATGTATTTATTATTATAAATACATCACTATAAAATGTTGTAAAATATAAGCATATTAGAATTGACCTTGGATTAATTTGGCCTTGTTTCATTATATGATCACGAAACCCCTTGATAATGAACTATAATTTACAATTTTTTGTTTGTTTGTATTAACCAAACTATGAATGATACTCTTATAAAACATGCATACCAAAAGAAACATGCACATGTTTTCTTTTCTCTTCCTCCACCACCTCGCGAGGGAGGGAGGAGAGGTGGGACTGGCAAGTAGAAGGCAGCAAAAGGGAATGGACAGGCAGTAGGGAACATAGGTGCAACAGGAAGGATCTAGCAGAGGAAACAGACATGCTGGAGGTAAATCAGGTGGAAAGGTAGACAGGAGGCAGAAGAGAATAGAAAACTCTCATAATAAATAATGTACCTATTAAAATGTAAAATATATTAGAAGTTAGATAAGAGTTTGGCCTCGTGCTTTATATTGTCATGTAACTCATTGGTAACATTTTTATAAATTACGGAAGGGGGTATGTTACCTGCTATATAATGTTTAAATGTAATTATAAAAACTTCTTTATGGTAGAGAGTTCTTCTGAAACAATGCAGCAGAATGCTGCTGATTAACAGACCAGAAGCAGAAGCCACCAGATGCATTGTTTCAAAATCAGGACCAGTGAAATGAAAGGGATAAATTCATTTCTGTATTTTTATGTCATCGATAGTTGAATATCTATATGTAATAATATGTCAAAGCTTCTGTTATACTTTGTAGCATTGATGGTCTCTTTCCGTGATGTTTTTAGTAAATTACTGTGTGCCTATATGAGAATGAGCCAGTATCTTACTATCTTACATACTTACTGTGAACCTCCAGAGTCCACCAATGTCATTGCTTCTTTCAAAGCATGTGGGCTCCAGACCTTCTTCCAGGCAGCATTTGATGGCTGTCAGTCCACTGCAACCAGCTCCAACTATAGCCACTCTTTTAGACATGATAACCTACAACACAAGAGCAGATTTGTAAAACTGACATATCACATTATCCCATAAACTCACTACAGTTTAGAATCTAACTCCAAACAACTTAGCAAGAGAAACCTGTCAGGAGTAATGCAACAGTCTATTAAGTAAACCCCTCTGATTATATTTCTTCCAGCCCTATGCACAGAGTAAGGCATTATAATTTGCAGTGAGAATAAGATTGAAACATTCTCTAAGTTATGTCAATAAAAATTAACTTAATCAAATAAAAAAAAATTAACCTAATCAAATATTTCCCCCTGTTCCTACCATATGGTACAGTGCCCACCGGACTGAAATTGCAGTGCCTAACAACTACTGTATATGGAAACATGGAAAAACAATGCAAGAAGACAAGGGCACAGCTGAAATTTAGCCCACCAAGAAATACAACACTTTTTATTGCCAACCCTATGTCATTATGCATGAATGCCAGTCCCTACATCTGTGTATCTCACTATTATGTGTAAAAGGCAACAGCTGGTGCTAAGTATATAGTATAAAAACGCACACCTTCCTTTCTCTACCCTTTCATCTCTAAACTACTGCAAGCCTATTTTACAACTAATGATATTCCTCTCTGACAATAACCTGCTGGATCCCCTGCAATCTGGTGTTAGACAACAACATTCCAGAGAAATTGTTCTAACCCAGCTAATGAATGACCTCTTATTGGCTAAAGTCACTTCTCACTACTAAAGGTGGCCATAGACTTAAAGATCCGCTCGTTTGGCGATCTTTCCCCGATATGCCACTAACTGCGTGGCTATATCGGGGGTAATTCGAGCGTTCGGCCGTACGATCGAATTACGATGCGCCAAGCGGCTCCGACGGGTCGGTCGGGTAAAAATCCAACCTTCCCGATCGATATCGTGGCCAGATATCGATCGGAATGACCCGTCGGAAGCCCCCATACACGGGCAGATAAGCTGTCAAATAGGTCCAAACGACCGAAATCGGCAGCTTTATCTGCCCGTGTGACATTGCCTTGTCCTGGTTTTTATCTTACCTTACAAATCATTCTTTCAGTGTCTCTTACAATGGAGCATCATCTTCTCCTTTAACTCTCTGTTGGAGTTCATCAAGGCTCTGTCCTGGGCTCCCTATTATTTTCTCTTTACACTTGCTCCCTTGGCAAACTAATAAACTTATATGGTTTCCAATCCCACCTCTATGCTGATGATATTCAGATTTATCTATCCTCTACTAATCTTAACCCAGATGTCTGCTATCTCTACGTGGATGTCTCAACCTCACTAAAACATAAATCATTCTTTTATCCCCCATCCAACACCCATAATATTCCAGAAGTGTCTATGACAGTTAACAATTCCACTATCACGCCATCTCCCCAGGCCTGGTGGCTAGGGGTTATCTATCATATCTATCATTATCTCATGCCTGGACTATTGTAACTCTCTATTAATTGACCTCTCATTACCTCCTCACAAACTCAAATTCAGGACTTTGCAAGAGCTGCACCCCTTCTCTGGAATCCACTCCCACAGTCTGTCAGACTTTCTCCCTTGAAACATGTCTATTTAGAGAAGCTTACCCTGATTTACAGTAGTTTAGCATTACTTGTGCTGCTAACTGCAATGCCCTATGCTACATCTCTCACCTTGCTAACTTCTGATCATGCCCATTCCCACACCTTGTGTCTCAACCCCTTCTCCTATTAGATTGTAAGCTCTTTTGGGCAGGGTCATCTGCTTGGTGGAGCCTGGGGTTTTCCTCATAAGGCGTCTGTCTGTAATTTGGTTTTCCATATCTTAAAAAAGAATGTAATGTAATGTAAACCCAATAGGATGGTTTTGCTTCCAATAAGGATTACTTATATCTTAGTCGGAATCAAGTACAAGGTACTGTTTAAGTATCACGAGAAAATGGAAATAATTTTGTAATTATTATATTAAAATGGAGACTACCGGTAATGGCTTTCTCCATTAGGTTATGTTTATATGTATATGTGGCTGCAAAATAAGTCTCAGGTGTGATATGACCTTATGACTACAATGGAGTCAGTGGTACCAGTTTTCAACAGCTTTAAAGCAGCGTCCTTCTGTTAATCTATTCCATTGGTTCAGCAATAGAAAGTGCTCAGGTTAAATGTTAATAAGTAATCTTTATAGTTTCTTTGTAGCATAATAAAATTACATTTATCATTGTTATCAGAACAGATCAAACAGTTTAACCATGTATGACTTAGCTTTACAGACAGCAACACACAATATGTCAATGTTGGTGCGAGAGCTCCAACAGAATTTCAAGAAAAACAAATCTGAAAACCTGTTATCCAGAAAGCTCTGAATTACAGAAAGGCTGTCTCCCATAGACTCCAAATAATCCAATTTTTTAAAAACGCCCTTTTTTTTAAAATAATGAAATAGTACCTTGTATTTGATCCAAACTAAGATATTATTAATTCTTATTGGTAGCAGAACCAACATATTCAATTAATTTGTTTAAATGATTTTTCTAGTAAACTTAAGGTATGAAGATCCTAATTACGGATAGATCCATTATCCGGAAAACACCAGGTCCTGAGCATTCTTGATAACAGGTCCCATGCCTGTAATAATAAATCAGTAAGCACTAAAATAATTACATTACTAGAAATGAAACAAGTTTGATATTAAATTGAACAATACCATTGTATTGTGCTGCTGCAGATATACATACAACAGGTCAAAATGTGTTTACCAAACTGATATATTTAAAAGCAAAATCACGGGACCTAACTGAAAAGCCCCCTAATCTCAACTGACACATAATAATTCTCAGTGGACACATAATAATTCTCAGTGGACACCTATAGAAAATGCATTCTTGCTACACAAAGGGGGTTCGTTTCTAAAAGTTTTTTATCATTTTAAATCATTGTTTCAATAAAAAAAAGCTCAACCAAACTCCCATCCATGATTTTGCCTTTTTATCATTAAAATAACTTAAATCGTAAGGGCAAAAACCCGAAAAAGCAAGCAATTCAGGATTTTGGATTATCAGTCTAAATCCAGTAGAAACCACAATATCTTCAAATTGGCATAGGGACGTCTCCGATTGATTATACATGACCTTGACAGGTCTGAGATGGCGGATTTTCTGATTCAGACTTTTTGTAGCATTGGGGTATAATAAATCTTGAAAAACCTTTGTTTTTTTTCCATGAGAAAGTCAAGTTCTTGCCCCAAAAAGTCCAACCAGAAAAGTTTGAGTTTTAGTTTGCTGTACAGTGCTCTTCCCTCAAAAATATACATATATAAATACAAATAACTCCCAAAATGTTCTCCAGTAATTTATCACAAGAAAAACTGTGGGCAATATAGTAAATGGCCTGAAAGAAAATTGCAATTAACAAAAATTTTAATTTTGTGTCTGTGAAAAAAATGCAGGAAAAATAATACCTGAAAAAAATTGTTGTTTATATTGTCCTTAGTTTCTTTGTGTCCCTCCAGTTGCTCATTGAGTGTTATGTTTCCATCTGAATCGCTGCATAATGAAGAAAGTTAACTACAAGCTGGACTTTGGAGTTATTTTCAAAATTATTGTAGATAAGAAGCACTTGTACAATCTATGTGTACGTTTTTAGATATTTGCTGCCACCTATCTATTTTAAACATTTATTACTATTTAAATCCAGAAATATTATCAATTTATGTTTCTTATTGTCAGCAATGGGGCTCAGTCCAAATAAGATATACAAATGCAGGGTCCTCCCCCTACTGACTAAACAATTTATAAAAATGTAATCTGACCAGCTACAGTAATGGCAGCCAAATTTACATTTCAGGTGGAGAGAACACAATGGTGTTTACTGAGACACAGATTGTCTCTGAACCATTTAGATGGGGTGGGACTCATTTATAAACACTGGTCAAATTTGCAACCAGGCAGTAACCCATGGTTACATTTTCTCTTTCATTGTTCAACCTGCAGGAGGCTGGAAAACCCCTAATTGCTCATTGGTCACAGTTGGTTACTGGCCACTTGCAAATTTGCTCAGTGCTGACCCCTATAGCTTTAAAATTAAAGTTATTTGATGTGTTGAAATGTGTAAGAGCAGTGCATCAGCTGTGTTCATTCTTCTGCAGATCCAAACGCCTAGACAATAATATGGACGAATAAAGCCCTTTTTATTATCATGTCCTAATACACTGACTTGCTGTGAGTGCTTTCTCTAATGGCAATATGAGATGAATTCGTGCACCCGGCCTATGATGAAAGGTGAGTGCAGATAAAAGGACTTTTATATATATTTATATATATATATATATATATATATATATATATATATATATATATATTATTATTATTATTATTAACATGTATTTATATAGCGCCAACATATTGCATAGCACTGTAAAGTAAATGTGATTCTACAACTAAATCACATGAATTATATACATAGAACATATGGACTTACATACATCACAATCAATACAGGTACAAAAAGGTGAGGAAGGCCCAATGCATAGGCATACACTCTAAAGGGAAGGGAGTAATACACAAGGTGTGGGAGTGGGCAAGATCGAATTAAGTGGGTGAGAAATGTGGTACTGTATGTGGTGTTGCATTTGGTAGTTAAGCAGAGTGAGGGTAGGCTTCTCGAAAGAAGTGCGTTTTAAGAGATTTCTTGAAAGCAGAAAGGTTGGGAGAAAGTTGAACAGACCATGGGAGAGAGTTCCAGAGGAGGGGTGCAGCACTTGCAAAGTCTTGAATGCGAGCATGTGAGGAGGTAATGAGAGAAGAGTTGAGTAGCAGGTCAGTACAGGAGCGTAGTAAGCAGTTGGGTGAGTATATAGAGATGAGTTCAGAGATGTAGGGTGGGGCAGAGTTATGAAGTGCTTTGAAAGTCAGTGTCATTAATTTGAATTTGATTTTGAAAGGTAACGGAAGCCAGTGCAGGGATTGACAGAATGGCGAGGCAGAGGAGGAGCGGTTGCTGAGTTATATGAGCCTCGCAGCAGTGTTCATTATGGACTGGAAAGGTGACAGTCTCTGGAAGGCCAATTAAAAGAGAGTTACAGTAATCTAGATGTGATATGATGAGAGAGTGAATAAGAATTTTGGCAGCATCTTGGGTGATAAATGATCGTATTTTGGATATGTCCCTTAGGTGGAGGGAGGGGGGTCTACATGGGGTGGGGGTACGGGGTTAGACTTAATATCCTTCCTTGGCTCTAATAATATCACCTATATACAAGGTTATTTTCAGAAAAGGCAAATAATATATCTCATGGAATATCGGTGTCTATAGTAAATATCCAAAATGCCTTTTAAAATATTTTAAACAACTGTAACACCAAAAAATGTAAGCGTTTTGAAGTAATTAACATTAAGGGGGTTATTTATCAAAGGTCCAATTTGCGAGCTTCGTGAGGTTTTTTTATACTGTACCTCGATGAACTCTAATGTTTTCTGATTTAAAAAAAGAATAGAAAAAGCTCAACTCAGTTAATTTGGGATTATAAAACCCGAAAACTCGAATTAATCGAGTTTTTGGCAATAAAAACTTGAATCACTCGAAACCCACCAAAAAAAACGAACATTGTAAAGCTACCAACATCTTCAAATGGTTCGATGGACCTTACCATTAGAGATGGCGCGAACTGTTCGCCGGCGAACTTGTTCGCGCGAACATCGGGTGTTCGCGCTCGCCGGAAGTTCGCGAACGTCGCGCGACGTTCGCCATTTTGGGTTCGCCATTGTTGGCGCTTTTTTTTGCCCTCTCACCCCAGACCAGCAGGTACATGGCAGCCAATCAGGAAGCTCTCCCCTGGACCACTCCCCTTCCCTATAAAAACCGAAGCCCTGCAGCGTTTTTTTCACTCTGCCTGTGTGTGCTGAAGAGATAGTGTAGGGAGAGAGCTGCTGCCTGTTAGTGATTTCAGGGACAGTTGAAAGTTTGCTGGCTAGTAATCGTTTTGATACTGCTCTGTTATTGGAGGGACAGAAGTCTGCAGGGGTTTGAGGGACATTTAAGCTTAGGTAGCTTTGCTGGCTAGTAATCTACCTTCTACTGCAGTGCTCTGTATGTAGCTGCAGTGGGCAGCTGTCCTGCTTCTGATCTCATCTGCTGACTGCTGCAATAACAGTAGTCCTTGTAAGGACTGCTTTTATTTATTTTTTTGTTGTTTTACTACTACTACTACTACTACTACTATAAGAGCCCAGTGCTATTAGTCTAGCAGTGTTGGGGAGTGGGACTGGTGTGCTAATCTGCTGCTCCTAGTAGTTCAGCAGCACCAACTTTAATTTTTTTTTTTTTAATATTCATTTTTTTTTTATTTTACTTTTTTTTATTTTACTACCGCTGTAGTAGTGTATAAGTTGACCTTTTAGGCATTATTTGCCCTGTAGGCATTTTTTGCCCAGTGTGTTATTCAACCAACTGCCATCTAGCATCACTAACAGCTCTCCCCCTACACTATCTCTTCCAAGCACACACAGGCAGATTTTTCAGATACATTTTTGCCCTTGATCCCCCTCTGGCATGCCACTGTCCAGGTCGTTGCACCCTTTAAACAACTTTAAAATCATTTTTCTGGCCAGAAATGTCTTTTTTAGATGTTAAAGTTCGCCTTCCCATTGAAGTCTATGGGGTTCGCGAACCGTTCGCGAACCGCTCGCATTTTTGCGCAAGTTCGCGAATATGTTCGCGAACTTTTTGTCCGACGTTCGCTACATCCCTACTTACCATTGACTTCTACATAACTTATACAGGTTTTAGCTTGAATATTTTCAGATTTGAGCTATTTCCAGTTTCAGGGTATAATAAATCTCGAAAAAGGTCAAGTTTTTTTTTAAATACCCGAAAAATTAAAGTTTTTTTTTTAACCTGAAAATTTGAGTTTTGACTGAAAAATACCATAGAAAACTCAAATATTTTGGGTAAAAAACAACTCGACCTTAAAAATAACCCCCTGTATATACTGTTATAATGCAGTATACAAAGCTGTGTGTTTGCTTCAGAAAGACTAGTATAGTTTATATAAACAAGCTGATATGTAGCCATTCAAGCTGGGAAAAAAGGAGAAAAGGCACAGGTTACATAGCACAACAGATACGTCCTATCCAATTCAATAGTTTTTTATCTGTTATCTGCTATGTAACCTGTGCTTTTCCTTTTTTTCCAGCTTGAATGTCTGCTCACATGGCTACATAACAGCTTGTTTATATAAACTATAGTAGTGTTTCTGAAGCAAACACAGCAGTTTTACCAGTGCAGGGCAACAGTACATTATATTTCAATTACTTTGATACACTTTCAGTTCTTTGTTTTTCTGCTCCTTTAACATAGCTTTAACACACAGGTCCATCAATCCTATGCTAGTTCATAAATATAAATATTTTCAAGACAATGCAATACCTCTGCAGGGTTTGCATATATTCACTTTGCAATTGTATGTGTATTTAACTGAAAATCACTTTTCTCTGTGTCCTTTTGTTATAAAAACTAAGCTAAATGCTAAGGAATTACAAGGGTTATGGGGCCTTCTTTGATACATATTGAACAAAATGATTTACTTAAAATGTCATTCCTCTCTGGATCATTAATGCGGAAGCTTTTCACTATATTGCAGATGTACTGATTTTTAATATTTATATTACCAGCTCTAAAATAAGCCTCTAAATAAGCCTCTTTAATTAGAGTGTTACAATAACCTCTCATTTGCAATCTAGTTGCCAAATCCATAGCCTGTTTGTCAAACATTTCACAAGATGAAACAGATTTGACCTATAACAGTAATTGTTTGCCTAAAATATATTGTTAGCTGCAATGGGCTTTGATGATATTAGAGAGTTGTTCACATAATCATATCCATATATTATGGTGCTCAATAGCTCTGTGCATACTGTATGGGTAAGATGCGGGACCAATCCTACCAACCCATGTAGAGTTTGGCAGAGAGCCCAGAATAGATACTTAGATACTTTTGTAACAATCTAAGATTAGCAGATCTCTTAGGAGAACTTAGACTCACAGTTTAAAGGGCAATTCACCTTTATTAGCAAAACTGTAATAAAACAAAAAAAAAAACACAGAAATGTGTTCAAACTTTCATAACCTGCTAAATTTTGTAAAATGGACATGGTAATTAGGGGGTCACAAACAATGGGCATGGTCAAAAATGTTCACCGCTCCACACGGCAAATCTTTTGGTACCCTTTTTTTATTTTCAAAATGTTGGGAGGTATGGTTTGATAAATGGCTTGTATCTTTCATATAGGGATTTTTCACTAAAGGTTGGAGACTAAACTTGGTTAAGGGGTAGTATAACTAGTGGTATCTTGGAAATTGATAGTTTTCTGAGTGTAATCTGTAGTGATAACTAAGCTACCACCATTATTAATTTGGCAGTTAGTAATATATGGATTTGATTTTGAATTATTTAAAGGAATTGTTCAGTGTAAAAATAAAAACTGGGTAAATACATAGGCTGTGCAAAAAAAAAAAATGTTTCTAATATAGTTAGTTAGTCAAAAATGTAATGTATAAAGGCTGGAGTGATTTGACGCATAACAAGTCAGTCAGAACACTACTTCCTGCTTTTCAGCTCTCTTGGTTTACACTGACTGGTTACCCTGGTTACCAGGCAGTAACCAATCAGAGACTTGAGGGGGGGCCACATGGGTCATATCTGTTGCTTTTGAATCTGAGCTGAATGCTGAGGATCGATTGCAAACTCACTGAACAGAAATGTACCATGTGGCCCCCCTTCAAGTCGCTGACTAGCTCAGAGTTATAGAGCTGAAAAACAGGAAGTTGGATTCTGTCTGTTTTATAAGACATCCGTTCACTCCAGCCTTTATATATTACATTTTTGCCTAACTAACTATATTAGAAACATTTTTTATTTTGCACAGCCTATCTATTTACCCAGTTTTTATTTTCACACTGAACTATTCCTTTAAAGCATTTGTTTCTTGATTACTTACAATGGCTGGTAGAGTGTTTCCTGTTCATCTTAAGAGATTTCTCCTAAATTTTAAAGGAATTGTTCAGTGTAGAAAGAAAAATTTGGTAAATAGATAGGCTATGCAAAATAAAAATGTCTCTAATATAGTTGGTTAGCCAAAAATGTAATGTATAAAGGCTGGAGTGACTGAATGTGTAACATAATAGCCAAAACACTACTTACTGTATTTTAGCTCTCTTGGTTTACACTTACTGGTTACCCTGGTTACCAGGCAGTAACCAATCAGAGACTTGAGAGGGGCCACATGGGTCATATCTGTTGCTTTTGAATCTGAGCTGAATGCTGAGGATCAAATGCAAAATCAGTGAACAGATATGTACCATGCCCCCCCCTTCAAGTAGCTGACTAACTCAGAGTTAAGGTGGCCATACACTGAGAGATCCGCTCGTTTGGCAATGTCGCCAAACGAGCGGATCTCCCTCCGATATGCCCACCTTGAGGTGGGCAATATCGGGCCGATCCGATCGTGGGCCCTAGGGCCCAACAATCGGATCCTAACGAGGCCTTAACGGGAGGTCGGATCGCGGGACCGCATCAACGAATAGATGCGGCCGCGATCCGACGGGATTTTCTGTCCCATCCGATCGAGATCGATCCGTGAAGCCCGTCGGGGGGCCCCATACACGGGCCAATAAGCTGCCGACACGGTCTGTTGGCAGCTTTTATCGGCCCGTGTACGGCCACCTTTAGAGAGCTGAAAAGCAGGAAGTAGTGTTCTGGCTATTATGTTAGACATCCAGTCGCTCCAGTCTTTAAACATTATATTTTTGGCTAAATAACTATATTAGAAACATTTTTTATTTTGAACAGCTTATCTATTTACCCAGTTTTTATTTTCACACTGAACTGTTCCTTTTAGTTGTCCATAGTAGAATGACTAAATTGTATAGGGAATAATGTAAAGGCAGTTCTTTTACCCTATTGCTTAGCAATAGATTCATGGTTACATTTTTAATCACATTCTTATTAATCAGTGATTGTAAATCATTAATGAAAGTTGTTTAAAAGACATAGGCCAATTACAGTTGTCTACTTGAATCAAGGCCATATGTCAATACTTGTCTTGCATGGGATTATGTATATATATATATATATATATATATATATCGGCATGTAAGGGCCGCACGCCATGACAAAATGGACGAAACCTGGGTGCACATGCATCAAAAATTCATAGAGGATATAGAGTGATGGCACTCACAGGATTTTTGAAACATAACAACCGAAGATAAAAAAGAAAACAAAGTAAAAAAGAAAAAAGTGAAAAAAGTTTATTAATCCATTAATAATGGATTAATAAACTTTTTCTTTTTTATCTTCGGATTTTAACTAAAGAACATGCTTATGAAAGTTTTTGAGAATTATTGCTAAAAAAACTTGTCTCAATATGTAGGGCACTGCCTCAAAAATGGATACCTTGAGACTAACTTCTTAGAGAACAAATCTTAAATATGTCTATAAATGGGATGATAACCCATACCAAATTGGTGACTTATTGGTCTATGTATGGGAACCACAGGAGGACCTACCTGAAAAATATCTGGCTAAATATCAGGTTTTAAAATCCCATGAGACGAGGACTGCATCAGTGTGTTGATGAAGTGCACCCCCGACCAGTCTCTGTAAGCCTGCAGAATGAGCTGATCATTAGCCCCCAGGCAAGTGATTAGATTGGCCAGATTTGGTTGTGCACGTGTGCAGTCTAATTGAGCAAAGAGATCCTGTGGATCTATACTTGTAAATGTTGCCTTGATTGTAAGGTAGCGTCTAATACCCTATTCCATTTAAGCAGTGGGTAAATTTCCTTCATAATCGACGTGTTCATTTCACAGACTATAAATCAAGAGGTAAAAAGAGTTTTACTTAATATTTCATGACTCCCCCTCCTCCACCCTTACTCAAATGTGGGGCCAGTTTCTTTTCCTGCACCTATACCACTGTATGCAGTTCCTGGTACATTCTCATATACAAATTCCAAATAAAAGTGAATGGGACTTCTGTGGATCAGGGAATAGGCAGATCCAAAGCGTGGACTAAAAGGACCCATTTTTGCATATTAAATGTATTGGAGGCTTGTGTAGTTTCACCTCCATTGTCATGTATAAATCACAACACAAGGCCCTTCCACCCTGCACATCTGCCAGCTTCTATTCAGCTCCCTCACTATCATTGACAATTCCTCTGACACTGGTTTCTTTCAGGGTGTTCTAAGCATTTAATACATTTCCAATGTTAATTAATTTATTCTAATCTTCAGAAACCCCATCGCTCAAAGAATAAATAGTGCCTTCTGTATAGCTCTCCTTTTACGCCACAGACTCTAACAATACAAAACTACTCCCCCGACATATTTTAAACGAGAAAACTGCTCTTTGTCCATTGCCATTTACAGCAGGCCTAAGGCTCAGGCATAGGACTACAAAATCAGCACTGATGTGGCAGGAATATTGTGCAGCCTTCGATAATCTTATTAAAAATGAATAATTATAGCTTAAAAATGATGTTATAAAGTCTTAAACGTGCCAATTCTTTCGACGTGCGTTATACCACTATACATCAACAAATATTCTATTGTATGGAAAACAAAGCCCAAACTAAAAATGTCTGTATGCGGCTTTTCTGGGAGGGCGCGTCCAGCCTACCCCCATCAACTGCAGTATATTTTTCCAATGTGCGCCATTTCTAGGTCTGGCAAATTGAACCCAGCGTCTCATAGCACGCTAACACGTATGCGTGGTGACGTCAGTCGTTGGCGATCGGCCATCTTTTCTGGCGCCGGTGGTACGGTGGTGTGGTAAGTGTGCTGTGGGGCATAATAGCGGGAATACCAGGCGACAAGTGGGTCCTGTGTGGATGGTTTGGCATATTTCTGGGTATGGTGCACATTAAGCACACTTGCTACAATATATAATCGCGTAGGGGCACGTTATACGACGACCGTTTCCGATAGCGTCATAACTGTGCGCCGGTGTCACCGCCATTCACTCCGCTGCCGGGAAGCAACCCATCAGCCCTATTCTTTGTGGAAACGACGCTTCCTGCTCAGGTGAGATGGGGAGCCTGACGGAGAGGATGATCTCTTCCCTTTTCTGAGAAAACAATGAGCCTTAAGCATGTATTCAATTCAGTGCTGCTGTCTGCCTCTATACAGTCACAGGCCTCAGTTTTACCGGGGATTGCCTAAATTACCATCGGAGGTGGTTTGGAGGGTTTTAACCAGTGATGTGCGACCTGCAACTGTTGAGCTCCGGCACGAAGTAGTTAATGCGATGTGAAGATGATGTCGGTGTTGTACATTGGTATCTGGTGGGCTGCAGGTTGCACAGCACGTAGTGGTTAGTAGAGCTCGGGATGGCTATATATACGCTGTTATTGTCCAGCATTAGCGTGTGTGGGTACCATCTGTGTACCGAGTTGCGTCGCTCTTGCTTGCAATTTTAACTGTGCCTATATAGATGGGGAATGGTAGTTAACCTTAAAATTGTTTTTTTTTTAAATTATTTTCAGTAATCTGTCTTGTGTAGCTGTCAGGCTTGGAGCTTTTACATTCATCTCTGCTAGGGTTTAATTATCCCATAAGTCAGAATAGAAGATGAGGAGCACAGAGTCTTAATATAAGTATAAGCAATAAAACACTCTTTCTTCCCCCCCCCTGGAGTCAAGAAAATACATCTTAACGTTGTACATTAAGGAAGGATATTACTTTGAAAACCAAAAAAACAGTGACCAATTGGAAACTGATGAAAATAGGCCCGTCTGTATCATTATAACATTTAAAGGTCCAGTTCCTTTAAAAATAAAGTATTGTGGGTGCACTATAATGTATCTAATTCCATGTAGCAGAAGTGCAGTGAGAGCTGCTAGATATTTTAGATCTGGACTCCATCCAACATTTTGATGGATACTTCATTAGAGTCGCGGTTCACCTTTACATTGACTTGTAATATGTTAAATGGCCTATTCTTAGCAACAGTTCAGTTGGTCTTCTATTGTGTAGTTTTTGTTTTTTTTATTTGGTGCCTCTTTCCAGCTATCAAACTTGGTCCACTGCAGCCATAAGCAATTGTTTTGTGAGGCTACAATTTTATTGTTACTACATATGTTTTTATGTGAAAAAAATCTGCTACTATTATACTTTACCCACACCTATGCAAATTGATACTCTAAGTAACTATGTGGCAGTTTAATAGTAAAGGCATAATAGTAGCAGATTTCAGTGACCTATTGTAAGAACCTGATTTAAGCGGGGTACTTTTTTTTTTTTCTTATCTTTTTATGTAGTCACTCTCCTGGTCATATTCAAGTTTCTTATTCAAACCATTGCCTGGTTGTTAAGGTGATTTGAACCCTGGCAACTAGATAGCTGTTGAAATTCCAAATTGGCGAGTTAAAAAAGCTAATTCAATAACCACAAATAATAATAAATGGCAGATTGTCTGACTATCACTCTCCATTATACTGAAAATTAATTTAAAGTTTAAAGATATTTGTGCTTCTATGGCCAACTTTAAAGCAATAGGGATACCCAAAATAATCATTACAGACGTGCTTGTGGTCCATATTTCAAGCTGGAGCTTTGATTTGTGTGCTAATTTGCATGGAAAAGAGGAAATTGGGAACTTTACAACATGTATCTCACTGTAAGAATAGCAGATTCATATAAATTGGGAGTATTGCTAGAAAATCCAAACAAAAGGGCTTAATCACTGCACTTAACGTAGATGATGTCCATCTGCAACTAAATAGCCCAGTTTTTCTTGTAATCTGGTTATTTTACCTCACACTATCTTTTAACAGGTGCCATGAGTTAGGTAGTTTTTTTTCCTGTACAGCTCTTTAGCATTTTATCTTAAATTTCATACATGGAGATTATCTTTTTGTAGCTAGCCAAAATTGTGGGGGTGGGACGTAATGGATGACTAGCCAGCTACCAGAAACAGCTGCTATTGACTGTGTGTGCATAATCCTTAGCATCTGCTGACGAAATCTGTAAGGGGCGTGCTCAATTTTTGGAAAGTTGTACCCAGAGACAATTCCCTCATGCAGAGGTATATGTGGGTAGGATGTATATAGAGATGATACATCATATGCACACAAACACAATTTATTTAATTTGAATTATTCTTTATAAAATAGCCTTGTTAAAAATCTCAATCTGTACTCTCTTTATCTTGTGGTATCCAAATGAGTGGAATGAGACCTTAGGCTGTAAGTACCCTATACAGTTTCCTTGGTTAGGGACAGCCCTAGATTAAATTCTCGTAATATGTTTGTGTGCAAATTTTGTTTCTTTGACATAATTTAATATGGTTGGGTGATATGGAATGTTTCAATAGATGCACTTAGGTATTGTGTATTTTAAGGAAGTGTACATAATCCGGTAGCCATTGGCCTCCATTTCTGCATTGCCCTGTGCAGTTAAACTCAAGGGTCTAGCCCTGAGTTTAAAGGACCAGTAACATCAACATTTTTTTTTTAAAAATGTGTTAGTTTACAACGAAAAACAAACACCAAGAAAAAAATAAACTTTAAAATCACAAGTCTTTATCAAGAGATAACTTACCAAAACTCCACTTCCTGCAGCACTAAATTTCTCCACCCTGGCTATTCACTGACAGCATGCGGCTGGCAACCCGCGGGATAGCGCTCACACAGGCCAAGGCATGAGTTTCTTACCTGGGAGAGATGGCTAGCGGCGTCTCCGGCTCAGCCCAGTCCTCTCAACCTTCTGAAGCAGCATCGCAGCCGCACTGGGACAGAGTGAAGCGGGCACATTGTGTACAGGCATGTCTGCATACACCTCAAGCCCCTTAGCTGCAGTCACGGCACAAATAAGTGGGATTTATTGGGCTGCATGTGGATGGAGACCTGGCGAGATGGAGACTTGCCCAGATGCATGGAGTTTATTGTGTGCGCGCTGTGATCCGCTTGTGAATAGTTTATGGTGCTGCTGTGCGCTGGAGAAGCGATACATAAGTTCCAAGTAAAGTATAGTGACAGATACCTGCCACCCAGTGGAGCTCACATACAGCCAGCACTCCATCCCAATCCCGGTGTGAAAAGTTTTCTCCTGCTGCCGCTTACATCTGCTACTTGGCAGCTGCAGCTCAGATCGCGGTATCCGCACTAGTTAGAGCGCCCAGTTTGCGCACCGCATTACAGGCGCTACCATACCATCTTAGCAGATGTAAGCGGTAGCAGGAGAAAACTTTTCCCACCGGGTTTGGAGTGCGGCTTCTCCAGCGCACAGCAGCACCATAAACTATTCACAAGCGGATCATAGCGCGCACACAATAAACTCCATCAATAAAGTATATTTTTTTTCTTTGTGTTTGTTTTTCGTTGCAAACAAACAAATTTCTTTAAATTTTTTTTTGATGTTACTGGTCATTTAAAGCCTTCTATTTAGTAATTTGTGTCTTGTGTAGAAATGTATCCCTCCTTTCAGGATAGTTGTTATTGTCATATGAGTGTGCTTGTACATTTTTCAACAGTGGATAAGAGCAAATAAATGGTTGGTTAAATTGTTCCATATGGATTATTTGGTCAAATCCACAAATTATTTATTTATTCAGTGCACTGCTCATAACCTGTTAATACAGCTACTTGTGTCCACTCAGCCTATAGCTTTTGCCTTAAAATTGTCAAGGTATGACTATATTCGCCTATTGTAGAGATGTCGCAAATATTTAGATACATAGTATTCTAGTTTTTCTGTCTTGCATTCTCTACTGTACCTTTAGGGGCTGTATAATCACAGCTACCTGCATGTATATGTGGGGATGGCCTTTCTAATAAAACATATCTAAAGATGGCCATAGACGCAACGATCCGATCGTACGAATCGTGGATTCGTACGATTTTCGAACCTTGTGTGGAGAGTCCCGACATTTTTTGTTTTGCGGAGATCGGTCGTTTGGTCGATCGGACAGGTTAGAAAATTTCTGTCGGCTGCCGATAATATCTCTGCATGTATTGGCGATCGTACGATTTTCAGTGGGAGACTGTCGCTAGCTTTGTCAGACATAACTTTCGTACGATTGCTGTCAGGGGCAGAACATCGGCTCATCTGTTCTTTTACTACTTTATTTGATGGGAATGGTAAGACTTTGATCTGAATGGTTAGTGGAGGGTCGGGAGACGGGAAAGTCTGATCGTATGATCGGATCTTTGCGTCTATGGCCAGCATAAGACAAGACGTGTTCCTCTTTCCCTCCTCCAACACTATGGTTCTAGAATTACTGTATTTAACAAATTCTTTCAAATCCCCCCTCCCTAGGCCCTAGCTGCTTGGGGTTGTATTTGATTCTGTCTTTCCTTGTATCAAATCAAGAAATCCTGACAATTCGCTCAAGATGCCACAAGAGTTTTAACGGCTACTCTCATGATGACATATGTTGATCACTGAAACTCCAATTGACCTACCCCTCCAAAAACTAGCACCACTGCAAACGCCAGTTTCATACAGTACAACTTGCCAACTGCTCTTCCTCTGCCATGCTACTGTTCCAATCCCTTAAATGAAGTTAAACCAAAAAATATTGATGTAAACTTAATAAGGGTGCATTTCTTAGCACTTTTTAAATAGAAAATGCATGTAAATTACACATGGTTTCTGAGATATTTGGATTTTTAAACTGCTAATACCAGGTTTTTTGGCTCAACTGAGAGTTTGCAACTCTAGGGTTAGCTGAATCCAGCAAATTCACAGACAGTGACTGATAGTGCTGGTCTTCAAAAATTAGGAATGCACCAAATCCAGGATTCTGTTTGAGATTCGGCCAGGATTCAGTCTTTTTCAGCAGGCCAAATCGTCATGCCTGGCCGAACCAAATCCTAATTTATATATGTAAATTGGGGTTGGAAAGGGAAGTCACTAAAGGGTTGGTTCACTTTCAAACCACAGGTTGTTTTCAGATAACCAACCCTGTAAACTGTTCTAAATGGATACATTTAGTATTTCTTATCTTTGTCCCTGCTGAGCAGAATCTCTGCGAACTATTACAGGCAGATGTTGTTGAATTGATACAATAGATGCTAATACTCCAGAGATTGCTGCTGAGAAATGTATCAACTAAATGTTTTAATTTAAATTGTAACCGTTTACAGTTTGCACCTGAATTACTGAGCTGCAAGAATCAAACACCAGAGACAGGAACATTCAACTGTTTTTAAAAAAAAATTTTGGAAAAACAGTAAAAAATAAATAATGGAAAGTAATTGAAAAGGTCTTTTTTTCTGGGGAACAATCTAAAAACAACTGAATTGAAAAAAAGTGTTTGGAAGGTGAACAACCCCTTTAAACAAGGAAGTAAATGTTTTTCCACCTTTTCCCTTCCAATCCCTAATTTCCATATTTATAACTCCTTTACCCATGTTCCATGCTGAAGTGATCATTTCTAGTACCTCTGCTTTCCGGATAATCTCTGCACAGCCCAAAATGAAAAGCAGACATCTTTCATGTTTTCATGTCCTAGAATCTATCACTTTAACATGGAACAAGGTTAGGGTGGGATTGAATGACTGCCAGTGTAAGGGGGGGGGGGGTTCATGCCATTCAGAGGCAGGTTCTTGTTTGGTGTGTGCTCCTCTATGATAGATAGATACATACATACTTACTTACACACACACGCGCACTCGCCAAACAAAAACACAGCATGACTATATATACACATCCATCTTCCTGGTCCTCGGTAAGCTGACTGAGAGATTGGTATTTCGGTGCATTTGGAGCAGTTTGCCAGTTTGCGACAACTGCGTATGCACGGAATTACACGGAAATTGCCGATCTCCCAGTCATCTTACCCAGGACCCGGAAGATGGATGCGTGGAACTCCGAGGGGTAAGTATAAAGTATGGGGCATTTCCCTGGAGGGGGCAGTTAGCCTGGGGGGAGGAGGCAGGGAGGTCTACCTGGGGTGGGGGGTACTCGGTTTTTTACAAATGGGTTGAATTCTCCTTTAAAAATAAATTTGAGATGTGGTATAAATTACATATTTAGCAGATTGACTCACAATTCAAACCCATACTCGGTAATCATTTCAATCAGCCTTCTGTCAGGGGGAGCTTTAGGTTGCGATCTCCAAATCTTTTTCCTCTTCACCTTTTGTTTATGCTTTCTTTTGTCTTTGCTGTTTGAAGAGAGTAATGCTGACTTGCATATGAGCATCCATATTCAAGGTCCCAGTAAGTGTTGAATGTATTGCAGTACCAGCCCCTATCGCAGGCTTTGTGCCATCTGTTTTATATGCACGCTACAGTGTTTCAAGCCGAGGTAATGGAAGGCAAAGAGGATTATTTAGTGAAATACGTCGTAAAAATCGACATTTCTCAACTTGATCCTTAGAGTAATAAATACATATTTAGAAATTTGATCTCTGTCCTGCGAACATGGATGGTTTTAGATTGTAGTAAAAAATTTAATAAAGATATAGGGATACATTGTATCAGTTATTTAGCTAAAGTTTCAAAAATGTTTGGGGCATAAAATACAATTACTGCAAATATCATATTATTTTGTGAGCCTCTTGGAGAGAAAATAGTAGAATGGGCTTCAGTTAAGTCCCTCCACCTCCAGGCAGTCTTGTATTCACTGCATTAACATTTTAACTTTAGCCTCAGTTCTACAATGCAATTTATTATAATGTATTTTTGTTTAACAGATACAATTCATTGTCAGGTTTTAACCCTAAAATACCAATACATTTTTGAAGATGTCAAAGTAAATGTTTGATGTATGTTTAAATGGGAGTTTCTATCACTGTGCTCATTTGAGTTATAGACTTGCATATATCTACCAATTCTTGTACATTTAAATGGCATGTAAAGTCTAAAATAGAATAAGGCTAGAAATGATGTATTTTGTATACTAAATATAAACATGAACTTACTGCACCACAAGCTAATCAAATAAATAATTTATGCTTTCAAAGTTGGCTACATAGGGTCACCAACTTGTAATTTTGTTAAATATCTTTGCAAGACCAAGACTGTGCACATGCTCAGTGTGGTCTGGGATGCATAGGGATCGTCATAAACAAAGCTGCTTGGCTGGGAAGTAAGGTGGGGGCTCCCCCTGCTGTTCATAAGTATGATTGTTTCTCTGCTCAGCAGTTAGGGACCATCTGACAATTCCCATCCACAGCAGTAAATGATGGGAGAATTTCACTGCATACAATCAGGTTTCTTATAAAAACTGTACACATTTTTTAATTAAAATATATTGGAGATAGGTTTCTTTTTCATTAAAGAAAGTAAAATGGGATTTTATTTGTTTTCCATTACATGCCTTTTAAGGAGAGCAAGCTTGTTTTGGCTACCTTTTGAGGAGGTACATTTGCATGTATATTCTTCTTTATGTTTGCAAAAGTCCAATTATCTGGCCTCTTGACCTGTTTCAGAAATCTTGCTGAGCATTTTTGTTATTTACTGTTTCCTTAAAACAGTCAGGTGAGCATTTTTGAATCATTCTTGATGAATTGCATAACAAACTTTAAAATTCCCTTTGCACGGATTTGGTATGTTTCACAGAAATGTAAACTGACGTAGCTTTTTCAGAAAATGCTGTATTTTAACATGTCTTAATTTTTTTTATAGCTTTTTGTTTTTGCTTATGGGGCATTGAGCACAGTTTTTTCACAGCCCACTCCCATAGAGTTACATTGGAATCTTTTGACAATTTCTTTAGCTCTTGTCAAGTCCCATTAGCAAGTGTAAAGCACTAAAATGTGCTTAAAACAGAGTGTGCATTGATGACATTCACTAAGGTACTTGCATCAGCCTGCCCTGGTATATTGGGTACAAGTTTACATATTGAAACCATGAAACATTCCCTTGCAGGTTGCGTGCGTTTATGCAACTGAAAAGAGGCAAGTGATTTGAATAATAATCCCATTGTTTACACCAGGGGTATCCAAACTTTTTTCACCAAGGGCCATATGCGGTAAAATACACAAACAGCCGGGCCACTCACTCGAGGTAAAGTACGTATTGCCTCACCTGCTTTATGAATTCACCATCTGAAAAAGCCTTCCCATGCTGGCCAACAAGTTGAGCCACCTCATACCTGGCTATTCTGGCATTTTCTTGAGTTTTTCAGGCACAGGAAAAATACTGTTGTTAGCTAGCAAGATAGTTGTCATCTGCTTAACCTTCTCTTCTCGTTCCACACCAGTGTAGGACATGTAGGTCTGAAGTTTGGTTTCGTAGTGTCAGGGGTGTCCAAACTACGGCCCGCGATCCATTTTCTAATTGGCCTGCAGCAAATTCCAAAAATATAGCAGAATATGGCCCTCACAGTGACAGGCTCCGTTTTAAGGCCTCCTGCCCATTGTAAATTGGCCCCCATAAAGCATCCCGTGAGCTGTCATTAAGATTTAAAGCGGAGAGTGGTAACTTGCAGTACTCTGTGACTGAGATGCCTGAGAAATCCCCCCTTTGCACCAACAGGGACACCATTTCCACAACATGTGCTGCAACTTACATGTGATTTGCCAGAACTGACACAGATGTGTTTGTGGCATCTCGCAGCAGTTGCTGCAGATGTGATCACTTTTACACTGAATTTCTGGGGAAAAAACTTGCAATGTGGATGGAAAACATGGACTGGCACAACGACAATCGGGCTGCATTCCTAGTTTCCTTCCCACTAGCAGCCACTTTCCTCAAGAGGCTACTTCACATCTGCCACAAAATGTTTTCCCACCTTCAATTCACATTACTACTGGTAGGAAGGAAACTAGAGCCGTTTTGTTGCCGCAGTAGAGCAGTGTGTGACAATGTTCCATGCGCCTTTGCCCTAAAGAACGCAAAAAAACTCAAATGCAATGCTTACAATGTCCAAGCGCACCTTTTGTGCTGTTACCTTAAAGGGCATGCAAATTTGATTTTACTGGGGGGCAAAAATGGTGTTTTCCTTTGTCTAGTGCTCCTGTTAGCAAGCACTGCACTGGCTCAAGGAAAAACACGAATTGTATCCGCTTCAGTGGTGAGCAAATTCTTGATGCATGCAAAATGGGGTAAATCTGGAATCACTCTACAGCACATGCACAAGGGATGCCTGGGATGCTGCTAAAAAGTAAAATGCCGGTACAGCACGCAGCGAACGTTTTTCGTTTTTTTTCTAACTGGAGCACCTGCCATGGGCGAGGACCACATCAAGGAACTGATGGTGTCCTCGATCTAGGATGAAAACCATACCTTCCTGATCAACATCTGTCCGATTAAAAAAAAAAAATTGGCCCATACATAAGCAGATAAGGTGCAAACTTGGTCTAAAGGATTTGAATCATCATCTTTGATCTGCCCGTGTGTAGCCACCTTTAGTCCAAATCTAACTCTGGTATCATGACCTAACACACAGTACTTTCAATACTAAGACTTAGGTTCTCATTGAAAGTACAGCTTTGCTTCCTTACAGTAAATATTCATATGGTTCCATGGCTAGACCAGTATTTCAAGGTGTCTATTAAATCCAATGATCAACTACCCCTATGTTCAGAATAGTGGCATAAGCTATTTAGTTTGATAACAGCTTGTGAGATGATACATTGGTCTCCTGAATAAATATTTTTGAGAACCAAGTCATGTGAGTGCAAATCCAGTTGCAATACAGTCCTATACCCAGTTAAAGAAACTGTTCATTGTGTGCACCCCCTCATTAGTATAAAACATAATAATCCATAAATATTTCTTTCTAGTCAAGTATCTGCAGCATAAGACCTATTCATTGAGTTCATGTTCTATCACAAAGCTTCAATAGTTGCTTTTTTGTGTGTCCTAGACCTACATTTAGAAACATTTGTTCTACGCGGCAAGAAATACCAAGGGATGTTGTTGTTAAGGTTTCAGTTTCCTTGGTGTGTTTAAAGTAAATATAATAAACACACACTGATGCTGTGGGCTTTGCTGGGTTTGACTTTCTTGTGGATGGGGGTTTGCTGCAAGCACGTCAAGAGGCAATTTTTCATTTAATCATAAAATGTTTTGCAAAATTATTTTCCCCATTGTATTCGTTTTTAAGATTATGTACATGTGATATGTCTGTCTTATTCACACGATTTGCATTGTACTTTAATGAAATTAAAGGTGTGTGTGTGTGTGTGTGTGTGTGTGTGTGTGTATGTTGCAGAACATTTCTCATCTCCTTGTGTTCACATGTATTTTATCACTTGTTGCTTGAATGTTTTTGGAACTTGGAAACACATCATACAGAAGATTTCTGTAGGTTTTAGTGCTGACAGCTTGAGAATTTACATTTAAACAATATATATGCCCATTGGTTTCATTTTAAGCTTCTACCTTTTTTTCTTCTTGTTGAAGATGTGAGAAAGCTAGCAAGGAATTTTAGTCATCTCTTTGGGATTTAAATATGTTACATTTCAACCTTTGCTTAAGCCACCCTTAAAGAGATACTGACACCAGAAATTTAATTTTTTTTTCCTTTTTCCCTATCATAATATTGCCTTTGAACGCTAGT